>CM071595.1:37340000-39840000 GCA_036435485.1 Saposhnikovia divaricata
CTTAAAACAACAAAGACATATATAATATGGCACCCCACATATAACTGACGAACTTGACTGCTCAATAGTACATCCAGATGCTCAAGTATAACTTTTTCCTAGTTTACATAATTAAACAAAGAACTTATGAATAATCCAAGCCCTAATTTAAATAGAAAAGGCCGTACTTTTAAGCCCAAATCCAAGAAAGAATTCAAATCAAAGAAGCCCTAATTTTGAACTCGAATTAGCTGTGAAACAAAGAAGAGAGCCCAAATTAAAAATAATTAAACACAAGAGTTTCGACTAAACATAAGAACTGAAACCAATTTGAACCCAAACCGAACGAACCCTAATTCGAAGAAGGCCAAAGAAACACTGAATCGAGAAGGGCAAAATCGAAGAGCAATCGAACCATTTGAAGCCTCAAATCTCTAATTAATAGTTTATTCAGCGTATATATAGAGATAGAGAGAGTGAGAAAAGAGATCTACGAGAGTTAGAGAAAGTGTTTTGAAAGGGTAAAGGGAAAGGGAAAGGGAAAGGAAAAGGGAATGAGTGTTTTGTTAAAAGTGAAAAAAATTAGAAAACACCTCTGTTTGTTGTTAGCGAAAAAATTAGAAAAGAAAGGGCAGTTGTTTTGCCGCTCACAAAATTTCATCTGTTTGTGTGCATACCAGAGGTGTATATTATAGTATTTTTTTCATATATATAATATTGTTTTTATAAAATTATACAATTTAAATTTAATTTAAAAGTATTTTTATATTTGAAAAATTAGTAAAACAAATCACTTATGTGTAGATTCTTAAATTTTAAAAAAAATGCCGCCTAATTTTTGAATTAATTTTTTAGTTTATTTTTAAAAACTTTCAAAATTTAAAATTAAAATAATACCATGTGCATAATTTCATTGATTTGTATAATTTAATTAAATAAATACCATATGCGTTTGTGTGTCAAGATCCATAATTTTATTCAATTTTTTAAAAACTATTTCTTGATGACCCAACCGTACGGACATCAAGATCCATCATTTTTAATGTTATTCCCAAATTTTAGGGGAAAAAAATTTTATTTGATTGGTTAATTGAACGGTCAACTAGTACTTTGACCGGAACCCCTAAACAGGGTTTCGTCAGGGTTTAAGGATTCGATTTTTAAAAAATATTTCTCGAAGACCCAACCATATGGGCATCAAGATCCATTATTTTTAATGTTATTCCCAAAATTTCAAAAAAAAAAAATTATTTGATTGGGTAATTGAACGGTCAACTAGTACTTTGACCGGAACCCCTAAATAGTGTTTCGTCAGGGTTTAAGGATTCGATTTTTTAAAAAATATTTCTCGAAGACCCAACCATACGGGCATCAAGATCCATCATTTTTAATGTTATTCCCAAAATTTCAAAAAAAAATTATTTTATTGGGTAATTGAACGGTCAACTAGTACTTTGTCCGGAACCCCTAAACAGTGTTTCGTCAGGGTTTAAGGATTCGATTTTTAAAAAAATATTTCTCGAAGACCTAACCATACGGGAAACAAGATCATTCATTTTTAATGTTATTCCCAAAATTTCAGGAAAAAAATTATTTGATTGGTTAATTGAACGGCCAACTAGTACTTTGACCGGAACCCCTAAACAGGGTTTCGTCAGGGATTAAGGATTCTATTTTTTTAAAAATATTTCTCGACGACCTAACCGTATGGGAATCAAGATCAATCCTTTTTAATGTTATTACCAAAATTTTAGAAATTTTTTTTATTTGATCGGGTAATTCAACGGTCAACTATCACTTTGACCGGAACACCTAAACAGGGTTTCGTCAGGATTTAAGGATTCGATTTTTTAAAAACTATTTCTTGACCACCCAACCATATGGGAATCAAGATCCAACATATTTAATGTTATTCCCAAAATTTTAGAAAAAAAATTATTTTATCGGGTAATTCAATGGTCAACTATCACTTTGACCGGAACCCCTAAACAGGGTTTCGTCAGGGTTTAAGGATTCGATTTTTTAAAAAATATTTCTCGACCACCCAACCATACGGGAATAAAGATCCATCATATTTAATGTTATTCCCAAAACTTTTAAAAAAAAAATTATTTGATCGGGTAATTCAACGGTCAACTATCACTTTGACCGGAACCCCTAAACAGGGTTTCGTTAGGGTTTAAGGATTCGATTTCTTAAAAAATATTTCTCGACCACCCAACCATACGGGAATCAAGATCCATCATACTGATTCGGATATTTTTTCTTACTTAGTTTTCCTTGTTTGTGTGTTTCAGGTACTTGAGTGTGTATGCGAACACGTTCTCAATCTCGTAAACTGGCAGAAGAAGGACTTGAAGCAACAGTAGTTATGGGAGAACCAGCAGCAGCGAAGGCTTTGAAGGATTATTCTCAACCAAAAATCATTGACATTCAGTCTAGCATTGTCAGACCAGCCATTGCAGTTAATACCTTTGAAATCAAGCCTGGTACGATTCAAATGGTACAGAATTCAGTTCAGTTTGGGGGTGCTCCAACGGAAGATCCTAATATGCACATCCGGAACTTCATCGAGATCTGCGACACTTTCAAGTTCAATGGTGTGTCGGAAGATGCTGTGAAATTGAGACTTTTCCCATTTTCTCTAAGGGATAAGGCTAAGGGCTGGCTACACTCTTTACCAGCCGGTTCAATTACGACATGGGAGGATCTTGCTAAAAAATTTCTCATTAAATTCTTCCCCATGGCTAAAACAGTAGTAATCAGGAACGCTCTTACTCAATTTGCACAGCAGTCAGGAGAATCTTTATGTGAAGCTTGGGAGCGCTACAAGGAGATGCTTAGGAAGTGTCCTCATCAGGGAATGCCCGATTGGATGGTGATAAATGGTTTTTATAATGGGCTGGGAGCACAATCTAGACCATTGTTAGATGTAGCATCAGGTGGAGCTTTATGGGCTAAGAGCTATGAGGAAGCTTATGAGCTAATTGAGACGATGGCTGCTAATGAATATCAGAATCCAACTCAAAGACTGCCACAAGGCAAAGTAGCAGGAATTCTGGAAGTGGATGCAGCTACAGCTATAGCAGCTCAGTTGAAGGCGTTGACTATGAAGGTGGATTCTCTGACTAACTATGGAGATCAATAAGTGCCTAGTGTTTGTGAGCTTTGTACGGGTGCACATGAGACGAATCAGTGTGCCATATCTAGTGAATCGGCACAGTTTGTGAGTAATTTTTAGAGACCTTTGTAGCCAGCTCCAGCCACCTATCATCCTAATAACAGAAACCATCCTAATTTCAGTTGGACCAACAATCAAGGTGGTATGCAACAACCACAGCAGCCTTATCAGTAGTTTCAAGGTCTGCAATATGGAGCTAAGCCATTCAATCCTTCAGATTATCAGCAACAGTATGCTCCAAGGCAATAATGTCAACCTTCGGGATTTCAGCAACAGCCTCATGCAAGTACGGGGCAGTCTTCCATTGAAAAATCTGAATTGGAAGAATTGAGATTGATGTGTAAAGGCCAAGCAGTTTCGATCAAAACCTTGGAGAATCAGATTGGTCAAATTGCTAATGCGTTGTTGAATAGGCCACAAGGAACTCTTCCTAGTGACACATAGGCTAATCCAGGCAAGAGGGAAGTCAAGGAACAGGTGAAAGTAATAACTTTGAGATCTGGGAAAGTTATAAACGATCAGAAATCAGCAGCTAAGGAAGACAAAGAAGTTCATAATCAGCAGGTTGAAAAATCTACAGGACCAGAAATTGAAAAGTCTGATGTGGCAGCTGATCAATTGGCGGTGAATTGGAAAAGAGCAAGATTTCTGTTGAAAAAGCTTCTCCGGAGTAGTCTACAAAGAGCAATCAGAACTATCTGCCTCCTCCATATCCTAAAAGACTCCAGAAACAGAAGTTAGACAAGCAGTTTGCTAAGTTTCTTGAGATGTTCAAGAAGTTGCATATCAACATACCTTTTGCGGAAGCTCTAGAACAAATGTCGAGCTATGCTAAGTTCATGAAGAGTATTCTTTCATGGAAGTTGAAGCTCGAAGAATTGGAGACTATGGCTTTGAAAGAAGAATGTATTGCTGTTCTGCAACAAAAGTTGCCTCCTAAACTTAAAGATCCGGGAAGTTTCACCATCCCGTGCACTATTGGCAACTTATCTTTCGACAAGTGTTTGTATGACTTGGGAGCTAGTATCAATCTCATGCCTTTGTCTGTCTTCATGCAACTTGGTCTGCATGATCCAAAACCTACAAACATCTCCTTACAGCTAGCTGATCGGTCGATCACATATCATAGAGGTATAGTGGAGGATGTCTTGGTGAAAGTTGATAAGCTCATCTTCCCTGCTGATTTTGTTATTCTAGACTTCGAGGAGGATAAGAAGATTCCCATCATCTTGGGAAGACCATTCTTGGCTACAGGTAGAACTTTGATCGATGTTCAGAAAGGAGAACTCACAATGAGGGTGCAAGACCAGAATGTCACTTTTAATATGTTCAATGCAATGAAGTTTCCAACAGATGAAGAGGAATGCTTTAAGGTGGATTTGGTAGAGTCTGCAGTAAACACGAAAATTGAGCAATTGCTTAAGTCAGATCCCTTAGAGAGAGCCTTAATAGGGGATTCTGATCTGGAAGACGAAGAAGGAGCAGAGCAACTTCAGCAGTTAAATGCATCTCCTTGGAAGAGGAAATTTGATATACCATTCGAATCTCTTGGATTAGTAGAGCTTAAGAACTCTCAGGAGCGTATTAAACCATCTATTGAAAAAGATCCTACACTTGAACTCAAACCATTGCCGGATCACTTGAGGTATGCATTTCTAGGTGATGCATCTACATTACTTGTTGTTATTTCTTCTAACCTGTCAGGAAGTGAGGAAGACAAGCTTTTGCGAATTTTGAGAGAGTTTAAATCAGCAATTGGTTGGACCATAGCAGATATCAAGGGAATCAGCCCTTCTTATTGCATGCATAAAATTCTGCTTGAGGAAGGAAGTAATCCTACTGTTGAACATCAGCGAAGACTTAATCCTATCATGAAAGAGGCGGTGAAGAAGGAAATTCTTAAGTGGCTGGATGCAGGAATCATCTATCCTATTTCAGATAGTTCTTGGGTGAGTTCGGTGTAGTGTGTGCCTAAGAAATGAGGCATGACAGTGATAGCCAATGAGAAGAATGAGCTCATCCCTACTCGAACAGTCAAATGGTGGAGAGTATGCATGGATTATCTAAAACTAAATAAAGCCACCAGAAAAAATCACTTCCCTCTTCCGTTCATTGATCAGATGTTGGACAGGTTGGATGGGCATGAGTACTATTGTCTTCTTGATGGTTATTCAAGGTACAATCAGATTTGCATCGCTCCGGAAGATGAAGAGAAGACTATACTCACATGTCCTTTTGGCACTTTTGCTTTCCGACACGTTTCTTTCAGACTATGTGGTGCTCCTGCCATTTTTCAAAGGTGTATGATGGCTATTTTCTCAGACATGATTAGTATAAATGTGGAGGTCTTCATGGATGACTTCTCAGTTTTTGGAACTTCGTTTGATGAGTGTTTACATAATCTTGGCATGGTGTTGAAAAGGTACGTAGAGATCAATTTGGTGCTTAATTGGGAGAAGTTTCACTTCATGGTACAAGAAGGAATCATTCTTGGGCACAAGGTATCTAGTAAGGGGCTTGAAGTGGATAAGGCTAAGGTGGAGACTATTGAAAATCTTCCTCCACCTACCTCAGTTAAAGGAATTCACAGTTTTCTTGGTCATACGGGATTCTATAGGCGATTCATTCAAGACTTCTCCAAAATCTCTAAACCTTTGTGCAATTTGTTGGAGAAAGATGTCCCTTTCAAGTTTGATGAAGATTGCTTAGTTGCTTTTGAGCTTTTGAAGAAGAAGTTGACTTCAGCACCTGTTATTACCGCACCTAATTGGGAAGAACCATTCGAGCTAATGTGTGATGCTAGTGACTATGCGGTGGGAGCTGTGCTTGGTCAGAGAAAGAATAAAATTTTCCATGTGGTTTACTATGCTAATAAAACCCTCAATGACGCACAGTTGAATTACACCACTACGGAAAAGGAACTTTTAGCAGTGGTCTATGGTTTTGAGAAATTCAGGTCTTATTTGCTTGGAACGAAGGTGACAGTCTATACGGATCATGCAGCTATTAAATATTTGATTTCGAAGAAAGATTCAAAGCCTCGGTTGATTCGTTGGGTTCTTTTGCTTCAAGAATTTTATTTGGAGATTAAGGATATGAAAAGTACGGAAAACCAGGTGGCGGATCATCTATCACGTTTGGAAGACCACGGTAATGATTCATGGGATAAAACTCTAATCAACGAATCTTTTCCCGATGAGCAGCTTTTTGGGGTGCAAGATGAAGAACCATGGTTTGCAGACATTGTGAACTATTTTTTAAGTAATGTCATCCCTTCAAAATTCTCTTATGCTCAAATGAAGAAGTTTCTACATGATGTGAAGTGGTACCGTTGGGACGAGCCATTCTTGTTCAAACTAGGAGCGTATCAGATAATAAGGAAATGCATTCCTTAGAGTGAGACAGAGGGAATTTTGCACGATTGCCATTCCACCGCATATGGAGGCCATTATGGTGGAGAGAAGACAACTCGAAAAGTACTTCAGGCAGGATTGTACTGGTCAACTTTGTTTAGAGATGCTCATCAGTTCGTGTTGAGATGTGATCGATGCCAAAGAGTTGGTAATATCTCTAGGAGGAACGAGATGCCTCTTAATATGCTGCTTGAAGTTGAGATTTTTGATCTGTGGGGAATTGATTTCATGGGACCGTTTGTTTCGTCTTGGAACAATCAGTACATTCTCTTAGCAGTGGATTACGTTTCTAAATTGGTCGAGGTGAAGGCTTTACCGACCAATGATGCTAAAGTAGTGTTGAATTTTCTTCATAAGCAAATATTCACACGTTTCGGAACTCCGCGAGATATAATTAGTGATGAGGGGACACACTTTTGCAATCGTCAATTTACTGCATTGATGGCAAAGTATAATGTGACGCATCGTGTTGCCATTGCTTATCATCCTCAAACCAATGGTCAAGCGGAAGTCTCTAATCGTGAAATAAATCGAATCTTGGAAAAGGTGCTGAATCCTTCAAGGAAGGATTGGTCTTTGAAGTTGGACGAAGCTGTATGGGCATACAAAATTGCTTTAGGTATGTCTCCTTTTCAGTTGGTATTTGGTAAAACTTGCCATTTGCCTGCCGAGTTAGAGCACAAGGCTTATTGGGCATTGAAGAAATTGAACTTGGACATAATGGTTGCGGATGAGAAACGTCTACTTCAGTTGAATGAACTTAAGGAGTTTCGTTCACAAGCTTATGAGAACAACAAGATGTACAAGGAGAGGGTTAAGAGGTGGCATGATAGACGGTTGGTGCACAAGTCATTTGTGCAGGGTCAACAGGTTTTCCTATTCAATTCTTGCCTCAATCTTTTTCCTGGTAAACTCAAGCCAAGGTGGTCGGGTCCATTTACGGTTAAGATGGTATTTCCACATGGAGCAGTGGAGATATTTGAGAGGTCTCCTGATCATTCTTTCAAAGTGAACGGACAAAGACTCAAGCCTTATTTTGGTGGAATGGTGAACCGTGAGATGGTTTCCGCCGTCTTGGCGACGACATAAGTTCTCGGAAGTAACGTCCGGCTAAATGACGTCAACGACAGCGCTTCGTGGGAGGCAACCCACGTGGTTTTTGCAGTATTTTTTTTAAAAAAGTGAACAGTGAGGAGGAGTGCGGGTGTGCCCTAGGGCTGGGTAGCCGCGCTTGGGCGTACTGTTGAAAAAAAACCCGTATATGCTAAGCCTTGTGTTTTCTTTTTATCCCATTTCTTATTTCTCCCAATTCTCTTCCAAGTTAGAACCCTAACACCCAAATTCATATCCTAACACCCCCAAATCACCACACACTCTCCTCCTTGTTTACAATCTCCTCATCTATTCATACCTATATGCATATATACACACAAAAACCCAATCTCTACTTACAATCTTTAACCTCATTCTAGTTTCAAAGGATTCTCTAATTCGAGTTTTAGGGAAGTTTAGTGCAAGATTCACCTCTTCGATTCGTGTGGGTATAATTCTATTCTCTAATCTTACTTAGTGCGAATTTGTGTTCTTGTCATTGGGTTCTTTGTGTGAGGATTTAGTTTGAGCTCTTGGTTGTGTTGATTATTCTTGGTATTATTATTGATTTGAGATGGCACCAAAGAGGCAACGTGTTGTGGGTAGTAGTAGTACTCATACATCGTCGGATGAGGATTCGAGTATGGGTGGTGGTATTGTTGAGAAATTTATATCTCCGGAGGCACAGATTGAGTTTACTCGTTTGATGTCAAGGGCGGTGGCTAAAGAGAGGGGATTTTTACCTACTAAGGAATTAAAGTTACTTGAGATGATTGGGGAGATGGGTTGGGAGACTTTATGTGAGGCGCCGTCTGCGGTTCCGTTGAGCATTGTGCATGAGTTCTATGCCAATGCTAAGGCTGAGAAGAATGGATATTCTGTGGTTTGGGGTTTGACTGTTGATTACACTCCGACTGCTATACGTGATCTTGTGAGCTAGCCTGCGAAGCCTAGGAGAGTTGAGGATTGGGTACTTAAGATCCGGGCAGATGTTGACTTGGATGCTATTGTCGCTGAGATTTATGTTCCGGATACGGGTTGGAAGTGCAAGCCTGGAACTAATGAGCAAGTCACATTCCCTGCTTCTACCATGAATAGGTTTGTACGGGCGTGGAACCTCTTTATATGTGGTAATATCTTGCCATCCTCTCATACTCATGACGTTACATTTGATCAGGCTATCTTATTGTGGGGTATTCTGAAGGGGAAGTACATTGATCTTGGCTAAATTATTCATCAGAATATGATTAGGTTCTTGAGAGGTGGAACGACATGGGCGATTCCTCATGCTT
Source organism: Saposhnikovia divaricata (assembly GCA_036435485.1). Lineage (NCBI taxonomy): Eukaryota > Viridiplantae > Streptophyta > Magnoliopsida > Apiales > Apiaceae > Saposhnikovia > Saposhnikovia divaricata. Next base: position 37,348,958 of record CM071595.1, read on the forward strand.
CCATAGTCGCTGGGTTGTGCACATCTGTGGGTGTTAGTTTGGCTGAGGATGAGCAGTTACAGATGCCCAGTGCTCCTATTGACGACTCTACGATTGATCGGATGGTGGAATGGCTGGGTGGCATTCCCCATGAGAGGGGTTTGGGATACATTATTGCTAGTACTAGTACAGAGGGTGGTGGTGCTCCACCACGTGTTCCTAGAGTAGCTAGAGCGGGTCCTTCACGATGAGATGCTGATAGGACTGGTCTTGGTGATGCACTGTTCAGACGATTGACTAGGCGGATTGATGCCATGCATGACCTTAACCGCCGCTATGCTGAGGATATGACACAGGCTCTGAGAACTGCTTTTCAGGCCACGGGTATTGAGGTCCATTGGCCAGTTTTTGGAGCTCACTCTGTATATCCTCCACCAGATTCACCACCTGAGGAGGGTGGCCCTGTTGATAGTTAGGTATATCTCTGTTATCCACTTATTACCTTAAATGGGGACATTGAATATCTTAAGTTTAGGGGTGATTTGGAGATTAGTAGTTAGTGTGTCTTTGCTCATATAGGAATTCATATTGCATGTTTAGTAGTAATTCATTCATATTCATTCGTATGTGCATGTTTGTTTCATATATAGCATTCTGTTTGCATTTTTGTTATGTATTCCATGTGAGTCCATTTAGTTGCATTTTCATAACAAATTTTATGATCCCGTAGGACTTGGCTATTTCCGTCTGGTAGGTCGATATTGATTTGAGTGTGGTAATGATGAATAGAGGGTTGATTTAAGTGCCTAGGAATTGACTTGCATGCTTCAGAAACAAAATCTTTACACAATCTCATCGTTCGCTTTTGGGCTAGATTAGGTCATATTTTGTTTGGTTGTTGGGATTTAATCACTGATTTATATTTAGAACGTCCTTTATTCCCTTGATGGCGTAGGAACAGTAAAATATAAGTTTGGGGGAAACCAGGAATTTCATGCTAATTGTTAATAAAAGTTAGTTATCAAAAGGCTAGTAGCCACTCATATTTTATGAGTAGTCTAGGGTTGGATGAGATGGAGCGAAACACACTCATTCCAAATTAATGGTGTATTTAAAAAAAAATCTTATGTGAATTTTTAAATTGCAGAATTAACCAGGGTGAGCTCTTTAATACTCGAGCAATTAAGTTCTAGGGGACTTTGTGTCTAGTGACATAAGACTTTTCAGGTCTGGGATCCACTAACCTAACGCTCGCTACATGGGAATTATTGTATAAGTCTTCCGGGGCCTCATCCATTTCACGGTTAAATAAGCATGCATGTTGTGTATAGTATTATGTTGTATATAGTATTATGTGTCATAGTTTGTTTAGTAATAAAGCATGAATTCCTGTCTAACTCAAATGATGATGGAGGTGTTTCTAGGTTATGAAGTGTCTACCGTTCATTCTATTTATAAACATGTGATTGTCTTGGCGAAGAATATATATGATTTTGATCTAGTGTTAGGAGTATATCTAATGAGCATCGCACATACTCACGTTTCTGTTCATGTACTGTTAGTATACGAGGACTTAATCGAGCTCTGTTTGGATTTAGTTGCATTCTTTGAGATATTTTCTTGCTGATTTGGTTTTGGTTATTCCGAGGGGATTTTTGCATTTTCATATTAGTTGCATTCATGCATTGTATTAGTTTTTGTCGAGTCTGTTTATGCTTGAGGATAAGCATCGGTTTAAGTTTGGGGGTGTGATAAGTGGATTTCATATCCACTTGGAACGCTTCGTATCGGCTAAATTGATTAACTTGGCCTCAAGTCGTGTTTTGATTCATTTTTAGTAAGATTGTGCAGGGTTACTATCTTGATGCAGGGAGGTACTTTTGCATGTTATATGGTGGATTCGAGTTCAAGAAGTAAAGAACGTGAAGTGGCAAGAGAAACGGAGAGCAAAATGAAGCAAAACAAGAAAACCAGCAAAATTCCAGCAGGCAGAGGCGCGAACGCGGGTGCCAGGCGCGCGGGCGCACATGAGGAAGTCCCAGAAGCGTGGGCACGCAGCAGCAGAGCATGGGGGCGCGTGAAGTTCCTGTCCAGAATTCCTATTCTATTTCTGTTTTGATTTTTCTTGGAGGACAAGTCAGGGGAGGCTATAAATACACCTCTAGACATCATAAGAGCCACGTTTTTTACAGAGAGAGAGAGACAAGAGAGTCGAGTTAGAGAAGGATTCCCGGAAGATCATGACAATCAACGGAGATCTACTTCATCTTTTGTATTCTTCTTTTAGGCGATACTTTGGATCCTCGTTATTTTGGATTTGTTTTATTAACTCTATTTCTCTAGCACTATTGTTTTTATTCAGACTTTGTTTGTTATCATGTTATCTCTAGATCCCATGATGACGATCGGTTCGATTATGAGCTAATCGTTGTCATGGGATTCTAATGGATTTATTTATGGAGTTTAGTAGTTGATTGCTTAAAAGATTTGTGTGTGATGAATTATTGTTATCCTTTTATGGTTATACTTTATGCTTTTGGATGCGTAGCTAACATCTAAATTGTTAAGCTTTATTGAAGCGACAGTGGATATAAAGATTAGAACTTGCCATGCTAGCATAGGTTTATGAAAGTTTTGACATCATGATTCGTAGTGTGATTTTAACCAACTTAAACTGCCCTATGTGATCTCAATGGATAACTTGTTCTTAAATCGTTATGTTTTCAAATCTTATGGACATATAGGGTCTAAACATAATTGGTGTCTTCTTAACTTCTATCTCTTTTGTAGATGTTTGAGTAGTTTGGTATACGTATACTGACAGGTAGCGTGTACTTGTTTCGTGTTGTCCGATCAGTTATCATAACCATCACATACTTTGATTAAAGGCATCAACTCTAGACGAAGTATTTAATGAAGTTTGGATCCCTTGTTTTCTCATCCATAAGTAATTCGATTGTAATCTCGTTAATTAATTAGTTCTTAGTATTGTTAATTTGCTTCTTAGTTTAATTAGTTAATCAAAACCCAAAATTTGTTATTGTCTTAGCAGTGAATAATAATCAAACATTGTTGCATAGGTGCATATTCTGAAATATACCAGTCTCTGTAGGAACGAACTTAACTCTATCTTATATTACTTGTGACCGCGTATGCTTGCGTGATTTTACGCGAACACCGAGAACTAGGGTTCTTCAATTGGTTCATTGATGTTTATGTAATGTGATATCTACTTCTCGTACTTTGCTAAAAAAAACTCTTCTAAACTTTATAATGTTCTCTCCCAAGATACAAGATAGTGCCTACAACCATATCTCAAAAATCACTCCCATGATCAATCGAAATACAATTATAAACTATTAAGATCAGAGAATTACAACCTTCACATTCCTCTTATTAATCTCTCGATTCAATAATTGAACTATGTCTACCAAATCATGAACAAGAATTATGAGTCCTCTCCCAATTCATCACAATTGCTATAGATACAATTAAAGGTTCGCGACTCCTTTAATTGGGTAAAGCCCTCAATAATAGATTAGCAAAAGTAGAGAATTCACAATACAATCAAACAAACATATATCACCAATGAACTACCTAATTCTCGAATTAGAGAATTAGTTACCCATGCTAGATAAAGAAAACAAGCATATATTCATGGGTAAAATCATGATTACAAGAGTTTAGAGTAAAGAAGATACAACTTGATGAAGTCTCTTAAAGCTTGGAATGAATCTCTTCAATCCTCGCTCTAGAATTCTCTCACAATGTTTTTCTACATTTCTCTCACTCTCCCATTGTACGATACAATCAAAACCCTCGTTCAAATATTTTATATACTTGGATGGGCTTTTTAAAAGTCATACATGGTAACTAATAACTAATTACAAATAAATAAATAAATCTATTTTTATCCAGCTCAAGACCCCTGAATGTGATGCTCAGGCCCCCTGAGCTTGCTTTAGTTTCCCTCAAGGCCCCTGAGTGCCAGGCTCAGGTCCTGATGCTCCAAATACTAAAAATTCTGGTTTGTTCAAGGCCCTTAAGCCAAGGCTCAGGACCTATTTTCACTAATTCTTGTCTCCTTTCAGCATGCCTTCTTCTCCCCAACATCTTGCTCCTTTGGAATCTCATACAAACATAGAAAACACTCACTTAGCATCCATGTAAATTATATAGCCAATAACATTATTTATATAGGACCAAAGCATCATAAAACAAGGATTTTGAGGATTAATATGAAGCAAAATATCTATATTATAACCATACATCAAATGTGTGAAGTTCACATTAGTATGAAGCAAGGCCTTAACTCCACATTAATATGATATTGTCAGCTTTGGGCCGAGCTCGCACGGATTTGTTTTTGGGTAGCTCTAAAAGGCCTCATACTAATGGAGTTATCTGGCTGTGCTTATAAACTAACTATCTGCCCCTCCCTAGGCCCATACTGGAAAGTTCACCTGCTCCCCCTTAAGCCCAACCTGGGACAGCCCATCTGCCTCTTCTTGGATCCATTCTTGGAAGCCATCTCAGATTGTTCTAGACCATTATAACCATAGCTCTGATACCACTTGTTGGTCCGCCAGCAAGCCTTAACTCCACAATAGTATGACATTGTCCGCTTTGGACCGAGCCCGCACGGATTTTTTTTGGCTCCTCCCAAAAGGCCTCACACTAATGGAGTTAATCTGACTGCTTATAAACTAGCCATCCGCCCTTTCCACAAAAGATGTGGGACAACTCCTAACAGGTAATTTAGGTGATACTTGGAACAAATATCCTAATTAGACCCGTATAACTTGTGTTTGGAATAGTAATATACCTAATCATAGCAAGTAGTCAAATTAGGGCAATTTATTAATGTTGTCCATGGATTCAAATTCTGCATAGAAATATGAAATTAATCTTATGAGTTAGGTTTACTTTAGATATGAAAGATCTTTGTGAGCAAATGTGTATTCTAGACTAGCCATTAAAATATGAAATAGAGATGACAATAAATGCTTGTTAAACTCAAGATTAAGTTGAAGGCCTGGATATTTTTAATCTTGTTCTATTATTTAACTGATTAGTATAGTTTTATATCTTAGGAGTAGCTTATTATAATATAATTTGGATCGTATTTTATTTAACTTGAATTGATAGAGCAATAGTGTTTGGTACTTTAACTGCTTAAATTAGTTCTCATGGGAACAATATTTTTTATTCTACTTGTTTGATACGTGCAATTACGTCAGTGATTGTAACATTGAACAAATTTTTGGCACCACTATCGGGTACTAATTTTATGCATTTCATTGTTAATATTAATACACTATTTAGTATTTTGTGATAAAGTTTTAACTTGTTGAGTTTTGCAGGATTGATCAAACAGACAACTTAAAGGTTTTAGGGAGACGTGTCTTCGAAGAGGGGTCATGTGAAGAGGGGTCAATAGATTTACATTTTAATGTAAAACGGAACAACTTTCGATCTCGTATTTGTCCCTCTAATATTCAAAAAAAAGTTTGATAATTGAAATTCGTGTGCCAATGATGAATTTCATGTTGTAGATTATCCTTCTCTCACGATGTGTGTTGTAAAAGAAAATTTGATTTTATTAAAATCAAATTGGATGAGCTACCTCTAAAATCTAATGAATTTAATTTGAATGAAGTCAGAATAGAAGAGTTGTGTTTATCTTGTATCAATCCTAGGGTTGAGCATAATTATCCGAAACCGAATCAAACTGGCCGACCCAAACCATATATCCAAACCGAATTTTTCGAATTTTTAATGGTTTGGTTTGGTTTCGATTTTGGTAAATAGAAATATTTTGGTTTGGGCTCGGTTTCGACTTTCAAACCGACCAAAATGACCGAACCGAACCATTTACATATATTTTATTAATTATATTTTTATACTAAAATATTGTTAATATTTGAATTTAGTATGCTTTTATTGCAACGTTGTCCAAAAAGTTTGCTAATACAGCAAGTACACTTATACAGTTGGGTGGACGTATCAACAATCTTAAAGTAAGGAACCGGGCTAGAATGGTTAAATGATAGCGGAGATGGGAGCATGAAGCTGTTACCTGTTAGAAATACGGTGATTTTTGTGTATGAATGTTCCTTCTCTTCATATATAGTTCAAATTTCTTGCATTTAACTTGATATTTCCTAACCACAGCAATAATACACTTTAGAGTGGATGAGAGCAAAAGAGAAGCTAGCAAAACAAAAAGCAAATCAAGAACAACCAATCTCTCCAAAACTGCCAACCATGAACCAAGCTCAAAGAAAAAAATTCATATCTCCATTTAAATCCATGATAAAATCACCAAATTTTAACCATAGCTTCTCCACTCCATGGACAACATTCTTTCAAAATTTCATGGCAATATAATGAGTGTAGCCTAGTCAAATACCTTTCCCAAATTGAAGAAACCAAACTGCCTGTTCTTGACAGTTTTCTGTAACGATTTTCAAACAGCCATATCTCCTTCATTACTCAATGGAATTTGGTGTTCTTTAGCTTGTTGGAAATCTGGTTAGATTCTCTACAACTCTCCTTTAGAAGCCTTGTCCAGAATATCATGGTAAGGGCCTCGTTTTTGCAGATCTTTGAACTGATGAATAATAACCTTCATGAACTAACTTTGATTTCTTGTTTTGTTTGGATGATCTAAGCAATCCTAAGGCTATACAAGGACAAACCAAGGCTTAGTCATGTATTAGGATACTCCAGGGAAGGTATAACTCTTAAGAAACCCTAGAACTTATTTTGAGTTTTTGTGATTATTGGATTAGTTTTGATGATGATGTGGTTTTAAGCATATAAGCATGATTATGTATTTGATTTAGTTCATTTAGCCATATAATAATTAAGAGAATGAGTTGAGATGTTCCTGGACTTATGAGGTATATATCATGATTGTAAGATGTTTGGTTTGCCCGGTGTGGCTTGGTTGAATTGTTATGATTTTTAAAACGTTCGATATATAGCCGTCGTAATGCCGCATTTTTGTTAACACTTAGAAACCGAGCATGACAGTAAATATAATTTCCTGACCATGATAATATTATGCAACTAACATTTTTGTTGGGACAATCAGATCTTGGCACTGCGATTTTTGATACAATAAATTAACGAGTACGAATAGAAAAGTCACCTTGTTAACGGTTGATTCCACGCTCTTCTATTGTATTCCCAAATTCCCTTGAGCGAAGTGTGGCCTTCGTCTTCTCAAGTTAACCTCTCTTCTTGCTCCTGGGTGGCTACAAAATTTTTTCGACCAGCCCCCAGCAAGAAGAGAATAGGAATATATATAGGCTACAATAGGGATCATGGATAATTAGGTTGGGCCTTCTAATTACATCTTGAGCCTAGCCCAATGTAATTAAATATTAATTCAATCCACTAAAGAATTAATATTTGAACTACCTTTCCTAATACCGTAATTTAATTAATTAATTCGGTTCCAATATTATTTGCTTATTAAATTCCCCATGTTTAAAATATCGCATGTCCATTAATTAAATAAATTACTGATAATTCATTTAATTAATATCTTTTATCCTTGATCATCCACTCAACCTTTATTTAATTATGCCGGAATAAATCCACCTGCAGGGTTTCACATAATTAAATCGTTTTGAGCTTTCAAGGGGACATCATTAACCCGAATATTATCAGGACATGGATTCCTTCAATAAATAATATCCCACCATATATATTATTTCATCACCCAAAATATAATGAAATAAATCAAAAGAATTATTTCATATATAAATCAAAGCATGTAAATAATATATACGTGTCAATTATTATTTCCGGATTAAGAACCTAAGCATTAATAATAACATAGAATCTTAGTTCTCCTTCTTAATCAGTATAAGGGAACAATTCTAAATTTGATCCTGTTCAATATACACAAAGTATACTAGTATTATTTATTAGTCAATATAAACTAATCTAAATAATACTACAGCCATTCCAGTGGATTGTCTAACTCCACCTGTGCTGTGAACCTTATTATATTATATAAACCGTATTTAATAATCTAATATTCTGTATCCCATTCGATACTAGATTATTCACAATATTTAATATTTAGACAACATGTAAACATTTAAATGATTCTCAATTAAACCGGCCAGAAATAAATGTAAATACTTCAAATAAATATTTTCAGTATACACCAACAATCTCCCACTTATACTCAAAATATTCTATGAGCATATCAGTGTTTATTTAATCCACTATTACACAGAAAACTATGTGTCCATCCATCTGACTCCTATCGCTTCCACATGCCTGTCAAAAACCTTGGCTGGCAAACTCTTTGTGAAAGGATCTGCCCGGTTGTCTTCTGATGATATGTGAGCCACAACTATATCTCCTCGCTTTACGATTCCTCGTATGAGATGATACTTACGTTCAATATGTTTAGCTGCTTTGTGATCTCGCGGTTCCTTTGAATTTGCCACAGCACCAGTGTTATCACAATACACTGTCAAGCTCCTAGGCAAATTAGGTACCACATCCAAGTCCAAAAGGAAGTTCCTGAACCATACAGCCTCCTTTGCAGCCTCAGAGGCCGCCACATACTCGGCTTCCATGGTAGAGTCTGCAATGCATTTCTGCTTTACACTCCTCCATATAACAGCTCCACCTCCCAAAGTAAAAACATATCCCGAGGTCGATTTCCTCTTATCCCTATCTGATTGGAAATCTGAATCAGTATATCCCAAAGGAAATAGATCTGAGGCCTTGTAAATTAACATATACTCCTTAGTCCTTCTCAGGTACTTGAGTATAGTTTTTACTGCACTCCAATGTTCCTGACCTGGGTTCGACTGATATCTACTAACCATGCCTACAGCAAAGTAGATGTCAGGCCTCGTACATAACATAGCATACATTAAGCTTCCACATGCCGAAGCATAAGGAACTGCTTTCATGCTCTCTATATCCTTAGGTGTCGAAGGACACTGCTCCTTGGATAGAGCCACTCCATGATTAAAAGGTAGAAAACCTTTCTTAGAGTTCTGCATGTTAAAACGAGCTAATACTTCATCAATGTAGGGCTCTTGAGATAAAGCCAACATCCTTTTCTTGCGATCCCTTATTACTTTGATCCCAAGGATGTATGCCGCTTCACCTAAGTCCTTCATTTCAAATTGTTTGAACAACCATGCCTTTATTGATGACAACATCTTAACATTGTTTCCAATGAGTAAAATGTCATCTACATACAGTACTAGAAAAACCACTGCATTACCCTCACTTCTCTTATACACACATGATTCGCTTGGACTTTGATCAAATCCATATGACTGGACTGCCTGATCAAAACGAATATTCCAGTCCCTAGAAGCTTGTTTTAGTCCATAAATAGACCTCTTAAGCTTACAAACAAGATGCTCTTGGCCTTCCTTAATGAATCCTTTTGGTTGTTGCATATAGATGGTTTCCTCAAGACTTCCATTAAGGAAAGCTGTCTTGACATCCATTTGCCAAATCTCATAATCGAGATGAGCTGCTATAGATAAAAGAATCCGGATCGACTTAAGCATAACAACCGGCGAAAAAGTTTCCTCATAATCGATCCCTTCTTTCTGAGTATACCCTTTCGCAACAAGTCGTGCTTTCCAGGCTTTCACCTTTTTGTCAGATCCTCTTTTCTTCTTGTAGATCCACATACATCCAATGGGTTTTACACCTTTGGGTGGTTCCACGAGCTCCCAAACTTGATTAGAATACATAGATTCCATCTCAGATTCCATTGCCTTTTGCCAAAGATCTGCATCTTTATCTAGAATTGCTTGTTCGTATGTCCTGGGATCCTCATCATGTTCACCAGAGACCAAGTCCGAGGACTCTCCCAAAAACATGAATCTATCAGGTTGTTGAACAACCCTCCCACTACGACGAAGCACCGGTGTGGTATTAGTGACAGGTTGTGCATTTTCTTGTGGTTGATCTACTTGTACTATTGGCACTTGGGGATTATCTGTCCCTCCCACTAGTTCCTCTAAAACGATACTACTCATGGGTTTGTGTTTCATTATATAGTCTTCTTCTAAGAATCTAGCATTGGTACCAACAATGATATCTCGATCCCTAGGACTATAAAATGAATAACCTTTCGTTCCCATGGGATAGCCTACAAACAGCCTTACTTCTGTACGAGATTCTAACTTGGTCGCGTTCTTGTTCAGCACATGTGCTGGACAACCCCAAATCCGAATATGTCTTAGACTTGGTTTGCTACCAGTCCACAATTCTATTGGAGTCTTGGGAACCGACTTAGAAGGTTCCAAGTTCAGAAGGTAAGCCGCTGTTTCTATAGCATATCCCCAAAACGACTTGGGTAAATCTGAATAACTCATCATCGATCTAACACTCTCTAAAAGAGTCCGATTCCTTCTCTCTGCTACACCATTCTGCTGAGGTGTGCCAGGTGCAGACAACTGGGATGCAATCCCATTTTCTGATAAATATTCCCTAAATTCTCCAAGCAAGTATTCGCCACCACGATCTGATCATAGTGACTTGATACATTTTCCAAGATGTCGCTTCTCCGCACTTGCTTTGTACTCTTTGAATTTTTCAAAGCACTCAGACTTACGGCGCAACAAATAAATGTACCCATATTTAGAATAATCGTCAATGAAAGTGACAAAATACTCATAACCTCCTCTTGCTTGGATACTCATAGGTCCACATAAATCAGTATGAACCAATTCTAACACTTCTTTAGCTCTATTCCCTTTTGCTTTAAAAGGCCTATTAGTCATCTTACCTTCCAAGCAGGATTCGCAAACTGGAAATGGCTCCACTGCCAACGAGCCTAATGGCCCATCTACTACCAGTCTTTGAATCCTCCTCAAGTTAATATGAGCTAACCTTAAGTGCCAAAGATATGTTTGGTTCAATTCAGAAGGTTTCTTTCTTTTATTTGAGCTAGAAAGAATGTTATTAGTTTCCTTATGTTGCAGCATTGGTTGGATAAGATTAATAATATATAAATTGTCTTGCAATGTACCAGAACATATAACTCGTTTATTCATCATAATATAAACATTACGATCCAAACAAACATTATAACCATCCATGGCAAGTTTAGAAACCGAAATTAAATTCCTTCTAAACGAAGGTACATAAAGACAATTGTTCAAAACCAAAATCCTATCATCGCCAAAAGATAATGTAATTATTCCAACTGCAACTACTGCTACTTTCGTAGCATCTCCCATGAGCACATATATCTCGCCATCTCTAAGCATTCTGGATTGCTGGAACCCCTGCATAGAGTTACAAACATGGTCAGTGGCTCCTGTATCTACACACCAAGTGCTCGTAGATATAGCCGCTATATATGTTTCTGTAACTAGAGAAAGAGACATACCAGTATTGTTTGTCTTCTTAGGAAGAGGACAATCCTGTTTCCAGTGACCTGACTGCTTGCACCTGAAGCACTTGCCCTTAGGCTTTTTCACACCACCTTGAACTCCCACTGCATTAGCAACCTTTCCAGCTTTCTGTGTATGAGTCTTTTTCTTCTTCTTACCTTTCGGCTTAGATGAAGAAGCTTTCTCGGCCACATTCACTTGAACATTCTGCTTAAAGAGTCCTTCAGCTGCCTGAAGTTCTGTCAGAAGTTCCGCGAGACTATACATCCTTTTGTTCATGGTGTAATTCAAGCGGAACTGCTCAAAACTTTTGGGCAAGCTCATAAGGATGATATCGATCTGGGTTTCCCCATCAATATCAGCACCAAGGATCTCCATCTCATTCAGATGAGACATCATTCTGAGAACATGATCCCTTACAGGTGTTCCTTCAACCATCTGAGTGTTCATTAAAGCCTTCATTGCTACTTGCCTAGCAGCCTTATTCTGTTCTCCAAAAAGTTCCTTGAGATTAAAGAGCATATCTGAAGCAGTGGGCATAGCCTGATGCTGATGCTGCAAAACACCCGACATTGCTGCCAGAATGTAACATCGCGACATCTCATCAGCCTTAATCCACCGCTTATAATACTCCTTCTCACTTTCAGGAGCATTTTCAGCAGGCTGGTCTGGCTTGGGTTCATAAGTACAAAATTTGTACTCCTCAGCAGTCAACACTATGTCCAAATTACGTTTCCATTCAATATAGTTCGGTCCAGTAAGTTTGTTATCCTTAAGTATGGTGAATAGTGGATTAAAGCCCATAGTGATCTAATCCTGAGAATCATACATGTAACACATAATCAGATAGTTGCATAAATCTTAAATCCTATTGGTTTCCTCTAACAATTAATTAAAATTAGTGCACAAATATTTAAACACCATAAGTATCTGGTACGCCACGATGGATGACATATATACCACTTAATTCGTTTAAATATTACTTCGGTCCTATTACTAAATAATACGCCACGTTAGGGTGGACTATATATTATTTTTCATAGTTAAGTGTATACCATCATTAAATCTTAAATTAATAAAAAGACTGGATACCACCATTAAATATTTCAAATCAATAATCGATAATAGGATAATTCCCAGATCGGGGGGAGCATTGTCAAGAGGCATCATTTAAGACCTCTTTCTAGACAGAATCATCCTTTCTCTCAATATTGAAAATCTATATTCAATCAGTGGTACCCTTCTAATTAATCGAATTCTATGAAACTTGGTACGCCACGATGGGTGGCATGTATACCTTTCAATATTCGTAATTAATTTAGGAAGTTTGTTCTAGTAATATCCATAACACTACCTGACACCATAAATCATACGCCACGATGGGTGGCATGTGTATAATTTATATTCGTCTCGGTGTTAAATTACAAACAAACAATAATGGAGACCATGGGATTTAATTCCTAATTAATTCCCTCACCCACTTAGAATTTTTATTTAAAATTGAGGAATTTTATCTAGATGCATCGCCCTATGTTATTTTTTCGAGGTCCACATGTTATAAAAATAAGAAAACAAAGAACACATAACATAGCAGCATGCATCATAAAATTAAAGCAATAAATAAAATTAATGTCCATGTCGTCCTAATTATGTTAAACATGCAATTAAAAATTACACACATAATTAACAACACACATAATAATTATTTAAAGCAATAATTAAAAATCAGTGGAAAAATTAAATAAAAATTTTCCACTATTATGGCCCCTTGAAAAAATATTTCCAGCCCTGTGTTCTGCTGAAAAAACAATTTTCTGCAAAAAAACTGCTGTTGCGCATGTAGAGATTGCGTTACACCTCTGGAATACCTGTTGCGCATTTGCCGCATACGCAACTCCTGTTTTCCCTTGTAACGCAGGTGCCTCCTGCGTTACGTACTTTTACCAGGTTTTCACGCGCCGCGGCTGTTGCTTCTGTCACCAGAATCTGTGGACTTTTGATTTTGTTTCTGCTTCCTGTTGCTGTCGGCTTCTTTAAAACAAAAAAAAACGAACCAGCAGCCATAACAGCTACGCAGCGGACAATTATTTTTCTCCGTTTTGATTTCCGATCGCACGTAATTGTTACAAAATACCCGGATTTTTACATAATCCATCAAACAATTACATACAAAACAGATCTAATACAAAACTAATTTTGTAAATCTATTCTAACACGATCAACCCTCGTGTTTTACAACCACGATAAACCACGTGGAAACCAAACAAAATAACCACGATTAAACCACGTGGGATCCAAACACATAATTAAAATTACATGGCCATAATAGTGGATACTAAACAACCTGCAAAAGATTATTATCCAAGCACACCACTATACACATGCATATATAATTACGACATGGACATCGTATCAAAATTCGCAGAACCAATGAACCAGGCTCTTGATACCAATTGTTGGGACAATCAGATCTTGGCACTGCGATTTTTGATACAATAAATTAACGAGTACGAATAGAAAAGTCACCTTGTTAACGGTTGATTCCACGCTCTTCTATTGTATTCCCAAATTCCCTTGAGCGAAGTGTGGCCTTCGTCTTCTCAAGTTAACCTCTCTTCTTGCTCCTGGGTGGCTACAAAATTTTTTCGACCAGCCCCCAGCAAGAAGAGAATAGGAATATATATAGGCTACAATAGGGATCATGGATAATTAGGTTGGGCCTTCTAATTACATCTTGAGCCTAGCCCAATGTAATTAAATATTAATTCAATCCACTAAAGAATTAATATTTGAACTACCTTTCCTAATACCGTAATTTAATTAATTAATTCAGTTCCAATATTATTTGCTTATTAAATTCCCCATGTTTAAAATATCGCATGTCCATTAATTAAATAAATTACTGATAATTCATTTAATTAATATCTTTTATCCTTGATCATCCACTCAACCTTTATTTAATTATGCCGGAATAAATCCACCTGCAGGGTTTCACATAATTAAATCTTTATGAGCTTTCAAGGGGACATCATTAACCCGAATATTATCAGGACATGGATTCCTTCAATAAATAATATCCCACCATATATATTATTTCATCACCCAAAATATAATGAAATAAATCAAAAGAATTATTTCATATATAAATCAAAGCATGTAAATAATATATACGTGTCAATTATTATTTCCGGATTAAGAACCTAAGCATTAATAATAACATAGAATCTTAGTTCTCCTTCTTAATCAGTATAAGGGAACAATTCTAAATTTGATCCTGTTCAATATACACAAAGTATACTAGTATTATTTATTAGTCAATATAAACTAATCTAAATAATACTACAGCCATTCCAGTGGATTGTCTAACTCCACCTGTGCTGTGAACCTTATTATATTATATAAACCGTATTTAATAATCTAATATTCTGTATCCCATTCGATACTAGATTATTCACAATATATAATATTTAGACAACATGTAAACATTTAAATGATTCTCAATTAAACCGGGCAGAAATAAATGTAAATACTTCAAATAAATATTTTCAGTATACACAACAATGATGACATGTCATAATAACTAAAAAATGTCGGATCGTAACAGTAATAAAAAGAGTTACACTAAAAGGTGTGTAACGAGATAATTCGAAAACGTGTTTCGATTTAAGTGAAGTTTATACCTAGACTTTTAAAACGTGTTAAGTGGTTAATCTCGAATGTTCTGATTGTTTATAGATCATCGAGCAGACCCAGGACACGCTATCTCTACCCACACCCGATTACCAGGCTAGTGTTCAAAACTTTGAACCTGTTGTTGTGATAATATATATATGTGATTGCCATTTTACATATGCCATAGCATGCATGCCTATTGTCAAATTATATAATGATACATGTTCCCTGAATTGATATTGGCTTATAGACTAGATACAAATTATCAGTTATAAGCCGGATTGTTTTGGTAAGACCCTTAGCGAAGGGCATATGATATTCATTCTTCAATATAGACCGGGAGTCGGTATTTTGAGATATAGATAGTCGTGGAAACCCGGAGGGATTCTAACGACAGATTATTATTTATCTGAGGAATGTTATTCGAGTATTATCTCAGTCGAGAGATATTAAATGAATCTTAGTTTCGAATATTCATTAGAGTTGATTATTTAATGAATATTATTTTGATATTCATTAGATTGTTATTTATTAAATGAATATTACTTTCGAATATTCATTTAAGGCTTATGTACTTCTTTTAAATTCTTAGAATATTTATTTACTTCTTTTAAATTCTTTTTAAAATGATTTATATTATTTGGAGATTATCTTTCCCCTCCAGATATTATGTAAAATATTCTTTCATTCATTAAATACTTCCGACTCAATAAATATTCTAAACATATTTATTCAATACTTGGAAACAACTTCAATGTTGTTTATTCTTCTTCAAATATTATCTTCGACGTTCGATCATTCTGAAAATTTTTCGGAGTCATACGATTAATATTATATTAAGAAAGGTCCTCAAGATTCCATTCTTCACTCGAATCTATCTCTTAAATTATAAGGGAACCTTACTTGAGAAAGGTTATTTATCTTGTTGACTTCCCGGTCATAATTTATCCTTTTCACTCGCAACTTGGTTGCTATGGACTCATTAAGTCCGTGTGTACCTTCTCATCATTCGAGGGGTAAGATTGTTGGAACAAGTTGATATCCATTAACAAACAAAAGCTTGGGAAATGTTGGCGAATTTTCCTTTCCAACTAGATACGACTACTTTGTGGAGTCTTATCAACAAGTATTTCAGTTGGGGAAGGGAGGACAAACTCTACATTTCAATGCTATGGATTTATTCGAACTAGGAGTCGTGTGTAAGAGGCCGAGTCGCGCGGTCCATCACAAGGCCTAACCACTGGCCAGGGAGTTACTATTAAAGGCCATCGACAAGTGGAGCCGTCAGTTCTTCCTTCTACCGGTAGTAAACTATATTGGGCTGTACCATCCCCGACTGATCATCAGGGAGTGGGACAGCTGGCGTGTGATAACTCCAGTATTGGTTCATCTCCCAAATTGGGAATCCCCTTCAACACGTATCGAAGAGACTTCTTTCAGGTTGACGGTGTCTTCTGCAACACGTATCGAAGAGACTTCTTTCAGGTTGTAGGACTTCGAAAAATGTTAATAACTGGAATTGCAATATTTTCCTTGCAAGTTCCTCTTTATATGATAAATGATAATATCTGGCTTATCTTTGACATAGCAGATATTCCCACCTATATATGCATTTTGAGTTACCTCATAACTTCATCGTTCATGTTATTCTGACATCATTTCCATTAATGCATGGCAAATGGTTTGAAAGATACTTTTGAACTGTTATATATTATCATTCAGTTATATATTATTGTTGGTGGGCTATTGCTCACCCTTGCTTTATTATTATATCACAACAACAGCTAGACCAGATGACTCACACAAGGCACACTCGACGCTGGCGAGGACGATGAGACTACCAGAGCCGAAGAGAAAGCTATTGGTAGGATAGATTTATTCTTTCAGTACCAAGTATATGGTCTAGTATGACTTATGCAAATGGATGGCAAAGAGTATGTATTCATATTGAAATTCTTTTGGATTGTAAGAACTCATAATGTGTTTAATAAAATTTGGTTGTTACTCTGATTTCATCTCTGGGACTATAACGGGTGTGTTTTATATTGTTGTGTTGGGTCATAAAGATGTAATTTATTTTATGTTGTAGTAAGTGCAAGTATTGTGGACAAAAATGGAAACCATAACGACCGGATCCCGGATCCTGGATCTGGGGGTGTTACAGAAATGGTATCAGAGCGTACGTTATAAACCCCAGAGATGAGGCGACGTTAAAACAATAAATCCACTAAGATAATAAGAACTCTTGCCAAGTTCATAGTCGGACTACTTAATGTAGTGATGACATATAAAACCCTTATGGGAACTTTTAAGTATCATGATAGTAACTTTGCTCAATATCGTATCGACGAGTAAGGCGACAGACCTTGAGGCATACGAGCAGCAGCACGATGATGCTTTATTATATGCTAAAGATCAGCGGGTAAATTTGATAGAGTACCCTACTGGAGACCCGGAAGAGGTTCCAGCAGATAAGGACAGTCCTATTAGGATAAGGAGCTTACCCTTGAGGAATGAGGGCCGTAGCCAGAAAGACTGTGATGATTAAGGTATAGTGCTAAAAAAAGGGAGCATAAAGAACTGAGCTATTAGCAAGAGAACTGAAGATTCGTGTTGGATTCGTAGCCGGACTACTGGATGTAGTACAAGCAAGTAAGACGGATTGGAAGAATTACTTGAAATCTTATACGGGAATAGATGAGAATCCTTAGAGACTTTCATATTAACGAAAAAAGTGCTAGAGGGATGTATGATTATCAAAGACATCGATATAAGACGAGGAACAGAGTCCATAGGAATAGTTGAGAAAGAGGCAGTAAGTGCCATATCATTTGATAAATGAATTAGTATGAATATTGTCAGTAATAATTCGCCATGAGAAGGCAGATGTCATAGGTTATAATTTATGGAACCAAATTGAGGTTAATGAGATGGTTTTATTAAGGGAAATGTCCATTTTATGAATGAATCGGTTAGAAGTGAAAACATTGGGAAGTGACAACATGATTGGATAAAGTTATATAAGGAAGTATTAAGCAAGACAATGATCTCAGAACCTACCGGAAGATAAGACCAGTGAGTCAAGATGAACTCGTAATGAGACTATTGTCAGAGACTAAGTATAGGGTTAATTTAACTCAGTGAAATGATGAACCAGAAACGTTAGATGCATGTGATTCAGAGGAATATTAAATTTTTTCTTTTCTTTGAATGGATTATAGTAGTTACCTTAAGTTTACTCCGACGCAGAATTATAACGGATCAAGTAATACGATCAGCAGTTAAAGAGAAAAATGTGAGAAAATCTTCCTGGAGCTAAAAGATGAAATTGGTAATGACCAAGAGTTGGCATTGCTTAATGGAAAAAGGATACTTTGTGCTTCCAACGACGCTTCGCATAAAGAATTAGGATGTGTGCTTGCGCAGCACGACAAAGTACTTGCGGATGCATTCGGACAGCACGATTCACCAGGTTCGGATGGCCTTAGTAGTGCCAATTTTTGTGGAACAACCAACTCCGACAGTAATGTCCCTTCTGAGACTAGTAGTCAGGTAGACTGACATTTGGTAATATTGAATATCATGACATATAGGTATCAGGACGTTGTGACAGGTTTCAGTTTGAAATTGTTGATTTCCCTTCTAAAGGGGATGTATATAGTTGGTTCCTCTCCAGTGGTTAAACTTCCAATCTGATGACGATTATTTCGTTAACTATGACTACTTATGGTCCTACCTGCTTGGAGGTTCATAGAACTATTCTCTAGGTTTCAAAACTGGTCTCCTTAATGTTACCAGTAGGTGGATAGATTGATCAAAATTTCCCTGATTCTGGGAAGAACTTCAACGAATTTTGGCAAACCTTGTCTTTCTGATTATTAGAGAACGTCATGGAAGAGAGTAGAAACTGGAGCGAACCCTGTGATTTGGGTAAGGATGCCGTAAAATGGTTTAGTAGACAGACCCTGAGTATTACAATCGATGGTAGAGATAAAATGATGAGGGGATATTGGACGAAAATAGGAAATGTAAGTAAGAAACCAGCCAGACTGAGAAACTCCGGGATTGACTTAAGTGAAAAGGCTGTTGTGCCAGGAGTGGTAAGCTTGCGTGGCACGTGGGATTGATAAGAATAGTTGAAAAGATAAGAGTAGAGGAAAGGTGACCAGAGACGGTGCCGAGAAGTCGATTAAGACTTATATGGAGTAAAGTTTTGGAAAGGTAGAAAGGTATCAAAGAAGAAGGGACTACGCCGGCAATTGCTAGAAAAGTAATGCTAATTAGCCAACCCCTAAAATCATATATTTTTATTTTAGTGTGGCCAGTTGAGGCCAAGTCACAACGGATTATCAAGTGATTAGACCAGCAATGAAAGGAAAAAGCAGGGTTGCTTCTAAGTAAGCACCGATTGCAAGGGCTTCTGATATAAAGGAAATATTAATGAGATCGTAGGAATCTTCTACTGAACCCTTTGCAACCCATGTTTAGATTAGGAATTTACTAGACTTTTTGGAATGGGGTCACCCGTACTAAAGTGATTCATGTGTATATGATTGCCCAAGATTACGAGTAAAAATAGAAGTATAGTGACTTGAGATGTATGATGTTAGGGAATCATGAATACCCTGAATATATTATGACGGAGGAAAATAAACAATGAAGGTATATGAAGAGAGTATCGAAATGGTCAGAAATTGAACAGTATGCTGTAGAAATTTTGTCTGAGGCAAGTACCTTGCGAAGAACGATAAATACTAAGAGATTCACGTTGAACTCGACCAATATCTTCTAAAACATCCTTGCTACCATTACCAAGTTCTGTAAGAGAGCAGATAGGCATACGTTGCCTTTTGGAAGGCAAAATAGGCTAAATAGGCTGACAACCATCTGAAAGAAGAGGGTGGCATTAAGTTACCAATCGATTATCAAATGAGAACAGTTGAAAAGAGACCCTTATTAAGGATACATGATCTGATTTCCAATTATAGGATGCAAGAAATCCTTGGCAGTTGGATTAAGGATAGGATATCCATAAATTAAGACAAACCCTGGGGAATGCACAAGGGATGACATTAACCCTAATAACGACATTATGAATTCAGATGATATGAGTTGGACTTGCTAAGGCAACAATGACCGGTAAGGATTATTAAAAAGA
Organism: Saposhnikovia divaricata; assembly: GCA_036435485.1. Lineage (NCBI taxonomy): Eukaryota > Viridiplantae > Streptophyta > Magnoliopsida > Apiales > Apiaceae > Saposhnikovia > Saposhnikovia divaricata. The sequence continues at coordinate 37,369,169 of CM071595.1, forward strand.
GTTCTGGAAAGAATATAGACAGAATTATTAAAGTATTGATCAATGACATTTTTGATATACCCTGTACACAGAAAATACAGGAGGAATGATAAGGATGACCTAAGAAACCTTACAAGGAAAATGGTAATATTCCGAACTTCAAAATGGAAGTTTGGTAAGGAATGTATGACATAGTAACAATAATGCCAGATGAGGCATGTATGAAACCCTGTGGAAGTATGGATTGAACCTATAAAGGTTGAGATTATCCTAAGATAAGGAAAGAACTAAGAAAAGAAGTATCCTAAGTAGGATTGGGAATAAACGTGATAAAGTTCCCACGGGAAGGTGGAAGCAATGACTTATGGAAAAAGACTGATAGTTATATTTTCTCCTTCAGTAGAGCTTAAGGGAGAATGCTTTAACCCAATAGTGATGGGAATGAGGTAGAAAAATTTGAGTCAGAATAGATCCAGAGAATATCGATTACAAGGAATTATTATTATCAGAAAAGGCCAATGAGGTGGCCGACACTCTAAGTATAGAGGAATAATTACAAATGTTCATACCGAAGAAACAGAATGATATTTGGAAGGACCTTGAAGGTCATATCGGAGTGGAGGAAATTACATTCCTTCTGATGACTACGCAAGAATCGACGGTAATAATAGTCTAAATAAAGATTCGATTCCCGATATCATCTTAATTGAACTACACACCTTATAAGGTCCCGTTTTGAGGCAAACCAGGACCATGATACAAAATTGACGAAGTAAACCATTAAATTTCCAGTCTTCTATGGAAGATGCATGAGTGATATTTTCATCAACCGGACATAGTCGCGATGCTTGAAGCTCTTCTGCAATTTTATCTACTTCATGTAATATCTACCTCAAGTTCAGGAAGTGTTCCTTATGGATAAGGAATAGTGATTACTTTGTCTCCCTAAGGGATTTGAAACCCGTAGGGTTAGCTATTAACGCACTACGTAAACAACAAGCGATGGTGATTCTTCTAAGAAAGTAGATGACAACGTAAAGATAAAGAAAGTGCTGCTATTGATAAGCTAAATGGCATGTTGATGAATGACAAGCAAGTTTGTGTTAGTGTACTTCTGCGCAAACAAGATAGAGAATATGAGATTGACGATTCATGATGCTAAATGTATTCCTGTAGAAAGAATTAATGAGACTTGGAGGGAAGGGCAGTTGAGCCCGAGACTTGTTGAGCCATCTGAGAGTTTAAAAGTGTTCGGAAGGTGGCATTCAAGCCAGTTTTACCCCCAAAGCTTATAGCATGGTAGTAACGTGTTTCATGTGGCAAAGCTACACCAGTAAAATGCAGATATTTGATAGACGATAAGAGTATGAGCAAGTAGATATACGAGCTGGTCTGACTTACGAAGAACAACCTGTGGAAAATCACGGGTAGAAAAGAACAAGTGATGAGAAACAAGTTTGGCAGAAGAAGATTATATTGGATCTAAGTTAAAGAAATCGGCCAGATTCATTTCGGAGGTCTTAAATTGGAATAATGTGATGATTGTAGAGTAAATGTGACGGGCTACCAATAAGGAGGTGCCAATTACAAAAGATGCCTCAATAAAGAGATGACGGTGGGGGTAAATAATAGAAGTGAATAAGAATCAGATAATAAGAAGGATGTGATTGATAAAGAAAAGGCTGGGAAAGCAACTATGGAACGTGAAGCAAGGAATGTTATGAATGGATTAATAAATGGGTTTTCTTCGGGATGACAACCTGATAGTGTTAATATTATAGTTATGAAAAAGCTAGTAGCGTGACATGGAATGCCAATAACAATGGTGTCAAGCGAGAAACCAAAGATTTAACCTAAAAGGTTGAAGGAATTTTCTGGAGTGAGCGTTGCTAAGGTTGAACCAGAGTATAGGTCAATAGAATAGTGGATAAAGCAGCAAGATATGTTGACACATGAGATTGCGGTCAAATGGTATTGGATATAATTATGATTAATTTCTTCTTTGATGAACCTCTATAGTTTAGAGGTAAATTCTGAGTATGATATTTTACAATCATGAAAACTTTCTATAATCCTTTAGAACTCTTTTCTTTTCTTCTCTCTTATTCATCCTCTTTATGAATTGAGAAGAACAACCCTTTAAGGAGGGGGTGTACTACTACATGACTATCTATCTATGTGATAGAAGTCTAAGTGGAATACCATAACCTGTTTAATTGCTTGTCAAGTACTAAAGGCTGGCCCCCTTCTGTACTAACTATGCAATATAACAAATGTTCATTAATCATAATGATCTCTCAATAAATCTTTCCACTTCTCTATATTGATCGAGATCGCAAAGATTAAAGCGATCAGGAAATGCACAGTACGAGCGAGGTTACCTCCGAATTCGCAGTATGATAGTGATACCAATGTTACTGCAGGTATCAATAAGGATAAGATTGAGTAAGAGCACAACTTGGATAGTGTGTGGTACAAAAAGTAGCAACGTTGATGGAAAAAGGATAAATTATGGATTGTAGCACTAGAAGATGTACTGAGAAAGGGTAGAACGACTAAGAATTGACCGGGAAGCTAAAAAGTGAACGACAGGCAAACGACTCTTAGCTTCCTACCTAATTCCGGGACGGAATCCTTTTATGGAGGGGAGACTGTAAGAACCCCAAATTTTGGATATGATTAAAACTTTTTATAATGTACTGAGATAATGGTGAATAGTGATTACGACTACGAGGTAACGACTGAGATAATGAATGTGATAAGTGGATTTTATATCCACTTGGATCGCTTCAATTCGGCTTAAATTGATTGTCTTGGACTCAAGTTTGTTGTAGTTTTGATGTGTTTTGTATAGTTGTGCAGAGTTACAAGAATGTCGATTATGGTGGATGCTTTTATCGTGTTTGGAGGATTAATTGATTAAAATTCGGATTTTCCGGGAAGGTTGCGCAGTCTACACTGTTTTGGCCATATCTGGAGTTCTAGAAGTCCATTTTCAGCGATCTTACAGCTCACGCGAAGCTTGAGAGATTTTCTACAACCTGGGATAGATAGCAGGTGCAGGGAGCGTGTAGTTAAAATTCGCGCACGTGTTCTTTGTGAAGCAAGGCTGAAAGATTACTATTTTGCCCTTTTTCTAATTCTAATTATATTTTGGGCAGGTTTTAGTACCTTAATCGAATTCTAATTGTAATAGAAGGTAATTTCCTGCTGGGAAAGAAATCTAGAGCCTATTTAAACACATCTTAGCATTGTAATTAGGAGAGTTATTATTATTGTAACATAGCTTAGATCTGCAAGGGAGAAAAGGAGAGAAGGATTCAACGCTCGTGACAAGCAACGGATCTAGATCTACTTCATCTTTTGTGTTATTCTGGATTCTAGATTTGTTTATTAATATCATTAGTTCATTTATTCATATCTTGTTTTATATCATGTTTTCATCAAATCCCATGACGATGAACGGTTCAATTATGAGCTAATCGTTGTCATGGGATTCTAACGGATTTGTCTATGTAGCTTATTAGTTTGCATGCTTTAAAGATTTATGTGTGGTGAATTCTTGATATCCTTGTATGGTTGTGATTCATGTATTTAGATGCGTCGCGAACATCTAATTTGTTAATCTCTTGCGAAACGAGAGTGGATCTTGAGATTTAGAACTTGCCATGCTAGCATAGGATAGGTTGATATTATTAACATGATTTGTGGCATACATAGAGATATGATGCTGCTCTATGTGATCTAAGTGGATAACTTGTGCTTCAACCTTTATGTTTTCAAATTCTATAGAGATATAGGGTCTAATTGGTGTCTACCCATCTTCTATCTCTTTTGTGGATGCATGTGTAGTTTGGTATTAGTATTAGCTTTTACTTGTTTCGTATTATCCGATCAGATATCAAAACCATCACACGTATTGATTAAAGGCATCGACTCTAAGTGAAGTAGATAATGAAGTTAGGATCCCATGTTTTTATTCTTATAAGTAATTCAGATTTAATTCTCATTAGTTAATTAGTTCTTACTTTGTATCTTAGTTTAACTTAGATACTTAAACCCCATATTTGTTAATTATCTTAGCAATGAATTAAGATCATACATTGTTGAATAGGCACATTAGCTGAAAAGAACCATAACCTGATCCTTGTGGGAACGAATTTGGACTTAACCTTATATATTACTTGTGACCACGTACGCTTGCGTGATATTGTGTAAACAAGTTTTTTGGCGCCGCTGCCGGGGACCATCTGTGTTTTATTTTTGGTTTATGTGCTTGTCAATAGTGGTCGTTAGAGTTCACTGACTCAGATTTTTTCTTACCTATCTTGTTTAGTTCGGTGTGTTTCAGGTACTTGAGTGTTTGACAATGGAAGGTGAGGAGTTGCCATGGTGGGCATATTCAAGGATATCCATGCCTCAGCAATGTGAGCAATGTTTGGGCGTTCATGATCCCTCACAATATTGTTACTACGAAGGAGTTGATCCATATGTCACTTATGAGGAGCAACCATATTTTCAATACCATCCTCAACAGTACTGGCAAGATGTTCCAGATATGTCTTATTTCTTTGGAAGTGAAGAGTTCAACATCAGCAACCTACTCCTACTTTTCAGTCAGATGAGGTTGATGTTATGGAGGAGATTAGGATGCTTGAAAAGAGTTATGAGGAGTGTACCAAATCTATGGGGACACTACTTGCTCAAGTTTTGAGTGTATTGGAACAAGAGAAACAACAATGCATATTAGAGGCAATTCAAGAAAATAACGGTGACTTGGAGCAAGGTACTGCATGCTTTATTGAAGAAGACAAATTCCAAGGTGAGGTGAGCGTTCAAAAGCCATGTGAGGAATTTGATCAAGCTAGTGGGGTGGATGATTTGGAAAGGGCACAATTCGGGACAGACACTGATGAGCTACACAAATTTCAAGAATTGGTATGTGCGTACCAAGAGGACACTGATGAGCTACGCAAATTTGAAGAATTGGTATGTGCGTTCCAAGAGGCTGATGATCATGGGACAGATGCAGGTCTTTTACTTGTCTCAAAGTGTGAAGATGGAGGTAGCGCATTAGAGCCAATGGAGGAAGTTCTCTTTGAGAAACCAAAGGCTTCAGCAACTTACATTTATCCTCCTCCATTATATTTAAGCGAAGCCCGCGGATGTGTGTTGTTCTACAAATAGACAGATTTTGGGTCAACCAGTGAAGGTAATGGAACAAGACATAGTTGTTATACGAATAGGCCAAGCGAGGAGAAGGGGCAGAAAGTGTGCCGCCGTGATGAAGATGAAGTCTCACGAAGAGATGACCAGGCCAACTATTATCATCCTTGATGGAGGCATGGACGTGTCCGGCTAAATGACGTTAACGACAGCGCTTCGTGGGAGGCAACCCATGTGTTAGGTATGTTTTCTGCTATCCCTCGTATTTACTTCCATTCAATGCGGACATTGAATATTTTAAGTTTAGGGGTGGTTTGGGGGATTAGTAGTTGTTGTTGTATTATGTGTTCATGTTGGATTTCATGCTTTGCATATTAGTAGTAGTAAATTATGCATTTATGTTCGTGTTATCTACGTTTGATGCATATAAGACATTTTTTTTTATTTTCGTATATCATGTGAGTCCATAGTAGTTTGCATTTGCACCCATGCTTGATAGGAATTTTGTGTTGTTGACGCTTTTGATTGAGAAGTGATATGCTTTGTTCTTGTACACACACATACACTAGTAAGTTGAAGCTAGTAGACTTATTGAATGTTGTGAGTAATTAGAAGGACATGAATATGTGCAAGTTGATTTAGTTTGCATTCTTTGAATACAAGTAGGTGCATTAGAGAGATTTTTGCTTGGGATTGAGTATGTTTTTCCCGCCAATTGAGCTTTTGAGCCTTACTGCATATTTGTTGCAATTTTATTCGTTTGCTTGAGTGTCCACAGATTGTTTGCATTGCTAGCAGTTGTTTGAGGTCATTCTTGAAATGCATGACATTATTTGACGATTAAAATGATAAAGGCATTTAGGAATAACCACATATTTTCCCATATTACCACACCATGTTTACATGATCAATTAGTTAACCCGTTGAGCTTAATCCTATTTTTTCGGTGACACACCACATTACTTGCCTAGACCTTTTTCTTGTATTGGCCTACATTATTTTGAACCTACATTGTCAAAGGCTAGTAGAGTGCTTAAGGGAGTAATAAGGTGTGCAAGGAGGGGTTTATTGTTGGTCATAATTTTGGGGGAAATATTGAAATTTGGGTTTGGTTGTTGCTTGATAGTCGGCATGTGTAATAAAATCGTGGGATCATTGTTATTGTCTATATTATTGTTGCTTTAGCTCTCGGAAAAAAAAGAAAAAAAAAAGAAGAAAAAAAGAAAGAAAAAGAAAAAAAAAGAAAAAAAGTTATATTAATAGAGCATATTTGTGTTATTGTGATCCTACTCTAGTCGACTAGTCGAGTGTTTTTGTTGGAAGAAAAATAGTAAAAGTATGTGGGGGAAAAAAATAGGTGGTTGTGTATGATTTATTATAAGTTCCTACTAGCTTTTGACACTTCACCTGTTTTGGCTTATCTGACATACCTTGTCCCTAGCCCCGTTACAACCGAAACAAAGACCTTTTTATTATCGTCATTGATGTATGTTGTGTTAAGAGTTAGATTGATACCAAATGTCAAGCATGCTTATGATTTTGTTGGAATTGAGTGATACACTTACCCTTGTTCTTGAGTGAATATTCTTTTGTGAGTGGATTGTGAGTGTTTGCTTGTTCTTGCGTATGAGATCCCGAGTTTTGTCTAAAAAATGTACTCTTGTAGGCTTAGCATGTTTACTAACTTATTCTTACACTTGACATGGACTTGTGAGAACTTATGCATGTTCATTGAGTAGACTGTGTGAATACTTGCACTTTCGACACCAAGACATTGCGTGTTTACTTTGATTCCTAAGTTGAAATGGCATGAGAGGATTTGAAGATATGGTAGGTGATAAATGGATTTTATATCCATTTAGAGCATTCTAAATCGACTTAAATTGATTGCTTTGGCCTCAAGTTTGTGGTAATTTTGATGTGTTTTTGTTAATTGTGCAGGGTTGAAGAAATGTCGATTAAAGGTGTAGTTTCCGTCGTTTTTGGAGTTGATTTATGGTATGGAATGAAGAATGGAGGCTAATGTCAACTACCAAGATGTATACAAGTCAAGAAGGATTAAAGACGGAAGCTCATGCAAAAGGAACGAGAAGACAAGGCTGAAAAACGAAGAAACAGTGCAGTCTGCACCAGATTTGAGCAGTCTGCGCCAGATTTTGAGTTTTTATGCAGATTGCGGCCGTGCAGACTGCCCAATTCGCGCAGGGTGCGCCAAGACGCGCTGGGAAAAATCAGCCAGAATTTCTGATTCTTGTTTTGGCCATATCTTGAGTTCTAGAAGTCCGTTTTGGACGATTTACAGTCCACGCGAAGCTAATGAGATTCTCTATCATTCTAAAGTGGTCCAGATTTCAAAACACGACTGGAACGGTCCATAAATACTGAAGAAAAGTCAGCTACGAATTTTCCTTCAAAACAGAATCAGTTTAGGAAACGTATTTCGCAGAATTCTATTTTCACAAGGAAATTGCTATAATTCTTATTCAAATCAGTATGGTAATTGTCCTGAATGGCTAGAACATTCTAGAATCAGTCTTGGGCATGAAATTTGCAAATCCTATCCCATTTAAAGATGGAAATTGCTGGTCTTCTATTCCAACTCTAAAACGGCAATTGCTTGATGGAGAGGAAAATTGAGGCTATAAATACACATCTTGGGGGACAGAAAAAGGGGATGATTAGATATCAATTACTTACGATTATTTGTATCTTTTTATACTTTGTTTTTATCATGGTTTCATCATATCCCATGATGACGAGAGGTTCAATCATGAACTAATCGTAGTCATGGGATTCTAACGGATCTATCTATGTAGCTTAGTAGTTTGATTGCTTTAAAGATTTGTGTGTAGTGAATTCTTGATATCCTCGTATGGTTGTGATTCATGTGTTTAGATGCGTCATGATCATCTAATTTGTTAATCTCTTGTGAAGCGAGAGTTGATCTTGAGATTTAGAACTTACCATGCTAGCATAGGATAGGTTGATGTTTTAACATCATGATTTGTGGCGTAAATAGAGATATTATGCTGCCCTATGTGATCTTAATAGACAACTTGTTCTTCAACCGTTATGTTTTCAAATCTTATAGAGATATAGGGTCTAAACATAATTGGTGTCTATTCATCTTCTATCTCTTTTGTGGATGTATGATTAGTTTGGTGTTTGTATACCGAGAGGTAGCTTATACTTGTTCCGTGTTGTCTGATCAGATATCATAACCATCACATGCATTGATTAAAGGCATCAACTCTAAGCGAAGTAGTTAATGAAGTTAGGATCCCATGTTTTCTCTTGCAGACGTAATTAGAATTCAATTCTTGATAGTTTGTTAATTCTTAGTTTCATTAATTTGTTTCTTAGTTAATTATAGTTAATTAAAATCTTGTTATTTGTCTTAGCAGTGCATAATAACCATACATTGTTGCATAGGTACAAAACTGAATTAAAACCTTAACCAGATCTCTGTGGGAACGAACTCGATTTATTCATATATTACTTGTGACCACGTACGCTTGCGTGTATTAGTGTAAACAGTAGGATATTAGTACTAGATTAATTGCATTTTCATTTAGTTGCATTCATGCATTGCATTGCATTAGGTTAAATGGATTTTGTGGGTACATTCGCTATAGGCCCTCACGAGACCTTACTCGTCCACTAGGGCTGCATAGGGGTTTAAAGGGCTTGTTGCAAATGCCAAATGCAACCGTGATCACCTACGGAAGTGGTACTAGTTAGTTAGTTGTAATTGTTTATGCTTGAGGATAAGCATCGGTTTAAGTTTGGGGGGTGTGATAAGTGGATTTTATATCCACTTGGATCGCTTTAATTCGGCTTAAATTGATTGTCTTGGACTCAAGTTTGTTGTAGTTTTGATGTGTTTTGTTTAGTTGTGCAGAGTTACAAGAGTGTCGATTATGGTGGATGCTTTTATCGTGTTTGTAGGATTAATTGATTTAAATTCGGATTTTCCGGGAAGGTTGCGCAGTCTACACTGTTTTGGCCATATCTGGAGTTCTGGAAGTCCGTTTTCAGCGATCTTACAGCTCACGCGAAGCTTGGGAGATTTTCTACAACCTGGGATAGATAGCATGTAGTTAAAATTCGTGCACGTGTTCTTTGTGAAGCAAGGCTGAAAGATTACTGTTTTGCCCTTTTTCAAATTCTAATTATATTTTGGGCAGGTTTTAGTACCTTAATCAAATTCTAATTGTAATAGAAGGTAATTTCCTGCTGGGCAAGAAATCTAGAGCCTATTTAAACACATTTAGCATTGTAATTAGGAGAGTTATTATTATTGTAACATAGCTTAGATCTGCAAGGGAGAAAAGGAGAGAAGGATTCAACGCTCGTGACAAGCAACGGATCTAGATCTACTTCATCTTTTGTGTTATTCTAGATTCTAGATTTGTTTTCTTAACTCTTCGTTTATTAATATAATTACTTCTTTTATTCATATCTTGTTTTATATCATGTTTTCATCAAATCCCATGACGATGAACGGTTCAATTATGAGCTAATCGTTGTCATGGGATTCTAACGGATTTGTCTATGTAGCTTAGTAGTTTGCATGCTTTAAAGATTTATGTGTGGTGAATTCTTGATATCCTTGTATGGTTGTGATTCATGTATTTAGATGCATCGCGAACATCTAATTTGTTAATCTCTTGCGAAACGAGAGTGAATCTTGAGATTTAGAACTTGCCATGCTAGCATAGGATAGGTTGATATTATTATCATGATTTGTGGCATACATAGAGATATGATGCTACTCTATGTGATCTAAGTGGATAACTTTTGCTTCAACCTTTATGTTTTCAAATTCTATAGAGATATAGGATCTAAACATAATTGGTGTCTACCCATCTTCTATCTCTTTTGTGGATGCATGTGTAGTTTGGTATTAGTATACCGAGAGGTAGCTTTTACTTGTTTCGTGTTATCCGATCAGATATCAAAACCATCACATGTATTGATTAAAGGCATCGACTCTAAGTGAAGTAGATAATGAAGTTAGGATCCCATGTTTTTATTCTTATAAGTAATTCAGATTTAATTCTCATTAGTTAATTAGTTCTTACTTTGTATCTTAGTTTAACTTAGATACTTAAACCCCATATATGTTAATTATCTTAGCAGTGAATTAAGATCATACATTGTTGAATAGGCACATTAGCTGAAAAGAACCATAACCTGATCCTTGTGGGAACGAATTTGGACTTAACCTTATATATTACTTGTGACCACGTACGCTTGCCTGATATTGTGTAAACAGAATGAAAGGAATAGATTTGGATTCAAATGTTTTTATGCCATGAAGAATGCTAATGGTTGACAACTTAGGTAAGAATAATCTATCTCCTAGGGGAATAAGATATGGCAATTCCAAGCAGGAGAATATTCTCATGTCATCCGGATCAATAACAATTAGTCCAGTAGTTCCGTGAAAGGGTTAAGGATCGCCCGAGAAAGAACAAGGACATTGTCATAAATATAGGGAATTAAGGAAGAATAAAGAATGAATAGTGTTTTTGGTGGAAGTAAGAATATTATGAGACGACACTATATAGAAGTATTCGGAACGGATTTCCGAGTTCGTATTAGTGATCCAGGAGGAAAATAAGTGTATGTAAAAGCTGTCGAATTCTGAAAAACCGCACTTTTATTTTCTTCGAGAGTTCCCTGGACACTGATAGACTTAAGAATTTAACGAAGGGATTTAAGGAATATAAATTCGAAAGTTAGTAAGAAAGATGGAGAATGATAGTATAAATATTGAGACGGTTCCCGGTAAAACCCTAATTGGAAATCTTCGAGATATCCTCCAAACGATCAATGAAATTGAGTAATAACCAGACAAAAGAGCAAGTAAAAAGCAAGATGCAAGCATATGCAAGTGGATGGGATAAAGTAACCAAGTAGTTACCAAAGGAACTAGAACAATTAGAAACTAAACCAAGTACTTAGTTCAAAACCATAAGAATTCAACACATGTCCCTTGCAAATGCATCATCCATGACACAAGCACTTTAATAAAGTGGCTTTATGCAAGATATTACCTAAACACAGAAATAATACACTTTAGAGTGGATGAGAGCAAAAGAGAAACTAGCAAAACAAAAAGCAAATCAAGAACAACCAATCTCTCCAAAACTGCTAACCATGAACCAAGCTTAAAGAAAAATTCATATCTCCATTTCTATCCATGATAAAATCACCAAATTTTAACCATAGCTTCTCCACTCCATGGGCAACATTCGTTCAAAATTTATTGGCAATATAATGAGTGTAGCCTAGTCAAATACCTTTCCCAAATTGAAGAAACCAAACTACATGTTCTTGACAGTTTTCTGTAACGATTTTCAAACAGCCATATCTCCTTCATTACTCAATGGAATTTGGTGTTCTTTAGCTTGTTGGAAATCTGGTTAGATTCTCTACAACTCTCCTTTAGGAGCCTTGTCCAGAAAAGCATGGTAAGGGCCTCCGTTTTGCAGATCTTTGAACTGATGAATAATAACCTTCATGAACTAACTTTGATTTCTTGTTTTGTTTGGATGATCTAAGCAATCCTAAGGCTATACAAGGACAAACCAAGGCTTAGTCATGTATTAGGATACTCCAGGGAAGGTATAACTCTTAAGAAACCCTAGAACTTATTTTGAGTTTTTGTGATTATTGGATTAGTTTTGATGATGATGTGGTTTTAAGCATATAAGCATGATTATGTAGTTGATTTAGTTCATTTAGTCATATAATAATTAAGAGGATGAGTTGAGATGTTCCTGGACTTATGAGGTATATATCATGATTTTAAGATATTTGGTTTGCCCGGTGTGGCTTTGTTGAATTGTTATGATTTTTAGAACGTTCGATATATAACCATGATAATATTATGACTGGTCCTTGTAAATCTCGAGCCATAGATCGTTTTGGCGCAAGAATCGAAACATTCCGACTTACAGTTTAGGAGTTTTGGTCAAATTACTAAAATTGGTTCGGAACCGTAAATAAAAGTTCGTAACTTCAATTGAACCCTCGTAAAGCATGTTAATCAGTGGCAAATCTTGGTAAATAAATACTAGAGGTCATAAGGAAGGTATGAAAGAAAACCACATGTCAAACAGATCATTTTTCGATTTTATAAAAATGTTGGAATCGAAGTTAAACGCGAACGAACCCCTAAAAACCCGCTTGGTTATAACTTTGGTAAAACACTTAGAAAACGAACGATAAAACTCGAGGTATAATCTCGATTCATAATCGATCGACTTTAGAACTTATACGACTTAAGTATATACCGAGTGTGGGTATGATGACATGTCGTAATAACGAACAAATGTCGGATCGTATCAGTAATAAAAAGAGTTACACTAAAAGGTGTATAACGAGATAATTCGAAAATGTGTTTCGATTTAAGTGAAGTTTATACCTAGACTTTTAAAATGTGTTAAGTGGTTAATCTCGAATGTTCTGATTGTTTATAGATCATCGAGCAGACCCAGGACACGCTATCTCTACCCACACCCGATTACCAAGCAAGTGTTCAAAACTTTGAACCTGTTGTTGTGATAATATATATATGTGATTGCCATTTTACATATGCCATAGCATGCATGCCTATTGTCAAATTATATAATGATACTTGTTCCCTGGATATTGGCTTATAGACTAGATACAAATTATCAGTTATAAGCTGGATTGTTTTGGTAAGATCCTTAGCGAAGGGCATATGATATTCATTCTTAAATACAGACCGGGAGTCGGTATTTTGAGATATAGATAGTCGTGGAAACCCGGAGGGATTCCAACGACAGATTATTATTTATCTGAGGAATGTTATTCGAGTATTATCTCAGTCGAGAGATATTAAATGAATGTTAGTTTCGAATATTCATTTAGAGATGATTATGTAATGAATATTATTTTGATATTCATTAGAATGTTATTTATTAAATGAATATTACTCTCGAATATTCATTTAAGGTTTATGTACTTAAGGAATATTATTTTAAAATATTCATTGGAGGTTCTAATTACTTAAGGGATATTATTTCGAATTGAGAATTCTCATTCCAGATTGCATAGAAAAGAAAAAAAAAAGCAAAAAAGAAAGAAAGAAAAGAAAAGAAAGTCAAAAGTGTCAATTGTTTATATGCAAAATTAACCAGGGTGAGCTCTTTAATACTCGAGCAATTAAGTTCTAGGGGACTTTGTGCCTAGTGACCTAAGGTTTTTATAGTCTGGGATCCACTAACCCAACGCTCGCTACATGGGTATTATTGTATAAGCCTTTCGGGGTCTCATCCATTGCACGGTTAAATAAGCATGCTTGTATATATGTGTCGTAGTAGTAGTAATAAAGCATGAATTTCTGTCTACCTTGGATAAGGATGGAGGTGTTCTTAGGTTATGAAGTGTCTACAGTCTATTCTATTTATAAACCTGTGATTGTCTTGACGAAGAGCATGTATGATTTTTGACCTAGTTTTGGAAGTATTTCTGATGAGCATTGCACACACGCACGTTTCTGTTCATGTATTGTTAGTATACGGGAACTTGGTCGAGCTCTATTTGGATTTAGTTGCATTTTCTAAGATATTTGCTTGTTAGTTGGTTTTGGTTAGTTTGAAGGGAATTGCTGCATTTTCATTCTAGTTGCATTCATGCATTGCATTGCATTAAGTTACATGGATTTTGTGGGTACATTCACTATACGCCCTCACGAGACTTACTCGTCCACTGGGGCTGCCTAGGGGTTTAAAGGGCTTGTTGCATATGCCAAATGCAACCGTGATCACCTACGGAAGTGGTACTAGTTAGTTAGTTAGTTGTAATTGTTTATGCTTGAGGACAAGCATCGGTTTAAGTTTGGGGGTGTGATAAGTGGATTTATATCAACTTGGATCGCTTCAATTCGGCTTAAATTGATTGTCTTGGACTCAAGTTTATTGTAGTTTTGATGTGTTTTGCTTAGTTGTGCAGATTTGCAAGAATATCGATTATGGTTGATGCTTCTATCGTGTTTGGAGGATTAATTGATTAAAATTCGGATTTTCCGGGAAGGTTGCGCAGTCTACACTGTTTTGGCCATATCTGGAGTTCTATAAGTCCGTTTGAGGCCCGTAAGCTGTCCACGTGAAGCCTGGAAGATTTTCTACAACTTAGGACAGGATTCGTGCGCGCAAGTTGCGTGTGGTGGGAGCAGATTGCGCGACAAGCAGACTGATGGGAGCAGAGAATTTACTGTTTTGCCCTTTTCAAGTTCTAATTATATTTTGGGCAGTTTTTGGTACCTAAATCGAATTCTGATGCACATGTATTTGCACATTTCAGTCTCTACTTTTGGGGTATGTGCATCCGAAAATCTGATGTTGTTGAACATATTTAACTTAATTAGTTCGTGAATTTTACTTGGTTGGATGTGTTGGTTGTAATGGTTTATTGAACACGATGGAATGGAATGGCTGTTTGGTTTGGTTTTAGTTTGGCTTCTTTATATTGTCAGTTTGGTTTCTTTATATTTCCAGTTTTGGTTTATTAATTTTGTTATATAAAACCATTGTCTCTTGTTATTTTAGGTAATTGGACTATAATGAAAACTGTTGTCAAGCATTGTACTAGGCAATGTGTTGAATTTTCTATGAAACCATTGTCTATTAAGCTAGGTAACAACTTTGAACCTGTTGTTGTGATAATATATATATGTGATTGCCATTTTACATATGCCATAGCATGCATGCCTATTGTCAAATTATATAATGATACTTGTTCCCTGGATATTGGCTTATAGACTAGATACAAATTATCAGTTATAAGCTGGATTGTTTTGGTAAGATCCTTAGCGAAGGGCATATGATATTCATTCTTAAATACAGACCGGGAGTCGGTATTTTGAGATATAGATAGTCGTGGAAACCCGGAGGGATTCCAACGACAGATTATTATTTATCTGAGGAATGTTATTCGAGTATTATCTCAGTCGAGAGATATTAAATGAATGTTAGTTTCGAATATTCATTTAGAGTTGATTATGTAATGAATATTATTTTGATATTCATTAGAATGTTATTTATTAAATGAATATTACTCTCGAATATTCATTTAAGGTTTATGTACTTAAGGAATATTATTTTAAAATATTCATTGGAGGTTCTAATTACTTAAGGGATATTATTTCGAATTGAGAATTCTCATTCCAGATTGCATAGAAAAGAAAAAAAAAGCAAAAAAGAAAGAAAGAAAAGAAAAGAAAGTCAAAAGTGTCAATTGTTTATATGCAAAATTAACCAGGGTGAGCTCTTTAATACTCGAGCAATTAAGTTCTAGGGGACTTTGTGCCTAGTGACCTAAGGTTTTTATAGTCTGGTATCCACTAACCCAACGCTCGCTACATGGGTATTATTGTATAAGCCTTTCGGGGTCTCATCCATTGCACGGTTAAATAAGCATGCTTGTATATATGTGTCGTAGTAGTAGTAATAAAGCATGAATTTCTGTCTACCTTGGATAAGGATGGAGGTGTTCTTAGGTTATGAAGTGTCTACAGTCTATTCTATTTATAAACCTGTGATTGTCTTGACGAAGAGCATGTATGATTTTTGACCTAGTTTTGGAAGTATTTCTGATGAGCATTGCACACACGCACGTTTCTGTTCATGTATTGTTAGTATACGGGAACTTGGTCGAGCTCTATTTGGATTTAGTTGCATTTTCTAAGATATTTGCTTGTTAGTTGGTTTTGGTTAGTTTGAAGGGAATTGCTGCATTTTCATTCTAGTTGCATTCATGCATTGCATTGCATTAAGTTACATGGATTTTGTGGGTACATTCACTATACGCCCTCACGAGACTTACTCGTCCACTGGGGCTGCCTAGGGGTTTAAAGGGCTTGTTGCATATGCCAAATGCAACCGTGATCACCTACGGAAGTGGTACTAGTTAGTTAGTTAGTTGTAATTGTTTATGCTTGAGGGCAAGCATCGGTTTAAGTTTGGAGGTGTGATAAGTGGATTTATATCAACTTGGATCGCTTCAATTCGGCTTAAATTGATTGTCTTGGACTCAAGTTTATTGTAGTTTTGATGTGTTTTGCTTAGTTGTGCAGATTTGCAAGAATATCGATTATGGTTGATGCTTCTATCGTGTTTGGAGGATTAATTGATTAAAATTCGGATTTTCCGGGAAGGTTGCGCAGTCTACACTGTTTTGGCCATATCTGGAGTTCTATAAGTCCGTTTGAGGCCCGTAAGCTGTCCACGTGAAGCCTGGAAGATTTTCTACAACTTAGGACAGGATTCATGCGCGCAAGTTGCGTGTGGTGGGAGCAGATTGCGCGACAAGCAGACTGATGGGAGCAGAGAATTTACTGTTTTGCCCTTTTCAAGTTCTAATTATATTTTGGGCAGTTTTTGGTACCTAAATCGAATTCTAATTGTAATAAAAGGCAATTTCTTGCTGGGCAAGACTTGGAGTGCCTATATAAACACATCCAACCCCTTGTAAATTAGAATTAGAAAGTTAGAGAATTAGATATCTTGTACATAATATAGCTTAGATCTGCAAGGGAGAAAAGGGGAGAAGGATTCAACGCTCGTGACAAGCAACGGATCTAGATCTACTTCATCTTTTGTATCATAGATTTGTTTTCTCAACTCTTATTTTATTAATATTATTACTTTCTTTCATATCTTGTCTTCTATCATGGTTTCATCAGATCCCATGATGACGAGCGGTTCGATATGAGCTAATCGTTGTCATGGGATTCTAACGGATTTATCTATGTAGCTTAGTAGTTTGATTGCTTTAAAGATTTATGTGTGGTGAATTCTTGATATCCTCGTATGGTTGTGTTTCATGTGTTTAGATGAGTCATGAACATCTAATTTGTTAATCTCTTGCGAAACGAGAGTGGATCTTGAGATTTAGAACTTGCCATGCTAGCATAGGATAGGTTGATATTATTATCATGATTTATGGCATACATAGAGATATGATGCTACCCTATGTGATCTATGTGGATAACTTGTGCTTAAACCTTTATGTTTTCAAATTCTATAGAGATATAGGGTCTAAACATAATTGGTGTCTACCCATCTTCTATCTCTTTTGTGGATGCATGCGTAGTTTGGTATTAGTATACCGAGAGGTAGCTTTTACTTGTTTCGTGTTATCCGATCAGATATCAAAACCATCGTATGTATTGATTAAAGGCATCAACTCTAAGTGAAGTAGATGATGAAGTTAGGATTCCATGTTTTCTCGCATATAAGTAGTTAAATTTTAATTCTCATTAGTTAGTAATTTTTAGTTTGTTAAATTGTATCCTAGTTAATTATAGTTGGTAAAAACTTAATCTTGTTATTTGTCTTAGTAGTGAATAATAATCATACATTGTTGCATAGGTGCATGAACTGAATTGAAACCTAACCAGATCTCTGTGGGAACGAACTTGACTTCTATCTATATTACTTGTGACCACGTACGCTTGCGTGTTTTAGTGTAAACAAGTTTTTGGCGCCGCTGCCGGGGATCATCGGTGTTTTATTTTTGGTTTATGTGCTTGTCAATAGTGGTCGTTAGAGTTCACTGACTCGGATTTGTTTTTCTTACCTATTTTGTAGTTTGGTGAGTTTCAGGTACTTGAGTGTTTGAAGATGGCATGCGAGGAGTTGCCATGGTGGGCATATTCGAGGACATCCATGCCTTATCAATGTGAGCGGTGTTTTGGCGTTAATGATCCCTCACAATATTGTTACTACGAAGGAGTTGATCCATATGTCACTTATGAGGAACAACCATATTTTTCATACCATCCTCAACAGTACCAACAAGATGTTCCAGACATGTCATTTTTCTTTGGAAGTGAAGAGTTTCAACATCAGCAACCTACTCCTACTTTTCAGTCAGATGAGGTTGATGATTTGAAGGAGATTAGGAAGGCGATTAGGATGCTTGCAGAGTGTCATGAGAAGTCTCTCAAATCTATGGAGACACTAGTTGCTCAAGTTTTGAGTGTCTTGGAACAAGAGAAACAACAATCCATACGAGAGGCAATTCTAGAAAATAACGATGACTTGGAGCAAGGTACTGCATGCATAATTGAAGAAGACAAATTCCAAGAGGAGGTGAGTGTTCACAAGCCATGTGAGGAATTTGATCAAGCTAGTGAGGTGGATGATTTGGAAAGGGCACATTTTGAGACAGACACTGATGAGCTGCACAAATTTCAAGAATTGGTATGTGCGTACCAAGAGGACACTGATGAGCTACGCAAATTTCAAGAATTGGTAGGTGCGAACCAAGAAGATGAAGAACTTGGGAAAGATGCAGGTCTTCTACTTGTCTCAGAGTTTAAAGATGGAGGTAGCGCATTAGAGCCAATGGAGGAAGTTCTCTTTGAGGAACCAAAGGCTTAAGAAACTTACATTTACCCTCCTCCATTATATTCAAGCGAAGCCCGCGAGTGTGTGTTATTTTACAAATTGACAGATTTTGGGTCAGCAGATGAAGGCATTGGAATAGGACATATTTGTTATACGAATAGGCCAAGCGAGGATAAGGGGCAGAAAGTGTGCCACCGTGATGACGATGAAGTCTTGCGAAGAGAGGACCAGGCAAATTATTATCATCCTTAATGGAGGTTTGGAAGTGACGTCAAGCTATTGACGTTAAAGAAGCGCTTCGTGGGAGGCAACCCACGCATTAGTGTAGGAAAAAAAAAATTGAGTGTTGTATTCAAAAAAAAAAATTGAGTGTTGAAAAAAAAAAAGAGTGTTGTGAAAAAAAAAAAATCAACAATCGCGCAGGCGCAGGCTGCGTCACAGGTGCGGAGACTGTGCGAGAGTCAGTAACGCAGGCGCAGCCTGCGTTACAGAGGCGTAACCTGCGTTACACCCCCTTCCCAGTTTTTTTTCCCCAAAAATCAGTGTTTTTTGCCTACAAAATCAACCCCAAATTCTATCCTAAATCAAATTTCTTCAATTCTTAATTCCTATATCTGTCCTACATCAAATCCAAATCTCTCCTACACACTTAAATCTTTATTCATCTTATCCATCATCTTATATATATACCCACCTCTACATACAAATCCAATTCCTCTTCTACTTCTTTAAATCTCTACAAATTCTATTATAAAGATGAAATCATTGCAAGTTCACCTCTTTGATTCGTAATTGGTTTAGGGATTCCAACGACAAATTATTATTTATCTGAGGAATGCTATTCGAGTATTATCTCAGTCGAGAGATATTAAATGAATGTTAGTTTCGAATATTCATTTAGAGTTGATTATTTAATGAATATTATTTTGATATTCATTAGAATGTTATTTATTAAATGAATATTACTTTCGAATATTCATTTAAGGTTTATGTACTTAAGGAATATTATTTTAAAATATTCATTGGAGGTTCTAATTACTTAAGGGATATTATTTCGAATATTCCTTTAAAAGTTTTGATTACTAAATGAATATTATTTGGATATTCATTTAAAAGATTATTTATTAAATGAAT
Organism: Saposhnikovia divaricata; assembly: GCA_036435485.1. Classification (NCBI taxonomy): domain Eukaryota; kingdom Viridiplantae; phylum Streptophyta; class Magnoliopsida; order Apiales; family Apiaceae; genus Saposhnikovia; species Saposhnikovia divaricata. The sequence goes on from CM071595.1 coordinate 37,388,836, forward strand.
ATTATTTTCAAATATTCATTTAAGGTTTGACTCATTTATTGAATATTATTTTAAATACTTATTGGAGTCTAATTATTAATGAATATTATTTTGAATATTCACTTAAGGAGTGATTTATTTAGTAAATAATTCTATATATTCATTCGAGGATTACTTACGAGCAATATTATGATTTAATAATATTCCGTAATTATTATTGAGTTAATAAAATATTCTTGGAATATTTATTTACTTCTTTTAAATTCTTTTTAAAATGATTTATATTATTTGGAGATTATCTTTCACCTCCAGATATTATGTAAAATATTCTTTCATTCATTAAATACTTCCGACTCAATAAATATTCTAAACATATTTATTCAATACTTGGAAACAACTTCAATGTTGTTTATTCTTCTTCAAATATTATCTTCGACGTTCGATCATTCTGAAAATTTTTCGGAGTCATACGATTAATATTATATTAAGAAAGGTCCTCAAGATTCCATTCTTCACTCGAATCTATCTCTTAAATTATAAGGGAACCTTACTTGAGAAAGGTTATTTATCTTGTTGACTTCCCGGTCATAATTTATCCTTTTCACTCGCAACTTGGTTGCTATGGACTCATTAAGTCCGTATGTACCTTCTCATCATTCGAGGGGTAAGATTGTTGGAACAAGTTGACATCCATTAACAAGCAAAAGCTTGGGAAATGTTGGTGAATTTTCCTTTCCAACTAGATACGACTACTTTGTGGAGTCTTATCAACAAGTATTTCACTTGGGGAAGGGAGGACAAACTCTACATTTGAATGCTATGGATTTATTCGAACTAGGAGTCGTGTGTAAGAGGCCGAGTCGGGCGGTCCATCACAAGGCCTAACCATTGGCCAGGGAGTTACTATTAAAGGCCATCGACAAGTGGAGCCGTCAGTTCTTCCTTCTACCGGTAGTAAACTATATTGGGCTGTACCATCCCCGACTGATCATCAGGGAGTGGGACAGCTGGCGTGTGATAACTCCAGTATTGGTTCATCTCCCAAATTGGGAATCCCCTTCAACACGTATCGAAGAGACTTCTTTCAGGTTGACGGTGTCTTCCGCAACACGTATCGAAGAGACTTCTTTCAGGTTGTAGGACTTCAAAAAATGTTAATAACTGGAATTGCAATATTTTCCTTGCAAGTTCCTCTTTAAATGATAAATGATAATATCTGGCTTATCTTTGACATAGCAGATATTCCCACCTATATATGCATTTTGAGTTACCTCATAACTTCATCGTTCATGTTATTCTAGCATCATTTCCGTTAATGCATGGCAAATGGTTTGAAAGATACTTTTGAACTGTTATATATTATCATTCAGTTATATATTATTGTTGGTGGGCTATTGCTCACCTCTGCTTTATTATTATATCACAACAACAGCTAGACCAGATGACTCGCACAAGGCGCACTCGACGTTGGCGAGGACGATGAGACTACCAGAGCTGAAGAGAAAGCTATTGGTAGGATAAATTTATTCTTTCAGTACCAAGTATATGGTCTAGTATGACTTATGCAAATGGATGGCAAAGAGTATGTATTCATATTGAAATTCTTTTGGATTGTAAGAACTCATAATGTGTTTAATAAAATTTGGTTGTTACTTTGATTTCATCTCTGGGACTATAACGAGTGTGTTTTATATTGTTGTGTTGGGTAATAAAGATGTAATTTATTTTATGTTGTAGTAAGTGCAAGTATTGTGGACAGAAATGGAAACCATAACGACCGGATCCCGGATCCTGGATCTGGGGGTGTTACAGTTTCCAACCTCGTGACCGGAGCAATTACTTCGTTGAAATCGATTCCCTCCTTTTGTACATATCCTTTCGCTACTAGGCATGCTTTGTACTTTAAAATATCTCCGTTAGTGTCCTTCTTCAACTTGTAAACCCATTTAAGCCCGATCGCCTTTTAACCAGGTGGCAACTTAACAAGTTTCCAAGTTTTATTCTTTTCTATAGAATCAATTTCTCGTTCCATTGTACCTTGCCAGTTTTTCTCTTTCACTGCTTGCCCAAACGTCGACGGCTCATCTACACTCAACATCAACATTTCCTTAGCGAGCTCTATCTCTTTAGTTTCATTATAAATGTCGCTCAAAAGTTTAAATTTCCTTGGTTCTGGACTATTTTGAGATGACCCTGAGCTATATCCACTGCTCTCAGTTTCACGAGACTCATTACCTGTGGAAGGTGTATTTGGAGTTGAATTTTCACTCCCTGCTTCAAAACTTTGCGTTTCTTCGTGATGTTCAACATGGGCTGTAACATCATTGATGACAATAAACGTCTCTGGAGTGTTTACTTCCTTGCTTCCAGACACATCCCATTCCCAACCTCTATGTTCTTCAAAAACAAGATCTCTGCTGACATGTACAGATTTTGCAACTGGATCATATACTCGATGCGCCTTCGTTCCTGGATCTTTTCCAAGATAAACAACCGGTTTGATCCTGTCACTCAGCTTGTGGAGATGAGCACTTGGAATCTTCATAAAGGCCTTGCATCCAGACACTTTGATATGTCAATTTGTGGTCTTTTGTAAGACCATGCTTCATAAGGAGTTTTTCCCGTTAGTCCGCGAGTGGGCACTCTATTTAGAATATAAACGGCATGTCGAGCTGCTTCTTCCCAAAACTTCAAAGGCATGTTTCTTTCTTTCAAAAGACTTCTAGCCATCGCCACTACGGTCTTGTTACGCCTCTCAACAACTCCATTTTGTTGAGGCGAATACGGGGCCGTATAATTTCTATCGATGCCAGGATTATCACAGAACTCCTTCAACTTAGATGAGCAAAACTCACCACCCTTGTCAGTTCTCAAGAATTTAATCTTTTCTTCTCGACCAATTTCCACTAGTGACTTGAATTTTCTGAAAACATCGAGAGCTTCATCTTTACTCTTGAGTAAGTAAATCCACATTACACGACTGAAGTCATCAACAAGCAATAAGAAATATCTATTTCCTGCCGAGGTCGGTGGATTGATGGGACCACAAATATCCTCATGTATCAACTTAAGGCACGCCTTTGCTGTAAAATTTGATTTCTGCGGAAACGATCTTCGGGACGGTTTGGACATTAAACACCCACCACAAACAGCCTTTGGTTGTGACAACTTTAGCAAGCCTACTGCCATCTCCTTTTCAGACATGAGAGTCAAGGCATGAAAGTTTACATGCCCCAACCTTGTATGCCACAACCACGCACTCTCCTCTGCACTTGATAGTAGACATTTATTTTCTTCCTCATTCATTAAAATTTTGTACAATCTATTCGAGGTGCGTTTCACTTTCATCAATAACGTCCCAACTTTATCATGTACCCACTGAAAATCACCATTCAGTGTTACTTGATTACCTTCTTTAGACAACTGTCCCAAACTAATTATGTTGTTGCATAGATTACGGATAAAATATACCTCATTAAGTTTAAGAGATTCTCCATTCTTACATTTGAACACAATTGATCCCCTTCCTCTGATGTTAACAGTAGGTCCATCACCGAATTTCACTTGCCCTGTTATGCTTTCATCCAGCTCCGGGAACTTCGACTTAACCCCTGTCATATAGTTGCTGGCCCCGTTGTCCAGGTACCAAATATTTGAGGTCTTTCCACTTTCAATTTCAGTGCCCAACCTTAGAGTCACAACCTCCTCATTTAGTAGCAATGCAACCCGTTTTTCTTCTACACACTCAGCCAGTAACAAGGCTGGTTCGTCATCCTTTAACTGGGTTAAGTTAACCTCTTGTTTCTGTTCTTTGTCACGGTGCCAGTTTCTCTCACATCGTGGTTTTCTGCATTCTGATGCATAATGCCCATAGGCATTACAATTATAGTTTTTCACCTTGCTACGATCTTGACTAGGTGAGCTGTTGTTGCCTCCTTCTTCTGTCTGCTTTGGACGGGCTTTGCTATTGGTATTGGCTCTGTGGTTAGACCTTCCTCTGCCACGATTACTAAAGCTACCTCTACCTCTGTCATTGACTCTGTTGTTGGCTCGTTTGGACCACTCCTCTTGTGTAAGAAGGAGTTGTCCTCCAGTTGTTTCAGTTTGGCCACGAAGTCTTTCTTCATGCACTTTCAACCGTCCAACAACCTCTTCTACTATCATAACCTCCATATCACCAAATTGTTCAATATGGGAAGTTTTTTCACTATGTTTGCCTCCTCCATTTTTTCTCCTAAGATACGAATATTTGTGACGATTCCATGCAACCTTATGCAAAAATCATCGAGGTTATCCGTCTCTTTCATGTTCATTGATTCAAACTCGGCTCTAAGTGTCTGAACCTTAGCCTTTTGCACGCGATCTGCACCTACGCTCATGACTTTGAGAGAGTCCCATGCTTCTTTGGCACTCTTCTTTTCTGCGATCGATAGGAGCATTTCTTCTGGTATGCCCTGGTAGATAGCTGCTAAAGCTATCTTGTCTGTCTTTGCATCTACAACTAACTTTGGATCTGAAAGTTCGACTGCATCCCACACACCTTGAGCTTGCATAAAGACCTTCATTTTCAATGACCACACAGTGTAGTTGCTCTTCGTTAATATAGGATAGTGCAGACCTACTGAACCTTCCTTTTGTTTCTGTGTGTCCATGTCTGCCAGCGTTTGAATGTTTCTTGGCATATATTTGGGCATCAACACAATGGAGCTCTGATACCAGATTGTAGGAACTAAATCAATGAACTATGTTTGTGTAAAAACTGAGAAGGAAGAAGAAATTGAAATGTATTCAATCTGCCTTACAATGGTCACTACAACAAGAAATAAATACCACACAAAGGAATCAAGACAACATGATCACACACACACGCCCACATGGGCAACTATGAACTTTGCTAAAAGAAAAAACTATTGAGGGAACATACCCCTGACTTGAAGTTAGGGGTTTACACAATAAAAACATAAAAGCTTGATCATCATCACATCGACTACTACATGATCCAATCTATTAATAAACTACTTCACACAAGAATATTCTCACTTGCACAAACGTGCTCTTCCCACCTGCAGAGAACATGCTTAGCTTAAAATAAAACCAACAAGAATTGTATTTTACTCAACTTCAAACGTTTTTTATTGACTTGGTAATCTGTAATTTTCTGTGTCTAATAGCCAAGTAACAATATACTTTATTCTAAAAATGACCTATTTCATTGATTTGTTAGCTGTTGGAATATATGTTAAATGGGGACAAAAGGGTTAGTCTGATTGCCGCCTGCAGAGAAACTGCTGGTGTGTCTTTTCTTGTTGTCAGTATCAATGGTTCGAATTGATTTTCTGCCCGTGTCTTTGAATTGCCCGAACCTGCAACTTCATTTATGATTTATTCCCTCCCTCCTCTGTCCGCAACAACACCTCAGTAAAAGTTGTATCACACATTTAAAGATTTATTAATTTTTTAATAATCTTATTGGTTTATTCAGATTTTTATCGTTGAAGATCTTGATCTGAATTGTAATGGCTTTTACAAGTTATGATCACAATTCATCAACCTCTCTTCCCACTCGATGGGACGTTTTCTTAAGCTTTAGAGGTATAGATACAAAATATACCTTTACTGATTATCTTTACAATTCCCTACATCGCACTGGTATACGAACATTTAGAGAGATGATCCTGAGGTACGCAGAGGAGAAGTAATCTCGGATGCATTGATCCAAGCTATTCATGAATCCAAGTCTTATGTTATTGTCCTCTCAGAGAACTATGCATCTTCTAGATGCTGCCTCGACGAGCTTGTAGAGATTCTCTATTGTTATGAAACAAGGAAAAGATTGGCCGTTCCTGTGTTCTACAACATTGATCCATCTGTTGTGGGACACCAAATTGGAAGTTTCAATGAAGCTTTCAAAAAACATGAAACTCGATTTGATATGGATAGGTTGGAAAAGTGGCGCTTTATGTTGAGAAAGGTCACGAACCTGTCAGGATACAAGGTCTGCAAAAATATGCAAGTGAAAACTTTTAGATCGTCTCTTTCAAATGAGATTGTGTTAGAACAAGTTATGGGATAACTAGTTTTTGTTGTCTCCTGTGTGAGGGGAAGTCATGTAAAGTTGATCAGTGTTTGGTAAATAAACAATAAAAACAGACATGTAAATTTCAAGATCATCTTCCTCTAGCTACATCAGTATTACGTTACTTAGCTAAGGCCTATGTGTGAAGTTATTAGTGGATGAAAGTCTGTGTGTGTATTGCCATTAGAGTGCATAAAAACTATGCTCTGTGAAAATTTTGCTAGAATCCTTAGATATTGGCATTATCTCGTGTATTTACTCAAAATCTGACACTCAGTTTTAATAAATAAAACAATTGCATTGCAGGTCTCAAGCTGATATTATAAATAAAGTTGTTGATCAGGTTTTACTCGAAATAAATCCTTTGACTTTGGATGTTGCAAAATATCCAGCCGGGTTAGATTCTCGCGCGTATCCAATTCATAACAACATTGTTGAGCAGTGATGCAGAAGGTGCCACTAAGATTGGTTTACATGGTATGGGTGGAGTTGGCAAAGCTAGTCTTGCCAAAGCTGTTTATAACCAAAACTAGCAAACGTTAGGGAGGTTTCAATAACAGAAAAAGGCCTAGTAACTTTACAACAACAGCTTATTAACGGCGTTCTTAGATGTAAGAACATTCACACTGACAATGTTGACCAAGGAATTGTGTTGATAAGGGCTAGAATTTGCGTGGCAAAAGTTCTGATTGTAATTGATTATTTGGATAACCCGAAACCACTGGAATATTTAGAAGGACCATTTCCTTCTGGGAGCCTAATCTTAATAACAACAAGAAATGAAGATCTACTGGATTCAATCAAAGTAAAAACCAAATACAAGGTAAATGAACTCAGTGATGCTGAGTCGCGTGAACTTTTTACCCAACATGCATTTAAAGATGATAAATAGCGGGCGCATTCATGCAATTGTCTGAGGAAATTTTAGAACGGGCTGGAGGGCTTCCATTGGCTCTTACAGTTTTTGGCTCGAACTTGCTTAACCCATCCGAGGAAGGATGGAGATGGTTCATTCACAAATTAAAACGAGTTTCCATTGATAATGTTGAGAAACAACTAGTGGTAAGTCCAATGCATTAAAAATGGTTGATCCTATGCTGCAGGATATGTTCCTAGATACTGCTTGTGTTTTTGTCGGAAGAAAAACAGAAGAGGTTGTAAAAATTCTGGAGAATTATTATACCTTCGTCAATCATAATATTGACATTTTGAAGAAAAGATGTTTACTAATGATCAATAACAGAGATCAACTGGGGATGCATGACTTGCGCCTTCAGGATATGGGAAGGGAAATTGCACGTAACAACTTTCCTGATGAGCCTGGAAAACATAGTAGGTTGTGGCTATTTCAAGATATAAATGACTTGTTAAAGGACCAAAAGGTTATTACTATTTTTTTTACTCAGCAATGCATGCAGATTTATTTGATGGTTTCAGATGCCTTTATATACTACCATGTCACCCATCAATTACTGTTCTTATTGAAAATTGTATACAAAATCGCTTATCATATGAAATTTGTGTTGAGGAAGCACAAGGAAACTCTCTACCTCTATTTTTCTCACTAGAATTTATATATAAAACATTGGTCATCAACTTTTTTCTCTTGTATATATGTGTTAGGGAACAGAAACGATCAAAGTTATTCTCCCTGGCGACTTCTACTACCAGGATGCACTTCAGGGAGTATCATATGCTATGGAAACATTCAAACGGATGAGTAAATTAAGATTTCTTTACCTGAAAATTGTAAGTCTCACCGGAAGATTTGTACAGACATTTGAAGATTTAAGGTTGCTCAATTGGGATTGCTGTCCTTTAAGATGTTTACCTTCAGAATTTAACCCTAAAAAACTTGTTTGCTTGAGTTGCCTGGTAGCAATATGAGAACATTGTGGGAACCAAACATGGTAGGTACAATAAAATTGTTTCTACTTCCTTGCATATCCTCTTTTTTCTTTTTTCTTTTCTTTTTTTTTTTTTTAAATGTTTCTGATTTATTTTTTCCCAATTGCACTCAATTTTACAGCCTCACAGATGTTACAAAAGTTAAAGACTTTAAACATGTCGCAGTCTCCATACTTGACTACAACCCCAAATTTCACTAAATTCCCATGTCTCGAAACTTTAAATCTGAAGGACTGTACAAGTTTGGAGGATGTCCGCATATCAATTGGAAATTTGGCGAGCCTAGTTTCCTTGAATCTGCATGGTTGTTCGAACTTAAGAAGTCTTGGGCCCAACATTTGCAACTTGAGAGGCCTGGAAGTTCTAAGTGTTGGTATTTGCAAACGTTTGGAAGCATTGCCTACCGAATTGGGAAGAATCAAATCCTTAAAAGTGCTTAATGTAGCGGGACTAAGTATTTCGGAAATACCGGTTTCCATTGGACGTCTAAGTAAGCTTGTTGAGCCGGACTTGAGCTGTAACAAGAACCTTAAAACCCTTCCTGACACCATTTGCAACATGAGAGCATTGGAAGTTCTTAGTATTGGGAATTGCACAAGTCTGGAAGCATTGCCTGTAGACTTGGGGAAAATTGAATTTCTAAAATACCTTAATGCAAAAAGAGTAAATGTTTCAGAATTACCAGTTTCGATCGGATGTCTTAGTAAGCTTGTGGAACTGGACTTAAGCTACAACAAGAACCTTTAAACTCTTCCGGATACCATTTGCAACTTGAGAACATTGGAAGTTTTAAGCATGAATGATTGCAAAGGTATTAAAGTATTGCCAATAGAATTCGGGAACATGGAATCGCTAAAAAAGCTCAGTGCAGAGGGACTAACTCTTTCGAACTTGCCGGATTCTATAGGACGTCTTAGTAAGCTTGTTGAGCTGATATTAAGCTATAGTAATCACCTTGAAACTCTTCCGGACACTATTTGCGGATTGACAGCACTGGAATCTTTAAGTATCGATCATTGCAGAAGTCTGAAAGCATTGCCAATAGAATTCGGGAACACTGAATTGCTAAAAAAGCTGAATGTGGTGGGACTAACTGTTTCAAAACTACCGGATTCAATTGGACGTCTTATAAGTAAGCTTGATGAACTAAGTTTAAGTTACTGTAGCGACCTTGAAATACTTCCGGACACCATTCTGTGCATGAGATCACTGAAAACTCTAGATGTCTCTGGATGCGAAAAACAAGAAATATTACCAGCTCACATGTGGAAGATTACAACTTTAGAATACCTAAATGCAAGCGGTGCTATTCATTTGGAAAAACTTCCTGATACAGAACTTAGCCAAATTGAGTTGTTATTGCAAAGCTTTAAGAAGCAATATTGTCATTTTTATATTATATGATAAATCAGAAATGACAAAAAAAGAAAAAAAATACTTGGTGAATAATGTTGCCCTTCAAGTATATGATTCCGGACATAGCATGGAAAATATTGGAAGAAATTTTAACAAAAGGGTTAAAGTTAACAAATTTGATAGTTTTTTTTTTTTGTCAAGAGGAAATATTTCCATTGATAAATAGTATCGAAGATATAAAGTCCGGGGAACAGAGTTTCCTTCGTACAAAAAAGTATATCATCTAACCAAAAAGTTAGCAAGTACTCCCATAGACAATAACACCTTTAATGTCTAAAAAGATACCCATCAAAGAAGATCCCCTCATCTAACGTAATTATAATTATTTTGTATAACGTAATTATAATTATTTTGGATTATAATTAGGCCCTTTAAATATGAGAATGCACATAAATCCTTAAACAAAAAAGTCATTTTTGATGCTTAATGTCGGAGCATATCTTCTCAGTTGTTTATTAAATGTGTTTTAAAGTATATTTAAACATAAGAGATGTTTCCATAACTATTTGAAAACGAAAAAGAAGAATTAAAGCATCTTTAGTGGTATTGGCTAAAAATGGTTAGTTAAATCGGATAAAATTATGTAAAATTTTCTGTAAGATATTGTGCTCCAATGGTATATAGGCTATAATATTGGTTATATTGTAAATATAGTATGTTATTATGATTTCAGGATATTATAAATAGAATATATTTTTACAAGGTAATAGATCATATAAAATCTTCGTTACATGCCTCTAAAGATTGGCCAAATATACCCAACGAAAAGAGATCATCTAAATTTTTTGCTAAGGGTAATGTCTTATTGGAGTGATTTTTTTTTTTTTTACAAAATCTCTATAAATTTTATTTATGGTATTATATATATGATTTTAGTTAAGGGGTCTTCTCCATTGGAGATGCTCTTACAACACGATTTATAAATTTTAGAGGCAATTACATAAAAATTACAAATGTAAGAATATTTTAAATTTTTATCCATAAAAACAAGTAGGATAAGACAGATTGTGTATTCTCAATTGATGACACTACGCCATAAATGCTCATATGCAATGCTTTTAGAAAGTGTTTCATTGAAAGTGTTTTGTTAGGTGTGAAATTTTGGCTTTAATGAAACAGAACTTGAACTGGTGTTGCATTACACATAATTAGCGTTGCATTTGATCCACGGTGTTTCACATAATGCAACACTAACAGCTGGCGTTGTATTAGATATTTTTTAATTTTAGAAAATGCTGATGTGGCGGCAGTGGGGCCCACATTTGCTGACGTGGCAGAAGCGTTGCATTAGGTATAAAAGGCGTTGCATTTGCTGTATAAAAGCGTTGCATTAGTTATTTTTTAATTTTAATAAATGCTGACGTGGCAGTTGTGGGACCCACCTGGGTGACGTGGTAGTGTGGGACCCACAAGGATGACGTGGCAGGAGGCCACAGATGCTGACGTGGCAGGTGTGGGGCCACAATTGCTGACGTGGCAGATGTGGGGCCCACATTTGCTGACGTGGCATTCGGTGACCTGGCAGAAGCGTTGCATTAGGAGAAAAAAGCGTTGCATTTGCTGTTTAAAAGCATTGCATTAGCTATTTTTTAATATTAATAAAGGCTGACGTGGCAGTTGTGGGACCCACTAGGGGTGACGTGGCACCGTGGGGCCCACAAGGGTGACGTGGCAGGAGGCCCACAGATGCTGACGTGGCAGGTGTGGGGCCCACAATTACTGACGTGCCAGATATGGGGCCCACATTTGCTGACGTGGCATTCACTGACGTGGCAGAAGCGTTGCATTAGGTGAAAAAAGCGTTGCATTTGCTGTTTTGAAGTGATGCGTTAACTACTGCTCTTACCGGAATGATGAAATTATTTTTAAATTTTTTTTTTTCGACGTTCCAATCGTACGGATGTCAAGATATAACGATTTTAGTGAAGTGGTAAATTTTTAAAAAATTTGCTCGATGTATTTGGTTTGGTTTTATAACAGTCAAACCGGTCAATGTAGACTTCCCTTTTAAATAGTCTTGTCCCGAATGATGAATCTATTTTTTTTTAAAAAAAATTCGACGTTCCAATCGTACGGATGTCAAGATATAACGGTTTTAGTGAAGTGGTAAATTTTTAAAAAATTTGCTAGATGTATTTGGTTTGGCTTTATAACGGTCAAACCGGTCAATGTAGACTTCGCTTTTAAATAGTCTTGTCCCGAATGATGAAACTATTTTTTAAAATTTTTTTTTCGACGTTCCAATCGTACGGATGTCAAGATATAACGATTTTAGTGAAGTGGTAAATTTTTAAAAAATTTGCTAGATGTATTTGGTTTGGTTTTATAACGGTCAAACAGGTCAATGTAGACTTCCCTTTTGAATATTCTTCTCCCGAATGAAGAAACTATTTTTTAAAATTTTTTTTTCGACGTTCCAATCGTACGGATGTCAAGATATAACGATTTTAGCAAAGTGGTAAATTTTTAAAAAATTTGCTCGATGTATTTGGTTTGGTTTTATAACGGTCAAACCGGTCAATGTAGACTTCCCTTTTAAATAGTCTTGTCCCGAATGATGAACCTATTTTTTTAAAAAAAAATTTCGACGTTCCAATCGTACGGATGTCAAGATATAACGATTTTAGTGAAGTTGTAAATTTTTAAAAAATTTGCTAGATGTATTTGGTTTGGTTTTATAACGGTCAAACCGGTCAATGTAGACTTCCCTTTTAAATAGTTTTGTCCCGAATGATGAAACTATTTTTTAAATTTTTTTTTCGACGTTCCAATTGTACGGATGTCAAGATATAACGATTTTAGTGAAGTGATAAATTTTTAAAAAAATTTCTCGATATATTTGGTTTGGTTTTATAACGGTCAAACCGGTCAATGTAGACTTCCCTTTTAAATATTCTTGTCCCGAATGAAGAAACTATATTTTAAATTTTTTTTTTCGACGTTCCAATCGTACGGATGTCAAGATATAACGATTTTAGCAAAGTGGTAAATTTTTAAAAAATTTGCTCGATGTATTTGGTTTGGTTTTATAACGGTCAAACCGGTCAATGTAGACTTCCCTTTTAAATAATCTTGTCCCGAATGATGAAACTATTTTTTTTAAAAAAAAATTCGACGTTCCAATCGTACGGATGTCAAGATATAAAGATTTTAGTGAAGTTGTAAATTTTTAAAAAATTTGCTAGATGTATTTGGTTTGGTTTTATAACGGTCAAACCGGTCAATGTAGACTTCCCTTTTAAATAGTTTTGTCCCGAATGATGAAACTATTTTTTAAATTTTTTTTTCGACGTTCCAATTGTACGGATGTCAAGATATAACGATTTTAGTGAAGTGGTAAATTTTTAAAAAATTTGCTCGATATATTTTGTTTGGTTTTATAACGGTCAAACCGGTCAATGTAGACTTCTCTTTTAAATAGTCTTGTCCCGAATGATGAAACTATTTTTTTAATTTTTTTTTTCGACGTTCCAATCGTACGGATGGCAAGATATGATGATTTTAGTGAAGCGGTATATCTATAAAAAATTTGCTAGATGTATTTGATTTGGTTTTATAACGGTCAAACCGGTCAAAGTAGACATTCCTTTTAACTAGTCTTGTCCCGAATGATGAATCTATTTTTTTAAATTATTTTTTCGACGTTCCAATCGTACGGATGGCAAGATATGATGATTTTAGTGAAGCGGTAAATTTATAAAAAAAATTCTAGATGTATTTGATTTGGTTTTATAACGGTCAAACCGGTCAAAGTAGACATTCCTTTTAACTAGTCTTGTCCCGAATGATGAATTTATTTTTATAAATTATTTTTTCGACGTTCCAAACGTACGGATGACATGATCTAACGATTTTAGTGTTGTGGTAATTTTTAAGAAAACATCCTAGATGTATTTGGTTTGGTTTTATAACGGTTAGACCGGTCAAAGTAGACCTTCCTTTTAACTAGACTTGTCTCGAATGATGAATCTATTTTTTTAAATTATTTTTTCGACGTTCCAATCGTACGGATGGCAAGATATGATGATTTTAGTGAAGCGGTAAATTTATAAAAAAAATTCTAGATGTATTTGATTTGGTTTTATAACGGTCAAACCGGTCAAAGTAGACATTCCTTTTAACTAGTCTTGTCCCGAATGATGAATTTATTTTTATAAATTATTTTTTCGACGTTCCAAACGTACGGATGACATGATCTAACGATTTTAGTGTTGTGGTAATTTTTAAGAAAACATCCTAGATGTATTTGGTTTGGTTTTATAACGGTTAGACCGGTCAAAGTAGACCTTCCTTTTAACTAGACTTGTCTCGAATGATGAATCTATTTTTTTAAATTATTTTTTCGACGTTCCAAACGTACGGATGACATGATCTAACGATTTTAGTGATGTGGTAATTTTTAAAAAAACATCCTAGATGTATTTGGTTTGGTTTTATAACGGTCAAACCGGTCAAAGTAGACCTTCCTTTTAACAAGACTTGTCTCGAATGATGAACCTATTTTTTAAATTATTTTTTCGACGTTCCAAACGTACGAATGTCATGATCTAACGATTTTATATGTAAAATGATTTCTTTGACTATTTTATATTTTTACATATAAAATTATATTTAAAAATGATTTCTTCGACGATTTTATATTTTTTTACATGAACATGATATTTATGTATGTTTAAGTGATAATTTTTTTAATTTATACTATATATTAATACATGTGATATATTTTTATTTTTATTTTTATATTATAATAAATTTAATAATTCAATTAAATTATAAAAGATATAAGTAGTAGTAAAGTGTGTTGCCCGAGGTGAAAAATGGGGCGGGCTTTTTCCCCCAAATGAAAACTAAACATTTTCATTTCCCCCTGAAACAAAAGTATACACATATCTAAAAGTATACACATATCTAAACAAAACATTCCTCTCTTCCAGCTCTTTCTCTCTGGACTCTCTCGGCCGGAAGAAGCCCTCCAAGAAATGGTTTCTGTGGTAACAAATTTTCTAATCCATATCTCGATCTCTCCCATCTGTAAATTTGCATCTAATTATGTTACTCACAATTTTGAAACCCTAGATTATGAATCACTTTCACATATACGAAGCAATTGGCCATGGAAAATACTTGGTATAGCTTTCGATTTCAACTTATTGCTTTTAATTTGTGGTTATTGCAATCAATTTAGTATATATTTTCGTATTATTGTGTTTTGTGTGTTTTTAATTGTAGACTGTGTATAAGGGGAGGCTAATGGTATTTCATATTTGGATTATTGTGTATCTTGATTAGAGGCAGGACAGGATGAATATGAGAATGCTGGTTTTATAGTGGATGATGAAGAAGAAGACGACGGCGGAGACAGTGATGAGGAGAAGGAAAAGAAGAAAAAGCGAAAGAAAAGGTTAGTGATTTCTTGAAGTGTGCAATTGCAAAAATTAGTTTTGAGAAGAACAAGATCTCTCAAGGATTTGTAGCTCTTGCACGTGCTCAGTGTCTTCTTAGAAGCCATATATCATTTGGGCAGATGTCTTTGTTGTCGCAGGTTAATTAAAAAAATTATTCTGTTTTTGGTCTCCTTTGATATGTGAGGGATTGATTCTTCATTACAATTTTCTCCACCTGCCTCAAATTGATTTGGCATAGTGTGCATATAGCATACCTAATCCGTGGAGATGCAACGGGGGCGTGAGTACCAATCATGTTATACATTGGTTCAATACAAAGTGATCTTCACATATTCTACAATATTTTTTTTGCCGCTAATCAGTGCAAGTGTGACATGAGTTATGGGCCACTATTGATATAATGGTTATGCATTTTCCAAGAAGCAAATATGAAGAGCAAGAAGGTTAAAAACTAAATTAAACTACAACATCCGAACCTTCTACACGTGCATATATGCATATCCGAAATTTGCTATTTGTCTAACTCATTTTTTATTCATACAAGTCAATTTCAGGTACATGCTAGTCAAGTTCAGAGTACATTTTGAATATATTTGTTTTCCTAAATGCAATTATGTTTTTCCTTTATGTTCATGACTGGATTCTGATTGTATGTAGTGGTTTTAAGGTTTTGATTTTGTGAAGCGTATTAGCATTTATATAGGAAAGGATGTATCACACTCTTATTTTTCATGAAATTAAAAGGTACTTAAGAAATTAAACTTCCGGTGCAAGTGTACGCCAAAACGCAGTAATTTGGTTAACAAAATTTCAACATGTATCTATAACTGTGTACATTTTTTCAGATTGAAGAATCTCTGGAGGAGCTGGCACCTGCATGTACTTTAGAGATACTTGGAATGCCTAACACTCCTGAAAATGCCGAACGGCGACTAGGTGCCAATGCAGCCTTGCGTGAACTGCTTAGACAGGGTCTAGACGTCGAAACTACATGTCAAGTTCAAGATTGGCCATGTTTCTTGTATCATGCACTAAGTGTGCTGATGGCTGCAGAAATTGTTGAACTACTTCCTTGGGAAAAATTAGCTTCTATTCGGAAAAACAGAAAGTCCATAGAATCACAATATCAGAGAATTGTAATTGGTTTCCACTGTTTTTACCTGGCCTTGATAGCTCATATTGCCCTTGGATTTTCAACCCAGCAAAGAGATTTGGTAAGTCTTTCTGATTTCGTGCTGGAATTGGGTTAGATATGTTTTTTGACTTGGTAGAAAAAACTCATTTGGCCGTTAGAAATTTGTGCTGATCAAGAAAATGTCAAACTGTCCATATAGTTTTTATTATAAAAGAATTGAAACTCTGAGGTGATAAAGGATATTGAACGTGACGATGTGTCTAGTAAAGACGTGCACACATGTATATACATATATCTTTTATGTTCTATTACATTAATATTGTACAACTCATGCAAGATTGGTAGGGCAAAAATGATTTCCGAGAGCTTAATAGCCTCAGAAGGCACTGACTTGAAATTTAAGGAAGCTTTTTGCCTATTTCTTCTTGGACAAGTACAATTTTCATTTATTTAGATAATGTATTTACTTCTTATATGCATTCTGGTGATCTGATCACTTCTTATGTCGTTATTCAGGGTGATGAATCTGTGGCTCCTGAAAAGCTTCGCCAGCTAAATCTGAATTCAAGTACTACTTCAAAAAATTTGATATCCGGAAAGGAATGCAGGGAGGTGCCAAGTGCAAACCAGTCACTAGTATGTCTCAGTTAAAACATGCTTGAAGTTACATTTATAGAACTGCTCTCTAGCCATGTATTGTATCTGTGGGTTTAGTGAGTGACCCACTTTGTTGTCTGTGGGGCAGATATTTTAATACTCTGTGACAGGGTCTTTGACTTGTTCCAACGACCACACTTTTCTGTATCTTCCTGTCAAGACTATTCTGCACTTTGGCATGTCTGATTGATTTCTAATTTAGCCTAAATCCTAGGTCTTGTCCTAATCTTTTACAAGCATTTAATTTTGTCCCATTTTTCTGGTTTCAGCAAATTGCAATGTTTTAATGAAGCTTGAATAATCTTTATGTTGTACTGGTGACAAAAGTCATTATATATACGTCTAACCTAAAAGCCTTCTGAATTATCAGGAATCCTGGATGAAAGAAAATGTTCTCGTCTTGTTTCCATACACAAGAAAGAAATGGCTGCTTCTCCAGAAAAGAAAGAGTGCCTTACATTCATACTACAAGAAGAGATAGCTTTTTGGAGGTAGCTTTTTCGTTGTTTCGGATTTTAGTTTGCGTAATTATCGTGTTTTAGTATTGTTTGTTCATGTGGCGGTTTTGATTGTTAATTTACGAATTAAGGATCATTGACGCTTTACATTGATTTTGTAAAAGTTACATAGCTTGCTTTTATGCCATCAAACAGCATGGAAATGAAATATTTGATACAAAAGTAACGATACTTGCACTCTGCCAGTTGAATTAAAAATATTGGTTGAACCAAGGTACTAACACTTATTAGTCATGATGCATCATAACTTCATATATTCACATAAATATTTGATTAGATTAGTGCATAAATCTCACACAGCATCGCAAAGTAGTCTTAATTCTTGATTCATTCATTTGACATTTCATTCATTCGATTTAACTATTGTTTTTTATCCAGGAGCTTTCAACTATGATGATGACAACGGTACTCCTATGACTCAAGGCGAAACCGAATAGCAATATGATTACGTAACTGTGTAATGGTTTCGTACTTTTAAAATTTAGACTTAATCGTATGTGCTTGTTGGTTTAGAATTATGTTGGATTCCTTTTGGAAGTATTTGTAATGGTTTTATTAGGTATTAGTATGATGTTGGTGTGGATGATTGTAACTATTTGGTGGCTGGTTGAATGTTTTGGATGGCTTTGAATGCCTTTGAATGTATTTTGATGGGTTTCTTTATGTAAGAAACAGAATATTGTAGAAATTTTAATTAAAGCGTTGCATTTGATATTTTCAGTGTTACATTAGATATTTTAGTGTTGCATTTGGTAAATATAGTGTTGCATTTGATAAGATTCTAGTGTTTTAAAAAGTAAATAATAGCGTTGCATTACACGGCTGTGGGCCCCAGGGCTGACGTGTCACATGGGACCCAGTGCTGACGTGGCATGTGGGACCCACTACTGACGTGACATGTGGGACCCACTGCTGACGTGGCATGGCAGGCCCCATTGCTGACATGGAAAGTGGGCCCCACATGCTGACATGGCACGTGGGCCCCACATGCTGACATGGCATCCCAGCTCTACTGTTGCTGACGTGGCATGCCAGCTATACTGTTGCTTACGTGGCATGCTAGCTGGACTTAATGCTGATGTGGCATCCTTGTGGGGCCCACATTCGTGACGTGGAATTGGAACTATGTCTAATGTCAATTGCAACGCCTCTTTGGTGTTGCATTTCCTTGCTGTGGTGTTGCATTACATGTCAGATGCAACGCTTATTGTTGTTACTTTATATGCCAAAAAGCGTTGGAATATGGGGTCTAACGAGACGGTCTCGAACGCAACGCCCCCTGGTGTTGCATTTGGTCTAATGCAACGCTTTTTTGGCCTAAAGCAACATTAAACATGGCGTTGCATTTGAGCGTTTTTGGCGTAGTGTGATTTGTCCTCTAATTCAAAATGTTAAAAGTACGAAATGAAAAGAAAAATTCAAATCATACAAAAAAATTTTGTAACTTATAAATTTATGAATAGTTGTTCATTATATTGATTTGTGTGTAACGCGTTTTAAACAGTATTTAACTTTAAGATTGATTTAGTAGTTTAGGTGATGCTTGGAACAAATATCCTAATTTGACTAATATAACTTGTGTTTGGAATAAGAATATACCTAATCATAGCAAGTAGTCAAATTAGGGCAATCTATTATGAAATTAATCTTATGAGTTAAGTTTACTTGAGATATGAAAGATCTTTGTGAACAAATGTGTATGCTAGACTAGCAATTAGAACATGAAATAAGGATGACAATAGATGCTTGTTAAACTCAAGCTTAAGTTCAAGGCCCAGATATTTTTAATCTTGTTCTATTCTTTAACCGATTAGTATAATTTTATATCTTAGGAGCAGTTTATAATATAATTTGGATCATATTTTATATAGCTTGAATTGATAGAACAATAGTGTTTGGTACTTAATTAACTGCTTAAATTAGTTCCCATGGGAACAATATTTTTATACTACTAGTTCCCATTGGTGATTATAACATTGAACAAATTTTTGGCACCACAACCGGGTACTAATTTTAAGCATTTTATTGTTAATATGAATACACTGTTTAGTATTTTGCGATATGTTTCAACTTGTTGAGATTTACAGGATTGATTAAACTGACAACTTTATGGTTTTAGGGAGATGTGACTTCGAACTCTAATCTTTATTCATCTGATTAGTTAGAACGTTACTTATACTTGCATCAAGTTAGTAATTTTAATTCTCGTATGTTTGACTATGTTATACAAAATGAGTCATAATTATGTGAGAGGTCAGTAGTTTGGTATGTTTTTTAGGAATTGCGATATGGTTTGTCATGTGAAGAGGAGTCACTATATAGATTTAAATTCTAATGTAAAACGGAACAACTATGATGATTATGAAATTCTAATTTTTGAAAAAAATTGTGATAATTGAAATTCGTGTGTCAATGATGAATTTCATGTTGTAGAGTATCCGACTCCCACGATGTGTGTTGTAAAAGAAAATTTAATTTTATTAAAATCAAATTTGATGGGCTACCTCTAAAATCTAATGAATTTAATTTGAATGAAGTCATAATAGAAAAGTTGTGTTTATCTTATATCGATCCTAGGGTTGAGCATAATTATCCGAAACTAAATCAAACTGGCCGACCCGAAGCATCCAAACCGAATTTTTCGGTTTTTGAATGGTTTGGTATGGTTTCAATTTTGGTAAATAGAAAAGCGAAATATTTTGGTTTGGGTTCGGTTTCGACTTTCAACCGACCAAAATGACCGAACCGAACCATTTACATATATTTTATTAATTA
Source organism: Saposhnikovia divaricata (assembly GCA_036435485.1). Lineage (NCBI taxonomy): Eukaryota > Viridiplantae > Streptophyta > Magnoliopsida > Apiales > Apiaceae > Saposhnikovia > Saposhnikovia divaricata. The sequence continues at coordinate 37,408,705 of CM071595.1, forward strand.
TATTTTTGTAATTTAATTTAAACAATTTTCTTTTAAAAATATTACTCTCTTTCTTTTTTAAAATAAAATGAGGTATTTTGTTTTTTCTCTACAATAAACAATGGTAGCACCTAGAATTATTTATATTGGAGAGTGATATAAATTTCATCTTTAAGTATTTTGCTAAATGCCATCCACTAATTCGATACTTAATTTGAAAGCCATATTTCGACCCGGACAAACAAATGTAGCACTAGCACCTATAATTATTCATTTTAATGAGAAAATACAAAATTTTAAAATATTTTGGTTTAAACCAAAACATAACTGAACCAATCCGTTAAGAATCGATTAAGTTTGGATCGATTTATATCATTCAGTTTGGGTTCAATTCAAAAATTTTCAAAACTGAAAATTTTGATTTTACTAAGAAACTCAAATGTGACAGTTATTATTAATTAGTAAATTTAAGCATACTACACAAGACGATTTAAAATTTATTTATCGGCTAAATATTATGAAATTTAATATATCCATTCCTAATCACAAAGTTATTAACTTTATATTTAACCCCAACCCCGACCATGTATAATATTCATTCCTAATCACAAAGTTATTAACTGTATATCAAACCCCAACAATCCATAACATCCGATCCTAATCACAAATTTATTAAGCATACGTCCTAAATAAAGATTAATAGTGTTTGTGTGGAAGATGAACAATGAAATTATCAATATGGACAGATGCTAATGTGGGGAGTTTTATAGATTATGTAGAAATTGAAAATTGTCGTCGTGGTTATTTTAGGTGGTTGATGCTCCATTTATAATTGAAGTAAAGGATTATTAAAGGTTTGTTAAGGAGGCCTGGAAGAAGTGATGAACAAAAGAAAGCTTCTTGAATTTTAAAGGATGAGTGAAGTATTCAAATCATTCGTCACAAATATTTAAGCACAAATATTTAAGCACTTACGTTCGAAAGATGAGTTCCAAAATGGATCAATTAGGGTTGAGCATGGTACGATTCGGGCGGTTTTGATTGCTCCACTTCAGTGACCAATTTGATACTTAACCCGTTAGAAAAATGAACATATTTTTTAGCAGTAAGGAAGATATTTTTTAGCAATTAAAAAATTTAGATAAAATTGATTTTTAATGTTTCGAACTCTATTTCATATATATTTTTAGCAATCTATAACCTTTATTAATAAGCGAAACCCCGTTTCAATGGTACTACTTTTTTGGTTCGCACCATATTTTGGTTTCACCCCTATACTCCTATTTCTACTAAAATTTTATATTGTTATTTTAATTAAAAATATAAAAGCTATTATAACTATACTTCTCTTTTTGCAATTGGTTCGCACGGTTTCACCCGTAAACTCCCTTTTCTACTAGAATTCTATGTTGTTTTTTTAATTAAAAATGAAAAATTAATTATAACTATAATTCTCTTTTTGCAACTATTGGTTCGCACCATATTTTGATTTCACCCCTAAACTCCTATTTCTATTAGGATTATATGTTGCTTTTTTAATTTAAAAATAACAAACCTATTATAACTATAATTCTCTGTTTGCAATTATTTTAATTAACACGAGCTACCGCACACAAAAAATTTACAAGTGCACTTCATTAAATTAACTCAACATTATAAAATAATTTAAAGACTTTAAAAAAAAATGGAATCGTGATAGATGTGGCCGTTAAATTCTCCCCTCACTTTTCTCTGTCCGTCAACATCCATATATATATACATACAAACTCTACCAACATTATAGTAAAACACCACCAACTGGTTTAAAAAATATCCACCAACGGGAAAGAGTATATTATCTTGTAACATCCCGTATTTTTTTATAAATATTTTTAGTTATATTATTTTATATTGAGGATTAGAAAATATTGGTTAGATAGTATTTACATTAGTTTATGAGTAAATAAATGTTTTTAGTAATTAGGAAATTAGTAGTTAAAAAAAAGAGAAGAGAAAGAAAAGAAAAAAAAAATAAGAGTAAGGGTTTTAAGAAAAAGAAGGAAAGAAGAAAACATACGTTACTTTTTAGATGAGAGAGGAAGAAAAAGAGGAAATGAGAGGAAGGAGAAGAGAGAAAGATGAGATTACTAATCCTTGTGACCAAACTAGGGTTCTTCGGATTAAGGTAAGAGATTAGAATTTCGTTATGTATATACATGTATGTGAGATCATAGATAGGGTTTATAAAATTCATGAACTTGTTATATAGGATATTTTGGGTTGGAGGGGCTGAGTTTCTTGAGCATTTCTTGAGCATCATCTGTAATCGCTAAGGTTTAAGGTACGGATTTTTATGTTATTCTCTTTGTTCTTCATACCGGACTCCAAATTCATATGTATTACAAATCTGATTTCTTGTTAAATTCGTATATGATTCATTGTTTCTCGGAATATTATGATTTTTGACTCGGTGGAAAGATATTTCGATTATCTTCCTTTTTTGTTCTTTGTGTTTTTTGAAATTCAGCTTGTAAACATGTGAAAATCTGCTGTTTGTAAATCTGTTGTGTTAATTTCTATTTGTACATTCTAACTTCATAAATTCATAGTAAATCGGAAATTTGTTCAAAAACTATGAGCAATACCATTCTGGAAAGTTCGTTTCGACCTTTGTGTTTTGTATTAATGTTCCGCTAACCAATTCCATGATTTCGATGTCTTAAATATCGAATTACTAAACTGATCAAGGGCTGATTCTATTCTACTCATTTTCATTGTTTCTGAATTCGTTACTTCTCCGTTTTAATGAGCCTTACCATTCTGGAAAGGTCTCGGAATCCTCTACGACTTTCGTGTTTTATACTTTTTCATTTGAGTTCATATTTATAGAGTAAATTGCCTTTCCTTGGGACTGGTCAGTTTTGATTTTTAGCTTCTATAGTCTATTTTGTTTGATATTTTGTTTTGTGATATTAGATCAATGTGTTTTCGATTATTTGTGATATAAATATGATTTTGGGACATCTTTCTGGAATAAGTTATGTGTAAGTTATATGTGAGTTATTTGTGATTTTATTATGACTGGGAGATATTGTAAGACTCCGTCATGAGTGGAGAGAATCTTGTGCTTGGCACCTCCTATGCGGTATATTTAACTAGTATGGGCGTGTTGCCGATGTTATGGGACACGTATAGTCATGACTATTGTGTATATTTGGCCATTTGGGTAGCATTTGCTCTGTGCTATGCAAGCCCCTTTAAGTTTTGATGACTACATATTCTGGATGACCGAAAATGTAGGACATCCTGTAAGATTATCTCCCATGTCAGTAAGTAAAGTTTTGTTTTTTATAATAATTTTGCTGATTAATATGTGTACGTGGTAAGATTAATTCTTTTGAATATTATTTGTAAGTGTAAGTGTATGTGTAAGAGCCAGATTATATTTTATCGGTTATGTCTTTATTTATGTTAATGTGTTAATTATGCGTAAGTGATATGAATATTATTATAGTAAGTTTATTTTTGATTTGGAGTTATTTATTTTTATATTGTGAGTTGAGTATTTACTTTCTATTATCTCATTCGCTATGTCTCATTTTTCTTTTATTCAAATATTCATTTTTATTCTTAACTTGTTCAGCTATTTAATTTGTTCAGCTTAGGAATTGTTTTATATCCGTATATGAGCGAGTTGTTTTATATCCGTATATGAGCCTTTCGCTCACTGCCGATCTTTGTTTTTCTTATTTCTCCCGGCAGGTGATCTTAGGTGGACTACTTATTGGGAAGAGTGCGAGTTGCAATATTTGGAGAATTTATGTGTATTTTTAATTTATGAATCGTAAGATATTGGATTTTGAGAAGTATCGTTTTATACGATTTTTAGTGGATTTTAAAATTAAATGTATTTGTTGGGATGTTAAATATCTACTCTTATTTAAACTCTACGAACAGGATAAAACACCAACGGGATATAATCTACTTACAAATATACATCCCCAATTGGCTGACCATCTCCCATGAGTCCAAAGTACATTGCAGGGCCAATGAGCTCACGGTCAAATCCCAAGTTCATACCACACATCGGGAAGAGAGTCCCCTTCGGTATGGTCATCACTGCATCAACATACCTGAAAAAGAAATAGAGGTTAAAATCTGGAAGTAGAATCATATTTGAAAGTTAAGGATTACTAAAGCAAAATAAGCTTTATACCTAGTGTTCCTCTCACGGGGCTTAACCAGCTGAGTGGGGGCATCGTAATCTGGGATGTTGAGACAAAGACCATGAGAAACAGCAGTTGGGACTCCCTCACGCATACTGAATGGGTAACCACGGATAAAGTCAGCACCATCTCTGTAAGGGTCATACAGGGTGTTGAAGAACAATGGGGTTGAGGGGCTTAGCAGGTTCTTGATGTGCTGCTCAAGTGCATTGATATCTGTTATGCAAAAAATTCACACAACACCCCGAGAAAGCCTCGCTGTAATAACCGGAATTATCCTTGGTTTTCGGATAATTAACAAACCGAACAGCTGTACCAAAACAGGGCAGCTGAACCTAATAATGGTATTTTGTGTTTTTTGGGCTGAGTTAGCAAATTCACCGGACAAAATGGCAAAAATACGGCCAAGTATGTCCAGGAAAGTATTACTTAGGGTACACGTGCCTTGTGTATTCAAAAAGTAAAAAACCGAACCCCTTGCTAATTGCCTACATATCTTATTTATAGGAATCAAGCCCTAATGTAGTTCTTTTAGGTTAGGAATCCTTTCCTTGTCCATTAAGCCATGAAATTGATAAGATTTAATCCCTCCATCCATGTTAATCTCGAAGTATTTGTGTAGAAATATGACTTTTCCTTAAATCAGCTAGCCCCTTAGTAGAGTCCTATTCGAAGTAGAACTCCCAAATCCTACTCATATGAGAACTCCATGTATGTATAGACATATATCACAAATTTCTAATATTTATCATATTAGAAACGTATCCCTCATTAAAATAGACTATTAACAGGACTCAATTCGTACTTCCTACAAATTAGGAGTCAATCCTTATCCGCTCGGCCAGCAGAGGTGGAACCTGTGAGCCCACCTGCACCTACACAGCTTCCCAAAAAAGCGAACCTCCACCTCCGGAGCTTCCCTCTAGAGGTACACCTCTTTCCTTCCAGCTACCTTGTTCCTACCTTTTCAATACCCTACCAGGCCTCCAACATCCATGGGCCCAAAACTAAGCCCATTACAAATTTTGGGCACAACAACTACCCCCCAGGTTCCTTGTGGCTGTTAAATACACAAGGAACCTTGCCATTTCTCCTTAGCTTCAGCTTCACTTTTTATTTCCAGCTCCAACATATCACCTTAACATCCCATACATTTCGCAATAACCTTGCCATAATTAAGCCAGTAAAACCTTTCCAAAGATTTCATGATTTCCTTTTAAGTTAAAACCTAAGCTACTTCCATTATTAAAGAATTTAGCAAATCAAAACAAAAAATTTTTTTTTGTTAAACCCAGGTTCCTCTAATTTAACCCCTTCCGCGAAATACTTTCTTTTCAATAATTCTCTCCAAAATAACCTTTCTGATACCACGAGTCAATCCCCAAAAATTTATTTTGTAAAAAGCAATTCATAAATTAGAATTTCACCAAAAAGCAAAAAATAAACTCCATTTCCTTTGTTAATAGCCGTGTCACACAACAATTCAGCTTCCACCGTTTGGTTTCCCAAGGCAACAATAACTCCATTCAATACCAACTCCTACACGCCACTATCTCTCTCTTTCTACATTATTTGTACATATATCAATACCTGTCCATCCCCTTTTCTTCTTTTCTTTTATCACAAACACGAACTCTCTTCCTCTCCCACCGATTCATCTCCCACAGAGAAGCTCTACTCCGGCGGACCATCCGGTGATACTCTCCGACTTCAGCCACTCTAATCCTTCCGACTATCAGCAAGGTATAATTCCTTTTTACTCCTTTCAATGGATCGATTTACCGCTGTGTTCTTAATTACATATGGCGATTTGTCCCCGATTTGTAGTTATGCATGCACACCTAGATACACACACTAATCTCCACATATGCATGTTATTGTACCATGTTTATTAATGGTTAATTCATCATCAAAACAAGTATCCCCCTTTCTGGACCATGGTACCTCCTAGAATTCAAAACCCTAAAACCCAATTCGTACTGATCTTCATTCGAAACCCATTAGCGTTACATGTTTTTCAAAAATCCATGTGTAATCCGCTTTTTCCAAAAACCAATACTTGTTTGTGGTTATAATGTATGTGTCAATCCTTGTTTTTAATTAAATTTGCATTAGTGATGTGTGTATTATATACGAATACCCAATTTAAGAAGAATAGTATAGGTTCCTTGATAGGCGTACCTGCGCCTAGCTAGCTGTTTAGGCGAACCTGGCCTTTTATTCGCTCCTAGCCGTTTGTATGTGCTTATCCGCACACACCTGTTAAAACACCTCACTTGGGAAACTCGCTGATCACCTACTCATCTTGCTTCACTTTGTGCAGATGTCTTGTGGATCAGATGCAGCTAGCTCCCAGCATTCTACCTCTGAGGAGATGGCCCCCTCCCCAGAACTTCCTAACACAGTCCAGCTTCCCCTTGATCCAATTCCCAGAACTAACCCATCTTCCACCGTAAGTGCCAGGACTCGTTCCAAGGTCAAACTAATAGATCATTCAAAAACTCGTTTATCAAACACCAACCTTTTCACTCACAACATCAAGGACACTCGACCAGCTATCCTTGTATCCTCCTCAGATGAACAAATGTCACTAGGATCCATAACACCAAACCTTCTTCTTACTACTGATGAAGCTTCCTCTGTGAAAGCTACCCCTTCACATACTACCTCAACAGCTCCCCCTAGAACTGATTCTGCAACAGGTGAACTGGAAAACGATACCTTTGAAAAATCTCCTGCCACCCTATCTTGTGAAAATTTAAGTAGCTCCATGACTGCCCCCTTATTAAAGAAACTGACACAATCGCACCACATAGGCTGTTCTTTAGTCATCCCCTCTCCCGAAGAGAGATGCCACAGATTCGACATGTTTGAACCAGGCCAACTTCTACCTAAAGCTGTTTTGTCAGCCCAATTTTTTAGATTGGGATTATCTCTGCCTTTACACCCCTTTATCCAAGAGGTTCTCGAATTCTTTGACTTAGCTCCTATTCAGCTCACCATTAACTCATATCGCATGGCGATGTGCATGTATATCCTTTACCATACCAGATTCAACAAGACTCTTTCTGCCCGAGAGCTAGGTTATTTTTACCAGCTAAAACAGACTGGCAAGGACTCAGGTTTCTTTTATCTATCCGCCTGGAGTGTCCATGAGGGCCAATGTTTCAGAAGTTGCAAGAGAGGGATGAGTGGTTGGCTCAAACAGTTCCTTTACTGTTATGACTTCTCTCAATTAAGAATTGATTTTAACCTGTCTGTGAAAATACCTGCTAAATCATCTTTAAGAGGTCGAACCTTAGAGCGTGTTGTTGAAGCGCTAAGTTTGTCAGCTGGGTTGGGGAACGGCCTTAGTTTGCTAACTCGTGACAACCTTATGAGTTGTAATTTCATTCCCGGGAGAGGTACCCCTATTCTGACCAGCTAAAATTATTTTCCTTTCCCACCTCATGCTCATCAATAATATAGGCATATACTTACAATAATTTTAAGTATTGTTGATTGATAACTTGCTCACTAATCTCTATATTGTTTTATCTTTGCAGAAATGGCTTCAGGAATTCCATCTTTTATCAAGAAAACCACCAAATATGAAGAAATGTTTACTGATGACGAAGATGACAAGGTCACCCCCATTGCAACTACTCCTATCTCGAAGATTAAAGTTCCGTCTCCTAATGCAGAAAAATCATCCACCTCTTCCAAGAGAAAGTTACCACCTCCTCTCCCTGAAGCACCTCGAGCTTCTGCCTCTGCTCCTCGCTCTGCAAAAAGGGCTAAAACATCTCCTTCCCTGGACCTCGGAAATTCTGGTCCCCATATGCAGTATTTCTTCGAGATGGCAGGAAACCAGATTCCTGAGGAGGCCATAGCTGCTTAGGACAAGCTATCATTAGCCGAGGGTGCACGAGCTGCTCTTCATGCCAATGCCCAGAGTTTGTTTCATTATCTTAAGCATGGGGAGAAGATTGTAGAAACAGCTCGAGGTGACCAAAGGCTTGCTGAGGAGGTGAAACAACTCAAACAGTCTATCAAAGCCAAGGATGATGAAAAGAAGAAGTATATGGATGCCAATAGGAAGCTCAAGTCTGCGGAAACCAAGTTGATAAAGGAACGTGACCAGCTGTCTAATTCAGTTGCTGCTCTTGATACCGAGAAGGAAGAGTTGGTTTCTTCCCATGCCAAGGAAATTCATGAGCTAGAGCTAAAAATGGAAGCTATGAATGTCAAGCTAGCTGAGGAAAGGTCCGTTCAAAAGGAGAAGAGGAAGGAAGCCTATGGTATAGGCTATAATGCAGCCATCAATGACTATATCGAATCCACCTACCTCCGATTCCCCGATCTAGACTGGTCTCAGCTAGGCGAGGATCCTGTGAAAGCTGTGGAGGACATCAAGAAGAGGGAAGCTGCTGCAGCTAAGGTGGACTCTGTTGATCCAGCTGATATGGAAAAAGAGGTGGAGGTTCCCTCGGAAGATCCAGCTGAAGCTAAAGCAGACGCCACTAACACAGCTACCCCTGTTCCTCCTACTCCAAGGGCTGAGGTATCTCCTGACACCCCTACTCCTTAACTCCTTAAAATCAAAAACTTTTCCTACCCCTGCGTGGGTTTAAACTTTTGAATCATTTTGAATGGCTTTGGTAGCCATTAACTTTGAATTTTATGAGGTCGTGGGCTCCTCGTATTGCCTCACAAGATGTAATCCATAACTTTGCTTCCCTTAATTATGCATCTTTAATTTCCATATATCCTCGTATTGTTCTGGATTTACCATGTTGAGTACATATATGCTAGTAACAAAGCACCTACTTTAACCCGCATATGAATTGTTCATTCGTAGCTAGATTAATTAGATCAGCTTCATAAACAATGTCTAGCTCGTCATGAATTCTATATCTTAACACTTCCTGTTAAGTAAATATTGTCCATTTATGATTAATGCCAATAATCGAAACGTATCGATTTACCTCAAATCACATAAGATAATTCTTGTTTTTCGAACACCGATAACGTCCTCCCAATACATATATCATGAAGCTTCTCTTAACATGATTTAATATGTATGATGGTCATACCAGTTTGACACCCAACCAATCCTTTTTCCATGTTAAAGATATCCCATCCAATTCACAATAAATCCTTATGAATAATTGTCCTTAAACAATTATACATATTGATGTGTAAGATTCCAAAGTAAGGTAGAGCTTCCCATTTGCTCGCACCTTGCCTTTCCGCGTAAAAAGTGATCATATGGCCAATGCCTTGGTTCCCATATGACTTTGTTTTATTTTGTAAAAAGAATCCATAAAACCTTTTTCCAAAAATATGAACACAATGCGCCTCATATGTGAGCTTCGCTTTTTTAACCAGCTGAAGCTTACTGCCAATTTTTAAGTAAGTTATTCCATTTCATGTAGCCTGAATTCTGGCTCCTACATGATACATTTTTTTTCTTTGGCTCTTCATGCGCCCAGATTCCCTGGGATCCGCATGAACCTGATAGTATATTTCCAGAGCAGCTTCCATACTGGAACCTCCTCATAGGTGGACCAGTTTTGCGAACCTCTTCCCATGAGGTTCCTCATGTACCATAATCCATTCCAAAATCCATTCCAAAATCCATTCCAAAATCCATATATATATGTATTTTTATTCCGATTTTTGTTATACTTCCAATTTTTTAGCTTCCTATATTCAGGAAATTTTTCGAAGGCGAGGTGGTATAACCTACTACCCCCCAAGTTCTTTAATCATGTTACCAACTATGATGGAGAACTTAAAACCACCTATTTACACATATGTTTCCATACCAATTCCACAAAGTATATAAGGAACACAACATACATAAGCAAAACATGTTATATATAAGAGAAAGCAACAAATTTATTGGCCTCATGGAAGCAAAGATTCATGACATTTCCTATCGGTGAGGTGTACATGCACTACCCCCCAAGCATAGCAAGACAAACTCAAATCATCTATTTGTCCTAGAGATGGCAGCTACAACTAATAAACTACCTTTATTAATCCTATACCTGAAAAAGGTCTACTTAAAAGCGTTACCTGAAAAAAGCACCTACTGATAATATTTCCTCAAATGTTCGGCATTCCATGCCCTAGGGATCAGCTTCCCATCCAAATCGGTCAAATGATAAGTACCTTCCCAAAGAACCGTCTTTATAAGGTAAGGTCCTTCCCAATTGGCACCAAACGCACCATGACCAGGTACCCTCATGTTGGGTAGCACCCTCCTTAAAACCAAATCACCCACCTTCAATGGGCGAGCTCGTACCTTCTTATCAAAATATTTCCGGGTACGCTGCTGGTATGCAGCCAGCTTCAGCTGTGAATTCATGCGCACCTCTTCAACAAGATCCAGGTACAAGCGATGATTCACCTCATTATCCTCCGGATTATAATTTTCCCTCCTGAATGAACCAGCTCCTATCTCAACAGGCACCATTGCCTCACAACCATATGCCAAGGTGAATGGAGATTCACCTGTTTTAGTTCTTGGAGTGGTATTATAAGACCACAATACCATTGGAAGCTCCTCCGGCCAGCTTCCCTTTCGCTCCTCCAGCTTGGTTTTTAGAGTGTGTTTTATTATCTTGTTCACAGCCTCCGTTTGACCATTGCTTTGGGGGTGGCAAACAGCTGAGAACCCCTTTTGAATTCCAAGGTCCTCACACAAACCTCGCATCTCCTTGCTGTCAAACTGCTTCCCATTGTCTGAGATGAGCTTATAAGGTACTCCATACCTACAAACTATAGCTCGAAACACAAATTCCTTCAATTTTGCAGCAGTTATTGTAGCAAAAGGTTCCGCTTCAGCCCACTTTGTAAAGTAATCCACTGCAACGACTGCGTATTTTACTCCGCCTTTACCCTTGGGAAGCTCCCCAATTAGATCTATACCCCAAACCGCAAAAGGCCAAGGACTGGTGAGGGGCTTAAGGGGTACAGCTGGGTTGACACCCAATTTCGCGAACCTCTGACAGCGATCACATGCTCGAGTATACTTATGAGCATCTCTTTGCAAGGTTGGCCAATAATATCCTTGACGAAGTATTTTGTGTGCCAATGAGGTTCCCCCAGAGTGGTTACCACAAATCCCCTCATGGATCTCCCTCATGATATACTCACATTCGTCTCCAAAAATACACCTTAGCAAAGGCTTATTAAAACCCCTCTTATACAAAATTCCATCATGGATCACATACCTTGCCGCTTTATATTTCAATTTCCGAGCTTCAACCTTATTTTCTAGCAAAACTCCCTTAATGATGTACTCCACTATGGGAACCATCCAGTGATCCTCCACTGTAGTTTCCATATTCAAAATCTCGATTTTTGAAATACTCGCTTGACGCTGAACCTCAAGGGGAATAACTCCTAACAATGTAGCTTCCCTTTGAGAGCCTAGCTTAGCCAGCGCATCTGCGTTCGCATTCTCTGACCTAGGAATCTGTTCCAGATTCACCTCCCTGAATCTCTTCACCAATTCCTGTGCATACCTCATGTATAAGTCAGTACGAGGGCCTCGAGCTTGAAACCCTCCTTTAATGTGCCAAACCACCAACATTGAATCACTAAAAACGGTCAAATTTTCCACCTTCATTTCTAAAGCTAGCTTCAAACCAGCAATCAGAGCTTCGTACTCCGCATCATTGTTAGTTGCGTAGAATGAAAAATGAATAGCACTCTGCAACTTGTGTCCTTCGGGGCTTACTAGCACTATACCAGCTTCTGCTCCATTAGAGTTAACTGCCCCATCCACATACAAAGTCCACCACGGAGCACAATTTTCCACAGGTACCTTTGCAACAGGTAGCCCTCCAGCAGCTATCCCACCAGAAGGTAGCTCACCAACAGCTAGCCCACCAGAAGGTAGCTCACAAGCAGGTAGCTCACCAGTAGGTATACACTCGTTTCCACCTACCTCGAAGGATGGAGGAAATTCCAACAGAAAATCAGCCAACGCTTGCCCTTTTATTGCAGACCTCGGCTTGTATTCAACATCAAACCGTCCTAATTCAATAGCCCACTTCATCAACCTTCCAGAAGCTTCTGGTTTATGTAACACCTGCCTTAGAGGGAAAGAAGTCCGTACATCAACCTTGTGAGACTTGAAGTAAGGCCGAAGCTTCCTTGAAGCAAGAATCAATGTATAAGCTAGCTTTTCCATGTTAGTGTATCGTGTTTCTGCATCCAGCAATCTCTTGCTTACATAATACACCGGAAACTGCACCTTCCCTTCTTCTCGTACCAGAACCGCACTGATGGAATACTCAGAAACTGCTAGGTAAATTATCTGAACCTCACCATCAATTGGTTTAGAAAGGAGCGGGGGGCTACCCAGCTGCTCCTTTAGCTTCTCAAAAGCAGCTTCACATTCAGCTGTCCACTCAAAGTTCTTTCCTTTCTTAATTGCTGAGAAGAATTCCTTACACCTGTCTGAAGATTTTGAGACGAACCTGTTAAGAGCTGCAACCCTCCCTGTTAATGACTGAACCTCCTTCACGTTCCTGGGTGACCTCATTTCCAACAAAGCTTTAATCTTTGCAGGTTTAGCTTCAATACCCCGGTGATTGACAATGAACCCGAGAAACTTCCCAGATTCTACCCCGAATACACATTTCTGAGGGTTGAGCTTCATTCTATATTTCCTCAATATGTCGAACATTTCTGCCAAGTGCGAAACATGATCAGCTGCCTCTCTTGACTTTACCAACATATCGTCAACATATACCTCCATTGTTTTCCCAATTTGATCCTTGAACATCATGTTTACCAGACGCTGATACGTAGCTCCCGCGTTAATTAGACCAAAAGGCATCCAAATGTAGCAATACAACCCCTATCCGTTATAAAGGAAGTATGTTCTTGGTCTGGGCCATACATAGGAATCTGATTATATCCTGAATATGCATCCATAAAGCTTAGCAGGGCATGCCCAGCAGTTGTATCTACCAGCTGGTCAATACGAGGAAGCGGGAAGCTATCCTTTGGGCACGCTTTATTCAAGTCTGTAAAATCCACACAAGTACGCCATTTTCCATTGGGCTTTTTGACCAGCACTGGATTTGCCAACCACATGGGGTAAAAAGACTCCCTCACCAAACCAGCTGCCAATAATCTGTCCACCTCTTCTCTCAAAGCGGAAGCTCTTTCACCACCTATAGCCCTTCTCTTCTGCCTTACCGTTTTTGCTTCTGGATCAATATTAAGACGATGACACATTACCTTTGGGTCTATCCCAATCATGTCTGAATGATCCCAAGCAAACCCGTCCACATTCTTTCTAAGGAAGCTCACTAGAGCTTCCCTCATATTCGAATCCAGCTGTTTTCCAACTTTCAGCTCCTTACTAGAATCAGTGTCATCTACCATAAAAGATATAGTGTCTCCTGCAACACCAGCTTTTTCTTTGGATTCGGGCATCCTAGGATCCAAATCAATTTCCACCAGGTTCCCTTTATCATCCACCTGGGCAGATTCAGGTACCTCTTTCTGCGATTGCTCCCAAATTTCCACTTCATCGAAGTCACTGTCATTGACTTCTTCCAAGATGCCTTCAACAAAATCATCATTACTGTTTCCATTTTTCTGTTGAGGTGCCTCCAGCATAAGCACCTCCCTTCCAGTACCTTTCCCCAAAAACGAAGCTACATCCACGTAAGGGTCTTCATCTGGATGTTGCACAATCATAATTATATTGCATGATTCTCTCTCACATACCCCTCCTTTCCTTTGAGAGGACTCTTCAGCCGAAGTATTTGGAAGTCCAAGATAGCGGTAACAGTTGTCAGTTGTTCCACCATCTACCAACAGCAAGTGTTTTGAAGCTTGCTCAGCAGTACGCAAGGCCTTACCGTAACATTCCCGTGAGTCTGACTGACATCCTCGTAGGCACCCAATCCCATTAGGAGTTGGAAATTTCATTGAGAGATGGTAAATAGAAGTCACCACACGCATCTCCTTCAAAAAAGGCGTGCCCATGATAGCATTATAAGATATGTCTTCGTTCACAACCATAAACTCTGCAACCTGGGTTGCCACATAAGGTTCACTCCCCATCCTGATTGGGAGCTTCACTCGTCCCACAATCTGAACTAGACCTCCAATAAATCCATATAAATCGTTGTAAGAAGGAAACATTTATTTATCCAGGAGACCCATTTTTTGGTAGGTACCGTAAGCTATTATATTACAAGAGCTTCCATTGTCCACCAAAATTCGATGCACATTCATTCCCCCAATGGAGAACATGACCACCAGAGCATCATTATGTGGGTGATGCACATGCTTTGCATCTTCTTCAGTAAAAGTGATGTCTGCAGCTTCCCCCTTAAACAGCTTTGGGGGCCTTTCAGCCAAGTGGAAGACATTAGTAAGGGGAGCCCCTTTGGCCTCCCGAGCAAAATTTTTCATAGAGTTCCTGCTTGTGCCTCCAATGTATGGACCTCCTATTATGGTACGGATACTGTTTGCCCTTGCTGTACGATCAGGTACTATTTTTTCTGCCTCCTTTCTCTCTTTCTCATCTTTATACTTTTTCGCCTCTTGCGCCACAAACTCAGTAAGGTATCCCTTCCTGATTAAATCCTCAACATGATCCTTCAAGTGACGACAGTCAGCTGTCTCGTGTCCGTTTGCATCATGAAATGCACGGTATTTTCCTAGGTCCCTCCTCCCAGGTGGGCCGATACGGGTCGGCTTCCTGAACACTCCAGCTTTGTCCCCAACCTCAAACACATGCTCAAGAGGTGCCGCCAATGGGGTATATTCTGAATATCTATTATGATTCTTCAAGGGTGGAGGCTTGTATTCCACAGACCTCCTTGAACCAGTTGCATTCACAGTTAGAGGTGCTGTCCTTTCCTTGCGACCAGCTTCCCTTTCTGTGGAAGCTGAAGCTCCATGATAGGAAGCACGCCTATCCACATTTCTTCTCCTGGGACTGTAGGACCTGCTCCTTTTTCTCCCATTCCAACCAGTTGGGTTGTTATCTTTCCTCAATTTAGCCATAGATTCCTCAACTACTTTATGAGCTTCGGCCCATGCATAAAAATCAGCCAGCGTGACAGGCTCCTCCTTTTGAAGCTCCTTCCAGAAATCACTCCCAGGCCATATCCCAGCTATCAAAAAATTCTTATAGGTTCCATCGGTAGCCTTCCTCACTTTGGGCACCTCTGCGTTAAAACGCTTAAAATACTCTCTGAGAGTTTCCTTCTCCCTTTGCTTGATATTTGCCAAAGTGTTAGCAGGAGGTGCAAATGCCACAGTAGCCCGAAATTGGGTCACAAAAAGTTCACTCATTTGCCTCCAGGAGCGAATTGAATTAGATGGCAGCCTCTTGAACCACTGATGAGCATTATCCCTTAGCGTAGCTGCCAACAGCCGGCATTTTGTGCGATCCCTGACTTGGTACACCTCCATCTCAGTACTAAAACGGCTGAGATATTCCACTGGATCTGTAGTGCCATCAAACTTCAAATCTCCTACCCCCCTGTACCTAGGTGGAAGGGGTGAATCCCGGACCTTTTTAGTGAAAGGTGAAGCTACAGCTAGCCCTGATGTCGACCTCTTCTCAGCTTTAATTTTTTCCAGAGCTTTCCTCAAATCAGCCACCTTATAATTTGCATCCTCTCCGTCTGAGAGGTATTCCTCACTTTCATCTATATCTTCATTCGAGTCTCCATTCTGTTTGTGAGCTGAACTGTTTCGGGAGCTGGAGCTGCCTTCACTCCCGACAGCTGATTGGAGCTTGGTCGACCTAGACCTCCTGTCATGAGCCCGCTCCTCCTCTCTAGATTTTTCCTTCCTATAGCTCTTAGAACCCTTCGATTGAGACTTGTCGAGGTTGTCATTTCCATCCATCTTTTCTTTCGTTCCGTCCAACACATGCCGTAAATCTTTACTATTGAGCTTCTTCTCAACACGATCAAATACACTCACACTCCTAGTTGGGGAGTCCACAGGAGCTTCCTTCCGATCCACATTTTCCCGATCTGTTTCCACATCAGAAAAATCATTTTTCCGAGCCTCTTGTTCAGGCTCTTCTTCATTCCCAAAGTCCAAATTTCTTGGTGTCACCTCACGACGCCTAAAACGCCTTTCCGAGGACCTATGTTTTCTTTGTCCTTTCTTTTTACGCGACGATTACCTTTCCAACTGGTCGATCCAACCATCCATAGCTTGAAGATGGTTGAGGATATCCTTAGCAGTTACTTCACCATCAGGATTGGCCTTATGCCTACTCTCCTCGCCGCTAGGCGTTCGAACGGGTTCAGAATTTTCCGACATTGATTCAAGAGAGAAAGCGCCCCTCCTTCTAGCGCCAAAAATGTTATGCAAAAAATTCACACAACACCCCGAGAAAGCCTCGCTGGAATAACCGGAATTATCCTTGGTTTTCGGATAATTAACAAACCGAATAGCTGTACCAAAACAGGGCAGCTGAACCTAATAATGGTATTTTGTGTTTTTTGGGCTGAGTTAGCAAGTTCACCGGACAAAATGGCAAAAATCCGGCCAAGTATGTCCAGGAAAGTATTACTTAGGGTACACGTGCCTTGTGTATTCAAAAAGTAAAAAACCGAACCCCTTGCTAATTGCCTACATATCCTATTTATAGGAATCAAGCCCTAATGTAGTTCTTTTAGGTTAGGAATCCTTTTCTTGTCCATTAAGCCATGAAATTGATAAGATTTAATCCCTCCATCCATGTTAATCTCGAAGTATTTGTGTAGAAATATGACTTTTCCTTAAATCAGCTAGCCCCTTAGTAGAGTCCTATTCGAAGTAGAACTCCCAAATCCTACTCATATGAGAACTCCATGTATGTATAGACATATATCACAAATTTCTAATATTTATCATATTAGAAACGTATCCCTCATTAAAATAGACTATTAACAGGACTCAATTCGTACTTCCTACAAATTAGGAGTCAATCCTTATCCGCTCGGCCAGCAGAGGTGGAACCTGTGAGCCCACCTGCACCTACACAGCTTCCCAAAAAAGCGAACCTCCACCTCCAGAGCTTCCCTCTAGAGGTACACCTCTTTCCTTCCAGCTACCTTGTTCCTACCTTTTCAACACCCTACCAGGCCTCCAACATCCATGGGCCCAAAACTAAGTCCATTACAAATTTTGGGCACAACAATATCTTTTCCTGATGGTTAAATTATAGTTAATATTAAAATATGTTAAATTCATTAATATAGGTTTTATATTAAGTAGATTTAAAACGGGTTTAAATTAAAAAGCTATATCTATTTTAATTGGAATAAGTTTAAAAAAATAATTACTTTTGGTAATAAGTTTCAAACGGTATGAGTCTTAAAAAGATTGCAAAAATGATTTGGAACATGTGTTTATATTTTATTTTGGAACAATTAACGAAAACTAAGTAACAAAAACCTAATTTCGATACTTAAATTTTAATATTAAACGTTATTATGTATATTTATAAATAAAAATAATTAATTAAGAATAATTTAATGAAAATAAATAAATATTAAAGGTAAAAAAATAGATACCAAAAATATTTATATTTCATTTTAAATATATAATATAGATAACATATAATGTCATATAAATATAACAGAAAAAGAAAAAATTTAAAGATTATTATTAATAGATTATATAAAATGATAAAATCTAAAATTTTATCATCAATAAAAATAAAGAAAAATGTGTAATTTTAAAAAATAAACTTGGCTCGTGCTTAGCATGGGTTATCAACTAGTAAGTAAATAATATTTTAAAAATATAGATACACAATTAGTCTTTTCATTTTCTATTCATATTCTATTTATATCCAAATTTTTTAAAAAAGGATATATATTACAATTAGAATTCGATAATTGTTTATGCTTAATATATGTAATTCTTTTTAAAGATTAAGGTAATGGTGAGAAATACAAATGTGACATGTTTTTATGTTTATATTTTATCATTTTTATAAATTTATATTCTATACAATATTTGGAGCTAAATGAGAAATTGTTCAAAATACCCAATTATTGACATGGTCAACCCAAATTAATATATTGGAGTTAAGTGAGAAATTACCCAAAATATCCAATTATTTAACATGGTCAACCCCAATTATAGTTTGTTTGTTTGAAGTGTCCTAAATGACCACTGAACTGCACTTACAAAATGCATGTTCTAAATTTTTTTTCTGAACCTCACACGTAAGAATTTTTCTAGCAACATACATTTAATATATATCATATCACTTTTTTCTTCTTCTTCTTCCAACTTTAACCATTAAATTGCCCATAGTCTTATCTTTTAAACAAGTAGTGTAGATTAATGAATAACAAATTCAAAATTTGGGATTGGTTAAACTTGTGTTCTTAAGAGCATTCACATCCCATCCCCATCCCAACCCTATCCTTATAATTTGAGGATTAACACTCCTCCATCCCATTCCCCATTTTGGGGTTTGATTTAGGGATCAAAGTTTGAGTCCCCATATTTAGGGACCAAAGTTGATGCCTCATCCCCATCCTCATACACTCTCTCCTCATATAATAATATTAAATTGTATTTATAATAGTGGGTGAGTTTTGGTAGTTAAAATTGTAAGTGAAAGAGAGAGAAATAAGTAATATAAAAAAGAATATAGGGATAGGGGAATGTAAAATGGGGAATGGGATGTAGAAACTTTTTGATAATTTTGGGGATTTACTATTTTTATTTGGGGATTTACTATTTTTAGTAAGTTTTTGGGATTGGGGATGGGGAATGGGATGTGAATGCTCTAAGAGGTAAGAACATTGATGGCTATTTTTCTTGTTATAAATTGAGTTATAGATATAGGGTTTAAATATGTAAAAGTGTTTTATGGTATATGGGAATGGAAATAGTTGTTTATGTTGTTTGCGGTTAGGGATGGTTAGTTGAAGAAATTAGACGATGTCTATGGGTCATTGGTGGATCATCCGTGCATTGCTTCCTTTTATGTATATTTTAGTGGGTAAGTTTTTTGTATAGTATTAAGTATGGTGGAATTTTGAAGTGTGGTTTATCGGTGAAAGGGGGCATGGCAGTGGCTGTGAATTGAAGATGATCAGAGATAACATCGAGCTCCAGAGATAGCATCGAGCTGCAGCTCCGACCGAAGATAGTTGATCATGTGTGTATGTGATTGTAAATTGTGACACTTGTTTGCGGTATATTAAAAGAATGCTTACAAGGTATACGCAAAACATATATGCGTACCATGGTCATTTGATAAGACTACACAAATATGTTTTGCGTGTAGTGTAACCACCATGCATCTTTGCGATGCACGTATCCTAGGAGGGAAAAAAATTATATAAACTACACGCAGATGCGTAAATTTTTGTATGATATTTATCTATGTTTTGAAGAGATAATGCATAGTGCATGTGTTATATATAGTCACTGTAAATTTTACAAAAATCACAAAGAGGACACTTATTTTAGTTGTTTCTTAATTTAGTAATACTAGATAAATATTAAAAAAAAAAATACTCATTTGAAGTCCACAGAAAATTAGGTCATACGTTCATTTTGTACTCCATCATTTTCATCTTTCGACTAAAAAATATTCTCCCTATCCCTCTCAATTCTTTACATTTGGGACAGAGGGGTTGACACGCATTTTAAGACTCATATACAGTATAGTATAGTTCTATAGGTAATTGGTTAAGGTTGAATGGCGGTATATGTTTTTATCATGCTTGTGGTGAATAGATTTAAATTTTGGATGTGTACTTTGTTATGTAGTATGTCTTTTATAGCATATTGTTAGGGTTATCAGATTTAGGGGGAGTTTTGATTCTCTCCTAAAATTGATGTGTAATCATCAAAAAGGAAGGATTGAAACCCTCATGATTTAGTTAATCACACAAAGTGAGAAAGCTGGATGTGGGTGTGTGTACTGGACTAACTTTATTTTGCAAGGTAAGATGACTTAACATATGATTAAGATCTTAATTAATGAAAGGAAGGTAAGATGACTTATCATATGATTACTAATTAAGATAACAAATTTAATGTTCTCTTTTATAAAAACTAAACTATTTCTATTGCCTATACCATGTCACTCTTCTGTACTTGTCACATTTCTCTTCATCTCCATCAATCCTCTCTTTATGAGATTTCTCTTCATCTTCATCAATCCCACCACTCTTTTTCAACTTCTGAATAACATTATAAAAAACAGTCTATAGAATATATAGAATTTTAGTGATGTTATTTTTAAAATAGGATACATACATAAGGCATTTTATTTATGACAACACTGTTTTGGACTAGATTTTGTAACACAAATAAGAGATTTATTATTAAGACTTGGTATTGGTGATCCTTACACATTCTTATTTTGGTAAGTTGTTTAATTGAAGTAAGTTATAAATGGTCTGAAACTATTAATGTCATAGGTCTAGAGGTCTATTATTCCCAATTATTGGCATCCTATGTTATTATTCTTAATTTATAATTCTTGTATGGATCTTTGATCAATAAATATTTATTATATGTTTATCCCTACATTTTAAGTTATTTTGAATGAAATTGAAATTTTATTTGACCTGCTTTATTATTTTATTGTAAAATAAAATTTTTGTGTCTCCAAGAAGACATATACCACCTTGGATGCCACCTTGGATGCGAGATGATTGAAGTTGTCAACTGACCAGATCCCTGACCCTGGATCTGGGGGTGTTACATGGATGAAGATGAAATCATCAACGAAATACAAAAAAGAAATGATAACTTGGAGGAGGGTGAATGGTAACAACATCTAGGAAAAGAGGATAACTTAGAGGAATTTGACAGGTTGCCAGAAGTAACAGGTTGCTCGAATGAATTGTTAATGTGGAGGAATTCGACAGGATCTAACACAATTCAAGAAGATAATTTTGAAGATGGACTTCTGGTCAAAGCTGTTGAACCACTTGTTACTAAGAATGGGTTTGAATCTCTGACCGAGATACTTGAAGATCAACTTATTGTGCCAATAACGGATTCCCCAGGAAAGAGGCGGAACAAAAGTAAATCTCCAGTTCTAACTAGAGAAAGAGAGTCTATATCTCTCATTGTGGAAACCGGTCCAAATTCAAGTGGTCCTTTGAGTTCGAGAAAAGAAGTCATAGATGAGGATGGTTTCACTAGAGTCATTAAAGTTTCTAACAGAAAAAGCTCCAGGTTGGCAGGTACGCCAACGATTCTAAAACGTTTATTATGAACTTCGCAATATGGAATGTGAGAGGTATCAATAAATGTCCTCATAAAAAAGAAGTGATAAAATATATCTCTAAAAACCATATCTCTCTTATGGGCTTAGTTGAAACGAAAGTTAGAATTCAGAATTCTAATGATATTTCTAGACGTATTAATAAAAAATGGAAATGGATTTTTAACTACGAAGAACATGACTATGGTCGTGTGTGGGTTGGATAGGATCCTTCTATCTGGATCCATGCTCATGTGAAATCTGCTCACCATGTCACCTGCTTTGTGACATTTTTGGAGAAGCAAATCATGTTTTGTGTTACATTTTTATAAGTCCTGAATCAACCTCATGAAAGGGAGTCTTTATGGAGAGATCTTGAAAATCTTGGTCAGGCTATTAAAATGCCTTGGTGTATAAATGGTGATTTCAACTGCATTCTGGCTTTAAAAGAGGTGAAAGGAATGCAATCTTTTCTCGATTGTGTCTCTAATTCGGCGCTAGGGCATATTAAAACAGTTGGGCCTCTCTACACTTGGACTAATAAATTAGCATATCTTATATAGAAATGTCTAGATCGTATGTTAGTTAATAAGGAATGGTTCAATCTATATACTGAAGCTATTGTTATGGTTAAAAATACGGGAACCATGGATCATTGCTCCCTAATTTGCTCGGTTCCAATGAAACTTGAAAAGATCTCAAAACCTTTTCAATTTCATAACTACTTGACTGGGATTGATGGTTTCTTGTCAACTGTCTCTAGAATCCAGGAGAATCAATGGTATGGGGATCCTATGGCCATTCTGGTTCGAAAGTTGAAAGAAGTTAAAAGCGCTTTAGTGATTCTAAATAAGAATCATGGTACCATCGGTAACAATGTTTCTATGGCCCGTGCTTCCTTGTCTGAGGTGCAAGATCAGCTGGTTAATGATTGTGAAAATCCAAACTTGCTCCATCTAGAAAATCAAGAATGCCATAAGCTTAAGATTACCTTGTTAGAAGAAGAGCATTTCCTACTCCAAAAATCGAGGGTAAGGTGGCTTACATGTGGGGTTGACAACAATACCTACTTCTTTACTCGAATAAACGCGAACTCGAATGTCAATGAGATCCTAGCTAATGAAAATGAAGATGGGGTCTTGGTTTCTGGTCACAAAGATATATCTAAAGCGGCTGTTAATTTTTTTTCCTCCACCTTGGGCACTCACTCGGACCTGGAACATTGTGATTTCGATCGCCTTGATTGCAATCAAATTATTACTGCTCAGGCTCTAGCCCTTGAAGCCCCTATTACTGACGATTTAATTTTGGCTACTCTTAAGGCCATGAAAAGGAACAAGGCACCGGGGCCAGATGGATGCACGATTGAGTTTTACTTGGCATCTTGGGATATTGTGGGAAACACCTTTTGTGAGGCTGTAAAAAGCTTTTTCTCTAATGATTCTTTGCATAAATCAATAAGTGCCACAAGCATTGCTCTAATTCCTTAGGTACCCACTCCTTCCACCATGTGTGATTTTCGCCCTATTTCTTTATGCTCAATCCCTTATAAGTGTATTGCTAAGATTATTGCTTCTCATCTTAAACTGGTCATGCCAAGTATTATTGACATCTCTCAATCAGCGCTTATACCAGGACGGAGTATTTCTGACAATATACTTATGGCCCAAGAGTTATTCCGAGGCTATCATCGTGACATAGGTCTATCCAAGTGTGCTTTAAAGCTTGACCTCCACAAAGCTTTTGATTCAATTCATTGGGACTTTATCATGGGTGCTCTTCGAAAATTAAATTTTCCATCAAAATTTTTGAAGTGGATTTACTTATGCATTTCTATGCCCTCGTACTCTGTCAAGGTAAATGGATCTTTGTGTGGTTTCTTCGAGGGAAGAAAGGGGCTCCGTCATGGGGACCCTATTTCTCCATATCTTTTCGCAGTTGCTATGAATGTTTTGTCATCTATGCTTGCTCAAACTCCGGTAAACTTTAGATTTCATTGGAAATCCAAAGATATGAAGCTTACACATCTTTTTTATGTTGATGATGTTCTGCTATTCTCTATTAGTGACATTGCTTCTCTCACGTACCTTATGGATTGTGTTTCTCTTTTCTCCAATGCTAGTGGGTTATGTCCGAGCATTGGCAAAAGCACTGCTTACTTTGGAAACTGCAAGGAAGACTTTACTAGCTGGTTTGACACTACTTATGGTCTTGCTCATGGAGAGTTACCTGTCCGTTTTTTAGGAGTTCCTCTAATTTCGTCCATGTTGAGACATAACGACTGTATGCCTCTGCTGGACAAAATAACGGCTAGGATTTCATGTTGGACGTTTGCATCTCTGGCTGGTAGAGTGCAACTTATTAAGTTGGTTCTATACGTTGTGCAAGCATATTGGACTAATCATTTCGTTCTTCGTGCTACAGTGCATTGTAGACTTCAATCAATCTTCACGAGATTTATGTGGAAAGGGGATGTCTATGCTAAAGGGGGTGCAAAGATTAGTTGGGATTCTATTTGCTTACCGTATGAAGAAGGTGGCCTAGGCTTTAAACACTCTAAAGAGTATAATCAAGCTCAGATTCTTACTCATCTCTGTAAGGTTGTGTGCAAGAGTAAGGGTTTGTGGCCTCAATGGGTCAATAACACTGTGTTTAAGAGATAACATTTCTGGACTATGAAAATGCCTAATGACTGTTATTGGATCTTCAGAAATGTTCTCAGACTTCGTCCCTTGGCACGCCAGTTTCTCTCTTTCAAAATTGAAAATGGCCTTGGGACATCACTTTGGTTTGATCCCTGGTAGCACGATATATGCTTGGCTGATATCATTATCGCATTATTGCTTAACCTGGTATCTCAGGTGAGGCTAATGTGCATTCTCTTCTCAATACTGGTTCTTGGGTTCTTCCTCGACCATCAAACAGACTTCATCACCTTCATCCTGGTTTGATGCATTGGACTCAAAACTTCGGTTACCCAAACTTTGATCTCAGTTCTTTAGATGTACTCCTTTGGGATGGGTTGCCGCTTCACAAGGTCAAAACTCGGAGTATCTGGAACTCTATTCGAACGTCTTCTCCTCAAGTTACATGGTGTAAGCTTGTCTGGAATAGGTTTAGGATTCTCCTGTACGCTCATCTAGAATGGATATTATGTCATGGCCGCCTTCCAATCTCACACAGGCTAGCTTCACTTGGCTTAGATGTGATACAGTTATGTCACCTTTGTGTCGGGGGGGGATTGAAACAGATTCTCACTTGTTTATTACATGTCCTTAAAACAGCTTCATTTTCTTTCCCTGGGCAACATTTCGAACCACATACATAGGAACATTGCTCTCCTCACTGCTCAGATCTTCTCGTATCACCTATGGCATGAAAGAAATGCTAGATTACATGATAAAGGGGCATTTGATTCCTATGGCTGGAAGATCACTAACACGGAATGGTTCATCAAGCATGCTAATTTAGAGCTTTATAGGTGGATTTTTATTTGATTCCATATTTTTGGATGTTTCCTTTTTTGTTCTTTCTATCTCCAATCTATTTATTATGGTAGATTGGTTGTAGATAGTTTCTCTCTTTGCTTTGACTTAGAGCAAGGGTCAAATATCCTCCTTTTCTTTAATATAATATTAATTTATCAAAAAAAAATTATTGAATTCTAATTGTAATATATATACTTTTTTTAAAAATTTGGATGTAAATAGCATATGAATAGAAAATGAAAAGACTAATTGTGTATCTATATTTTTAGAATATTATTTACTTATTGCTAAAAATATATATGAAATAGAGTTCGAAACATTAAAAATCAATTTTATCTAAATTTTATTAATTGCTAAAAAAATATCTTCCTTATTGCTAAAAAATATGTTCATTTTTCTAACGGGTTAAGTATCAAATTGGTCAAATATCTCAGTGAAGTAAACCTATTTTTCATTGGTTTCTATACACTATGATACTATAACCAAATGTTATGAATTCTAGTATTTTTGATAATATATTTATATTTTAAAAAATTTATTTACTATTTATTTTTAATTTTATAAATAATTATCTTTATTTTTCGGGTACAAATAGAGGTATTTGTTTGATTTTTATTATTACTTTAATAATTCTAATGATATGAATGAATTGATGTATGGCATTACTTAACCCTTTTTCAAATGTAAAAGAAATACCTAGAATATTATTTACTTATTGCTAATTTTTTGTATTTGTGCATCTTTGAATCTTTGGTGAGTGATCAATCCTAGAAATTCATGAATTTTTTAAAGTAAAAATAAAAAGATGAACATATTTGAAGGATCTAAAAAAAAGTAGGTCTCATGGGAATATATCAATTTTGTCTACATCTGTATTCAAATTCTTAGATAAACATGACTTTTTTTTCTAGAATCACACTAAAATATTTTGCAATTTTTTTCTACCTTCCTCCTTCCTCGTTTGTAACTCCACTGGTGAACTTCCAATATCACTTTTCACATATTTGATATGTAAATTCTACTTTTTCTTTCATTTATGTTGTAAACATTTTTTTTCTGGATAGATGGCTCAAAACAGCGTCCTTGCCAGAATTCGACAATTGGAGCGTATGGTAACTCATTTTTACCTCATTTTCCATCTAATTTTAAGCAACTATAAGTTATTTCCTTTTTTCTTTTCGGGTAGGTGGGATTAGGATTCTAAAACTTAAGCATGATCTAGTATTTAGGATGGAAAAGAGTATCCAAAGGACTTACAGATAAATTTTTGCTTTTATGCAATTATGCTTATATATCATTGTGTAACTGAAAGTTGGGGAGTAATTATTTTGAAATAAGTTACCCTCTTATAATAACAGTGATGTGATTAATTAATTTTTTTATTATAAAATCATTTATCCAAATCACTATGTTTTTGAATTCTTGTATGTTTATTTGGTTTTAGGCGTTCACACAAGTGCTGTTAGATTTTTAATTACACAACTGAATTAGATGGATTGAATAGAAAATCAGTAGTGCAATTTTTATTTTTTTTGAAGATGTGCTGAGAATAGTTTGTAAATGGATGTTTAACTATTAATTAATATTTGATGAAATAATTAAATTTGTTAGTAGTAATTTACGCCCAGCCTAAATTATAATTGCATTCTTGTCCTTAATTGGTTTGGTTCGCTTATTTTTAATGTAAAAGGTTATTTTCTATTTCTACTGTCGGTGCATCTGATGTTTTTGCTTACAGGGCTTGGTGAACGACCAGCTGGAAGAGTGTTATAGACTATTCGCAGATGATGAGGACTCATCCTTTGCTGAATTGCTTAGGATGATCTACCAAAATGCAAGCAGTTACATAACGATTATGGATAATATCTTGTACGCATCAATCTCCACATAATTCTGTTGTGTTTTAAAGTTAATCCTAGTACATACTTACTCCTCCTTGTTCATCTATTTTAATTTTTGAATTTAGGAATGACAATGTAGTTGACTTCAAAGTTTTGAAGAAAGTTTGCTATGACCTTATAGGCACTGTTGCAAGGTAATATGTCTATGAGTTTTCTACCTAAGCTGTTTCTTTGCCAAAAACAAAAATTTGCATGCTCCAAAATGATTTTCATACCTGCATCTTACATTCTCATTCTTTAGTATTTATGTTCTTTTCCTAGCACAGTTACATAGTAGTCTTACTTCTCTATTTTAATTAATGGTACGTACCCAGTACACCATTGCATTGCATCAATTTGTTGGACATGAAGCTACAATTACTGATTATGATTTGTATGTCGTCATACAATTTCAAGAACTCTACAGATAGTAGATCAATCCACGTTTTCAAGTTTGTGCAAGTCTTGTCAAGTTAGATAATTGTAAACTGAAGCATTAAAATTTTCACAATATTAGAACAGGTTGCGCATTTTCTTTCACTTGTGTTTACAATCAAAAGTCTCGAAGTTGTTCAAATGATGGAGATGTAGCAAGTTATTTAATGGTTCAATGAATTAAAAATAATACATACAATTAATTGGTAAATAAATGAGAGATAGTTAAGCTGGTTTACTTGTTACATCTTTTCAAAAGTATGAAGACTGAATCTTACCATGAAACTGAAAGCAACATTGGTGGATGCTGTAGTGTTGGTGCCGTGCATGTGGAAAGTCCATGTTCCGAGCTTTGCCAGGCTTCTCAAAATCGTTCCGCAAGCTGGTGAGTATGCTTTTCCATAAGGCAACCTGAGCATGTTATTTTACTGCCCATACTATTAGTAATTTGTAGATATTTTAACCATAATCTTTTATTAATATCGATAAAGATTTTGCTTTTTATATAGGTATTATGTTTAAAGACATGTGTAGGTTTTTAATCTCCAGCATCCAAGCGTTTCACACTTTAGCACAATTTAAGATTAATTATGTCAAAGGCTACGATTTTATATTATTGTAATTTGAATTTCCGTGAAAGATAAATATTCATTCAGTCCACAAGCACTATTTCTTAAAATGAACGTACATTCATATTTTGTATGTTTGAGGCTCTCTGTGAAACAGTAAGACATTCATGAAACTGTTATAAAAAGTTGGCAAAAGCTACCTCATATTCAACTGATACTGTCTGCTTGCATGATAGTGCAAAGTGAGTTTTTGCTGCTTCTATTATTTCTTCAAAGAAATGTGGAACTTATCAAACTTCTTCTTGTAGCGTTTAAACTCAGTTCATGATTCTATTTAATCAATGGGTTGTGGGGTATTTATACCGATGGTTCTTGTTTTAATAATAGAAGTTTGGTTGAGGTTGTTATCAAATCTGAATTGTTTTTATTCTGGATTGCATAATTTTGGATTTAGTAATTTCATACCTATTAATAATTGGGTCTGTATAATCTTATCTTGATCAGGTCCAGTGTTCTTTGACTTTATTGTTCTTTGACGTTATTGAAAAGATTTCCATATCATATAACTTCTGTTAAGTATGAAATGCAACAAAAGTTATTCAGTTGCAGTACATGTTAGAAGTTAACTGGCTATGGCACTTTTATCCTCTAACTATATGCTTAACTACTTTTAATATTAATCTTTTAGGTGTGTCAGCGCAATGGATGAAATCAGATGCGAGTATCTTCATCTCAAGGCACATTTAGATGAGATTCTGCAGGTGAAGCTAAATAAATTTTAATTAGTACAAATTTTGTGTGTAAATGTGTGGTTCAAGCTTTCTTTGTATCTGGATGTCTATAAATTTTTTACTTTGAATATCTAGTAACAAGAACAAACCCTGCTCCACACCAGAATCATATCGTTTGCTTTAAAATGGTGAACCTAGTCTAGTTGATGGTTTAGTACTAACCAAAGGTAGTTAATCTATACATCAGTTACTTTGACTACACATGTGATTTTAACCGTGTTTTCTTTTCTATATATATGCAGCTACTCTAAACAACTTGGATGAGAACTATCTCCACTACATGATTTGAGGACGTGTTTTGTATTGAACAAATTGTACTAATAATTTCTATTTTTTCCAATATTTTGAAATTTCTATTCTTGTTTTACTATTTTATCAAATGAAGTTTAGTCGATTTCTCTTAGATTGTTACAAACCTAACTTTTGTCAAGGTAATAATGGTGTTTCCATGATCTGTTTTTTTTCATACTTGGTTATGCTCAAAGTTATGTAGGAAGATATAGATGACAGCATAGGCTGTTCCATTATGTTAACCACTTCTTTTACAAATAAAGGAGGGTTCGTTAAATTGTGTAAAATTTTATAATTTTACAGGTAGATACTTAATATTTTTATAATATAGTAGGTTGTATAGATTCAATTGAATAATATATAAATATTGGACGCAAGTAATTATAAGTGAAAATGCATACATAGAGGGCACGGTGAATAGGTACTGTTGTGACTATTAATGACCAATTTTAATTATTACCAAGTTACTTGACTATATATGCCCAAACCTGTCTCATATGTTGTCTGGCAGCTAACTCAATTCAATAAATTAACACATAAAGCAGGTAGCTAAGTTATGCAGTAAATGCAAAGTGCATTAAGTAAAGAACACACATCAATTTAGCCAGGTTCGACCCCTATTGCCTAATGGTCCACATCCTGGTCCTCTACCAATAAAGGAATATATTAGTGATCACAATGAATTACTTTACCAACTCGATAGAGTAATATATTATTGATCACAATGAATTACAATTACATAATATAATATTATATCTGCCTGATTCTCCAAGTCACTGATTGCAGCTTGTTCCTTGAATACAACTCTCTAAGTACTATAATAAACCAAGTATGAGCTACTCTAGCCTAATTGTTCCTTGAACCCAGCTCGTCAATCCAGCAACTACCAACTTACAAGTTGAACAATACAAAGATAGAATAAATTACAATTGAAACTATGAACTCTAATAAAGTATATAAATCGTATTATGTGTATATAGAGCTCAAGTGTATAAGGATATATCAAGTCAGTTCGAAAAGACACTAGTATCTCTTTAAAATGATGTTCAACAGCCTTTAAAGGTAACACACATAAGTCTTTATATAGTGAACAAATAATGTTCGAAGTATTCAAACAAAAGTCTAACTTTCTTGACCAGAAAAGCCTCACATTTATTTTGTTTGATTAATTCAATACCAACGTTCAGAAAAACAATGTTTAGAAATTGAGCAGATTTAAAACTAGAACGTTGAAGATACAACGTATAGCAGATTTAGAAACTTAGAGAAAACAAAAGTTTGTTTAGGATAAAACTTTTATAAACAACCAACCTATAAAATAGGAGTTTAAAAGATGATTATGTTTTAAAAACATTTTGAACCAATATATATAATTATACAATCTGTTTTCCAATTAGAATCCTTATTAAAACTCTATGAAATTAGGATTTCGAGCAATTTTAGACTCTGGCTGCCAGCTTGCTGCATTAGAGAAAAACTTTTCTTGCCAGCTAGCTACTATACCCTGTTTTTCTAAGTAATAACGTAATTATTATACCTTACAAAACATGCAAAACAAAGTTAGTCTAGTACACACACCCACATCCAGCTTGCTTGCTTTGTGTGAACAACAAAATCATGAGGGTTTCAATCTCCCCTTTTTGATGATTACAAAATTGAGATTCAAAACTCCCCCTAAATATGATAACCATAACAATATGCTGTAAAAGACGTACTACATAACAAAGTACATATTCAAAATTTAAATCTATTCAGCACAAGCATGATAAAACCATATACAACCATTCAACCTTAACCAATTACAATTAGAACACAAAATAAGATTACCATTAAACTAAAACAAGATTCATAATAAACCAAATCCATCAAACACAAGCATCAATAACTAATTCCAAATCTTAACCAACATAAACTTAAGCCGTACGTAACAACCAACAACCAAGAATAAACAAGTTCAATGAATTAATAACCCTAAATTCCTAAAATTTTCTCCCCCTTAATCATTACAAAAGAAAAAAACCTAGGACTCATTATTGTCGATATCCTCATTAGTCTTCATCAAACATGTAGCAACATGGAAATCATCATGAGTAATATCAGGAACATCTTTGACTCCAGTCTCCTTGTTAGCATCCCCAAGAACCACTTATCATGGAGCTCATGAGCAGTAGAAACATTTGCAGAATGAAGTCTAGTGTGAGCAGAGATAGAAGTATGAGGACCAGCCATTATCTCACGCAGAAAACTCATCTCCTCAGCCATCTCATCCAGTCGAGCATTCACCATATTCAGAGCCTCCCTATTTTCCTTTATATTACAGAATTTCGAACCTCAACAAAAGAGCTCATAACCATCTCAACCGAAGTAGGAACTTGTGCAAGGGTAGGTGGAGAAGAAATTTTCAAATGAATCAATGTACCATCAGGTTCAACCTTCAAGTGAGAGTGCTTTTAAGCTCTTAAATTTCAAAAACTCTTTAGCAGTTTCACGGTCTTCATCCTTAAGCTCAACACCATACCAATCAAAAATGCGAGTGAACAACCCGTATGGAAGACTACAAGAAGTGTGGGGCTCAAAAACATCCATCATGTTCTTCAAAGTTTACCTAGCAAAATTAAAAGGATAACCAGAAAGAAGCATTGCAACAATAGTAACATCTTATGCCGCAAAATTTGAACAACTTTCAGTTCATGGATTCACATATCAATACAAATGTTAAATAAAAGATCTACTATAGGGGTAACAATCAAAGTAGTAGAAGCAACATATATAATACAAAATTGATCCATCTATTATGCCATACCAAATTGGAAGATTAAAAAAAGTCTTCAAAAAACACGAAACTCGTTTCAATCCTGATAAATTGGTGGTGTGTTACACTGAAGAACTTGGCAAACCTTTTAAGATATAAGAAGGTTAAAATATGTAATTAGAAGAAAAAAAATATGTTCTTCTGCTAATTAGTAGAAAACTCTCCAGTTAATTATTAAGAGGATGGTAAGATGACTTACGATATGATTAAGATCTTAATTAATGAAAGGAAGGTAAGATGACTTATCATATGATTACTAATTAAGATAACTAAATTTAATGTTCTGTTTTATAAAAACTAAACTATTTCTATTGCCTATACCATGTCACTCTTCTCTACTTGTCACATTTCTCTTCATCTCCATCAATCCTCTCTTTATGAGATTTCGCTTCATCTTCATCAATCCCACCACCCTCTTTCAACTTCAGAATAACATTATAAAAAACAATCTATAGAATATATAGAATGTTAGTGATGTTATTTTTAAAATAGGATACATACATAAGGCATTTTATTTATGACAACACTGTTTTGGACTAGATTTTGTAACACAAATAAGAGATTTATTATTAAGGCTTGGTATTGGTGATCCTTACACATTCTTATTTTGGTAAGTTGTTTAATTGAAGTAAGTTATAAATGGTCTGAAACTATTAATGTCATAGGTCTAGAGGTCTATTATTCCCAATTATTGGCATCCTATCTTATTATTCTTAATTTATAATTCTTGTATGGATCTTTGATCAATAAATATTTATTATATGTTTATCCCTACATTTTAAGTTATTTTGAATGAAATTGAAATTTTATTTGACCTGCTTTATTATTTTACTGTAAAATAAAATTTTTGTGTCTCCAAGAAGACACATACCACCTTGGATGCCACCTTGGATGCGAGATGATTGAAGTTGTCAACTGACCAGATCCCTGACCCCGGATCTGGGGGTGTTACATGGATGAAGATGAAATCATCAACGAAATTCAAAAAGGAAATGATAACTTGGAGGAGGGTGAATGGTAACAACATCTAGGAAAAGAGGATAACTTAGAGGAATTTGACAGGTTGCCAGAAGTAATAGGTTGATCGAATGAATTGTTAATGTGGAGGAATTCGACAGAATCTAACACAATTCAAGAAGATAATTTTGAAGATGGACTTATGGTCAAAGATGTTGAACCACTTGTTACTAAGAATGGGTTTGAAGCTCTGATCGAGATACTTGAAGATCAACTTATTGTGCCAATAACGGATTCCCCACGAAAGAGGCGGAACAAAAGTAAATCTCCAGTTCTAACTAGAGAAAGAGAGTCTATATCTCTCATTGTGGAAACCGGTCCAAATTCAAGTGGTCCTTTGAGTTCGAGAAAAGAAGTCATAGATGAGGATGGTTTCACTAGAGTCATTAAAGTTTCTAACAGAAAAAGCTCCAGGTTGGCAGGTACGCCAACGATCCTAAAATGTTTATTACGAACTTCGCAATATGGAATATGAGAGGTATCAATAAAAGTCCTCATAAAAAAGAAGTGATAAAATATATCTCTAACAAACATATCCCTCTTATGGGCTTAGTTGAAACGAAAGTTAGAATTCAGAATTCTAATGATATTTCTAGACGTATTAATAAAAAATGGAAGTGGATTTTTAACTACGAAGAACATGACTATGGTCGTGTGTGGGTTGGATGGGATCCTTCTATCTGGATCCATGCTTATGTGAAATCTGCTCAGCATGTCACCTGCTTTGTGACATTTTTGGAGAAGCAAATCACATTTTGTGTTACATTTTTATACGCCCTGAATCAACCTCATGAAAGGGAGTCTTTATGGAGAGATCTTGAAAATCTTGGTCAGGCTATTAAAATGCCTTGGTGTATAAATGGTGATTTCAACTGCATTCTGGCTTTAAAAGAGGTGAAAGGAGGGCGTGAACAGTGGACAACTGGTATGCAATCTTTTCTCGATTGTGTCTCTAATTCGGCTCGAGGGCACATTAAAACAGTTGGGCCTCTCTACACTTGGACTAATAAACGAGCATATCTTATCTAGAAATGTCTAGATCGTATGTTAGTTAATAAGGAATGGTTCAATCTATATACTAAAGCTATTGTAATGGTTAAAAATACGGGAACCATGGATCATTGCTCCCTAATTTGCTCGGTTCCAATGAAACTTGAAAAGATCTCAAAACCTTTTCAATTTCATAACTACTTGACTGGGATTGATGGTTTCTTGTCAACTGTCTCTAGAATCCGGGAGAATCAATGGTATGGGGATCCTATGGCCATTCTAGTTCGAAAGTTGAAAGAAGTTAAAAGCGATTTAGTGATTCTAAATAAGAATCATGGTACCATCGGTAACAATGTTTCTATGGCCCGTGCTTCCTTGTCTGAGGTGCAAGATCAGCTGGTTAATGATTGTGAAAATCCAAACTTGCTCCATCTAGAAAATCAAGAATGCCATAAGCTTAAGATTACCTTGTTAGAAGAAGAGCATTTCCTACTCCAAAAATCGAGGGTAAGGTGGCTTACATGTGGGGATGACAACAATACCTACTTCTTTAATAGAATAAAGGAGAACTCGAATGTCAATGAGATCCTAGCTAATGAAAATGAAGATGGGGTCTTGGTTTCTGGTCACAAAGATGTATCTAAAGCGGCTGTTAATTTTTTTCATCCACCTTGGGCACTCACTCGGACCTGGAACCTTGTGATTTCGATCACCTTGATTGCAATCAAATTATTACTGCTGAGGCTCTAGCCCTTGAAGTCCATATTACTGACGATTTAATTTTGGCTACTCTTAAGGCCATGAAAATGAACAAGGCACCGGGGCCAGATGGATGCACGGTTGAGTTTTACTTGGCCTCTTGGGATATTGTGGGAAACACCTTTTGTGAGGCTGTAAAAAGCTTTTTCTCTAATGATTCTTTGCATAAATCAATAAGTGCCACAAGCATTGCTCTAATTCCTTAGGTACCCACTCCTTCCACCATGTGTGATTTTTGCCCTATTTCTTTATGCTCAATCCCTTGTAAGTGTATTGCTAAGATTTTTGCTTCTCATCTTAAACTGGTCATGCCAAGTATTATTGACATCTCTCAATCAGCGCTTATACCAGGACGGAGTATTTCTGACAATATACTTATGGCCCAAGAGTTATTCCGAGGCTATCATCGTGACATAGGTCTATCCAAGTGTGCTTTAAAGCTTGACCTCCACAAAGCTTTTGATTCAATTCATTGGGACTTTATCATGGGTGCTCTTCGAAAATTAAATTTTCCATCAAAATTTTTGAAGTGGATTTACTTATGCATTTCTACGCCCTCGTACTCTGTCAAGGTAAATGGATCTTTGTGTGGTTTTTTCGAGGGAAGAAAGGGGCTCCGTCATGGGGACCCTATTTCTCCATATCTTTTCGCAGTTGTTATGAATGTTTTGTCATCTATGCTTGCTCAAACTCCGGTAAACTTTAGATTTCATTGGAAATCCAAAGATATGAAGCTTACACATCTTTTTTATGCTGATGATGTTCTGCTATTCTCTAATAGTGACATTGCTTCTCTTACGTACCTTATGGATTGTGTTTCTCTTTTCTCAAATGCTAGTGGGTTATGTCCGAGCATTGGCAAAAGCACTGCTTACTTTGGAAACTGCAAGGAAGACTTTACTAGCTGGTTTGACACTACTTATGGTCTTGCTCATGGAGAGTTACCTGTCAGTTTTTTAGGAGTTCCTCTAATTTCATCCATGCTGAGACATAACGACTATATGCCTCTGCTGGACAAAATAACGGCTAGGATTTCATGTTGGACGTCTGCACTATTATCTCTGGCTGGTAGAGTGCAACTTATTAAGTTGGTTCTATACGTTGTGCAAGCATATTGGACTAATCATTTCTTTCTTCGTGCTACAGTGCATTGTAGACTTCAATCAATCTTCACGAGATTTATGTGGAAAGGGGATGTCAATGCTAAAGGGGGTACAAAGATTAGTTGGGATTCTATTTGCTTACCGTATGAAGAAGGTGGCCTAGGCTTTAAACACTCTAAAGAGTATAATCAAGCTCAGATTCTTACTCATCTCTGTAAGGTTGTGTGCAAGAGTAATGGTTTGTGGCCTCAATGGGTCAATAACACTGTGTTTAAGAGATAACATTTCTGGACTATGAAAATGCCTAATGACTGTTCTTGGATCTTCAGAAATGTTCTCAGACTTCGTCCCTTGGGACATCACTTTGGTTTGATCCCTGGTAGCACTATATATGCTTGGCTGATAATAATCATGATCGCATTATTGCTCAACCTGGTATCTCAGGTGAGGCTAATGTGCATTCTCTTCTCAATACTGGTTCTTGGGTTCTTCCTCGACCATCAAACAGACTTCATCACCTTCATCCTGGTCTGATGCATTGGACTCAAAACTTTGGTTACCCAAACTTTGATCTCAGTTCTTTAGACGTACTCCTTTGGGATGGGTTGCCGCTTCACAAGGTCAAAACTCGGAGTATCTGGAACTCTATTCGAACGTCTTCTCCTCAAGTTACATGGTGTAAGCTTGTCTGGAATAGGTTTAGGATTCTGCAGTACGCTCATCTAGAATGGATATTATGTCATGGTCGCCTTCCAATCTCACACAGGCTAGCTTCACTTGGCTTAGATGTGATACAGTTATGTCACCTTTGTGTGGGGGGGGGGGATTGAAACAGATTCTCACTTGTTTATTACATGTCCTTACAACAGCTTCATTTTCTT
This sequence comes from Saposhnikovia divaricata, assembly GCA_036435485.1. Lineage (NCBI taxonomy): Eukaryota > Viridiplantae > Streptophyta > Magnoliopsida > Apiales > Apiaceae > Saposhnikovia > Saposhnikovia divaricata. The sequence continues at coordinate 37,445,126 of CM071595.1, forward strand.
TCCCTGGGCAACATTTCGAACCACATACATAGGAACATTGCTCTCCTCACTGCTCAGATCTTCTCGTATCACCTATGGCGGGAAAGAAATGCTAGATTACATGATAAAGAGGCATTTGATTCCTATGGCTGGAAGATCACTAACACGGAATGGTTCATCAAGCATGCTAATTTAGAGCTTTATAGGTGGATTTTTATTTGATTCCATATTTTTGGATGTTTCCTTTTTTGTTCTTTCTATCTCCAATCTATTTATTATGGTAGATTGGTTGTAGATAGTTTCTCTCTTTGCTTTGACTTAGAGCAAGGGTCAAATATCCTCCTTTTCTTTAATATAATATTAATTTATCAAAAAAAAATTATTGAATTCTAATTGTAATATATATACTTTTTTTAAAAATTTGGATGTAAATAGCATATGAATAGAAAATGAAAAGACTAATTGTGTATCTATATTTTTAGAATATTATTTACTTATTGCTAAAAATATATATGAAATAGAGTTCGAAACATTAAAAATCAATTTTATCTAAATTTTACTAATTGCTAAAAAAATATCTTCCTTATTGCTAAAAAATATGTTCATTTTTCTAACGGGTTAAGTATCAAATTGGTCAAATATCTCGGTGAAGTAAAACTATTTTTCATTGGTTTCTATACACTATGATACTATAACCAAATGTTATGAATTCTAGTATTTTTGATAATATATTTATATTTTAAAAAATTTATTTACTATTTATTTTTAATTTTATAAATAATTATCTTTATTTTTCGGGAACATATAGAGGTATTTGTTTGATTTTTAATATTACTTTAATAATTCTAATGATATGAATGAATTGATGTATGGCATTACTTAACCCTTTTTCAAATGTAAAAGAAATACCTAGAATATTATTTACTTATTGCTAATTTTTTGTACTTGTGCATCTTTGAATCTTTGGTGAGTGATCAATCCTAGAAATTCATGAATTTTTTAAAGTAAAAATAAAAAGATGAACATATTTGAAGGATCTAAAAAAAAGTAGGTCTCATGGGAATATATCAATTTTGTCTACATCTGTATTCAAATTCTTAGATAAACATGACTTTTTTTTCTAGAATCACACTAAAATCTTTTGCAATTTTTTTCTACCTTCCTCCTTCCTCGTTTGTAACTCCACTGGTGAACTTCCAATATCACTTTTCACATATTTGATATGTAAATTCTACTTTTTCTTTCATTTATGTTGTAAACATTTTTTTTCTGGATAGATGGCTCAAAACAGCGTCCTTGCCAGAATTCGACAATTGGAGCGTATGGTAACTCATTTTTACCTCATTTTCCATCCAAATTTAAGCAACTATAAGTTATTTCCTTTTTTCTTTTCGGGTAGGTGGGATTAGGATTCTAAAACTTAAGCATGATCTAGTATTTAGGATGGAAAAGAGTATCCAAAGGACTTACAGATAAATTTTTGCTTTTATGCAATTATGCTTATATATCATTGTGTAACTGAAAGTTGGGGAGTAATTATTTTGAAATAAGTTACCCTCTTATAATAACAGTGATGTGATTAATTAATTTTTTTATTATAAAATCATTTATCCAAATCACTATGTTTTTGAATTCTTGTATGTTTATTTGGTTTTAGGCGTTCACACAAGTGCTGTTAGATTTTTAATTACACAACTGAATTAGATGGATTGAATAGAAAATCAGTAGTGCAATTTTTATTTTTTTTGAAGATGTGCTGAGAATAGTTTGTAAATGGATGTTTAACTATTAATTAATATTTGATGAAATAATTAAATTTGTTAGTAGTAATTTACGCCCAGCCTAAATTATAATTGCATTCTTGTCCTTAATTGGTTTGGTTTGCTTATTTTTAATGTAAAAGGTTATTTTCTATTTCTACTGTCGGTGCATCTGATGTTTTTGCTTACAGGGCTTGGTGAACGACCAGCTGGAAGAGTGTTATAGACTATTCGCAGATGATGAGGACTCATCCTTTGCTGAATTGCTTAGGATGATCTACCAAAATGCAAGCAGTTACATAACGATTATGGATAATATCTTGTACGCATCAATCTCCACATAATTCTGTTGTGTTTTAAAGTTAATCCTAGTACATACTTACTCCTCTTGTTCATCTATTTTAATTTTTGAATTTAGGAATGACAATGTAGTTGACTTCAAAGTTTTGAAGAAAGTTTGCTATGACCTTATAGGCACTGTTGCAAGGTAATATGTCTATGAGTTTTCTACCTAAGCTGTTTCTTTGCCAAAAACAAAAATTTGCATGCTCCAAAATGATTTTCATACCTGCATCCTGCATCCTACATTCTCATTCTTTAGTATTTATGTTCTTTTCCTAGCACAGTTACATAGTAGTCTTACTTCTCTATTTTAATTAATGGTACGTACCCAGTACACCATTGCATTGCATCAATTTGTTGGACATGAAGCTATAATTACTGATTATGATTTGTATGTCGTCATACAATTTCAAGAACTCTACAGATAGTAGATCAATCCACGTTTTCAAGTTTGTGCAAGTCTTGTCAAGTTAGATAATTGTAAACTGAAGCATTAAAAATTTCACAATATTAGAACAGGTTGCGCATTTTCTTTCACTTGTGTTTAAAATCAAAAGTCTCGAAGTTGTTCAAATGATGGAGATGTAGCAAGTTATTTAATGGTTCAATGAATTAAAAATAATACATACAATTAATTGGTAAATAAATGAGAGATAGTTAAGCTGGTTTACTTGTTACATCTTTTCAAAAGTATGAAGACTGAATCTTACCATGAAACTGAAAGCAACATTGGTGGATGCTGTAGTGTTGGTGCCGTGCATGTGGAAAGTCCATGTTCCGAGCTTTGCCAGGCTTCTCAAAATCGTTCCGCAAGCTGGTGAGTATGCTTTTCCATAAGGCAACCTGAGCATGTTATTTTACTGCCCATACTATTAGTAATTTGTAGATATTTTAACCATAATCTTTTATTAATATCGATAAAGATTTTGCTTTTTATATAGGTATTATGTTTAAAGACATGTGTAGGTTTTTAATCTCCAGCATCCAAGCGTTTCACACTTTAGCACAATTTAAGATTAATTATGTCAAAGGCTACGATTTTATATTATTGTAATTTGAATTTCCGTGAAAGATAAATATTCATTCAGTCCACAAGCACTATTTCTTAAAATGAACGTACTTTTCATATTTTGTATGTTTGAGGCTCTCTGTGAAACAGTAAGACATTCATGAAACTGTTATAAAAAGTTGGCAAAAGCTACCTCTTATTCAACTGATACTGTCTGCTTGCATGATAGTCACTACTAGAAAAGCGGCTAAATTCAACGGGCAAAATTCTGTTGAATTTAGCTTAATTGCAACAGGATCCCGTTAAGTTTACCATAAATTCAACAGAATCAATCCTGTTGAATATAAGGCTGTTGAAATTAGCATTTCGGTTGAATTTAAGGTAAAATTCAACGACTTCCCGTTGATTTTGTTGGTCCCATTTTCAACCATTTTCCGTTGAAAATGCCCTCGAGCATTTTCGAAAAATTTGAAATTTCAATTTTGAATTTCACAAAAAAAAACATTTTCCCGCCGATGGTCATATAATCAACGGAAAATTGTTGAATTTAATCCTACCATAATCAACCAATTTTCGTTGATTATATCATCTTGCCACCTGTCTTTGTGGATTAAATTCAACCGAATCTTGTTACATTTAATTCTATAAAAATCAACAAGATTTGGTTGATTAAAACTTTTTTTCGTTGAACTTATAGATTCAACAGGTTTTCGTTGATTTTAAAAATGCAACCGAATTTTGTTGAATTTAACATATCCAAGTTTCTTTTGAAAAGCAACAGATTACAGATCTACTATATTTACATCTAATTTATTTATGCAATTTGCTAACTTATGCAACATGTTGCTATGATTTGAAACATATTTAAAAATTCATCAATAAAAACATCACAAAATTCATATTTAAAACCAAAAAAAATTAAATAAAATTTTAAATTAATTCATAATAATTTCATTACATATTGAGAATACATTTATTTACTAAAGTTTCTTAATTGGATTTCCCTTCTTCATAATTTATTCCTTGGTTACTTGAACGGAAGTGGTCACCGGAGCTTCTTCGGTCACCGGAGGTGCTTTAGTTAACGGAGTAGTTTCGGATGACGGAATCGGTTTAGGTACGGGAGTTACCAATCCACGAGTTGATTTTCTACTATAATTTTATGAGAGAGAAATTGAATTTTATGTGTGTGTATATGTGTGTGTAAAATTGTATAGATGTGTTTATGAGAGGGTGGGAGAAGGAGAAATAGAGAGAGGGAGAAGAGAAAGAAAATGGTGTTAGTTAATTTTTATGTATGTATGTGTATATATATACATGAGAGGGATTTGCTGTGATAAATCTGGACCATTGGATTATTGTTTTTGGGGTTAAATCTGGAACGTCGGATTTGCTTCACGCGGATTGATGACATGGCACTGAGTATAAATTCAACCGGATATGGTTGAATTTATTAATTCAACAGTTATCGGTTGAATTTGGTTTCCGTTGATTTTATTCCGTTGTATTTATTATTCGGTGGAGCTTTTTCAGTGGGTGGAATAAATGATGAAGAAAATTAAACATGATTAACTAAATTAAACGAGATACCGTTGCATTTGATTTCCGTTGTATTTATTATTCGGTGGAGTTTTTTAAGTAAGTGGAATAAATGATTAAGTAAATTCAACGAGATATCGCTGCATTTGGTTTCCGTTGATTTTATTCCGTTGTATTTATTATTCGGTGGAGCTTTTTCAGTGAGTGGAATAAATGATTAAGTAAATTCAACGAGATACCGCAGCATTTGATTTCCGTTGATTTTATTCTGTTGATTTTAACTTTTGGTGGGAATCTTCTGTATTTCGATTCTTGGTAAGAATTTTGCTAAAACTTTTGGTGGGAATTTTGAGTGGAATACAATGTTGAATTTATATTTGTTAAAACATTTCATGAAGAAATTAGCTAGTGGTTGTACTACTCTTGCCTCAGAGTGACACACAAAATCCAAATGCAGTGTATGAGATGTTTGTTTGTTTGAGGGAAAAAGAGGAGTGTTGATGAATTTATTGCTTAAAAATTGGAGTGATCTTTATAAATTGTCGAGGAAATTTATTTTGGTTGGCTTTATTCCGTTGATTTTAACTTTTTGTGGGAATTTGTTGAGTGGAAGTTAAATTCAATGAGAAAAAAAACAATAATTAAATTCAACGAGATATTGTTGAGTTTATTTCTGTTGGTTTTATTCCGTTGATTTTACCTTTTGGTGGGAATCTTCCCGTGTGGTTAAAAAAAATCATAATTAAATTTAACGAGATATTGTTGAGTTTATTTCTGTTGGTTTTATTCCGTTGATTTTAACTTTTGGTGGGAATCTTCCCGTGTGGTAAAATAAATTCATAATTAAATTCAACGAGATATTGTTGAGTTTATTTCGGTTGATTTTATTCCGTTGATTTTAACTTTTGGTGGAAATATTCTCCCGCGTTAGAAAAAGTCATAATTAAATTCAACGAGATACTGTTGAATTTGAATTCGGTTGATTTTATTCTGTTGCATTTAGCATCCGTTGAATTTGTTCCATTGAAAATGATGCTTAGTCAAAACTCACTGGACATTGACCATAAAAACGACGGGATCTGGTTGAATTTATCGTCTGTTGAATTTATTCCGTTGTATTTAACCTCTTTTTCCAGTAGTGAGTGCAAAGTGAGTTTTTGCTGCTTCTATTATTTCTTCAAAGAAATGTGGAACTTATCAAACTTCTTCTTGTAGCGTTTAAACTCAGTTCATGATTCTATTTAATCAATGGGTTGTGGGGTATTTATACCGATGGTTCTTGTTTTAATAATAGAAGTTTGGTTGAGGTTGTTATCAAATCTGAATTGTTTTTATTCTGGATTGCATAATTTTGGATTTAGTAATTTCATACCTATTAATAATTGGGTCTGTATAATCTTATCTTGATCAGGTCCAGTGTTCTTTGACTTTATTGTTCTTTGACGTTATTGAAAAGATTTCCATATCATATAACTTCTGTTAAGTATGAAATGCAACAAAAGTTATTCAGTTGCAGTACATGTTAGAAGTTAACTGGCTATGGCACTTTTATCCTCTAACTATATGCTTAACTACTTTTAATATTAATCTTTTAGGTGTGTCAGCCAATGGATGAAATCAGATGCGAGTATCTTCATCTCAAGGCACATTTAGATGAGATTCTGCAGGTGAAGCTAAATAAATTTTAATTAGTACAAATTTTGTGTGTAAATGTGTGGTTCAAGCTTTCTTTGTATCTGGATATCTATAAATTTTTTACTTTGAATATCTAGTAACAAGAACAAACCCTGCTCCACACCAGAATCATATCGTTTGCTTTAAAATGGTGAATCTAGTCTAGTTGATGGTTTAGTACTAACCAAAGGTAGTTAATCTATACATCAGTTACTTTGACTACACATGTGATTTTAACCGTGTTTTCTTTTCTATATATATGCAGCTACTCTAAACAACTTGGATGAGAACAATCTCCACTACATGATTTGAGGACGTGTTTTGTATTGAACAAATTGTACTAATAATTTCTATTTTTTCCAATATTTTGAAATTTCTACTCTTGTTTTACTATTTTATCAAATGAAGTTTAGTCGATTTCTCTTAGATTGTTACAAACCTAACTTTTGTCAAGGTAATAATGGTGTTTCCATGATCTGTTTTTTTTCATACTTGGTTATGCTCAAAGTTATGTAGGAAGATATAGATGACAGCATAGGCTGTTCCATTATGTTAACCACTTCTTTTACAAATAAAGGAGGGTTCGTTAAATTGTGTAAAATTTTATAATTTTACAGGTAGATACTTAATATTTTTATAATATAGTAGGTTGTATAGATTCAATTGAATAATATATATATATTGGACCACTACGCCATAGATTGCTTATAGCAACCCCAAAATTGTGTTACCATAGATCCCTGTTTGAAGTTGCTATAGGCCAAAATCGGGCTATGGTAACACTTCAGCCGTGTTAGGTTCTCAGCAGTAACTACAGGTATCAAAGGTAACATCAAAAACAACCTATGGTAACATGGCAAATGCGGTTACTAAAGACCTCTATAGCAACATCTTAAACACTCTACAGCAACATAGTTTGTGTGTTACAATAGATGTTACAATTTTGCACACATGTGGGGTCCCCACATGTGGGGCACACACGTGAGTCGCACATGTGGGGCCGACATCTGGGTACTTTTTGTGCCAACTGTGGGGCCCACCTGCTCAATGTGCAAGGCCTATTGTAACACCTAATGTTACCTATTGCAACACATAAAATGATAAAAATAGTAGCCTATTGCAACACACTTTGTACCTATTGTAACACCAAAAGTGTACCAATATAAAAATGTATTTCCAGAATATTGAATTTCCCATTCATACAAACCAAAAACAATTCAAGTCCTAATTTAATTCACCAACATTATTTATCTGACGAATGGACAAGCACATTTATCTTACGAATTTATACTAACTTTACAATTCTACCGATATAAGAAACACAAAAAAAAATAAAACTAAGCTTCCATATATGTGAAGTCTTTGATCCATCTTTTAGTTGTATACCATCGAATCTCTGAGGAAACTGGACATAGCATACATACTTTCCAAGATTGGGATCCATCATAAAGCACATTGCTTCTCTAGCCTTGCTGTTGTTTATGTAGTGATCACAATCGAGGTTCAACAAGAAGGGCCCATTAGTGAGGACTGCTGATACACGAACCTGCAAGGCCAGTCGCATTATATTAATAGGTAACATATGCAAAAAAACACACACAGATATGATCGTATATTTCTGACAACTTACAAGTGCATTCATTGCACCAGCTTTCTTGTGATGCTGGAAGCCTGGACGCTTTTCACGAGAAACATAAACCAGGCGAGGAAGCTCATTGCCCTTGCTGTCAAGACCTCCATTTTGGCCCAAAAAAACGTGTTATTAGTGAATGAAGTCAGTTTACCAATTTATTTCTTTTTCATTAATACCAATGTTCCCACATTAAAAAAAATATACAACCAACTGCTGCCCACAAAATTAGATGTACTTTTGGTGTGAGTAATATAACTACAGAAGTTTCCCCAGTGTAAATAATCGAAGTTAGCAAGGAAAATAGCAATCCAACCTTATATTACTAGTCAACTTATGTCAACTGTCCAAGAATATGATAATGTACGCATACGCTTTAAGCTTGTTAGATTGGACAAATGCACTCCAGAGATTGTACTTCAGATAGAGTTCACTGATAAATCCTATGCCCTGTACTCAGACATAGAGCATCAACTATCACAAAATTATTGATTCTGTCAACATTCCAGCTAAATTAATAAAATATGTTTCAATTGAATTGTTTTAACAAATGAAAATCTCGCCATCACATTTCTGCAACTCTTTCATTGATTCTAGTTTTGTCTTTTCTTTACGGAATAATAATCAAAAAAATAATTTAATTCTGGCAAAACAAACAAGCTACCAGAACATGTCAGCACTCAGCAGCATCATGCCACTCGACATTCAATCAGTTTTTGTTATTGCAAGTTACAGAATGTAGAGGTATCTATGACCCAATAGGCGGTACCGTGATATAAACAGAAAAAATGATTTCTTAACTTACCATTCACTTTACCAACAGGTACTTCTCTGATCTGTTTCAAGTCATAGAGCTATAATTGTTCAGTAGTAGCTTAAATAATCCATCTCCAGTTACTCTTATCACAGGGAAATACAATACTTAAATCACTAAAAGAAACATGTAATTTCGATATTTCTAGTACAAAGTATAATTAGTCAGTGTAAGATTACCTAGATACAAATCCATGTATTAGAAGAGGAAAGACTTGAGTATAATTATTTTGAGCTAATAACATATGGGTAAAGTTTAATTTCTTAATACTACAATGTTTTTATTCCACAAACGAGTCCACTTTCCGATGATATAGCATAAAACAAAGCACTGACTTTAAAAAATTTCCTTTATGTTTAGTTCAAAAATTAAAATATATACATATTTGTGGGATGGAAATATTTTGCAAAATCTTGAGGGACACATCAAAAATACACCATTTACCCCACAAATATTAAGATCTTAAAAGAGAGTACCTTTTCGTTATCATTCACACGGATGTCAGCATAAACAGAAACACAACATTTACCCCAGCCACGAGCTACAACAGCTGCATGAGAAGTCATTCCCCCTCTAGCAGTCAATATCCCTGCAGCAGCGACATCTTCTGGACTAGTTTCTGTCCTTACCTGCAATCATAACTGAATATAAGGAGTGCAACCTAAACACTGAACAAGACAAAAAATAAATCACATAAGAATAAGAACCAGTGTTAGCTTACCAACATGACACTTTTTCCTTGTGCGTGCCAAGCTTCAGCATCTTCAGCACTAAACACAACTTGCCCTATAGCGGCCCGTGGAGATGCAGGCAATCCCATGGCTATCACTTTGTCTTTGTAAGCCGAAGGATTTTCAAACTAGATGAAAAATACACAGAAGAACATTATTCAAAGTTGGCAGGTTCTTTCGATCAATGTAGCCTACCAAATCCAAACATTGGAAAATCTCTATAGGAAATATTAATATGGTTAAATTAATAGGGTTTGTGGATGATTGATTAAAATAGGTTTGGCAGGGTAGTTTTTCGATCATCCACTGAACAGGATTTTGCATTTCTCAAAGAGTACATTGTTGGCATTAAGAATCGTAGAAATGCAGAACGTGCTTTTTTATTCTCCTACATAAAACTTTCTATTTGATACCTAATATTTCATATGCTGCTATTTCAGATGGATCATTTACTGCATTGCATATAGGTTAGGCTACCTCAAAAATCTATACCTGCGGGTGAAGAAGCTGATCTAGATGTTGTGGCTCCACCATCTTAATTGCAGTCCTAGCATCAACAAGTCCTTCATTAACCATGTCTACCGCAATTTTTACTGCACCTTGACCTGTGCGTTTGCCAGATCGACATTGCAGCATCCACAACCTATTTTCTTGAACAGTGAATTCTATGTCCTGTAATCAACATAGAAGCATTTCATATTTTTTCTACTACAGTAACTATGGAGATTGACATTGTTCGAATCGAATAAATTGTTAACTAAGATACTGCGAAAGTATGAAAAGCAAAATGATCTCTAACTGTTACAGATTTACCATCATATCTTTATAATGTCGCTCTAAGATTTCGCAATTCTCCACAAGCTCCTTGTAAGCATCAGGCATGCAATTTTTCATGGTGTCCAAGTCTTCTGGTGTTCTAATTCCAGCAACCACATCCTCTCCCTATTAAAACATGCTTATCAGTCAATTGATAGAACCATTATTGTACAGAATCCATTAATTAGATTAGAGTAAAAGCAATTATAATCTTCATGTCATTTGGCCAAGCCAGAAAGGAAACACAGAAACCTAACGTGTAATAGGAATGGGAGAAAATCACGTACAACATTTCCGAACATGTCAAGAAAACATCTATATGAATCAAAACCAAACCAGAAACCACATCATCGTTGAGTCCTAGATTCAGGATAGTGTCCATCATGCCAGGCATTGAAATCTAATGTGAGAATAACAGCAAATGGTAAGACAAGCAGCTAAGACAAGGAAGTAATACAAAGAAAGCACCATAACCTTCTGAGTTCATTAAGATAGTCGATAATATTCCCGATCATGCAAACCTATCTAGCTGGGTTCTCAGTCTACCTGATTGAAAACCCTAAATTGAAATTGAATTGAAATGAGTTAGAGACTGAATACCTAAATGAAAGTCCTGGAACGAAAGCCTCACATTTAATCACCTGCAAAATCGAAAAAAATTGTTGAAAGTAGAATATTAAATGCAAGAAAATGAGTATTCAACTACCAATCAGATCTTGTACATGTAATCCCAGCCACCAGCCGATAGTATTTGGTTCGATATTCTTCACAGAGAGTACAGTGTTTATCGAGAGAGAGAGAGAGATAGAGGAGAGCAGAGAAAATGAGGAGAGTAGAGAGTGAGGAAGTAAGAGTGTTTTGAGGGGAAGTTGGGGGAGAATTATTTGATAAAGGGGGAAAATAAGCTGCTCAAAATTTTCACCTCCCGCCTAACGTTGTGTGCTGTGTTGTTGTGCGCCTTGTTTAAAATTTTCCTTGTCTTTGTCTTAAAATTAAATTTGTTAATTTAAATTTTAATAATAAAAATATGATATGTATTTGTAATAAATATTTGAAATACAATTTAAAATTTCTTAAAATTTAAAATATATGATATATCAAAGTTTTCTATTTTTCAAGTAATATTTATGTTTTTTTATAATATTCAACAAATAATTATAAAAAAACTTTTATATTTTTAATTAATTTATAAAATAAAAATGTGATATTTACTTATATTTATTTATATTAAATCTAATGAAATGAAATAGAGAAATGAGAAATGAAAGTATAACTTGTTTTTCCCCAATTCTAAATTTTTGTTTGCCCGCTTTCTATTTTTGTAATAATTCACAATTTAAACAAAATTTGTTTTCTTTATTAATTTTTTTAATGAATATAGTTAACATTTAATATTTTCATTATTTTCTTGATATGAATTTTTTGGATATTACTTTATTTTAAACCTTTTTATGTGAAATTTATAAAAAAAAATTAATATTTATGAAAAATCAATAATTTAATTTTTTGATGGAATATTACGTTTTAAAATGATTATTTCAATGATTTTGTTAAAATTAATTATTTTAAAGTCAAATAATTATTAAATCATTAATTTTAAATAAAATAAAAATTGTGTTCATGAATACTCTATGGTAACACAGCTCATGGTGTTACCCAATGTAACACCTTTTATAATTATAGTAACATACTTTTGTGGCTATCGTAACACCACAATCAAAAGGTTGCGATAGCTCAAAATTTTCATAGCTATGGTAACATCCAAGATGGTAACACCCATGACAAAAGGTTGAGATAGGCCATCTATGGCGTACTGGACGCAAGTAATTATAAGTGAAAATGCACACATAGAGGGCACGGTGAATAGGTACTGTTGTGACTATTAATGACCAATTTTAATTATTACCAAGTTACTTGACTATATATGCCCAAACCTGTCTCATATGTTGTCTGGCAGCTAACTCAATTCAATAAATTAACACATAAAGCAGGTAGCTAAGTTATGCAGTGCAGTAAATGCAAAGTGCATTAAGTAAAGAACACACATCAATTTAGCCCGGTTCGACCCCTATTGCCTAATGGTCCACATCCTAGTCCTCTACCAATAATGGAATATATTAGTGATCACAATGAATTACTTTACCAACTCGATAAAGTAATATATTATTGATCACAATGAATTACAATTACATAATATAATATTATATCTGCCTGATTCTCCAAGTCACTGATTGCAGCTTGTTCCTTGAATACAACTCTCTAAGTACTATAATAAACCAAGTATGAACTACTCTAGCCTAATTGTTCCTTGAACCCAGCTCGTCAATCCAGCAACTACCAACTTACAAGTTGAACAATACAAAGATAGAATAAATTACAATTGAAACTATGAACTCTAATAAAGTATATAAATCGTATTATGTGTATATAGAGCTCAAGTGTATAAGGATATATCAATTCAGTTCGAAAAGACACTAGTATCTCTTTAAAATGATGTTCAACAAGCTTTAAAGGTAACACACATAAGTCTTTATATAGTGAACAAATAATGTTCGAAGTATTCAAACAAAAGTCTAACTTTCTTGACCAGAAAAGCCTCACATTTATTTTGTTTGATTAATTCAATACCAACGTTCAGAAAAACAATGTTTAGAAATTGAGCAGATTTAAAACTAGAACGTTGAAGATACAACGTATAGCAGATTTAGAAACTTAAAGATAACAAAAGTTTGTTTAGGATAAAACTTTTATAAACAACCAACCTATAAAATAAGAATTTAAAAGATGATTATGTTTTAAAAACATTTTGAACCAATATATATAATTATACAATCTGTTTTCCAATTAGAATCCTTATTAAAACTCTATGAAATTAGGATTTCGAGCAATTCTAGACTCTGGCTGCCAGCTTGCTGCATTAGAGAAAAACTTTTCTTGGCAGCTAGCTGCTATACCCTGTTTTTCTAAGTAATAACGTAATTATTATACCTTGCAAAACATGCAAAACAAAGTTAGTCTAGTACACACACCCACATCCAACTTGCTTGCTTTGTGTGAACAACAAAATCATGAGGGTTTCAATCTCCCCTTTTTGATGATTACAAAATTGAGAATCAAAACTCCCCCTAAATATGATAACCATAACAATATGCTGTAAAAGACGTACTACATAACAAAGTACATATTCAAAATTTAAATCTATTCAGCACAAGCATGATAAAACCATATACAACCATTCAACCTTAACCAATTACAATTAGAACACAAAATAAGATTACCATTAAACTAAAACAAGATTCATAATAAACCAAATCCATCAAACACAAGCATCAACAACTAATTCCAAATCTTAACCAACATAAACTTAAGCGGTACGTAACAACCAACAACCAAGAATAAACAAGTTCAATGAATTAATAACCCTAAATTCCTAAAATTTTCTCCCCCTTAATCATTACAAAAGAAAAAAACCTAGGACTCATTATTGTCGATATCCTCCTTAGTCTTCATCAAACATGTAGCAACATGGAAATCATCATGAGTAATATCAGGAACATCTTTGACTCCAGTGTCCTTGTTATAGCATCCCCAAGAACCACTTTTGCAAAATCATGGAGCTCATGAGCAGTAGAAACATTTGCAGAATGAAGTCTAGTGTGAGCAGAGATAGAAGTATGAGGACCAGCCATTATCTCACGCAGAAAACTCATCTCCTCAGCCATCTCATCCAGTCGAGCATTCACCATGTTCAGAGCCTCCCTATTTTCCTTTATATTACAGAATTTCGAACCTCAACAAAAGAGCTCATAACCATCTCAACCGAAGTAGGAACTTGTGCAAGGGTAGGTGGAGAAGAAATTTTCAAATGAATCAATGTACCATCAGGTTCAACCTTCAAGTGAGAGTGCTTTTAAGCTCTTAAATTTCAAAAACTCTTTAGCTGTTTCACGGTCTTCATCCTTAAGCTCAACACCATACCAATCAAAAATGCGAGTGAACAGCAACCCATATGGAAGACTACAAGAAGTGTGGGGCTCAAAAACATCCATCATGTTCTTCAAAGTTTACCTAGCAAAATTAAAAGGATAACCAGAAAGAAGCTTTGCAACAATAGTAACATCTTATGCCGCAAAGTTTGAACAACTTTCAGTTCATGGATTCACATTATCAATACAAATCTTAAATAAAAGATCTACTATAGGGGTAACAATCAAACTAGTAGGAGCAACATATAGAATATAAGATTGATCCATCTATTATGCCATACCAAATTGGAAGATTAAAAAAAGTCTTCAAAAAACACGAAACTCGTTTCAATCCTGATAAATTGGTGGTGTGTTATACTGAAAAACTTGGCAAACCTTTTAAGATATAAGAAGGTTAAAATATGTAATTAGAAGAAAAAAAATATGTTCTTCTGCTAATTAGTAGAAAACTCTCCAGTTAATTATTAAGAGGATGGTAAGATGACTTACCATATGATTAAGATCTTAATTAATGAAAGGAAGGTAAGATGACTTATCATATGATTACTAATTAAGATAACTAAATTTAATTTCTAATTTATAAAAACTAAACTATTTCTATTGCCTATACCATGTCACTCTTCTCTACTTGTCACATTTCTCTTCATCTCCATCAATCCTCTCTTTATGAGATTTCGCTTCATCTTCATCAATCCCACCACTCTTTTTCAACTTCTGAATAACATTATAAAAAACAATCTATAGAATATATAGAATTTTAGCGATGTTATTTTTAAAATAGGATACATACATAAGGCATTTTATTTATGACAACACTGTTTTGGACTAGATTTTGTAACACAAATAAGAGATTTATTATTAAGGCTTGGTATTGGTGATCCTTACACATTCTTATTTTGGTAAGTTGTTTAATTGAAGTAAGTTATAAATGGTCTGAAACTATTAATGTCATAGGTCTAGAGGTCTATTATTCCCAATTATTGGCATCCTATGTTATTATTCTTAATTTATAATTCTTGTATGGATCTTTGATCAATAAATATTTATTATATGTTTATCCCTACATTTTAAGTTATTTTGAATGAAATTGAAATTTTATTTGACCTGCTTTATTATTTTATTGTAAAATAAAATTTTTGTGTCTCCAAGAAGACACATACCACCTTGGATGCCACCTTGGATGCGAGATGATTGAAGTTGTCAACTGACCAGATCCCTGACCCCGGATCTGGGGGTGTTACATGGATGAAGATGAAATCATGAACAAAATTCAAAAAGGAAATGATAACTTGGAGGAGGGTGAATGGTAACAACATCTAGGAAAAGAGGATAACTTAGAGGAATTTGACAGGTTGATCGAATGAATTGTTAATGTGGAGGAATTCGACAGTATCTAACACAATTCAAGAAGATAATTTTGAAGATGGACTTATGGTCAAAGCTGTTGAACCACTTGTTACTAAGAATGGGTTTGAAGCTCTGACCGAGATACTTGAAGATCAACTTATTGTGCCAATAACGGATTCCCCACGAAAGAGGCGGAACAAAAGTAAATCTCCAGTTCTAACTAGAGAAAGAGAGTCTATATCTCTCATTGTGGAAACCGGTCCAAATTCAAGTGGTCCTTTGAGTTCGAGAAAAGAAGTCATAGATGAGGATGGTTTCACTAGAGTCATTAAAGTTTCTAACAGAAAAAGCTCCAGGTTGGCAGGTACGCCAACGATCCTAAAATGTTTATTATGAACTTCGCAATATGGAATGTGAGAGGTATCAATAAAAGTCCTCATGAAAAAGAAGTGATAAAATATATCTCTAACAACCATATCCCTCTTATGGGCTTAGTTGTAACGAAAGTTAGAATTCAGAATTCTAATGATATTTCTAGACGTATTAATAAAAAATGGAAGTGGATTTTTAACTACGAAGAACATGACTATGGTCCTGTGTGGGTTGGATGGGATCCTTCTATCTTGATCCATGCTCATGTGAAATCTGCTCAGCATGTCACCTGCTTTGTGACATTTTTGGAGAAGCAAATCACGTTTTGTGTTACATTTTTATACGCCCTGAATCAACCTCATGAAAGGGAGTCTTTATGGAGAGATCTTGAAAATCTTGGTCAGGCTATTAAAATGCCTTGGTGTATAAATGGTGATTTCAACTGCATTCTGGCTTTAAAAGAGGTGAAAGGAGGGCGTGAACAGTGGACAACTGGTATGCAATCTTTTCTCGATTGTGTCTCTAATTCGGCTCGAGGGCACATTAAAACAGTTGGGCCTCTCTACACTTGGACTAATAAACAAGCATATCTTATCTAGAAATGTCTAGATCGTATGTTAGTTAATAAGGAATGGTTCAATCTATATACTAAAGCTATTGTTATGGTTAAAAATACGGGAACCATGGATCATTGCTCCCTAATTTGCTCGGTTCCAATGAAACTTGAAAAGATCTCAAAACCTTTTCAATTTCATAACTACTTGACTGGGATTGATGGTTTCTTGTCAACTGTCTCTAGAATCCGGGAGAATCAATGGTATGGGGATCCTATGGCCATTCTAGTTCGAAAGTTGAAAGAAGTTAAAAGCGATTTAGTGATTCTAAATAAGAATCATGGTCCCATCGGTAACACTATTTCTATGGCCCGTGCTTCCTTGTCTGAGGTGCAAGATCAGCTGGTTAATGATTGTGAAAATCCAAACTTGCTCCATCTAGCAAATCAAGAATGCCATAAGCTTAAGATTACCTTGTTAGAAGAAGAGCATTTCCTACTCCAAAAATCGAGGGTAAGGTGGCTTACATGTGGGGATGACAACAATACCTACTTCTTTAATAGAATAAAGGCGAACTCGAATGTCAATGAGATCCTAGCTAATGAAAATGAAGATGGGGTCTTGGTTTCTGGTCACAAAGATGTATCTAAAGCGGCTGTTAATTTTTTTTCATCCACCTTGGGCACTCACTCGGACCTGGAACCTTGTGATTTCGATCGCCTTGATTGCAATCAAATTATTACTGCTCAGGCTCTAGCCCTTGAAGTCCCTATTACTGACGATTTAATTTTGACTACTCTTAAGGCCATGAAAACGAACAAGGCACCGGGGCCAGATGGATGCACGGTTGAGTTTTACTTGGCATCTTGGGATATTGTGGGAAACACCTTTTGTGAGGCTTTAAAAAGCTTTTTCTCTAATGATTCTTTGCATAAATCAATAAGTGCCACAAGCATTGCTCTAATTCCTTAGGTACCCACTCCTTCCACCATGTGTGATTTTCGCCCTATTTCTTTATGCTCAATCCCTTATAAGTGTATTGCTAAGATTATTGCTTCTCATCTTAAACTGGCCATGCCAAGTATTATTGACATCTCTCAATCAGCGCTTATACCAGGACGGAGTATTTCTGACAATATACTTATGGCCTAAGAGTTATTCCGAGGCTATCATCATGACACAGGTCTATCCAAGTGTGCTTTAAAGCTTGACCTCCACAAAGCTTTTGATTCAATTCATTGGGACTTTATCTTGGGTGCTCTTCGAAAATTAAATTTTCCATCAAAATTTATGAAGTGGATTTACTTATGCATTTCTATGCCCTCGTACTCTGTCAAGGTAAATTGATCTTTGTGTGGTTTTTTCGAGGGAAGAAAGGGGCTCCGTCAAGGGGACCCTATTTCTCTATATCTTTTCGCAGTTGCTATGATTGTTTTGACATCTATGCTTGCTCAAACTCCGGTAAACTTTAGATTTCATTGGAAATCCAAAGATATGAAGCTTACACATCTTTTTTATGCTCATGATGTTCTGCTATTCTCTAATAGTGACATTGCTTCTCTCACGTACCTTATGGATTGTGTTTCTCTTTTCTCAAATGCTAGTGGGTTATGTCCGAGCATTGGCAAAAGCACTGCTTAATTTGGAAACTGCAAGGAAGACTTTACTAGCTGGTTTGACACTACTTATGGTCTTGCTCATGGAGAGTTACCTGTCCATTTTTTAGGAGTTCCTCTAATTTCATCCATGCTGAGACATAACGACTGTATGCCTCTGCTGGACAAAATAACGGCTAGGATTTCATGTTGGACGTCTACACTATTATCTCTAGCTGGTAGAGTACAACTTATTAAGTTGGTTCTATACGTTGTGCAAGCATATTGGACTAATCATTTCGTTCTTCGTGCTACGGTGCATTGTAGACTTCAATCAATCTTCACGAGATTTATGTGGAAAGGGGATGTCAATGCTAAAGGGGGTACAAATATTAGTTGGGATTCTATTTGCTTACCGTATGAAGAAGGTGGCCTAGGCTTTAAACACTCTAAAGAGTATAATGAAGCTCAGATTCTTACTCATCTCTGTAAGGTTGTGTGCAAGAGTAAGGGTTTGTGGCCTCAATGGGTCAATAACACTGTGTTTAAGAGATAACATTTCTGGACTATGAAAATGCCTAATGACTGTTCTTGAATCTTCAGAAATGTTCTCAGACTTCGTCCCTTGGCACGCCAGTTTCTCTCTTTCAAAATTAAAAATGGCCTTGGGACATCACTTTGGTTTGATCCCTGGTAGCACGATATATGCTTGGCTGATAATAATCATGATCGCATTATTGCTCAACCTGGTATCTCAGGTGAGGCTAATGTGCATTCTCTTCTCAATACTGGTTCTTGGGTTCTTCCCCGACCATCAAACAGACTTCATCACCTTCATCCTGGTTTGATGCATTGGACTCAAAACTTCGGTTACCCAAACTTTGATCTCAGTTCTTTAGATGTACTCCTTTGGGATGGGTTGCCGCTTCGCAAGGTCAAAACTCGGAGTATCTGGAACTCTATTCGATCGTCTTCTCCTCAAGTTACATGGTGTAAGCTTGTCTGGAATAGGTTTAGGATTCTGCAGTACGCTCATCTAGAATGGATATTATGTCATGGCCGCCTTCCAATCTCACACAGGCTAGCTTTACTTGGCATAGATGTGTTACAGTTATGTCACCTTTGTGTGGGGGGGGGGGATTGAAACACATTCTCACTTGTTTATTACATGTCCTTACAATAGCTTCATTTTCTTTCCCTGGGCAACATTTAGAACCACATACATAGGAACATTGCTCTCCTCACTGCTAAGATCTTCTCGTATGGAAAGAAATGCAAGATTACATGATAAAGGGGCATTTGATTCCTATGGCTGGAAGATCACTAACACGGAATGGTTCATCAAGCATGCTAATTTAGAACTTTATAGGTGGATTTTTATTTGATTCCATATTTTTGGATGTTTCCTTTTTTGTTCTATCTATCTCCAATCTATTTATTATGGTAGATTGGTTGTAGATAGTTTCTCTCTTTGCTTTGACTTAGAGCAAGGGTCGATTGCTGTATATCCTCCTTTTCTTTAATATAATATTAATTTATCAAAAAAAAATATTGAATTCTATTTGTAATATATATACTTTTTTTAAAAATTTGGATGTAAATAGCATATGAAAAGAAAATGAAAAGACTAATTGTGTCTCTATATTTTTAGAATATTATTTACTTATCGCTAAAAAAATATAAGAAATAGAGTTCGAAACATTAAAAATCAATTTTATTTAAATTTTGTTAATTGCTAAAAAAATATCTTCCTTATTGCTAAAAAATATGTTCATTTTTCTAACGGGTTAAGTATCAAATAGGTAATAGGTCAAATATCTCGGTGAAGTAAAACTATTTTTCATTGGTTTCTATACACTATGATACTATAACTAAATGTTATGAATTCTAGTATTTTTGATAATATATTTATATTTTAAAAATTTTATTTACTATTTATTTATAATTTTATAAATAATTATCTTTATTTTTTGGGTACATATAGAGGTATTTGTTTGATTTTTATTATTACTTTAATAATTCAAATGATATGAATGAATTGATGTATGGCATTACTTAACCCTTTTTCAAATGTAAAAGAAATATCTAGAATATTATTTACTTATTGCTAATTTTTTGTACTTGTGCATCTTTGAATCTTTCGTGAGTGATCAATATCCTAGAAATTCATGAATTTTTTAAAGTAAAAATAAAAAGATGAACATATTTGAAGGATCTAATAAAAAGTAGGTCTCAGTGGGAATATATCAATTTTGTCTACATCTGTATTCAAATTCTTAGATAAACATGACTTTTTTTTCTAGAATCACACTAAAATCTTTTGCAATTTTTTTCTACGTTCCTCCTTCCTCGTTTGTAACTCCACTGGTGAACTTCCAATATCACTTTTCACATATTTGATATGTAAATTCTACTTTTTCTTTCATTTATGTTGTAAACATTTTTTTCCTGGATAGATGGCTCAAAACAGCGTCCTTGCCAGAATTCGACAATTGGAGCGTATGGTAACTCATTTTTACTTCATTTTCCATCTAATTTTAAGCAACTATAAGTTATTTCCTTTTTTCTTTTCGGGTAGGTGGGATTAGGATTCTAAAACTTAAGCATGATCTAGTATTTATGATGGAAAAAAGTATCCAAAGGACTTACAGATAAATTTTTGCTTTTATGCAATTATGCTTATATATCATTGTGTAACTGAAAGTTGGGGAGTAATTATTTTGAAATAAGTTACCCTCTTATAATAACAGTGATGTGATTAATTAATTTTTTTATTATAAAATCATTTATCCAAATCATTATGTTTTTGAATTCTTGTATGTTTATTTGGTTTTAGGCGTTCACACAAGTGCTGTTATATTTTTAATTACACAACTGAATTAGATGGATTGAATAGAAAATCAGTAGTGCAATTTTTATTTTTTTTGAAGATGTGCTGAGAATAGTTTGTAAATGGATGTTTAACTATTAATTAATATTTGATGAAATAATTTAATTTGTTAGTAATAATTTACGCCCAGCCTAAATTATAATTGCATTCTTGTTCTTAATTGGTTTGGTTCGCTTATTTTTAATGTAAAAGGTTATTTTCTATTTCTACTGTCGGTGCATCTGATGTTTTTGCTTACAGGGCTTGGTGAACGACCAGCTGGAAGAGTGTTATAGACTATTCGCACATGATGAGGACTCATCCTTTGCTGAATTGCTTAGGATGATCTACCAAAATGCAAGCAGTTACATAACGATTATGGATAATATCTTGTACGCATCAATCTCCACATAATTCTGTTGTGTTTTAAAGTTAATCCTAGTACATACTTACTCCTCTTGTTCATCTATTTTAAATTTTGAATTTAGGAATGACAATGTAGTTGACTTCATTTCCGACCGAGAAAACGGTCGGATTTCATATAGAAACGGTCGGTTTTAATACTAACGGTCGGTTTAGAATGGTCGGTTTAAACCTAGTCGGTTTTACACCGTAACGGTCGGTTTTAGCGTTGACTGTCATTGACCAACAAAAGGCTTTCAGAGCCACGTGTCATGGGGCCCATATGACGTGGCGGGCCCACGGGGCTGACATGTTAGTGACACGTAGATGGGCCCCAACTAACCTGGCGACCCCACTTCAGTGCCACGTCACTGCCCACGTAGTTAGATTTCTATCGGTCGGTTTTAATGGTCGACTCAAATGTTCGGATTTATTCTTGAGAAAACCGACCAAAGTTTTTCTATGGGTCGGTTTTATTGGTCGGTTTAGGTACCGACCACAGTGGTCGGATTCATTCCAGAAACTTTTTGGTGCCTAGGCAACCGACTAAACTTAACCGACCAAAGCAATTATTAATTTGGTCGGTTTAATATGAATACGGTCGGGTTTATTTATTATTTGGTCGGTTTTCTGGCCACCGAATGGTCAAAAACGATCGGTTTTGGTTTTGTAGTCGGATTAAATGGTCGGTTTAAATCTGCAATTTTTTTTTTGCTGCAGTTCTGGTTCCCCTGTACCATAATACCTATAACAAATGTTCAACCAAAACTGCATTACCAATTACACAGTACCAACAAAAAAAGTACATAACAACCATCAATTTTACATTAACAACCATCAAAACCATACATTAACATTAAAACAGTCGAGTTTTCCAAAATATAGCAAACTTAATTTACATGCAATTTTTTAAAAACCTAACAACCGGCTATTCTTGGTCATTATCAGACCCTCTTCCTCTCCAACATAGACCCTCATCTTCAAAAGCATCGTGTCCTCGATCTTCTTCTTCATTATCATGTTCTTCTCCTCCATTTTTTTTCCTCCATCATCCTCTCCTCCATCGTCCTCTCCTCCATTGTCCTCTCCTCCATTGTCCGCCCCCCCATCATCAGCACCACCATCAGCCCTCCTTATCGCCTACATATAAGAGTAGACGAGACTTAATATATATTCAAAACTACACTAACATTTATAATAATAACTAAACTAAAATGTGACTTGAAAAATTCTTATATTTATTTACCTCCGCATTTGCATTTTCATATTTGTTATAAATCGATTAGAGGATTTCTCCAACCAATCGAGTTACCTCACCAACAATAGCATTAGAAAATGATTGTGACCCCATTTTCGGGTTCCTTTGCATTTCTAGAGCGGCATTGGCGATATTTGTCACTTGTTCGAAGGTTGGTGGAGTATGGTAGGCGTCCAGATTTGCTTGTGCTTCATGTAAGACATTCCTCACTACATTGATGAATATGGGATCCGGAATAACCGATCCACTGCCTTGATTAGCTTGGCTTGAAGAACCTGCACCACCAACACGTTGGGCCCGATAATTTGTAGCAAGATCCGGGATGAGAGTGGACGCGGGGATCCGTGGATAACCAATAAGCTGATTTCTCGGGGGTCTTGCACACCCCGGGGCAGTTGCTTCAACCCACCATTGTATAGGATGAGTAGCTTCTTCCTCTCCGCCAGGTTGACTCGCAAACCAATCCCGGTTTCGCTCGACTATGTCCGCGTATCGAGCCTATATATACAAAATAAAATTAAAAGTATTATAAATAGCATACATATACTATATTAGGAAGGAAAAGGTTTAAATTTATACCGCAATCAATCAGCTTTCATCGGTCATAAAATCCGAATCACATGGAAGCTCATCTATCTCCACTTGTTTACCATTTTTCTTCAAATGAGTCTTCTTATACCACCAAGCTTGGGGGGATTTTTTTCCAACATTTTTAACATATTCCTACAAATCACAACAAGTATTCAAAATTACAACAAAACATCAAAAAGTTAGTAAACATAACCAAGAAATGACAATACATACATCTTCCATCTCCGTAAATGACTTTGCACCCGCACTATGCAAAGTCTTCATCTTTTTTCTGTTGTTGGCACCAACTTCGGAGCGATGAGCATGGGGTCCGCTATTCCAATACTCCACAAGCTCCTTCCAAAAGTCATCATCAAAATAACCTGGGTTAACATCATGAAGGGTTTTGTTTAACCTCTTCGCATCTTCCATGGCCTTTTTTTCGTCTCATTTAAGGTGTGCTTAAGTTCGCTTTGAACATGCTTATAAATACTCTCATAAGGACCCTCGTCAGTTTGTACATCCTCCTTGTGTGTGTAATATTGCTACAAAAAAAATAAGATAAGCATCATCATAATCACACACACACACACACACACACACACACACACACACATATATATATATATATATATATATATATATATATATATATATATATATATATATAGTATTTGACTTACATTGAATTCGGCTATCACATCCGTAATCCATTTTGGGTTCTTCTCCACAATATCCCTATAGGTAAACAAACGACGTGGCCACGTTGATCGCATGATTTGTAAGATCATTTTTTAGCCACCGGATGCTTGATACTACAATAAATAATAACAATGACAATTCAATAATAACAATGACAACAACTTGATAATATATATATATATATATATATATATATATAGCAGTGTCTTTTAATACCAATCAAGGGCATTCAAATTGTCTATTGTTTTGGTTGTACTTCATTACAAACATTAAAATATCCATTCCCTAAGATATTCATGCTCGGTACCTCCGTACTTCATACTGTCCTTTCGCTTTTTCCATCTCGTCTCCTCTCCCCCACGGCCCCTCATGGTGTCCATCAAAACTATAGGTAACTAATTAATTAATTATCATTATCATCTTTCATTCTTATTTTTAGTACACCTCCATTCAATAAAATCTGACCAATGATGATAAATCTATTACATAATGATCATGTATGTTGATGTATTTACGTTTCTACGTTCACCAAAAAACATGTGCACGTTTTTAATTTCACAATTCATAAATACACGTAAATTTCAGGCTGACTTGGTCTACCAGACAATCCGTTTTCTAATTTAACTTGTGTGGGATCAAAATTCTAACCGTGGTTATCTTGAATTTTAAGGTAGCAGCTACAAAGTTCATCTTGTACAATTCAAACAAATTTCGTATGGTTGCCATTTGAATTTCGAGGATAAGAATAAACATATTACATCCTTATCTTCCCCCCCCCCTAATTAACTTGATCTACAAATCCTATATATTGCAATGACATGATATGCTTAGTTTGATATAACTGTAAGCGTGCAACACTTTTTAACAGACTGATATAAGCAACTATTTACACAGAGCATAAGTAGCTTTCAAAATTAAGCTCAAAACGCTCAAAACCAATTGGATGGACATCACTTACAACTTTAGTCCATTAATATGCCTACTCAACAAATTACAACGAGAGAGGAAACTTACTATCCATCCGATATATTTATGGCATAAGGGTGTGGCGGTGGAGTTCCCCAAATTCCGATTGAATGTGTACGCCGAATTGGTGTTGCAATTATTCGAGCTCGTCGTGCCGCTTCTTGCTGCACAACCAACATCCTCCGCTCTTCCTCTTCATTAACATTAGATTGCTGCTCATCTTCGCCATCCTCCTCTTCGGGTTCGTCCCTCAAACGACCGCTAGTTCTTCCTCTACCCCGACTCGTACGCCGACTTGTATTTGCAGTAGTACGCGCCTTCTTCTTTCCCTTGCCTTTAGCACCTACTCTAGCCATTAGTGCCGAGATAGTGATAACAAGCATACACACCAACAAAAAACACCAAACAACCTACAAATTAAGAGTAATCAAAATCAAAATCATGTAAACATATAAAGTATATATATCCGACCAATTACACAATCTCATGCATGCACGTATATATACGTACACACACTTTTCATCACAGTACTTATAATTACCAATTCATATAACATTTACCAATTCACAACAATTAATATAAGCATAATTCACATCTCAACAAAATTATATCATCATCTCAACAAATTATATTTCCACAGCCCAAAGAATTACCTAAACAAAACAAAACAAAGTCATTACCCCATTTCGAAAACAAAACCCATTTCAAAAATTATCTAAAAACAAAGTCATTCGGAAACAAATTTCATATATAAAAGCAAAAAAAAATACAAAAATAGAAGTAAACAAGTAAGAATTAGACAAATAAAACCCATGGAAACAAGTAGATATATATATATATATATATATATATATATATATAAATGCAAGTAATTAAACCATGAAAACAAGTAAAATTGGAACAAGTAGATACAAACAAGTTGTAAAATCGAGACAACCATGCTTGAAAACAAGTAGATACCTCCATGGAACCCCATTTTCGAAACCCACTTGCAAACCCAGTTGGAGCTCGAAGATTCCTCATTTTTCTGGGATTTTTGGCAGTGGATGAGTAGTTAAGCAGCAACACAAGTGCAATCAGTAGAATCAAAACGTTAATACCCATGTTCTTGAGTTTTGACGGAGAGAAAACCCTAACCCGGAATAAACCCGACCGTACACTTGTTTACGGGTCGGTTTTGAATGGTCGGTTTTAATATTGGCGCGATATTGAAATTTTACTGAAAATTAGAATTTTTCGTTTTCCCTCCATTTAAAACCGACCATATTAGTCGATTATATGTGTAATAATTTTCAAATTTATGAAGAATACTACACAAAAATTTAAAACACTTAATTATTAAAACTATAAAATTGTTAATAGTCATTTTAAAGTGATATTTAAATTAGTAAGGTTTGTTTGTAACATATTTTTTACAAAAATATTAACAAAGGATAATTTTGGACATTTTGATAAATGTCTATGAATTGTATTACTTTATAATCATGATACTCCCGTTTCTAAGTAAACCGAATCTTAAATTTGGTCAAATAATTTTTCTGAAGACTTTACTTGACTTTATATACAATACAACATAAATAGTTCGAGAATTGGTCAAAATTATAGTATTACACTATTTTACAAATATTATTTAAAAATGACACTTAATTATGCATTAATTACACAATATTAGAATTTTTTTAAAACAATAAGAAAACATTTTTTAATGTTGTTTCTTATGAAGAAAGTGAACACTGAGAAATTAAAGTTTTTTTATATTTTTCAAGTTGGTAAATTTAATTGTTTGTTATTTTTATTGTTTTTTGTTGCCTAAAATAATATATAATTATTGATAATTATGTAACTTTATAAAAAAAAATTGATTTTTGTTTAATTAAATCATAAAACTTAGTACTAATCATATTTAGAAAAATTAATAATAAAAAAGTGGCTGAAAATCATTGAAATGAGTATAATTGTTTTGCTATTTATGACATCAGCAATAAACCGACCATTACGGTCAGTTTTAATATGGGTTAGGGTTTCTTACAGACCGACCGTTAGGGTTTCTTATGGTCGGTTTTATTGGTCGGTTTATGTACCGACCATATTGGTCGGATTCATTCCAGAAACTTTTTGGTGTCCGGAAAACCGACCAAATTTAACCGACCAAAGCAATTATTAATTTGTTTTTATTACTTTACCAGTAAAATCGGCCATATAATTATAAATATGAATACGGTCGGTTTTAATTTGGAACGAAATGGTCAATAATGGTCGGTTTTGTCCTGGCCGTCGGATTAAACGGTCGGGTTTGTACTGTGTTTTTTATTTTTTTAGGCTGCATTTCTGGTTAACCAGAAATGCAGCCTAAAAAAACCATAATTAAAATACAACAAAAGTCCAATCAAAACCAATAAAACAAAGTCCGAATGAATCATAAAAAGTTTTTAAAATACATAATCAAAATAAAAATCAAATTACATAATCAAGGAAACTGGTGATTATACAATTTCGTTAAATGTGCAATCTCCATTTTTGCCTCCTGCAAAGAATCCTGGAGTTCCTCCACTTGTACCGCCAGTTCGTCAACTTTGTCTTGGAGCAACTTGTACTCCATCCTTGCTTCTTTCAACTCCTCTTGCAACTTCTTCTTCGACGACTCGGTCTTGCTCGAACCCTTGATCGAATCCATGACTGCAAGATACAGATTATATTAAAATACCAATGTAATATTTGCAAAGTAATTGAAAATATACAAACATATATAAATATATTACCAATGTAATGAGAAGATTCACAATATGTTATGACTTATGAAACTACATGATATGTATAGGCATATAGACGCGCCCCTTCACTGACTGGTTTCACCTTTTCATTTCCCATAATTATATTACCAATAATTATATTACCAATAATTATATTACCTATTCCCCTTTAACAATATTACCAATAACAAAGATTCAATCCAACCCTGAACAAGTACAATCACCTATTCATACATAAAATCAATCGAACGAAATATTTAAAATCCAATCTAATGAATTGCATTACGTTATAATTGCAAACATCGTCTCATACTTGATTACAATACAATTATTTTACACTTAATCATAATCGGAATCATCATCACCATCTTCTTCTTCTTCTTCTTCTTCTTCTTCTTCTTCTTCTTCTTCTTCTTCTTCTTCTTCTTCTTCTTCTTCTTCTTCTTCTTCTTCTTCTTCTTCTTCTTCTTCTTCTTCTTCTCCTTCTCCTTCTTCTCCTTCTTCATTATTCTATTCTTCTTCTTCCTCCTCCTCTTCCTCTTCCTCGTCTTCTTCTTGTTGGTGATTTTGTGTCATAGGCGCATATGGAGCGAAATCAACAAATAAAGAAAATGAAGGCCTCCATTGATTTTCTTGAAAGGCTTCTTCTTCTCTACATGAATTTATCGATTCATCAAATGGACGACTTTTACTTGTAATAACCGTATATATGTTACCTTGTGGATACAACACACTAGGAGCATAATACACTTGAGTAGCTTGACTAGCCAAGATAAATTTCTCATTTGATTGTAATCGTGAACTTACATCAACTGTAATAACATGATTTCGGTCAATCCGTACACCGGATCCGGCACTATCGAACCGATCACATTTGAACAAGTAAACTTGTTTTCCACCTTGATAAATTAGCTTGATGATTTCTTGCAATTGACCATAATAATCATTTAAGACATTATTATGTGAACTACATTTGACCATCACTCCGGAACTAGCACTTGAAGAAGATTTAGTATGAAATTTGTAGCCATTAACTGTACAAATTTCATACAACATTGCCAATCTTGCTGGTCCCAAAAGTAAGGATCTAAAACGCGGACCATCCACATCGTCGTTTTCAACCTTTGTGCGAAACCATGATCTAAATTCGGTTTTTAACAATCTCTCCAATTCTTCCGGTATTGTGTTTGGTTGTTGTTCTTTCACGTGAGCTTCATACTCTAGTATGTAAGGTTGAACTTCGGGTGAGTTCATGAAAACATATTCGTCCGCAAGTAATCGTTCTTCATCCGTCAAATATGCATTTTTGTGCTTTCCCGTGGTACTAAGAGGATATATGAACACTTCGAGTTCATTTTTATCATTTGTGCCACACACAACCTCGTTACGACGTAATTGATTATAAACCGTGACCGATTTAGAATCAAAGTAGAATGAGAAAAATTCAACATCTCCTCTTCTATATAACGTTCTGCAATTGAACCTTCAACCCTTGCCTTATTACGAACCTTATGCTTCATATATCCCATCATTCTCTCAACAAAATACATCCAACGATAATTAACGGGACCTCCTAACCTACATTCTTCGGCCAAGTGTAGTACCAAGTGCTCCATTGAATCAAAAAAACTTGGTGGAAAAAATGTTTCTAGCACGAGCATCGTTCAGACTATAGACTTTTCCAAATTTTTTAAATCATCTCGGATTAAGGTAGAAGAACAAATGTCTTGAAAGAAATTTGAAAGCGAAGATAGTGCATCAACAATATATTGAGGTAGAAGCTCACGAATCGCATGCGGCAACAACTTTTGCATGATAATATGACAATCGTGTGATTTGAACCCCGAAAACGTACAATTCTCTTTACAACAACGACCTATATTTGATGCATAACCATCTGGAAGTGACAATGAACGAAACCAATCACACATGAGTTTTCGTTGTTTTTTGTGAGTGTAAAAGGTGCTTTTGTCTTTTTTCCACCTTCGATCCACAATTTGGGCAAAACATTCATCAACTTGCAATCGATCCTTGCCTTCTTGTGATCCTTCGTCTTGTTTGTATCATTGATGATAGTTTAAAAAATATTGTCAAACACATTTTTTTCGGTGTGCATGACATCGATACAATGACGCATCGAAAGTGATGACCAATATGGCAACTCAAAAAACATTGAAAAGTGCGTCCAATTGTGATCAACTCCGAAACCGAGGCTTTTATTATTTTTGTTTTCTCTTCCCGGTGGTGGAAATTCTAAATTTTCACAAATATTCTTCAAAGTCTCACCACTTGAGCGACCAACAAACACCCTTTTTTCTTCACTTGGAAACTAAGTACTTGGAAGACGGAGAGGATCATCTTCGGGTAAGAAACAACGATTTGTACCAAAAAAACTACACTTTCCACATGTTTTCAATTGAATTCCTTGAATTTTTCCACCACAAACCGGACATGAGAGTTTTCCATGTGTTGACCATCTGCTAACCATACCTAACCCAAGAAAATCGGTTATTGTCCACATAATCTCCGCCCTCAAGGTAAAATTTTTCTTTAATGATTGATTAAATGTTTACACCCCTACATCCCACAACTCCTTTAATTCGTTTAAGAGAGGTCTAAGGTACACGTTTAGATTCTTGGCTGGACTCTTTTCACCGGGAATTAAAAGAGGCATAAAAGTGTACGGTTTTTTCATTCCGATAGAGGGAGGAAGATTGTAGACCACCACTATCACCGGCCACACCGAGTACACCTTTTTCCCGGAATTGCTAAAAGGGCAAAATCCATCGGTTGCAAGTCCAAGACGGATATTCCTACTCTCCCTTGCAAATCTTGGATAACGACGATCAAATTCTTTCCACTAATCTCCGTCTGTAGGGTGACTAAGTTCTCCTGGCTTTGTTTCCCTTTTTTGTAACATGTCATGTGTTTAGCGGTATGCTCTGACATATAAAATCTCTGTAAACGAGGGATAAGTGGAAAATATCTCAAGACCTTGTTCGGTATCCCTCTTCCGTTTTTCTTTTTTTACCTTTGTAACGACTTTTACCACAAATGTCACAAACAATCTTGTTCTCATCATCACCGTAGTACAACATACAATCATTCTCACATACATCAATTTTCTCATATCCCAAAGTTAACTTCTTCATCATTGTTTTCATAATGTAATAAGAATTCGGTAAAGTATGGTCCTTAGGAAGAACTTCACCAAGAAATGCAAGTAAAGAATCAAAGACCTTTTCAGAGCATTGTGCCATATTTTAAAAATGTAACAATCGAGTGGTCAATGACATTCTTGTAAAAGTTTTGTTACCCGGATAAATTGGAGCTCCCGAATCTTTAACATCCTTGTAAAATTGAGAAGCATATGCATTTGGTGGTTCTTCAACATTACTATTACTCGCATCACCATGATTTTCACCACTAATATCTCGTAATAATGCGTTTAAATCAAAGGGTTCTTCAACAATCTCTTCCTCAACAATCTCTTCCGAGGTACACTTACGTTTTTTCTTTTTGATAACTTCTCTTTTTTCACCATGCAAAGTCCATACTTTATAATGTTCCATAATACCATTTTTATATAAGTGAAGTTCAACACTATCAAGTTTCGCCGACAACGCATTTTTACATTTCTTATACGGACATAATATTTTTTCGCCCTTCATACCATTTTTACGCGCGAACTCCAAAAATTCTTTCACACCATCCCAATATTCATTACTCGATGAAAGTACATTATTTTCCACACGTCGGTTCATCCAATCACGTTTCGACATCTATATATATATATATATATATATATATATATATATATATATATCAATTTCATAATACATTTTTCACATAACTATAAATCAACAAAAAAACATATTCACATTTCACACAATTAATGCACAAATATAATGTACATATATATTCGACAAATTTAATATGTACACAAAATTAAAGAATATTTACAAACATGTATATTTGTTCACTATTAATGTACATATTCACAAATATAATATGTACAAAACATGTATGTATATATTCACAAATGAAAAAAAATTAAAACAAAAGTGGGCATAATTTATAACATACCATTAATGAGCTTTCAATGTTCTCCAAGATTTCTCTAGATTCAAGCCTCCAACCAATTAATGTCTCAAGAAAACAATAAATGAAGAGTGAAAGAAAAAGGGGTGTATAACAATAAATTAGGGTCAATTCTAATCCGACCATAACGGTCGGTTTAAAGTACGAATTATCAACTTTTTTGACACCATCGGTGCAGAGGTAGTTGGGAGCATTTAATGCAGTTTTAATCTGACTAAAACGGTCGGAATAAGTGGTCGGGTTTGCAACCGACCATTACGGTCGGATTCATTCCAGAGAGCAAAAAAACCGACTAATTTAAACCGACCACTATATTAAGAATACGGTCAGGTTTACTGGGGGAGCAATGGTAAAAAACGGTCGGTTTAAGACTTTCAGTCGGATTACTCGGTCGGTTTAAAGCCTGCAATTTTTTTTTCCTGTAGTTCTGGTTCCCAGCTGTACCAATAACACAATCAACGCAATAAAATCAATCCATCCACCAAATCAATCCATCGAATCTATCTATCCATCCAGTATCCAGTATATTAAGAATCATTAAAACATTAAAATTTACGTAAGATCTTTAAATATATGAAACCATAGTTTACAAATCCAAACCAAAAGTCTACAAATCCAAACCATAGTTTTTAAGGTACACAATCATCCAATCGGACCAAAAGTAATCATACATCAATGTCCATCAAATCCGGACCATTTTTCTTGTAGCAAATTACATTAAATTTCCTAGGATTAATAGGCCCCCCGGTAAAGACTAGAACATCTCCAACTTCTAGCCCTAACGATTTGGCAAAACCCACCCAAGCTCGATCCTGAATTCTTATTCGTTGACCGGTCGCCTTAACTTGTAAGTGCCACGTTTTATTGTTAAGCTCATCCTTAATTTCCAAGACATCACCGTCATGCCACTTCTCCGCCACTGATTTGAACTTTGCTGCTAGCTCCTACACATTAATCACAGGTTAAACAATTGAAAAATCATAAATCTTTTTTTGCTAAATAATTAAATCATACAAATTTTAATATAAAACAAACAAAAACTTACAATTCCATAGCAATAATTCAGGAGATGTGATTGTACAATTCCTATTTTGAATTCATTAACAGAATATGATTTCTTCACGAGGCTTGGACCAAATAAAATTGCTTCAAATCGCCCATCACCAAGATAAGTAAGCACTATAATGTCTCCCTCCTCAAAAAACCTCAAGCCAGAAATCTTTCTTTCCGGTGAGTAAGATCCAATGAAGGTTTGGCCATTTGGTAAAGTAACTGTAATTTCAGAAGGTAGAAGATGAGCAAATCGCTTAAAAAAAGCCGGGGAGAGGGCCTGCATTTGTACATATGTATATGATCAACCAAAATTATATCAAAAAAGATGAAAATTGTATTGCGTATAATGCATTAAAAGTAAGATAATGTGAACTTACTACGAGACCCCTTTCTGCGTGGGATTTAGTCTTACATAATGAAAAAGCCGTACATCCAACCATGGTAAGTTTATCTAAAAATAAAAACACAATTACTTAAGTTAATTACTAATTGATAGCTATATATATATATATATATATATATATATATATATATATATATATATATATATATAACAAAGGATAAATGATAGAAAATTTACCATAGGTCGGGGGATCATACTCAACCTCTGTCAGATATTCATTCAAAACATTTACCATAAAGATCCCGTTGCCCTTGTAGGTAAACACGGCGCATATACCATACTTGCTCCGAATTTCTTAAAAAATCCCAATACGTTTTTAAAAATCCCATCCTCCCGATCGAATCTCACATGGGTCTTCTCACCGTTAGGAAGCTCGAATATAACTGTTTCTGGCATCTCAGCTCCAAAATGTGTTAAAATCGGCGGTGGTATTCTCTACGGAAAAAAGAGGTGTCATACATATCTACATATTCAAATGCATAAATTAATTGACCATTACTCATACCATTTTATTTTGCGGTTTATATTCGCTGGGATGGACAAGGCGCATAAAACGTGGAAAGAGGTAATTTTGACCATCCATATCTATATATTCAAAAAAAGAGAATGAATTGAACAACAAAATTACATAAAAATTGAACATAAATTCGAATGTGTCAAATCGAACCAACAAATCCAACATAGAAAATCCTATAATCGAAAATAAATTTAAATCCATCAATTCGAACCAACAAATCCAACATACTAACTCATATAATCGAACATAATTCG
The DNA here is from genome assembly GCA_036435485.1 of Saposhnikovia divaricata. Taxonomy (NCBI): domain Eukaryota; kingdom Viridiplantae; phylum Streptophyta; class Magnoliopsida; order Apiales; family Apiaceae; genus Saposhnikovia; species Saposhnikovia divaricata. Next base: position 37,479,119 of record CM071595.1, read on the forward strand.
AACCAAGAAATCTGACATACAACATCATATAATCGAACATAATTCGAACCAAGAAATCCAACATACCAAATCATATAATAGAGAATCAATTTATTAGCCCTAAATTCATAAACTTAAAAGCCCAAATCGAATATATAGATACAGTGTGTGTGTGTACGTATATAACAGAGAGAGAGAGATGAGTTACTAGAGAGAGAGAGAGACGAGTTACCAGAGAGAGAGAGAGATGCCGGAGAGAGGAGTTACCGGAGAGAGGAGAGAGTTAATTGGAGAGAGTTAATTGGAGAGAAAATAAAACGGGAACAACAAATATAAAAATAAAACGGGAACAACAAAAAATATTTAAGTATCGCATAAACTCGACCGTTAAAAGGCCAGAAACAACGGTCGGAAGTAATGGTCGGTTTTATTCTTTAGTGTTCGTGTGGGATCCACAAATAATATTGGTCGGTTTTAGTGGTCGGATTAAACTGACGTGGTCCGTCAATCAACAAAAGTGGGCTCCACAAGACCTGTTGGTCGGTTTAAGTGGTCGGTTTTATACTTTAGTATTCGTGTGGGATCCACTAAGAGAATTGGTCGGTTTTATTGGTCGGATTAGACTGATGTGGTCCGTCAGTCAACAAAAGTGGGCTCCACAAGTCATATTGATCGGTTTAAGTGGTCGGGTTTAGCTCCAGTAAAAAGTTGGTCGGATTTATGACGGTCGGAAAAGACTCTGTTTCTTGTAGTGTTATAGGCACTGTTGCAAGGTAATATGTCTATGAGTTTTCTACCTAAGCTGTTTCTTTGCCAAAAACAAAAATTTGCATGCTCCAAAATGATTTTCATACCTGCATCCTACATTCTCATTCTTTAGTATTTATGTCTTTTCCTAGCACAGTTACAAAGTAGTCTTACTTCTCAATTTTAATTAATGGTACGTACCCAGTACACCATTGCATTGCATCAATTAGTTGGACATGAAGCTATAATTACTGATTATGATTTCAAGAACTCTACAGATAGTAGATCAATCCACGTTTTCAAGTTTGTGCAAGTCTTGTCAAGTTAGATAATTGTAAACTGAAGCATTAAAATTTTCACAATATTAAAACAGGTTGCGTATTTTCTTTCACTTGTGTTTACAATCAAAAGTCTCGAAGTTGTTCAAATGATGGAGATGTAGCAAGTTATTTAATGGTTCAATGAGTTAAAAATAATACATACAATTAATTGATAAATAAATGAGAGATAGTTAAGCTGGTTTACTTGTTACATCTTTTCAAAAGTATGAAGACTGAATCCTACCATGAAACTGAAAGCAACATTGGTGGATGCTGTAGTGTTGGTGCCGTGCATGTCGAAAGTCCATGTTCCGAGGTTTCCCAGGCTTCTCAAAATCGTTCCGCAAGCTGGTGAGTATGCTTTTCCATAAGGCAACCTGAGCATGTTATTTTACTGCCCATACTATTAGTAATTTGTAGATATTTTAACCATAATCTTTTATTAATATCGATAAAGATTTGGCTTTTTATATAGGTATTATGTTTAAAGACATGTGTAGGTTTTCAATCTCCAGCATCCAAGCGTTTCACACTTTAGCACAATTTAAGATTAATTATGTCAAAGGCTACGATTTTATATTATTGTAATTTGAATTTCCGTGAAAGATAAATATTCATTCAGTCCACAAGCACTATTTCCTTAAAATGAACGTACATTTCATATTTTGTATGTTTGAGGCTCTCTGTGAAACAGTAAGACATTCGTGAAACTGTTATAAAAAGTTGGCAAAAGCTACCTCTTATTCAACTGATACTGTCTGCTTGCATGATAGTGCAAAGTGAGTTTTTGCTGCTTCTATTATTTCTTGAAAGAAATGTGGAACTTATCAAACTTCTTCTTGTAGCGTTTAAACTCAGTTCATGATTCTATTTAATCAATGGGTTGTGGGGTATTTATACCGATGGTTCTTGTTTTAATAATAGAAGTTTGGTCGAGGTTGATATCAAATCTGAATTCTTTTCATTCTGGATTGCATAATTTTGGGTTTAGTAATTTTATACCTATTAATAATTGGGTCTGTATAATCTTATCTTGATCAGGTCCAGTGTTCTTTGACTTTATTGTTCTTTGACGTTATTGAAAAGATTTCCGTATCATATAACTTCTGTTAAGTATGAAATGCAACAAAAGTTATTCAGTTGCTGTACATGTTTGAAGTTAACTGGCTATGGCACTTTTATCCTCTAACTATATGCTTAACTACTTTTAATATTAATCTTTTAGGTGTGTCAGCGCAATGGATGAAATCAGATGCGAGTATCTTCATCTCAAGGCACATTTAGATGAGATTCTGCAGGTGAAGCTAAATAAATTTTAATTAGTACAAATTTTGTGTGTAAATGTGTGGTTCAAGCTTTCTTTGTATCTTGATGTCTATAAATTTTTTACTTTGAATATCTAGTAACAAGAACAAACCCTGCTCCACACCAGAATCATATCGTTTGCTTTAAAATGGTGAATCTAGTCTAGTTGATGGTTTAGTACTAACCAAAGGTAGTTAATCTATACATCAGTTACTTTGACTACACATGTGATTTTAACAGTGTTTTCTTTTCTATATATATGCAGCTACTCTAAACAACTTGGATAAGAACAATCTCCACTACATGATTTGAGGACGTGTTTTGTATTGAACAAATTGTACTAATAATTTCTATTTTTTCCAATATTTTGAAATTTCTATCCTTGTTTTACTATTTTATCAAATGAAGTTTAGTCGATTTCTCTTAGATTGTTACAAACCTAACTTTTGTCAAGGTAAATGGTGTTTCCATGATCTGTTTTTTTTTCATACTTGGTTATGCTCAAAGTTATGTAGGAAGATATAGATGACAACATAGGCTGTTCCATTATGTTAACCACTTCTTTTACAAATAAAGGAGGGTTCGTTAAATTGTGTAAAATTTTATAATTTTACAGGTAGATACTTAATATTTTTATAATATAGTAGGTTGTATAGATTCAATTGAATAATATATAATTATTGGACGCAAGTAATTATAAGTGAAAATGCACACATAGGGGGCACGGTGAATAGGTACTGTTGTGACTATTAATGACCAATTTTAATTATTACCAAGTTACTTGACTATATATGCCCAAACCTGTCTCATATGCTGTCTGGCAGCTAACTCAATTCAATAAATTAACACATAAAGCAGGTAGCTAAGTTATGCAGTGCAGTAAATGCAAAGTGCATTAAGTAAAGAACACACATCAATTTAGCCTGGTTCGACCCCTATTGCCTAATGGTCCACATCCTGGTCCTCTACCAATAAAGGAATATATTAGTAATCACAATGAATTACTTTACCAACTCGATAAAGTAATATATTATTGATCACAATGAATTACAATTACATAATATAATATTATATGTGCCTGATTCTCCAAGTCACTGATTGCAGCTTGTTCCTTGAATACAACTCTCTAAGTACTATAATAAACCAAGTATGAACTACTCTATCCTAATTGTTACTTGAACCCAGCTCGTCAATCCAGCAACTACCAACTTACAAGTTGAACAATACAAAGATAGAATAAATTACAATTGAAATGAACTCTAATAAAGTATATAAATCGTATTATGTGTATATAGAGCTCAAGTGTATAAGGATATATCAATTCAGTTCGAAAAGACACTAGTATCTCTTTAAAATGATGTTCAACAACCTTTAAAGGTAACACACATAAGTCTTTATATAGTGAACAAATAATGTTCGAAGTATTCAAACAAAAGTCTAACTTTCTTGACCAGAAAAGCCTCACATTTATTTTGTTTGATTAATTCAATACCAACGTTCAGAAAAACAATGTTTAGAAATTGAGCAGATTTAAAACTAGAACGTTGAAGATACAACGTATAGCAGATTTAGAAACTTAGAGAAAACAAAAGTTTGTTTAGGATAAAACTTTTATAAACAACCAACGTATAAAATAGGAGTTTAAAAGATGATTATGTTTTAAAAACTTTTTGAACCAATATATATAATTATACAATATGTTTTCCAATTAGAATCCTTACTAAAACTCTATGAAAGTAGGATTTCGAGCAATTCTAGACTCTGGCTGCCAGCTTGCTGCATTAGACAAAAACTTTTCTTGGCAGCTAGCTGCTATACCCTGTTTTTCTAAGTAATAACGTAATTATTATACCTTGCAAAACATGCAAAACAAAGTTAGTCTAGTACACACACCCACATCCAGCTTGCTTGCTTTGTGTGAACAACAAAATCATGAGGGTTTCAATCTCCCCTTTTTGATGATTACAAAATTGAGAATCAAAACTCTCCCTAAATATGATAACCATAACAATATGCTGTAAAAGACGTACTACATAACAAAGTACATATTCAAAATTTAAATCTATTCAGCACAATCATGATAAAACCATATACAACCATTCAACCTTAACCAATTACCATTAGAACACAAAATAAGATTACCATTAAACTAAAACAAGATTCATAATAAACCAAATCCATCAAACACAAGCATCGATCAACAGCTAATTCCAAATCTTAACCAACACAAACTTAAGCGGTACGTAACAACCAACAACCAAGAATAAACAAGTTCAATGAATTAATAACCCTAAATTCCTAAAATTTTCTCCCCCTTAATCATTACAAAAGAATAAAACCTAGGACTCATTATTGTCGATATCCTCCTTAGTCTTCATCAAACATGTAGCAACATGGAAATCATCATGAGTAAAATTAGGAACATCTTTGACTCCAGTCTCCTTGTTAGCATCCCCAAGAACCACTTTTGCAAAATCATGGAGCTCCTGAGCAGTAGAAACATTTGCAGAATGAAGTCTAGTGTGAGCAGAGATAGAAGTATGAGGACCAGCCATTATCTAACGTAGAAAACTCATCTCCTCAGCCATCTCATCCAGTCGAGCATTCACCATGTTCAGAGCCTCCCTATTTTCCTTTATATTACAGAATTTCGAACCTCAACAACAGAGCTCATAACAATCTCAACCGAAGTAGGAACTTGTGCAAGGGTAGGTGGAGAAGAAATTTTCAAATGAATTAATGTACCATCAGGTTCAACCTTCAACTAAGAGTGCTTTTAAGCTCTTAAATTTCAAAAACTCTTTAGCAGTTTCACGGTCTTCATCCTTAAGCTCAACACGATACCAATCAAAAATTCGAGTGAACAGCAACCCATATGGAAGACTACAAGAAGTGTGGGGCTCAAAAACATCCATCATGTTCTTCAAAGTTTACCTAGCAAAATTAAAAGGATAACGAGAAAGAAGCATTGCAACAATAGTAACATCTTATGCCACAAAGTTTGAACAACTTTCAGTTCATGGATTCACATTATCAATACAAATCTTAAATAAAAGATCTACTATAGGGGTAACTATCAAAGTAGTAGGAGCAACATATAGAATACAAGATTGATCCATCTATTATGCCATACCAAATTGGAAGATTCAAAAAAGTCTTCAAAAAACACGAAACTCATTTCAATCCTGATAAATTGGCGGTGTGTTACACTGAAGAACTTGGCAAACCTTTTAAGATATAAGAAGGTTAAAATATGTAATTAGAAGAAAAAAAAATATGTTCTTCTGCTAATTAGTAGAAAACTCTCCAGTTAATTATTAAGAGGATGGTAAGATGACTTACCATATGATTAAGATCTTAATTAATGAAAGGAAGGTAAGATGACTTATCATATGATTACTAATTAAGATAACTAAATTTAATGTTCTGTTTTATAAAAACTAAACTATTTCTATTGCCAATACCATGTCACTCTTCTCTACTTGTCACATTTCTCTTCATCTCCATCAATCCTCTCTTTATGAGATTTCTCTTCATCTTCATCAATCCCACCACTCTTTTTCAACTTCTGAATAACATTATAAAAAACAATCTATAGAATATATAGAATTTCAGTGATGTTATTTTTAAAGTAGGATACATATATAAGGCATTTTATTTATGACAACACTGTTTTGGACTAGATTTTGTAACACAAATTAGAGATTTATTATTAAGACTTGGTATTGGTGATCCTTACACATTCTTATTTTGGTAAGTTGTTTAATTGAAGTAAGTTATAAATGGTCTGAAGTAACAGGTTGCCAGAAGTAACAGGTTGATCGAATGAATTGTTAATGTGGAGGAATTCGACAGAATCTAACACAATTCAAGAAGATAATTTTGAAGATGGACTTATGGTCAAAGTTGTTGAACCACTTGTTACTAAGAATGGGTTTGAAGCTCTGACCGAGATACTTGAAGATCAACTTATTGTACCAATAACGGATTCCCCAGGAAAGAGGCGGAACAAAAGTAAATCTCCGGTTCTAACTAGAGAAAGAGAGTCTATATCTCTCATTGTGGAAACCGGTCCAAATTCAAGTGGTTCTTTGAGTTCGAGAAAAGAAGTAATAGATGAGGATGGTTTCACTAGAGTCATTAAAGTTTCTAACAGAAAAAGCTCCAGGTTGGCAGGTACGCCAACGATCCTAAAATGTTTATTATGAACTTCACAATATGGAATGGGAGAGGTATCAATAAAAGTCCTCATAAAAAAGAAGTGATAAAATATATCTCTAAAAACCATATCTCTCTTATGGGCTTAGTTGAAACGAAAGTTAGAATCCAGAATTCTAATGATATTTCTAGACGTATTAATAAAAAATGGAAGGGGATTTTTAACTACGAAGAACATGACTATGGTCGTGTGTGGGTTGGATGGGATCCTTCTATCTGGATCCATGCTCATGTGAAATCTGCTCAGCATGTCACCTGCTTTGTGACATTTTTGGAGAAGCAAATCACATTATGTGTTACATTTTTATACGCCCTGAATCAACCTCATGAAAGGGAGCCTTTATGGAGAGATCTTGAAAATCTTGGTCAGGCTATTAAAATGCCTTGGTGTATAAATGGTGATTTCAACTGCATTCTGGCTTTAAAAGAGGTGAAAGGAGGGCGTGAACAGTGGACAACTGGTATGCAATCTTTTCTCGATTGTGTCTCTAATTCGGCTCTAGGGCATATTAAAATAGTTGGGCCTCTCTACACTTGGACTAATAAACAAGCATATCTTATCTAGAAATGTCAAGATCGTATGTTAGTTAATAAGGAATGGTTCAATCTATATACTGAAGCTATTGTTATGGTTAAAAATACGGGAACCATGGATCATTGCTCCCTAATTTTCTCGGTTCCAATGAAAGTTGAAAAGATCTCAAAACCTTTTCAATTTCATAACTACTTGATTGGGATTGATGGTTTCTTGTCAACTGTCTCTAGAATCCGGGAGAATCAATGGTATGGGGATCCTATGGCCATTTTGGTTCGAAAGTTGAAAGAAGTTAAAAGCGCTTTAGTGATTCTAAATAAGAGTCATGGTACCACCGGTAACAATGTTTCTATGGCCCATGCTTCCTTGTCTGAGGTGCAAGATCAGCTGGTTAATGATTGTGAAAATCCAAACTTGCTCCATCTAGAAAATCAAGAATGCCATAAGCTTAAGATTACCTTGTTAGAAGAATAGCATTTCCTACTCCAAAAATCGAGGGTAAGGTGGCTTACATGTGGGGATGACAACAATACCTACTTCTTTAATAGAATAAAGGCGAACTCGAATGTCAATGAGATCCTAGCTAATGAAAATGAAGATGGGGTCTTGGTTTCTGGTCACAAAGATGTATCTAAAGCGACTGTTAATTTTTTTTCATCCACCTTGGGCACTCACTCGGACCTGGAACCTTGTGATTTCGATCGCCTTGATTGCAATCAAATTATTACTGCTCAGGCTCTAGCCCTTGAAGCCCCTATTACTGACGATTTAATTTTGGCTACTTTTAAGGCCATGAAAAGGAACAAGGCACCGGGGCCAGATGGATGCACGGTTGAGTTTTACTTGGCATCTTGGGATATTGTGGGAAACACCTTTTGTGAGGCTGTAAAAAGCTTTTTCTCTAATGATTCTTTGCATAAATCAATAAGTGCCACAAGCATTGCTCTAATTCCTAAGGTACCCACTCATTCCACCATGCGTGATTTTCGCCCTATTTCTTTATGCTCAATCCCTTATAAGTGTATTGCTAAGATTATTTCTTCTCATCTTAAACTGGTCATGCCAAGTATTATTGACATCTCTCAATCAGCGCTTATACCAGGACGGAGTATTTTTGACAATATACTTATGGCCCAAGAGTTATTCCGAGGCTATCATCGTGACACAGGTCTATCCAAGTGTGCTTTAAAGCTTGACCTCTACAAAGCTTTTGATTCAATTCATTGGGACTTTATCATGGGTGCTCTTTGAAAATTAAATTTTCCATCAAAATTTTTGAAGTGGATTTACTTATACATTTCTACGCCCTCGTACTCTGTCAAGGTAAATGGATCTTTGTGTGGTTTTTTCGAGGGAAGAAAGGGGCTCCGTCAAGGGGACCCTTTTTCTCCATATCTTTTCGCAGTTGCTATGAATGTTTTGTCATCTATGCTTGCTCAAACTCCGGTAAACTTTAGATTTCATTGGAAATCCAAAGATATGAAGCTTACACATCTTTTTATGCTGATGATGTTCTGCTATTCTCTAACAGTGACATTGCTTCTCTCACGTACCTTATGGATTGTGTTTCTCTTTTCTCAAATGCTAGTGGGTTATGTCCAAGAATTGGCAAAAGCACTGCTTACTTTGGAAACTGCAAGGAAGACTTTACTAGCTGGTTTGACACTACTTATGGTCTTGCTCATGGAGAGTTACCTGTCCATTTTTTAGGAGTTCCTCTAATTTCATCCATGCTGAGACATAACGACTGTATGCCTCTGCTGGACAAAATAACGGCTAGGATTTCATGTGGGACGTCTGCACTATTATCTCTGGCTGGTAGAGTGCAACTTATTAAGTTGGTTCTATATGTTGTGCAAGCATATTGGACTAATCATTTCGTTCTTCGTGCTACAGTGCATTGTAGACTTCAATCAATCTTCACGAGATTTATGTGTAAAGGGGATGTCAATGCTAAAGGGGGTGCAAAGAATAGTTGGGATTCTATTTGCTTACCATATGAAGAAGGTGGCCTAGGCTTTAAACACTCTAAAGAGTATAATCAAGCTCAGATTCTTACTCATCTCTGTAAGGTTGTGTGCAAGAGTAAGGGTTTGTGGCCTCAATGGGTCAATAACACTGTGTTTAAGAGATAACATTTCTGGACTATGAAAATGCCTAATGACTGTTCTTGGATCTTCAGAAATGTTCTCAGACTTCGTCCCTTGGCACGCCAGTTTCTCTCTTTCAAAATTGAAAATGGCCTTGGGACATCACTTTGGTTTGATCCCTGGTGGCACGATATATGCTTGGCTAATAATAATCATGATCGCATTATTGCTCAACCTGGTATCTCAAGTGAGGCTAATGGGCATTCTCTTCTCAATACTGGTTCTTGGGTTCTTCCTCGACCATCAAACATACTTCATCACCTTCATCCTAGTTTGATGCATTGGACTCAAAACTTCGGTTACCCAAACTTTGATCTCAGTTCTTTAGATGTACTCCTTTGGGATGGGTTGCCGCTTCACAAGGTCAAAACTCGGAGTATCTGAAACTCTATTCGAACGTCTTCTCCTCAAGTTACATGGTGTAAGCTTGTCTGAAATAGGTTTAGGATTCTGCAGTATGCTCATCTAGAATGGATATTATGTCATGGACGCCTTCCAATCTCACATAGCTTCACTTGGCTTAGATGTGTTACAGTTATGTCACCTTTGTGTGGGGGGGGGGATTGAAACAGATTCTCACTTGTTTATTACATGTCCTTACAACAGCTTCATTTTCTTTCCCTGGGCAACATTTCGAACCACATACATAGGAACATTGCTCTCCTCACTGTTCAGATCTTCTCGTATCACCTATGGCGGGAAAGAAATGCTAGATTACATGATAAAGGGGCATTTGATTCCTATGGCTGAAAGATCACTAACACGGAATGGTTCATCAAGCATGCTAATTTAGAGCTTTATAGGTGGATTTTTATTTGATTCCATATTTTTGGATGTTTCCTTTTTTGTTCTTTCTATCTCCAATCTATTTATTATGGTAGATTGGTTATAGATAGTTTCTCTCTTTGCTTTGACTTAGAGCAAGGGTCAATCGCTGTATATCCTCCTTTTCTTTAATATAATATTAATTCATCAAAAAAAAAATTATTGAATTCTAATTGTAATATATATACTTTTTTAAAAAATTTGGATGTAAATAGCATATGATTAGAAAATGAAAAGACTAATTGTGTATCTATATTTTTAGAATATTATTTACTTATTGCTAAAAATATATATGAAATAGAGTTCAAAACATTAAAAATAAATTTTATCTAAATTTTGTTAATTGCTAAAAAAATATCTTCCTTATTGCTAAAAAATATGTTCATTTTTCTAACGGGTTAAGTATCAAATTTGTCAAATATCTCGGTGAAGTAAAACTATTTTTCATTGGTTTCTATACACTATGATACTATAACCAAATGTTATGAATTCTAGTATTTTTGATAATATATTTATATTTTAAAAAAATTATTTACTATTTATTTTTAATTTTATAAATAATTATCTTTATTTTTCGGGTACATATAGAGGTATTTGTTTATTTTTATTATTACTTTAATAATTCAAATGATATGAATGAATTGATGTATGACATTACTTAACCCTTTTTCAAATGTAAAAGAAATATCTAGAATATTATTTACTTATTGCTAATTTTTTGTACTTGTGCATCTTTGAATCTTTGGTGAGTGATCAATCCTAGAAATTCATGAATTTTTTAAAGTAAAAATAAAAAGATGAACATATTTGAAGGATCGAATAAAAAGTAGGTCTCAGTGGGAATATATCAACTTTGTCTACATCTGTATTCAAATTCTTAGATAAACATGACTTTTTTTTCTAGAATCACACTAAAATCTTTTGCAATTTTTTTCTACCTTCCTCCTTCCTCGTTTGTAACTCCACTGGTGAACTTCCAATATCACTTTTCACATATTTGATATGTAAATTCTACTTTTTCTTTCATTTATGTTGTAAACATTTTTTTTCCTGAATAGATTGCTTAAAACAGCGTCCTTGCCAGAATTCGACAATTGGAGCGTATGGTAACTCATTTTTACCTCATTTTCCATCTAATTTTAAGGAACTATAAGTTATTTCCTTTTTTCTTTTCGGGTAGGTGGGATTAGGATTCTAAAACTTAAGCATGATCTTGTATTTGTTAAGTAACCAACTCATCTAAAACATTAAGGTGTTAGAGGAAGGCCCCAACAGGATCTTTTATTATATTCTAACACTTCATCTTTGATGCATAACTTGCCTTCGTGTCCATATTAAATATTGTGAATATTGGGCCTGGGACCTCTGCGTGCCTCTGATACCATGTTAAGTAACCAAGTCATCTAAAACCTTAAGGTGTTAGAGAAAGGCCCCAACAGGATCTTATATTATATTCTAATAGTATTTAGGATGGAAAAGAGTATCCAAAGGACTTACAGATAAATTTTTGCTTTTATGCAATTATGCTTATATATCATTGTGTAACTGAAAGTTGGGGAGTAATTATTTTGAAATAAGTTACCCTCTTATAATAACAGTGATGTGATTAATTAATTTTTTTTATTATAAAATCATTTATCCAAATCACTATGTTTTTGAATTCTTGTATGTTTATTTGGTTTTAGGCGTTCACACAAGTGCTGTTAGATTTTTAATTACACAACTGAATTAGATGGATTGAATAGAAAATCAGTAGTGCAATTTTCATTTTTTTTGAAGATGTGCTGAGAATAGTTTGTAAATGGATGTTTAACTATTAATTAATATTTGATGAAATAATTTAATTTGTTAGTAGTAATTTACGCCCAGCCTAAATTATAATTGCATTCTTGTCCTTAATTGGTTTGGTGCGCTTATTTTTAATGTAAAAGGTTATTTTCTATTTCTACTGTCGGTGCATCTGATGTTTTTGCGTACAGGGCTTGGTGAACGACCAGCTGGAAGAGTGTTATAGACTATTCGCACATGATGAGGACTCATCCTTTGCTGAATTGCTTAGGATGATCTACCAAAATGCAAGCAGTTACATAACGATTATGGATAATATCTTGTACGCATCAATCTCCACATAATTCTGTTGTGTTTTAAAGTTAATCCTAGTACATACTTACTCCTCTTGTTCATCTATTTTAAATTTTGAATTTAGGAATGACAATGTAGTTGACTTCATTTCCGACCGAGAAAACGGTCGGATTTCATATAGAAACGGTCGGTTTTAATACTAACGGTCGGTTTAGAATGGTCGGTTTAAACCTAGTCGGTTTTACACCGTAACGGTCGGTTTTAGCGTTGACTGTCATTGACCAACAAAAGGCTTTCAGAGCCACGTGTCATGGGGCCCATATGACGTGGCGGGCCCACGGGGCTGACATGTTAGTGACACGTAGATGGGCCCCAACTAACCTGGCGACCCCACTTCAGTGCCACGTCACTGCCCACGTAGTTAGATTTCTATCGGTCGGTTTTAATGGTCGACTCAAATGTTCGGATTTATTCTTGAGAAAACCGACCAAAGTTTTTCTATGGGTCGGTTTTATTGGTCGGTTTAGGTACCGACCACAGTGGTCGGATTCATTCCAGAAACTTTTTGGTGCCTAGGCAACCGACTAAACTTAACCGACCAAAGCAATTATTAATTTGGTCGGTTTAATATGAATACGGTCGGGTTTATTTATTATTTGGTCGGTTTTCTGGCCACCGAATGGTCAAAAACGATCGGTTTTGGTTTTGTAGTCGGATTAAATGGTCGGTTTAAATCTGCAATTTTTTTTTTGCTGCAGTTCTGGTTCCCCTGTACCATAATACCTATAACAAATGTTCAACCAAAACTGCATTACCAATTACACAGTACCAACAAAAAAAGTACATAACAACCATCAATTTTACATTAACAACCATCAAAACCATACATTAACATTAAAACAGTCGAGTTTTCCAAAATATAGCAAACTTAATTTACATGCAATTTTTTAAAAACCTAACAACCGGCTATTCTTGGTCATTATCAGACCCTCTTCCTCTCCAACATAGACCCTCATCTTCAAAAGCATCGTGTCCTCGATCTTCTTCTTCATTATCATGTTCTTCTCCTCCATTTTTTTTCCTCCATCATCCTCTCCTCCATCGTCCTCTCCTCCATTGTCCTCTCCTCCATTGTCCGCCCCCCCATCATCAGCACCACCATCAGCCCTCCTTATCGCCTACATATAAGAGTAGACGAGACTTAATATATATTCAAAACTACACTAACATTTATAATAATAACTAAACTAAAATGTGACTTGAAAAATTCTTATATTTATTTACCTCCGCATTTGCATTTTCATATTTGTTATAAATCGATTAGAGGATTTCTCCAACCAATCGAGTTACCTCACCAACAATAGCATTAGAAAATGATTGTGACCCCATTTTCGGGTTCCTTTGCATTTCTAGAGCGACATTGGCGATATTTGTCACTTGTTCGAAGGTTGGTGGAGTATGGTAGGCGTCCGGATTTGCTTGTGCTTCATGTAAGACATTCCTCACTACATTGATGAATATGGGATCCGGAATAACCGATCCACTGCCTTGATTAGCTTGGCTTGAAGAACCTGCACCACCAACACGTTGGGCCCGATAATTTGTAGCAAGATCCGGGATGAGAGTGGACGCGGGGATCCGTGGATAACCAATAAGCTGATTTCTCGGGGGTCTTGCACACCCCGGGGCAGTTGCTTCAACCCACCATTGTATAGGATGAGTAGCTTCTTCCTCTCCGCCAGGTTGACTCTCAAACCAATCCCGGTTTCGCTCGACTATGTCCGCGTATCGAGCCTATATATACAAAATAAAATTAAAAGTATTATAAATAGCATACATATACTATATTAGGAAGGAAAAGGTTTAAATTTATACCGCAATCAATCAGCTTTCATCGGTCATAAAATCCGAATCACATGGAAGCTCATCTATCTCCACTTGTTTACCATTTTTCTTCAAATGAGTCTTCTTATACCACCAAGCTTGGGGGGATTTTTTTCCAACATTTTCAACATATTCCTACAAATCACAACAAGTATTCAAAATTACAACAAAACATCAAAAAGTTAGTAAACATAACCAAGAAATGACAATACATACATCTTCCATCTCCGTAAATGACTTTGCACCCGCACTATGCAAAGTCTTCATCTTTTTTCTGTTGTTGGCACCAACTTCGGAGCGATGAGCATGGGGTCCGCTATTCCAATACTCCACAAGCTCCTTCCAAAAGTCATCATCAAAATAACCTGGGTTAACATCATGAAGGGTTTTGTTTAACCTCTTCGCATCTTCCATGGCCTTTTTTTCGTCTCATTTAAGGTGTGCTTAAGTTCGCTTTGAACATGCTTATAAATACTCTCATAAGGACCCTCGTCAGTTTGTACATCCTCCTTGTGTGTGTAATATTGCTACAAAAAAAATAAGATAAGCATCATCATAATCACACACACACACACACACACACACACACACACATATATATATATATATATATATATATATATATATATATATATATATATATATATATATATATATAGTATTTGACTTACATTGAATTCGGCTATCACATCCGTAATCCATTTTGGGTTCTTCTCCACAATATCCCTATAGGTAAACAAACGACGTGGCCACGTTGATCGCATGATTTGTAAGATCATTTTTTAGCCACCGGATGCTTGATACTACAATAAATAATAACAATGACAATTCAATAATAACAATGACAACAACTTGATAATATATATATATATATAGATATATATATATATATATAGCAGTGTCTTTTAATACCAATCAAGGGCATTCAAATTGTCTATTGTTTTGGTTGTACTTCATTACAAACATTAAAATATCCATTCCCTAAGATATTCATGCTCGGTACCTCCGTACTTCATACTGTCCTTTCGCTTTTTCCATCTCGTCTCCTCTCCCCCACGGCCCCTCATGGTGTCCATCAAAACTATAGGTAACTAATTAATTAATTATCATTATCATCTTTCATTCTTATTTTTAGTACACCTCCATTCAATAAAATCTGACCAATGATGATAAATCTATTACATAATGATCATGTATGTTGATGTATTTACGTTTCTACGTTCACCAAAAAACATGTGCACGTTTTTAATTTCACAATTCATAAATACACGTAAATTTCAGGCTGACTTGGTCTACCAGACAATCCGTTTTCTAATTTAACTTGTGTGGGATCAAAATTCTAACCGTGGTTATCTTGAATTTTAAGGTAGCAGCTACAAAGTTCATCTTGTACAATTCAAACAAATTTCGTATGGTTGCCATTTGAATTTCGAGGATAAGAATAAACATATTACATCCTTATCTTCCCCCCCCTAATTAACTTGATCTACAAATCCTATATATTGCAATGACATGATATGCTTAGTTTGATATAACTGTAAGCGTGCAACACTTTTTAACAGACTGATATAAGCAACTATTTACACAGAGCATAAGTAGCTTTCAAAATTAAGCTCAAAACGCTCAAAACCAATTGGATGGACATCACTTACAACTTTAGTCCATTAATATGCCTACTCAACAAATTACAACGAGAGAGGAAACTTACTGTCCATCCGATATATTTATGGCATAAGGGTGTGGCGGTGGAGTTCCCCAAATTCCGATTGAATGTGTACGCCGAATTGGTGTTGCAATTATTCGAGCTCGTCGTGCCGCTTCTTGCTGCACAACCAACATCCTCCGCTCTTCCTCTTCATTAACATTAGATTGCTGCTCATCTTCGCCATCCTCCTCTTCGGGTTCGTCCCTCAAACAACCGCTAGTTCTTCCTCTACCCCGACTCGTACGCCGACTTGTATTTGCAGTAGTACGCGCCTTCTTCTTTCCCTTGCCTTTAGCACCTACTCTAGCCATTAGTGCCGAGATAGTGATAACAAGCATACACACCAACAAAAAACACCAAACAACCTACAAATTAAGAGTAATCCAAATCAAAATCATGTAAACATATAAAGTATATATATCCGACCAATTACACAATCTCATGCATGCACGTATATATACGTACACACACTTTTCATCACAGTACTTATAATTACCAATTCATATAACATTTACCAATTCACACTACTACAAAAATGGCATTAGACATCGGCTAAAAACCGATGTAAAAAAAAAACTGAAGTGATGTCTTCGCATGTGTAGAGAAAGGTGGTGGTTTTTGACATCGGTTTTTAACCGATGTATATCCTTATTATAGACATCGGCTATAAAACGTATTCTGATGTCTTTGCATCAAGTAACCATTCAGTTTGCAATGATATTTTATTACACAAGCGATGTCTATACAGATATAAACATCGATTGTTTAAAATAATCGTTGTTAGATTAGCCTTTTTACATCGGTTACTTGTTGATCAAGTGTTGTATTACTGTCGTTTTACATCAGTTTGGTTTTACTGTACTGATGTTATTAGACTGTTTACACATCGGTTTTCCATTAGACAGCTGTTGTAAAATGTTTTATATAACATTGGTTTTACATTGGTAAGCTGTTGCCAAATAAACTATAGACATCGTTTACAATGGTTACATGATGTTAATTATGGTCGAATTTATCATTCTCCCATCTGCAGTATACCATATATAAACCAAAAAAACGAAAATCATTCTAAACACAATACCATACCAAAACCCAACTTCATATATCCAAATATTCATCAGTTATACCGATCGACAAAAACTACAAACCATTCGACCAACCTTGTAGCTTACAATGTAGATCAACATAACGGAACGACAAACATATATGCCTCTTAGCTAGCTATAGTACAAACCAACATATTTATCAACTTACTGTACTCCACAGACCATAATTACTTAGTACGTACTTAACAAAATGACCGGCACGATATTGTCAAACCCAAGTATTTCCATAAACATCTAATATTTGCCTTGAACTAACATTAAAAGACCGTGGCAGCTGGAAACCTAATCCTTCACATTTTGTCTTCGATTTGCTCAAGCGTCGTCACACGAACCTCATCAAGTTCAGCCATTGTGTAAGTCAGCCTAGTCTTGGTGGACCACTACAAATTACACAGAGCACACAGATAATAATTAGCACATATATAACTTTTCACTTAATATTATTCAGTATTCTCCAAATTCATTAATACCTTAGGAATTAAAGTCATTTCTTCATCCTTGAGTAAATCAGCCATATAGCGCAAAACCACATAACCGCATTCATTGCCTCCGGGCTGTTTAGGTGATCCCTAGAAATAATCCAAAATTTACAATATTGATCAGTGCTAAAAGACGAAAATAAACTTAATTGAGTGCGGAAAATACTTACAACAACATAGACGACTTTTGGAGGTTTGTTTCCCCTTCCAGTTTCAGCATTGAATGACTGAATGGCCCTATACATACAGGAGATTGACATAACAAAATAGATCATTAATCACAGAACTAAAATGCTTAAAAACAATTTAAGACTGATTTTTTTACCTTGATAATGCATTCTGTAGTGCAGTATATTGTGTCTTTTGAGGCAAAGGATTGAGGATGTAAATGTCACCTTCCCATCAGCTGTAAATAAAAAAAAGGAGGATCTTATTATCTCACTAAGCGTCAATGTTACAATCATAAACCTGTGTTCCATACTTTGTCCAGTTTACAACTGAATGTAAACCACGATTAAAACATGTCTAGTTTATCATATGCTGTGTAGGCGCCAAGCATCACAAAATGTATGCCACCAGCATCGAACGAGTAGTAGAATGTTGATTTAAATCCACTTTCTTCAGATGGGAATGCAAATCGAGTGATGTAAGCCTCAAATGTTTTGTTATCAACCTGCTCTTCTATCTCATGATTTCCTTCCACCACCATTATTGGAATTCTGGACAACAGAGGCTGCATGTATCTGAAACAGTGACTACATAATTATACATGTGCATATGGCTGATCAAATAGATCACAAAAACACTATAACTAAATTAAAAGGCATATTTCTATGCAGTCAATTTCAGAAAATTAAATAGTGCATATGTCGATATGCCGATTATATAAACAAGACAACGCAAGCTTTTATATATTCAGCAGCCTTAACTACAACACATATACAGTATACAAGTAGATATCGGCATCAACCTAAGTTTTTGTTAACCAGCAAGTGCAAGCCTAAAAAGAGAAGAAGTTGCCCTAAAATCATTAGGGACATCACAAGGAAGCGAAACAAGAACAACTTGCCTTTGTAGGATCAATAATACCAGCAGCCATCAAGTCCTCATACTTTCCTGTTGCAGCGTTGTAACCATACTTTTGATCATCATTAGTGAGCACCTGAATCAAATAGTGGAGATCATTTAATTCTAGAAGAATACCCAACATTAGGCACATTATACCACACAGACACGTACAAAGTAAGAAAGATACCTTTTCAATCACAACACTTCCGTTCACCCCTGCATTCTTGGCAATTAACTTCATTGGGTATCTCAATGCCCTCTTAACAATATCAGCTCCTACCTGTCGGTCATTCATATTTTACATCATAAAAGAACCCACAAAAATTTCATACAATTTTACTATGTCACCATAGATAAAAGCCACAAGCAAAAAACGCTACCTTTTGCTCAACATTATAAAGAGTTTCTTTGATGGCATCAACTTTTGCTGCAAGGCGCAGTAAAGTGCAACCACCACCAATTACAATTCCTTCTTCAACAGCTGCCTGTAAGAAACAAAGTACTGGATCGTTCAAGCATAGTGATATACACAATAATTATTCAGCCAAATACTTCAGCAGCTCTATCGAATATATACCTTTGTTGCATTCAAGGCATCCTCTACTCTCAATTTCTTTTCTTTAAGTTCGGTTTCCATTTGTGCTCCAACCTGTGTACTCAAGCAAAAAATTATGAATTAAAGGCATGTTAGATTGAAATTGTCTCGGCAATCAAATATCAATATACAGATGCCAAAGATCACCTGAATAACGGCAATACCCCCTGAAAGTTTTGCAATTCGTTCATTTAGTTTTTCCTTTTCATAGTCCTGCTCTGCTGCCTAGTGAATTGTCCAAGATCAATCAGTTAAAAAAATAATAATCAACCAAATGATGGTAAATGAGTTAGGTATGTAAAGAATATTTACCTTAGCAAGAGTCTGGAAATGAGCATGAATAACAATCAGATCCAGTTCCATTTTTCAGAAACAGATTAGCATAAAATAGCAACATCAATCGATGAATTCCGCAGAGGAGTCACAAACATAGGCAAAATCAGAATTCAATTAAATCAAAACACTAATATAAAATACACATATACATAGTACAAAGAGCCCTGACCGGAACACGAAACGAGAGAACAATACGAGCATCCGCATCGCCTGTGTCTATCTCATCAAATGAAACAGTGGAGTAAGTAACTGGAGTAACAATACATACAAATGTCTGTGTATATAAACTACTTATATATAAGTGAGTACCAATGAGCGGTGAAGATGGCGATTGTGTGAGGGAGAAGGAGCGAGAAAGGAGAAGAAGAGCAAGACAGAGAGGAGGATACGGCCGGAGATGAGAGCAATTGCCGGAATTAATAGACGAAATCGGAATTAATAGACGAAATCGAGTGTGATAGCTCGATGATTCTCCAACAACACCTCTAACTACACTACCTCGCAAAAATCTCACCGATTTAATCGCCTCCGTTCTCAACAGCGATGAATTAGGTTTAATAAAATCTCACACTTATACTGAGAAAATAGGGCTAGGGTTCTTGGGTAAAGAGGGGAAATATTTGGGGGAAAATGGGGGTCTTAATGTTTTTAGTTTTAATATTTTATTTTTTGGAACAAGCGGGCTGGAGCTATTTGACTAAGGGGGGGAAAAAAATTCTAAGGGGGGGGGGGAAATTTGTAAGGGGGGAAATTTTTGATAAGAGGGGGAAATAAAAGAGGGAAGAGCGCGGTTTCTTTTTTTAAAAAAGGGAATTAGACATCGCTTATAGAGGAAAACGATGTCTAGATTACTATTAGACATCGGTTTCTTATTTTCCGATGTAATAGATGCTTTTAACATCGGTGGCTTTTCTGGACGATGTCTAAAGTGTGATGTCTAATGTAGTTTTTCTAGTAGTGTCACAACAATTAATATAAGCATAATTCACATCTCAACAAAATTATATCATCATCTCAACAAATTATATTCCCACAGCCCAAAGAATTACCTAAACAAAACAAAACAAAGTCATTACCCCATTTCGAAAACAAAACCCATTTCAAAAATTATCTAAAAACAAAGTCATTCGGAAACAAATTTCATATATAAAACCAAAAAAAAATACAAAAATAGAAGTAAACAAGTAAGAATTAGACAAATAAAACCCATGGAAACAAGTAGATATATATATATATATATATATATATATATATATATATATATATATATATATATATATATATATATAAATGCAAGTAATTAAACCATGAAAACAAGTAAAATTGGAACAAGTAGATACAAACAAGTTGTAAAATCGAGACAACCATGCTTGAAAACAAGTAGATACCTCCATGGAACCCCATTTTCGAAACCCACTTGCAAACCCAGTTGGAGCTCGAAGATTCCTCATTTTTCTGGGATTTTTGGCAGTGGATGAGTAGTTAAGCAGCAACACAAGTGCAATCAGTAGAATCAAAACGTTAATACCCATGTTCTTGAGTTTTGACGGAGAGAAAACCCTAACCCGGAATAAACCCGACGGTACACTTGTTTACGGGTCGGTTTTGAATGGTCGGTTTTAATATTGGCGCGATATTGAAATTTTACTGAAAATTAGAATTTTTCGTTTTCCCTCCATTTAAAACCGACCATATTAGTCGATTATATGTATAATAATTTTCAAATTTATGAAGAATACTACACAAAAATTTAAAACACTTAATTATTAAAACTATAAAATTGTTAATAGTCATTTTAAAGTGATATTTAAATTAGTAAGGTTTGTTTGTAACATATTTTTTACAAAAATATTAACAAAGGATAATTTTGGACATTTTGATAAATGTCTATGAATTGTATTACTTTATAATCATGATACTCCCGTTTCTAAGTAAACCGAATCTTAAATTTGGTCAAATAATTTTTCTGAAGACTTTACTTAACTTTATATACAATACAACATAAATAGTTCGAGAATTGGTCAAAATTATAGTATTACACTATTTTACAAATATTATTTAAAAATGACACTTAATTATGCATTAATTACACAATATTAGAATTTTTTTAAAACAATAAGAAAACATTTTTTAATGTTGTTTCTTATGAAGAAAGTGAACACTGAGAAATTAAAGTTTTTTTATATTTTTCAAGTTGGTAAATTTAATTGTTTGTTATTTTTATTGTTTTTTGTTGCCTAAAATAATATATAATTATTGATAATTATGTAACTTTATAAAAAAAAATTGATTTTTGTTTAATTAAATCATAAAACTTAGTACTAATCATATTTAGAAAAATTAATAATAAAAAAGTGGCTGAAAATCATTGAAATGAGTATAATTGTTTTGCTATTTATGACATCAGCAATAAACCGACCATTACGGTCAGTTTTAATATGGGTTAGGGTTTCTTACAGACCGACCGTTAGGGTTTCTTATGGTCGGTTTTATTGGTCGGTTTATGTACCGACCATATTGGTCGGATTCATTCCAGAAACTTTTTGGTGTCCGGAAAACCGACCAAATTTAACCGACCAAAGCAATTATTAATTTGTTTTTATTACTTTACCAGTAAAATCGGCCATATAATTATAAATATGAATACGGTCGGTTTTAATTTGGAACGAAATGGTCAATAATGGTCGGTTTTGTCCTGGCCGTCGGATTAAACGGTCGGGTTTGTACTGTGTTTTTTATTTTTTTAGGCTGCATTTCTGGTTAACCAGAAATGCAGCCTAAAAAAACCATAATTAAAATACAACAAAAGTCCAATCAAAACCAATAAAACAAAGTCCGAATGAATCATAAAAAGTTTTTAAAATACATAATCAAAATAAAAATCAAATTACATAATCAAGGAAACTGGTGATTATACAATTTCGTTAAATGTGCAATCTCCATTTTTGCCTCCTGCAAAGAATCCTGGAGTTCCTCCACTTGTACCGCCAGTTCGTCAACTTTGTCTTGGAGCAACTTGTACTCCATCCTTGCTTCTTTCAACTCCTCTTGCAACTTCTTCTTCGACGACTCGGTCTTGCTCGAACCCTTGATCGAATCCATGACTGCAAGATACAGATTATATTAAAATACCAATGTAATATTTGCAAAGTAATTGAAAATATACAAACATATATAAATATATTACCAATGTAATGAGAAGATTCACAATATGTTATGACTTATGAAACTACATGATATGTATAGGCATATAGACGCGCCCCTTCACTGACTGGTTTCACCTTTTCATTTCCCATAATTATATTACCAATAATTATATTACCAATAATTATATTACCTATTCCCCTTTAACAATATTACCAATAACAAAGATTCAATCCAACCCTGAACAAGTACAATCACCTATTCATACATAAAATCAATCGAACGAAATATTTAAAATCCAATCTAATGAATTGCATTACGTTATAATTGCAAACATCGTCTCATACTTGATTACAATACAATTATTTTACACTTAATCATAATCGGAATCATCATCACCATCTTCTTCTTCTTCTTCTTCTTCTTCTTCTTCTTCTTCTTCTTCTTCTTCTTCTTCTTCTTCTTCTTCTTCTTCTTCTTCTTCTTCTTCTTCTTCTTCTTCTTCTTCTTCTTCTTCTTCTTATTCTTCTTCTTCTTCTTCTTCTTCTTCTTCTTCTTCTCCTTCTCCTTCTTCTCCTTCTTCATTATTCTATTCTTCTTCTTCCTCCTCCTCTTCCTCTTCCTCGTCTTCTTCTTGTTGGTGATTTTGTGTCATAGGCGCATATGGAGCGAAATCAACAAATAAAGAAAATGAAGGCCTCCATTGATTTTCTTGAAAGGCTTCTTCTTCTCTACATGAATTTATCGATTCATCAAATGGACGACTTTTACTTGTAATAACCGTATATATGTTACCTTGTGGATACAACACACTAGGAGCATAATACACTTGAGTAGCTTGACTAGCCAAGATAAATTTCTCATTTGATTGTAATCGTGAACTTACATCAACTGTAATAACATGATTTCGGTCAATCCGTACACCGGATCCGGCACTATCGAACCGATCACATTTGAACAAGTAAACTTGTTTTCCACCTTGATAAATTAGCTTGATGATTTCTTGCAATTGACCATAATAATCATTTAAGACATTATTATGTGAACTACATTTGACCATCACTCCGGAACTAGCACTTGAAGAAGATTTAGTATGAAATTTGTAGCCATTAACTGTACAAATTTCATACAACATTGCCAATCTTGCTGGTCCCAAAAGTAAGGATCTAAAACGCGGACCATCCACATCGTCGTTTTCAACCTTTGTGCGAAACCATGATCTAAATTCGGTTTTTAACAATCTCTCCAATTCTTCCGGTATTGTGTTTGGTTGTTGTTCTTTCACGTGAGCTTCATACTCTAGTATGTAAGGTTGAACTTCGGGTGAGTTCATGAAAACATATTCGTCCGCAAGTAATCGTTCTTCATCCGTCAAATATGCATTTTTGTGCTTTCCCGTGGTACTAAGAGGATATATGAACACTTCGAGTTCATTTTTATCATTTGTGCCACACACAACCTCGTTACGACGTAATTGATTATAAACCGTGACCGATTTAGAATCAAAGTAGAATGAGAAAAATTCAACATCTCCTCTTCTATATAACGTTCTGCAATTGAACCTTCAACCCTTGCCTTATTACGAACCTTATGCTTCATATATCCCATCATTCTCTCAACAAAATACATCCAACGATAATTAACGGGACCTCCTAACCTACATTCTTCGGCCAAGTGTAGTACCAAGTGCTCCATTGAATCAAAAAAACTTGGTGGAAAAAATGTTTCTAGCACGAGCATCGTTCAGACTATAGACTTTTCCAAATTTTTTAAATCATCTCGGATTAAGGTAGAAGAACAAATGTCTTGAAAGAAATTTGAAAGCGAAGATAGTGCATCAACAATATATTGAGGTAGAAGCTCACGAATCGCATGCGGCAACAACTTTTGCATGATAATATGACAATCGTGTGATTTGAACCCCGAAAACGTACAATTCTCTTTACAACAACGACCTATATTTGATGCATAACCATCTGGAAGTGACAATGAACGAAACCAATCACACATGAGTTTTCGTTGTTTTTTGTGAGTGTAAAAGGTGCTTTTGTCTTTTTTCCACCTTCGATCCACAATTCGGGCAAAACATTCATCAACTTGCAATCGATCCTTGCCTTCTTGTGATCCTTCGTCTTGTTTGTATCATTGATGATAGTTTAAAAAATATTGTCAAACACATTTTTTTCGGTGTGCATGACATCGATACAATGACGCATCGAAAGTGATGACCAATATGGCAACTCAAAAAACATTGAAAAGTGCGTCCAATTGTGATCAACTCCGAAACCGAGGCTTTTATTATTTTTGTTTTCTCTTCCCGGTGGTGGAAATTCTAAATTTTCACAAATATTCTTCAAAGTCTCACCACTTGAGCGACCAACAAACACCCTTTTTTCTTCACTTGGAAACTAAGTACTTGGAAGACGGAGAGGATCATCTTCGGGTAAGAAACAACGATTTGTACCAAAAAAACTACACTTTCCACATGTTTTCAATTGAATTCCTTGAATTTTTCCACCACAAACCGGACATGAGAGTTTTCCATGTGTTGACCATCTGCTAACCATACCTAACCCAAGAAAATCGGTTATTGTCCACATAATCTCCGCCCTCAAGGTAAAATTTTTCTTTAATGATTGATCAAATGTTTACACCCCTACATCCCACAACTCCTTTAATTCGTTTAAGAGAGGTCTAAGGTACACGTTTAGATTCTTGGCTGGACTCTTTTCACCGGGAATTAAAAGAGGCATAAAAGTGTACGGTTTTTTCATTCCCATAGAGGGAGGAAGATTGTAGACCACCACTATCACCGGCCACACCGAGTACACCTTTTTCCCGGAATTGCTAAAAGGGCAAAATCCATCGGTTGCAAGTCCAAGACGGATATTCCTACTCTCCCTTGCAAATCTTGGATAACGACGATCAAATTCTTTCCACTAATCTCCGTCTGTAGGGTGACTAAGTTCTCCTGGCTTTGTTTCCCTTTTTTGTAACATGTCATGTGTTTAGCGGTATGCTCTGACATATAAAATCTCTGTAAACGAGGGATAAGTGGAAAATATCTCAAGACCTTGTTCGGTATCCCTCTTCCGTTTTTCTTTTTTTACCTTTGTAACGACTTTTACCACAAATGTCACAAACAATCTTGTTCTCATCATCACCGTAGTACAACATACAATCATTCTCACATACATCAATTTTCTCATATCCCAAAGTTAACTTCTTCATCATTGTTTTCATAATGTAATAAGAATTCGGTAAAGTATGGTCCTTAGGAAGAACTTCACCAAGAAATGCAAGTAAAGAATCAAAGACCTTTTCAGAGCATTGTGCCATATTTTTAAAATGTAACAATCGAGTGGTCAATGACATTCTTGTAAAAGTTTTGTTACCCGGATAAATTGGAGCTCCCGAATCTTTAACATCCTTGTAAAATTGAGAAGCATATGCATTTGGTGGTTCTTCAACATTACTATTACTCGCATCACCATGATTTTCACCACTAATATCTCGTAATAATGCGTTTAAATCAAAGGGTTCTTCAACAATCTCTTCCTCAACAATCTCTTCCGAGGTACACTTACGTTTTTTCTTTTTGATAACTTCTCTTTTTTCACCATGCAAAGTCCATACTTTATAATGTTCCATAATACCATTTTTATATAAGTGAAGTTCAACACTATCAAGTTTCGCCGACAACGCATTTTTACATTTCTTACACGGACATAATATTTTTTCGCCCTTCATACCATTTTTACGCGCGAACTCCAAAAATTCTTTCACACCATCCCAATATTCATTACTCGATGAAAGTACATTATTTTCCACACGTCGGTTCATCCAATCACGTTTCGACATATATATATATATATATATATATATATATATATATATATATATATATATATATCAATTTCATAATACATTTTTCACATAACTATAAATCAACAAAAAAACATATTCACATTTCACACAATTAATGCACAAATATAATGTACATATATATTCGACAAATTTAATATGTACACAAAATTAAAGAATATTTACAAACATGTATATTTGTTCACTATTAATGTACATATTCACAAATATAATATGTACAAAACATGTATGTATATATTCACAAATGAAAAAAAATTAAAACAAAAGTGGGCATAATTTATAACATACCATTAATGAGCTTTCAATGTTCTCCAAGATTTCTCTAGATTCAAGCCTCCAACCAATTAATGTCTCAAGAAAACAATAAATGAAGAGTGAAAGAAAAAGGGGTGTATAACAATAAATTAGGGTCAATTCTAATCCGACCATAACGGTCGGTTTAAAGTACGAATTATCAACTTTTTTGACACCATCGGTGCAGAGGTAGTTGGGAGCATTTAATGCAGTTTTAATCTGACTAAAACGGTCGGAATAAGTGGTCGGGTTTGCAACCGACCATTACGGTCGGATTCATTCCAGAGAGCAAAAAAACCGACTAATTTAAACCGACCACTATATTAAGAATACGGTCAGGTTTACTGGGGGAGCAATGGTAAAAAACGGTCGGTTTAAGACTTTCAGTCGGATTACTCGGTCGGTTTAAAGCCTGCAATTTTTTTTTCCTGTAGTTCTGGTTCCCAGCTGTACCAATAACACAATCAACGCAATAAAATCAATCCATCCACCAAATCAATCCATCGAATCTATCTATCCATCCAGTATCCAGTATATTAAGAATCATTAAAACATTAAAATTTACGTAAGATCTTTAAATATATGAAACCATAGTTTACAAATCCAAACCAAAAGTCTACAAATCCAAACCATAGTTTTTAAGGTACACAATCATCCAATCGGACCAAAAGTAATCATACATCAATGTCCATCAAATCCGGACCATTTTTCTTGTAGCAAATTACATTAAATTTCCTAGGATTAATAGGCCCCCCGGTAAAGACTAGAACATCTCCAACTTCTAGCCCTAACGATTTGGCAAAACCCACCCAAGCTCGATCCTGAATTCTTATTCGTTGACCGGTCGCCTTAACTTGTAAGTGCCACGTTTTATTGTTAAGCTCATCCTTAATTTCCAAGACATCACCGTCATGCCACTTCTCCGCCACTGATTTGAACTTTGCTGCTAGCTCCTACACATTAATCACAGGTTAAACAATTGAAAAATCATAAATCTTTTTTTGCTAAATAATTAAATCATACAAATTTTAATATAAAACAAACAAAAACTTACAATTCCATAGCAATAATTCAGGAGATGTGATTGTACAATTCCTATTTTGAATTCATTAACAGAATATGATTTCTTCACGAGGCTTGGACCAAATAAAATTGCTTCAAATCGCCCATCACCAAGATAAGTAAGCACTATAATGTCTCCCTCCTCAAAAAACCTCAAGCCAGAAATCTTTCTTTCCGGTGAGTAAGATCCAATGAAGGTTTGGCCATTTGGTAAAGTAACTGTAATTTCAGAAGGTAGAAGATGAGCAAATCGCTTAAAAAAAGCCGGGGAGAGGGCCTGCATTTGTACATATGTATATGATCAACCAAAATTATATCAAAAAAGATGAAAATTGTATTGCGTATAATGCATTAAAAGTAAGATAATGTGAACTTACTACGAGACCCCTTTCTGCGTGGGATTTAGTCTTACATAATGAAAAAGCCTTACATCCAACCATGGTAAGTTTATCTAAAAATAAAAACACAATTACTTAAGTTAATTACTAATTGATAGCTATATATATATATATATATATATATATATATATATATATAACAAAGGATAAATGATAGAAAATTTACCATAGGTCGGGGGATCATACTCAACCTCTGTCAGATATTCATTCAAAACATTTACCATAAAGATCCCGTTGCCCTTGTAGGTAAACACGGCGCATATACCATACTTGCTCCGAATTTCTTAAAAAATCCCAATACGTTTTTAAAAATCCCATCCTCCCGATCGAATCTCACATGGGTCTTCTCACCGTTAGGAAGCTCGAATATAACTGTTTCTGGCATCTCAGCTCCAAAATGTGTTAAAATCGGCGGTGGTATTCTCTACGGAAAAAAGAGGTGTCATACATATCTACATATTCAAATGCATAAATTAATTGACCATTACTCATACCATTTTATTTTGCGGTTTATATTCGCTGGGATGGACAAGGCGCATAAAACGTGGAAAGAGGTAATTTTGACCATCCATATCTATATATTCAAAAAAAGAGAATGAATTGAACAACAAAATTACATAAAAATTGAACATAAATTCGAATGTGTCAAATCGAACCAACAAATCCAACATAGAAAATCCTATAATCGAAAATAAATTTAAATCCATCAATTCGAACCAACAAATCCAACATACTAACTCATATAATCGAACATAATTCGAACCAAGAAATCTGACATACAACATCATATAATCGAACATAATTCGAACCAAGAAATCCAACATACCAAATCATATAATAGAGAATCAATTTATTAGCCCTAAATTCATAAACTTAAAAGCCCAAATCGAATATATAGATACAGTGTGTGTGTGTGTACGTATATAACAGAGAGAGAGAGATGAGTTACTAGAGAGAGAGAGAGACGAGTTACCAGAGAGAGAGAGAGATGCCGGAGAGAGGAGTTACCGGAGAGAGGAGAGAGTTAATTGGAGAGAGTTAATTGGAGAGAAAATAAAACGGGAACAACAAATATAAAAATAAAACGGGAACAACAAAAAATATTTAAGTATCGCATAAACTCGACCGTTAAAAGGCCAGAAACAACGGTCGGAAGTAATGGTCGGTTTTATTCTTTAGTGTTCGTGTGGGATCCACAAATAATATTGGTCGGTTTTAGTGGTCGGATTAAACTGACGTGGTCCGTCAATCAACAAAAGTGGGCTCCACAAGACCTGTTGGTCGGTTTAAGTGGTCGGTTTTATAATTTAGTATTCGTGTGGGATCCACTAAGAGAATTGGTCGGTTTTATTGGTCGGATTAGACTGATGTGGTCCGTCAGTCAACAAAAGTGGGCTCCACAAGTCATATTGATCGGTTTAAGTGGTCGGGTTTAGCTCCAGTAAAAAGTTGGTCGGATTTATGACGGTCGGAAAAGACTCTGTTTCTTGTAGTGTTATAGGCACTGTTGCAAGGTAATATGTCTATGAGTTTTCTACCTAAGCTGTTTCTTTGCCAAAAACAAAAATTTGCATGCTCCAAAATGATTTTCATACCTGCATCCTACATTCTCATTCTTTAGAATTTATGTCTTTTCCTAGCACAGTTACAAAGTAGTCTTACTTCTCAATTTTAATTAATGGTACGTACCCAGTACACCATTGCATTGCATCAATTAGTTGGACATGAAGCTATAATTACTGATTATGATTTCAAGAACTCTACAGATAGTAGATCAATCCACGTTTTCAAGTTTGTGCAAGTCTTGTCAAGTTAGATAATTGTAAACTGAAGCATTAAAATTTTCACAATATTAGAACAGGTTGCGTATTTTCTTTCACTTGTGTTTACAATCAAAAGTCTCGAAGTTGTTCAAATGATGGAGATGTAGCAAGTTATTTAATGGTTCAATGAGTTAAAAATAATACATACAATTAATTGATAAATAAATGAGAGATAGTTAAGCTGGTTTACTTGTTACATCTTTTCAAAAGTATGAAGACTGAATCCTACCATGAAACTGAAAGCAACATTGGTGGATGCTGTAGTGTTGGTGCCGTGCATGTCGAAAGTCCATGTTCCGAGGTTTCCCAGGCTTCTCAAAATCGTTCCGCAAGCTGGTGAGTATGCTTTTCCATAAGGCAACCTGAGCATGTTATTTTACTGCCCATACTATTAGTAATTTGTAGATATTTTAACCATAATCTTTTATTAATATCGATAAAGATTTGGCTTTTTATATAGGTATTATGTTTAAAGACATGTGTAGGTTTTCAATCTCCAGCATCCAAGCGTTTCACACTTTAGCACAATTTAAGATTAATTATGTCAAAGGCTACGATTTTATATTATTGTAATTTGAATTTCCGTGAAAGATAAATATTCATTCAGTCCACAAGCACTATTTCCTTAAAATGAACGTACATTTCATATTTTGTATGTTTGAGGCTCTCTGTGAAACAGTAAGACATTCGTGAAACTGTTATAAAAAGTTGGCAAAAGCTACCTCTTATTCAACTGATACTGTCTGCTTGCATGATAGTGCAAAGTGAGTTTTTGCTGCTTCTATTATTTCTTGAAAGAAATGTGGAACTTATCAAACTTCTTCTTGTAGCGTTTAAACTCAGTTCATGATTCTATTTAATCAATGGGTTGTGGGGTATTTATACCGATGGTTCTTGTTTTAATAATAGAAGTTTGGTCGAGGTTGATATCAAATCTGAATTCTTTTCATTCTGGATTGCATAATTTTGGGTTTAGTAATTTTATACCTATTAATAATTGGGTCTGTATAATCTTATCTTGATCAGGTCCAGTGTTCTTTGACTTTATTGTTCTTTGACGTTATTGAAAAGATTTCCGTATCATATAACTTCTGTTAAGTATGAAATGCAACAAAAGTTATTCAGTTGCTGTACATGTTTGAAGTTAACTGGCTATGGCACTTTTATCCTCTAACTATATGCTTAACTACTTTTAATATTAATCTTTTAGGTGTGTCAGCGCAATGGATGAAATCAGATGCGAGTATCTTCATCTCAAGGCACATTTAGATGAGATTCTGCAGGTGAAGCTAAATAAATTTTAATTAGTACAAATTTTGTGTGTAAATGTGTGGTTCAAGCTTTCTTTGTATCTTGATGTCTATAAATTTTTTACTTTGAATATCTAGTAACAAGAACAAACCCTGCTCCACACCAGAATCATATCGTTTGCTTTAAAATGGTGAATCTAGTCTAGTTGATGGTTTAGTACTAACCAAAGGTAGTTAATCTATACATCAGTTACTTTGACTACACATGTGATTTTAACAGTGTTTTCTTTTCTATATATATGCAGCTACTCTAAACAACTTGGATAAGAACAATCTCCACTACATGATTTGAGGACGTGTTTTGTATTGAACAAATTGTACTAATAATTTCTATTTTTTCCAATATTTTGAAATTTCTATCCCTGTTTTACTATTTTATCAAATGAAGTTTAGTCGATTTCTCTTAGATTGTTACAAACCTAACTTTTGTCAAGGTAAATGGTGTTTCCATGATCTGTTTTTTTTTCATACTTGGTTATGCTCAAAGTTATGTAGGAAGATATAGATGACAACATAGGCTGTTCCATTATGTTAACCACTTCTTTTACAAATAAAGGAGGGTTCGTTAAATTGTGTAAAATTTTATAATTTTACAGGTAGATACTTAATATTTTTATAATATAGTAGGTTGTATAGATTCAATTGAATAATATATAATTATTGGACGCAAGTAATTATAAGTGAAAATGCACACATAGGGGGCACGGTGAATAGGTACTGTTGTGACTATTAATGACCAATTTTAATTATTACCAAGTTACTTGACTATATATGCCCAAACCTGTCTCATATGCTGTCTGGCAGCTAACTCAATTCAATAAATTAACACATAAAGCAAGTAGCTAAGTTATGCAGTGCAGTAAATGCAAAGTGCATTAAGTAAAGAACACACATCAATTTAGCCTGGTTCGACCCCTATTGCCTAATGGTCCACATCCTGGTCCTCTACCAATAAAGGAATATATTAGTAATCACAATGAATTACTTTACCAACTCGATAAAGTAATATATTATTGATCACAATGAATTACAATTACATAATATAATATTATATGTGCCTGATTCTCCAAGTCACTGATTGCAGCTTGTTCCTTGAATACAACTCTCTAAGTACTATAATAAACCAAGTATGAACTACTCTATCCTAATTGTTCCTTGAACCCAGCTCGTCAATCCAGCAACTACCAACTTACAAGTTGAACAATACAAAGATAGAATAAATTACAATTGAAATGAACTCTAATAAAGTATATAAATCGTATTATGTGTATATAGAGCTCAAGTGTATAAGGATATATCAATTCAGTTCGAAAAGACACTAGTATCTCTTTAAAATGATGTTCAACAACCTTTAAAGGTAACACACATAAGTCTTTATATAGTGAACAAATAATGTTCGAAGTATTCAAACAAAAGTCTAACTTTCTTGACCAGAAAAGCCTCACATTTATTTTGTTTGATTAATTCAATACCAACGTTCAGAAAAACAATGTTTAGAAATTGAGCAGATTTAAAACTAGAACGTTGAAGATACAACGTATAGCAGATTTAGAAACTTAGAGAAAACAAAAGTTTGTTTAGGATAAAACTTTTATAAACAACCAACGTATAAAATAGGAGTTTAAAAGATGATTATGTTTTAAAAACTTTTTGAACCAATATATATAATTATACAATATGTTTTCCAATTAGAATCCTTACTAAAACTCTATGAAAGTAGGATTTCGAGCAATTCTAGACTCTGGCTGCCAGCTTGCTGCATTAGACAAAAACTTTTCTTGGCAGCTAGCTGCTATACCCTGTTTTTCTAAGTAATAACGTAATTATTATACCTTGCAAAACATGCAAAACAAAGTTAGTCTAGTACACACACCCACATCCAGCTTGCTTGCTTTGTGTGAACAACAAAATCATGAGGGTTTCAATCTCCCCTTTTTGATGATTACAAAATTGAGAATCAAAACTCCCCCTAAATATGATAACGATAACAATATGCTGTAAAAGACGTACTACATAACAAAGTACATATTCAAAATTTAAATCTATTCAGCACAATCATGATAAAACCATATACAACCATTCAAACTTAACCAATTACCATTAGAACACAAAATAAGATTACCATTAAACTAAAACAAGATTCATAATAAACCAAATCCATCAAACACAAGCATCGATCAACAGCTAATTCCAAATCTTAACCAACACAAACTTAAGCGGTACGTAACAACCAACAACCAAGAATAAACAAGTTCAATGAATTAATAACCCTAAATTCCTAAAATTTTCTCCCCCTTAATCATTACAAAAGAATAAAACCTAGGACTCATTATTGTCGATATCCTCCTTAGTCTTCATCAAACATGTAGCAACATGGAAATCATCATGAGTAATATTAGGAACATCTTTGACTCCAGTCTCCTTGTTAGCATCCCCAAGAACCACTTTTGCAAAATCATGGAGCTCCTGAGCAGTAGAAACATTTGCAGAATGAAGTCTAGTGTGAGCAGAGATAGAAGTATGAGGACCAGCCATTATCTAACGTAGAAAACTCATCTCCTCAGCCATCTCATCCAGTCGAGCATTCACCATGTTCAGAGCCTCCCTATTTTCCTTTATATTACAGAATTTCGAACCTCAACAACAGAGCTCATAACAATCTCAACCGAAGTAGGAACTTGTGCAAGGGTAGGTGGAGAAGAAATTTTCAAATGAATCAATGTACCATCAGGTTCAACCTTCAACTAAGAGTGCTTTTAAGCTCTTAAATTTCAAAAACTCTTTAGCAGTTTCACGGTCTTCATCCTTAAGCTCAACACGATACCAATCAAAAATTCGAGTGAACAGCAACCCATATGGAAGACTACAAGAAGTGTGGGGCTCAAAAACATCCATCATGTTCTTCAAAGTTTACCTAGCAAAATTAAAAGGATAACGAGAAAGAAGCATTGCAACAATAGTAACATCTTATGC
Organism: Saposhnikovia divaricata; assembly: GCA_036435485.1. Classification (NCBI taxonomy): domain Eukaryota; kingdom Viridiplantae; phylum Streptophyta; class Magnoliopsida; order Apiales; family Apiaceae; genus Saposhnikovia; species Saposhnikovia divaricata. The sequence goes on from CM071595.1 coordinate 37,513,342, forward strand.
CACAAAGTTTGAACAACTTTCAGTTCATGGATTCACATTATCAATACAAATCTTAAATAAAAGATCTACTATAGGGGTAACTATCAAAGTAGTAGGAGCAACATATAGAATACAAGATTGATCCATCTATTATGCCATACCAAATTGGAAGATTCAAAAAAGTCTTCAAAAAACACGAAACTCATTTCAATCCTGATAAATTGGCGGTGTGTTACACTGAAGAACTTGGCAAACCTTTTAAGATATAAGAAGGTTAAAATATGTAATTAGAAGAAAAAAAAATATGTTCTTCTGCTAATTAGTAGAAAACTCTCCAGTTAATTATTAAGAGGATGGTAAGATGACTTACCATATGATTAAGATCTTAATTAATGAAAGGAAGGTAAGATGACTTATCATATGATTACTAATTAAGATAACTAAATTTAATGTTCTGTTTTATAAAAACTAAACTATTTCTATTGCCAATACCATGTCACTCTTCTCTACTTGTCACATTTCTCTTCATCTCCATCAATCCTCTCTTTATGAGATTTCTCTTCATCTTCATCAATCCCACCACTCTTTTTCAACTTCTGAATAACATTATAAAAAACAATCTATAGAATATATAGAATTTCAGTGATGTTATTTTTAAAGTAGGATACATACATAAGGCATTTTATTTATGACAACACTGTTTTGGACTAGATTTTGTAACACAAATTAGAGATTTATTATTAAGACTTGGTATTGGTGATCCTTACACATTCTTATTTTGGTAAGTTGTTTAATTGAAGTAAGTTATAAATGGTCTGAAGTAACAGGTTTCCAGAAGTAACAGGTTGATCGAATGAATTGTTAATGTGGAGGAATTCGACAGAATCTAACACAATTCAAGAAGATAATTTTGAAGATGGACTTATGGTCAAAGCTGTTGAACCACTTGTTACTAAGAATGGGTTTGAAGCTCTGACCGAGATACTTGAAGATCAACTTATTGTACCAATAACGGATTCCCCAGGAAAGAGGCGGAACAAAAGTAAATCTCCGGTTCTAACTAGAGAAAGAGAGTCTATATCTCTCATTGTGGAAACCGGTCCAAATTCAAGTGGTTCTTTGAGTTCGAGAAAAGAAGTAATAGATGAGGATGGTTTCACTAGAGTCATTAAAGTTTCTAACAGAAAAAGCTCCAGGTTGGCAGGTACGCCAACGATCCTAAAATGTTTATTATGAACTTCACAATATGGAATGGGAGAGGTATCAATAAAAGTCCTCATAAAAAAGAAGTGATAAAATATATCTCTAAAAACCATATCTCTCTTATGGGCTTAGTTGAAACGAAAGTTAGAATCCAGAATTCTAATGATATTTCTAGACGTATTAATAAAAAATGGAAGGGGATTTTTAACTACGAAGAACATGACTATGGTCGTGTGTGGGTTGGATGGGATCCTTCTATCTGGATCCATGCTCATGTGAAATCTGCTCAGCATGTCACCTGCTTTGTGACATTTTTGGAGAAGCAAATCACATTATGTGTTACATTTTTATACGCCCTGAATCAACCTCATGAAAGGGAGCCTTTATGGAGAGATCTTGAAAATCTTGGTCAGGCTATTAAAATGCCTTGGTGTATAAATGGTGATTTCAACTGCATTCTGGCTTTAAAAGAGGTGAAAGGAGGGCGTGAACAGTGGACAACTGGTATGCAATCTTTTCTCGATTGTGTCTCTAATTCGGCTCTAGGGCATATTAAAACAGTTGGGCCTCTCTACACTTGGACTAATAAACAAGCATATCTTATCTAGAAATGTCAAGATCGTATGTTAGTTAATAAGGAATGGTTCAATCTATATACTGAAGCTATTGTTATGGTTAAAAATACGGGAACCATGGATCATTGCTCCCTAATTTTCTCGGTTCCAATGAAACTTGAAAAGATCTCAAAACCTTTTCAATTTCATAACTACTTGATTGGGATTGATGGTTTCTTGTCAACTGTCTCTAGAATCCGGGAGAATCAATGGTATGGGGATCCTATGGCCATTTTGGTTCGAAAGTTGAAAGAAGTTAAAAGCGCTTTAGTGATTCTAAATAAGAGTCATGGTACCACCGGTAACAATGTTTCTATGGCCCATGCTTCCTTGTCTGAGGTGCAAGATCAGCTGGTTAATGATTGTGAAAATCCAAACTTGCTCCATCTAGAAAATCAAGAATGCCATAAGCTTAAGATTACCTTGTTAGAAGAATAGCATTTCCTACTCCAAAAATCGAGGGTAAGGTGGCTTACATGTGGGGATGACAACAATACCTACTTCTTTAATAGAATAAAGGCGAACTCGAATGTCAATGAGATCCTAGCTAATGAAAATGAAGATGGGGTCTTGGTTTCTGGTCACAAAGATGTATCTAAAGCGACTGTTAATTTTTTTTCATCCACCTTGGGCACTCACTCGGACCTGGAACCTTGTGATTTCGATCGCCTTGATTGCAATCAAATTATTACTGCTCAGGCTCTAGCCCTTGAAGCCCCTATTACTGACGATTTAATTTTGGCTACTTTTAAGGCCATGAAAAGGAACAAGGCACCGGGGCCAGATGGATGCACGGTTGAGTTTTACTTGGCATCTTGGGATATTGTGGGAAACACCTTTTGTGAGGCTGTAAAAAGCTTTTTCTCTAATGATTCTTTGCATAAATCAATAAGTGCCACAAGCATTGCTCTAATTCCTAAGGTACCCACTCATTCCACCATGCGTGATTTTCGCCCTATTTCTTTATGCTCAATCTCTTATAAGTGTATTGCTAAGATTATTTCTTCTCATCTTAAACTGGTCATGCCAAGTATTATTGACATCTCTCAATCAGCGCTTATACCAGGACGGAGTATTTTTGACAATATACTTATGGCCCAAGAGTTATTTCGAGGCTATCATCGTGACACAGGTCTATCCAAGTGTGCTTTAAAGCTTGACCTCTACAAAGCTTTTGATTCAATTCATTGGGACTTTATCATGGGTGCTCTTTGAAAATTAAATTTTCCATCAAAATTTTTGAAGTGGATTTACTTATACATTTCTACGCCCTCGTACTCTGTCAAGGTAAATGGATCTTTGTGTGGTTTTTTCGAGGGAAGAAAGGGGCTCCGTCAAGGGGACCCTTTTTCTCCATATCTTTTCGCAGTTGCTATGAATGTTTTGTCATCTATGCTTGCTCAAACTCCGGTAAACTTTAGATTTCATTGGAAATCCAAAGATATGAAGCTTACACATCTTTTTATGCTGATGATGTTCTGCTATTCTCTAACAGTGACATTGCTTCTCTCACGTACCTTATGGATTGTGTTTCTCTTTTCTCAAATGCTAGTGGGTTATGTCCAAGAATTGGCAAAAGCACTGCTTACTTTGGAAACTGCAAGGAAGACTTTACTAGCTGGTTTGACACTACTTATGGTCTTGCTCATGGAGAGTTACCTGTCCATTTTTTAGGAGTTCCTCTAATTTCATCCATGCTGAGACATAACGACTGTATGCCTCTGCTGGACAAAATAACGGCTAGGATTTCATGTGGGACGTCTGCACTATTATCTCTGGCTGGTAGAGTGCAACTTATTAAGTTGGTTCTATATGTTGTGCAAGCATATTGGACTAATCATTTCGTTCTTCGTGCTACAGTGCATTGTAGACTTCAATCAATCTTCACGAGATTTATGTGTAAAGGGGATGTCAATGCTAAAGGGGGTGCAAAGAATAGTTGGGATTCTATTTGCTTACCATATGAAGAAGGTGGCCTAGGCTTTAAACACTCTAAAGAGTATAATCAAGCTCAGATTCTTACTCATCTCTGTAAGGTTGTGTGCAAGAGTAAAGGTTTGTGGCCTCAATGGGTCAATAACACTGTGTTTAAGAGATAACATTTCTGGACTATGAAAATGCCTAATGACTGTTCTTGGATCTTCAGAAATGTTCTCAGACTTCGTCCCTTGGCACGCCAGTTTCTCTCTTTCAAAATTGAAAATGGCCTTGGGACATCACTTTGGTTTGATCCCTGGTGGCACGATATATGCTTGGCTAATAATAATCATGATCGCATTATTGCTCAACCTGGTATCTCAAGTGAGGCTAATGGGCATTCTCTTCTCAATACTGGTTCTTGGGTTCTTCCTCGACCATCAAACATACTTCATCACCTTCATCCTAGTTTGATGCATTGGACTCAAAACTTCGGTTACCCAAACTTTGATCTCAGTTCTTTAGATGTACTCCTTTGGGATGGGTTGCCGCTTCACAAGGTCAAAACTCGGAGTATCTGAAACTCTATTCGAACGTCTTCTCCTCAAGTTACATGGTGTAAGCTTGTCTGAAATAGGTTTAGGATTCTGCAGTATGCTCATCTAGAATGGATATTATGTCATGGACGCCTTCCAATCTCACATAGCTTCACTTGGCTTAGATGTGTTACAGTTATGTCACCTTTGTGTGGGGGGGGGATTGAAACAGATTCTCACTTGTTTATTACATGTCCTTACAACAGCTTCATTTTCTTTCCCTGGGCAACATTTCGAACCACATACATAGGAACATTGCTCTCCTCACTGTTCAGATCTTCTCGTATCACCTATGGCGGGAAAGAAATGCTAGATTACATGATAAAGGGGCATTTGATTCCTATGGCTGGAAGATCACTAACACGGAATGGTTCATCAAGCATGCTAATTTAGAGCTTTATAGGTGGATTTTTATTTGATTCCATATTTTTGGATGTTTCCTTTTTTGTTCTTTCTATCTCCAATCTATTTATTATGGTAGATTGGTTATAGATAGTTTCTCTCTTTGCTTTGACTTAGAGCAAGGGTCAATCGCTGTATATCCTCCTTTTCTTTAATATAATATTAATTCATCAAAAAAAAAATTATTGAATTCTAATTGTAATATATATACTTTTTTAAAAAATTTGGATGTAAATAGCATATGATTAGAAAATGAAAAGACTAATTGTGTATCTATATTTTTAGAATATTATTTACTTATTGCTAAAAATATATATGAAATAGAGTTCAAAACATTAAAAATAAATTTTATCTAAATTTTGTTAATTGCTAAAAAAATATCTTCCTTATTGCTAAAAAATATGTTCATTTTTCTAACGGGTTAAGTATCAAATTTGTCAAATATCTCGGTGAAGTAAAACTATTTTTCATTGGTTTCTATACACTATGATACTATAACCAAATGTTATGAATTCTAGTATTTTTGATAATATATTTATATTTTAAAAAAATTATTTACTATTTATTTTTAATTTTATAAATAATTATCTTTATTTTTCGGGTACATATAGAGGTATTTGTTTATTTTTATTATTACTTTAATAATTCAAATGATATGAATGAATTGATGTATGACATTACTTAACCCTTTTTCAAATGTAAAAGAAATATCTAGAATATTATTTACTTATTGCTAATTTTTTGTACTTGTGCATCTTTGAATCTTTGGTGAGTGATCAATCCTAGAAATTCATGAATTTTTTAAAGTAAAAATAAAAAGATGAACATATTTGAAGGATCGAATAAAAAGTAGGTCTCAGTGGGAATATATCAACTTTGTCTACATCTGTATTCAAATTCTTAGATAAACATGACTTTTTTTTCTAGAATCACACTAAAATCTTTTGCAATTTTTTTCTACCTTCCTCCTTCCTCGTTTGTAACTCCACTGGTGAACTTCCAATATCACTTTTCACATATTTGATATGTAAATTCTACTTTTTCTTTCATTTATGTTGTAAACATTTTTTTTCCTGAATAGATTGCTCAAAACAGCGTCCTTGCCAGAATTCGACAATTGGAGCGTATGGTAACTCATTTTTACCTCATTTTCCATCTAATTTTAAGGAACTATAAGTTATTTCCTTTTTTCTTTTCGGGTAGGTGGGATTAGGATTCTAAAACTTAAGCATGATCTTGTATTTGTTAAGTAACCAACTCATCTAAAACATTAAGGTGTTAGAGGAAGGCCCCAACAGGATCTTTTATTATATTCTAACACTTCATCTTTGATGCATAACTTGCCTTCGTGTCCATATTAAATATTGTGAATATTGGGCCTGGGACCTCTGCGTGCCTCTGATACCATGTTAAGTAACCAACTCATCTAAAACCTTAAGGTGTTAGAGAAAGGCCCCAACAGGATCTTATATTATATTCTAATAGTATTTAGGATGGAAAAGAGTATCCAAAGGACTTACAGATAAATTTTTGCTTTTATGCAATTATGCTTATATATCATTGTGTAACTGAAAGTTGGGGAGTAATTATTTTGAAATAAGTTACCCTCTTATAATAACAGTGATGTGATTAATTAATTTTTTTTATTATAAAATCATTTATCCAAATCACTATGTTTTTGAATTCTTGTATGTTTATTTGGTTTTAGGCGTTCACACAAGTGCTGTTAGATTTTTAATTACACAACTGAATTAGATGGATTGAATAGAAAATCAGTAGTGCAATTTTCATTTTTTTTGAAGATGTGCTGAGAATAGTTTGTAAATGGATGTTTAACTATTAATTAATATTTGATGAAATAATTTAATTTGTTAGTAGTAATTTACGCCCAGCCTAAATTATAATTGCATTCTTGTCCTTAATTGGTTTGGTGCGCTTATTTTTAATGTAAAAGGTTATTTTCTATTTCTACTGTCGGTCCATCTGATGTTTTTGCTTACAGGGCTTGGTGAACGACCAGCTCGAAGAGTGTTATAGACTATTAGCAGATGATGAGGACTCATCCTTTGCTGAATTGCTTAGGATGATCTACCAAAATGCAAGCAGTTACATAACGATTATGGATAATATCTTGTACGCATCAATCTCCACATAATTCTGTTGTGTTTTAAAGTTAATGTACATACTTACTCCTCTTGTTCATCTATTTTAATTTTTGAATTTAGGAATGACAATGTAGTTGACTTCAAAGTTTTGAAGAAAGTTTGCTATGACCTTATAGGCACTGTTGCAAGGTAATATGTCTATGAGTGTTCTACCTAAGCTGTTTCTTTGCCAAAAACAAAAATTTGCATGCTCCAAAATGATTTTCATACCTGCATCCTACATTCTCATTCTTTAGTATTTATGTTCTTTTCCTAGCACAGTTACATAGTAGTCTTACTTCTCTATTTTAATTAAGGGTACGTACCTGCATCAGTTAGTTGGACATGAAGCTATAATTACTGATTATGATTTGTATGTCGTCATACAATTTCAAGAACTCTACAGATAGTAGATCAATCCACGTTTTCAAGTTTGTGCAAGTCTTGTCAAGTTAGATAATTGTAAACTGAAGCATTAAAATTTTCACAATATTAACAGGTTGTGCATTTTCTTTCACTTGTGTTTACAATCAAAAGTCTCGAAGTTGTTCAAATGATGGAGATGTAGCAAGTTATTTAATGGTTCAATGAATTAAAAATAATACATACAATTAATTGGTAAATAAATGAGAGATAGTTAAGCTGGTTTACATGTTACATCTTTTCAAAAGTATGAAGACTGAATCTTACCATGAAACTGAAAGCAACATTGGTGGATGCTGTAGTGTTGGTGCCGTGCATGTGGAAAGTCCACGTTCCGAGCTTTGCCAGGCTTCTCAAAATCGTTCCGCAAGCTGGTGAGTATGCTTTTCCATAAGGCAACCTGAGCATGTTATTTTACTGCCCATACTATTAGTAATTTGTAGATATTTTAACCATAATCTTTTATTAATATCGATAAAGATTTTGCTTTTTATAATAGGTATTATGTTTAAAGACATGTGTAGGTTTTCAATCTCCAGCATCCAAGCGTTTCACACTTTAGCACAATTTAAGATTAATTATGTCAAAGGCTACGATTTTGTATTATTGTAATTTGAATTTCCGTGAAAGATAAATATTCATTCAGTCCACAAGCACTATTTCCTTAAAATGAACGTACATTTCATATTTTGTATGTTTGAGGCTCTCTGTGAAACAGTAAGACATTCATGAAACTGTTACAAAAAGTTGGCAAAAGCTACCTCTTATTCAACTGATACTGTCTGCTTGCATGATAGTGCAAAGTGAGTTTTTGCTGCTTCTATTATTTCTTGAAAGAAATGTGGAACTTATCAAACTTTTTCTTGTAGCGTTTAAACTCAGTTCATGATTCTATTTAATCAATGGATTGTGGGGTATTTATACCGATGATTCTTGTTTTAATAATAGAAGTTTGGTCGAGGTTGTTATCAAATCTGAATTCTTTTTATTCTGGATTGCATAATTTTGGATTTAGTAATTTTATACCTATTAATAATTGGGTCTGTATAATCTTATCTTGATCAGGTCCAGTGTTCTTTGACGTTATTGAAAAGATTTCCATATCATATAACTTCTGTTAAGTATGAAATGCAACAAAAGTTATTCAGTTGCAGTACATGTTAGAAGTTAACTGGCTATGGCACTTTTATCCTCTAACTATATGCTTAACTACTTTTAATATTAATCTTTTAGGTGTGTCAGCGCAATGGATGAAATCAGATGCGAGTATCTTCATCTGAAGACACATTTAGATGAGATTCTGCAGGTGAAGCTAAATAAATTTTAATTAGTAGAAATTTTGTGTGTAAATGTGTGGTTCAAGCTTTCTTTGTATCTGGATGTCTATAAATTTTTTACTTTGAATATCTAGTAACAAGAACAAACCCTGCTCCACACCAGAATCATATCGTTTGCTTTAAAATGGTGAATCTAGTCTAGTTGATGGTTTAGTACTAACCAAAGGTAGTTAATCTATACATCAGTTACTTTGACTACACATGTGATTTTAACAGTGTTTTCTTTTCTATATATATGTAGCTACTCTAAACAACTTGGATGAGAACAATCTCCACTACATGATTTGAGGATGTGTTTTGTATTGAACAAATTGTACTAATAATTTATATTATTTTCAATATTTTGAAATTTCTATTCTTGTTTTACTATTTTATCGAATGAAGTTTAGTCGATTTCTCTTAGATTGTTACAAACCTAACTTTTTTTTTTTGCTAAACTGCTTATATTAAAGAAAAACAAAGGGATTAACCCATGCTCTATGACAAACCATAGAGGTGGCAAGAAAGAAGCAAACTAACAAGAAATCATGATGCTAGCCAACTACCAAAAGAATTTGTACATGAATACTTTGAAAACCAAGAAGAAGAAGAAACATGACACCTAATGTCCATGATTATCCCGCTGACCATTTTTGCTGGGTGAAGAATGCTTTTGTTGTGAGCTCTAGAGTTTCGTTCTCTCCACAAATGATAAGAATAGACCTGGAGAGTAAGGAGGGCCACATGACGAGAAACAGGGTGCTGAATACTGAGCCAAGAATGAAGCAAATCAAGCCAAGAGTTTGCTTGTGTGTTGAGGCCATTCAAAGTTCCCAGCTGCAGTAAAACGTGGTTGCTGTACGTGCAATTCAGGAATAAATGGTTAATGGTTTCGTGACCTCCCACACATAACTAACAAGAATCATGCACCTGTAGGCCAAAAGATGCCAAGCGATGCAAGGTATTTAGACGCCCTTGACAGACCAGCCAAAGATGATGAGCGTATCTTGGGACAGCTAGCCTATGCCAAACACCTTTATGCCACGTAACCACTACAAGAATAATTGAATCAGACAAGGCTTTTTGCCCGTTGTCTGATGCCCTAGAAAACCGTTGTCTATTGAGATGCGGTCTGTTACGCAGCTCAGACAACGGACGCGTCCGTTGTCTTATTCCCTACAGACAACGGTTTTCATCTTAGAAAACGTTGTCTGAAACGCGTGAACAACAACGGTTGTTGTAGAAACCATTGTCTGACAAATAAATCAACAATTGTTTATTAAGTAGAAAATGTTGTTATTTTAATTTTCAGACAAGGCTTTATTTTCCAAAAGAGTGTTGTGTGATCTAAATATTTACGACGCTTTTAGTAGAACAACTCCATTGTCTTAATAGTTTAACACAATGGTTTCCTTTCTAAAACCTGTTGTCTATTCTTGACTTGCACAATTGTTTTCTTTTAATACCTGTTGTCTGAAAGCTGTTAGGCAATGGTTTAAAAAGATAAACATGTTTGAACATTAGCAGAACCACAACAGTTTTTGTTTCTAAAACACTTGTTTCTGATTTTGATAGACAACCGTATTGGACAAAAAACTGTTGTCTGAAGTGTTTACGACAATGGTTTAGCATAAAATACGTTGAATTATTTTTAAAACAACAACGGTTTTTATTAGTATATTGCTTGTAAAAAATCTCTTTGGATAGTGGTTTGAAATTAAGTATCTGTTGTCTGATGTCTTTACCACAATGGTTTCATATGCTTGTATTGAAGTAATGTATTTGGACAACTGTTTTTTTTAACAAGAAGTTGTTACCTAGCTTAATAGACAATGGTTTCATAGAAAATTCAACACATTGCCTAGTACAATGCTTGACAACAGTTTTCATTATAGTCCAATTACCTAAAATAACAAGAGACAATGGTTTTATATAACAAAATTAAAAAACCAAAACTGGAAATATAAAGAAACCAAACTGACAATATAAAGAAGCCAAACTAAAACCAAACCAAACAGCCATTCCATTCCATCGTGTTCAATAAACCATTACAACCAACACATCCAACCAAGTAAAATTCACGAACTAATTAAGTTAAATATGTTCAACAACATCAGATTTTCGGATGCACATACCCCAAAAGTAGAGACTGAAATGTGCAAATACATGTGCATCAGAAAATTAAGTTATATATACTGTGCAACTCCAAAAAATACATGTGCATCAGAAAATTTGCGGTGCGTGGTTACTAAATGTGCAAAGAACCTAAGAAATATCGTGCTTCATGAAGTACTTCGCCCACTCGATCCTGATTTCATTGAGATCATCGACTCCATAGGATAAGCTGCCCCTCCGTAGCCACTGAAAGATTAAACTATATTATCACCAGATTTCAACATAGAAAAGAAGAACACAAAATTAAAAATTTATACCTTTGAAACAAATTTGAGCTCCTTATCACGACATATTTCCTTCATATATCGCATGATAAACAGACCACAGTCCTTGGTCCCGGATTGGGGAGGAACACCCTGAAAAATATTTATATAAATATTAACTCATACATGAAGCAACAATTACAGATATATATCCATACATATATCCGAGAAACTAATATAAGAATAACGGGCGGCCAAGAAATAATTATACCGCAAGATTCTCCCATATGATCTTCTTCTTCGCAATCTTCTTCCCAGCATCCTTGTAAAGATTAATGGCACTACAAAAAAAATATAAATTCGCATTACGACATTTCTCATTAATATAAAGAACAGAAATAATACTATCACACTCACTTGTCAACCACTTCTGTCCATTCTTCGCCTGCAATTCGACGCTTCAATGGGTCCATGTGGTAGACTAATTGTTACTCGGGATTAACAGCGGTGAGCGCCCAATGGTTCCTACAATGACCATTTTGATATTAATAACATAGACGGTGAAAATTAAATTAGAAATACAATTACTCACATATTATTATATGGCAAAAGAAAGAGCTGGCCTGGTTTGGCAGTCTTGAACCGTTCAGCAAGATTATGCGACCTCTCCCCTGCTGTACCACAATTTTTAGAGCCAGTGACAGCAGGATCAACAAACGATATCATGTCGGTCATCTTGTGCTTCCTCAAATAAATATGCAGTAAACTGTACATAAAAAAGTAAAGAATTAGGCCCTTTTACGATATAACTTTGAAGTTGTCTATTTTTCCAAAAATTAATATTTGAGTTTACAAGTCAGAAAACTGGATAAATTCGCAAGTATAAGGTAAGATCCTAATTATTGAAAATTTTAACAGAACTTAATAATACTTACTTGATGAAATAGCAAATGGTTGATCCTGATATTTCTCCTCCAAAGCACAGAGCATGCACGTCGGATAAGAACATAACATTCTTCTTACCTGATCCAAAAGCACCTTCATGTAATTTAAAAGCCAACGTACGACCATCCTTTAATGTGTCACTTGCCCAGAGCCACAAACGCTTTAGTGACTGGTGGAATTCAGGACCCATCTTAGCGACCAACTCTGGTTTTGAGACACATTCAGCCACCTTTTTAAACTTCTTTTCAGTAAGTTTCTTCCCTCCCTGAAAAAAATTAGGAATGCAATTATGCATACTAGAATGAAAGAACAGAATATCCAACGGAATGTAAACTGAAAGTAAGTACTTAGTCTTTACTTCTAAAGACTTCTAATATTTAACCTTCAGATTATATTCAAGTTAAGTAGTTAACCTTAAGATTTCCTTTCACTGGAGCAGTATTTGTCTTCACTTTCAAAATATTGCTTTTCGGCCATGCAATGTACGTTCCGACAGCTTGTTGCACAGTCAAGATTTCATCATTGATTGGATAAGGAATCGGTGCATCTCCATTCATTACACGAGTAATCGAGACTCGTGCATTCTTCTTTCCAAGTGGCTTGCCATGAACAACATCGCTTTCCATATCAACTATTGCATAAGCAACAACATTGCTCGAGCCAGCTATTGTCAACTCCCAATGATAATCACCCTCATCATTGTCAACAACTTCAACAGCCTCAACATTTTTCCCCCCATCAAACTCCTCTTCATCATGGACATTTTCTTGAACATCAATCTTATCTTCCAAATCAATCTTGATCTCTTCCAGCTTATTCAGCTCTTCCACCACATCATGAACCTCATCAATGACTTTCTCCTCACCAACATCTTTCTTTTTATCAGCAGTAACTTGATCACCCACGAGTTCAAGTTTCTTCTTTACACCTTCAATATCCAAATCATTAACTTGCCCCCCCTTGGAACAACTTGCCTGTTGTGATCCAATATTCGGGCTCCCATCAAACACAACATTTTTTGCATGTAAAGCGGCATTCATCTTCTCCATTTCTGCAGCCCAAAATGCATCGCGCTCTTTAATAATCTTGTCTTTTTCCCCTGCCATGTACTTCTGAATTCCCTCTTGGATCTTTTCCTCAATCGACTTGCCTTTCCTTTTCTGTTTTGGAAGATCAAAATACACAGACTGCTTAACATGGCATCCCTGGCCACGTACTCGTCCTCGGTGCTCAGGGTTACCGAGCACCTTGGTCAAGACATCCTCAGTGCCTTCCAGTGTCACTTCCCCGGCACTGACTCTCTTCTTCATCTCAGCCTAAAAAATGAATAAAACATATATTAAGTTAACTAACAATGCATATATTATGCTCACAAGGAAATTGAACCACAATAGAAATGAATAACATACAATATTCGCAGCAATAGTAGCAACATCATTTGACTTGAAATTCCCGTCTCTATCCTTCCGGGCAAGAACCCAAGTATCGGATCGATCTATTTCAAATTCAGGATCACCACCAGACTACATGTATGAACAGACAAGGGAATTAAATATCAAAACATAATCAAACATGTCATGGGAAAAATAATATAATGTATAAAGATCACTAACCAACTCCTGTTCCAGGTTGGCATAACCCTTCCGAGACAAGTAGTGATCGTACTTATACATACCCCTTCGCCTTTTCTGCTCGGCATGTACCTCCTTCATAAAAACACAAAAGAAGTTATCAACAAAGATGTACCACTAAATATATTTGGTTTTATGTAATCACGCTAAACAAATTGAAAATCTTACAAGGAACTCATTAGATAAACGGTTGGCAACAAACATGTCCCAGTGCGGCTTCTCAATGAATGAGTAGTCAGCTGGAGGACTTTTTAGCAACTCGGGCTGATCACGATATGCCAGGACATAATGGGTAGATAAACGGCTCTTAAACTCCCTCCATTTTCGGCACGCAGAATTAAGCACCACCTTCCTCGCTGTTGATGGTACATCAAATGCCATCTGGTACAAACATAAATCAATTAGTCAAGATTCAAGAATAAAAAATACACACAGTGAGATGGTATTGATTTTACCTGAACACAATCCCAAATCTTTTTTTTTCTTTCAGCCGGAACTTTTTTCCAAGAATCATACCAAATCGGGGCCTTAGATCTCGCAAGAACCCCGATATAAGACTGCATCTCTGTGGCTGCCTTGCCGTACGGCTCCCCTTTTGCATTAAAATTCACCGTGTACTTGATGCCCAACATCTTCCGCCTAACAATCCTATGCATTGTAACAGCACCCCGTTTTAAAAGCCTAAGTCCCAGGGTTTTGGTAGGCACATGTTCTGCCTTTCGTTTCCTGTTCTTCGTCTTGGACAGTTGCTGTTGCAGAGTTGTAGAAATAGCCTTATTCTTTACCGATTCAGGAGAGGACGTAGTACAAGTAGCCTTCTTCTTTACCTCCTTATTTACCGCACCAGTGTCCAGGCTACTATTCCTCTTTAAAGCCTTCATAAGGCAAGACGCGGTTTTATTTGGAGCAGATCGTGTCTTCTTCAAAGGCGCCATATTAATCTACACACCACATAAATAATATTAGGATATAGCAAACAAGATAAGGTTACTACTAGTATTAAGGATGCCACAGATCACACATATGTGAGATGTAAGAAACCAAACAGTCCAAATTTAGGAATTAGATCATTAACTGAGATTTGAGCATATAATTAAATTTAGGAATTAGCACCCAATGTCCCTGTTTCTTGAATTAAAGGTCAAAACACAAAATATTACACACATTTCAGCCCTAATGTAGCTAAATTAAAATTACTTCACAAAATATTAAGCCAAACGAAACAACACAATATATATATTACTTCACAAAGCACAAGAATAAACCAAACAAAACAGCACAAAAACCGTAATGCACAAAAATCATTCATAAACAATAAACCAAGTGCATGCAGAGTAAAAGAGAGAGGGGTGAGAGAGAGACAGAGAGAGAGGGGGTGAGAGAGAGGGGCAATAGAGAGAGAGAGAGAGCAAGAGAGAGAGTGAGACAGAGAGAGAGAGTGAGAGAGAGACAGAAAGAGAGAGAGAGAGCAATAGAGAGAGAGACATGAAAGAGAGAGAGCAGGAGAGAGAGAGGGCAATAGAGAGAGAGGGGTCAGAGAGAGGGCAATAGAGAGAGAGGGGGTGAGGGAGAGGGTAATAGAGAGAGCAAGAGAGATAGTGAGAGAGAGAGTGGGAGAAATAGTGAGAGAGAGAGAGTGAGAGAGAGAGAGTGAGAGAGAGGTGTGTACCGATGATGGAGACGGAGACGTAGACGGAGTCGGAGAATCGAAATCACTGGCGATGGAGACGAGAGTGAATTGGGGGGAAATTTGGGGGGAAGAAAGTGAATTGTGTTTTGGGAAATGAGGGAGTGACCGAGATCTATCCGAACCCGGGAGTGAATTAACGGTTGGATTTAGATCTCTTTTCATCTAACGGTCGTAAAAATTTGATTAAAAGTAATTTTTTTTAATTTTTATCAATTTTGGTATAAAAGTTATGATTTTAAATATGATTAATATTAAATAAGATAATATTAAAAAAATTGATAGATACAGATTATCATAAGATTTGAAGTATTTGAAGTAAATTACAACAAAGGTTTATTCTTAAAAAAACCGTTAGTGTGTTTTTTTTATAAAAATTTTGTTAATACCTTTACCTAACTTATTTTTTACACTTCTTTGAAGATACCGAACACGTTATTGATTGAAAATTTTATAAAATAATACTTATAATACTCCCTCTGTCCCGTATTGTTTGAGCCGATTCCTTTTTCACGCATTTTAAGAAAATATAACAAGTGGCTTACTTTCTGTCAGCTTCTTCAGGAAAGATGCTACTAAATGTTAGGAGTAATGCATAAAATATTACTACCGAGGTATGGGGAGTATTAATATATTATGCTTTAATGAAAACACATGAAATTACTCCTGCTAGTGTCGGAAAAGTTAGATAAAGCAGTGGGTTCATGAGTATTGGAGTATTTGTTTAATAAAAAGAAGTAAAGTTAGTGGGTGTAATAGTGAAAAGTTGTGTACAAAAATAGTAATTATAGTAGGTTCATTAATTTTGGGACGTCCCAAAAAGGAAAGTGTGTCAATCTTTTTGGGACGGAGGGAGTAAGAGATTGTGCTTAGGGTTTTGTGGTTTAGGGGTTATGATTTAGGGGTTACGACTTAGGGGTTATGTTAGTTTACACACGAAATTATGTAAGTCATGTATAAGCGAGACTGTACGCCATTCCCGACTTGTATGTTTAGTAAATTGTGTGGTGTCCTTGGTCCGACAAAGAAAAATATGTACATTTTATATGTTGTTAAGTATAATAACGAGGATAATACGAAAGTCTTAATATGATAAGAGAACTACAAAGTATGATATCCGGCTTAATTAAGAATATTATCCTATAATTAAGTGTGTCAATTAAACATAAACTTTATTATTCAAACAAAGTTCACAATTAAAGTTTGTCACGAACGACAAATTCAAAAAAAAAAAGTCACACAACTGTTTTTAAGTTTTTATGGTTGCACAATTCTTGGCAGTATTCTTAAAGACATGATACGAAGACCACAGGTGAATGTTAGTCGTCTGTGAACCAGACCAGTTGCACTAGGCGTCAACATTTTCACAAAGGAATCGAAGTATCTAACTCAGAAAAACTGTTAAAGAGGTATCGAAACACGAAACCTGGACGAAACCCGGGGTTCGAGTCAAACTACTAGTTGACCGTTAAATTATCAAAGCAAATAAAAAAAAAATTCAAATTTTGGCAATAACATTAGAAATGATGGATCTTGACCTCTGTTTGGTTGGGTCGTCAAGAAATAATTTTTAAAAAATCGAAACACTAAACCCGGACGAAACCTAGTTTAGGGGTTCGAGTCAAACTACTAGTTGACCGTTAAATTATCAAATCAAATAATTTTTTTTATTTTTTTAAATTTTGACAATAACATTATAAATGATGAATCTTGACCTCCGTTTGGTTAGGTCATCGAGAAATAATTTTTAAAAAATCGAAACACTAAACCCAGACAAAACCCAGTTTAGGTGTTTTAGTCAAACTACTAGTTGACCGTTATAATTTTTTTATTTTTTAAAATTTTGGCAATGACATTATAAAGGATAGATCTTGACATCTGTATGGTAAAAATCCTAACTCAAACTTCGATCACTAACACTTTATCGTTTTCTAAACAATTTTGATTTTTTACAAATTACTTTTCACCCAATTTTTTTATAAATTTTTTTATAATAATTGTCCGAATCTTTGTCCCCCCTCGTTGACTCCTCCAAAATAATTGTCCCCCCCTAAATTTCATTACTCCCCGCCTCCACTTCGTCTCTCCCAAAATTTCACTCCCGCCCCCCAAATTCTTCCCCTAAATTTCACTCCCGCCCCTAAATTCTTCCCCTACATCTTCAGGTACCACATCTTCACCACATCTTCAGGTACCACATCTCCCTGTCTCGAATTAAGCTTCATTGCCTTCGAATTAGGGATTTAAGAATTAGGGTTCATAACTTGTGTTATTGTTTTATTTTGTTTAAACAAATTGATAAAATTGCATGAACTTTAGCATTTGTTTATTGATGCCTTTGTGTAATGATGCAGTTGTTTATGCAGTTGTAATGATAAAATTGTTTGTTTAATTTTTGAGTGAAAGGTGTCTAGAATTTGTTTATGCAGAACTTGTGTACTTTAAGTCTAGAATTTGTAGAATTCCCAATCTACCCACCACTTTCTTCTTCTATTCTGTTCTTCCTCATCTGATGTTAATTCCAGTCTAAGTGGATCACTGGTAAGATTTGTCTCTTACATATATGTATATTTTTGTACCTATAGGTTGTAAAATGTCATATTAAAATGTTTAATTCTTCTCTTGTTACTTGTAAAAAATAACTGGATCAGTATATAAAGCTCCTCTCTTTTGGTGTAACTGGGTAAATAGGCTATGACCCATTTACAATATATGTGCTTTCATCCCTTTATCTTTGTGACATAAAACTAATTCTAAAAAAAAAGTTAGATTAATATGATTTGCATGCCAAGTAATTAGTAATTGTTAAGAATCTAGATTAATTAGATATCAAGTTTCTGGATATGTGTTTGGGTCTGATTTTTTCTCTGTGATTTGTGCAGTTGTTGGTGGTCAAGACTTAGCATAGGATTTTCAAATTTTCAAACACTTAATGTTATTTTACTTAAAGGATGAATCGATCGTGGGTAAAGGCTGATAGAAGAACAAGAAAGTTTGCGGATGGAGTTGATGAATTACTGTTGTTTGCATTTGAGAACGGATATGATGAAAACAAAATTAGTTGTCCGTGTATGAGATGTGCACACAGTAAATCGTGGTCAGCTCGAGTTGTCAAAAATCATCTTTTCCAACATGGTATCGATCCGACCTACACATGTTGGATTTGGCATGGAGAAATGAATGCAGAAGAAAGTCCGGTCACCGCTGAAAAGACCAACAGTTCAGAAACAGTGGATCAAATTCCGATGGATACAGAGAATGCAGATAGTGAAGATGATGCTTCCCTAGATTCCTCGGATTTATTTAACCATGTTCAATATGAACATGAACCCCTATATCCGGGATGCGAAGAATTTACCAAGATGAAGGCTTTAGTGAAATTTTACAATCTGAAATCAAAACATCAAATATCCGATTATGGCTTCTCTGAAATGCTACTCTTGGTTGGGTCCATTCTCCCGAAAGGAAACACTTTTCCTTCATCATTCAGTGAAGCGAAGAAAAGCTTGTGTGTTTTAGGGATGGAGTATGAGAAAATTCACGTGTGCCTCGATTTAAAAAGGGCGATGACAGACCTATTTGGAAGAAGGTATCTATATTTTTCGATCTTGAGTATTGGATGTTTTTGCCTGTTAGACATGTTCTTGATGTGATGCACATAGAGAAAAACATATGTGAAGCTTTACTTGGTACATTGCTTAATATCCCAAAGAAGACAAAAGATAAGGAAGCTGTCCGTCTTGACATGGCTGAAATGGGAATCAGAACAGAGCTAAGGCCAAAAAAACCGGGGAAAAAGGAGAAGTTACCATTAGCGTCTTGGAACTTAACTCATGTTGAAAAAAAAGTTGTTTGCTCCTCCTTTCTTGGAATGAAGCTGCCTGATGGTTTTTGTTCTAACATTAGGAGTCTTGTATCAATGGAAACTCTCCGACTTACTGGAATGAAATCTCACGATTGTCATATGATTTTGCATCACTTGCTCCCGATTGCAATTCGGTCCTCACTGGAAAAAAAGGTAAGGAACACTGTCATTCGGTTTTGTCTCTTTTTCAAAGCAATATGCAGTAAAGTTATAGAGGTCGATAAGTTGGAGAAAATGCAATCACAATTAGTAGAAACTTTGTGTCACCTAGAAAAATACTTCCCTCCTTCGTTGTTTGATGTAATGTTTCATCTATCGGTTCATCTTGTAAGAGAAGTGGAGCTTTGCGGACCAATTTTTCTTAGGTGGATGTACCCGTTTGAGAGATATATGAAGACATTCAAGGGATATATAAGAAATCGGGCTCGTGCGGAAGGCTGCGTTGCAGAGGCATATATCGCAGAGGAGGCAGTTGAGTGTTTGGTTGATCATGAAGAAAGGACTATTGGGGTGCCCAAAAATGGTGGGCATATGCAAGACACCACTTCCAGGCCATTATCTGGTGCAACCATCATCACCCCGAGCAACACTGATTTGCACGCAGCACACTTATGCGTCCTACAAAATACTACTACAGTTATGCCATTTTTTGAGTAAGTCAAGAATTGTTTATTCATTATGTCTTTCATTTTCTGCACCTTTTTGACATTAATAATTTTCTGCAGCGAACACATGTCATTCTTGATGTCCAAATTTCCGGAACATGAAAATGATGCAATATGGCTAAAAAACATGCAAAATGACACATTCCCAAATTGGTTCAAAGAGAAGGTATTATGTGCATTTTTGTTAAAAATTAATGCATTTTTCTGATAAAAATAGTTGACATGAATCAACAATTTTTTGGCAGATTGATTTGGATTTAAATGCTGGAGAAGAGGTACCGGATGAGCTAAGATGGATTGCAGATGGGCCTAACAAGGATGTCCCCACATTCAGTGGCTACAAAGTGAACGGGGTTACGTTCAGTACTAAGGATCGGGATGACACGCGTCAAGTTCAATGTAGCGGCGTCTGTGTACAAGCCGATACAATGATTGTGGAGGGTAATGATAAAAATATTGAGCATGCTTCACAACTATTTTATGGAGTTATAACAAGTATATGGGAGCTGGATTATGAAAACTTTAGGATCCCTATTTTTAGGTGCAAGTGGGTAGATTTGAACAGAGGGACTAAGGTAGATGACTTGGGGTATGTATTGGTTAATTTGAATAGGTTGGGGTTTTTAAACGATCCATTTGTGTTAGCTAAACATGTCAAGCAAGTATGTTACATAGACGATCCCCTTGAGAAATTATGGTCCGTGGTGTTAAAATTACCCGAGAAGAACTACTATGAAGTTAATGATGAAGAAGATGAGGGATCCGTAGAGGTACAACTTGAGAATGAGTGTTTTGTGCCTAATTTACCGGACGTTGATTTGCTTGAGGAGGATGACCATAGTTACATGCGAGATGTTGATGAACAAATTTTACTTTCTTGATGTAATTTTATTTATGTACTTTGAATGGTTGGCTGCTATATGGTTGTTTGGTTTTGCCTTTGAAATTGTAAACTACAGAATGTTCTTGTGAATTAGTGTTAATGTATGCAGTATTGATTGGTTTTGCCTTTGAAACTTTGGCAGGGGGTTTACTTCTTTATATAATTTTTTTTTAATTTTTTTAACTATCAGACAACGGTTTATGTAAGCTAAACAATTGTGTGACAGCAACATATTTAACAGCCAAAAACCATTGTCTCTAAGATTTCAATTGGACAACGGTATGTAGAAACGGTTGTGTGAATTAAGTATAGTCCACATACAAGTAAAACACTTGTCTGATTCTAACAACGGTTTACAAAAACCATTGTCTGAAGTTTCTTCAGACAATGGTTTTGTAAACCGTTGTTAGAATCAGACAAGTGTTTATTCAAACTGTTGTGTGACATCCATTTAAGTAACAAAGAAAAAAAAAACTTGTCTGTTTTTAACAACGGTTTATGAAACACTTGTCTGACCTTTCTTCAGACAACGGTTTTATAATTCCGTTGTGTAAACCCTCTGCTTTACTCTTTCTAATAGACAATGGTTTTAGAAACCGTTGTGGAAGTTCTTTCAGACAACAGACAGATTTTGCAAAAAAAAAAACCGTTGTGTGAAAATTTCAAACAATGCTTTTACTGCCGACCGTTGTCTGATAAGTGTTGTCTGTTTCAGTTTTTCTTGTAGTGAACATCAGTCAATTTATGGCGAATAGAGTCCCATATATGTCTGATTTTTACCTTTGAAATAGGAGGGTCGTCCCAGATAATAACATCCGGTTTGGAGAGATCGAATGGAGGATGATTAAAGTCCATCAACCAGTGCTGCAGAACTGTATTGATGTGATGAATCCTTCTGTTGGTTGTTGGTAAAATCCAGACACCAGAAACAATAAGGTCATGAACTCTAGCGTTGTGTACTGAAGAAGCCTGAGAAATGATATTGTCGTGTTTGTTGTTAGCCAGACAGCGAGAATCCCACCAAGGGTCGAACCACAGAGATATGCTCTGACCATTGCCAATTTTGTACGAAACAAATTGCCTAGCCAGGGGACGCAGTTGGAGAATTCTTCTCCAAATCCACGAGCAGTCATTTGGAATTTCCATGGTCCAGAAATTCTTATGCTTAAGAGCCGTCGCAGTGATCCATCTGTTGGTGTATATTGAAAATATTTATTTGAAGTATATACATTTATTTCTGGCCTATTTTATTGAGAATCATTTAAATGTTTACATGTTGTCTAAATATTATATATTGTGAATAATCTAGTATCAAATGGGATACAGAATATTAGATTATTAAATACGGTTTATATAATATAATAAGGTTCACGGCACAGGTGGAGTTAGACAATCCACTGGAATGGCTGTAGTATTATTTAGATTAGTTTATATTGACTAATAAATAATACTAGTATACTTTGTGTATATTGAACAGGATCAAATTTAGAATTGTTCCCTTATACTGATTAGATATAGTAATTGACACGTGTATATTATTTACATGCTTTGATTTATATATGAAATAATTCTTTTGATTTATTTCATTATATTTTGGGTGATGGAATAATATATATGGTGAATATTATTTATTGAAGGAATCCATGTCCTGATAATATTCGGGTTAATGATGTCCCCTTGAAAGCTCAAAAAGATTTAATTATGTGAAACCCTGCAGGTGAATTTATTCCGGCATAATTAAATAAAGATTGAGTGGATGATCAAGGATAAAAGATATTAATTAAATGAATTATCAGTAATTTATTTAATTAATGGACATGCGATATTTTAAACATGGGGAATTTAATTAGCAAATAATATTGGAACCGAATTAATTAATTAAATTACGGTATTAGGAAAGGTAGTGCAAATATTAATTCTTTAGTGGATTGAATTAATATTTAATTACATTGGGCTAGGCTCAAGATGTAATTAGAAGGCCCAACCTAATTATCCATGATCCCTATTGTAGCCTATATATATTCCTATTCTCTTCTTGTTGGGGGCTGGTCGAAAAAATTTTGTAGCAACCCAGGAGCAAGAAGAGAGGTTAACTTGAGAAGACGAAGGCCACACTTCGCTCAAGGGAATTTGGGAATACAATAGAAGAGCGTGGAATCAACCGTTAACAAGGTGACTTTTCTCTTCGTACTCGTTAATTTATTGTATCAAAAATCGCAGTGCCAAGATCTGATTGTCCCAACAATTGGTATCAAGAGCCTGGTTCATTGGTTCTGCAAATTTTGATACGATGTCCATGTCGTAATTATATATGCATGTGTATAGTGGTGTGCTTGGATAATAATCTTTTGTAGGTTGTTTAGTATCCACTATTATGGCCATGTAATTTTAATTATGTGTTTGGATCCCACGTGGTTTAATCGTGGTTATTTTGTTTGGTTTCCACGTGGTTTATCGTGGTTGTAAAACACGAGGGTTGATCGTGTTAGAATAGATTTTACAAATTAGTTTTGTATTAGATCTATTTTTTTTTGTAATTGTTTGTTGGATTTTATTAAGATCCGGATATTTTGTAACAATTACGTGCGATCGGAAATCGAAACGGAGACAAAAATTTATCCGCTGCGTAGCTGTTGAAGGCTGCTGGTATATTAATTCGAACAGAAAGTATTGAAGAACAGGTACTGGACGAACAGAACAAGTGACATAGGCGGCGCGCGGAAAAAGAAAAAAAAAAGGGAAGGGAGATGCGCATCCTGGTGATGTGTATCCCATGCTGATCATGATGCGCATCACTGAGATGCGTATCCCGGTGGTCCAGGAAAAACATGTAACACGCATCAGCCAGTTGCGTGTCCCATTCAGTTTTGGCCGTAGCAGATTTTTTGACTGCTAACAGTTTTTTTTTTTTTCAGCGGCTGCAAGAAACTAATTTGGGGGCCATAATAGTGGATTTAAATTATGTTTTTTTTTTAATTTTAATTCCGCTATTTAATTTTTAATTATTGCTTTAAATAATTATTATGTGTGTTGTTAATTATGTGTGTAATTTTAATTGCATGTTTAACGTAATTAGGACGACCTGGACATTAATTTTATTTATTGCTTTAATTTTATGATGCATGCTGCTATGTTATGTGTTCTTTGTATTGTTATTTTTATAACATGTAGACCTCGAAAAAATAACATAGGGCGATGCATCTAGATAAAATTCCTCAATTTTTAAATAAAAATTCTAAGTGGGTGAGGGAATTAATTAGGAATTAAATCCCATGGTCTCCATTATTATTTATATGTAATTTAACACCGAGACGAATATAAATTATATACATGCCACCCATCGTGGCGTATGATTTATGGTGTCAGGTAGTGTTATGGATATTACTAGAACAAACTTCCTAAATTAATTACGAATATTGAAAGGTATATATGCCACCCAACGTGGCGTACCAAGTTTCATAGAATTTGATTAATTAGAAGGGTGCCAATGATTGAATGTAGATTTTCAATATAGAGAGAAAGGATGATTCTGTCTAGAAAGGGGTCTTAAGTGATGCCTCTTGACAATGCTCCCCCCGATCTGGGAATTATCCTATTATCGATTATTGATTTGAAATATTTAATGCTGGTATCCGGTCTTTTTAGTAATTTAAGATTAAATAATGGTATACACTTAGCTATGAAAAATAATATATAGTCCACCCTAACGTGGCGTATTATTTAGTAATAGGACCGAAGTAATATTTAAACGAATTTAAGTGGTATATATGTCACCCATCGTGGCGTACCATATACTTATGATGTTTAAATATTAGTGCATTAATTTTAATTAATTGTTAGAGGAAACCAATAGGTTTTAAGATTTATGCAACTATCTGATTATGTGCTACATGTATGATTCTCAGGATTAGATCATTATGGGCTTTAATCCACTATTCACCATACTTAAGGATAACAAACTTACCGGACCAAACTACATTGAATGGAAACGTAATTTGGACATAGTGTTGACTGCTGAGGAGCACAAATTTTGTACTTATGAACACAAGCCAGATCAGCCTGCCGAAGATGCTCCTGAAAGTGAGAAGGAGTATTATAAGCGGTGGGTTAAGGCTGATGAGATGTCGCGATGTTACATCCTGGCAGCAATGTCTGGTGTTTTGCAGCATCAGCATCAGGCTATGCCCACTGCTTCAGATATGCTCTTTAATCTCAAGGAACTTTTTGGAGAACAGAATAGGGCTGCTAGGCAAGTAGCAATGAAGGCTTTAATGAACACTCAGATGGTTGAAGGAACACCTGTAAGGGATCATGTTCTCAGAATGATGTCTCATCTGAATGAGATGGAGATCCTTGGTGATGATATTGATGGGGAAACCCAGATCGATATCATCCTTATGAGCTTGCCCAAAAGTTTTGAGCAGTTCCGCTTGAATTACACCATGAACAAAAGAATGTATAGTCTCGCGGAACTTCTGATAGAACTTCAAGCAGCTGAAGGACTCTTTAAGCAGAATGTTCAAGTGAATGTGGCCGAGAAAGCTTCTTCATCTAAGCCGAAAGGTAAGAAGAAGAAAAAGACTCAGACACAGAAAGCTGGAAAGATTGCTAATGCAGTGGGAGTTCAAGGTGCTGTGAAAAAGCCTAAGGGCAAGTGCTTCAGGTGCAAGCATTTAGGTCACTGGAAACAGGATTGTCCACTTCCTAAGAAGACAAACAATACTGGTATGTCTCTTTCTCTAGTTACAGAAACATATATAGCGGCTATATCTACGAGCACTTGGTGTGTAGATACAGGAGCCACTGACCATGTTTGTAACTCTATGCAGGGGTTCCAGCAATCCAGAATGCTTAGAGATAGCGAGATATATGTGTTCATGGGAGATGCTACGAAAGTAGCAGTAGTTGCAGTTGGAATAATTACATTATCTTTTGGCGATGATAGGATTTTGGTTTTGAACAATTGTCTTTATGTACCTTCATTTAGAAGGAATTTAATTTCGGTTTCTAAACTTGCCATGGATGGTTATAATGTTTGTTTGGATCGTAATGTTTCTATTATGATGAATAAACGAGTTATGTGTTCTGGTACATTGCAAGACAATTTATATATTATTAATCCTATCCAACCAATGCTGCAACATAAGGAAACTAATAACATTCTTTCTAGCTCAAATAAAAGAAAGAAACCTTCTGAATTGAACCAAACATATCTTTGGCACTTAAGATTAGGTCATATTAACTTGAGGAGGATTCAAAGATTGGTAGTAGATGGGCCATTAGGCTCGTTGGCAGTGGAGCCATTTCCAGTTTGCGAATCCTGCTTGGAAGGTAAGATGACTAATAGGCCTTTTAAAGTAAAGGGGAATAGAGCTAAAGAAGTGTTAGAATTGGTTCATACTGATTTATGTGGACCTATGAGTATCCAAGCAAGAGGAGGTTATGAGTATTTTGTCACTTTCATTGACGATTATTCTAGATAT
Source organism: Saposhnikovia divaricata (assembly GCA_036435485.1). Lineage (NCBI taxonomy): Eukaryota > Viridiplantae > Streptophyta > Magnoliopsida > Apiales > Apiaceae > Saposhnikovia > Saposhnikovia divaricata. The sequence goes on from CM071595.1 coordinate 37,539,473, forward strand.
GGGTACATTTATTTGTTGCGCCGTAAGTCTGAGTGCTTTGAAAAATTCAAAGAGTACAAAGCAAGTGCGGAGAAGCGACATCTTGGAAAATGTATCAAGTCACTACGATCAGATCGTGGTGGCGAATACTTGCTTGGAGAATTTAGGGAATATTTATCAGAAAATGGGATTGCATCCCAGTTGTCTGCACCTGGCACACCTCAGCAGAATGGTGTAGCAGAGAGAAGGAATCGGACTCTTTTAGAGAGTGTTAGATCAATGATGAGTTATTCAGATTTACCCAAGTCGTTTTGGGGATATGCTATAGAAACAGCGGCTTACCTTCTGAACTTGGTACCTTCTAAGTCAGTTCCCAAGACTCCAATACAATTGTGGACTGGTAGCAAACCAAGTCTAAGACATATTCGGATTTGGGGTTGTCCTGCACATGTGCTGAACAAGAACGCGACCAAGTTAGAATCTCGTACAGAAGTAAGGCTGTTTGTAGGCTATCCCATGGGAACGAAAGGTTATTCATTTTATAGTCCTAGGGATCGAGATATCATTGTTAGCACCAATGCTAGATTCTTAGAAGAAGACTATATAATGAACCATAAAGCCATGAGCAGTATCGTTTTAGAGGAACTAGTGGGAGGGACTGATAATCCCCAAGTGCCAATAGTACAAGTAGATCAACCACAAGAAAATGCACAACCTGTCACTAATACCACACCGGTTCTTCGTCGTAGTGGGAGGGTTGTTCAACAACCTGATAGATTCATGTTTTTGGGAGAGTCCTCGGACTTGGTCTCTGGTGAACATGATGAGGATCCCAGGACATACGAAGAAGCAATTCTAGATAAAGATGCAGATCTTTAGCAAAAGGCAATGGAATCTGAGATGGAATCTATGTATTCTAATCAAGTTTGGGAGCTCGTGGAACCACCTAAAGGTGTAAAACCCATTGGATTTATGTGGATCTACAAGAAGAAAAGAGGATCTGACAAAAAGGTGAAAGCCTGGAAAGCACGACTTGTTGCGAAAGGGTATACTCAGAAAGAAGGGATCGATTATGAGGAAACCTTTTCACCGGTTGTTATGCTTAAGTCGATCCGCATTCTTTTATCTATAGCAGCTCATCTCGATTATGAGATTTGGCAAATGGATGTCAAGACAGCTTTCCTTAATGGAAGTCTTGAGGAAACCATCTATATGCAACAACCAAAAGGATTCATTAAGGAAGGCCAAAAGCATCTTGTTTGTAAGCTTAAGAGATCTATTTATGGGCTAAAACAAGCTTCTAGGGACTGGAATATTCGTTTTGATCAGGCAGTCCAGTCATATGGATTTGATCAAAGTCCAAGCGAATCATGTGTGTATAAGAGAAGTGAGGGTAATGCAGTGGTTTTTCTAGTACTGTATGTAGATGACATTTTACTCATTGGAAACAATGTTAAGATGTTGTCATCAGTAAAGGCATGGTTGTTCAAACAATTTGAAATGAAGGACTTAGGTGAAGCGGCATACATCCTTGGGATCAAAGTAATAAGGGATCGCAAGAAAAGGATGTTGGCTTTATCTCAAGAGCCCTACATTGATGAAGTATTAGCTCGTTTTAACATGCAGAACTCTAAGAAAGGTTTTCTACCTTTTAAGCATGGAGTGGCTATATCCAAGGAGCAGTGTCCTTCGACACCTAAGGATATAGAGAGCATGAAAGCAGTTCCTTATGCTTCGGCATGTGGAAGCTTAATGTATGCTATGTTATGTACGAGGCCTGACATCTGCTTTGCTGTAGGCATGGTTAGTAGATATCAGTCGAACTCAGGTCAGGAACATTAGAGTGCAGTAAAAACTATACTCAAGTACCTGAGAAGGACTAAGGAGTATATGTTAATTTACAAGGCCTCAGATCTATTTCCTTTGGGATATACTGATTCAGATTTCCAATCAGATAGGGATAAGAGGAAATCGACCTCGGGATATGTTTTTACTTTGGGAGGTGGAGATGTTATATGGAGGAGTGTAAAGCAGAAATGCATTGCAGACTCTACCATGGAAGCCGAATACGTGGCGGCCTCTGAGGCTGCAAAGGAGGCTGTATGGTTCAGGAACTTCCTTTTGGACTTGGATGTGGTACCTAATTTGCCTAGGAGCTTGACAGTGTATTGTGATAACACTGGTGCTGTGGCAAATTCGAAGGAACCGCGAGATCACAAAGCAGCTAAACATATTGAACGTAAGTATCATCTCATACGAGGAATCGTAAAGTGAGGAGATATAGTTGTGGCTCACATATCATCAGAAGACAACCGGGCAGATCCTTTCACAAAGAGCCTGCCAGCCAAAGTTTTTGACAGGCATGTGGAAGCGATAGGAGTCAGATGGATGGACACATAGTTTTTTGTAATAGTGGATTAAATAAACATTGATATACTTATAGAATATTTTGAGTATAAGTGGGAGATTGTTGGTGTATACTGAAAATATTTATTTGAAGTATATACATTTATTTCTGGCCTATTTTATTGAGAATCATTTAAATGTTTACATGTTGTCTAAATATTATATATTGTGAATAATCTAGTATCAAATGGGATACAGAATATTAGATTATTAAATACGGTTTATATAATATAATAAGGTTCACGGCACAGGTGGAGTTAGACAATCCACTGGAATGGCTGTAGTATTATTTAGATTAGTTTATATTGACTAATAAATAATACTAGTATACTTTGTGTATATTGAATAGGATCAAATTTAGAATTGTTCCCTTATACTGATTAAGAAGGTGTACTAAGATTCTATGTTATTATTAATGCTTAGGTTCTTAATCCAGATATAGTAATTGACACGTGTATATTATTTACATGCTTTGATTTATATATGAAATAATTCTTTTGATTTATTTCATTATATTTTGGGTGATGGAATAATAAATATGGTGAATATTATTTATTGAAGGAATCCATGTCCTGATAATATTCGGGTTAATGATGTCCCTTTGAAAGCTCAAAAAGATTTAATTATGTGAAACCCTGCAGGTGGATTTATTCCGGCATAATTAAATAAAGGTTGAGTGGATGATCAAGGATAAAAGATATTAATTAAATGAATTATCAGTAATTTATTTAATTAATGGACATGCGATATTTTAAACATGGGGAATTTAATAAGCAAATAATATTGGAACCGAATTAATTAATTAAATTACGGTATTAGGAAAGGTAGTGCAAATATTAATTCTTTAGTGGATTGAATTAATATTTAATTACATTGGGCTAGGCTCAAGATGTAATTAGAAGGCCCAACCTAATTATCCATGATCCCTATTGTAGCCTATATATATTCCTATTCTCTTCTTGCTGGGGGCTGGTCGAAAAAATTTTGTAGCCACCCAGGAGCAAGAAGAGAGGTTAATTTGAGAAGACGAAAGCCACACTTCGCTCAAGGGAATTTGGGAATACAATAGAAGAGCGTGGAATCAACCGTTAACAAGGTGACTTTTCTATTCGTACTCGTTAATTTATTGTATCAAAAATCGCAGTGCCAAGATCTGATTGTCCCAACACCATCTAGGCCATAAAGAATTAGAGCCATTAATAATCTTGCACAAGTGAAGTAAGAGCTGAGCTTTATTCCACTCTTTCATACTTTTTAAACCCAAACCCCCTTCTTCCTTAGGCAAGCACACAGTCATCCAGCTGACTTTGTTTCCTCCATTTGAAGTTGTGTTTCCTTTCCAAAGAAATCTTGTGAACAGCTTTTGCAAAGTATTGCGAACCATCGTAGGTAACATGAAGTGATTCGTCCAAAAAGACTGCATAGAGAATAGAATAGACCTGATTAGCTGAACTCTTCCAGCAAGAGAAAGAAAGAAATTAGTCCAAGCCATAATTCGAGAAGAAATCCTGTCGACTAAAGGCATGCAGTCATTGACACTGAGTTGAGAAGAAATCAAAGGCACTCCAAGAAATTTAACCGGGATTGTTCCATGAGGGATTCCATAAGCATTGTCGAACCACGTTACTAGGTTAGGAGGGCAGTTGCAAAGGAACACTGTACTTTTTTGCAGACTCGGGCTTAAACCACTCATAGCAGAGAATCTAGTTAATGAGTCCATGATATGCTTAATCGAGTCCTTGTCTCCATTTGAGAAGAGAAGAACATCATCATCGAAAAATAAATGGATTAGATCAAGATCCTTACATTTCCAGTGGTGTTTGAAAGTAGAAGGTTTTTTGTCCAGAATCTGAGAAAAGATGTTCATTGCAATATTGAAAAGATAAGGAGACAAAGGACATCCTTGGCGAATTCCTTTCTGCCCTTTAAAATAACCCTGCAACGTGCCATTAATTTTCACTGAGTAACGAGGATTAGAAATGCAAGCAAATATCCATTTGATGAATCTAAACGGAAGCTTGATTTTGTGCAGAGCTGCCATCAAAAAATTCCAGTCCAAGGAGTCAAATGCTTTGTGTAAATCAATTTTTAATGCACATTTTGACTTCCCGGTTTCTCTATTATAACCCCAGAAAAGCTCCTGGGCCGTAAGAATATTGTCCGAAATATTTCTTCCTTTAATGAAAGCTGACTGCGAAGAATTAATAATCGAAGGAAGCACTGCTTTCAGCCTGTTCGCGATAATCTTTGAGATGCATTTGTAAATGATTGTGCATAGAGAAATAGGGCGAAAGTCCTTGATGTGAGTAGGATTATCTACTTTGGGAATTAGGGCGATGGCCGTTGAATTCACTGCCGGATTCATGTCACAAGAAGCAAAGAAATGCCTTATTGCAGCACATAAATTAGGACCTACAATCTCCCAAGTAGAGAGAAAAAATTCCAAGGTAAACCCATCTGGGCCCGGGGATTTATTGCATTTCATGGATTTCATTGTTTTGTGAATAAGCTCGTCTGAAATGTCGACAAGGAGAGAAGCATATTGAGTTTCCGAAACTGTTTGACAATCTATGTCCTCCATGTGTGCTAAGAAGGTTTGAGCCTGGGCAGTGACCAGTGGCTCGTAGTATGTGTGAGTTCGAGGCAATTGGTGCAGAACCGGGTTGCCTAGAGTAGCCTTAAAATACTCAACTGCAATTTTTGATACATTATAAAGACCAGTTTGAAGCTCGCCCGTGTCATTAGTTAACGCCAGAATTTTGTTGCGATTCCAATTTGATTTGATTTGGTTGAAGAAAAAGCTTGAGTTTCCATCACCCTGAGATAACCATTTTACTCTAGATTTCTGAAGTAACAAAGCTTCCTCCTCAAGAATGCACTTTTCCAAATGTTTTAAGGCTGTATCCTCTTCGTTTAATAAGGAGATGTAGTTCGGAGTACCTGCTAGTTGAGACTGCAAACCTTGCAGAACTTGGCGAGCATTCGTGACACTGGAATGGACATTTCCATAATTCTTGTTAAGCACAACCAAGGCTTGCTTGACTTTCTTCAATTTTTTGCAAAAGACCGTCATTGAACCACCAACTATGGGCTCAGACCAAGCGTTCTGAACGGTATCGAGAAAACCGGGAATTTGTATCATGAAATTGAAGAACTGAAAAGCTTTCGTAGTATTAGCCATCTGGGTTGGATGGACAAAAACGAGAGGATTATGGTCCATTAAGCTGCGTTCTTTTACAAGAACCTGACCTTCTGGAAAAGCAGTGAACCAAGGTGCGTTTGCTAACATTCGATCAAGACGCTTCAAAATCAAACAGTCATGTTGTTTCCGCTTGTTAGTCCAAGTAAAGAATTCACCATGAGTTCTTATGTGACCAAGAGAAGCATCATTAACACAAGATTTGAAGGCCTGCATGTCAGGAGTCCAATGCTCTCGACCCCCCAAGACTTCGTTGATTTGAAGAATAGAGTTAAAATCTCCAGTCAGACACCACGGAAGAGCAATGTTCGAACTAAGATTCCTAATATTGGACCACAGATCAATCCTTTCAAGTGGTGTATTTAAGGCATACACAAAGGTGATAATGAAATGTATCTGGGTTTCGAGAAAGCAGACTTTGCAAGTGATCTGCTGTTCAGATTTGGATATGCAACTAACCGACCAAGTTGTCGAATTCCACTCCACCCACAAGCGACCATTATGGTGATGCTCGTAGTTATGAATCCACGACCATTCTTTTTTGATTTTTGAAGCAACTAACCTAGCATTATGCTCTTTAACCTTTGTTTCAATACAACACATAAGAGAAAGTTTGTTTGCGGAAATGAAATTCAGGAGCTCCTTTTGATGGGTGCTTTTATTCAAGCCTCGAACGTTCCAAGAGGCGAAATTCATTAATATTTAGAATTATTAGTAGCAGTATTACCTGCCAAGCGAAGACTTTTCTTAGTGATAATAGGAATAAATCAATCCTCGTCCGTGGAATTCTTTTTCATAGTGGACAACCTTGTTGAAAGGCCTTTTTTGATTGCATTTGGAGATGTTGCAGCTAAAGCCTGTTGCTGATCTATGGATCTCAAATCTATGATAAACCCATCGTCCTTTGGATTTCTATTCCACTTCCTCTTAGTGGAAGTCGAATCCTCATTTCCTGTGTCGCTTTGTAGAACAGCCTCTAATCCATCATCACAATCAGTCAAAGATTGAAATGAATTATCAAGGGCTATAGGGCGAATAAACTCCCCTGGTTCAACGTCCCCCATGCCTACTCCATTTTCAATTTGTAGCTGCTCTTTTTCAAGGTTACCGCCTGTATTTTTTGTGTCACATTCCTGCATGATTTCATCCACCTCCTGAACCACAGGGCACCCGAAAAGTGTACCTACCGTATACGGAATGATCGCATTCTCTAGACCAGTAGGAGCGTTTGATTTCTTGGGTTTTGTTGTCGTGTTTTGATGATTGTTTCTCAGTTTTTTGGCCTTCCTTTCCGGGTTATTAATGCAACGAGAGAGAGAATGACCAAAGGCATTGCATAGGCTACAGGAGTATGGCAATTCTCCATATTGGACTTCTATTTTTACCTCATCAGTTGAGTTTGGCAATGGAACGCGAATGTAATCCGGTCTAGGAGCAGTATATGCTAGTTCAACTTGAACTCCAGCATATTTCAATGGTTCAAATTTGGCTGTGAGGGCATCGAATTTTAATGGTTTTCCAACCGAGCTAGCTATGGAGCTTAAACCTTCCTTGAACCAGAAAATGTCTGGAACATCAACTAGGCGAATCCAGCAGGGAACCTTATCAATTATATTGCGTTTAAATTGATTACCTTCTATCCATGGTTTGAGGAACAATGTTTCCCCCCCTATCTGAACAGTACTTAAACTCAGAGCTCTATTTTTTTCCTCTAGTGTACCAAATCTGAATGTATAATAGCCCTTAGAGTTATAGTACACCCCTATCAGACCCCTGTTCTTCCAATATCTTTGTGTTTGTTCTCGAACATACTTAAAGGTAAAAGACCCTCCTATAAAATACCCAATTATGCTAGTCTCCCATTGTTTCTGCGCTTTTTCAAAAAAATCATTGGAGAAACGTACCGTAGCTGTGCCTTCCTCATTGTAAGTAATGTTAGTTTCTCCAACACTAGGATGGCTATTAGTAACATTCTTTGCCACTACGATGCTCCAGGTGACCACATTAGTATTTTAAATCTGCTGAGATTTGATAGGTTCCCCTTCTCCCGAGTTCTTTGTAATAGAGTCTTTCTTCACTTGAGCATTACTAGCTATCTCCGGAGTAGAGTTTTGTGATCCCCGGCTAGAGTTTTCAGCTTCTGGACCTGAAGCTTCCTGAGCAGATCCATCATTAAGGATTAAGTTTATTTGTTCTCTTATTCGTGCCTGAGCTTCTATGGGTAGAGGATCCCCCATAACTTGCGCCGAGTTGAATGAATCATTGTCAAAATTGTCAAAGTGAAGTTGTTGTTGTTGCAAGTGAGTTGGGACAGCATAGTTGTGGCCTATAAAAGCTGAGAACTCTTCAGAATCCACAGATCCTGAATTTTCTGAATTTCGAGAGCCCATCGAAGGAGCTCAGAAGAAGCCAAACCAAGCTAGATTCGAACAGATCTGAAAGAAGAGAAGGAAGTAAGAAGGGACTGAAAAAAAATGAATGGGCTAAGAATCAAAGAGAGGTGATGAAAGTGGTGGTCAACGTTGGTAAGGGTGGTGGTTTCCGGTGGCTAAAAGAGATAAAGGTTGAAAAAAGTGTTTAGTTTGTTTCTGGTTTTTTTTTTCATACTTGGTTATGCTCAAAGTTATGTAGGAAGATATAGATGACAGCATAGGCTGTTCCATTATGTTAACCACTTCTTTTACAAATAAAGGAGGGTTCGTTAAATTGTGTAAAATTTTATAATTTTACTGGTAGATACTTAATATTTTTATAATATAGTAGGTTGTATAGATTCAATTGAATAATATATAAATATTGGACGCAAGTAATTATAAGTGAAAATGCACACATAGGGGGAACGGTGAATAGGTACTGTTGTGACTATTAATGACCAATTTTAATTATTACCAAGTTACTTGACTATATATGCCCAAACCTGTCTCATATGCTGCTGTCTGGCAGCTAACTCAATTCAATAAATTAACACATAAAGCAGGTAGCTAAGTTATGCAGTGCAGTCAATGCAAAGTGCATTAAGTAAAGAACACACATCAATTTAGCCAGGTTCGACCCCTATTGCCTAATGGTCCACATCCTGGTCCTCTACCAATAAAGGAATATATTAGTGGTCACAATGAATTACTTTACCAACTCGATAAAGTAATATATTATTGATCACAATGAATTACAATTACATAATATAATATTATATCTGCCTGATTCTCCAAGTCACTGATTGCAGCTTGTTCCTTGAATACAACTCTCTAAATACATAAATAAACCAAGTATGAACTACTCTAGCATAATTGTTCCTTGAGCCCACCTAGTCAATCCAGCAACTACCAACTTACAAGTTGAACAATACAAAGATAGAATAAATTACAATTGAAACTATGAACTCTAATAAAGTATATAAATCGTATTATGTGTATATAGAGCTCAAGTGTATCAGGATATATCAATTCAGTTCGAAAAGACACTAGTATCTCTTTAAAATGATGTTCAACAACCTTTAAAGGTAACACACATAAGTCTTTATATAGTGAACAAATAATGTTCGAAGAGTTCAAACAAAAGTCTAACTTTCTTGACCAGAAAAGCTTCACATTTATTTTGTTTGATTAATTCAATACCAACGTTCAGAAAAACAATGTTTAGAAATTGAGAAGATTTAAAACTAAAACGTTGAAGATACAACGTATAGCAGATTTAGAAACTTAGAGAAAACAAAAGTTTGTTTAGGATAAAACTTTTATAAACAACCAACCTATAAAATAGGAGTTTGAAAGATGATTATGTTTTAAAAACATTTTTAACCAATATATATAATTATACAATCTGTTTTCAAATTAGAATCCTTATTAAAACTCTATGAAAGTAGGATTTCGAGCAATTCTAGACTCTGGCTGCCAGCTTGCTGCATTAGAGAAAAACTTTTCTTGGCAGTGTTTTTCAAAGTAATAACGTAATTATTATACCTTGCAAAACATGCAAAACATGCAAAACAAAGTTAGTCTAGTACACACACCCACATCCAGCTTGCTTGCTTTGTGTGAACAACAAAATCATGAGGGTTTCAATCTCCCCTTTTTGATGATTACAAAATTGAGAATCAAAACTCCCCCTAAATATGATAACCCTAACAATATGCTGTAAAAGACGTACTACATAACAAAGTACATATTAAAAATTTAAATCTATTTAGCACAAGCATGATAAAACCATATACAACCATTCAACCTTAACCAATTACCATTAGAACACAAAATAAGAATACCATTAAACTAAAACAAGATTCATAATAAACCAAATCCATCAAACACAAGCATCAACAGCTAATTCCAAATCTTAACCAACATAAACTTAAGCGGTACGTAACAACCAACAACCAAGCATAAACAAGTTCAATGAATTAATAACCCAAAATTCCTAAAAATTTTTCCCCCTTAATCATTACAAAAGAATAAAACCTAGGACTCATTATTATCGATATCCTCCTTAGTCTTCATCAAACATGTAGCAACATGGAAATCATCATGAGTAATATCAGGAACATCTTTGACTCCAGTCTCCTTGTTAGCATCCCCAAGAACCACTTTTGCAAAATCATGGAGCTCCTGAGCAGTAGAAACATTTGCAGAATGAAGTCTAGTGTGAGCAGAGATAGAAGTATGAGGACCAGCCATTATCTCACGCAGAAAACTCATCTCCTCAGCCATCTCATCCAGTCGAGCATTCACCCTGTTCAAAGCCTCCCTATTTTCCTTTATATTACTGAATTTCGAACCTCAACAACAGAGCTCATAACCATCTCAACCGAAGTAGGAACTTGTGCAAGGGTAGGTGGAGAAGAAACTTCCAAATGAATCAATGTACCATCAGGTTCAACCTTCAAGTGAGAGTGCTTTTAAGCTCTTAAATTTCAAAAACTCTTTAGCAGTTTCACGGTCTTCATCCTTAAGCTCAACACCATACCAATCAAAAATGCGAATGAACAGCAACCCATATGGAAGACTACAAGAAGTGTGGGGCTCAAAAACATCCATCATGTTCTTCAAAGTTTACCTAGCAAAATTAAAAGGATAACAAGAAAGTAGCATTGCAACAATAGTAACATCTTATGCCGCAAAGTTTGAACAACTTTCAGTTCATGGATTCACATTATCAATACAAATCTTAAATAAAAGATCTACTATAGGGGTAACAATCAAAGTAGTAGGAGCAACATATAGAATACATGATTGATCCATCTGTTATGCCATACCAAATTGGAAGATTCAAAAAAGTCTTCAAACCTTTTAAGATATAAGAAGGTTAAAATATGTAATTAGAAGAAAAAAATATGTTCTTCTGCTAATTAGTAGAAAACTCTCCAGTTAATTATTAAGAGGAACGTAAGATGACTTAACATATGATTAAGATCTTAATTAATGAAAGGAAGGTAAGATGACTTATCATATGATTACTAATTAAGATAACTAAATTTAATGTTCTGTTTTATAAAAACTAAACTATTTCTATTGCCTATACCATGCCACTCTTCTCTACTTGTCACATTTCTCTTCATCTCCATCAATCCTCTCTTTATGAGATTTCTCTTCATCTTCATCAATCCCACCACTCTTTTTCAACTTCTGAATAACATTATAAAAAACAATCTATAGAATATATAGAATTTTATTGATGTTATTTTTAAAATAGGATACATACATAAGGCATTTTATTTATGACAACACTGTTTTGGACTAGATTTTGTAACACAAACAAGAGATTTATTATTAAGACTTGGTATTGGTGATCCTTACACATTCTTATTTTGGTAAGTTGTTTAATTGAAGTAAGTTATAAATGGTCTGAAACTATTAATGTCATAGGTCTAGAGGTCTATTATTCCCAATTATTGGCATCCCTATGTTATTATTCTTAATTTATAATTCTTGTATGGATCTTTGATCAATAAATATTTATTATATGTTTATCCCTACATTTTAAGTTATTTTGAATGAAGTTGAAATTTTATTTGACCAGCTTTATTATTTTATTGTAAAATAAAATTTTTATGTCTCCAAGAAGACACATACCACCTTGGATGCGAGATGATTGAAGTTGTCAACTACAAGTTATCTTTCCTTCTTCTTCTTTACTCATTTGTTGTGTTTTCCTTTTAAGATGTTGAACTGATTGCTATTTTAGGATTTTAATGGTTTTTTGAGTTTTTATATAAGTGTTCTTTTCAATATTATGCTTTATGTTCATCATGATTGATTATATTGATTTATGTGATGCTTCGAATAAATATCCCAAATTAGACCCAATGAGTAGTGATTAACAATGGTTTTAATTTATGTTTGACATAGGAATATACCTAATCACATCAAGCAACCTAATTAGGATAATGTGATAATGGTTTTAAGTTTTATTATTTGAGATAGGAATATACTCATGTAGTCTAACTAGGACAATGTGTTAAAGGTGCTCATATCATGGATTAAGATTCAGCATCAGAATATGAGAATGAATATTATGAGTTCAATTGAGATTCAGAAGGTCTTTGTGAATAGATGTGTATCCTAGATTAGCAATTAGAACATGAAATAGAGATGATAGTAGATGGTTGTTAAACTCAAAACCTAGATATTTTTAATCTTGTTCTATTCTTTAGCGGATTAGTATTGAAGTAATTTATAATATAATTTTGATCATGTTATATTTAACTTGAACTAATAGAACGATAGTATTTGGTACGTAAGCTGCTGGAATTAGTCCTCGTGATGGAGACATATTTTTTATAATACTTGTTCGATACATGCATTTGTGTTAGCGATTGTAAACAACAAATTTTTGACGCCGATGTCGGGGACTAATTTTAAGTTTTTTATTGTTAAACATCAACAAACTGTTTAGTATTTTGAGATCAAGTTTCAACTTGTTAAGTTTTGCAGGATTGATTAAAAAAGACAAGTTTAAGATTTAATTAGATATGTCTTCTAACTTTTATTTTTTGTGGATAGCTGTAGTATATTTAGATTAAAAAAAGATGATACAAAAGGTACCATCCGCTTTCCTTAGGAATAAAGGTCACCGTTACAACCAGGTAAACTTACGGGCAAGGATCAAGTTCAAGGCCATGGCCAACAGATCAAATTCCAACAAATAGTAATTAAGTTCAGTTAAATTATGCAACAAATAAAAAGAACAAAGTTGTGAAAGCCGGGTTCCTTAGTGCGCATAGAGTCTCCTAGTTTCAAATTTACTAACTCGTGGTCGACCTTGAGGAAAGCGATCGGATAATGCTCTCAAAGCAGAACCCGGCCCCCAACAACTCCCCTATCAATATCAATAGAAGAGCCCCCAACATCATCATCATTAACACGTACTTCCCCACTTGGTCGACTTCTAGGTCTGCCCCGGGGCAACTCCTAGGGTGAACCCTTGGTCTACCACGCTTACTTCCATGATCCTTCGTCTCATTCCCTTCCACAACATTCATAGCATTTCTACTCTTCATGCTTGCATCAATATGTGCTTCTGATATACATATAGGCGATCGTTCAGTGCTACCTCCCTATTTCATAAATAAATTTCTAACAGAATCATTAAGATCAGAATCATAGATATCAAAAATCTCCACTGGCTTATTATGTGAAGTAGCTTGACAAGGGTCTTTAAAAAACCAATTAAATTTAGCCCTGTTGGAGAAGAACTTTTTCATGTCCAAGAAACTTTTCATAAAATGGACAGTGCGGAATATCATGCATGTTAAGATGGAAGGCCTCGCAAGGATCCAGGGCATTAAGGTAAGAAACCTGTATCCTAATTATCGCTCATGCATCCACGTCCAAGCTAGCCTGGATAACATTGGTTAAGGAATCCAAAGTACTAACCTCAACCAAGACCATGGAAAAGTTGCGTGGATTCTGGTTATCAATAGCCTCTTTAGTAATACCATCAATTTTAAGGGCTTTCCCAATAGCAATGGCAATTTTGAATAATCCCAGTTAGAGACAAGATAGTGAAGGGGATATTCGAAAGTTGTACCTACATTATGAAATTTTTAGAAACATGCATGGATTGAAACCAAGATTCATCCCACAACTTAAGAAGTATATCAAAAGGTTCATCAACACTAGAAATCTTAATAGTACCACATTTAGTTGCATCAACAAGATGAACATGCAAATCAAATCTAAGCACAAGAAAGGCTAAATTATGTTCATAAACATTAATAATACCCGTAAAAGAAGGATCTAAAATAATAATTTCCTTAATTTCACTACAAGGATTTTTGCTTTAGACGACACTCAAAACTTGTTGTCTGAATGTACCAAAAACTGTTGACTATTGAGAAGTCGTCTGATACACACCTCAGACAACACACAGCAAACTGTTGTGTGAGAGTTGAAAGACAAGTAAAAGCCACCTGAAAAGAGTTGTCTGATACCCAGAAACAACAACACTTCTTTGGAAACCTGTTGTCAAAACTGCAATAATGCAACACGTTTTAATGAATATATTGTTGTTTTAAGCAGTAAAGACAATGGTTTTTAAAAGAAAGCCTGTTGTTGAAGTGCAAAAGATACAATCTTTTACTTGATCAGGGCTATTGTTGTAAGTCACTACAGACAATGGTTTCTTAGCAAAAACGATTTGTTTTATGGTTAGATGTACAACATGTTATCTCATACGGCATGTTGTTGTACACTAGGAAGGATAACACTTTCTTAGTATATAACTCTTGTTTGAAATTATTTCAAACAATGGTTTTGCAGAGTATAACATGTTGTTATTTGTTAAAAAAGACAACAGTTTTCTGGGTTTTAACTTGCAGTGTGTATTCTTCTCCCACATTACTTTGTTAAATGGTACATGTTGTTTGATTGCATTTTTTACAACTGTTAACATTAAGTAGTTTTTATTTTCCTGTTGTGTGAGTCATTTTCTCACAAGGGATTTTAATAAAATCATTGCTTGATATATAATACAACAAGTGTTAATCATTGGTGGACATTGGCTAAAAGTACCTTAAACAATGGTTCTGGACATGTAAAGAAAACCAAACTACACTATAAAATGAAAATGCCACAAACAAACAATAGAAACCAATTCAATCCATCCATCCATTACGACCAATATTCACCATACCATCAACCAAAACAAACAACAAATTACAATGTTAGAATGAGATAACTCAATTTCTTTATTCTTTTCAGTGGCAGGAGGCTGAGAAGAAGTTTCATCAGATGTCTTCTTAGACGAAGCAACACCTTCACCTGATTTTAATATTAAAGCAAACTTGGTTCCTGGTTCCACGGTATCCCCTTCATTTACGACAAAATACAAGTATGCATATGAGTTCAGATACACAAATTCACAATATGGTGCAACAATAAATAGATGATAACTATTTGAGCATTTTTAGGTATACCTTTTGGATAACACCAGCTTCAGGACTAGCAACATCAATTTTTGCATATAGCATTCTCTATCTATCCATCAAGCCAGCTGATATGTATCGTGAAGTTGTCAACTATCTTTAGGTTTAGTTTTGATCCACTTAATTTTTGCATATAGCATACTCCTCAATTACTGCATGATGTTAACACAAGTTTAGTGAAAGAATAGATGAATGTGACTATAGTGTATCTTTGACTTAACTGTTCTATTCGATTACCAACAATTTCTTTTTACTGAACTTGCAACAAGTCTACATGATAACTTAAGGCTTATTTCTTCCAGTTTTTTTTCAGCCAAGTTATAACTTATTTTTTCCAGTTTTGTTCACATGACATGAGAAATTACAATAATCTTCTTCTGCTCCAGTTAGTTTAAAGAGGTAGAATAAGTGTTAATTAGATGACAGAGTCTAGTACTTGCAGTTATACTATATGCTTAGACTAGTAAAGAGTGGCAAAGCAGAGTAATGTACCAGGACAGTAGTAATTATCAGGTAACTTCTCAAAGGGTGTCCTGTCATTGTATATATACCTGCACACATCAATAATTCAATATTATTTCATGTTTGCTATTGTAGCACCAGTAGTATAATTGGCAACTACAAACGCAAGTAAATTACCCGCAATCATGACAAATATAAGATTGCTTATTGGCTAGACGCATAGAAAATTAAGTGGATCATGCAGTAACTTCCGTTAGCACCACCTGCCATTGCCCCTCCTCTTCATTCGTTAACACAACCTGCAATTCCACCCATTCAACTTCACTGCAACATCTCCTCCCTCAAATCTCACCTCGTCTGTCCTTCCAAAACCCACTCCACCCCGTCCCTCTCTCATATCCACACTCCCTGTACAACCACTGCAAAACCAACAACATCAGTCTCCATTCATCCTCTTAAACCGCACACCACGCCTCCACCACCTCCGTTTCCAACCAGCACCTCCTTCTCTCCTACCTCCCATCTCCTCTCCCACCACACCTGCAGCTGTCGCAGCTCACCATGCCAGCATCGAACCTTCTTCGTCTCTGCCAACAACCCCCCTTCACCATCTCCCCTTCAACCCTCATCAACATCATCCCACCAGTTCTCCTCTTCCAAACTACCTCCATATCCCCTGTACTTCTAAAGAATTATACTCTGAATAACAAAGATAAAAGAATGAGACATACTAGACTAGCATAAATTCAGAGTGGCTTGACATACTAACCTTACTACCCAGTAAGAATCCCAATAATATACCTCACGAAACCGTGATCCTGGAATCATAACTGGGCTTGCCAGGGGCAACAATGACTGCAAATCCGGGTGGACAAGAACCAGGTCTGACACTTTACGGCTCAAATCTTCCAAAGGGAATGTACCTCCAATGCCCAAGCCCTCACCTCAAGATTATCCACATTAGGCAAAAACCCAACGGGTTGAGCAACAAAATCAACAAGCTCAACATACACCAAATCATCACCAGCAGCATTCATATATTCGCTGAGAAATCCATCCAAATGAGGTGCCGGTACAGAACCATTGTCACTCCTGGGAAGATTGTTAAAGGCTTGATGGGCATCAGAAAGATTGAATTTTAAGGACATGTCCACGTATAATTTGGGGTCAAATCACCTCTCCTCCTCCACCCATATCCCCTGCACCACTTCGACATACTCCCCATATCCTCCATCAAACAACTGTTCAGACAATTCATCTTCGGATGGTCCACCTTAATGAGATAAATTGGTTCCATTACTCATCTTCGAATGGTCCACCTTGATTCCTCCAGAAGCTGAAAGAACTGAGAAAAATTTAAACTTGTGAGCATATTATAGTAGAGAGAGATGCATAGAGAGATGGACAGCCAGATAGAGAGAACAATAATGAGATAAGATTATACCTTAAAATCGAAACCAAGATTGCAGGTTGAACCGAGATCCAAACTAAAACAAATTAAACATGAGATTTCGATTAAACATAAGAATTGAAACTAACTTGAACTTAAACCCAAGAAACTTTGTATCCAAAGAATGCCCAAATAGAAGAGCACTCCAATTCATAGTATCTTCAGAGTATGAAAAAAGACTTGGAGATGAACCAAGTTGGAAGATAAACAATCTCTTGATTTTGGGTTCATGTTATGTATTTGTGTTAGGCGGCTAGCTGTTTCTATTATTTAGAGATAAAGGGTCGGGGAAATGAAAGGTTAACAAGGGGGGAAATGAAAGGTTAACAAGGGGGAAAGTGAAATAAGGGTGGGAATTGAAATGTTGACAAGGGGGAAATGAAATGTTGATAAGGGGGGAAATGAATTAAAAGAGGGAACTAAAATTTGGAAATGAATTAAAAGAGGGAACTAAAATTTGGACAAGGAAATTTTTCAAGATTTATAGAATTTTAATAAATTATATATATATATATATATATATATAGGTAGATTTGTAAAATAAATGTTATATTATTTGTTAAATTTATATATATATATTTATTTTAGTTATGTCTAAAAGTAATTAAAAAGTAAAAAATACATTTTGTACAATCTATTAATAGATACTCATAAAATAACGATTTATTGATAAATGAATTTTAATAATTTTTTTTTGAATAATTTTTTGAATGATTTCTTCGACGATCGAACCGTACGAAAGTTAATAAACAATAATTTTAGTATTGAGAAAAAATAATCGAAAAATAAAAAGGCCAGGTTGTACGAGATTTTAACAAAACGTAGTAAAAGTGTTGTTTCCTATAAGGGGGCACGATCCAGGTTCACCGAATAATTTTTTTGAATGATTTCTAATACGATCGAACCGTACGAAATTTAATAAACACTCATTTTAGTGTTGGGAAAAAATAATCGGAAAATAAAAAGGCCAGGTTGTACGAGATTTTAACAAAATGTAGTAAAAGTGCTACTTCCTATAACAAGGCACGATCCAGGTTCACTGAATAATTTTTTAAAAATTTCTTCGACAATCGAACCGTACGAATGTTAATAAACACTCATTTTAGTGTTAGGAAAAAATAATCGAAAAATAAAAATGCCAGGTTGTACGAGATTTTAACAAAATGTAGTAAAAGTGCTGCTTCCTATAATGGGGCACGATTCAGGTTCACTGAATAATTTTTTGAATGATTTCTTCGACGATCGAACCGTCCGAATGTTAATAAAAAATATTATTCCAAAATTATACTAGTTTGACCAAGTAGTACTTTGATAGTTGACCATTAAAATATCATACAAGAATGATTTTTTTTCTAATCTTTTTTACACATAACTAAAATCAGTATATAACATCTTCCGTACGGTTGGATCGTCAATAAAAAATTTAAAAAAAATAGATCATGTTCAATCGGTATGACACTCGTTAGAGCGAGTAGTACTTTTGGAGAATTTATATTATAAACACGTACAAGAATGAATTCTTTTTTCTAATTTTTTATACACACCACTCAAATCATTAGATATTAACAGCCATACGGTTGGATCGTCGAAAAAAAAATTATAAAAAATATTATTCCAAAATTATACTAGTTTGACCAAGTAGTACTTTGACAGTTGACCATTAAAATATCATACAAGAATGATTTGTTTTTTTCTAATCTTTTTTACACATAACTAAAATCAGTATATAACATCATCCGTACGGTTGGATCGTCGATAAAAAATTTTAAAAAATAGATCATGTTCAATCGGTATGACACTCGTTAGAGCGAGTAGTACTTTTGGAGAATTTATATTATAAACACGTACAAGAATGAATTCTTTTTTCTAATTTTTTATACACACCACTCAAATCATTAGATATTAACAGCCATACGGTTGGATCGTCGAAAAAAAATTATAAAAAATATTATTCCAAAATTATACTAGTTTGACCAAGTAGTACCTTGACAGTTGACCATTAAAATATCATACAAGAATGATTTGTTTTTTTCTAATCTTTTTTACACACAACTAAAATCAGTATATAACATCATCCGTACGGTTGGATCGTGGATAAAAAATTTTAAAAAATAGATCATGTTCAATCGGTATGACACTCGTTAGAGCGAGTAGTACTTTTGGAGAATTTATATTATAAACACGTACAAGAATGAATTCTTTTTTCTAATTTTTTGTACACATCACTCAAATCATTAGATATTAACAGCCATACGGTTGGATCGTCGAAAAAAATTTAGAAAAATATTATTCCAAAATTATACTAGTTTGTTGACCATTAAAATATCATACAAGAATGATTCATTTTTTTCTAATTCTTTGTACAGATCACTAAAATCAGTACATATATAATTTTAAATTTAAAAATAAATAAAAAAAAAGATCATGTTTAAAAAATATAAATTTTAAAATTTATCATATATAATTTTTTTAATAAATACTTACTCAAATTACTACTACTACATTACAAATTCATTTTATAATATAAAAATGACATTTTTATCATTTCCTCAATTCATTTCCCTCCTCCACGCCAATTTCATTTCCCCTCTTTGAGCTCTTAACCTAAAATTTCATTCCCCCCTTTCAGCTATAAGTCAGTCTCAACACAATTACACAACACAAAGAGATGGTGTGACCCAAAGAGTTAGAAGCTACAATTCGGTCTTCAATCTTCAAAGTATATTACATCTCTCTCACTCACTCACTCTGTCTTTGTTTTCTCTGTTGTTTAAAGCTCGCGATCCAAAGAGATGGTGTGACCGGAGGTGTGAGGTTTGGTTGGAGTTTGTGGACGCCGGAGTTGGTGGGTGCTGTTATGGTGGACAGAGGGGGATTGAACGGAATGGAGTGGAGCAGTGTTGGGTGGTGGTGTTTGATGAAGGAGGTGGGAGAACGAGGTGATGAACGAGGTGAACGTGGCAGATATAGATAAGAATAAATGTACGTTGATCTCAAAACTAAGAATAAATGTACGTTGATCTCAGGTTTTCGTTTTTCTATTTGTACGAGTGTATGTGCTATCTTTCTCCAAAAACTAGATCTAAGTACAGAACATATGCAGTATTAATTTTGTTATTATGTTTACTCTTGGGGGCAGGTTGTGTTAATTTTGTGGTCTCCCTCAATCTCTCTCTCGCTCAGTCTCTAGTCTGGCTTTAGGCATCTGATTCAGTCTCTGGTCTCCCATGGCATGGCAACTTGCAGTTCTATTATCACGAAAAATTGGGAGAAAAACAATACCGATCATTTACAGATGTAAAACGCTTTATCTACTTGGGTTTCTTTCCATCGGCTGAAAACGAGAGTAAATATTTGGTGAGATTCTACAAAAACAAACTTAACTGGTGGTGTATGACATTTACATCAATGAGATAGATTACACAATTATTTGAGGCAACTGAGTACTCACATCATAAATTTTTGCGATTCGTTAAAATCATTTAGATGTGCTCTGATAAATTTGCAGGAGAGACGTGGCTTCACTTGGCTCAAAGGCTGAAAGGCTGGATACGTGAGACACGCTGCCATGCCAGTGGACGGCTTGATTTCGTAAGTTAAACTCTATTGGACCTTCATATATGTATGTGTATGTGCCTGCCTATAAATTTGAATGAACGTTCCATGAGTTAGACTGCTAGAGGCATGATCGATACTGAAATCGTTTCTCTATAAGACAAATTGTATGCAAGCTTGATGATGATATTAAATAAGAACTTGTTTCTAAAGTATGTTCAATGGCTATGACAATGTTTGTGTGGACGCAGTCCTATTATCACAAGGGATCTGGAGAAGCAATATCGGTCATTTAGGGATGTGAAACGCTATATCTACTTGGGTTTCTTTCCATCTGCTGAAAATGGGAATAAATACTTGGTACACAATCTTCATAATGTAACAGTGTTATATATGTGTAGTATATTCTTTTGCACTTCTGATTCCATAGAATTAACATCTTGGCCTGTTTGTTTTCTATTTATAATTGGACTATATATGCAACACTGAAAAGCCTGCAGAGAACCTGCAGAGAGAAGGTGAAGATTACACAATCAACTCAGTGGAGCACTCCAGCATGATTTGCAACAGCTTTGTGTCTTTGTAAAATTTATTGTTGTTGCTTGGGGTATCTGAAATGTAGAAAGTAAAAGATCTGTACACGATCATAAAAGTTTTGTATCCGACTGGAGATTGTTATCAAGATATTGGATGTAAACTAAAATGATTTGAACTTTATTTATTCGATTATTTGGATTTTTAAATGTTTATATTCTCGTGAATGTGTTGGGACAAAGGAGATGTTTGTATTGTTGTGAATATGTTGGTACAAAACAGGGATAACATTATGGTAAATTTGGAAAAATAGAAAAATAATTAAATTTTAATTATCGAGCATGAGCCACCGCAGTCGGTTGCTAATAGTGGTCGCTATTATTAGCAATCGAATTTGGTCGCTAATAGTGGTCGTTGTTAGTAGCGACCAACGTCACTAGCTGATAGGCGTTGCTATTATTAGCGACCTCAATTGGTCGATAATGTCAGTTGCCGATCCCGCGGTCGCTGAAAGTGGTCGCAATAATGCATATTAGTGACCAGATTATATGCGCCCGGTATTTTCGACCGGAGTCAGTCACTGATAGCTATCAGCTACCGATAGTGGTTGCTGATAGGCGGTCGCCGACATGCGTTTTTCTTGTAGTGAATGTAATAAATTAATTTGTGCTCTTTAATTTGTAACTATAACTCTTGATAGATTGTTGGTTGGTTTGTTCTCTTCTGTTTGGCCTTTGTTGATTTGTTGGATGCCAATTTGGTAGGTTAGTCATCTTTTAAAAATGTTTTTTTTTCATGTACAGTTCATTAGACAACAGTTTTAAACAGAAGACACTTATATGAGTTGAAACACACAATAGGCCAGAACCTGTTGTGTGTTGGATTAAGTTCATAAAACACTATGTAAAGCACTTGTGTTAAATATTATTACACAACACCACATTGGAAACCACTTGTCTCATTCTAACAATACTTTTTACGAAGTATTGTCTATGCTTCCTTCACATAATATTTCTAAAAAATGTTGTGTGTTGGTTCACTGTCACACAACACTATGGATAACATATTGTATGACTGCTACTTAGACAACAGACCTGAAAACACTTGTCTGAATACAACAACGGTTTTCCGGGATATTGTGTTGCAGGCATTCACACAACACTTATTTGCTAACGCTTGTCTAATCTTAAAAATACTTATGCATTTACACAACACCCCTGGTAAAGAAATGCTTGTCTGGTAAGATTTATCACACAACGGTTTTGGCCCATTGTGTGAATGTAGGATTACACAATACTTTTTCGAGTTGGAAAATAACAGTTGTCTGATCATTTCGGGCAACACTTTTTTCCATGGGTGTTGTCTGATACGTGTCGTCTATAGCCAGATTTGTTGTAGTGTTTGTTCAAAACGTAAATTGACATTATCCTCAATTAGCCCAATACAGCATTTATCCCAAACCACCAAAGCAGAATAAAAAAAATCTTAGTTGGGGCAAGTAAAATCCCTTGAGTAGGTGAATCAAGCTTATCAATGTAAGGATTCATGTTAGAATAGGAAGTTTCACAAGGAATCTTACCTTTCCCTTTCACATCACCTAGGAGTGCCTGAGATGGAGCAACATCCTATTTGGTAGCAACCGTGTTGACAAGAAAAGTAGAGATAAAGAGAGATCAAGGAAGGGTGAGAGAGGGGAAAGAGAGCAAGGTTATGAAAGGTAAAAGGGAACACATATAATTATTATGAAATTCGGTTTTGTATTTGTCCTCCTACTTTTCAAGAAAATGTTTTTATAACTGAAAGTTCTTGTGCCAATTATAAATTTGATGTTGTGTGTTGTAGAAGAGAATTTGGTTTAATTTAAATCAAATTTGATGGGCAAGCTCTAAAATCTAATGAATTTTATTTGGAAGAAGTTTTAGATGAAATTAGAATAGAAGAGTTATATTTATCTTATATTGATTCAATTTGAAACTTACTTTTAGAACCTAAATGCTTAAATATTTATGATGAGTATTTTGAGTACTTCAGTTTTTTAGGAATTCTAGAATCTATCTTGTGTTCATCAATGTCTCGAAACCTGCTTTAACAAACATATAATCAACACTTACTTCAATTGTATATATAGCATTAACTCACCTGAACTAGCTACAACAATTTCCAATTGCAACACAATTTATAAATCTCCCCGATAGCATCTTTCCATATTGTTAATTCCACCGCCCATCTTTCACATTAACACACATTGACCATTATTTAGGATTTATATGTTTCAGAATTTTGTGACCTTTATTATAGATTGTTGGGGTGAAATATATTAAAGTTTATAGCCGTTCAAAAATCTTTCCAGGGATACCCTTAAGAATATTATTTTTAATTCTTTTTTGGATATTCAATTATATATATTTTATTTTGACTTGAATTATATCCATGAGAATCTTATCTAGTACGGTTGTTGTAATATCCCACCTATTTATTTATTTCATTATATATATATATATATATATATTATTTTAATTGTGTACTTATTTAAAAAAAATGTCTTTTTATTACAAATTAGATTAATAGTATTAATTAAAATTTGAAATTATTTTATACGTATATAAGATTTCCCTTGCATTGTGATAAGAATGAAGTTAGAATATTAATCTGTAAAACCTAATTCTAGTGGATTTATTGCTATCTTTCTTGTTGTATATATATATACATGGTACCGAGAGTTTATCATATTTGAGGTTTATCATATTAGAAAAGAAAACCAGTATAACGTCCTAGAAAATATCGCATTTTTTATTATTATTATTTAATTCGTCCCAGAAAATATCACAGTTATTATTATTATTTAATTTTTTAATATTAAATGAGGATTATATGGTGTGAAATTTTTTTTTAGAGAAAATAATGTGAAGTCATGTTTACATGCTTATATGATAATGGATATGTGAAATGTGAGTCCGTGTATTTTTATTTATATGTTTGACGAATTAAATCTATTTAAATTATGCATTATTGATCTTCAAAATTTTTTATAAAATCATCGGAGTATTTAAAAATTTCAAAATCTTTCGTAATATTATTATTGCATATTTATTTTGTTTTTAAAATTACTGGGTGAATTATTTTGGTTGTTTAAGTATTTTAAAATAAGTTTAAGAGTTATGTTGCATTTAAAGGATTAAAACTTGTAAAATTTATATTTAAATCATTCTTGATCCTAAAAATATTTTAAAAATATGTTAGTGTTTGTAATTTCATACACTTTATTTTAAAAATTTTTAAGTTTAATGTTTCACCTATTTCTTGTTTAATTTTTATTTTTAAAAATGATTTAATTAGTTTTGTTAATTGTTTTTTTTAAGAAATTGTGAAATGATATTATTCCTTCTTCTTTAAATCCCTAATCGGTAAAACTCCTCCCCAAATTGAGAAGAGCAACTCTCGGTTTTGGTTCTTTCAAGAATTCTCTAAAATTCTCTCACAATCTCTCTCTCGCCATTTTCTCTCCCTCCCTAGTCTCTCCTGCATTACTCTCTAAATCTCTCTTCCTCTCTAACATTTTCAGTTCCTCTCTACTGGGTAAGCTTGGTCCATGTTATTCTTATTAATTTCATCACAAATTCGACCTCTACTGGGTAAACTTGGTCCATGTTCTTCTTATTAACTATTAACTACTCTAGCCTAATTGGTCCTTGAACCCAGCTCGTCAATCCAGATACTACAACTTACAAGTTGAACAATACAAAGATAGAATAAATTACAATTGAAACTATGAACTCTAATAAAGTATATAAATCGTATTATGTATATATAGAACTCAAGTGTATAAGGATATATCAATTCAGTTCGAAAAGACACTAGTATCTTTTTAATATGATGTTCAACAAACTTTAAAAGTAACACAGATAAGTCTTTATATAGGGAACAAATAATGTTCGAAGTATTCAAACAAAAGTCTAACTTTCTTGACCAGAAAAGCCTCACATTTATTTTGTTTGATTAATTCAATACCAACGTTCAGAAAAACAATGTTTAGAAATTGAGAAGATTTAAAACTGGAACGTTGAAGATACAAGGTATAGGAGATTTAGAAACTTAGAGAAAACAAAAGTTTGTTTAGGATAAAACTTTTATAAACAACCAACCTATAAAATAGGAGTTTAAAAGATGATTATGTTTGAAAAACATTTTGAGCCCATATATATAATTATACGATCTGTTTTCCTATTAGAATCCTTATTAAAACTCTATGAAAGTAGGACTTCTAGCAATTCTAGACTCTGGCTGCAACTTGCTGCATTAGAGAAAAACTTTTCATGCCAGCTAGCTGTTATACCCTGTTTTACTAAGTAATAACGTAATTATTATACCTTGCAAAACAAAGTTAGTCTAGTACACACACCCACATCCAGCTTGCTCGCTTTGTGTGAACAACAAAATCATGAGCGTTTCAATCTCCCCTTTTTGATGATTACACATTAATTTTAGAGAATCAAAACTCCCCCTAAATATTATAACCCTATCAATATGATGTAAAAGACGTACTACATAACAATGTACATATTCAAAATTTAAATCTATTCAGCACAAGCATGATAAAAACATATACAACCATTCAACCTTAACCAATTACCATTAGAACACAAAATAAGATTACCATTAAACTAAAACAAGATTCATAATAAACCAAATTTATAAAACACAAGCATCAACAGCTAATTCCAAATCATAACCAACATAAACTTAAGCGGTACGTAACAACCAATAACCAAGCATAAACAAGTTCAATGAATTAATAACCCTAAATTCCTAAAATTTTCTTTCCCTTAATCATTATAAAAGAAGAAAACCTAGGATTCATTATTATCGATATCCTTCTTAGTCTTCATCAAACGTGTACCAATGTGGAAATCATCATGAGTAATATCAGGAACATTTTTGACTCCAGTCTCCTTGTTAGCATCCCCAAGAACCACTTTTGCAAAATCATGGAGCTCCTGAACAGTAGAAACATTTGCAGAATGAAGTCTAGTGTGAGGAGAGACAGAAGTATGAGGACCAGCCATGCAGAAAACTCATCTCCTCAGCCATCTCATCCGGTCGTGGATTCACCATGTTCAGAGCCTCCCTAATTTCCTTTATATTACAGAATTTCGAACCTCAATAATAGAGCTCATAATTATCTCAACCGAAGTAGGAACTTCTGCAAGGGTAGGTGGAGAAGAAACTTCCAAATGAATCAATGTACCATCAGGTTCAACCTTCAAGTGAGAGTGCTTTTAAGCTCTTAAATTTCAAAAACTCTTTAGCAGTTTCACGGTCTTCATCCTTAAGCTCAACACCATACCAATAAAAAATGTGAGTGAACAGAGCCCATATGGAAGACTAGAAGAAGTGTGGGGCTCAAAAACATCCATCATGTTCTTCAAAGTTTACCTAGCCAAATTAAAAGGATAACCAGAAAGAAGCATTGTAACAATAGTAACATCTTACTATTGTAACAATAGTAACATCTTATTGTGGTCCATGTTCTTCTTATTAACTACTCTAACCTAATTGTTCCTTGAACCCAGCTCGTCAATCCAGAAACTACCAACTTACAAGTTGAACAATACAAAGATAGAATAAATTACAATTGAAACTATGAACTCTAATAAAGTATATAAATCGTATTATGTATATATAGAGCTCAAGTGTAGAAGGATATATCAATTCAGTTCGAAAAGACACTAGTATCTCTTTAATATGATGTTCAACAAACTTTAAAAGTAACACACATAAGTCTTTATATAGGGAACAAATAATGTTCGAGGTATTCAAACAAAAGTCTAACTTTCTTGACCAGAAAAGCCTCACATTTATTTTGTTTGATTAATTCAATACCAACGTTCAGAAAAACAATGTTTAGAAATTGAGAAGTTTTAAAACTGGAACGTTGAAGATACAACGTATAGCAGATTTAGAAACTTAGAGAAAACAAAAGTTTGTTTAGGATAAAACTTTTATAAACAACCAACCTATAAAATAGGAGTTTAAAAGATGATTATGTTTGAAAAACATTTTGAGCCCATATATATAATTATACGATCTGTTTTCCTATTAGAATCCTTATTAAAATTCTATGAAAGTAGGATTTCGAGCAATTCTAGACTCTGGCTGCCAGCTTGCTGCATTAGAGACACACACCCACATCCAGCTTGCTCGCTTTGTGTGAACAACAAAATCATGAGGGTTTAAATCTCCCCTTTGTGATGATTACACATTAATTTTAGAGAATCAAAACTCCCCCTAAATATGATAACCCTAACAATATGCTGTAAAAGACTTACTACATAACAAAGTACATATTAAAAATTTAAATCTATTCACCACAAGCATGATAAAAACATATACAACCATTCAACCTTAACCAATTACCATTAGAACACAAAATAAGATTACCATTAAACTAAAACAAGATTCATAATAAACCAAATCCATAAAACACAAGCATCAACAGCCAATTCCAAATCATAACCAACATAAACTTAAGCGGTACGTAACAACCAACAACCAAGAAAAAACAAGTTCAATGAATTAATAACCCTAAATTCCTAAAATTTTCTCCCCCTTAATCAATACAAAAGAAGAAAACATAGGACTCATTATGATCGATATCCTCCTTAGTCTTCATCAAACGTGTAGCAACGTGGAAATCATCTTTAGTAATATCAGGAACATCTTTGACTCCAGTCTCCTTGTTAGCATCCCCAAGAACCACTTTTGCAAAATCATGGAGCTTCTGAGCAGTAGAAACATTTGCAGAATGAAGTCTAGTGTGAGCAGAGACAGAAGTATGAGGACCAGCCATTATCTCACGCAGAAAACTCATCTCCTCAGCCATCTCATCCAGTCGAACATTCACCATGTTCAGAGCCTCCTTAATTTCCTTTATAATACTGAATTTTGAACCTCAACAACAGAGCTCATAACCATCTCAAATGAAGTAGGAACTTGTGCAAGGGTAGGTGGAGAAGAAACTTCCAAATGAATCAATGTACCATCAGGTTCAACCTTCAAGTGAGAGTGCTTTTAAGCTCTTAAATTTCAAAAACTCTTTAGCAGTTTCACGGTCTTCATCCTTAAGCTCAACACCATACCAATCAAAAATGCGAGTGAACAGCAACCCATATGGAAGAATACAAGAAGTGTGGGGCTCAAAAACATCCATCATGTTCTTCAAAGTTTACCTAACCAAATTAAAAGGATAACCACAAAGAAGCATTGCAACAATAGTAATATCTTATGCCGCATATTAGTTGATGGATTCACATTATCAATACAAATATTAAATAAAAGAGGTACTATAGGGGTAACAATCAAAGTAGTAGGAGCAACATTACCAAATTAGAAGATTAAAAAAAGTCTTCGAAAAACATGAAACTCATTTCGATCCTGATAAATTGGCGGTGTGTTACACTAAAGAACTTGACAAACCTTTTAAGATATAAGAAGGTTAAAATATAAGAAGGTTAAAATATGTAATTAGAAGTAAAAAAATATGTTCTTCTGCTAATTAGTAGAAAACTCTCCAGTTAATTATTAAGAGGAAGGTAAGATGACTTAACATTTGATTAAGATCTTAATTAATGAAAGGAAGGTAAGATGACTTATCATATGATTACTAATTAAGATAACTAAATTTAATGTTCTGTTTTATAAAAACTAAACTATTTCTATTGCCTATACCATATCACTCATCTCTACTTGTAACATTTCTCTTCATCTCCATCAATCCTCTCTTTATGAGATTTCTCTTCATCTTCATCAATCCCACCACTCTTTTTCAACTTCTGAATAACATTATAAAAAATAATCTATAGAATATATAGAATTTTAGTGATGTTATTTTTAAAATAGGATACATATATAAGGCATTTTATTTATGACAACACTGTTTTGGACTAGATTTTGTAACACAAATAAGAGATTTATTATTAAGACTTGGTATTGGTGATCCTTACACATTCTTATTTTGGTAAGTTGTTTAATTGAAGTAAGTTATAAATGTCTGAAACTATTAATGTCATAGGTCTAGAGGTCTATTATTCCCAATTATTGGCATCCTATGTTATTATTCTTAATTTATAATTCTTGTATGGATCTTTGATCAATAAATATTTATTATATGTTCATCCCTACATTTTAAGTTATTTTGAATGAAATTGAAATTTTATTTGACCTGCTTTATTATTTTATTGTAAAATAAAATTTTTGTGTCTCCAAGAAGACACATACCACCTTGGATGGCACCTTGGATGCGAGATGATTGAAGTTGTCAACCACAAGTTATCTTTCCTTCTTCTTCTTTACTCATTTGTTGTGTTTTTCTTTTAAGATGTTGAACTGATTGCTATTTTAGGATTTTAATGGATTTTTGAGTTTTTATATAAGTGTTCTTTTCAATATTATGCTTTATGTTCATCATGGTTGATTATATTGATTTATGTGATGCTAATAAATATCCCAAATTAGACCCAATGAGTAGTGATTAACAATGGTTTTAATTTATGTTTGACATAGGAATATACCTAATCACATCAAGCAACCTAATTAGGACAATGTGACAATGGTTTTAAGTTTTATTATTTGAGATAGGAATATACTCGTGTAGTCTAACTAGGATAATGTGTTAAAGGTGCTCATATCATGGATTAAGATTCAGCATGGGAATATGAGAATTAACATTATGAGTTCAATTGAGATTCACAAGGTCTTTGTGAATAGATGTGTATCCTAGATTAGCAATTAGAACATGAAATAGAGATGATAGTAGATGGTTGTTAAACTCAAAACCTAGATATTTTTAATCTTGTTCTATTCTTTAGCCGATTAGTATTGAAGTAATTTATAATATAATTTTGATCATGTTATATTTAACTTGAACTAATAGAACGATAGTATTTGGTACGTAAGCTGCTGGAATTAGTCCTCGTGATGGAGACATATTTTTTATAATACTTGTTCGATACATGCATTTGTGTTAGCGATTGTAAACAACAAATTTTTGGCGCCGATGTCGGGGACTAATTTTAAGTTTTTTATTGTTAAACATCAACAAACTGTTTAGTATTTTGAGATCAAGTTTCAACTTGTTAAGTTTTGCAGGATTGAATAAAAAAGACAACTTTAAGATTTAATTAGATATGTCTTCTGACTTTTATTTTTATTTGATAGCTGTAGTATATTTAGATTAAAAAAAGATGATACAAAAGGTACCATCCGCTTTCCTTAGGAATAAAGGTCACCGCTACAACCAAGTAAACTTACGGGCAATGATCAAGTTCAAGGCCATGGCCAACAGATCCAATTCCAGCAAATAGTAATTAAGTTCAGTTAAATTATGCAACAAATAAAAAGAAAAAAGTTGTGAAAGCTAGGTTCCTTAGTGCGCATAGAGTCTCCTAGTTCCAAATTTGCTAACTCATGGTCGACCTTAGGAAAGCGATCGGATAAAGCTCTCAAAGCAGAACCCGGCCCCCAACAACTCCCCTATCAATAATAATAGAAGAGCCCCCAACATCATCATCATTAGCACATACTTCCTCACGTCGACTTCTAGGTCTGCCCCGGGGCAATTCCTAGGGTGAACCCTTGGTCTACCACGCTTACTTCCATGCTCCTTCGTCTCATTCCCTTCCACAACATTCATAGCAGTTCTACTCTTCATGCTTGCATCAATATGTGCTTCTGATATACATCTAGATGATCGTTTAGTGCTACCTCCCTATTTCAAATATAAATTTCTAACAGAATCATTACACTACAAGGAATTTCAAGTCTAACAACGGATTTTATCCGTTGTCTGATACCTGCAAACCCCGTTGTCTATCGGGGTGTCGTCTGATACGCACCTCAGACAACGGTATGAAAACTGTTGTGTGTTAGAGCGAGAGACAACGGTATCATCTCTAGACGCCGTTGTCTAATATCTAGAAACAACAACACAATGGTTTAGAAACCGTTGTTGTTTGGGATGCTACACAATGGTTTTAATTGAAGTAACACTTGTCTGAAAACAAATCACACAATCGTTTTAATTGAATAAACACTTGTCTGAAAGGAAATCACACAATGGTTGTAATTGAATAAACACTTGTCTGAAAGGAAATCACACATTTTACGGGGTTATTTAAGATATACAAGCAACGAAAAACAGGAAATCACACATTTTACGCTGTCTGATAGAACATCAGATGACGGGGTTTGGTGCTAATTATAGTATAAATATCAAACACTAAAAACCATTGTTGAATGGAAAAATCAATTTTTGGTCAAACACAACGCTTTCTAGGAATTGTTTGATATTATAGAATACCGTTGCCTATTCTGAACGAATTCAACTACAAGAAAAACAAGATCATGCAACAGTTTTTCACCGTTGCCTGAACTCTAAATTTTTCGTGGTCTATCGGGCAGTGGTCTGATTGAAATCAGACAATGGTTTTACAGATAATTTCGTGCTCTCGTCCGCCTCTTTCATCAATGTGAAGTCCTTAAATGTGGAGCTTTCCATGATGATCGCTTACCAGAATAGTTGGAGCATCAATCAGATCCTGCCATAAACATCACATAAACCAGCAATTAACTTATGTTCTATTATATTTTGTTCTTACAGTAAAAAAATAATTTATATATAAGATATAAGATTATTAACCCTTTTTATTCTTATTTGACAAGATTAACAATGGATGTCTTGTATAAATATATCTACTTCAAGAAAAATGATGTAGAATGTACAAGATATACTCTAATCTAAATAAAGCAAAACTTTTAAGTCATAGAAGAAACAGAGTTAGTGCACAATGTATACCTCTGCCTCTTCCAGCACCACCACGGCCTTTTCCTCTAGTTCTAGAAGAGCCCTCTGATTTATCATAAAAGGAAACAAGTTACTACATTTGCAACTTATTTTTTCATAGAAGTTAATAGCACGATCTAGGTTACCAACAGGTGGCATGACTTGACAAAGTGGTTCAGGAGTAGAAGCAGATACCATTTGAAAGAACCTAGTTATGGAAAAACAATTAAAGGTTTTCATTAAACAAGTATACCTGTGGATCTCCTTCAGCCATTTGTCTACACAAGTTTTATGAAATTCATGATGGCAGGGTAGTATCCGGACACTATCCCCTTCCTCATATTCAACAAGGCATATATAACACCTGTTATAATGAAGCAAAGAAGAAACTGGTCACTGATATTTTATATTTAACATCTTCTAAATTGCGAAATATGTTACAACATGTTTATGTAAAGTTTGATTAACCCAAAATGGTTCCAACATGTTTTATCTCAAGTTGTTCTTCTCGCTTGTTATCATTCAGGAAGAAATGCACCCCTTCACTACAACCGCAATAATCTAAACTTCTAGATTTTTTAAATGCATCCAATATAATATAATTATCTAGAACATCAGAAGGATATGTGTGACTTAAGTATTCCTTCTGTTTGTAACTTAAATAAGCAGGAACTTGGGAAACTACATCTTTAAAACAATAACTATTATCTGAATTAATATAATAGAAGAGAATCAATCAGAAATAGAACAAGACCTGATGAATCTAAACAAGTTGATACTGAAGGTCGTGATAGAAATACAGATTGCTGGTGAATCTCATCGAAGACCTGATGACATTGTGAAAATAGATTAAACACACAGTTTTTTTGAAAGATAAATAAATTAAAAGTCGAAACTTCAGTTATGAGTATATCACCTCAAACAGAGCTTCAGCTAGCATAACAATCCGGGAAATGCTAGCCTGGCGTTGGTGTCATCACTGGAATTAACATTTCTGTTATTTAGACGGCACATGCAATGTCCGTCCGATGTTGTTGACCAGACAAAATATAGGACCTTTCATGTCTGGATAGATTCTCAAAATGGCTTTCTAACCACTGAAGAGCTCGTACCTGAAATAAAATAGAATTAGATACAAACAAAAAATCTTACTTAGCAATAAATATGGCATCTATATTATTTCTGTTCACTACATGAATACCCCTCACTCTTAGTTAAATTGAATTTTATGAAAAACAGACACCATTTCATGGAGATGAATTACCTTAATGCATTTTCGAAATCAGAAGACCTAGAATGAAACCTCCAAATGTAAAGCCCTAAAATCACCTGTAAAATCAAAATAATTACATATAATTCAAGAGTAATTAATTGAAGCCAAGAAAATGTGTATTGGATTATCAAGAAATCAAGTGTAATCGAGTTTTTAATTGGATGTAATTGAGTGAAATCAAGTGGGCTTAGAGCAGCAGTGGTTAATCGAGTGGGTTTAGAAAGGGGAAGGTGGAGAGTGTTTGGTGAAAAGAAAGGGGGGAAAGACTAAAGAGAGAGAACGAGAGAGAGGGAGAGACATAGATTGAAGGAGACACAGAGAAAGAGGGAGAGACAGAGAGAGAGGATGAGAGATTGAAGGAGAGAGAGTGGGACAATATTCAATCGGTAACAAGTTTATAATATGTGGACAAGAGAAAGTTTGGGGGAGATAAAAGGGGGAGAAGGGGGAAATGAAATGCTGAAAATTTTGGGTTAGCGGGAATTTTACCGCCTTTAACATTTTAGGTTTTTCAATGTACGGTTTCATTTCATTTTTTAATTTTTTAAATAATTTGTTGAAAATTCTAATTTTATTTCAATTTGAATAAGAATTTATTTGATTTCAATTTTAAAAATTTAAATTTTACATAATTGTACATACTCATTTTAATGTTGAGAAAAAATAAATAAAAAATAAAATAGTAGGTTTGTACGAGATACATTTTAGGTTTTAACAAACATGTAGTAAAAGTGTTGCTTCCAATAACGGGACACGATCCAGATTCACTGAATAATTTTTTTGAATGATTTCTTTGACGATCGAACCGTACGAATGTTAATAAACACTCATTTTAGTGTTGGAAAAAAATAATCAAAAAATAAAAAGGTCGGCTTGCACGAGATTTTAACAAAATGTAGTAAAAGTTTTGCTTCCTATAACGGAACACGATCCAGATTCACTGAATAATTTTTTTGAATGATTTCTTTGATGATCGAACCATACGAATGTTAATAAACACTCATTTTAGCGTTGGAAAAAAATAATCAAAAAATAAAAAGGTCGGCTTGTACGTGATTTTAACAAAAATGTAGTAAAAGTTTTGATTCCTATAACGGGACACGATCCATATTCACTGAATAATTTTTTTGAATGATTTCTTTGACGATCGAACCATACGAATGTTAATAAACACTTATTTTAGTGTTGTAAAAAAAACAATCAAAAAATAAAAAGGTCGGCTTGTACGAGATTTTAACAAAAAAGTAGTAAAAGTTTTGCTTCCTATAACGGGACTCGATCCAGATTCACTGAATATTTTTTTTAATGATTTCTTTGACGATCGAACTGTACGAATGTTAATAAACACTCATTTTAGTGTTGGAAAAAAATAATCAAAAAATAAAAAGGTCGGCTTGTACGAGATTTTAACAAAAATGTAGTAAAAGTTTTGCTTCTAATAACGGGACACGTCCCAAATTCACTGAATAAATTTTTTAAATGATTTTTTCGACGATCCAATCGTACGGATGTTAAGATCTTATCATTTTAGTGATGTGAAAAAATAATTAAAAATTTTCTTGTTTATCTTGAATGATTTTATAATATAAATCTCATAAATTTAAAGTACTATTCCTTGTGTCTAGTAATTTAGTCCGAATTGCACATAATATTTTTAAAAAAAATATTTTTTCAATAATACAACTGTACAGATTTAAGATATTATAATTTTAATGATGTGCAAAAGCAATTATAAAATTACAAATTTATGACAAATGAAATTTAAGTTTGTAAAAAAGAAATTATTTAAAAACGAAATTCACACACAATCGTTTTAATTGAATAAACACTTGTCTGAAAGGAAATCACACAATAGTTTTAATTGAATAAACACTTGTCTGAAAGGGTAACAACATTGAACATACTTCACATACATTTTACGGGGTTATTTTAAGTATATGGGAGTTGGACTATAATAGCTTTAGGGTCCCTGTTTTTCGTTGTAAGTGGGTAGATATGAACAAAGGGATTAAGGTTGATGAGTTGGGATATACATTGGTTAATTTGAATAGGTTGGGGTTTTTGAATGATCCATTTGTGTTGGTGAAACATGTTAAACAAGTTTGTTACATCGACGACCCTCTTGAAAAATTATGGTCCGTGGTGTTGAAATTTCTCGAAAAAAAATACTACGAAGATAGCGAAGATGAGAATGAGGGATCTGTCGAAGTAGAACTTGAGAATGAGTTCTTTGTTCCCAATTTACCGGATGTTGATTTACTTGATGACGACATGACTAGCTACATGCGAGATGATCTAGAGGAACTAATTCAACTCTCATAATGTAATTTGATTTGTGTTTCTTTGATTTTCATGAAGTTTGTAATTTGATTTGTGTTTATTTCAATTAGTGTTTTGTTGACATGGCAATTCTTTCTTCGTTGGTTTGGTATGTTGGATATATTGTCCAGGATTGGCTGCTACTGTGGTTTTTTTTTTTAATTTTGTACAGTGATTCAGACAACGGTTTTTATCCTAAAACAATTGTCTGATACATGATTAAATAAACACAACACTAGCATAATACCGTTGTCTGAAGTCTCTTCAAACAATAGTATTTGCAAACCGTTGTCTGAACCAACTCTATTGCACAACACAATAAAAAAAAACACTTGTCTATTCAAATCAGACAAACAACGGTAATTGATACATTGTCTGAACTTTCTTCAAACAATGGTATTTTGTAAACCGTTGTCTGGATCAACTCGTTTGCACAACACAATTATAAACCGTTGTCTGAGCCAACTCAAATCAAATCAAAAAAACAACGGTAATTATAACATTGTCTGAAGTCTCTTCAGACAACACTTTGAAAAACAAAACACTTGTCTGATTCAATTTGTTAGACAACGGAATTAAATTGTCAAAACCCCATTGTCTGAAGGCTGGATCAGACAATGTTTTTAAAAAAAAAAAATTAAAACACTTGTCTGTTGATTTTGGGCAACGCTTTTTCCAGTTTACGTTGTCTGATAGGTGTTGTCTGATTCAGTTTTTCTTGTAGTGTTAAGATCAGAATCAGAGATATCAAAAATCTCCACTGGCTTATTATGTGAAGTAGCTTGACAAGGGTCTTTAAAAAACCAATTAAATTTTGCCCTGTTGGAGAAGAACTTTTTCATATCCAATAAACTTGTCATAAAATGGACAGTGCGGAATATCATGCAGTTTAAGATGGAAGGCCTCGCAAGGATCCTGGGCATTAAGGTAAGAAACCTGTATCCTAATTATCGCTCATGCATCCACGTCCAAGCTAGCCTGGATAACATTGGTTAAGGAATTTAAAGTACTAACCTCAACCAAGACCATGGAAAAGTTGCGTGGATTCTGGTTATCAATAGCCTCTTTTGTAATACCATCAAT
Organism: Saposhnikovia divaricata; assembly: GCA_036435485.1. Lineage (NCBI taxonomy): Eukaryota > Viridiplantae > Streptophyta > Magnoliopsida > Apiales > Apiaceae > Saposhnikovia > Saposhnikovia divaricata. The sequence goes on from CM071595.1 coordinate 37,575,985, forward strand.
TTTAAGTGCTTTCCCATTAGTAGTGGCAATTTTGAATAATCCCAATTCAGAGACAAGATAGTGAAGGGAATATTCGAAAGTTGTACCTACATTATGAAATTTTTAGAAACATGCATTGATTGAAACCAAGATTCATCCCACAACTTAAGAAGTATATCAAAAGGTTCATCAACATTAGAAATCTTAATAGTACCACATTTAGTTGCATCAACAAGATGAACATGCAAATCAAATCTAAGCACAAGAAAGTCTAAATTATGTTCATAAACATTAACAATACCCGTAAAAGAAGGATCTAAAATAATAATTTCCTTTTGTTCAAAACGTAAATTGACATTATCCTTAATTAGCCCAATACAGCATTTATCCCAAACCACCAAAGCAGAATAAAAAAAATCTTAATTGGGGCAAGTAAAATCCCTTGAGTATGTGAATCAAGCTTATCAATGTAAGGATTCATGTTAGAGTAGGAAGTTTCACAAGGAATCTTACCTTTCCCTTTCATATCACCTAGGAGCGCCTGAGATGGAGCAACATCCTAATTGGTAGCAACCGTGTTGACAAGAAAAGTAGAGATAAAGATAGATCAAGGAAGGGTGAGAGAGGGGAAAGAGACACTTCAAGAAAAATGGATCACACAACGGTTTTTCTCCGTCGTCTGAAGCCCTTGAAAACCGATGTCTATCTCGATGCCGTCTGTTACGCATATCAGACGACAGCAGCATAACCGTTGTCTGTGTTGCAGAAAGACAACAGACGTGGTTTCAAAACTGTTGTATGAAACTTGGGTCATACAACGATTAGTTTCCTTAAAATGTCGTGTTTATTACATGAAGACAACGACAACTTTTCTTAAAAACGTTGTGTAATACCTGGATCATACAATGGTGTTTTAAATTTTGTCTATTGTCTGATTATGTTTTTAACAATGGTTTTTTAAATTTGGTCTATTGTCTCATTATGATTTCAACGAGGGTTTCTTGAGACATGTCTATTGTGTACTACCTGAATCATACAATGGTTTTTTTAATTTGGCCTATTGTCTATTATTTTTGTCATCTATAAACAATGGTTTGTTTAATTTGAACTGTTATTTCTTCCATATATAGACAATGGTTCCGAAAAAATAATGCGTTGTCCCTTCATTATGTTCACAATGATTTTTGAAAGATAACCATTGTTAGATATCTTAGCACACAATAGTATTAATCATCCAAAGCATCATTTTTATTTGATTCACACAATGGTTTAATTTAAACTATTTTCCCATTTTTATTCATAAACAATGCTTTACCAAAACAAAAATACAAAATCAGAGCATTTACAAAAATTCCAAATATCAACAAAATTACAAATACACAGCTTGTCCACATAACTAAAACAAAAGGATAAAATCAAAGCCCTATCATACTTGAACTAAATATTTCAAGGTAGTATCTACAGTGAGCAAATTGAAGCTAGTGTGTTAACTTTTATCAGAATATAAACTAACATACATGTTAATTCTACTTCCATATCAGCATTTGTAGTAAATGGACTCCCCTGAGGTCCTTTGTATTTGTAGGCATTGCAAAACAAGCTGCTCGAAAAGAGTAGAGCCACAAGGTTATATATTGCTGCAATGCCAAATTTGACTGACCAGGTTTTTATGAATGGTAACACTAAACCAGCTCCTAGAATAACCAGCACCACCACAACAGAGATGCCTATCACAAGGTTTGATGCACCCAGCAGAGTCTCCTTACGAACCTGTCGAAGTAATTCACCTGTAAACGATGAACGAAAGAAAACAATTACCTTGAAATTTTCTCATCTGTTCCAGAAAGACCACTCTGATAAGCATCAAGTAAACTAAAACGACTACACAAGATAACATAATGTTGAGTATTGAATACAGTAAAAGAATACAGAGGGGGTGGTGAATGGATTCTTGAACTTTTCTTTGTTCTTGAATCTTTGCAACAAGATATGTGTTGAGTGTGTGAGATATGTAAGTGCTGATAACAAAGACAAACACAACACAATATCAATGTAATCTAATATTTTATTAGATAAAATATTCTTTTGCGACCAACCTTGCTTTGTTTCTTATGACTACACCATTTTCATCCATCTTATTCCTTAGAACCCATTTTGTTCCAACAATGGTTCTATCCATTGGTGCAGGCAAAAGTTCCCATACTTTGCTTCTTTCAAACTGGTTTAGCTCCTCTTGCATAGCAATTATCCAATCAGGATCCAACAATGCATCTTCAAGTTTCTTAGGCTCAACTTGGGATAGAAAGCAACCATAGAGACATTCATTTAGAGTTGCTCTCCTTGTCCTTACTCCTGTATTTGGATCTCCAATTATCTGATCTGCAGTATGTGATCTATCCCATTTCCTTGTATGTTCAGATTGATTTCTCAGCCTTGATGTTGCTTCATCATCCAGATCATGATCATTTATATTTCCTCCGCCTGTGAAGTTTCCACTAATCACAGGTGTGTCATGGATGCTTGTTTCTTCATTGTTGGTTGACACAGGTTCTTCATTCACTTGAGTTTGTTGGATTGTGGGCTCAACTTCAGTTTCAATCTCCTCATCAGAATCATTTAGATTGTCAAACTTCAAAGGATCTTTATCTTCATCATTGGCTTCTTCTAATCCAGGTAGTTTGCTGTCATCAAATGTCACATCTGTGCTTTCCATAACTTTCTTTTGAGTGATGGCATAAACTTTGTATGCCATTCTTTCCATAGAGTAGCCAAGAAAAATTCCTTCAAATACTTTTGCATCAAACTTTCCAACATATTCTGAGTTGTCTTTTAACACAAAGCATTTGCTTCCAAAAGTATGAACATACTTTAGAGTGGGCTTCTTTCCAGTCATCAAGTTGTAAGGTGTCTTTCCAGTGTTTTTGTTGATGAGGGTTCTGTTTTGGATATAGCATGCAGTGCTCACAGCCTCAGCCCAAAAACATGTAGGCATCTTTGCATCAAGTAACATTGTTCTAGCAGCCTCAATCAGAGTTCTATTCTTTCTCTCAACAAATCCATTTTGTTGTGGAGTCCTTGGAGCTGAGAATTGTTGAGAAATACCATTTTCTTTGCAGAATGCTTCAAGCATGGCATTTCTGAACTCTGTTCCTTTATCACTTCTTAATGCAATCACACTTGCATTGTTGGCCTTTGCTTCCTTGTCAATTTTCTTTATATGCTCAATGATTACTTGGGGAGCCTCATCCTTTGATGCTAGAAATTCTACCCATGTATACCTTGTGAAATCATCAACCATCACCAGAGCATACTTTTTCCTTCCTAGTGACATAATGTTGACATGCCCAAACAAGTCCATATGAATTAATTGTAGGGGCTTGGTTATTGATGTCACTGTCTTTGACTTGTGGCTTGATCTTTTCATTTTTCCCATTTGACAAGCCTCACACACTCCTTCTTGACAGAATTCAAGTGTGGGCATGCCTCTCACTAACTCTCTTTTGACTAGAGAATTAATGCCTTTGAAGTTCAAGTGTGATAGCTTCTTATGCCATAGCCAACTATCTTCATTTGATGCTTTTGAGTAAAAGCAACAAATTTTGTCCTTGTTTGCAGAGTTCATATTGGCTACAAACAGGCTTCCTTTCCTTACTCCAGATAGAGCAAAGTCACCAGTCTTCTTGTGGGTGATCAAACATTCATCTTTGTCAAAATTCACTTTGAAGCCTCTGTCAGTAAATTGACCAACACTCAGTAGATTGTGCTTGAGTCCCTTGACCAGTGCCACATTTTCAATGATAACATTTCCAATTTCCAACTTGCCATATCCCAGTGTGTTGCCAATGCTGTCATCTCCAAAAGCAACCATTGGACCAGCCTTCTCCTCATACTGTGATAGTAGGGCCATATCACCAGTCATATGGTTTGAGCATCCACTATCCAAAATCCACATGACTTTTCTTTCACTTTCTTTGCCCTGCAAACACAAAGGTATTACTTCTCCTTTGGTACCCAAACAAGTTTGGGTCAATGTGGCTTAGCAACAGTTTTATCATAAACAGCATGCTTATCAATTTTCTTGATGTTAGTCTTCTTGTCACTGTCAGAAGTCTTAGAATCAAGGTTCTTAGACTTAGGTGACAGAGGCACCTTCCTAACTTTAGGAGGACTTGAAGACTCTGTTCTTGTGTAGTGTGTGTGAACATTGTGACTGATGCAACCTTCCATGAATTGTTTTCTTAAATTAAAGCAACTAGTCATTACATTCATGTTACATGGCATACAATCAAATTTATCACAGAAAGGAGAGTCTCTATGTCTTAAAGGCACAGAGCAATCATAGAATGGTTTAGCAACACTACCAGATGGTTTCTTCCATGCATGAGTTAAATGATTAGTGCTAAAACAATTTTGACAAACTTTCCTAGGGAATTTGGCACATAAGCATAATTATTGTCCTTGTTAATCCCTAATTTGCCATTCCTGTTTTGTTTCTTTTTAGCCACTTTCTTCTCAAACTCATTATTCCCAGCTGAAACAAACTTCACAAATTTCTCAAGTCTAGGTCTACCTCCTACTGACTCCTTGGCTTTGGTTTTGACATTCTCACTCTTAGAGGATGCTTGTTGTTCATTTGATTGTGCTTTATCTTTATCATCCAACATTTGCTTAATGAGTAAGGCATCCTCATCAATCTCAAGTGTTGGTGTTTTAAATATTGGGGTCTCAGCCTTTTTCAAAACCTGAGGCACTTCCTCTTGAACAACAATGTCATCTTCAATGACTGCATAGCCTTTCCTCTGTTTGAGAGTGTCATAATCAAGTCCAATAGCAACCTTAGGTCTAGCTAGATTTTTCTCATGATAGGACTGCAATAGACTAGAGGAATTCTTGAATGTTTTCAATTTAAATTCATTTTCAGCTAGTTCATCCCTAAGAGCTTTCTCAACTTGACTAGCACATAGAACCTTATTCTTTAGATATTCGATTTCTTGTTTAAGGTTTTCTACTTGAATAGCAGTTAGTTCTAGTTCCTCATTTCTCTTGTTCAACAGTTCATTCTTAGTAGACAGTTTAGCAATCTCTTTATTAGCAGCAGTCATACTAGTATGAATATTAAACATCTCAACAGATAGTTGTTCAACCATAGATTTGTATTCAGAAACAAACATGTCTATAGTAGTGTGGGATGGTACCTGAGAGTCTGATTCAGATGGTTCTTCCTTGGAGTTGGCCATCAAGGCATAGTTGCAGAATTCTTGTTCTTCTCCATCACTATCAGAATCATCCCAACACTTCCCTTCAGCTTCTTTAGCAGAGCCTCATACTTAGCTTCAAGCTCAAGAAACTCCTTATCATTCTTCTTAGGCTTCTTGCATTCACTGGAAAAATGCCCTAGGTCATTGCATCTATAACATCTCACAGATGACCTATCCACATAGCTGGTTTTGAATTTGTTTTTGTTTGCTTTCACAGGTGCCTTGCTCTTGTTGAATGAATGATTTTGAGATCTAGACTTGAAGGGCTGATTCATCTTAAATCTGATGTTTGGGAATTTTCTAGCCATAAAAGCATATGAAGTGTTTTCCAAGGCATCCAACTCTTCAAGAGTATAGAACTCATCTTCTTCCTTTTCATCAACAGGTTCAGTCACTTCTTCTTCAGTCTCTTCATCATCTACTATCTCTTCTATTCTCAGTTGACTTGTAGATGCTTCCAGGTCTTGAACAGATTTGTTGACAATCAAGGTACAGGATGTGTTTATCATTCACTAGAGCACATCATGAGTTTGGATAGCCCTCTTCTGAAGTAACTCAAGCTCATGAGTTTTTAAAACCCCATAGAGCCCATCATATGTGACATTGTTAAAATCTTTTTCTCTTAGAGATATGACCCTTTGCTCTAGATGGTTTGGTGCAGAAAGTAGAAACTTCATGTTTAATTCCTTAGTGCTGTAAACCTTCACATTCATTTGAAGCTCAGTCACCAGCTTGTGAAATCTCTCAAACATATCAGTAATACTTTCTTTGGACTGTTCCATGAAAGCTTCATACTGTGTGACCAGTATCTGTTTCCTATTTTCTCTTACCTCCTCTGTCCCTTCACATTACACCTCGATGTGGTTCCACATGTCCTTGGCTGATGTGCATGATGCTATACTGGCAAACATCGACATATCCATGGAGTCTATGATCAGCAACATGAGATGACTGTCTAGGGCAACCTTTTCCTTCTCTGAGTCCGTCCATTTGGATGGCTCTTTTGCAACATATGATCTAGGAACGACTTTTGTGCCCACTGTGGATTCAGCAATTTCTTATTGTGGTACAAACGGACCATTCTTGAGGATGTCAGGGTAGAGAGGATTGGCAGCTTTGATGAACAACAGCATTTTTATTTTCCAGAGGTTGTAATTCTCTTTGTCGAACTTAGGGACCTTCACCGTACCTGTAGTCTTTGGTGTATTCGAACTCATGATCATTTTCTGTTTAGATTAAACAGCCTGCTTTGATACCACTTGTTGAGTATTGAATACAGTAAGAGAATACAGAGGGGAGGTGAATGGATTCTTGAACTTTTCTTTGTTCTTGAATCTTTGCAATAAGATATGTGTTGAGTGTGTGAGATATGTAAGTGCGGATAAAAAAGACAAACACAACACAATATCACTTTAATCTAATATTTTATTAGATAAAGATTATGCTACAATCTGTGAATACAAATTATAGTATTCTCAGCTTCGTTTTTCTTAGAGAGATATTTCTTGTGATGTATCTTAAAAACTTATCCGCTAAGGAAGTGAGGCTGTATCCTTATAGACATGGATACACCTACTTACTACAAATAAGGTAGTAAAAACAAACTACTTTCCAGTATGTCTATCTTATTTGAGTAAGAGTCCAAACAGCTACAGATTTGACTTTGCAAAGCCTGTTCAGATCCACTTCTTTAGCTCCTTGTCCCTTTGTCTTATCCCTCCAAGCTTCTTTGTAGGCTTTCCAATGTGCTTTATAGTACATAGTCAAATAAAGCGACTTGGCTTGTTGCAGGTTTCTGACTTGTACAATTCTTCAGTATTTTGTCTCCAAGAATGTATTCGAGAAGTGGCTAAGTGATTGATTCGAGAACTCGAATTGACTTAATCGATAACTCTGAGTTCTCGAATAGTGTTATATTGACATATCAAATCACTTGTCGAATAACTCTTTTCTCTGGGACTCCTTGAGATATCGAATAGAGCATTTTGACATATCGAATCCCTGAGATGTCGAATAGCTTCTTTAGTCCTTGAGATATCGAATAGAGCATTGTCTTGTTGACCCTTAGAGAAATCGAATGATGCTTTGACTTGTTGACTCCGTGAGTTCTCGAATAGAGTAATAGACATATCGAATCTCTAAGATATCGAATGAGATATCGAACAGTGTATTCAGAGATATCGAATAGTGTCTTCTGAGATATCGAATCTCTGACTTCTCGAATAGACAAATGTACTTCTCGAATTGGTACTTAGGAAAATTCTTCATTCCTTCAAATCCCAACTGTGATTATTTGGCAGTCTTTGTCTCCTTGCTTGAGGCATGAACCTTGGAACTTCTTTCAAGCATTATTCTTGACTTTATAGTTACAGTAACACAACTAGAATTTGATGCCTATTACAAGTAAAGAACAAATAGAAACTCTACAACTAGAGGTTCCCTCAGTTAAGAGGTCATGTAGGTAATGCATAGCGTTACACATACTTAGGCTTGTTATTAGATGTATTCCGGCATGCCTCTGTGACTAACACATAAAGGATAAAATATAAGAAAGGTAAATATATTTGCTATAAATATTAATGTACCACAATCTAACTTTCTAATTTTAAGTGAAATTCATAGTCAATTCTCAGCATAAAACAATAGCTCCAAGACACCAGTTACAATCAAAGTAAGATATATATGTTCCTTATATAATATTTTGAATACTCTTATAAATGAATTGAGCAAAGAACTAAATGTCAGGACTATGTGATGTTAACAAATTGCTTTTGCTCATCACTTTTGCTCTCCCCAAGCATGTCAACAAATTTATAATTCGCACAAAGGCTAGCAGTAACACAGTAAGTCGGCAATCATAACTTTTACCTTCTTCAAGACCTTGGAGTGCCTCTTTAACTGAACATTCATCAAAATTAAGATTTTGCACATCATCAGCAACCATCTATCCTCGTCTCCCTTAGATTTTGGAAGTAATGCTAAGAAGTATCCTCTCAGCTTAGCTATACTCGTCTCCCTTATTATGACTGCTATGAGAAACTACACAGAAACTCTCACCTTTAAGGGACCAACACTGCATTTGTCTGACATAATTTTAGCAACAACATCAGCTTCAACCTGTCATAATAATTGTTTATTCAGAAGTCGAACAAACTAGTACTAATTTATATCATAGTAAACCCAAGAAACAAGAGACCACTCAAACAAATGAGGTTGATAAGTTAATCCAAGATCATGTCAATTCTGTTCAGCGTAGAGGAGGCCTCTTGCATTCGACACACTATTTAGAATATAATTACTAGGCATGGTTGGAGGCCAAGCTCTTGGAATATTTTAAACCTATTAAAGTACTTACCAAATAATGGCACCATGTAAAACAATTATCCTTGTGGGTATGATTCAAAAATATAATGCACTTCTCTATACTTCAGTATAATTACCTTAACATGAATGCATGTAAATTCTTCAACGTACGAGGTGCAAGATATGACGGGTAATCTAATTACCTTTTATTCTACATGATGAATGTAGAGTATTAGGAGCAAACAAGTGTTTATTACGAATGCAGAAAATAGTTCCTGCTATATTTAATGGAAAATTACCATGCCATAGGCTTTAAAGAGTCACAATATATCAACAAGGCATAAAACTTAACCTTTTCTCCCACAAAGACTGAATCCCAGGTAGTTTACTACTATCTTTTATGATAGAAATATTAGTGATCCAGATAATAAACACAGAAAACACAAGAATTCCAATAAATTCTCCAGCAGAAGCTACCCCAAACGAACCGTCTACAATTACAGGAAATGTCCATAATCGAAATCGTGCCTTCTTTGGTGCAGGTTTCCTACGCAGAAAAATCATATACTATATAATCTACTCCACTATATTAAAATAACACTTAAAAAATGTAAAGAATAGTCTGTACCAATTTGGAGACTGCATTCTTTTCATATTCGCTGCCTTTCATGGATGATAAAGACTGTTGAATTCGAAATAAATCCACAAAAACAAGTAACAAGCACAGAGTATGAGATTAGTTACAGAGAGAGGGAGGGAGTGAAGTAGAGAGAGAGAGAGAGAGAGAGAGAGAGATGGCAAAGGCTTCAGCATCTTCCTGGGAATGACCCGCCTAAATGAGCACCTTTGGCTTGCGACTTAAAGTGACTATCAATTAAACAAATCCAAGAAGAAGAAATATACAAACCTGAAATTGAAGAAGCATACGAATTACAATCGAAGTGAGAAAATATAACCTAAAATCGAAACTCAGATTCAAGAAAATCTCTAATTGAAGTCCTAATTTGAACCCAAATCGAAGAAGCCCCAACTTAAATCAAACCACCAATCGAACCCTAAATCAAGTAAATGAGAGAAAAGTTTTGACGCCGAATGATAAAAGTTCTGTGTGTATTCTACGAGAGATGAGATGAGCGGCTGTAGTCTTGAAAAATAGGGGGAAATGAAATGATGGGGAAGAGGGAAATGAAATTTTCATTAAGGGGGGGAAATGAATTATTGGTTGAGGGGGGAAATAATCCGCCCGGTCTCATCTTGAGTACATGAAGTAAATTTTGGCTTGATTAATAATTTTGGAGTGTGTAAAATTATTTAAAATATATTTAATATTTATAAAAATTTAATTATTTGTTAATTTGGTAGATTCAAAATTTTAGTAAAAATTATTTTTTGGGTTCCTCAAAAGCCAAACCAATACTTGTTAATATTAATTAGTTCTAAAAGTAAATAATTATTCAGTTTTAAAAATTTATATTATAAAATCATACAAGGTAAACTTGAAAATTTCTAATTTTTTGTTTACATCACTAAAACCATTAGATATTAACATCTACACGATTGGATCATCGAAATTTTTTTAAAAAAATAGACCATGTTTAATCAATAAGACACTAGTTAGAGGGAGTAGTACTTTTGGTGGATGTAACTAGTGATTTGTCATATATTGTTGTTTCTATTTTTTTAAAAATATTTCTAAAAAATCCAACCATATGGATGTCAAGATATATCTAATATAATGATATTCACAAATTTTCAAAAAATAAAAAATTAATTTGGTTTGTAAAACTTAATATTTAATGAACGAAGTGGTCTTGCTAAACGAAGTGGTTATTTGTCAAATACCGTTGTCTCGAGTGATACTAAACAATGGTTTTGAACAAATAAATCGTTGTCTGATTACAGACAACGGTGTTTTAATAAAAAGAGTTGTAATGTGAAGCTTCAGACAACGATATTTTATAAAAATACCTTGTCTGACACTAGTTATGTTTTTTTTGAACATAAATATAAATAAACATAATAAATTTGAAATTTTTTAGTGATATATTCGGTCACATTTCTCGACGATCCAAACGTACGGATGTCAAGATATATCTAATATATTGATATTCCCAAATTTTGAAAAAATAAAAAATTGATTTAGTTGGAGATCTTAGTAGATCACTACTATATTGAACAGTACTCGTAACTAGTACTTTATCACTGATTGTTGTTTCTATTTTTTAAAAACTATTTCTCTATGATCCAAACGTATAGATGTCAAGATATATCTAATATATTGATATTCCCAAATTTTCAAAAAGTAAAAAATTGATTTGGTTGGAGATCTTAGTAGATCACTAGTATATTGACTAGTACCCATAACTAGTACTTTGTCACGGATTGTTGTTTCTATTTTTTTAAAAAAGTTCTCGACAATCTAACCTTAAGGATGTCAAGATATATCTAATATAATGATATTCACAAATTTTCAAAAAATAAAAAATTAATTTGGTTTGTAAAATTTAATATTTAATAAACGAAGTAGTCTTTCTAAACGAAGTGGTTATTTGTCAAATACCGTTGTCTCGAGTGATACCAGACAACGATTTTGGACAAATAAACCATTGTCTGATAACAAACAACGGTATTTTAACAAATACAGTTGTAATGTGAAGCTTCAGACAATGATATGTTATAAAGATACCATTGTCTGACACTAGTTATGTTTTTTTTGAACATAAATATAAATTTACATAATAAATTTGAAATTTTTTAATGAAATATTCAGTCACATTTCTCGACGATCCAAACTTAAGGATGTCAAGATATATCTAATATATTGATATTCCAAAATTTTCAAAAAATAAAAAATTGATTTGTTGGAGATCTTAGTAGATCACTAGTATATTGACTAGTACCCGTAACTATTGCTTTATCACAGATTGTTGTTTCTATTTTTTTTAAAAATATTTCTCGACAATCCAACCTTAAGGATGTCAAGATATATCTAATAAAATGATATTCACAAATTTTCAAAAAATAAAAAATTAATTTGGTTTGTAAAATTTATTATTTAATAAATGAAGTGGTCTTGTTAAACGATTGGTTATTTGTCAAATACCGTTGTCTCGAGTGATACTAGACAACGATTTTGGGCAAATAAATCGTTGTCTGGTAACAGACAATGGTATTTTAACAAATACAGTTGTAATGTGAAGCTTTAGACAACGATATGTTATAAAGATACCGTTGTCTGACAGTAGTTATGTTTTTTTTAACATTAATATAAATCAACATAATAAATTTGAAATTTTTTAATGATATATTCAGTCACATTTCTCGACGATCCAAATATACGGATGTCAAGATATATCTAATATATTGATATTCCCAAATTTTCAAAAAATTGATTTGGTTGGAGATCTTAGTAGATCACTAGTATATTGACTAGTACGCGTAACTAGTGCTTTGTCACGGATTGTTGTTTCTATTTTTTTAAAAATATTTCTCGACAATCCAACCTTAAGGATGTTAAGATATATCTAATAAAATGATATTCACAAATTTTCAAAAAATAAAAAATTAATTTGGTTTGTAAAATTTAATATTTAATAAACGAAGTGGTCTTGCTAAACGAAGTGGTTATTTGTCAAATACCGTTGTCTCGAGTGATACTAGACAACGATTTTGGACAAATAAATCGTTGTCTAATAACAGACAACGGTATTTTAACAAATACAGTTGTAATGTGAAGTTTTAGACACTAGTTATGTTTTTTTGATCATAATTATAAATAAACATAATAAATTTGAAAAAGCTTGTCTGAAAGTGTTGAAGACAACGGTTTACTATACAAAAACCGTTGTGTGAACATGTATATATATTTTCTTAATCTAACGGCTAATATCTAATCTCATTTCAATCAAGGGCTCTTATTTCGCCACCTCAGTAATCCAGGTGAAAGATTTTCCACCAATCACGTGCTGTCACATGAGACAACGGTTTATTTATAAAATGCTTGTATAAATAAGTTTATTACAACAGTTTAAATTTTTAAATGCTTGTCTGTAAGTGTTGAAGACAACGATTTAATGTACAAAAACATTGTGTGTTGCATGTAATTCAGACAACAGTATTCACAAACCATTATCTGATTACATTTTATGCAACGTCTTATCAAAACACTTGTCTGATTTTAACAGCGATTTTTGAAAGTATTGTCTGAAGTTTCTTCAAACAATGCTTTCCAAAACCAATGTTAAAATCAGGCAATAGTATTTAGTCACCGTTGTGTGACAACTTTTGAAGCAATATCTGATGAAAACACTTGTCTAAGTTTTACAATGCTTTTGAGGACCATTGTAAGACAACCTGTTAGACAACACAACTTTCCAAAACCGTTGTAAAATGCTTGTCAATTTTGATCTTCTAGACAACACTTTTTAAAACTGTCGTTAAGTTCATGATCAGACAACAGACCGAAAAGCTTGAATAAAAAACCGTTGTGTAAAAAATTCAGCCAACACGTTTTCGTCGAAGCGTTGTCTGATGTGTGTCGTCTGATTCAGAAATTCTTGTAGTGAGAGCAAGGTTAAGAAAGGTAAAAGGGAACACGTATAATTATTATGAAATTCGGTTTTGTATTTGTCCTCCTACTTTTCAAGAAAATGTTTTTATAACTGAAAGTTCTTGTGCCAATTATAAATTTGATGTTGTGTGTTGGAGAAGAGAATTTGGTTTAATTCAAATCAAATTTGATGGGCAAGCTCTAAAATCTAAGGAGTTTTATTTGGAAGAAGTTTTGGATGAAATTAGAACAGAAGAGTTATATTTATCTTATAAGAGCATCTCCAAGGGGAGAGACCCCTTAGCTATATTATGTGGCATCTATGTGGCATCTATGTGGTACCTTTTAGATAATATCTATAAATTGAGGTACTCGAACCTTCTTTCCCCTTAGCAAAAAATATAGATAATCATATTTGGTCTTCTATATTTGTTGAACCCATAAACCTCTTATGTATAATTTTAGATAATTACAATTATAGATAACCCCATTGGAGTACATATACCTCCTCTTAACTAAAATTTTACATATATAATCATTTTAGCTAACAATTTTACATTTTACCTTTGGAAATGTTCTAATATTGATTCAATTTGAAACTTACTTTTCGAACCTAAATGCTTAAATATTTATGATGAGTATTTTGAGTACTTCAGATTTTTAGGAATTCTAGAATCTATCTTGTGTTCATCAATGTCTCGAAGCCTGCTTAACAAACATATAAGCAACACTTACTTCAATTGTATATATAGCATTAACTCATCTGAAATAGCTACAACAATTTCCAATTGCAACACAATTTATAAATCTCCCCGATAGCATCTTTCCATGTTGTTAATTCCACCGCCCATCTTTCACATTAACACATATTGACCATTATTTAGGATTTTATGTTTCAGAATTTTGTGACCTTTATTATGGATTGTTGGGGTGAGATATATTAAAGTTTATAGCCGTTCAAAAATCTCTCCAGGGATACCCTTAAGAATATTATTTTTAATTCTTTTTTGGATATTCAATTGTATTTATTTTATTTTGACTTGAATTATATCCATGAGAATCTTATGTAGTACGGTTGTTGTAATATCCCACCTATTTATTTATTTTATTATATATATATATATATATAAATATATATATATATATATATATATATATATATTATATTTTAATTGTGTACTTATTTAAAAAAAATGTCTTTTTATTACAAATTAGATTAATAGTATTAATCTGTAAAACCTAATTCTAGTGGGTTTATGGCTATCTTTCTTGTTGTATATATACATGGTACCGAGAGTTTATGATATTAGAGGTTTATCATATTAGAAAAGAAAACCAGTATAATGCCCTAGAAAATATCGCATTTGTTATTATTATTATTATTTAATTTTTTAATATTAAATGTGAATTATAGGGTGTGAAATTTTTTTTTTTAAAGAAAATAATGTAACGTCATGTTTACATGCTTATATGATGATGAATATGTGAAATGTGAGTCCAATGTATAAACAAGTAGAGTTGGATGTAAAGTGATAAGGAGTTGAAGTAGTGGAAATGGAAACCCTGTGAGGCAATTTTACTATCCCTCACTTATTGTTCAAGTGATGTGAAACCTTGTGTATTATTTAGTTGTTCTTTCGATATTCTTTCTTGCAAGCGACTACAGTCTTCATATTTATTCTGAATAACGTGAACCTGGTCTGTTAATTATATGATGTTCATTTCAAATCATTTTGTTAGGGCGTATACCCTTTTTTCTTACTTCCAGTGACATTCTTCTTCTGTTAATTTATAAACATACATTCTCAAATTATTTTATTATTGTTTTTGTTCCTCACCTATCGTTCAGGTGATGTTTTCTTTTAAAATCATTTTATTTCAATATTCCTCGTCCATGCTAATATTATTCAAAGTATGTTTTCCTTCAAAATTTATGCAAACTAATTCGAGATTTATACTATTGTTAAGGCATGTGTTGCTCGATGACGGTTAAAACCGAGAATGAATTGAGATCTTCTTAGTTATTCAAACTCATTATTGTCATGCTGGTTCTGGCAGCTAAAGCCTATGAGTGCTTAGCCGACATGAGTTAGACCTTGGGTAATTGAGGATTTCTTAAATCTTCATTTTAATCTATTCAAATCTATTCTGGTTGTTCAAACTTTACAGTGTAATTTCATAAATTGAAAATCTTTGAAATAAGTGGTTATATCCAGTGCAGTGACTTAATTCTTCTATTGAACTTCGAACTTTCTTGATTCCCTGCTTTCTTTATAATTGTTGTCCCATTTCTGGTTTCTAGATAATTGCTCAGTTATTTAATTTATCATGTTTCCTTGATATACGATTCTATCTTGCTGAACCCTATCATGCTTAGTTTAATCTTATTGCTATGTCATTTATGATTCTTTATATCGAATGCTTCCCTAACCCTTAATGTTTTATTGTTGCTCATTAAAATGACTTAACTAATTAAAGATGTTTTAAAATTCCTTATACTGGGCTGATCTGTTATCAGTGAGTATAAAGAACTTAAAAGTAAAATATTTTAAAGATTTTAATGTGGGGGAATTCCGTCAAAAGATTTTCTATGGATTCCTTCAGATTGGATGGGTACGAGGTCGGGTGACGCCGGTTCAGCATTTTTTTAGCGTAAGAGGCTCGGGGAGTGCCCAGTCCATCATTTGAAAGGCCAATGTGTTGTATAATTGGGAACCCAATTTCAAAGGAAGGGGGACTTTACGTGGCTGATCACCCGTATTGTCCGGAGTCGTGGAAAAACTCCAATCAACTTAAATGTTTTTGAAAAGGTTTATGAAAAGTATGTTCAATGATAAAACAGTTTTAATGAAAAGAATGTTTTGATTGGAAAGCTATGACTGAAGAAAGTGAAACGTTTTGTTCCATGATGATAATTGAATTATTCTCTTGACATAAGTTGGTCATTGATATTGTTCATCAATGAACCATTGAAATGTTATTATTTCACTATATTATTAACTTGTTGAGCGTTGTTGGCTCACTCTTGCTTTATTTTCCCTAACCTTTCAGTTAGGATTAAGGGTGGATGTCTACATCTTACAAATCATATGAGAGCAATAAGGCAACCTATACAAGATATATCTCAAAGTCAGAGCGTGTAAGCACGGATTGGAATTAAGCTTTAGATTAGGCGGTATATTAATTGTATTCAGGGTAGTGAAAGAAATTGTAATAATTTGTATAGTTTAGTTTCTTGTTTCATACCATAACTTGGAATCGATCCTCGGTGAGAAATCGTTGGTGTATTAAGTTATGTTTGTAATTTTTAATTGGAATTTAGTTTGGGTTGAAATACAGGTGGATAGTCTGATTTACGATTACTTCATGCCAAAATTTTATAAAATTCCCCTGTATCAATGTCTATTTTATTATAAAAAGTATATTTTCAGTATTGGGAAGTCGGGGCATTACAGGTTGGTATCAGAGCGACAGGTTATGGTCATTAAAACAAGTTAGGACAATTAGGTGTACGTATTTAGGTTAAATGTTAGGTTGAACGATTTAGGATAAGGTACGCTTTAGGTTATTAAGGCGACGGTTGCTACGTTAGTTAGTACTTCGACATATATATGGCGCTAGCCGGAGTTTGATTCATTCGAAGGTTCGACCCTGGATGAGGCAGTTGATTCGGCACCGCCTATGTTAAATAGACGACCAGAGTTACCAGCTTGGAGGATGATACGTGTAGATCTTTGTGTATATTTTAGCGACTTTAGTTACCCCATGAACGATATAGAGAGTACGAAAAGATGGCAAACAAGATGCGAAATGTGATTTCTGGCATGTGATGGAGTAAGGACGTGGCTATTTATTACTAGCTATTGATTTCATTATAATGATTGATTAAGGAGATTTAACCCTCGTTTCTGTTCCTTCTCATTTGATTAAGTACCCCATTACCTTTGATAATCAACTATATTTCAATTGATGACAAATTTTTTTCAGATTCATTTTAAACACATTCCTATTTTTCAGAGATACCTCTATTTTCCAGAGGATCACTCGATTCAACATGACGCATATAAATTATTGAGACCCGTGAATTCATTCTATTTTCCCCAAACATTTGCTATTCTTTATTCAACATCATATATATAAACTTTTGAATTCTTTTTGTTTCTCTCTGAATACTTAACCTTCTTTATTATAACTGGGATGAACAACCCTATGTATGTAGGAGATTCGGGGACATCTTATCTATGTGATAGGAGTCTTGTGTCTTATCTATGTGACAGGAGGGACGCCACTGATTGTGTTTGTCATGAAAGTACTGAAGGCTGGCCACCTTTTTGTACTATGGTGGTGGACCTAAGTGACAAATGCAACCTGAAAACAGTGCAATGATCATTTTGATCCCTCGGTAAATTCTTTTATAAAATTCTTATCAAAAAAACTCATCTTATATTCATACATGCTAATACATGTCTATTATATTGATACCTTTGTTATAAACCCTTACGAGTTTTAAAGTTATCAAGGATTTGAATGCAGTATAGATGGAGATGATGACATTTTAAGTGGTCTGAGATACGATTACGTTGAAGGAAAACTGGTCGATCAAGTTTGAGGAATTTATATTAAAGCAGAGATTGTATCTCTAGTTAGACTTCCGGTTGGATTGGTAACGAAGACACGAAATTATTAGTTTTGTTAAAGTCGGAAATAGAGTGATGATTTGTATAATTAGTATGTGATAGTTATCGTGAAAGAAATATTGTTGAAGAACACTTGTTTATAATTTCACTGTGAATAAGGTAGATAAAATATTACAAGAATTTGGATGTTGAGATAAATTGTCAGATATAAAAGTTTAGAAATGGAACGAGATGGTAAGAAAAGGAAGACAGGGAACCAGGAAAATTTCAAGAATTATGAGATTTGGCTAGAAAGGAATGTAAGATCTAGAGATTTTGAAAAAAAAAACAGGAACGCTGGACAAGATGGTCACCGATAGAATATGAATTAGCAGCGACGATAAGACCTCCATTGTCAGAAGGAAGGAATTCGAGAAGAAGCATAATGAAGTTGTACTAGGCTAAATATGGAAAGCTAGGAGAGTAAGCTGAAATAATGGTGTGGTATTGAACGATAGAGTTAGAAGCTCGAAGTTGTACGCGATAAGTGTAGGAAGATAAGACGTATCGTCAAAGATTGCATCACGTCAGTTTGAACGAATACTACTATTAGAGCAACAGAACCCTCCCCTATAAATTGCTTAGGAGCTTGAAATTTCGAAAAGACTGCGAATGATGCTAATAAGTGTGGATATGAGTATAGATGGGAGAATAAGGTGTGATTCTAGGATCGAATCGATTGATCGAGTACGAGGTGCAAGAAAGATTGTAAAGACAAGTAAGTGAAGTTATGATTCCTAAGGAAGGTAGAAGTTGTGTTCGAGGTCGCAAGCGGACAAAGGAGTTTTAACGGTCACCCAGACTATGAGGTTATTATAATAAGATTTTAAGGTTATAGTGTAAATGTGGGAGATACCAGTAAGGAGACAATTATTGTGAAGCAAATTCCAGTGATTAAATTTTCTCGAATGTCTTTAAAATTACTAGGATTTTCGCCAGACAGAGACATAAAGTCGGTTAATTAATTATTACCAAATATGTAATGAGTTTCAAGGATTGAAGGTCGGGAGACATCTCAAGATATTCAAGGATATAGGAAGAGTATGCACAATATTTCTAAATACGAGTTTTGGAATTGGGAGAAGTATAATTTTCAGGATATGACGACCGGATCGAAGTGAACTACGTGAAAAAGAAGCAGCAATGAATCGGGAAAGCCTAAGACGTCAACAGAGATCGAAAACTTTGAAGGACCAGATAGGAATTATCAAAGGTTGTCAAAGATTTTACCAAGATAGCTACAGCAGTGGACAAGCCTACAAATCAGGAAACGAAGGGATAACAGTGAAGAAAGCTTTTAGGAGTCAAGGAAGAGATTGGAAACCGTCCTAGTGTTGGTGCAATCGGACGAACAACGAAAGATTGAAAATAATTATAATGCTCAAGGAAGTGTTCAAAGAATTTGGAAAGTCATAGATGGAAGATCCAAAGGTCTAGATTATTGTGAATGGTATTGGAAGGTTGTGACCCCGGGTAGTTTGTATCGCGAATAAGATAAATACGTTTCAAGGTAAACAATTATTAGTTTCAAAAAGGTTACTCAGTAAAACAATGGGATTAAGGATGGATAGAAGTTTCCTAGTTATTCCCTCTTCGAGTAACATTGTACGTGAAAGGGGAGTAAGAATGATTGGGGGATTTCTTGATATTCTTTTTCTCAGAGTTTTATCTGGGACAATCTGAATTTTGAGTAGGAGCGTAGAACTGGTATTAATTGACATTTGATTTAATGATTTAATTATTTAAATGTTTATACAAGTCAAGGCAGATTTCCTTCGCTTATATGTTTATTGCAAGTCGAGGCAGGTTTCGTTTTAATGTTAATTATTGTGGATGATCGGGTTAGTACTTGAGGCATTGTGTACAGGGCATATAGTCCATTTTACGAATAGGTCATGTCCGATTTTTGGTAGAAAAGGATCGTCACGTACGAATGATAATTATCTAGAATTAACGAGACATGTAAACCAAAGGTTTAAGTGTATGTTGGAATTTACGGACTTATAGGACGAGCCTAGCGAGGTATGAATTGATATAAAGAAATTCTAGAATGAAAGAAATGACTTGGAAACTGAAAGGGAAATGTTAGAGAACACCGTCATATGATTTCTTATTGTTGATTTTGAGGACAGAATCCTATTAAGGGGGGAAGGATATAACGCCCTAGAAAATATCGCATTTGTTATTATTATTATTATTTAATTTTTTAATATTAAATGTGGATTATAGGGTGTGAAATTTTTTTTAGAGAAAATAATGTGACGTCATGTTTACATGCTTATATGATGATGGATATATGAAATGTGAGTCTGTGTATATTTATTTATATTTTTGACGAATTAAATCTATTTAAATTATGCATTATTTATCTTCAAAAATTTTTATAAAATCATCGGGGTATTTAAAATTTTGAAATCTTTTGTAATATAATTTTTGCATATTTAGTTTGTTTTGAAAATCACTGGGAGAATTATTTTGGGTGTTTAAGTATTTTAAAATAATTTTAAGAGTTATGTTGCATTTAAATGGTTAAAACTTGTAAAATTCATATTTAAATCATTCTTGATCCTAAAAATATTTTAAAAATATGTTAGTGTTTGTAATTTCATACACTTTATTTTAAAAAAATTTAAGTTTAATGTTTCACCTATTTCTCATTTAATTATTATTTTTAGAAATGATTTAATTAGTTTTGTTAATTGTTTTTTTAAGAAATTGTGAAATGATATTATTCCCTCTTCTTTAAATCCCTAATCGGTAAAACTCCTCCACAAATTGAGAAGAGAAACTCTCGGTTTTGGTTCTTTCAAGAATTCTCTAGAATTCTCTCCCAATCTCTCACAGTCTCTCTCTCTCGCCATTTTCTCTCCCTCCCTAGTCTCTCTTAAATTACTCTCTAAATCTCTCTTCCTCTCTAACATTTTCAGTTCCTCTCTACTGGGTATGCTTGGTCCATGTTCTTCTAATTAGTTTCATCACGAATTCGACCTCTCCCCCTCCCCTGTTCTTGATATAGTTTGTTGGTGTCTGTTTGTGTAAGACACGCGAGTGTGTATATATATATATGTGTGCGCATATGCAAATCAGTCTTGATTGTGTGTGTAGCTGTTGTTAGTGTGCGTGAGTTCTTAGTGGTTTCGTTAAAGCATCATAAATCTC
Organism: Saposhnikovia divaricata; assembly: GCA_036435485.1. Taxonomy (NCBI): domain Eukaryota; kingdom Viridiplantae; phylum Streptophyta; class Magnoliopsida; order Apiales; family Apiaceae; genus Saposhnikovia; species Saposhnikovia divaricata. The sequence continues at coordinate 37,596,909 of CM071595.1, forward strand.
CTCTTCTTCTTTGTACAGTTCGAATACGAACTGGGTTATGTGCTGTAGTGAAGTTTGAGCTCATGAATGTTGTTATTGTGGTACTGTACTGTTTTACTGGGCGCCTTGTGTCTTGATTCTGTACGCATTTTTGCGGTATTGGCCGATTAAAATGGGCTTTCGAATTTCTGTAATATTGATTTCAGTTTTGTCGATTATGATGATGTGCTACTAATTATTTGGTTCGTTTTTAATTCTTAATCAGTGGAAATTCGAGTTGGAAGTCCCAAAAAGGGAAACCCCGAATTTTTGCCACCAATGGTGATGAGCTTCGGTGAGCCAATGGTGGACAGTGATGATTATTCTGAGTCCTAAATTAATTATATAACATATTGTTTTCAAATAAATTTTATTGTTGTATGTCGGTATAGTTAAATGTAAATTATTGATTTAAATTGGAAAATCGTATAATTTGTTCGAATTGCAAAGGTGTATTGTGTAGTGAAATAATGTACAGAAAGTTGTGATTGTGATTGTTGTTGGTTTTGTGTCGCCTGTGTCCGACTGGTAGGCTACCCGTATAAAGGGGATGCCGTCAAAATTTTCTAAAAATGTTAAATTTATTTTCTCGAGTATATGTATATATGTATGTAGTATTAGTACAAAGTGGTATTGGATTATATTGTGCTTACGTGATTGGTTGAAGATTATGGTGTGAAGATCATATGTGGATTTCTCGAAGAATTAGAAATTGTGTTAGTAGCTTGTATTCAAATTATGATTGTAAATTCTGAGTTTGACTTGTACTGACAGTGGATAGAAGGATAAATTAATCGTATGTTGTACTTAGAAGTATAAATGTTTTATTAGATGTAATTGGGATTTATAGTTGGATTTAGAAATAAATGTTGTATGTGTACTTGGATGTAATTAGGACTCTCTGATAACCAACATTGTATCTGAGTTATAATTGTGTAGTATATTGTGAATTGTAAGAATAAGATGGAGTTGAGATGAATTATGATTGCTTAATTGTTTCGATGTTAAATTGTATTTCAACAGGTTAATCCATATTTTCAAGGAGGTGCTGTCCAATTTTATTTATTTATTTATTTATTTTGCTATAATTATTATGTCATTCGTACAACAATTAGATAAGAGTATTTGTAAATAAATATGATATACGTGGTATCAGGTATAAGTATAAGCTAAAAATCTGAGCTAAGTGTTATGTGATTTACGTGATTATATATTATTATTATTTTGAGAATATGATCTATATGAGCTATGTGTGATAAATTATAAAGCGTTATAGGATGCGTTTGGGTAGAATAAACATAGAAGATTAAGGTTATAAGAGTACTGAAGTAGTACTTTATTTTTATATAGGTGCCACTGAGAGGTCAGTTGGGAGCCAGTACGAGTATAAAAGGGAAGTTTGGAGAGGAAGGAAAAGCTTCGGAGTTGACGAGTATTATCGAGAAAAGGCCAATGTATAAATAAGTAGAGTTGGATGTAAAGTGATAAGGAGTTGAAGTAGTGGAAATGGAAACCCTGTGTATTGAGGCAAGTTTACTATCCCTCACTTATTGTTCAAGTGAAGTGAAACCTTCTGTATTATTTAGTTGTTCTTTCAATATCCTTTCTTACAAGCGACTACACTCTTCATATTTATTCTGAATAATGTGAACCTGTTCTGTTAATTATATGATGTTCCTTTCAAATCATTTTGTTAGGGCCTATACCCTTTTTTCTTATTTCCAGTGACATTCTTCTTCTGTTAATTTATAAACATACATTCTCAAATTATTTTATTATTGTTTATGCTCCTCACCTATCGTTCAGGTGATGTTTTCTTTTAAAATCATTTTATTTCAATATTCCTCTTCCATGCTAATATTATTCAAAGTATGTTTTCCTTCAAAATTTATGCAAACTAATTCGAGGTTTATACTGTTGTTGAGGCATGTGTTGCTCGGTGACGGTCTACTACAAATTTCAACTTACATAGCGTTCATTTTTTAGCTTACATAGCATTTTTAAGCGCTATGTAAGACAGCGCTATGTAAGTGAAATTCACTTACATAGCGTTCTTTTAGGTGCTATACAAGTATACTACTTAAATAGCGCTTTCTGAAGTGCTATGTTATTAAGTAAGTGTTTTCTAAGTAAAATTGCACTTGCATAGCACTTCTAGAAACGCTATATTAGTAAAAACAATAGCACTTGCATAGCTCTTATAAAAACGCTATGTAAGCACAATATTTTTAAAAAAAATAATTTTGTATTAATTCTATTTAATTGCACTATTTTCATTCCAATTCAATTATTTTTCTAGCTACCAATTTTTTGACTTGGAATATTCCTAAAAATTCATAAATTTAACAATAACTACAATAAAATCTAGACGATGTAGAACCCAAATCACAACAAGAAATAGTGTAACAACTCATATTACAACTGAATTTAAATATATACCAATATCATAAAATACATTAAGAAATAAAAATATAGCCAAAAAGGTCTTTCTGATTGATCCGTACAATACATAACAAAATCTAAGTAAAACAACTTATTGAAATAAAACATAAAAAGCTAATTTATGTTTGCTCTTGCATAAACAACTCCTTTCTGTCTGATCATTAAGCTTCGTAGCTCCTTTCTGCAAGAGCAGTCAGAATTGTAAAAACTAAATATGTGTACTGCTTAACTCGCTATTAAGCAGTAACTTAACTGCATTAAAATAATTACCTTCAATTCCATAAACTCATCCGCATATGGTTTTCCACCACTTTCTGCTACAACAAGATTCATGAGAGCTAGCGGTTCTTGAACTAGTTCATTTTTCTTCCTCTGATCAAGTTTTCTGTTATCGTAGAGAACCCGTCGATTTTCACATTGATGAAGAACTTCCTAAAAAATAGAACAAATTAAACACATTACTATTGTTAGTTGTATAAACATTATTCTTCAACTAAATGTTATGAAGCATAGAATCACTTTGGTATATATAACCCTTAAAAACCATATTAACTCTACGAATTGTTGCTACTTTTGTTATCAGATAGGAATGAGTTGGTGGGAGATATGTCACTCTTCCTCTGGGAATCACACACAAGTCTCATGACTACTTTTAATCTCAGCTTTAACAAATAACGGAATACATTTCTATATATATTGCAATTCAAAGGTAATTGTCTTAAGAATATGGAGATACGTTGGTACTGATTCTTTTAAAATAAATATAAGAGGTTCACTTCAAGCATAATTTGGAACTTAAATGTTGTATAAGTAAAAACTTGGCTCCGAATCTAACATGGGGCTGATGCATGCATATTAATTTCTGAATTGCTACCTCCAAATTTTAAGTAATTAAGAACACAAAACAACCAAATAAATTAGGTGAAGACCTAAGAGATAGCAAAATCTTTGTTTTGGTGATACACTGCTTCAAAACCCGATTAGTTATCTTACAAGCAATTCCTGTCTACCCATATTAAGATAGGGAAGATATGTCATATCCAACAGAGAGCACAACTACATTGAAATAGAAATGAACAAAAACAAGAAATACATAATTAAATTACTCTAATATCTAAATTTTTTAAGGAAATTTGATTCATTGTACCAATCCACTCAGGACAACTATTCCTGATGTATAGGATTTCTTTATATTTAGATATAAATGGCAATATGTTAGGTGATTAATATTCGCTACCTGCTATCCCACATTTACCAGGTACACAATGTCATCCCACATTTTACTAAAAACAATTGTTAGAACCATATGACATGATATATCATCTATGCAAGTCACATGAGGAAAAATATGTTAGAAACTAGTAATATCGGTTCAGTTAATAGCTTAATAACTCGTTCCACATTCTCCTGGTTAAAGAGTTCTTCTGTCTGATCATGAAGCTTCGTAGCTCCTATCTGCAAGACCAGTAAGATTTGTAATGATTTGATATGTGTACTAAATTACTCGCAATGGAGAAGTAACATAACTGCATTACAATTATTATCTTCAGTTCCATGAACTCATCTGTATATGGGTTTCCACCATTTTTTGCTACAACAAGATTCACGAGAGTTTGCAGCTCTTGTACTAGTTCATTTTTCTTCCTCTGATTAAGTGTTCTGTTATCGAAGAGAACCCGTCAATTTTCACATTGATGAAGATCTTCCTGAATAACACAAATTAAACACCTTATTGTTGTAAGTAGTACAAACATTATCCTAAACATAATTTCAATCTTATGAATCTAATAATAACACCTGAACGTGTTATCATATACAAGCATTATGCAACTTAATCTGTCAGTATATACAAATTAACAAGGAAGATACAAAGATTAATTCCTACATATATGAACAAATTTCCCAAAAAGGCTAACTGAAAACAGGAAATAAAACAATAAAGTCCTGCATCGAACCTACAAATCGACCTGTTATAAATTCGTAATCATGGTTTAGGTATACAACTCATGATCGAGAATTCGAGTTGTTATAAATATTTCTGCCCTTTTACAGTTACACAGATTATACTTATTTATTCAGTAGCCTATTTGTAATCTTATGAATCGAACAACCCTTTTAAAAAAAATTGAAGTTTCAAACAACAGTCGTATCATCCAGTATCATCAAGATCAACATACAAGCATGTTTTATAAGTTGTCCCGCAGTATCCCATTTTTCAATGTTACTATAAACAGAGCATAGAGATTGTGATAGAAAAAACTCAAGAAAAACTCAAGAACATTAATTAGCAGTCAGCTTTTACAACCCAAATCCAAAATAATATTAACATTGCACAGACTATTAGCAAAACTTAAACTTATCTTTACCCACCCACCCGTATTCAAAACTAAATCAAACCCAATTCATACGGAATCAAACGAAATTAAAAGAATAGCTTACAAATTCAAGTGTAAAAGCCCAATTGACAGAGAACAGAGATGAACAAATTTAAAACCCTAAAATTAAAAACACCAACTGACAGAGAACAGAGATGAACAAATTTAAAACCCTAAAATTAAAAACCCCAATTGACACTTACAAATTGAATCGAAGCACAGAGAGATGTAACTCGAGAGATGAAGAACAGAGAGAGATGTCGCTCGCTCGAGAGATGAAGAACAGAGAGAGATGTCGCTCGAGAGATGCCTTTAAAGAGACAAGATCGTAAGAATAGCTTTTCTAAAAAAAAAAGATCGTAAGAATAGCTTTGATTGGTTTTAGTTAATTAATTAATTAAAAGCAAAATAATTTATATTTTTTAGGATACATATACTGACATAGCGTTTTTAAAAGTGTTATAGGACTAATTAAATAAATAAATAAATAAAATTTAATTACTTAAAATATGGTTTCTTACATAGCGCTTCTATAAATGCTATACATTGTAACTTAGATAGCGTTCATCCAAGAAACGCTATTGTAATATTTTTTTTAAAATTTTCAATTATTTTCAGTTCTATTTTTAGAGCTTACATAGCATTTTTTATTAAAGCGCTATGTAAGTACTATCCTTACATAGCATATAAGAAAAAACGCTATGTAAGCAGCGTCTCCTAAGATTAAATTTGTAGTAGTAAAATCGAGAATGAATTGAGATCTTTTTAATTATTCAAACTCATTAATGTCATGCCGGTTCTCGCAGCTAAAGCCTATAAGTGCTTTGCCGACAAGAGTGAGACCTTGGGTAATTGAGAATTTCTTAAATCTTCATTTAAATCTATTCAAATCTATTCTGCTTGTTCAAACTTTACAGTGTAATTTCATAAATTGAAAATCTTTGAAATAAGTGGTTATATCCAGTGCAGTGACTTAATTCTTCTGTTAAACTTCGAACTTTCTTTATTCTCAGCTTTCTTTATAATTGTTGTCCGATTTCTAGATTCTAGATAATTGCTCAGTTATTTAACTTATCATGTTTCCTTGATATATGATTCTATCTTGCTGAACCCTATCATGCTTAGTTTAATCTTATTGCTATGTCATTTATGATTCTTTATATCGAATGCTTCCCTAACCCTTAATCTTTTATTGTTGCTCATTAAAATGACTTAATTAATTAAAGATGTTTTAAAATTCCTTATACTGGGCTGATCTGTTATCAGTGAGTATAAAGAACTTAAAAATAAAATATTTTAAAGATTTTAATGTGGGGGAATTCCGTCAAAATATTTTCTACGGATTCCTTCAGATTGGAGGCGTAAGAGGCCGGGTGACGCCGATCCAGCATTTTTTTAGCGTAAGAGGCTGGGGGAGTGCCCAGTCCAGCATTTGAAAGGCCAATGTGTTGCATAATTGGGAACCCAATTTCAAATGAAGGGGGACTTTACGTGGTTGATCACCCGTATTGTCCGGAGTCGTGGAAAAACTCCAATCAACTTAAATGTTTTTGAAAAGGTTTATGAAAAGTATGTTAAATGATAAAACAGTTTTAATGAAAATAATGTTTTGATTGGAAAGCTATGACTGAAGAAAGTGAAAAGCTTTGTTCCATGATGATAATTGAATTATTCTCTTGAGATAAGTTGATCATTGATATTGTTCAACAATGAACCATTGAAATGTTATTGTTTCACTATATTATTTACTTGGTGAGCGTTGTTGGCTCACTCTTACTTTATTTTCCCTAACCTTTCACTTAGGATTAAGGGTGGATTTCTACATCTTACAAATCATATGAGAGCAATGAGGCAGCCTATACAGGATAGATCTCGAAGACAGAGCGGGTAAGCACGGATTGGAATTAAGCTTCAGATTAGACGATATATTAATTGTATTCAGGGTAGTGAAAGAAATTGTAATAATTTGTATAGTTTAGTTTCTTGTTTCATACCTCCATCCTCAGTGAGAAATCATTGGTGTATTAAGTTATGTTTGTAATTGTTAATTGGAATTTAGTTTGGGTTAAAATTCCCCTGTATCAAAGTCTATTTTATTATAAAATATAAATTTTCAGTATTAGGAAGTCGGGGCATTACAACCAGAGTATAAACGGACAACATATCTAAGGTATTCATGAACTTTAGCCTACATGCATTATACCATACTAGCTTATAGCCAGTGCAAAAGTAGTGGTTAATTTTAATTTTTTATAATTTGCTTATAGTGTAATATAATATTATAAATATTAGTTTTAATATGTTGTTTGGAAGACTCGAACCTTGTATCTTTGTATTTTCACATTTTTAATATTAAATATAAATTAATATGTTGTTGGCGGCCATCGAACCTTAGACTTCTATATAGTATTGTTGTATCCAACGGTCATGATCTAAGATCTAATGATAACCAAAACAAAAAATGAGGAGATAACCAAACTACAAATTATTCCCCATTTCAATTATTATTACAATTTTTAGTCCTCTTTTGGAAAGCTTTGACGTATTTTGATTTGTTTACTTTAATTATATTAAAGTAATATAATTATGTGGTAAATTATATACAAATTTTGATTAAAATTATATATGCTCCTTTAAATTGAAGCTTCGTTTTGTTTTGTTAAAGGCGTGATGAACAACTGTGGCAATTAATTCCAATGCGATTTTCAGGACTCTACATCAATTTATTGTTTTGTATATGTATTATTTATTAGTGAATATCTTGCATATAGATATATTCATTGTTTAATTGATTTTACTTTCATTTTAAATATAAATGTACCTTTATTTACTAACTATCTTTGAATTTCATTAGTAACCAGAATTATACATATGTTTGGAACATGAATTTTGTTAAGGAATTTTACAATATAATATTTTAGATTAATATTATTGCATGAATTTAATTGACAAAATTATTTAAAGCTATGCTTACATAAAGGCAAACACAATTCATTCATCTGGGTAAGAAATTGCATGGCCTGGTGGCTGGTTAAAATGGAGTACTAGTTGGTCACAGGTTCACAGCTTCATTATTTTAATGTATATATTTTATAAATGCTTTGCTCACTTTGGTGTAAGTTCCTGCCATGTATTGCATATGTATACATGTAAATTAGCTACTGTTAGTTTAATTAAATAATGTAGAGTTAGATAGCTAATAACAAATCATTGGTCTGCATGTACTTATATAAATAGTTATATGAGTATTATATAATTATTTTAGAATTGATGATGTGTAAACTTATTTATTCGATTACTAGATTGAGTTTGGAGTTTATAGTGGATTGTTGGTATTTATGGATCAATTTAGACACAATATTAAGGTACGATTTTCTTATTCTTTACTCTCTCCATTTAAATTATAAATAATCATTGTATTTATTGTTGAATCAAATTTATATATTGCGATCCGTTGTACCTTTTATGTACCTCCTCGTATGAATTCTTAATTATCTTCTCTTTATTTAAATTATATTCATTCATTTTATTTATTCTTTACTCGTTATTTTTATTGTCGAGTTAATTCATAAAATTGTGACTCTCGTACTCTATGTGCACCTTTTAGTGTACAATCAGATTTTCAGTTCGTATTCTCTATTTTTGGAATTGTTATTGCCTTACTCATATATAATTGTTTTGTTTCGCACTTCTATTACGACATGGTTTTGTTTTGTTCCGTTTCGTTCATTTAAATGAGTTTGGCAATATTTATGTAATCTATGTATGGGCTCTTAGACCTATCTGTGTGGTTAAATCACAGAAGACTTCATGGAGTTCAGCGTGTCTGGTGAACTCGACAATTACTCCTATCGGCACTGTGAGTATACGAGCACATCTTTGGGGTATGAGATTGTGTATAGATCATGATCGTTGTTGTGTGTTTTCTTCTTCTGGATGATCGAAGAAGGATTCTCTGTATTGTAGAAATGCTTTGTGCATTTCATGTGTTTTCTTCTCATGGAGTACCGGGGAAGAATTCACTTTTTTGTACTTTGCTCTTTGCGAGTACATATTTGTATTAGAAACCCTTATGGATACATACCTTACTTGATTCAACTTTATATTTGTTCGACTTCGATTCAGTATTTTATTCTTGTTAGTTATCTTGCTTCATTTTATATATTGACTTAATTTGAAAGTTCTTTGTCGACAAGACACAATTCACTCAATTATTTAAAATATAATTTTCTTTTAAATTTTATTCATACTGTGCTTTTTGCTCAATCTTTATTGTTCTCTTTCTGCAGGTAATCACGGATTAACGGGGATTTGAGATGAGTGATGCCCAACATTTAACTACAGTCTATATAGTAGTATAAATAAATTCGGGGACTTAATAAATTTATTTTCAGACTTTTCAGTATTTTCATTTTGAAAATTAAAACATTGATATTTATCAGGATTATCGATTGGTTCTGTTTCGCTTTAATATAATTTATAATATGTTTCAATATTTGCCTTTTTGTTATTGGTCCGAAAAGTCATTACAGTTGGTATCAGAGCTTAGGCTTTAGATTCTTTAGACAGACCTTTTAGGCTTTGACCTGTGAGTTGTGGGTTATAGCTTCGCATGGGTAGGTTTAAGATGTCTGATTTCAGATTTAAATTTTGTGAGATATATGAATATTATTTGTGCACCCCTTGAAAATTTTGCAGGATGCCACCAAGGAGAGCCTGTACAAGTACGAACAATAGTGGAAACAATATTCAACAGATTATGATGGATCAAAACACTTTTATGAATATGGTGGAGCAGGTGGCGGCTCGGTATAATGCCCTAAAAATATCGTAATTATAATTATAATTATTTAATATTAAATGTGGATTATAAGAGGTGATTTTTTTTGTTTTTGATTGAATATATGTGACATCATGTTTACATGCTTATATGATGATGTATATGTGAAATGTGAGTCCGTGTATTTTTATTTGAATTTTTATGATTAAAATCTATTTAAGGTATGCATTATTGATCTTAGAAATTTTTTATAAAATAATCGGAGTTATTAAAAATCAAGAAATATTTTGTGTTATTATCTTCATGAAATTATTTTGTTTTTAAAATTATTGAGAGAATTATTTTGGGTATTTAAGTATTTTAAAATGATTTTTAAAAGGTATTTAAATGTCTTAAGAAAAAATGTTTTCAGCTTTAAAATTTCCAAACTGCCCTTCAATCCCTAATTAACAGATATCTTCTTCCCCCAATTTGTTTTTAGTTGGTTCTATCGATTTCTCTAGAACTCTCCTGAGTTCTCTACCAATCTCTCTCGTTTTCTTTCCACACAATCTCTCTCTACTCTCGGTTTTCTCTCTCTCTCTCGACTTTGTCTCTCTCCCTTCCCATCTGTCTGTTCTGCATGTTTAGTAGAAGAGGGTGTGTGTGTGGCTTTGGGTGAGTATCGTGTGTGTGTGCGTGTTTATATGTATGTGATGGTTTCGATGGGTTAAACTTCTCCTCAGTTCGTTCTCCCTTGTCTTGGTTAATTACTGTGATGAATTCGTTTTGGTGTGTGTGCGATGGTGTGAGTGCGTGTGTGAGTATAAACTGTGTGTGTAGGTGTGTGTTTAATAACGTGCGTGTAAGTTGCTGGGGTATGCATTGGTTTCAATCGGTATGTGTGTGTAGTGTCGAGTAATTGATAGTAGCGTAGTTATTGTGTGTGTATATTGTGTTTGTGTGTGTGAGTTTGATCATGTATATGTATGTACTTGTCCTATGTTTGATTCTATTGTACTATAAAGAGTTAACTAAATCAAAATGCCGTGATACGAATCCTGTAATTGCTTGGCAAACATGCGACTGTGAGTGTTATTCTTGTGGTTCGGTTATTTTAGAATAGACAGTTCGATTTCGAGATTTCCGATGGTTTTGTGATGAATTTTCGATGCTTGATAGAAATTTTGTGATGAATTTACTGTCCGAGTAATTATTGTGAAATTTTATTGGTGAGTCCGGAATGGAAACCCGAACTATAGGGCACCTCCGGATTTTGCCGCCGTCGGTTATGAGCTTGGCGAGCTGGCGGGGAAGGAAATGATAAATTTTGAGTCCGACTTAAATTACGAAACAAATTATTTTAGGTTATTAATTTTATTGAAAGCCGAATAGTTTAAACGCAAATTGTTAAGTGCTGATTTAATTATATTATTGTTCGGAATGTTGAGTTGTATTACTGGTGGTATGATGTATGAATAAATTTTAATTGAGATTGTTGTTGTTTGTTGGTTGTGTTCCGGCGGGTAGGTTACCCGTATAAAGGGGATGCCGTTAAATTTTTTCTAAAAATATTATTTATTATTTAGCCTTTTTCTCGATTATAAATACTATTTGGAATTACAGGAATTGTTCGATTTTAAATGTTTATATGGATTTACGATATCAGTTTAAATTGTTAATTTAATTTTGAGTTAATAAATTATAAATGGTGTACCTCTTTGAGTTGTAGTTGATTGTAAATCGTATAAGGATACTTGTGCTTATGTATAATTCTAACTTGATTTTGTGGATTACTGTTTTAAAGTGACAGAAGTTCAAATGTTATAGTTTGATAATTATAACTGTTACTTTAATAAGGGTTAATTGATTAATGGATGTAAATAACACATGCTGTGACCTCGCAATAATATCACATCACACACACACAAACAGTTATAGTCCCAGAGATGAAATTGAAATAAGTCTTCTACTTATAGGATCCACAAATAAAAGTTATTATAACCCAAAAGGATAATAACATAAGTTTAAAGTTTTTGCCGTTGATTACATTAATTATACATATAATTAAGGCTGAAAAAAAAGCTGCCAATCTACCTCAGCAATTGCAGCGATAACATCAGTGGGTAGTCCTCTGGCTGGGGTCACCTGCTTGTGCCAGGTGCGCCTTATGCGGGCCATTCAACCCAGCTGTTATTGTGATATAATAAATAAAGCAAGGGTGAGCAATAGTCCACCAACAATAATATATAACTGATCAAACGTATTATATAACGATATCAAGAATATCTTTGAAACCATATGCCATGCATTAACGAACATAGTGCCAGTATAAGGTAAAGGATGAAGTTACAAGGTAACTCAAAACATATATTCTGTAGAAATATCTGCTGTGCAAGGTAAAAGCAAGACATCATCATATGTCATAAAAGAAGGGAATTTCAGGAAAATATTGCAATCCCAGTTTTGAACATTTTTCAAACTCCTGCCAACCTGAAAGAAGTCTCTTTGATACGTGTTGCGGGGATGCCCATCAACCTGAAAGAAGTCTCTTCGATACGTGTTGCAGGAAATTCCCAATTTGGGAGATGAACTAATACTGGAGTTATCACGCGCCAGTAATCCCAATTCCCGATGATCGGTCAGAGATGGTACAGCCCAATATAGTTTACTACCGGTAGGAGGAAGAACTGATGAATTTACTTGTCTACCGCCCTTTTTAGTAACTCCCTGGCCAACGGTTGGGCCTTGTGATGGACCACGGGACTCGGACTCTTACACACGACTCCTAGTTCTAATAAATCCATGACTCTGAAACGTAAAGATCGTCCTCCTTTCCCCAAGTGTAATACTCGTTGATAGGACTCCACAAAGTAGTCGTATCTAATTGGAAAAGAAGATTCACCAATATTTCCAAAGCTGGTGCTTGTTAATAGATATAAACTTGTCCCAACACTCTTACCCCTCGAATGATGTAGAAGTATGTTGCGTAAAAATCTATATGTGCAAGTGTACACAATCACAAACAAGTAATACAGTAGTAAATACCAGATATCGATCCTCAAGGACTGCAAATTTGTATTAATCGCAAATAATATCTAACAATTCAGTTATCGAGCACGAAAATTGTTGATGGTTTTTATAACTAAACTAATTATAAGAACTAAATTAACCAACTAAATTATACTGGAGAAGAGAATGTAATATGTTTCAAATATGAGAAGATAAGTCAAGATGATTACTTCCCCCTAACACGTGAAAATCGGTAATAGAGTTGCATAGCACAGTAACAAATCCACAATTTACTAGCTAGAATTCAGCGGTCATAGGTTTCTCTCGAAATCACTATGGTATAATTCCTATCAAATAAACTAACATATGTCTATGCCAATTTACTCTTTAGAATACAATTAAGCACCAATTCACAAACCTATGCATAGTCACAATATATGTCTATACTGCAACAATATTATAATTAAAAGATATAAGCATGCACCACTCAAGTTTTATGTCAATTAACTATAACCCTCTCGGTATTACAATTAACTCAATAACCTACTAGAGTTGATCAGACAATAGCAAGTTTTAGCATGAAAAACACTTGAATGAATAAATTGCAGAACTGCATACAATACTCTTTAACAAGACACCAATAATCCCATGCTAGGGTTCCATAAAAATCCCAACTTATTAAGATTAGTTCATAACAAAGATCTCAAAAACATCCAAGAATTGATAGCACAAAAACATGATTACAAAGTTAAGGGGAGAATTCTAAACAAAAAGATGAAGAAAACAAATCCAATTGAACGTCTCCAATGGTTGAATCTCTATATTCCAAGTTTCTTCTTTCTCTCTTGCCTGTGCCTCTATCTCTCATACGTGTGTATCTCTAATTAGGTCTGATGTATATCCTCTATTATCTCTAATAAAAGTGTTTTTAATTATTTAATACAAATACAAGGAAAATTCCCAATCAAAATTGAATTCCAAGAAGAAGAAATTCGTAATTGACTTTTTGACTCAGATTCTAGGCTGATTCGGCTGGATTTTAAATACAAGACCACCTCAGAAATAAAGCCTTTCTCATAAGCCTTGCGTGGGCTGTTGAATCGTCAAAATCGGACTTGTAGAACTCCAGATATGGCCCAAACAGTGTAGACTGCGCAAGCTACCCGAAAAATCCGAATTTTAATCAAATAAATATCCAGTTCCTTCTATTTAATCTCCAAGCCTTCCTTTATTATAACTCCTTGATACCTATAATAAAAAATTAGAATTTATTAAATAAAAAATCCAAATCAATACAAAATAACTAAAATATAGGGACAATATTAGGATTAAATGCACGCTTATCACATCCCCACACTTAGCATTTTGCACGTCCTCGGGCAAAGAAGAAAAAGAAAAAAACTAAATCCTAACTAACTAATACCACTTCCGTAGGTGATCATGGTTGCATTTGGCATATGCAACAAGCCCTTTAAACCCCATGGTAGCCCAAGTGGACGAGTAACGTCTCGTGAGGGTTTGTAGTGAATTTACCCACAAAATTCCTAATTTTTATTATGACTGCCAAGTCTCAAACATGAAATTTATCATAGCACTCCACACATGCAAACTTAATCATGTAATAGCTCATAAATGTCATATAATGCGATTCCTCAACTTTACACACCGATAAAACTATTCAAGCACGCACACATAGTCTCAAAAGACTAAAATATCATGAATAACATCAAAGTCTCAATCAACAAGACAATAGCATGCTTAGGATAGAAAAATAACCTTACAAACACTCAAATCACACAAGTGTTTAGGTGCAACTGTATCACTCAAGTTCAATCAAATGCACATGTGCTACCATAAGCTTGCTTGTCCACCAAAATCTCTAGACTTTGTGTTCGTATAAATCAAAAGGTCTTTGTCAAGGGTTGTAACGAGGCTTAGGTGCTGGGTAGGAAATCAAAGAAATAGGCTAACAAGTGGCTAAACTTGACAACTAATAGAGCATAATGTTCATATACACTTGAAGCATTCAACATGAAACTAACTTTGAGATATCATCCCACATAATAATGTAAACTCATAGATTTCACCTTGCAAGAACCATTGAACATTTACTCTCTTTCTTTTTTTTCTTTTTTTTCTTTTTTTTTCACAGAGAGATTTTCTTTTTTTTCAATTTTTTTTCCTCTCTATTTTTTTCTCTTCCTCCTTTTTTTTATTGATTCGAGTGACTTCATTGAAATGTCACGAAGGAAGAATAGCCAAACCAATTCAATTCCCACCCAAAATTTCACACAATAACAAAGATATCCCCCCACTTAATATTTTACCAATCTCATCTGTACATCACAATGCTCTACTAGTCAATCAAGACAAAAAGAAATAAATAAGCTCAAGATTTAGATGGTGATATACGAAGAAAAAGGATATAGGCTCAATAGGGCTCACTAAGGATTATTTTAAAGGGTACTGTTTGGACAATACGGTTAATCCTAGTGCCTTTATCATTTTTACACAATACACAATATCAATATGCACACAACCTGGTTTAAAGCAAGTTCTAGAGCAACATGTACAATGACGAATAACTCACCACAAAAAATAGATTGATAAAAGATGTATCAATCACAAATTAAGGCTCAAGATCTCACAATGTGATAGCATGCCATACTCATCAAAATTGATAGTGACGTACATTCAAGTTTTTTAATTTTCGTAAGCACGTACAAGACATCATCATGTATAAGGTATTTTACGCTAAGAAGACATATACATGACAAGCAAATAATTAGCCTACATGGTGTGTACCTAGGGATGGGCATTCATCCCGGCCCGCACGATCCCGATCCGATCCCCGCACCGAACAGGGCGGGGATTCGGGGATTTTTTCGGGTACGGGCCGTGGAGCGGGGAAAATTTTCAAAAAAAATCGGGGAGCGGGCCGGGGCCGGGTTTTTATGTGTCCCCGGCCCGATCCCCGACCCCCGCCCCGATTTTTTCTACCCGACCCGATTTTTAATCCCGACTCGATTTCACCACACTTTAATATATATATATATATATATATATATATATATATATATATATATATATATATTAATAATCATATATTAATATAAACGAATTTCCAATACTTCATATCGGAAACAAAATGATGTTTTAATTTTATATGTTTGTTTTTCTAATAGTTAAATAACTTCAATTCCATGTTATTTATAATTGTTTCCTTAAGTAGAATTTTATTTGTATCTTAATTTAGTGCATTTGCGCTCACTAGTTAGTGTTTAAAATTATTTAATATTATTTTTTGTTTTAAATAAAATTCCCCGATTCCCCGTGGGGATCCCCGTTACCCGTTTGGGACGGGGACGGGGAATGAAAAATAGTCCCCGACGGGGATCGGGCCGGGGGCGGGGATCGGGTTTGATTTCGGGGATGGGGGCGGGGATAGCACTCCCCGACCCCGAAGTGCCCCGACGCCCATCCTTATGTGTACCTATCCTTATTAACATGCTATATTGACAAGGCAATCAATTTATTTTAATTTTCTAATTTTTTTGTGTTTTTCTAATTTGTTTTAACTATCCTAAAAAAAATCTAACAAAAAAAAACTATAAATAAATTTGCCTAAAAACAATTATAATTGATCCTAATTTTTTATTTAATTTTTTTATATTGAAAACACCTCCCCACATTTAAGTGGTTCATTGTCCTCAATGAATAATAAAATTAAATATATAAACTAATAAAAATCATAAATAAAAAAATACAAAAATAAATTAATAAAAATATATATGTACAAAGGAAAGTTAAGAATACTCCCCTAGTATTGCATGATGTGCCTTGGAAAAAAAATATAGTTGAAGCTTGCACAAGTTGAAGTCCAATAGCTTAAATTCATTGGGCAGTCTCCCTTATTAAATTAAGAAAACAATTTTCTACACCAACAGTAGCTTGGTGTAGTGGTTGGTGGCTTGCTTTACTTCGCAGGTGGTCTGGGGTTCAACTCCCCACTCCAACATTTTCATATAATTTTTGTACTCTTGTGACATGGCAGAGATGTGGTTCGGATGAGGACCAGGCACGGGATCAGGTTCGGAAGCAGCCTTGGGATGCAGGCTTGGGCGCATGCATGATAGTTCGCGCGTGAGGTACAAATGGAGTGCTTGAAGCAGAACCTGAGCAACAGAAATTTGCATATGGTCATCACAGAAAACCGCACGCCCATTAATAAGTCTCTGTTAATTGTAATCAGCTGCTGTTTTTTTTTTATCTTTTGAATTGCGCACCGTGCAACTTCCCTGCTCACCGTGCTAAAATCTCTGCTGCTCACTACAATTTTTTTTCTCCAATTTTTTTTTGAACACCGTGTTAAAATATTATGCTTTCCCATTCATTACAAATTTTCTGAAACACTTCAAATCAAATACATCAAGGCAACTTGTGGGAGTAGAAAATTATTAAAATAAAAATATCTAACCTAAATAAATACAAAACTAAATTGAAATAAAAATTTACTAACCTTACAAAAATCATGGGTTGCCTCCCAAGAAGCACCTTTCTTTAAAGTCTTTAGCTAGACATAGAAGTGGGCTTTTTACTTATTAATTTTATACCGTAGTGTAAAATAATTTTGCACCGCAACTCCTAATGACCATTTAATTATCTTCTTCGGGACCACGTCTTTTATGACAAGCTTCAACCTTTTTCGCTCCTCAAAAGTGCCTGTGACATTGTTCTCATGCCATATTTGCATATCCAAAGAATAGATAATATTCTGAATATTTGAGATCATCCATCCACTACGTGACTTATGCTTTTGTAAAACCTCCAAAAATAATTCTTCCTTATCAGGAGGTAGATTTGACGAGATAACGATGGACAAAGTTGGAGATGTCAACCTTCTCTGCTTACAAAAAGAACCTATTCCAATGTCCACTAACAAAATTTGCACGTCTACAACGCACATACTATCACGAAAATTTGAAATATCCCTTTCAAACTTCTTGTCCGGAGGTAATTCTGCTGAGATGATGATAGAAGGTGTTAAAGATAAGCTTGAATAAACCTCTTGAGAATGAGAGGACATCAACTTCAATTCCAAATCAGGTGGTTCTTTGATAGAGGCTTTTGAAGGATTAATCTCTGTATATAACACTTCTAGTGACTCGAAACTATGCATCATTCCTACATCTTGTGAATTAACCTCCAACAAAGTTAGATGCTCCTAGAATCATGGGCAGCTCCAGTGGATCTTCATACAAATTATGCTCTAATTTATCGAAAAGTAGAACATCTTTTATATGTATTGCTGAAGATTTCTCTATAGATCCTTCATTAACAGATGTAGTTTGAGAGACCTCCACCACATTTTTGCTTTCAACTGTCACGGGTTCTGAATTCTCCTCTCCAATAACTTCATGATTATCAATATCATATGGTAGATAACCAGGTGTTTGATTCGTTATTTCATCAATTGGCTCTTCAACTTGATTCCCTAAGTTCCTCAACAAATTTGACTGATTCTCTATAGTTTGCATCAACAAAGTTTTTAGAGAAGTATGTTCTTCTTCTTCAGGCTCTTGTTGTTGAGGTTGCTGAAAACATGAATAGCTAGGGTTCATTGACGAAGTTCCAAAATAAGCTCCTTCATTACTCCATGAATTAGTGGGAGGTTGCATCCATGACTAGCTTCCAGAATCGGAATATGGGTTATTCCAATTTTGATTACCCGCAAAGCAAATTGAATCCGGATTAGAAGGACAATAGTCATAAGTATGGGCACCACAACAATAAACACATGAAACATAGTCAACTTGGCTTCGTGGTGGACTCATTGCTTGCAACATAGGTTGATTTACTCCCATGCTCATATTCTTAAGCATCTCCGACACAGAAGATAATCTACTCTACAACGAAAGAAGTTCTTGATCTCGTGCAGCATACTCTTTGTCATAGACCACATCCATCGCATATGGAGAATACATAACTCTATGTTGCTAACCTGACAAACAACAAGAGTATCAACGTAAACACACAAAATTGAACCAAACTGCAAGATAATTAAATTTGCAATAAACACTAATACAGTCCCCGGTAGCGGCGCCAAAAATTTGTTGCGTAAAAATCTATATGTGCAAGTGTACACAATCGCAAATAAGTAATACAGTAGTAAATACCAGATATCGATCCTCAAGGACTGCAAATTTGTATTAATCTCAAATAATATCTAACAATTCAGTTATCGAGCACGAAAATTGTTGATGGTTTTTATAACTAAACTAATTATAAGAACTAAATTAACCAACTAAATTATACTGGAGAAGAGAATGTAATATGTTTCAAATATGAGAAGATAAGTCAGGATAATTACTTCCCCCTAACACATGAAAATCGGTAATAGAGTTGCATAGCACAATAGCAAATCCACAATTTACTAGCTAGAATTCAGCGGTCATAGGTTTCTCTCGAAATCACTATGGTATAATTCCTATCAAATAAACTAACATATGTCTATTCCAATTTACTCTTTAGAATACAATTAAGCACCAATTCACAAACCTATGCATGGTCATAATATATGTCTATACTGCAACAATATTATAATTAAAAGATATAAGCATGCACCACTCAAGTTTTGTGTCAATTAACTATAACCCTCTCGGTATTACAATTAACTCAATAACCTACTAGAGTTTATCAGACAATAGCAAGTTTTAGCATGAAAAACACTTGAATGAATAAATTGCAGAACTGCATACAATACTCTTTAACAAGACACCAATAATCCCATGCTAGGGTTCCATAAAAATCCCAACTTATTAAGATTAGTTCATAACAAAGATCTCAAAAACATCCAAGAATTGATAGCACATAAACATGATTACAAAGTTAAGGAGAGAATTCTAAACAAAAAGATGAAGAAAACAAATCCAATTGAACGTCTCCAATGGTTGAATCTCTATCTTCCAAGCTTCTTCTTTCTCTCTTGCCTGTGCCTCTATCTCTCATACGTGTGTATCTCTAATTAGGTCTGATGTATATCCTCTATTATCTCTAATAAAAGTGTTTTTAATTATTTAATACAAATACAAGGAAAATTTCCAATCAAAATTGAATTCCAAGAAGAAGAAATTCGTAGTTGACTTTTTGACTCAGATTCTGGGCTGATTCGGCTGGATTTTAAATACAAGACCACTTCAGAAATAAAGCCCTTCTCATAAGCTTTCCGTGGGCTGTTGAATCGTCAGAATCGGACTTGTAGAACTCCAGATATGGCTCAAACAGTGCAGACTGCGCAAGCTACCCGGAAAATCCGAATTTTAATCAAATAAATATCCAATTCCTTCTATTTAATTTCCAAGCCTTCCTTTATTATAACTCCTTCATACCTATAATAAAACATTAGAATTTAATAAATAAAAAATCCAAATCAATATAAAATAACTAAAATATAGGGACAATATTAGGATTAAATGCACGCTTATCAAAGTAATAAAAGATTCAATCGATGAATAGCAACCAAAATATCCCTATTTTGGAATACATCCAGGCGGCTTGTAATTTGACTTTCTTTAACCTGCCCAGATCCACTTCTTTAGCAGCTTGTCTCATGTACACTACTACAAAACTCAACTTAGGAGATATCACTTAGATAGCATTTTTCAGAAGTGCTATCTAAGTTCATTACTTTGATAGCGTTTTTCATAAAAGCATGATGTAAGTTAATAAATAAAAAATCAAAATAAAACAAAAAATCAAAATTATATACTACGATAGCGTTTTAGAAATAAATGCTATGGTAGATTGCATTTTTATAACGTTTTCTATGAACGCTATGTAAGTTAATGTATTTTAAGAAATATATATTTATTTTTTATTTATAATATAACACTAAAACACGAACTAAATCTTCATTCCCATGAATAATTTTAGGTCAACCTCAATCTTCCTCAGTCGCTCACCCTCGCTGCTCACCCTCACCGCTGACCCTCGCCACTCACCCTCACCGCTGACCCTCATCGCACACCTTCGCCGCTAATCTAAGTACAACCTCTATTGTCAATCGAGTTCTCTACCTCGATTTGGTCTCACGAGTACTCAGGTTTCATCTCTCTCTCTCTCCCTCTCTCTCTCTCTCCCTCTCTCTCTCGCTCTATCTCTCCCTCTCTCTTTCTTTCTTTCTCTCTCTCTCTCTCTCTCTCTCTCTCTCTCTCTCTCTCGATACAAAGCCGTGAAACTTTGGGGTTCAATTTTAGGGTTCATTTTAGGGGTTCAATTGATTATAGGTGTGGCAAAATTATAGGTGTGTGTTTCTACTCCTCTATTTTCTGTCATCGAGTCTCTATTTTCCTTCCCCTTTCTTCTTGTTTTTCGTTGTTTTTCTTATTTGCTGTCGAGATATTGATTTCTAAGTGTGCTGAGTTGAAATGTTATTGTTGTTCTGAGTTTTACAGTTCTGGTTTCAATTGTTGTCGAAGTAGCTAAGTTTAGCTAGTTAGTTTGTTCTCATGTTTACAGATTCGAGTTTGTCGAATTGTACTAAGTTTTACGTTGTTTTCACCGAGTTCACACTACACCAAATCTGCTATCAGACAACACTGATCAGACAACACTCTGCAAAAAAAGTGTTGCCCGAAAAGATCAGACAACGGTTCCCGTGTTCAAGAAAAAAAAAGTATTGTCTGATCCCAGTTTTTACAACACGCAAAAAACCATTGTCTATTAGATGAAGTCAGACAACGGTATTTAAAATGTAGTGTTGCACAGATTTCATATTTAGACAACAGTTTTCCGGAACCATTGTCTGAAAATGTTGCAGACAAGAGCACACAAAACTGTTGTTAGAAAGAGACAACAGTTTTTCTGATCCGTTGTTTGAGTTTAATTCAAACAACACACAGAAAATATAGTTGTCTGACTCTCGCCATTCATACGACGGTTTTTGGGACTGTTGTTGGAATCAGACAACAGTTTTTCTGTTACTGTTGTGTAACATTTGTTCAAACAACAGTTTTTTATAGTGTTGTCTGAGTTAAAGCTATCAGACAACTCTTTTAGACTAATTGTCTATTGTTGACTCAGACAACGGTTTCTTGTTTAAAACCGTTGTCTGATTTACAGGATACAGAAAAAAATTGAAAATGGAGCTAACCTGCTCACAGTACAAATGCAAACCAACATAATCAATCTACTTTTATCAGTTAGCCAACATACCAAACAACAGTAGCTTATAAACCATTTATTACATCACAAAAGTTATGATCATAGTTATAATTAATTCAAACAACACGAATAAAATTTTACATCACAAAAGTTCTATTAGCTCATCTACACCATCTCGAATATAACTAGCCATGTCCTCATCATCATCATCCGGTAGGTTGGGTACAAAGAATTCATTCTCAAGTTCAACTTCTACGGATCCCTCATTTTCATCTTCATAATTTTTTTTTTCGGGTAGCTTCAACACAACGGACCATAACTTATCAAGGGGATCGTCGATATAACAAACCTGCTTCACATGTTTTCCTAACACAAATGGATCATTCAAAAACCCCAACCTGTTCAAATTAACCAATGTGTACCCCAAGTCATCGACCTTAATTCCTTTGTTCATATCTACCCACTTACAACGAAATATTGGAATCCTAAAGTTACAATAGTCCAACTCCCATATATTTGTTATGACACCATAAAATGTATATGACAAATGCTCTATTTTTTTATCCTTGCCCTGCACAACCATTGTATCGGCCTCTACAAAAACACCGTTGCATTGAACTTGCGGTGTATCATCACGGTCTTTAGTACTGTAGGTAACACCATCCATTTTGTAGCCGCTGTATGTAGGAACGTCCTTGTTGGGGCCATCTGCAATCCACCTTATCTCATCTTGTACCTCATTACCATCAAACAAATCGGAAGCAATCTGCCAAAAAATACATATTAGTTGAAAAATGATTTGTGTGAGCAACGCAGTTTAAAAACATGCACAAAAATATTATGAAAATGCACATAAAACCTTATCTTTGAACCATTTCGGAAATGTCTCATTTTGCTTATTTTTTAGCCACATTTCATCATTTTCATGATCTGGATAGGTGGTCATCAAAATTGACATGTGTTCACTGCCCACAATTGTAGAAAATAATTAGAATGACTTCCTATAAATTCTGCAAAATTATAATTTCACGACTTACTGAAAATATGGCATAATGGCAGTTGTATTTTGTAGTACACATAAATGCGCTACATTCAAATCAGTGCTGCTCGGGTTTACCATTGTTGCGCCAGATAAAGGCATGTAAGTAGAATCTTTTGTATGCCTACCAGTTTTCGGTACCCCGATAGTCGCTTCCTCGTGGTCCACCAAACACTCAACCCCCTCTTCCGCAATATAAGCCTCAGCAATACAACCTTCTGCATGAGCCCGATTCCTTATATATCCCTTAAATGTCTTCATATACCTCTCAAAAGGATACATCCATCTAAGAAAAATTGGTCCGCAAAGCTCAACTTCTCGTACAAGATGAACCGAAAGACGAAACATGATATCAAACAAGGAAGGGGGGAAGTACTTTTCAAGCTGGTATAAAGTTTCTACTAACTGAGATTGCATTTTCTCCAACTTATCGACCTCAATAACTTTACTGCAAATGGCCTTAAAGAATAGACAAAACCGAATAACAGTGTTCCTAACCTATTTTTGCAGCGATGACCGAATTGCAATGGGGAGCAGGTGATGCAAAATCATATGACAGTCATGAGATTTCAAACCAGTAAGTCGAAGTGTTTCCATTGACACAAGACTCCTAATATTAGAACAAAATCCATCAGGCAACTTCATTCCGAGAAAGAAGAGCAAACAACCTTTTTTTCAGCATGAGTTAAATTCCAAGATGCTAACGGTAACTTCTCCTTTTTCCCCAAATTTTTTGGCCGCAGCTCCACACGAATTCCCATTTCTGCCATGTCAAGACGAAAAGTTTCTTTCTCTTTGGTCTTCTTTGGTATATTAAGAAAGGTACCAAGTAAAGCTTCACAAATATTTTTCTCGATGTGCATCACATCGAGAACATGCCTAACCGGTAAATATTTCCAATACACAAGCTGAAAAAATATAGAAACTTTCTTCCAAATTGGCCGAGGATCACCTTTCTTTAAGCGAGGCTGGCATTGTGTCTTACCATAAACATGTCCGTTCAAATGTTGTACTCTTTGAAGCACATGCTCTCCGGTTAATGGAAGTGGAGCAGTTTCTTTTTCAATGGTGTTATCAAAATTTTTTTTTCTGCCGCCGATATGGATGATCACGGGCCAACCACCTCCGATGTCTGAGAAACACTCACTTACGGTAATTAACCAGTCTAGTTGATTTTGTTTCATCAACACAAATTGTACAACCATTATACCCTTTCACAACATTTTCGGACAAGTTACCATAGGCCAGATAGTCACTTATGTTCCATAACAAAATGGCTTTAAGCAAAAAGTGCTCCTTTTTGAATGCATCATAAACATGTGTCCCACTCCATAACTTTTGTAAATCTTGAATAAGTGGTTGAAGAAACACATCAATATCATTGCCGGGTTCCCTGGGTCCGGATATCAACAAACATAGCATGATATACTTCATCTTCATACAAAGCCACGGTGGTAGATTGTAGATTGTCATCAAAACTGGCCAACAAGAATAATCAATATTTGTGGTATGAAACGGATTGAATCCATCCGACGATAAAGCTAGCCGAAGGTTTCTACAATCTGAAGAAAAATCTGGCCATTTTGCATCAACTTCCTTCCATGTTTTTGAATCTGCCGGATGTCTCATTTTGCCATCTTTTATTCTCTCTGAATCGTGCCAAGTCAAATCCTTGGCTGTTTGAGGTGAACTGAACAAATTCTTTAAACGTGGTATCAAAGGAAAATACCACAGAACCTTTGCAGGAGTCCCTTCCAATTCATCCCCTTTTTTGTTTAACTTCCATCTAGAAGCTTGACAAATGCGGCACCTTGTCTCATCTTCATCTCTCTCTCCACGATATAATAGACAATCATTAGGGAAAGCGTGTATTCTCTCATACTCCATGCCTAAAACACGCAAGCTTTTCTTGGCTTCACTGAATGAAGAAGGTAATGTGTTGCCTTCCGGGAGCATAGACCCGACCAAAAGTAGAATTTCAGAGAAGCCACAATCAGATATTTGATATTTTGCTTTGATGTTGTATAACTTTACTAAAGCCTTCATCTTTGAAAATCCTTCGCATCCTGGATAAAGAGGTTCATGTTCAGATTGAACATGGTTAAATATATCTGAGTCCAGGGAAATATGATCGTCACCATCAATATTCTGATCTGTATTCATCGGTTGCTGATGCACAGATTGAGAACTGTCGGTCCCTTCCGTCGAAGGCTGACTTCCTTCTTCATTTGTTTCTCCGTGCCAAATCCAACGCTTGTAGGTCTTATCGATACCATTTAGGAAAAGATGATCCCTCACTATCCGAGCTTTCCATGATTTACTATGTGCGCATTTCATACATGGACAACTAATTTTATCTTCATTATGTCTGTTCTCAAATGCAAACATCAACAAGTCTTCAACTCCTTTTTGAAACTCTCTTGATCTTCTGCAGCCATCAACCAATCCCTGTCCATCTAATTCAAAAAAAGCATGGATTACATAAGGCACACCTAGAAGGAATGTAATGCAGTTTGATTAATTAAAACAGAGCATTCAAATTAACTAGCAATTCCAACTACTAGCATAACTTGCATTAAAATTTAACAGATAAAGCTTTCTCTACTAGTCTAGTAGCTGCCTGTGTTTTTTTATCTTGCTAGATCATAGATATTAACAGAGCTAATATCAAGATATTAAATAGTTGGATTAAGTATCAAGATATTGATTTTGCTTGATTTAACAGAGCTCATAATTTGCACATAAAATCCAATTTAGAGCATTCAAATTTGCCCTGTACTTCCAAATTTAGGGCATTCAAAATCTTAACCATAAATCAAATTTTGATAAAGCACCGATTCTTAACAATAATTAAGAAAACTCAGAGCAAATAATTAACAGCAAAGCTAGTACCGATTCTTAATTATTGTTAAGATCTTAACAATAATTAAGAAAACTCAGAGCAAATAATTAACCATTTCCAGAGGATATGATTGATGGGCATAAGCAATCATACCACAGTAGGAACAAAATCAAAGCAAAGCTACTAATGAGACAAAATCGAAGCTAAGGAGAATACAAAATCAAAGCTAGAGAACAAAATAGAAGAACCACAGTTAACAAAATCGAAACTAAAAGATGAATAAACTCACCACTTACCAAATCGAAGCTTGAGATGAATAAATCGAAGCTCCTTATAAGATCGATTGAGAAGCTGTGTTGCCTGCACTCAAATCGCTGGGTCTTCGATTTCACTCATAAATATTGAGAAGAGATGATTTTGGGTTCTGTTTTAATGTTTTAATGTCTTCGATTTATTAATATGTTTTAATAAATGTCATTTTGGGTGAAAACGAAATAGTATTCAGACAATGGTTTCTGTTAAAAAAATGCTTGTGCAAACTGTAATCCCACAACAGAAATTTAAAAAAAAACCGTTGATCCATACGACGGTTTTTTAAATATGGAAATGGTTGTTGGAAAGTATATTGCACAACAGAATTTCAAATATTTCCGTTGTCTGAATTACACAATGGTATTTTGGAAAAAAGACTTGTCTGAGGTGCTTTGGCACAACAGTTTTGGCGGCAAAACCGTTGTCTTTTTTTTCCAGCTATTTAAATCAATTTGTACCATTTATACGGCTTTGAATGTGTTATTAAGTTGAAACATAATAGCGTAAGACATTTTTGACCGTATTTACTTATACTTATTCGAATAATACACGGGTAATGTAAAATCCGTATCACGTGTTAGGGTTTAGGGTTTCGATAACTTTATTTTATCAAGAATCGCGAACACGAGACTGGTTGATATTTCATTTATATAAATAACAAATTTATTCGATATATGAACGATAATTTCCTTTGCAAATAAATAGTACCACGTATTAATAGAGTGCTATATATATATAATATAGTTCTTGTTATCGATCGATTTATAAACCACGATATAATCACACTCACAATATTGAACAAATTAACATATTAAATACTAATTAATAATATAAGATTCAAAGGATAGGAACGGGAGTGAAAAATTTATAAATTAAAAGCGTCAATTTGGGAGAAAACGAAATAGTATTCAGACAATGGTTTCTGTTAAAAAAATGCTTGTGCAAACGGCAATCCCACAACAGAAATTTAAAAAAAACCGTTGTATGATCCATACGACGGTTTTTTAAATATGGAAAGGGTTGTTGGAAAGCATACTGCACAACATAATTTCAAATATTTCCGTTGTCTGAATTACACAACGGTATTTTGGAAAAAAGACTTGTCTGAGGTGCTTTGGCACAACAGTTTTGGCGGCAAAACCGTTGTCTTTATTTTCCAGCTATTTAAATCAATTTGTACCGTTTACACGGCTTCGAATGTGTTATTAAGTTGAAACATAATAACATAAGACATTTTTGACCGTATTTACTTATACTTATTCGAATAATACACGGGTAATGTAAAATCCGTATCACGTGTTAGGGTTTAGGGTTTCGATAACTTTATTTTATCAAGAATCGCGAACACGAGACTGGTTGATATTTCATTTATATAAATAACAAATTTATTCGATATATGAACGATAATTTCCTTTGCAAATAAATAGTACCACGTATTAATAGAGTGCTATATATATATAATATAGTTCTTGTTATCGATCGATTTATAAACCACGATATAATCACACTCACAATATTGAACAAATTAACATATTAAATACTAATTAATAATATAAGATTCAAAGAATAGGAACGGGAGTGAAAAATTTATAAATTAAAAGCGTCAATTTGGGAGAAAACGAAATAGTATTCAGACAATGGTTTCTGTTAAAAAAATGCTTGTGCAAACGGCAATCCCACAACAGAAATTTAAAAAAAACCGTTGTATGATCCATACGACGGTTTTTTAAATATGGAAAGGGTTGTTGGAAAGCATATTGCACAACATAATTTCAAATATTTCCGTTGTCTGAATTACACAACGGTATTTTGGAAAAAAGACTTGTCTGAGGTGCTTTGGCACAACAGTTTTGGCGGCAAAACCGTTGTCTTTATTTTCCAGCTATTTAAATCAATTTGTACCGTTTACACGGCTTCGAATGTGTTATTAAGTTGAAACATAATAACTTAAGACATTTTTTACCGTATTTACTTATACTTATTCGAATAATACATGGGTAATGTTAAATCCGTATCACGTGTTAGGGTTTAGGGTTTAAGATTTGTACTCGGTGATATTTTATTTATAATAATAACGAATTTAATTTAATTTATAAGAACAATATTTCTCTACACATAGAATGTTTAATTAAATCTATTTGAATTTAATTTAATTTCATTTAGTCGATAACAACGATATGAACGAAATTTAATTTTTAATAATAAATATTATTAAATTAAATTGAACAAATTATTTATTTTTATTATTAATACATTTTGGTTCAATATAAAAGTTAGTATAACAATTTTTCACATTTTTTTTATCATTAGAAAAATATACATATATGTATAATTCAAATTATTATACTCAAATCTCTGTTCTAAAAATCGGTGATTAATCACGATTAATCACCGATTAATCCCTGTTCCATGGGTTACCGCACTGATTAATAATCCGATTATTCGATTAATCATCCCTGATTAATCCCTGGACAGTGCCTCTACCGATTAAGTCCGATTCCCGCTTTTTACAACACTGACTCAAATTTATAAATTACTAAATATATGTTTTATTTAAATATTATAATACATTATTAAAAGTATTATAATAGAATATTAATTTAGTACTGGTTAAGTTTGCTTAGGTTTACTTTCCCTCTTTCATTTCTCAATCACAATTTTCATTTCCCTCTCTTTTCAATCGGAGCTCTCATCTTCGGGTGGCGACAGGTCTCTCTCTCTCGCACACACAGTCTCTCTCTCGCACACACAGTCTCTCTCTCTCTCTCTCTCTCTCTCTCTCTCTCTCTCTCTCTCTCTCGCACACAAACAGTCTCTCTCCCTCCTCTTTCTCTCACACACTCCCCCTCTTTCTCTTTCTCTCTCTCGATCTCTCCTCTTCCTCCCTCTCTCTGTCTCTCTCACCCTTTCTCTCTCCCTCCCTCCTCGTCTCTTGCTTGATTTCTCTTTTTATGTTATGCATGCATTAGTGTGTTTATTTGTGTGTTTCCCTGTGTTTTAGTTTATGTAATTGTTGTGTAAGATATATATGCATAGTGATTTATGCCTACCAAGTGTTTGATAATATGTGACTGTGATTTTTGTGTGAGTTTTGGACTTTGTGTGAGATTTTGTGTTTTAGTTTATGTCATTGTTGTGTAAGATATATATGCATAGTGATTTATGCCTACCAAGTGTTTGATAATATGTGATTGTGATTTTTGTGTGAGTTTTGGACTTTGTGTTTTAGTTTATGTCATTGTTATGTAAGATATATATGCATAGTGATTTATGCATACCAAGTGTTTGATAGTATGTCACTGTGATTTTTGTGTGAGTTTTGGACTTTGTGTGAGATTTTGGACTTTGTGTATGATTTATATGATATTTGTGTGAGTTTTGGACTTTGTGTGAGATTTATGTGATATTTGAGTGAGTTTTTGACTTTGTTTGTGTGAGATTTATGTGATTTTTGATTGAGTTTGTGACTATGTTTCTTTGTTTGTGACTGTGTTTCTTTGTTTGTGACTATGATTTATGTGACTTTGGTTGAGATTTATGTTTCTTTCTCTGTTTGTGTGTAGATTTATCATGGATTCAAGGAAAACCAAATCTGCCTCTGCTCGTACTGCCTCTCGTACCTCTACCCTTTTAAAGGCATTAAAAAAGAACAAGTCAGCCTCAATGACCGAAACACCAGTGCAGCCCTCTCAAAGTAATTCCTCCCCTGTGTCTGTTAAAGGGAAGGCCATTTCCAGCAATTTGCAAAATCAAATATCCAAGAAAAGGAAACGTGGGAGTCAAGCAGTGGCTGAGAAAAAAGAGGGACTTAAACTCTTGAAACGCAGAGCTGTGACAATGCATAGGATTGTACGACGTAAGATCCTGGGCATCAAGCTCCCGGTGCGTTTCAATGCAAAGGGTGAGCCCTACGGTGATGCGGGAACTGAAATGCAGTCTTACATCGGAGTTCATGCAAGAACTAAAGTCGCAGTATGGTATGATTCATGGATACGTGTTCCGAAAGAAAGAAAGAATAAAATATGGGATTGTGTGCAGGTAACATTGATTGTCCTTACTAGTACTTAAGTACACATTGTTGCCTACCACCTAACTTGCACTTAAGTAACAATTCTTATGAATGTAGATGGCATTTGATGTGCCGCCAAAAGCAAGGAAGATGGTGTTGAAGTCAGCGTGCCAGAAGTGGAGGGAGTTTAAAAGTCGATTAACAACTGCATACATCCTTCCTTACCGGGATCAACTTGAGTTGTTGGAGTCTCCTCCAGCTGACTACTCATTTATCGAGAAAGCACATTGGGATATGTTTGTTTCTGATCGTCTCTCTATTGAGTTTAGTGTGAGTTTTTGACTTTATTTGTTTTCAAAGTTCTTACAAGTTACATTAGGCTTTGTTGCTAATTTTTTAACTATCTGTTATGTGAAAGAGGAGATCCACACTACGCAGAAAAAGAGAAGGGAGCTGAATGAATACCCTCACTGCATCTCTCGCAAGGGTTATGCTAACCTTGAACAAGAAATGGTTAGTAATATACACTCTTTGATTTTTTACAAGATTCATATTCAAACGGGTTGATGTTTCTTAATTTTGATATCTCGAACATGGTTATTCATGCAGTCGCAAAGCAATCCTGAAATCGAGATAGATCGGTCAGCTACCTGGGTTCGTGCGCGACAGGATAAAGATGGAAACTATAAGGATCCTAAAGTTAAAGAGATTGCTGAAGAGATTGTAAGTTATTCATTTATCTTTTAATTAAATTTCCACATTACCAAAATATTTGTGGTCACCCTTTGATTTTTGGTTAAATTTTTAGGCGGTTATGAAACAGAGAATCAGTGAAGGGGAGTTGACAGAGGAAGGCACTGATGATGTCCTCTCAAAGGTGCTCGGTAAACCTGAGCATCGAGGACGAGTCCGTGGCCAAGGGACTCATGTCAAGCAGTCTGTGTACTTTAACCTGCCGAGGCAGAGGAAGAAAAAAACAATTGAAGAGAGGATCCAAGATGGTATCCAGAATTTTATGAAAGAAGAAAGAGAAAAGATTGTTCAAGTGCGGGATGAGTTTTGGGCTGCGGAGATGGAGAATATAAAAGCTCTTTTAGGTGGAAAGCTTACAGATGCCGGTAACAGTCCAAATGTTGTCTCGCAGCAAGGAAGCTGTAGCAAGGGTGCACCTGCAATTTGGAATGACCTGGAGTTGCTAGGTGTAAGAAAGCAACTGGATCTTGATATTGACAAATTGGTGGCTGAAAAATCAAGTGAGAAGATTGATGATGACCTGGAGTTGAAGGTTGCCGATATTGAGAAGGTTGACAATATTGAAGAGAAGATTGACAATGTTGAGGAAAAGGTTGAAGATGAGGCTGGAATTCATAAGATTGTTCAGGTTGAGAGTAATGCGTTTGAGGAGATGGCAAATGATGAGGACAAGAATATTGGGGGGGGCTGGGTGCGCTGTGGAGTGGGAATTAACCATAGACTCCCCTACCAATGTTTTTCTTATGGAACTGTTGATACGGTGTGTAAAGTTATTCATGGGAAGCATTTACCAGAAGAGAATGCACGGGTCTGTATTACTCGTGTTGTCCAAGGATCTGCCTTAATACCTTTCCCCATCCAAGATGAGATCACCATCGTGGAACAAGCTGTGGGGACATTTGTTGAGTGGCCAAGACACCTCATTGTAGAAGTAAAGAAAAGCAGTAATGCATCGAAAGAAACTCAAAAGGTTAGTTTTTATATTTGTTTACGTAACCGTCCAACTTTTCGTACTACTTTAGTTTGTGTTCTGAATTATCGACTACATTGTTTCTTTCAAGGGCGTCAAGAAATCTAGCCAAAGGAAGTTTAATAAGGTGGCTGATATAGTGAAGAAACCAGAGTTTGTGTTAGACATGGGTGATGATTATCCTCCGAAGCTGAAGCATATGTGGCTCTGGGCAAAGGAGGCATTGAAGGATGGCAAAACATCCAGATTTGTGCTGTGCAAAGAAGCTTTCGGATCAGCCAAAAAACAAATTCTATTTTTATCAGATTTCCATGCCTTATGCGCAGGAGGAGAAATATCAGGGTCCGTTATTTGCTTGTTTATTAAGTAAGTATCTAAGTTTAATATTTAGATCATCGCTTCTAATAATTGTTTTTATTTCTGCAACTTAGTTTTTAATTGTGTCCATAATTGTTTGCTTTTTATATAGTTTATTGGAGATGTTTTTGAAAAGACACAAAATGTCCAGCATGATATGCTTCGTTGATCCTGGGGTGGTTGGCGCAAATGGTTGCGGTACTGTTACAGAGAGGGCTTGTGAATTATCTTTCAGATTCAAAAATGGAGAGCGAGGATCCTATTTTCTAGTGCCATACAACGCCGCGTGAGTACTTATTTCTTTACTTTTACCATTTGTATTATTTATAAAAATACATGCTTTTTAATAAAAACTGATATAAAATTAACGAAATTAATCAGGAAAAACATTTAATATTTAGTCCTAAAATAATGTAACTAAGAAGTGTGTGTGTGTGTGTTCAAGAAAATTGAAATGGTTGATATAATAACTTTTGTGTGAAGACTAATTTAATAATCATGTTATTTTCAATTTAAGTCATAGAGGCCCTTGTTATTAACAAAGATATATGCACTGGTGCTCTAATTATCAATATCCCTTCGTGTATAATTGATGATATTTTCAGTTGAAACTACATAATTGTTTTAGCCTATAAAAGTTAAGTAAATATTATTGTTCTTATTTTTCGGTGTCACTATTTACTACGAACCACTGGTCGCTAACTGTTGTGCATCGTGAAACACAAGTGGTTTACCACATGGACCCTTTGAAGCGTAGATTAGCAAGTGCAGAATGGATTGAGGTGGTTGATACGTGAGTACCTCTTAGAACTTAAAATTAATTTTTAATCTGCTTTAACAATTAATAAAAATGTATAGTAATTTGATTTATAATATATTGTCGTAGTGCGATCAAATTTTACAAGGAAATGACCAGGAAGTTGATGGTGAAGAAAATCACTTGGGAGAATATGGCGGTAATAATTTGTACATTTATCATCGATTTTCCTGATTTTCATGAGTTTCTTGTACGAATGTATGAATTCTTTTTTACGTGTTGATTAGGTTGTTCCTCTCCAAACTGGAACTAAGGACTGTGGCTTATTTGTGATGTGGTATATGAAAGAGATCTGCACTGATAAGGAATTCAGTTTTCATATTAAGGTAATATATATGTGCACAAACAGAATTTATATGTGCACAAATAGTTTCTGGCAATGCTGCAGCAGTTAAAAAATTATTACTTTCTAATGTTAAACTGTGTCCATCTTTTATCTTCCTCGAGTACTAGATTAAGCGCTTTAATGTGACTATGTGTTGAACTAGATGAATACCTTGAAATGCTGAATAGCTGGATGTATGAATTGTATACAACATATCAGTAAAATTGTAAACATCTAAACAAGAATAGTTATAAGAGAATCATAAATGAGAGAAAAAAGAATGTACTACGATGCATTACCAATTCAAACTTGTTGCCTTCACTACGCCATAAGTGGGCTACTGTAATGCTTTTTTGTAAGCGTTACACAAATAGTGTTACAATAGCTAGTAAAGTTCATACCTATTGTAACACCGCTCGAATTGGTGTTACATTAGCCATATATCTAGTGTTACTCTGAAATTACGGTGTTACGTGAAATGTAACACCACACCGTGGTGTTACAATAGGTAATACTAGTTTTTGAATTTTACTATTTTTTTAAAATTTTTAATACTAATATTTATTTTTTTAATAACTTTTAATTAATAAATCTATTACTCTTTAACCCAATTTCCGGAAAATGAAAACCCTCTTTAATTTTAAATTAACGAACTCCTTATTTGGATTAAATATTAATTTTAGAAATTCATATAATAATAATAAGTACTAAATAAAATAAATATGTTATGAAAATAATATAATATATTTAGATGGTTTCTCTCACTAAAATATAAGAATTAATATAGTAAAAAATTTAGAATATTTTTATCACTAAAATTTATATATAAATATATAACATATATTTTGTATGACTTTTTAAAAATTATGAAAAATGATTAAAAAATAAATTAAAAACTAATAATATATTAGAACTGCCAGCGTGGAGTACATTCGTTTCCCCCCAAAACGAAAATAGATAACCCCGCTCGTTACCCTCACAACCCACTTATCCAAACAGTCAAACACTCATCCCTATCTCTATTTACATGTAAAATGATTTCTTCGACGATTTTATATTTTTACATATAAAATTATATGTAAAAATGATTTCTTCGACGATTTTATATTTGTTTACATGAACATGATATTTATGTATGTTTAAGTGATAATTTTTTTAATTTATACTATATATTAATACATGTGATATATTTTTATTTTTATATTATAATAAATTTAATAATTAAATTAAATTATAAAAGATATAAGTAGTAGTAAAGTGTGTTGCCCGAGGTGAAAAATGGGGCGGGCTTTTTCCCCCCAAATGAAAACTAAACATTTTCATTTCCCCCTCAAACAAAAATATACACATATCTAAACAAAATATTCCTCTCTTCTAGCTCTTTCTCTCTCTCGACTCTCTCGGCCGGAAGAAGCCCTCAAAGAAATGGTTTCTGTGGTAACAAATTTTCTAATCCATATCTCGATCTCTCCCATCTGTAAATTTGCATCTAATTTTGTTACTCACAATTTGAAACCCTAGATTATGGATCACTTTCACATATACGAAGCAATTGGCCATGGAAAATACTTGGTATCGCTTTCGATTTCAACTTATTGCTTTTAATTTGTGGTTATTGCAATCAATTTAGTATATATTTTCGTATTAATGTGTTTTGTGTGTTTTTAATTGTAGACTGTGTATAAGGGGAGGTTAATGGTATTTCATATTTGGATTATTGTGTATCTTGATTAGAGGCAGGACAGGATGAATATGAGAATGATGGTTTTATAGTGGATGATGAAGAAGAAGACGACGGCGGAGACAGTGATGAGGAGAAGGAAAAGAAGAAAAAGCAAAAGAAAAGTGTAGTGATTTCTTTTGAGCCCTCACATAAATTTGCATTTCTATTAAGCTAATTATTTTTTGTCTTTGAAATCACAGGGATTCCCAGAAGAACTACGTTCTTGATGAAGATGACTATGACCTGCTCGAGGATAATAATATCACGGGTTTCCGACGTCCAGAGGTGGGTTCAGACAATCATATTCTTGGATGGTTTTCTCCCAACACTTAATTAGTTGCCTTCATCCTTGAAATGGTCATGTTTTGATTGAACAGGAAAGCAAAAAGTTTAAGCGTTTGAAAAAAGCTCAGAGGGATCATCATTCTGGACTTTCTGATGGTGATGAGTTTGATAGATCTGGAAGGGGTGTGCGAACGGCCGAGGAGATGCTCCAGAACACCCTATTTGGCGATGGTGAGGGTAAAGCTTTGTGAGCACACATTTTGAATGGGTGATTGTACATAACTGTCCATTTGGCTAATGTATATCTTTCTTTGCAGTTTGTACTCTACAACCATACTGACTGTGATGAGGGGGCAACAAAGTATCGGACACGGACCATTGTCCCTACTGGACAAGAGATGGATATGTTAAGAAAAAACAAGCATATGTTGGGAATCAAGATCTCAAGAGAAGCAAGAAGAAGTAGCATTCATAGAAGAGATCAGTAGAACCGCACCAATCAAATATCTTTATAAGTACCTGACATCAAAAGGCATAATACGTGGGAGTTACCAAGATTTTAAAAGATGATGACAAGTCTCTGGTTCGATCTTTATGGTCGCGACGGTTCATCTAGTTGCTCGTCCGCTTTTGAACATGTTTTTGTCGGAGAAATCAAACAACAAGGAGAGCAATCAGTTTCAGGTTTCCATAACGGAGCAATCAGTTTCATGTTTTTGTCCAAGTATAAATATTTATTGACATTCTCTTCATGCAGTTTTACCTGGAAGAACTGAAGGGAAGGGTGGACTACCAAGGTTATATTTACCCAAGAAGGCGTGGAAAAGTTGTAAGTGATCTGATTTTATTATTGATCTAGCAATGTAGCTTAATATAACTATGCTAAAGTTTATTATTATTATTATTATTCTGAATGTTTTATGTTTCTCGCCTAATAAGGCTTGTCAACACCCGTAGTTTTGTGCCTGTTTTTGAGTAAATTATATTCAACTGATTGCATGATTCTATATTTCTTGCTGAAATCAGTGCTACTTCAATGGTCGTAACTTCACTAAATTCACAACCTTCTAGATTCTTGGATTAATACTTCCCATTATTATAAAAGAAGTTCTAATATTCTAGAAAAAGATTTATCAAAATAAATATAGCGAAGATGGTTCCACTTGTTGCTATGCAAAACCTAGAGCTAAAAGAATTGTGAAGCTTGACAAATAAGCTAATGCTGGAACTGGAGCTGGATATTAGTGTACATACACATTAAGAGGCAACTTGATTGCCAAAACCTGATTTTAGTTTTTTTTTATGAAAGTGAGTTTTTTTCCTAAAGAGGCAAGTCTCCTTCATGGTTGGCTTCGTCTTGGGACATATTAAAGAACTGTAAGCGTGATTATTAAAATAATGCTCCTGTTCTTGAAGAAAATATCGAATTTCATGAAACAGTGTGTTGATAAATAAAGGGTAAGGTGAGGTAGATTGCGACCTTCCTTAGAGCCTGCTATGCACGAGCCTCATGCACTAGGTACGACCACGGAAAGTCGAGCTTGACATGATAGTTGAATGTCTGGTTGTTATTCAATAAACGAATTCATAATTGATACTATGAAAAAAACAAGGGACCTTTCTCAGTTCATGTTGGTTCGGAAGTCTTGTGCAATAGATAGAACAGCTAACAGACTGTATGTTCAATTGCAGTGAGATGAGATACTCGAGGCTTTTATGTACTAGTATGAGTTTTTTTTGATAATGACTACTTTTTGTTGTTCAGTCAGTCTGAGTAAATTTGTTGATGTGTATGTATAATCACATTGCAGCCAGATTTAGAGACCCAGTTGCTAACAATTCAGTTTGAATGGAACGGTGTGATGAAATCAGTGTCGAGCACACTGGTTGGAGTGAGCCCAGAATTTGAAATAGCTCTATACACATTGTGTTTCTACATGGGTGGGGAGAACAATTATGTGGAGCTTGGACCTTACCCAATCAACATCAAGTGCTATCGACTCGGAAACAATATTGGATCAGCTTTTCCTGTTGCCAAATGAACTCTATGTAACATACCTTACTGCTTCTATTTTCTATCTTTACTGGTATTATTCTGGCGGAGAAACATCAGATTTACTCTGTGTACCAGTACTCTAATGAAATTATGTGTTCTTGTAATGGTTTCGTACTTTTAAAATTTAGACTTAATCGTATGTGCTTGTTGGTTTAGAATTATGTTGGATTCCTTTTGGAGGTTTGGTTGGAGTAGTATGGAGATGGCTTTTGGTTTATTATGTAGTTTGGAATTAATGTAGTGGATCTTGTTGTGTTGGTTGGGAATATTATTAATGCAGAGCCTACATTTCAAAATTTCAAAAATTTACCGTTACGTTTGCTTATTGTAGTGTTACATTTGTTAATATATAGTGTTACAATAAATAGAAAATAATGTTACAACAGATAAAAATGGTGTTACAATAGGGTATGTGGGCCCCCTATAAAATATTTACCAAGTCAAATGTAACACTTAATATGTGTTACAATTGCCCAGTATAGTGTTACAATAGAGGCTGGTGACGTGTACACAGTGTGCCACGTGGCGCCACATGTGTTGCCACGTGGCCACGTGGTGCCACGTAATGCCACGTATGCACATGGTGCCACGTCTGAAAAAATTGAACTGAGCTATTGTAACACTCAAAATGTGTTACAATTGGGCCCCTGGTATTACAATACGTGCCTATTGTAATACTTTTGCTACTGTTACAATAGAGAAGAAAAGTGTTACATTAGGGTATCTATTGTAATGCTCGTAAACGTAACGCCTCCTGGTGTTACAATAGATCTAATGTAACGTTTTTCGGGCCTATTGTAACATCAGAGAGGCGTTACATATGCCCACCTATTGTAACATCAGAGAGGCGTATCTCATCTCACTGCAATTTAACATACAGTCTGTTAGCCGTTCTATCTATTGCACAAGACTTCCGAACCAACATGAACTGAGAAAGGTCCCTTGTTTTTTTCATAGTATCAATTATGAATTCGTTTATTGAATAACAACCAGACATTCAACTGTCATGCCAAGCTCGACTTTCCGTGGTCGTACCTAGTGCATGAGGCTCCTGCATAGCAGGCTCTAAGGAAGGTCGCAATCTACCTCACCTTACCCTTTATTTATCAACAGACTGTTTCATGAAATTCGATATTTTCTTCGAGAACAGGAGCATTATTTTAATAATCACGCTTACAGTTCTTTAATATGTCCCAAGACGAAGCCAACCATGAAGGAGACTTGCCTCTTTAGGAAAAAAACTCACTTTCATAAAAAAAAACTAAAATCAGGTTTTGGCAATCAAGTTGCCTCTTAATGTGTATGTACACTAATATCCAGCTCCAGTGTCAGCATTAGCTTATTTGTCAAGCTTCACAATTCTTTTAGCTCTAGGTTTTGCATAGCAACAAGTGGAACCATCTTCGCTATATTTATTTTGCTAAATCATTTTCTAGAATATTAGAGCTTCTTTTATAATAATGGGAAGTATTAATCCAAGAATCTAGAAGGTTGTGAATTTAGTGAAGTTACGACCATTGAAGTAGCACTGATTTCAGCAAGAAATATAGAATCATGCAAACAATTGAATATAATTTACTCAAAAACAGGCACAAAACTACAGGTGTTGACAAGCCTTATTAGGCGAGAAACATAAAACATTCAGAATAATAATAATAATAAACTTTAGCATAGTTATATTAAGCTACATTGCTAGATCAATAATAAAATCAGATCACTTACAACTTGTCCACGCCTTCTTGGGTAAATATAACCTTGGTAGTCCACCCTTCCCTTCAGTTCTTCCAGGTAAAACTGCATGAAGAGAATGTCTATAAATATTTATACTTGGACAAAAACATGAAACTGATTGCTCTCCTTGTTGTTTGATTTCTCCGACAAAAACATGTTCAAAAGCGGACGAGCTACTAGATGAACCGTCGCGACCATAAAGATCGAACCAGAGACTTGTCATCATCTTTTAAAATCTTGGTAACTCCCACGTATTATGCCTTTTGATGTCAGGTACTTATGAAGATATTTGATTGGTGCGGTTCTGCTGATCTCTTCTATGAATGCTACTTCTTCTTGCTTCTCTTGAGATCTTGATTCCCAACATATTCTTTTTTTTTCTTACCATATCCATCTCTTGTCCAGTAGGGACAAAGGTCCGTTTTCGATACTTTGTTGCCCCCTCATCACAGTCAGTATGGTTGTAGAGTACAAACTGCAAAGAAAGATATACATTAGCCAAATGGACAGTTATGTACAATCACCCATTCAAAATGTGTGCTCACAAAGCTTTACCCTCACCATCGCCAAATAGGCTGTTCTGGAGCATCTCCTCTCCAGATCTATCAAACTCATCACCATCAGAAAGTCCAGAATGATGATCCCTCTGAGCTTTTCTCAAACGGTTAAACTTTTTGCTTTCCTTTTCAATCAAAACATGACCATTTCAAGGATGAAGGCAACTAATTAAATGTCGGGAGAAAACCATCCAAGAATATGATTGTCTGAACCCACCTCTGGAAGTCGGAAACCCGTGATATTATTATCCTCGAGCAGCTCATAGTCATCTTCATCAAGAACGTAGTTCTTCTGGGAATCCCTGTGATTTCAAAGACAAAAAATAATTAGCTTAATAGAAATGCAAATTTATGTGAGGGCTTAAAAGAAATCACTAACCTTTTCTTTCGCTTTTTCTTCTTTTCCTTCTCCTCATCACTGTCTCCGCCGTCGTCTTCTTCTTCATCATCCAATATAAAACCATCATTCTCATATTCATCCTGTCCTGCCTCTAATCAAGATACACAATAATCCAAATATGAAATACCATTAGCCTCCCCTTATACACAATCTACAATTAAAAACACACAAAACACATTAATACGAAAATATATACTAAATTGATTGCAATAACCACAAATTAAAAGCAATAAGTTGATATCGAAAGCGATACCAAGTATTTTCCATGGCCAATTGCTTCGTATATGTGAAAGTGATTCATAATCTAGGGTTTCAAATTGTGAGTAACAAAATTAGATGCAAATTTACAGATGGGAGAGATCGAGATATGGATTAGAAAATTTGTTACCACAGAAACCATTTCTTGGAGGGCTTCTTCCGGCCGAGAGAGTCGAGAGAGAGAAAGAGCTAGAAGAGAGGAATGTTTTGTTTAGATATGTGTATACTTTTGTTTCAGGGGGAAATGAAAATGTTTAGTTTGCATTTGGGGGAAAAAGCCCGCCCCATTTTTCACCTCGGGCAACACACTTTACTACTACTTATATCTTTTATAATTTAATTTAATTATTAAATTTATTATAATATAAAAATAAAAATATATCACATGTATTAATATATAGTATAAATTAAAAAAATTATCACTTAAACATACATAAATATCATGTTCATGTAAAAAAATATAAAATCGTCGAAGAAATCATTTTTACATATAATTTTATATGTAAAAATATAAAATCGTCGAAGAAATCATTTTACATGTAAATAGAGATAGGGATGAGTGTTTGACTGTTTGGATAAGTGGGTTGTGAGGGTAACGAGCGGGGTTATCTATTTTCGTTTTGGGGGGAAACGAATGTACTCCACGCTGGCAGTTCTAATATATTATTAGTTTTTAATTTATTTTTTAATCATTTTTCATAATTTTTAAAAAGTCATACAAAATATATGTTATATATTTATATATAAATTTTAGTGATAAAAATATTCTAAATTTTTTACTATATTAATTCTTATATTTTAGTGAGAGAAACCATCTAAATATATTATATTATTTTCATAACATATTTATTTTATTTTGTACTTATTATTATTATATGAATTTCTAAAATTAATATTTAATCCAAATAAGGAGTTCGTTAATTTAAAATCAAAGAGGGTTTTCATTTTCCGGAAATTGGGTTAAAGAGTAATAGATTTATTAATTAAAAGTTATTAAAAAAATAAATATTAGTATTAAAATTTTTAAAAAAATAGTAAAATTCAAAAAGTAGTATTACCTATTGTAACACCACGGTGTGGTCTTACATTTCACGTAACACCGTAATTTCAGAGTAACACTAGATATATGGCTAATGTAACACCAATCGAGCGGTGTTACAATAGGTATGAACTTTACAAGCTATTGTAACACTATTTGTGTAACGCTTACAAAAAAGCATTACAGTAGCCCACTTATGGCGTAGTGTCTATTTTAGTCTTGCTGCTGATTTCGTTTTTGTTAAGTAGGCTAAGTATTTTGGTTTATGCAGCTAATTCAAATACTCTGAAGTTGAGTTGTGAGCTTCTTCGGCTCTTTGTCACATGTTCAATTCTTTCCCCAGAGAAGTAATTCCTCTTTATTTCGTAGTATTAGCATTCTCTTATAATGACACTTGTACTGATGCAGAAGCTGTTTAACGTGCTACTTTTATTGCTGAAGCTGAAGGTACTAGTAAAACACAAGCAACTCATTTGAAAGGATTCTTCCACAGCTACTACTAGATTTTTAAAGTACCTTACTAGATGTAAAATATAAATTTAACTACTTTAATAATATGTGTTAACGTGTCTCTGTGCTTGCATCAATGACATGCAAAAAATGTCTTGTTTCTTCATGTCTTCTTCACATCCGAAATATGTTCTGCATTATATGAATGTAAAATAAATAATTTATTTGTCTTAATTTAGTTATCAATAAGAGTTCAAACAGGTTGTAGCTGTCACAGAAGTTGGGTGGGTTTATCTATTCAAATTGATAACTTGGTTGGACAAAAGGGAAGAATTTGTAGATTCTTACAGAGAAAGAGACATCCTGTACTTAAATGGACTACTCATGAAGTACAGAAGCAAGAGTCTATGGAGTAGGGCTTTATATCATTATATACAGGTTCAGGCTCTCGGTCTGTGCATTTTCTTAGCTATACTTGTGATACCCCTAAAAGTATATCATATATTATAGTATTAATAAACAAATAGAATATATATATATATATATATATATATATATATATATATTGGCGTACGTGAGGGTTATTTTTGGTCCAGTGAAAAATGAAACTATGCTTGCCAATACCTTAGTTAGCCGAAATGTAGATATACAACTGTAACCTAGCAACAGATGTAAATAGAAAAAGAAAAAGCTTTGGAAACATTTTAGATGAAAAAGTTTTTAAAATTTAGTAGAAGTATAACATTATAGTTCCTGAGAATCTTAACATCAATAATTTACTTTCGGTATCTTAGTGTCATGAGTTTGTACCAGTTTAATGCAATGATGATTTGCCATGCTCTCTCTGCTCGCAATTAATTTATTTTGGGTACTATCTTCTCAGGTTCCATCAGCTAGCTGAATTCGACCAAGAAAAACATAGCTGTCGTAGAAGTCTGGCTGGCCAGAATGAGCTTCGAAGGAAGCCACAAGTGCATCCAATTTTCTTATCTTTTTAGTTTCATCCATCCATTATTCACTAGATTTGTTTGTGATATTACATTGTTTACTAGAATTTATATCTTATATTTGTTCCTTGTTATTGTGAGATTGATTTTATGAAACTTGTTAATATTCGTGGTTTATTTCGGTTAAAGTAATTTGAATTATTAGTACAACTTTTGTTGGGATGTTTGTGTGATTGGAGTTGGCATGTATATTTCTATTTGCATTGTGCATTT
Organism: Saposhnikovia divaricata; assembly: GCA_036435485.1. Taxonomy (NCBI): domain Eukaryota; kingdom Viridiplantae; phylum Streptophyta; class Magnoliopsida; order Apiales; family Apiaceae; genus Saposhnikovia; species Saposhnikovia divaricata. Next base: position 37,639,820 of record CM071595.1, read on the forward strand.
TTTTTCTATATTTTTTGTTTAAACAATTATGATTATTACAGGGGAAAAAATTAAAAAAAACTGATGTATACTTGCATAGCGTTTCTAGAAGTGCTATCTAAGTAAGTATCATTACTAATATAGCACTTTAATAACCGTTAGACAAGAATATGCGCTTAGGAAACACTTACTTAGATAGCACTTCTGAAAATGCTATCAAAGAGATGCACTTACAGAATGGAAAAAAAACGCTATGTAAGTAACTCTGACTTCAATAGCGGCTCCTTAGATAGCGTTTAAAAACGTTGTGTAAGAGCTAAAAAAATGCTATCTAAGTGCAAATCTATAGTAGTGTGTAACAACTCTCTAAGCTTCTTTGTAGACTGTCCGTGATCACTTTACAGTACAGTGGTCCTGAAAGTGTCTTGGCTTGCTGCAGGTTTCTGACTTGTACAATTTCCAGAATTTTGTCTTCAAGAATCCATTTGAGAAGTAACCAAGTGATTGAATCGAGAACTAGAATTGACTTATTAGATAACTCTGGGTTCTCAAATACTGTATTATTGACATATCGAATCACTTCTCAAATTAGTCTTTTCTTCAAGAATCATTGACTTATCGAATAGAGCTTTTAACTTATGGAATCCTTGAGATGTCGAATAGCTTTCTGAGTCCTTGAGATATCGAATGTGGCTTTGCCTTGTTGACTCTTTGAGAACTCAAATGATGCTTTGACTTGTTGACTTCTTGAGTTCTCGAATAGAGTATTAGACATGTCGAATCTCTGAGTTATCGAATGAGGCTTTGACTTGTTGACTTCCTTAGATATCGAACAGTGTCTTTTGAGATATCGAATCCCTGACTTCTCGAAAGCTAGACTTCTCGAATAGAACAAAATACTTCTCGAATTAGTACTTAGGCAAATCTTCAATCTTCAAGATCCAACTGTGTTTATTTCTACATCCTTGTAAGCTTGAGGCATGATCTCTGGATCTTCTTTCAAGCATTATTCCTTGACTTAATTTGTACAATTACACAGATAGAATTTTGATGCCTATTATAGATACTAAAAACAAGTAGAAACTCTACAACTGGAGGATTCCCCAGTTGAGGGGTCATGTAAGTAATGCAAATCATTACAAACAATTAGGCTTATTATTAGATGAGTACAGGCATGCCTCTGTGACTAACAATCTCCCCCAAATTGTGAGTAAGACCCTTAGTCACAATTTCATGTCTGATAACAAGCCTAACATACATAAAGATAAAACATTAACAGTTTATGTATGAAATTGATTGAATCTTGAATACAAGAAAAAAAAAATTCTTACAGTTGAAGATTATCCAGTTCCCTTAGCATTTATCCCTTGACTCTTAGCTAGATACTCATTCAGTTTCTCTTCTACCATTCTTTTGTTTTCTTTCATTGCATCCAAGATATCTACCATAACATTTAGCTCTTCAATCATAGGTGAATCCTTAAAATCTTCAAGTACTCGATTTAATATGTTTTCAGGGTAATGGTTGACCAGGTTCATTCTGATGTTGATATTCACAGCACAGGGATTGAGCTGAACTCTGCATAACCTTTTAGCCCTTAGCTCCTCTGCTTTGGCTTCAAGTGCATCTAGTGTAGCATCCCATAATCCGGGGTACAGATCTGGGGCCACTAACCGCAAACAACACATACAACACTGGATATAAACCACATATAATAATAAATACCCCTTAACCAAGATCACATACAGGTTATGGTATGAAACAAACTATCAAATTATATTATTACAATCCAATCTCCGAATAAAATTATTATACAAATTGATAACAAACTAAGTCTATCTGCTGACTAGTAACCAACTTCTGATGAGCTCAAACTACTACTTGACCAAAGTCCACAACCCGCACGTCACCTCTCGCTATAGGAACAAGACTACTCCTCTCTATAAACTGGAGAAATAAAAAAACAATGCAAGATTGAGCAAATAGTGCTCAACAAGTATAAATGTGTATAGATATCAAGAACAATAACAAGTTTTGATAATCAAAAATAATCATCATAGACTTCAAAGGAATCAAATAATAAAACAAATCAATCTCAATGTATAGATTAGAATTGGATTTTTATTTATTTTAAAAAAACAGTGGAGTTAGGCGGCTTATCAGTCCCGCACTAACCCCGGACAATGCACACAGCAAAGTCCCTCCTCTAAATGGATCGACGGCACACATTGGCCTCAATTTTGACCATTAAACTGGTCTCCCCGAAGGGACTCCTCCGACCATAATATGGTCTCCCCGAAGGGACATCTGAAAACATTCCAATTCTATATCCAACGCACTAGGTGTCGGAACAATCGACAACCCTTGCCAACCAACTAACTGGAAACTCACGTTCCAAAACAACAACTCATAATCCAAGAGTCAATGAAGGATTCAAGATCAACAGGTATCGACAAGTTTGACACAACAATTGGGTAATAAATGAAGAGCCACAACCTCAAAAGGTATCAACAAGTTTGATATAATACAAGGTGATAACCGAATAATCAAGATCTTCAATAAATAGCGACGAGTTCGATAATAAATGGGGTGACATCATAATCAAAAAATAATTAAAAGTAAATTTCACTTGAACAAGAAGTGAAGAGAAGTACTTGCCTCGTAATCATAGCTTAATCTGCCTAACTGTCTGGATGTTTCCTTCAACCACTAACATTCATACGTCTCGTCCCCTCGGTTTACAATCCTCATCTCACGTCAATACTTCTGACTAACCTTTTTCTACTTTAAACATCTCTCACAAGCACACTGAATTCAAATAAAGTATTCGAATACTCAGTCAAACAATTAATCACTGTTATAACCTACTAACACATATTGCACGTAAATCACGTAGCACTTAGCCATTTATTCCACATCAACAGGCCACACTACTCAAACTTAGCATTTAATCCATTTCAGGAATATTTTTAGAACCACCCACGACTCTCGTTTTAACATGAAACTAGACTTGGGATATTTTTAAAAAATTTTACAGCATTTTGAGGATTTATTGAACCACAAATACCTTTTAAAACAACACACTAACTCTGCTTTCAAGCACAACTTGACTCTAAATATTTTTGAATACTTGAAAATCATTTTCTAGATTTTAAAACAATTTTACACTATTTTTAAATCATTTAAAACTGAAAACAGATTAATTAAAAATTAAATAACCTTAATTAAATTAATTAAAATCATCTAATAACTAATTAATAAAATTATTCAATAAATGATTACATTTATCAAATAATTAAATTTTATTAGTTGAAATTAATTAACATAATTAAAAGTATTTAATTCTTAATTGTTTTTGAATTAAAAACAAATAAATAAATGATTTCGAACTTAACAAATAAATAAAATAATTCTGAAATAATTCTGAATTTATAAATAAGATTTTAGAAATCAATTTTCTGAATTTCATAAATAAAATTCAGAATTTTTAAACAAATTGTTTTAAAGTAAAAACAATTGGTTAAAAGTAAAGTTAAATGGTAAAAGGGTTAAAACTATTTCATTTTTACTGTAGCTGATAAAACAAAATCAAAACCGGGTCAAGATTTTAGAAAACGGGTCGGCCAAGAAGCTTTCCGGGTCACCAATAACGACCCACCGGAATCTGGAATTTCCAGATTTCCGGTCAGTGTTTCCGGCGACCGGAAACCTCCGGTTTCCCCTTCGAACACAGCACACACACACACATATCTTGTCCCCCACTTCCTCTGTTAACAGTTAATCAACTCATATCCTCAACAAATTAAACAAAGCATCAATAAATTGCAAAAACCGATCGGATCCGGCAAACTTCCGGCCAAGCTACGATTTTCACGAAATCCGAACCAACCTTGATGTTATATATGTCAAAACAAAGCTGAGAACACACACAATCTTTTCCCTATCACCAATCGAACGAACAATCACTAAATCAAACGAACGAATGGCTTCAAAATTCACAAAAAATTTAATGCTCGAATCGTACATATATGAACAAATCTCTCGAAATTTAAGGTGTAAATCAATTTTATAATACCATAACAAGCTCACGGAAGCAACAAAACAACTTAACGAATCAAAAATCAAAAATTCCCAAATCGAAGTTAAGAACCCTAAAATTTGAAATTAAAATAAAAAAATCACAAAATTTTGAGAATTTACCAATTGTTGATTTTGATTGCAGATTACGATACTAGATTTCGAGAGCTTCGATTTGACTATATGAGCGTCTAAAACGGATTCCAAAATCACCTCCAAATTGATCATCGATCTTCAAGAACAATTTTAGAAATTAATAATTTTGATAATTAATTTGAATTTTTGAAAATTTTTTTGGTTGATTTTGATTGGTCAGCTGAACAATCCGATTGGTTGATTCAAGATAAGGTTTTAGATTGGTTAAAATAATATTTGCGGTATATTTTGTCTCCGAAATGTTCAGAACCTTAATTAACTTTTAATCGGTCCCGAAAGTGCCAATTAAACCCATTACGGGTCCGACTCGAACGAAAATGTTTTGACGAAAAATAACGAAACGATCATTGAAAATTTATAAGACTCATAAAATGAATAAAATACTAATTTGGCAAATTTTGAGATTTATCTGACAAATATTGATACGAAAATGATATTAAATTGAAGCCTGAGAGATTTTTGAAAACAGCTTTGAAATGGATAAGAACAAACTGATTAAAGATAATTATCCTGTAGTTTAATACAATCACGAAACACATAAAGGGTCCCAAACCATCATTCTCGATCCTTTTATTCACATCTAACGATACCATCTCATATCCGCGATATAATTATCCTCCAAACCGAATCAAAATATTTACATAAATTCAAAATAAGCTAAACTAAATTATAATAAAATATTTTCATCTTGATCACATAATAATAACACATACTCGGACCTTCTAAATCATTTTAACACATATCCTCATATACCAATAATCATTTAAACATGTTGACTCGTCAAACGGGAATAAAATAATTTAAAATATTTTATTCCAATTTAGGAAAAAAAATGGTAATTATATGAATTTATTCTTACAGTCTCCCCCCCTAAATAAGATTCTGTCCTCAGAATCAAGTTGAGCAAACAGATGGGGTACTCTTCTGAGACCACACTAATAGCTCTCAGGTGAACTTTTCCACCCCAGGTGTAACACCCTCACTTGCCAACAATAATATTATAAACTTTTATACTCAATTAAACATTAATATAGAAGAAATTTTAGAAATTTCGGCATGATGTAATCATAAACCGAACTAACCACCTGCTCAAACAAATAAGTATAGCTAAAACAGTCCACATGCACAAGTTGTACTAACCATAAGGAAATAAAACCATACCAACCCCGACCGCTCACAGGTCACTGTATGAAACAACTACCAATAGCTATTACAACCCAGAACTGAATCGAATAATATACAACCCGTTAAATATGATAATCTGCCTACAAATACAGACATAATAAAAACAAAGATATATGCTCACTACCCATCCAACCACCTCGACCCTCTGACTGCCTCGGTGACTACCCCAACCAGACGGGCCACTTCTTCTAGACATCTTCAGGCTTAGCTGAGAAAACAGAATTAGCAAGCAAGTGAGCCAAAATGCTCAGCAAGTATATATATATGTAATTAAACATCATCAACTGAAAAGTCTGCAAGATTGTCAAGAATTAATAATCAACAATATATAAGCTCAACTGAACGTTCATCTTTTGTCTGAATCATAAAATAGAAGAGGATTGGACTATCATGCATTTTATAATTAAAAACAATTATAAGGTTAGGCTGCTGATCAGTCACGCACTAACCCCGGACAAAAGCACACAGCAATGTCCTTAATGGATCCACGGCACACATTGGCCTTAATACTTCCTGACCACGAATCTGGTCCGACCCTTACGGTCCACATTTTTAAAAAAACTAACAGTCCAATCCTAACTAAACATCAGGTGTCGGAACAATCGACCACCTCAACTGCCAAACACCCTGGACACTTTCGTTCCAGGTTAACATCTCAAATCTCAGCAAGTAGAATAAGGTCAGGTATTCTCTGAATTAAATATCGACAAATTCGATATGGCAAAAAGGGGTATTGATTTAAGTCGAGCTACTAAAGGATCAACGAAAACGATATAATCGACTTGGGGGTATAACAATTAAATATTCAAAATTAATGGAAATTATCAAAGCAGTTATATCAAGGATAAATCAAATGCATAAGAATCAAGTTTTTGATAATCATAATTCGCTGGAAATATAAGTGAAGTGGTTTACTTGAAAGAGAGGTGGAATAATATACTTGCAAGGGATATGGATGTAAATCAATTCACTAAAAGCATCAACAACTCAGTAGAATCAACTTGGGGTATAACAATTAAGTATTCGAAATTTCGGGAAATTAACGGAACAATTATAGCAAGAATAATTTAAATAAGCATATGAATTAGGTTTTTTTTATAATCATAACTCATTCAAAAGATAATTGAAGCAATTTACTTGCCTTAACTAGAAAATCACAGAATCCGAAGTGTCTTTACGTCCTCAGCTTTAGCCTTCCCTTTATCCACGGAATCTACATACAATATAACACTATTTTAGAATCCTGCTCAATGTTCACTAATCAATGTAAACATTCCACTTAGTCTACCCCTGCGAATAGTTCCCTAATGTTATGTTTATTTAATCATATAATCACATTAACACATACTACATAGATTTTAAAATACGAAGCCCGACTCACAACTCGTATAAATTATATAATTATGCATACTCGTTACCAAGAAATGATTTTAATATATATTTTAGAAAAATTTTGACGGCATCCCCTTTATACGGGGGACTGCCAGTCGGGATACAGCCGACACAACCAACACAAATATCAATTACCAATCGAATCCATATTTATTATCCAATCCCAATTCACATTCCAACTCACTGATTCATAATCTAGTACAATTTAAGCAATTAATAACAACTCGATAATAAAATTACAATTTATTAGGTAAATAATAAATATTAAATATTAAATATTTTTGGCTCAGAAAATAATCATCATCGCCATTTTACCCTCGACTCAAATTAAATCATCGTCGAGGGGGCAAAATCCCGAGGGTGCCCAAATTTAGGTTTCCAACTCGAAATTCCGCACATAATTTATACGAATAAATAATCAATTTATTCTCAGAATTCATCATACAGAGTATTGATTCAAAACAGTCGAAAAAATGAGAATAGCCAATTCCTTGCATCACAGTAGCAGTCGAACCATTTGATACCAAAAACTCGGACTTACATAACTCAGCTACAACAAGAAAAGGTACATGGCCATACACATGACTAAACCCACATACACTCGTCGCATACCAACACCCAGCACAAACTCGCAGCTATACAATTCCTACACACACACACAGCCACGAACTCACGCCACCAACACACACAACTCGTCACTTTAACTCACATACACACACACCGTATACCTGCATCCCCAGTCACGGAACACACACACACATATATGCTGCAAACACAGCTAGAAAGGACGAACAAGAGGGGAATTAATCGTAACAAGAATCGGCCAAAAGCAGGCCACAATCGAAGCTTAAAGGGGAAGAAGGAATAGAGAGGATAGGAGGGAAGAGAGAGAGCTCACGAGAGGTGTACCCGAGAGAGAGACTTCGAGAATTTGATCGAAGAGTCGAGAGGTTTCACAGACACAGCTGCTAATTCAATCGGGGAATGGGTATTTAGGGATTGAGGGATATAAAAAGGGGAAAAAAATATAGATGGGGACTAAATTAATACATTTCTGAATAAACAACGAACCACATAAATATTTTACCAAAAATATAATTAACGGAAAATAGGTGGAACTTTAAATTTTTAAAATTCTAAATATAGAATGAAAAATTACAATCCCCCACATATTTTCAAAATATTTGTAGGATTAAAAACGAATTAAATATGGATTTTACAAGATTAAATCCTTGAATTGGAAATTAATTCGTAAAATCATTTTAAAATCCTTGAAACCCAAAAATAATTCACCAGGTATTTTTAAAAGTCACATAAACTAATAAAATCAATAATGAAAAAGATTTCAGGATTTCTGCTAATCCCGAGAATTTTATAAAATTCACAGAAGGTAAATATATCGCAATTAAATAGAAAATAATTCCCAAAAATATAATTAAAAACAGTCGGGCTTACATATCATATATAAAACATCAACCAAACCTCCAAGTATTATTCCACAATATAATACTTCCTCCACCAATTCACACACCATATAATTTATATTTAATATAAAATAGATAACTTTTAGTAATTAAATATTCTGAAATTTCTAAGGCGTTATAACCTTCCCCCCTTAAAAGGATTCTGTCCCCAGAATCTCACCTAAGAGAATAATTGAGGATAATTCTCCAGCATATCGCTTTCCAACTCCCAAGTTGATTCTTCCACCTTGGGGTTTCTCCACAAAACTCTCACTATAGGAATTGTTTTATTCCTCAAAACCTTTTCTTTTCGATCTAGTATTTTGATAGGCTGCTCCACATAAGATAAATCTGGCTGAATCTCTATCGGCTCATATTCAATGACATGTTTAGAATCCAGATGGTATTTCTTAAGCATGGATACATGGAACACATTATGGATATGTTGCATATGAGGCGGTAAAGCTAACTCGTAGGCGACTTTCCCGACTTTCTTTAATACCTCGAAAGGCCCAACAAATCTTGGACTTAATTTTCCTTTCTTGCCAAATCTTACTAACCCTTTCCACGGAGATACTTTCAACAGTACTTGCTCTCCTTCTTCGAATTCCATATTCTTTCTGGCCAAATCAGCGTACTTCTTCTGTCGGTTCTGAGCTGTCACTAACCGTTTCTGAATAAGTTGAACTACTTCCTTGGTCTGCTGCACTAACTCAGGTCCGAGTATCTTTCGCTCGCCAACTTCTTCCCAGTATACTGGAGATCGACACTTTCGTCCATATAACGCTTCATACGGTGGCATACCGATGCTAGCATGAAAGCTATTGTTGTATGAAAATTCCACTAACGGCAAGTGTTCATCCCAACTTCCTGCAAAATCCAATGCAGAAACCCGGAGCATGTCTTCAATTGTTTGAATCGTTCTTTCACTCTGTCCATCAGTCTGAGGATGGTAAGCAGTACTCATTTTTAATTCGGTGCCCAAACATTCTTGAAAACTCCTCCAGAATCTCGAATTAAATCTTGGATCTCGATCTGAGACTATTGATACTGGAACTCCATGTCGCACCACAATTTCTTTTATGTATAGATGAACTAATTTGTCTAATGAAAACCTCTCATTTATTGGGAGGAAGTGTGCAGATTTCGTTAATCGATCAACAATTACCCAGATAGCATCATGATTAGCTCTCGTCCTTGGCAATCCAACCACAAAGTCCATTGCAATATGTTCCCATTTCCACTCGGGAATCTCTAATGGTTGTAGCATCCCACTTGGCCTTTGATGTTCTGCTTTTACTTTCTGACAGGTCAAACAATTACTTACCCATTCAGCAATATCTCTCTTCATATCCGGCCACCAGAAGTTTCTTTTCAAGTCTCGATACATTTTCGTACTTCCTGGATGAATCGAATATTTCGAACTGTGGGCTTCCTGTAGGACCTCATTCTTCAACTCTGTCACATTGGGTATCCAAATACGTGAAGAAAATCTCAATATCCCCTTGTCATCTACCTGTGTGCATATTTCCTCACCTGTTAACTTGTTCACATCTCCACTCATGACTTCCTCCTGGCATCTGCGAATCTTTTCTAACAATTCTGGCTGAAACGTCATAGTGTACACCGTATCTGTACTACTTGCAGGCATACACACCTCTATCTCCAATCTTTCAAACTCTTTGTATAATTTCTCAGGCATTGTCAACATACTGATTTTCTCCTTCCTACTTAAAGCGTCCGCCACCACGTTCGCCTTCCCAGGATGATAGATGATGGTACAATCATAATCCTTGAGTAATTCCAACCATCTTCTCTGTCTCATATTTAACTCCTTCTGGGTGAAAATATACTTTAAACTCTTGTGGTCCGTGTAAATTTCACACTTTTCCCCATACAAATAATGTCTCCAAATCTTCAAGGCGAAAACAATCGCGGCTAATTCTAAGTCATGAGTAGGATATTTCTGCTCGTGAGGTTTCAATTGTCTCGAAGCGTAAGCAATTACCTTACCGTGCTGCATTAGTACACATCCCAAACCTTTGTGAGATGCATCACTGTAGATCACAAAATTTCCTTTTTCATCTGGAAGTGTCAATACAGGTGCAGTCACCAATCTCTTCTTCAATTCCTAGAAACTTTCTTCACACTTCTCATTCCACACAAACTTTTCATTCTTCCTTGTCAACTTTGTTAGTGGGGTGGCTATCTTCGCAAAGTCTTGGACAAATCTTCGATAATATCCCGCCAATCCTAAGAAACTTCGAACTTCTGTGGGTGTTTTAGGTCTGTCCCAATTCATCACGGCTTCAATTTTAGCAGGATCCACCTTAATCCCTTCACTACTGATGACATGCCCTAAAAACTGCACTTCTTTCAACCAAAACTCACATTTGGAAAATTTCGCATACAATTTCTCTTTCCTCAACGTTTCTAAAGCTAACCTTAAATGTCCTGCATGATCTTCTTCGGTCTTTGAGTATATCAAAATGTCATCTATAAACACAATCACAAACTTATCCAAATATTTCTTGAAGACTCTATTCATTAGGTCCATGAACGCTGCTGGTGTATTAGTTAGCCCAAAGGCCATCACTAAGAACTCGTAGTGCCCATACCTAGTCCGAAACGCTGTTTTTGGAACGTCTTCCGGTCTAATCTTTAATTGAAAATATCCTTACCGCAAATCAATCTTCGAGAAACAAGTTGCTCCTTATAATTGATCAAATAAATCGTCAATTCTTGGCAAAGGGTATTTATTCTTTATGGTCAACTTATTTAATTCCCGATAATCGATACACAATCTCATACTTCCATACTTCTTCTTTACAAATAATATCGGAGCTCCCCACGGTGATACACTAGGCCTAATAATACTTTTCTCCAAAAGATCTTGCAACTGAACTGCCAATTCCTTCATCTCTACAGGTGCCATTCGATAGGGAGCCTTTGACACGGGTTCAGTTCCTGGGGCTAAATCGATGGTAAATTCTATTTCTCTATCCGGAGGTAAACCGGGAAGTTCATCCGGAAAAACATCGAGAAATTCATTCACCACTGGAATTTCCTCTATCTTAGGCACCTCTTGACTAGTATCCATGACATAAGCCATATAGCCCTCGCATCCTTGCCTCAACAACCTCTTTGTTTGAATGATCGTTAAAAATCTCCTATTTTGCTTCTGACCCCTAAAGGTAACCTCTACATTATCAGAGGGTTTAAGGATCACCTTCTTATTCTTACAATCAATTTGGGCATTATTCTCTGTTAACCAATCCATTCCTAAGATAACATCAAATTCACCTAACTGAAAGGGTATCAAATTAGCGTAAAAACAATTCCCTGAAATATCAATCTTGCAACATGCATATCTCACAGTTTAACCTTTGAACAAATTCTTTAGATATAAAGGACTTCGTAGCCCCAGAATCAATTAACACTTTAGCTTGAACAGAATTTACAGGGAGCGTACCTGCTACCACATCCGAATTCTTAATAGCTTCGTTCAGAGTCATGTTGAAAGTCCTCGCCACTGGTCTGACACTTGCTGTTGGGGGTGCTTCAATTGCTTGCAGTATTGGGTTAGCCAGAACTGGAGGTTTCACTACCGGTACTTTACAGTCTCTCATTATATGCCCTGGCTTCCCACAACGGTGACACACAATTCCTGCCTTGCATTCCCGAGCATAATGACCCTTTTGATTACATTTGTAACACGTCACCTCCAACTTTGTACACACTCCCGGATGCCTCTTCCCACAAGTTTTGCACTCTGCCAAGTGTGGCCTAACCAATTTCTGCTGACTCGCATCTTGAATTCTATTTCCTTGGCCCCCATTCCCTGATCCCGGCTTCTTAGGGTTCCCATACTTTCCTGGCTGGAATCCTGGCTTTTTATTTGGCACATTCTGAGAACTGCCTTGCTCTTATCGTTCCCCCATTGACCCAGCCTTTCTTTTCTTTCCTTCTTTTTCCTTGAAGTATAATTCACTTTCTCCTTCAGCTATCATGGCCTTCTGCACCACCGCTGCATAAGTCTCCAGCTCCAAAACTGCTAGTTTAGTACGAATCCATGGTTTCAATCCTTGTTGAAACCTCTTAGCCTTCTTCCTCTCCGTGTCCACATAGGCCGGAGCAAACCTAGCTAGTTCAGTAAACTTGGTTTCATATTCTGTCACCGACATTTTCCCCTGTTTCAACTCCAAAAACTTCATCTCCATCTGGTCTTTCATATAATCGGGGAAATACTTTTCCAAAACTAGCTCTGTAAACCTTTCCCAAGGAATCACCTCAGTAGCTTCCAACATCTTCACCGACTCCCACCAATAAGTGGCTTCATTCTTCAAGAAATAACTTACATATTCGGTTTGTTTATCTGCTGGGACCCCCACCAGTGCAATAGCTTTTTCCATCTCTTTTAACCAAGATCTCGCCTCCACCGGGTCCGCTGTTCCTTTAAACTCAGGAGGTTTAACTGCCTGGAAAGACTTGAAAGTAACCACCGGAGGAACAGGTGGCTGCTGCTGCTGCTGCTGCTGTTGCTGCTGCTGTTGCTGTTGTTGCTGTTGTTGCTGCTGCTGTTGTTGCTGCTGAGCCAACAACTGCTGCTGTAATTGTTGCTGTTGCTGTGCTAGAGTAGCAGTCTGCTGAACAAGAGTTTGTAATATTTGTGCTAAGGCAGGGTCCATCTGACCAACAGGAGGTGGATTAGCTTGTTCACCCTGATTGGTGGTTCGGGTATTTTGTTTCTTCTTTCTTGGAGGCATATTCTGAAATCAATGAACAATTATATTAAATTCAGGTTCCGAAAATAATAGCTCAAAATGATCCGACTTAAACAAACAATGCATATATTTCTGAAAAGTAATTCAAGGTTTCCAACCAATATTCTGGTCAACAATTGATTCACAGGGTGCAATAGGATATCAATCCAAGGTTACACAAGGTATTCACAAACGTTCAGTGGGTACCATAAAGAAACAATAGTCATAATGCTAAGGTCAAACATAGTATCGAAAGTAAAAAACAATGCTAGAAGGAAATGGTGCTGAAAGTAAATATGAAACGAGCAGTAAATAAGATGCTTAAGTAAATGACAGTATAAGGAAATTTAACACAGTTCTGCAAAAGTGATAATGATATATATAGATAGATCTGATACAAGCGTAAGAACAACGCTTCGATAAGGGTACAACATAATACTAAAAGAGGAGACTGCTAGCATCTAGTCACAGTACAACAGATATATACAACAAAACTGGTCGCACTGCAAATCCTGACGTACTACTACTACCATAACATACCTATATATACCACATCATCATACTACCCTAATCATCACTGGTCATCATCGTCATCCGACTCTCCCCGCCAAGCTGATCCCAGAATGCTCTCCAGCTCTGCCGTCACCAGACCTAGAGTCACCTGCTGTGTCACGAATGCCGGCTCATCTCGGGATCTAATCCGTCCCCGCCTAATGATAACACGTCTAAGAGCTCGTACTCGCCTCCGGACATCCTCCAGCTCAGCTACCACTCTATCTCGATCTCTAGCCCGCTCCTCCTCCCCAGCCCTCATAGCCCTCAACTCTGCCATCTGCCCTAAGAGATAGTCCCTCTCTCTGGCCACTCGCTCGTACACATGGTATGGAACAGGCTGAGGAGTGTACTGATATGCTGGCCCATTCACCGAGCCCTGCGATCCTACGAATGGCTGCCTAGCCCCTGGGGAAATCAGCTGCGGTACAGAAGCCCCTCCTTCCGGATCCTCGTCCGGGTCTGAATCGGAACCAGAAGCAGGTGCCTGAAGTATATATATATATATATATATATATATATATATATATATATATATATATATTTATATATATAATTAGACTTCCTATCTCTCACGAAACAATCCTAACCTTTCTCATAACTCTACCCCGACTCCCCACCTAATTGTTTCAGTGACTGTGACCTGTGGCTCTGATACCAACTTGTAACACCCTCACTTGCCAACAATAATATTATAAACTTTTATACTCAATTAAACATTAATATAGAAGAAATTTTAGAAATTTCGGCATGATGTAATCATAAACCGAACTAACCACCTGCTCAAACAACTAAGTATAGCTAAAACAGTCCACATGCACAAGTTGTACTAACCATAAGGAAATAAAACCATACCAACCCCGACCGCTCACAGGTCACTGTATGAAACAACTACCAATAGCTATTACAACCCAGAACTGAATCGAATAATATACAACCCGTTAAATATGATAATCTGCCTACAAATACAGACATAATAAAAACAAAGATATATGCTCACTACCCATCCAACCACCTCGACCCTCTGACTGCCTCGGTGACTACCCCAACCAGACGGGCCACTTCTTCTAGACATCTTCAGGCTTAGCTGAGGAAACAGAATTAGCAAGCAAGTGAGCCAAAATGCTCAGCAAGTATATATATATGTAATTAAACATCATCAACTGAAAAGTCTGCAAGATTGTCAAGAATTAATAATCAACAATATATAAGCTCAACTGAACGTTCATCTTTTGTCTGAATCATAAAATAGAAGAGGATTGGACTATCATGCATTTTATAATTAAAAACAATTATAAGGTTAGGCTGCTGATCAGTCACGCACTAACCCCGGACAAACACACACAGCAATGTCCTTAATGGATCCACGACACACATTGGCCTTAATACTTCCTGACCACGAATCTGGTCCGACCCTTACGGTCCACATTTTTAAAAAAACTAACAGTCCAATCCTAACTGAACATCAGGTGTCGGAACAATCGACCACCTCAACTGCCAAACACCCTGGACACTTTCGTTCCAGGTTAACATCTCAAATCTCACCAAGTAGAATAAGGTCAGGTATTCTCTGAATTAAATATCGACAAATTTGATATGGCAAAAAGGGGTATTGATTTAAGTCGATCTACTAAAGGATCAACGAAAACGATATAATCGACTTGGGGGTATAACAATTAAATATTCAAAATTAATGGAAATTATCAAAGCAGTTATATCAAGGATAAATCAAATGCATAAGAATCAAGTTTTTGATAATCATAATTCGCTGGAAATATAAGTGAAGTGGTTTACTTGAAAGAGAGGTGGAATAATATACTTGCAAGGGATATGGATGTAAATCAATTCACTAAAAGCATCAACAACTCAGTAGAATCAACTTGGGGTATAACAATTAAGTATTCGAAATTTCGGGAAATTAACGGAACAATTATAGCAAGAATAATTTAAATAAGCATATGAATCAGGTTTTTTTTATAATCGTAACTCATTCAAAAGATAATTGAAGCAATTTACTTGCCTTAACTAGAAAATCACAGAATCCGAAGTGTCTTTACGTCCTCAGCTTTAGCCTTCCCTTTATCCACGGAATCTACATACAATATAACACTATTTTAGAATCCTGCTCAATGTTCACTAATCAATGTAAACATTCCACTTAGTCTACCCCTGCGAATAGTTCCCTAATTTTATGTTTATTTAATCATATAATCACATTAACACATACTACATAGATTTTAAAATATGAAGCCCGACTCACAACTCGTATAAATTATATAATTATGCATACTCGTTACCAAGAAATGATTTTAATATATATTTTAGAAAAATTTTGACGGCATCCCCTTTATACGGGGGACTGCCAGTCGGGATACAGCCGACACAACCAACACAAATATCAATTACCAATCGAATCCATATTTATTATCCAATCCCAATTCACATTCCAACTCACTGATTCATAATCTAGTACAATTTAAGCAATTAATAACAACTCGATAATAAAATTACAATTTATTAGGTAAATAATAAATATTAAATATTAAATATTTTTGGCTCATAAAATAATCATCATCGCCATTTTACCCTCGACTCAAATTAAATCATCGTCGAGGGGGCAAAATCCCGAGGGTGCCCAAATTTAGGTTTCCAACTCGAAATTCCGCACATAATTTATACGAATAAATAATCAATTTATTCTCGGAATTCATCATACAGAGTATTGATTCAAAACAGTCGAAAAAATGAGAATAGCCAATTCCTTGCATCACAGTAGCAGTCGAACCATTTGATACCAAAAACTCGGACTTACATAACTCAGCTACAACAAGAAAAGGTACATGGCCATACACATGACTAAACCCACATACACTCGTCGCATACCAACACCCAGCACAAACTCGCAGCTATACAATTCCTACACACACACACAGCCACGAACTCACGCCACCAACACACACAACTCGTCACTTTAACTCACATACACACACACCGTATACCTGCATCCCCAGTCACGGAACACACACACACATATATGCTGCAAACACAGCTAGAAAGGACGAACAAGAGGGGAATTAATCGTAACAAGAATCGGCCAAAAGCAGGCCACAATCGAAGCTTAAAGGGGAAGAAGGAATAGAGAGGATAGGAGGGAAGAGAGAGAGCTCACGAGAGGTGTACCCGAGAGAGAGACTTCGAGAATTTGATCGAAGAGTCGAGAGGTTTCACAGACACAGCTGCTAATTCAATCGGGGAATGGGTATTTAGGGATTGAGGGATATAAAAAGGGGAAAAAAATATAGATGGGGACTAAATTAATACATTTCTGAATAAATAACGAACCACATAAATATTTTACCAAAAATATAATTAACGGAAAATAGGTGGAACTTTAAATTTTTAAAATTCTAAATATAGAATGAAAAATTACAATCCCCCACATATTTTCAAAATATTTGTAGAATTAAAAACGAATTAAATATGGATTTTACAAGATTAAATCCTTGAATTGGAAATTAATTCGTAAAATCATTTTAAAATCCTTGAAACCCAAAAATAATTCACCAGGTATTTTTAAAAGTCACATAAACTAATAAAATCAATAATGAAAAAGATTTCAGGATTTCTGCTAATCCCGAGAATTTTATAAAATTCACAGAAGGTAAATATATCGCAATTAAATAGAAAATAATTCCCAAAAATATAATTAAAAACAGTCGGGCTTACATATCATATATAAAACATCAACCAAACCTCCAAGTATTATTCCACAATATAATACTTCCTCCACCAATTCACACACCATATAATTTATATTTAATATAAAATAGATAACTTTTAGTAATTAAATATTCTGAAATTTCTAAGGCGTTATACCAGGACTCTCTCACAAAACTCTTTGTGACAACACAGTACTAACTTACTTCTCAATGCTCTCTTTTTGAATCTCTACTAGATCACATTTTATGACAAAACAAAATCAAAACAATATCCTTAACATCGCTACGCAGAACAAATTATAGATATGCTCCATATGAGGCGATAAAGCTAACTCATAGGAAACCCTCCTGACTTTCTTCAAACCTCAAAAGATCTAACAAATCGTGAACTCAACCTTCTTGGTAATCGAATCCCACTAATCCCTTTTACGAAAATTATCTCAACAAAAAATTTTTGTTCTTCTTTTTCTCAACGTACATTTCTCGTGGCAAATTATCGTATTTCTTTTGTCGACTTCGAGCTGTTGTTAACCCTTCTGACAAGGTCGATTACTCCTTTCGTCGGTGTTTTTCATCCATCAACGTTTCCCAACATATCGGAGATCGACACTCTCATTCGTATAGCGCTTTGTAAAGTGGTAATCCAACATTAGTATGAGAACTATCATTATACGAGAATTCCATCAACGGTAATGACCGTCTCAATCACCCTCGAAATCAAGTGCATATTCCCTAACATGTCTTTTATGGTTTGAATCATTCCTTTGCTTTGATCATTTGTCCGAGAATGACAATTCATAGTTACTTCTAACTTAATATCTAACCCTCCTCGAAAACTTTTCTGAGGTCTCGACTCGAATTCTATGTCTCATATGAGACATAATACTCCATTATAAACTTGAACCTTTCATTTACATGTCACGGTAATTTGAAACACTTACTAGCTATAATTGAATGTCCTGTCCTCGGAAAAATCGGGCATGACCTTTTCGTTTAACGGACTATTCCCTGTGTAGCAATTTCCAATACCAACCCAATCGTTTATAATAATTCATTTCTATACTCCAACATTTCACAATCTTAATTTAAAAGTATACAATGTTAACATTAAAGCTGCCTTGACTTGCAGTAACCATATAAATAAAGAAATCTGCCTTGACTTGCAGTAAACAGGTAAATAAATCTATGTTACCTTGATTCCAATCTATCAACCAAATCTCATCATCTATTCTCGATCGCGTCCTTGAAATCGAATACTACAATCAAACACATACGTCATTAGATACGCCTCAAACATGATTCGGTTGGCAAAACACCCAACCTTCTATTGCTCAACTCAATACAAAGGAACCTTACAATAGGAAGCACTCACTTGGCTTCACCAAAATACATACAGAAGCACTCACTTGGCTTTCTCTCAGAATACAACTATATGTGACTCACTTGCACATATCTGAACATTCTCTCTCCCTATACAATGCTATAGAATACATGTATTTATGCTAATCTACAGCCAACCACGTTTTTCTTCCATCATGGGCAGTTACCAGTAGTTACTCCCACACATAGCAGTTACAAAGACACCTGTCAGCCAGCCAACCAATTGTGCAAACCCTTGGGCAGTTACCAGCAACTCTAATAACCCAGAATAATATATATAACACACATATATATATCACCCCAATAGTTAGCCACGTTTTTGTTGTCTCAACTATGCCACCTGTAATGCCCACAATCACATTTTCCCCACATGTGCCCAGCAAATGACCCAAGCCTTTGGGCTTCATGTTTGGGCTGCCCAGCCAGCCATGTCTTCAGCCCAATGCCAATGTCAAGCCACCAACCAGCTCCAGCAACTAAACACAATATTAGCCCACCATCAAGCCATTAACTAAGCCCACATTAACCACAGCGTCGGCACCAACCATCGATGCCTGGTCTTGGCGGCCTTGGGGATCAGCCACCGCCAAGCCAAAAACCAACCAGCAACCAAGAGGTCTTACAAACCCACCCATACCATTTGAGCCTGATGTCCTCATCAGCTTGTTTGCTACTTCAGTAGTCCCACTTCACCTCGCAGAACCAACAATCAAAAACCATACCGTTTATTCCCAGCAATGTCGCCCAAGTACACCAGCTTGGCGACAAGTACAGGCTCTAGGCCGCCTGCTAGCCTTGCTACCCATCAGTTCCCAACAATGTCCCCAACAGATGGAGACTCCAACCTGCAACCATGTATTTCTGACTTGCCTTTCACTCCAGACTCAAGATCACACATCACATCGCCAATTAACACCCAAGTTGCACTTAACCTCGATTTCTCTATTTTCTTTTCCAAAGACATTGAAGCTGCCTTCACAAAGCAACATTCCTCATTTCCCATCAACATACCACCAACATGCGACATTATCATGCAATTGGCATCTTTCAAAAAGTCCATACCAAGAATGCAATCAATATCATCTAAAGGTATAACACTGAACAAGTATTTACCTTGCCATGCTCCAACTTTCAAGCTCACATCTGAAGTGCCCCGAATCTGTTGTGCATCCATGTTTGCAGCTTTGTATTTCAAATTACTAGGCTTCATCTTCAACCCCAGCAACTCGACACACCTTTCTGCAACAATACAATTTGTGGCCCCGGTATCAACCATCGCCATCATCTCATACCCATTCATCTGAACATTGACATACATAAGCCCATCACTAGGCACTGACTTTCCCATCCTTAAAGTCACTAAACGTGTAGGACTAACCCTCGCAGCTACATCCTCAGTTTCAACATCATTCTCTTTGTCCACGGTTATCGCATTAAGCTTCTCCCTCATCGGACACGCTCTCATCAAATGTGGTCCTCCACAAATATACCATCCCTTTTCTTTCAAACTTTGGGACTGCCCAACACTCTTGGTGTCACCCGCACCATTTTTCTTGTCAAATTTCTTGTCTCTACCCTCAACCTTGTTGTTCCTTCCATTGCCCTTCCCTTTATCAGCATCACTAGAACCAGCGTTTTTGAAGTCCACAAGACTATCAACGGCTGCAATTGCAGTAGGCAGGTCCTTAACCACTTGCCTCCTCAACTCTACCTGCGCCCAAGGTTTTAGCCCAGCCAAGAAATTATACAACTTATATATCCTCATCAGACATATTCTTAATGTCTAGCAACAACGAACTGAATTCTTTCACATAGTCCCCCACAGAATCTTTTTGCTTCAAATTCTGTAGACTATCTCTAGCAAGCCAAGAAGAATTAAGGGGTAAGAACTGCTCCTTCAATTCCTTCTTTAACGCCTCAAACGTGGATATCTCTGGCCTGTCCGCGCTAGCATCACCATCTGTTCGCGTACGCCACCACAATTTAGCATCACCAACCAAGTACATACTTGTGATTGAAACTTGCTCAACTTCCTCAATATGAGCAGCCTTGAAATATTGCTCCATATCCCACAGAAAATTCTCCAAATCCTTGGCAACTCTTGCCCCATCATAAGACTTGGGTTCTGGAATTTTCAACTTCGAGTGGCTCTCTCTACCACCAATCGAACCAACAACTGCGGCCCGCTTAACCAACACCAATTCATCATTCAACTCCTGAATTTTGGCATCATACCCTTCTTTCATAACCCTCATAAGATCATGAACCGCCGTCTTGAACTCATCCAGGCCCTCCCTCAGAACCTCCACTTTATTCGCTACCGGAATCTCATCTGTTGACAAAGGCACACCCAAAAACTCTTCTAGCCAATTCTCACTCTTATAAAAACATTTCGGCTTATTAAAGCTTTTGAAATACAGCCTCCAATAGTTACAATTTTGAAAACTAATAAAGTCATAATTTTGACTTTGACATTAGCCACTACAAGAACAATACCTTAAAATAACTGGTTTGTAATATCAACTTCCCGGGGGTCACAGCCCCACTCGATACCAATCACCAAACAATTTTCATTCCAGCAACTTCCAAAAATTCACACATGCGTCAAATCAATTATGCACCTTCAATAATAACTTACAATCTTCAAAAATCATTTAAACTATACTCGTTCCGCGTCCACAGAAATCGGCTTCTGAAACATACTCTACATACCCAACAAGCTACCCACCCATGATATTTAACACTGCTTAGTTTAACAACACACTTATGAAATCTATTTACCGTTTGTGTTTCCAAATTTTCCAAAACAGAATATACATTCATCACTTATCCTTTTTAATATTCACATTTTTTTTTCGTCATCTCACTCACATTTTGATTCATTACTGCATCTCGATACCTCTCAATTCTCTGACAACTCATGTTGAAATGTTCTGGTGTATCTCATCTTCGTTTTTAGAGCTAGGCATTCAAGCTTCCACTTATAACGTCTTTTCTGTCGAAGATCGAACATGATCTAGTCATAAAATGGGCGGTGCCTGGAACACAACACCTCAAATACTAACCCAATAACCAGCAATAATTCACACATATATAATATTAAGGCGAAACCTATCTCAGATGAAACCTTGAGAAAAAGAATATCGAGAGATCCCCCAATCACTCTTACTTCCCTTTCTACGTACAATGTTACTCTGATGTCTACAATTTAGAACCTAATAACCATGAAAATTATCGCGATCAATTCCAACTCACGTGTTGAACACTTTTGGTCATGAATATAATCAAATACCTTCTTAAGGAAAAACACAACCTCAAACGTTATACAAAACATCACAGTACATCACAGAGTTTCCTTACTCATCTAGTTAAAAACTTTCGATAATCTTTAGAAATTCCTGATTGATCTTACAAAACTTCCGACCTCTGCTGGCATAGATTTCTTTCCGTCCAAATTTATATCAAAACTCTTGTGCATAATCTTCCTTTTCTTGAAATTTCTTAAATTATTTTCAAATGATCTTCGTGCTCTTTACCAATCTTCAAATATCTTGAAAGGTCATCTGTAACTATAATTAAAATTTCATCCATATACTCCCTCTCTTACGAAAGTCCCTTTAATTAAATTGTTTGCTCAAGCATTCCCTTTAATGTTATCCGATATTGAATTTCTTGGAATTGATTTCCTGTTTGGGAATAAATAACAAACAAGCTCTACATCTTTGTCTGATGACAATCCTCGTCATCCCTCAACATATACATTCAAAAATTATTAACCACTAAAAATCTACTCTGATTTAACTATTTCCTTTCTGGCAATCTCTTTCTGTGCAAAACAACCTCATAATATCGGTACAATAATCCCTTTGTCTGCGTAATCGTTACGACTTTTTGTCTGTTCTCGGCCTTAAAATATATTACACTCCTTGAGGACCATAATCTCACTTTCTTGTCCTCGCACTCACTTGTACTTTGTCGTTGGCTACTCAATCCAATCCTAAATCATCTTTAACTCTTTTCACTGCCATCACAATCAATTTCTTGATAATGTCATTCATAGCCAAAACGCATTTCTAGCTTCCTAGTAATTTATAGAAAACGATTTTGTTACCCTCATTCTTGTGTCCTCTAAAACTGGTATTATATAATATCTAGAAAATTGTCTTATCTTCCCACACTTATGACACACAACTTGACTTCTGACTTTGTCACTTATTACCACACTATTCTTTCACTACTACCACACTATTCCTTACAGTTACATTTACATTTTCTGCGTTTACCTCAACACATCTCAATATACTTTCTCTCAAATTCTTATCTCCCAACCATAAGATCTTGTGAATCTCTAATAATTATCATCCTGTGGGTAACTACTGTGCCCCCCCACTTTCTCAACTCTAAATCTTCTAAATTCTACATTATTCCCTTAACTAAATCACATATCTTTTACTAAAACGTTTCTGAAACTCCCTTACTCTCTATTTTCCTCTTCTTATCATCTTATCCCATCTTGGTCAACTCTCTTCTATCCTTAACATCACGACTCTTTAAACTGGCTCACACAAGTTATTAACTCCAACACAATCATTTTATTTCTTATTCAAGTTTCAATTCCTCCTGATAATTCTTACAAACAATTCTATCATGCTTTACTCTACTTTACTCAAATTATTCCTCTTCGGTTCTAAAATCTTACACCCTACCATTGGCTTCAAAGCATTCAAAATCTTATGATATTCCATTTATTACCTCCAAAATTAAACTGATGTCCAAACAATCTTCATCAATACTATCTATCACATACCAACATCTCCATCCACTTTCTCTTTTCAACCTTTAACAAAATCCATAATCTTATGTCCTTGTTACCCGCTCTTTACCCGACTCAATTCTCACTAATCTCGAATCTTTGTACTGTCAACCAATAAGTAATTCACTTTGATATGCCACCTCTGTTTTAACACCACTTCTCAACTTGCTCAACCAATTCTTCGTTAACTTAATTGTAGTTTCAACCACTTAGGGTGTCATCGCGTCTATCTTTGCAGCTTTTCATTGCTGGTAATTCTGAAAATCAATGGGGTTTCTTGGAAAAGAATTTAATAGAAGGAATAGGTATCAAGTATGAATATACACCGAGTTTGTTTTATAAAGCTTTTATAAAGGAATTTAATCGAGAGACCAATAAGATCTTTTGAACTATTATCAGGTTGCATTTTTCACTTGGTTAACCACCATAGTACAAAAAGATGGTCAGTCTTTAGTACTTGCATGAAAAACACAATCAGTGGCGTCCCACTGGACTTTTATCACAAAGATAGGATGTCCCTGAATCCCCTATCTACATAGGTTGTTCATCTCAGCTGGAATAGAGAAAATCAAGTGTTCATGAAAATGAAAGGGATTCAAGAGTTTCAAAATATTTCCTGTAACGTTGGGCCAAGTGCCCCCTGAAAGTATAGATTTTTCCGAAAGAATGGAATCGAATTTCGAGAAAATTTGATATACAAGACTCATCATCAATTAATGTATAGAAGACTCTTTAACTGTAGCATCAACTATTGATTAGGCAAACATTTAAGAAATTCCTAATAGTTCATAGTCTCACTCTTGTCGACTAAGCACTACTATACTTAGCTGCCAAACTGGCCTGACAATAATGAGTTGAATAAATAAGAAGATCTCAATTCATTCTCGATTTTGAACCGTCACTTTGCAACGAATGCCTAAGCAACGATGCCAACCGTGAATTAATTTACGACAATTCAAAGAAAGGATAGAAAATTTCTTCAGACATTGACTTTGAACGAATCAATAATTAGGGGTGCACGGCTACGCTTAACTTCCAATTCTTGCTGATAATCGCTTCTCACTTCGCATTCTTAACCTTCTCGTACCATCTCTGAAACGTTCACATCGAACTAATATAGCAGAATGTCCTAAATTCTACGCAAAAATCTCGAGATAATGTCCCTCGAACTGATAGCTCCAGCTGCCCACTTAGCTTATGCCGCTTCAGGTTCACTGTTTTGCTAATAGCTCAGTCCTTAAACGATTCTAACTTCTACTCGCGCGATATGCCAAATGATCGATTAGCATCACAACGCTTGCCGAAGTATCCTAACGCGCTCCTTATCCTAGGCCGTCCTACCCGACGTCTATCTTATACACATACCCTAAACCTCCTATTCTGTTTCAGTGACCATAACTTGTAGCTCTGATACCAACTTGTAGCATCCCATAATCCGGGGTACAGATCTGGGGCCACTAACCGCAAACAACACATACAACCCTGGATATAAACCACATATAATAATAAATACCCCTTAACCAAAATCGCATACAGGTTATGGTATAAACCAAACTATCAAATTATATTATTACAATCCAATCTTCGAATAAAATTATTATACAAATTGATAACAAACTAAGTCTATCTACTGACTAGTAACCAACTTCTGATGAGCTCAAATCACTACCTGACCAAAGTCCCCAACCCGCACGTCACCTCTCGCTGTAGGAACAAGACTACTCCTCTCCATAAACTGGAGAAATAAAATAACAATGCAAGAGTGAGCCAACAGTGCTCAGCAAGTATAAATGTGTATAGATATCAAGAATAATAATTAGTTCTGATAATCAAAAATAATCATCATAGGCTTCAAAGGAATCAGATAATAAAACAACTCAATCTCAATGTATAGATTAGAATTGGATTTTTATCTATTTAAAAAAAACAGTGGAGTTAGGCGGCTGATCAGTCCCGCACTAACCCCGGACAATGCACACAGCAAAGTCCCTCCTCTAAATGGATCCACGGCACACATTGGCCTCAATTTTGACCATTAAACTGTTCTCCCCGAAGGGACTCCTCCGACCATAATATGGTCTCCCCGAAGGGACATCTGAAAACATTCCAATTCTATATCCAACGCACTAGGTGTCGGAACAATCGATAACCCTTGCCAACAAACTAACAGGAAACTCACGTTCCAAAACAACAACTCATAATCCAAGAGTCAATGAAGGATTCAAGATCAACAGGTATCGACAAGTTCGACACAACAATTGGGTAATAAATGAAGAGCCACAACCTTAAAAGGTATCAACAGGTTTGATAGAATACAAGGTGATAACCGAATAATCAAGATCTTTAACAAATAGCGAAGAGTTTGATAATAAATTGGGTGACATCATAATCAAAAAGTAATTAAAAGTAAATTTCACTTGAACAAGAAGTGAAGATAAGTACTTGCCTCGTAATCATAGCTTAATCTACCTAACTGTCTGGATGTTTCCTTCAACCACTAACTTCCATACGTCTCGTCCCCTCGGTTTACAATCTTCATCTCACGTCAATACTTCTAACTGACCTTTTTCTACTTTAAACATCTCTCACAAACACACTGAATACAAATAAAGTATTTGAACACTCAGTCAAACAATTAATCACTGTTATAACCTACTAACACATATTGCACGTAAATCACGTAGCACTTAGCCATTTATTCCACATCAACAGACCACACTACTCAAACTTAGCATTTAATCCATTTCAGAAATATTTTTAGAACCACCCACGACTCTCGTTTTAACATGAAACTAGACTTGGGATATTTTTAAAACATTTTACAGCATTTTCAGGATTTATTGAACCAAAAATACCTTTTTAAAACAACACACTAACTCTGCTTTCAAGCACAACTTGACTCTAAATATTTTTGAATACTTGAAAATCATTTTCTAGATTTTAAAACAATTTTCCACTATTTTTGAATCATTTAAAAATGAAAACAGATTAATTAAAAATTAAATAACCTTAATTAAATTAATAAAAATCAACTAATAACTAATTAATAAAATTATTCAATAAATGATTACATTTATCAAATAATTAAATTAATTACATTATTATTTGAAATTAATTAACATAATTAAAAGTATTTAATTCTTAATTGTTTTTCAATTAAAAACAAATAAATAAATGATTTCAAACTTAACAAATAAATAAAATAATTTTAAAATAATTCTGAATTTATAAAGAAGATTTTAGAAATCAATTTCTGAATTTTATAAATAAAATTCAGAATTTTTAAACAAATTGGATAAAAGTAAAGTTGAATGGTAAAAGGGTTAAAACCATTTCTTTTTTACTGTAGCTGATAAAACAAAATCAAAACCGGGTCAAGATTTTAGAAAACGGGTCGGCGGAGAAGCTTTCCGGGTCACCAAGAACGACCCACCGGAATCTGAAATTTCTAGATTTCCGGTCAGTGTGTCCGGCGACCGGAAACCTCCGGTTTCCCCTTCGAACACAGCACACACACGCATATCTTGTCCTCCACTTCCTCTGTTACCAGTTAATCAACTCATATCCTCAACAAATCAAACAAAGCATCAATAATTTGCAAAAACCGATCGGATCCGGCAAACTTCCGGCCAAGCTACGATTTTCACGAAATCCGAACCAACCTTGATGTTATATATGTCAAAACAAAGCTGAGAACTCACACAATCTTTTCCCTATCACCAATCGAACGAACAATCACTAAATCAAACGAACGAATGGCTTCAAAATTCACAAAAATTTTAATGCTCGAATCGTACATATATGAACAAATCTATCGAAATTGAAGGTGTAAATCAATTGTATAATATCATATCAAGCTCACGGAAGCAACAAAACAACTGAACGAATCAAAAATCAAAAATCCCCAAATCGAAGTTAAGAACCCTAATATTAGAAATTAAAAATAAAAAAATCACAAAATTTTGAGATTTTTCCAATTGTTGATTTTGATTGCAGATTACGATACTAGATTTTGAGAGCTTTGATTTGACTATATGAGCGTCGAAAACGGATTCCAAAATCACCTCCAAATTGATGATCGATCTTCAAGAACAAATTTAGAAATTAATAATTTTGATAATTAATTTGAATTTTTGAAAATGTTTTTGGTTGATTTTGATTGGTCAGCTGAACAATCCAATTGGTTGATTCAAGATAAAGTTTTGGATTGGTTAAAATAATATTTGCGGTATATTTTGTCTCCGAAATGTTCGGAACCCTAATTAAATTTTAACCGGTCCCGAAAGTGCCAATTAAACCCATTACGGGTCCGACTCGAACGAAAATGTTTTGACGAAAAATAACGAAACGATTATTGAAAATGATATTAAATGAATAAAATACGAATTTGGAAAATTTAGAGATTTATCTGACAAATATTGATATTAAATCGAAGCCTCAGGGATTTTTGAAAACAGCTTTCAAATGGATAAGAACAAACTGATTAAAGATAATTATCCTGTAGTTTAATACAATCACGAAACACATAAAGGGTCCCAAACCATCATTCCCAATCCTTTTATTCACATCTAACGATACCATCTCATATCCGCGATATAATTATCCTCCAAACCGAATCAAAATATTTATATAAATTCAAAATAAGCTAAAATAAATTATAATAAAATATTTTCATCTTGCTCACATAATAATAGCACATACTGGGACCTTCTAAATCATTTTAACACATATCCTCATATACCAATAATCATTTAAACATGTTGACTCGTCAAACGGGAATAAAATAATTTAAAATATTTTTATTCCAATTTAGGGAAAAAAATAGTAATTATATGAATTTAATATTCACGGTTCTTACATCTAGCTCCTCCATCCTCTTCTTTAACAACTCTTCACTCTTCTTTTTCTACATTGCCTGATGATCTCTCTTCATTTTGATGAAGTCTACCAATTCTAGCTTCCACACTCTCTCCACCTTATCTTCAGAGTTCAACATTGCAATTATCCTTTCAATAGCATATAGTTTACCCCAATGCTAACACATCCCTTGCTTGAACTTCTTTTCTTTCCCATCAGTATATTTGAATTCAAGACAATCATCAACAATGGCAACATGATAGATTCTTTGAGCACTTAGAAATAAAAATTGGTCTTCATCATAGTCTTCATCTAGGGATGGCAAGTTTAGTCCTAGTACTATTGCGATGGCTTGAGATTCAGATGTCTTCACCTTCCTTGCCCTTCTGGCTGCATGTTTGAATTTTATCTTTTTCATCTTCTTACTTGAAATTAGTTTGAGGCCTTTTTATCTTGACCATTGTAGTACACCATTAGCAATTTGCTTTTGGAGACATACTGATGGTTTCTTGACCTGAATCTTCTTTGGTGGTAGTGGCAAAATAGTTTCAGAAGCCTTCGAAATGGATTTTGATGAATCATTACCAGTGACATCCACCCTATACATTGAGCCTTGTATTGTGGTAGGAGTGTCATTAGTAATGTTCATGGCTTGCTGTCTTCCACTTTTTCTTTCATAAACCTTCTCATAGCTTTTTTCATCATCTCCCTTCTTGTTCTTGTCATCCTTCTTCTTCTTCTCTTTATCATCCTTATCACTCCTGTGATGCCTTCCTCTTCCATCGATTTTATCTTCATTATCATCATCCTTATCTCTCCTTGCCTTAGCAGATTCAGAGACAATGCCAGTTGTTAGATATGATTTAATATATGATAGGGCCTCCAATCTTCAGCTGATCTGCACTATTTCTTCATGTTAAGTTGATCAATGATTGTATGAATCAACCTTGTGTTCTGAGGGGTGAGATGCTTTAGGATGACTAGTTGATCAACATCTTCAATTCTTGTACCAGACTGATAAAGAATAGTTCTTGGTTGAGCACACACTTTAGGCAGTCTAGCATGTTGGCCATTCCTTAGATCAGAATAAAGACTTTGTTTTCTCCCCCTTTCTCAATCAGCTCCAGGAAAACATCAATCGTATTGAATTTTAAGTCCTTTAAGGTGTCATAAGATAGGTGCCTTATTTTGCAATTGGTCACCATCATAATCTCCTTGAGAAAGATTTGATTTCGCATCCTTGGGATCACTGTTAAGTACTTGATTTGTTCCTTGCGATTCCTCCTGTATAGTAGTGTATCTCCTTCAACATTTGCCCTTGAGGCTTGCAGAAACTTCAAGAAAGCAGCATCATGATATATCTCAAAATTTGCAACTTCTATTAGTTTAGCCACTGTGACTATACTCACTTCAACTGGCTGATCATCTTTGTGTCTTAAGGGATTAGCTTGATCAGTTGGCATTGAACCTGCTACCATTTTAGATGTAAATGATTGCAGTAAACCACTTGGAGTAGTGATGTGCACAGTTGGTAGGGTGAAAGTTGGTAGAGAGGTGATAGCCTTGCCATGTTTAGAGGTTTGAGTCTCAATGACTTTAGCTTTGCCTTTGCCTTGGATTTGAACTTGAGGAGTTGTAGATTTTGAAGGTTTTGGATTTGGATGATCAGAGATGATAATACCATTCTCCACCTTAGATTTAGATTTCACTTTCTTCTCCCCCTTAGGCTTGTTCTCTGGCACAGGTGTCTTTGATGGGGCCCTTGGGTTTGATATAGAGACTGGTGGTTGTGGAGTAGTGGACAGGTTTGTAGGTTGAGGGACTCCCATGTGTTGTATCATGGCAGAAATCATCTGTTGTTGGTGAAGAAGAGCCTCAGTAGTAGTAGTTGCTTGAGTGTTCAACTTTTCATTTAGAATGGCAACAGAATCTTTGAGCTTAGTATTATACTGTTTGAGGGAACTCACTTCTTTTTCCAAACTACCCACCTTAGTGAACATGTCTATAGCCTTGAAGCCAGATAGTGATTGATCTTTGAGCCTTTGTACCTCAAACTTAGTCATGTTATGAACAGGGACATCTATAACTGCCTTGTCTCCATATTGATTGGAATAAAGAATGTTGATAGAAGCATTGGCAGCAGTTGTCTGTTTTATAAGTCTGTCCATCTGAGATGTAAGCTTTGTGATAGAATCCTGAATCATGGGAAGTCTGTCATCCAGGGATGTGCAGGTGACCTGTCAATCTTTGACATTTCTGAAAATAGAGTCCAGAGATGGAAATTCTTTGGTGAATTGATTGTTGAGCTCACTCATTACCTTAGAAGTCTCCTTACAGACATTGTCAATTTCTGACTTTACACCTTTGCCAAGATAGTGAGTAGCCTTCAGACATCCCTTGTAGGCCTCATTTACAGTTTCATATACTTCAGTTACAGTTAGATCTTTGGCATTTGATCCCAAGGCAGTGATGTATTCCTCTCTCATAAATTTAAGAGCTTCATCTAGAGAAACACTACCATACCCTTGCATCCAAGCATCGATGATGCCACCTCTCTCAGCTTCATCTGCTATTTTCTCTTACTGCTGCTCAACATCTTGTTTGTGACAAAGTAAAATAGCTTCATAATCAGCATTAGGCATGTTGAAACTGAGGAGATGTTGAGCAATCTTTGAAAACTCAGGGATCTGATCCACAATTAAGCTTTGAAGTGCTTCAACCGTCAATTATTATGGAACAGACCCTGATCCTGAAGCACTGTCATATTGCACATACATCAGCCATTGTGACATGTAGTCAGAGCTAGATCTAGGCAAACTAGACCCCTCAGTTACAGATGCAACTTCTGTAACTGGATGGAATGACTCTACTACTGTTGTCTCCACAGGAGTGGGATGAGTTGCAACAGTAGATGACACAGGCACAGAGTCTCTAGTAAAAACTAGTGGAACCTTTGTGTTTATGATGGTGTCATTAGGAGATGCCCCAGCATGCATTCCCTCACCATCTAAATGTAGGTCCTGGGTGGTGAGCAAAGTGTCTTGCACTAAGTCACTTGAGTCCATTGGTTCACCAAGAGAAGGAGATTCTTGGTGATCAATTCCTTGCTCCTCAATTACTTGAGTTGCAGGCTACAAAGAAATTTGAGTTGTAGATTCTGGAAGAGAAGTGTCTTGTAGAGTACATTTTGGCAACTCCCCCTGAGAGAAAGAGGGAGTTTTAATTGTGATGTGCTCTCCACTCAGTGTTGTGCCAGCCTTATTACTCCCATGTGCAGTCTCTATACAAGAAAGTGCATTGGGGAGAATGATTATTTCTATAGATGGACCCTGTTGAGAGGTGGTTTTCAGCCATTTGACCTATTTACCCCTGATTTTACAACTTCAGCCGTTTGAGTGACCGAAGAGGTGGTTTTTTTAGTTTTCTTCTTCTTTGGCCTGGTGAGTGGTGACACAGGTGCCTTACTTTCTAAACCTATTTCAGCATTCAATGCTACATCTGACAGAATTTTCAAATGTTCAAAAGCTATCTCCTTTCTCTTCTTTTTACTAGCATCACCATTTTGAGAGAATGATGCAGTTGGCTCAGTATTTGGTAATGTGTTTGGTTGAGGGGGTTGGTTAACAGGCCCTGGGTTAGCATTTTGTTCAACTTGCTTGGGCCTAGCTAACTCAGACTTAGAGGCAAATATTGGCATGTTGTGGGGGTAAGACTCAAATAAACTCTTCATATGAGGAGTTATTTCAAGTCTTACATCCACATCATTCCTAGTCTCCAAATTACCAAAAATGAGTTTGGTCATGGATTTAGGATAGCCTATTCTATTTTTATCTATCCCAGGTAATTCAATCAAATAACTATCTACAAAATTAAGTGCAGATTGAATAAAACGAGGGAAGAAAATTTCAGTACCTCTCTTAGCTGAGTTCTTACCAAGTCTCCCATACAACCCCTGTAGAATGAGCTGTCCAACATCTATCTTTTTCCCATAGGCTGTGGCATAGCCTATTTGTTGTGCAAGTGCACTGATTTGATCAAAGCTAGACTTTCTTGCAGTGAACATATGAAGTAATGTAGCAAACAAATATCTCCATTCCTTCCTTAGATTCTTCCTGTTCAGATGCCCAAGTTTGATTTCATCTGAGTACCTAATGAAATCGAAGAAGTCCTCCAACCGAGCATTTGTGGCTAGTGGGTCATACACCTCTTGTTGTCAACCTAAACCCAGTGCGTGATTCATATCCTCTGTAAGTAGTGATAGTTATATTCTTCTCTTTAATCTTGCAGTAGATGGTGTAGGTAAGAGTAGCATCCTGAAGTGCATTAGCCTCACACACTGCAGAACTCCAAAACTGTTCTAGAAGGTCTAGATTCAGAGTTGAGTTGGCTGATAAAACACCCTTAATGTATGACTCAAACATCCATCGAACAAAGCACTTGTAATTTGCATTCGGTGCTTCCACATCACTTGACATAGCAATGAAATTGGTATTTTTGGGTATGGTGAGCTGGGTGTTTGCCATTGTTACAGAGTAGGAGAGACGAGAATGAAGGTTCGAAGAAGAAATTTAGCTCTTTGTAATTATGGTTTTCGGAGGTTTAGAATATTTGGGTGCTTGAGGAATCGAATGAAATGAATAGAATAGTTGTGGATTTGTATAAGTATGAAGCACTTGAATTGTCGATTAGATACATGTTTTGTATCGACAAGTCAAGCATTTGGGAAGAGTAAAATAACTATTCGATATGTCAAGAAAGGCTTATTTGATAACTCACGCAGGTTATAACTCACAGCTGGCAATTTATCTAGTTTAGAAATAATTCCAAATTAAATAAAATATATTTTTATGAGTGAATTAAAATTTTATAAAAAAATCCAAAAACGGTTGAAATTCAGCGAGAATTCATCCTTTTCAAATGATTCGAGAACTCAAATACTATATTCGAGAACTCAAACATTAGAGAACTCAAATACCATATTCGAGAAGTCAAGTATGCCTTTGTTTGATATCTCCAAAAGATTCTATTCGAGAACTCGAGAGTACTCTAAAGAGACTTGTTAGAGAAGTCGAGCATTGACATAATAAATTGAATCATTAGAGAAGTCTACCTTTATCGAAATATTCTTTTCACTCATAAAATTCAATTTTCACTATCATTTAAAATTCTCCAGAAATATTCAATGAAGAATATTTTAACAAATAAAATAGTGATTTTCTCAAAATTTCATAGAAATTTCAAGTTAGCAAAATATAATTTTTCAACATATGCAACAAATTTGAAATATTTATAAATCATACTTCAGCCAACACTTACTTCATAAATATTGAGCATTTAGATAAAGTAAGTTTTTACTGCTGCAACAATTTTGTTGATATTTTCACTTAGCCAGATTCTGAAGAATTCAACATTCCAATCTCACTAACCAACCTTGTGAAGGTGGTTTCATCTAATGGCTTAGTAAATATATCAGCTAATTTTTTTATCTGTGGTAAGATAATGTAACTCAATGGTTCTATTAGTTGCATGTTTCCTGATAAAATGATATCTGATGTCAATGTGCTTTGTTCTAGAAATTATTGATAGGATTTGCAACTATAGAGATTGCACTTGTGTTGTTACACATGATATGAATCCTTTCCAACACAAGTCCATAATCCCTAAGTTGTTTCTAATCCAAAGCACTTGTGCACAGCAACTTCCAATAGCTATGTATTTAGCTTCAACTATGGAAGTTGACACAGATTGTTGTTTCTTGCTATACCAAAAGACTAACTTTTATCCAAGGAACTGGCAGCTACCTGAGGTGCTTTTCCTATCCACTCTACATCCAGCATAATCATCATCTGAGTAACCAATCAGATTGAACCCTGTGTCCTTAGGATACCATAAACCCAAGTTTGGAGTGCCCTTCAGATATCTAAAGATCCTTTTTATAGCAATCATATGTGATTCCTTTGGATTGGATTGTAACCTGCACACAGACATGTTGCAAACATGATGTCTGGCCTACTTCTAGTGAGATGTAGTAGAGAGCAAACCATGCCTCTATAGACTGAGATATCTACTTTCTTGCCCTTAGTATCTTCATCCAATTTAGTGGCAGTGGCCATGGGTGTCTGTGAGATTTCTTCCAAGTCAAACTTCTTCAATAGGTCTTTAATGTACTTGGTTTGACTAATAAAGATACCATCCTTCCTTTGACTAACTTGCAGTCCAAGAAAGAATGTAAACTCTGCCATCATGCTCATCTCATATCTGCTTTGCATGAGCTTAGAGAACTTTTCACACAGTTTCTCATTAGTAGAGCCAAATATGATATCATCCACATAGATTTAAACTAGGATAATATCATTACCATGCTACTTGTAAAACAGTGTCTTGTCCAATGTGCCTCTAGTGAACTGATTTTCAAGAAGAAATTGTGACAGATTATTATACCATGCTCTTGGAGCCTGCTTAAGTCCATACAATGCCTTAAGCAATCTGTAGATAAAGTTTGGGAAATGTGGATCCTCAAAGCCAGGTGGCTGTTGCACATATACTTCTTCTTCCAACTCTCCATTTAGAAATGCACTTTTGACATCCATTTGATAAACTTTGAAATTTGAATGTGCAGCAAATGCCAAGAAGATTTTGATGGCTTCCAGTCTAGCAACAGGGGCAAATGTCTCATCATAGTCAATGCCTTCCTGTTAAGAGTAAAGTTTTGCAACCAACCTTTCTTTGTTTCTTACAACCGCACCATTTTCATCCATCTTATTTTTCAGAGCCCATTTTGTTCCAACAATGGTTCTATCCTTTGGTGCAGGCACAAGCTCCCATACTTTGTTTCTTTCAAATTGATTTAGCTCTTCTTGCATAGCAATAGTCCAATCTGGATCCAACAGTGCATCATCAAGTTTCTTAGTGTAACAGCCCCAATTCCGGGGTCAGGGATTTGGAGTAGTCACGATCCATTTACTCCTTTCCTTGCAATGTACATAATTCATCTGCTTGCGACCCTACAATATATATCTCTCACACACAGAGGTTAGAGTCTCAGAAATGACACAATACAACAGCTGCGAAATAAATAATTTTTATTACAATACCCAAATGTCTTTTGAATATGTCACTGATACAACTTCTAAGTAATGTTACATTACCAACTTAGCCTTCTGATGCTCACAATCCTCTCATACCATTCATATCTATACATAGGATGAATACCAAAAGCTGCCGCCTGATTCGACTGGTTCGTATTATTCTCGGGATCACTGCTAGAAACTGTTTATGGAAACACCTTGCGGGGTATGTGCCATCGCATTGGCATCCTACTTCGTTGCTATATAATATATATAAAAAAATAGCAAGAGTGAGCGATAGCTCAGCAAGGTAATGAAAGTATGGCATAATTCTGCCTTTAATTTAAACCCAAAGTATATAGCGGCTATAGGACCATAATTGTCCAAAATATTTTGATACTGAAATTATTATCTTAACGGAATATATTCAAAATGAGTACTATCATAGTAATTCAAATATTAGTATCATAATATTTCTGCAAGTTTTTATTATTCATACTATGAACAAAGTTCTAGTACAATATAAAAGATGAAGTTACGAGGTAATTAAAGGTACTTTTAGTTTTGAACAATTTTCAAACCCTGCCAATATGAATGATACTTCTTTTTAATACATGTTGCAGAAAATAGATAGATTTGGATGATGAACTAATACTGGAGTATTCATCGCGCCCGCTATTCCAACCCTTACGATGATCAGTCGCAGATTGTACAGCTCAAATTAGTTTTACTACCGGTAGAAGGAAGAACTGACAGATTTACTTGTCTACCGCCCTTTTAGATCTCCCTGGCCAACGGTTGGGCCTTTGGGATGGACCGGCACTACTCGGCCTCTTACACGACTCCTAGTTCGGATATAATCAATGACTCTGAAACGTAATTACGTAAAGCTCATCCTCCTTTCCCCAATTATAATACTTGTTGATAAGACTCCACAAAGTAGTCGTATCTATTGGAAAGGAAAATTGACCAATATTTCTCAAGCTGTTGCTTATTAATGGATATCCACTTGTTCCATCAATCTTACCCCTCGAACAATGAGGAAGTAACAAAAGATTCAATTTGATGAATAACAACCAAGTTGTGAATGAAAAGAATAGTTTCAAAGGTTTATGACCGGGCAGTCAAACATAATAAATAACAGCTCTCAACTAAGGTTCCCTTATATTTTCAAAGTTTTTGAGCGAGCATTTATCTTATAAGATACATTCAAATGGAAAATAGAGTTTTGGGAACCTTCCTTGATAAAATAATTATAATAAAGCTCAGAAATGTTTTACATAATATTTGAAGATCAAAGATGATTTTTTTGAATAAAATAATTTATTTGGAAAACCAATTTAAAATTATTAAATAAATATTCCAGTAAAATTTATTAACTCATAAATATTTAAAGAATATTTATTGATCAAAATATTGCTCATGAATAACCCAAGAATGAATATATAAAAATATTCACTAAATCATAATTTCTTAAATGAATACTCGAAATAATATTCAATAAATAATTCAAACCTTAAATGAACATTCGAAATGATATTCATTAAATAAATAAACCTTAAATGTATATTCAAAAATAATATTCATTTAATAAATAAAATTCAAATAAATATTCAAAATAATATTCATTAAAAAAATAAATAATCTCAAATGAATATTCAATATAATATTCATTAAAGAAATAATGGAAAAGCATCTATCTAATATTTTCCTCAGAAAATAATCACAGTATATACAGAAATACCGACTACCGGTCTATATTTGAAGAATGAAGATCATATGCCCTTCACTAAGGATCTTAGCAATATCCGGCTTATAACTAATATATCACATCTAGCTTATAAGCCAATATCAAATCATAAAACAAGTATCACAATATATTTTCTTGAAAACAGTTTTGTCTTCCAATAGCATATTTAACAGAAATAATATTCATATAGTATTTCTCAACTGAGATAATACTCAAATAACATTCCACGAAAGATATAGTAAGCAAATACAATTCCTCGAATGATATCTTATTCAAATAACAATCCTCGAATGATTTCCAAGTAATTAATACTTAATGGAAATATAATTAACGTTTATAAATAACATTCCTCAAAATAAATAATAATCTGCCGCTGGAATCCCTCCGGGTTTCCACGACTATCTCTATATCACAAAATACCGACTCCCGGATTAGAATCGAAAGCAATGAATATGCTCTAATATCTAGAGCTACAAAGTATACCAGTTCAAAAATACCTAACTCAAAAGATCGTATATAATCCAAAGGTCAAATTCTATTTCAACAGGAAATAAGATTATCGCAAAACTGTATAACAATATACATGGCAAATGCAGTATTATACAATAATATTTCGAAAGTATAGGTTTTGAAAACTTGCCTGATGCTCGAGAAGTGATAGGGGCTCGTGACAATGTCGGACAATCTAGACAAGGTAAAAGAAAACATACGATTAATCCCCTGGATAATCCACTTATAAATCAATGCTTAAACACGTAAGAGAAACACAAACAAAGCACTATTTGCTCATACCAGACCCATACTAAGTCCATGTTAGTCGAAAATTACTTAACTCATAAGTTTGGCTCGAATTTAAGTTATACTTAACCATTTGGAATATTGGTTTCTAAGTCGCGTTCTTTGTGGTTTTCACTTGCGCAACCTCTGCTATTTTATTTTTATAAAATCGTAAAATAATCCTTTGGATTCGAAACCAATTCTCATACTTTCCTAACTGAACTTAGTATTTATCGTCAAAATATCACATTCAAATTCCATTTTTAAGGGTCTCAAACTTAACCTCAAATTTGATACATTTCTGCGACATGGTTTCTCGAATCGCTTTCACTAAAACGGTCATTACTCACAAATCGTAAACTCTTTTGACAAGATTCTTGCGGACACATAAACTAGACTCCAAAACCTACCTAATATGGTAAGTGGTTGCAGTTTAAACATGCGTAAGTACTCGGGTAGCTACAGTCGGAATGGATCAAGAAATTTGGGCATTACCACGGCTCTAAATCGAACATTACCATTTTGTCACAACATAACCAAGCCACACCGAGCATACCATACATCCACAACCTCAACAAAAAACCTTTTTACTTCTCTAAGTTCAGTGGTGTGGCTAAAATCCAACACCCACCATTTTTTCATATTTTACAAAGTTAAATAACCACTAAAACACTTAAACATGATCTCTTAGGCATATAACATCAAAACAATCATCAAAACTCATATGAACTCAAAGGGTGGGTTAGGATTTTACCTCCTTGGATGCTCTAACAACACTATCAAGTGTTTATAAACATTTAACAAGCTTTATATGGTCTTAAAGTGCTAAATCCTTAAGATCAAAACAAGAAAACAACTTGAAGTTACTATTCATCCTCATCTTGTAAAATTCATAATAAATCGAAAATTAAGAGTTTGGTGCTAAAATTTTTACCACACCTTCTACTCTTCAATGTCTTTCTTTTGAGTCCTAGATCATCACTAGGGGATGCTTTAAGCTCTACTTATGGACGTTTTTAGATATATGGCAGAAACTGCCAGGATCAGGGCGTATTCGAATCTTCAACTTGGGGGAGATATTTGACTAGGCTACTCTCCTTTGTTTGCCACCAAACTTTAGGCGTGTGTTGTAAATAATATGGGGGAGCTATGGTTAAAATTTGGTGATTTATGAATGTGTAGAAGTGGAGATATGAAATTTTCTTTGAGTTGTGTTCTTGTTTGGCAGATTGGAGAGTTTTGTGGTTATCTTACTTCTTTGCCTTAAAAAAACGTTTTTCTCCTTGTATCTATCCTATATATCAGTTGTGTAGTCTTATAATAAGAGTCTTTGAAGTCCACCAATGAGAATGGACCAATTGTTGATCATCCAAATGCCTTGCCATGAAGAAATGCAAGTTAGTACTTAAGTTTGACATGTTTACTCCTCTTCCACTTGGGTTCTATAGTTTGAACCAATGGGATTCCTTCTCTTACACACCAATATCACTTAATATCAGCTCCTTTCTTGGGTTGCTCCAAATTTGGGCTTCTCCCCGTGTCCTTGGGCTTTTTTTTGGGCTTCTTTCAAAGTTCTCTCGTCATTTGATTCATCGATTGATTTCTGTAATCGTCTCAGTGGTTTCTCCTTTGTAAATTTCTTGGATATATATTATCCTCTCCCACATTGTATGTTAGTTTGTTATGGTGGTTCTAACCCTCAAA
This sequence comes from Saposhnikovia divaricata, assembly GCA_036435485.1. Classification (NCBI taxonomy): domain Eukaryota; kingdom Viridiplantae; phylum Streptophyta; class Magnoliopsida; order Apiales; family Apiaceae; genus Saposhnikovia; species Saposhnikovia divaricata. The sequence goes on from CM071595.1 coordinate 37,679,454, forward strand.
TAGATATTAGATCCAATATCCTTCGTATATTCTCTTTATCTCAGAAATTGCTCTCCCGGTTTCTCAAGCGTTCTCTAACTCGTTCACTATCTCGTTTGTATTCTCTTTACTCTAGGGTTATATTCTCAATCCTATTTCCTTCTCATAGTATATCTTTCCTTGGACTTCTAATATTTAATATCCTCCATTAATAATCCAATTATTATATTCCTGAATCCTCTGTCAATTATGGAATAAAATAAATTTTGGATTCTCTGAATTTTGTCCTCGTTTATATACACTTATTTACTCCGTGAATCATTAATATTACTTCGAAATATCCATACCATGTCTCGTAGATAGGGTGACATGAAAATTTTCTTGGTTCCCAAAAATCACTATTCATCCGCAAAATTACTATTCACTGATGCACTTAATCATAATAAGAAAAGTTTTAATTCTACCGAAAATTTGGGTTCTTACAGTCTCCCCTCCTTAAAAGGATTCCGTCCCGGAATCAGTTTAGGAATAGCTGGGGGGTACTTTTCTCCCATTGCACTTTCTAATTCCCAGGTTGATTCTGAAAACAACACCTAGAGGGGGTGAATAGGTGTTTATGGCTAACAATCGTATTTTATGAACTGTTTTAAAAATTACTACAAACAGCTTGCTGTTTTTGTTTTATCAGTTTGCAAATGGTACGCTGTTTGTAACTAAAATGTAGAAAATTAAAGAACACAAAATCTTTTAGCCAGGTTCGACCCCTAAACCCCTATGGTCTACGTCCTGGTCCCTTACCAACTTGGTAAGAAAATATATTATTGATCGAATATAAACCAATTACAAGATCCAACAATATATCTCCCTTACACCCTTGTTGCTTACAAATGGCTTGCTGTTTGCTGTGCTGAAACTAGCTCTCTAAGAAATACTTCCCAATTATCCTTCTCTAGCTTAGTTCTACCCATCCAAAACCTTAAGCCAACCTTGTACAGCAACAAATCAATTACAACTTGAACAATACAAAGATTTAAATATATACAACTCAACCTATGAACCCTACGAATATATATATATATATATATATGCGTGTATATAGGGTTTGTGAGGTTTGAAGAATTTAGCAATGAAAGCTTTTGTAGTTGTGAATGTATATCTTGTTTTTGCACTTCTGTTCGGTTCATAAGAACTGAATACACCAGCTCTTAAATAGATGAATATGAGGGTTTTGAAAATAAGAGCCAAATAGCTCTAGCGGTTTGAAATAAATCCGTTGATGGATTTTCTTGAAATAAAATTGAAGGAGCTTTTAGAGAGAGAGGGTTGCGTGTATGTATGAGAGGAAGAAGAAGAATATTTATTATAATTGCTCTCATGTGTTTTTCTTAGAGTGAGAGAAATGATGAAGCATTAAAATAAAGAAAAGTGGATCTTACTTTTCTTATTTTAAGACAAGGAATATTTTTGTCTCCCATTCTTTATATGGTATGAGTATAGGCGTGTATATATGAAATTCAGAGGGTCCTACACGTGTCTAAGAATATTTTCTACTTGAACCTCTTTAAAAAACTGAACGGCTTCATTTCTGTCAGGTGCAATCAGCACGCTGTTTGTGAATAGCATGATGTTTGCCTTGCTGTTTGAGTTCGAAGCCTAAATATGGTAAGCTGCCACTTGATACTATAGTCCAACATTGGTTTGCTATTTGACAGAGTGATTAAACAGTCAGTGAGCTAATGTAACCTGCAAAACCGAGTTAGAACAATGCAAATAGCCTGCTGTTTTATATCTGTTAAAGAAGGCAAATGGCTTACTTTTTGTGATCATCAAAACTCAGGAGTTTCAGTCTCCCCCTTTTTGATGATTACAACTAATGTAGGAGAATTTCAAAGCTCCCCCTAAGTCCCTGCATCTCATTATTAGATATAAAACAATAACAGTTTAAACATCAAATTAACACATTAATGGAAGCAATTTAAGCCCTTAAATTCAGTCAACAAACAACCACTTAAATAAGGTTCAGATAAAAAGCTTATACAGGTTCACAGAGCCCAGCTACACATATTCAAGACATAAAACCAAATTCCAAGATCAGACCATAAACAGACCATAAGGTTCTTCAGATAGACAACATAAATAATAAGCATAAATTCTCTAAATTTTTCTCCCCCTTAATTCATAAAAAATTAAGAGTTCTTAGGATTAACATTATAAACTCTATAAGCCCTACTTGTTAAAGAATAACCAAGAAATATAGCTTCGTAGGATTTAGCATCGAATTTACCATCATTACCAATTGTCTTGAGCACAAAACACTTAGAACCAAAAATCTTGAAGTAACTGATATTTGGTTTCTTGTTTCTTAATAATTGATATGGAGTTTTGTCCAAAATAGGCCTGATTATAATTCGATTCAACAAATAGCAAGCTGTACTCACAACTTCGACCCAAAAACTCCTAGGCAGCTTTCTTTCTTGCAATAGTGTCCTTGCTGTTTCTTGAAGTGACATATTCTTTCTTTCTACCACTCCATTTTGTTGTGGAGTCCTTGGGGACGAAAATTCATGGGAGATTCCTCTTTCTTCACAATATGCAATAAAGTTCTCATTGATAAATTCACCTCCTCTATCACTTCTTATACCTACAAGTCTTGTATTAAGCTTATTCTAAAATAATTTAATCAGCTTCTCAAACTCATTAAAAGCACAATCTTTAGTACGAAGAAAAAATACCCAAGTAAATCTAGAATAATCATCTACAATTACCAAACCATATTGTTTACCTCCAATACTCTTATAAGATTCTGGACCAAATAAGTCTAAGTACAGAAGCACTAAAGGTTTAGAAGTAGATACCATTTTCTTTGCTTTGTGTGTACTTCGAATTTGTTTGCCCAATTGGCATGCTGACCACACTTCAGTCTTGGTATACTTCAGTTTGGGTAGTCCTCTGACCAATTTCTTGCTTGATAATTTATTAAACAAGTCCATGTGTGCATGTCCCAACCTTCTTTGCCAAATATATGGATCATTATCCATTGCAGCCAAACAGCACGTTGTTTCCTACATTTCGAAGTCCAATACATATATATTTCCTTCCCTTCTAGAAACTAGGGGGACTTTGTTAGAACTAATAGTAATAATAGTTTTGTCAATGCATTATGTCCATCATTAAATAATTGAGTGACACTAAGCAAATTATAAGTAAGACCTTTGACATATTGAACTTTATCAATCAAAATCTTACTATTACCAATAGAACAAATACCAAGGATTCGAAGAGTCTTGCTATTTCCAATGGTAACCCTTCCTCCCTTCTTCATTTTGAGACTTATAAACTGAGACTTGTCTCCACACATATGTTTAGTGCATCCGCTATCCAATATCCATTGCTTTGACCTTCCTTTAGCCACAAGGCATATCAACAAAACAAACAAACACCAACTCAATGTTTTGGCACCCATATAGGTTTGGGTCCAAATTGGTTAGTAGAAATAGTATATAAAACATTTAAATCAGCTTTCTTGATCCACATTTGGACCACTTTTGGTGACTGATGGTAAGCTGTTTTCCTTCTGACAGAAGCATTATGGCATGTTGTTTGTTGCCTGACTGGTTCTTTCCGGTAAGCTGTTTGTCGACTAGCTGTTCCATTCTGGTAAGCTGTTTTCGCTTTGTGATTGACTTGAGCCACACAATGTTTTTCCAGATGGCCTTTTCCACCACATTTGTTGCATCTCTTCCAAGGCATAGCATAGTTGTAAGGTATGCCATTTCTTCCATCATATTTGAGAGCACCATGCTTCTTATTGAAGTTCATCCCAACTCCTTCTCTAACTAGAGGAACATTTGCCCTTTTCATTATTGTCTTTAAGCTGTCTTCTCCTTGAACAAATGTTTCCATCCCTTTGTGGAGATCTTTGACCTCTTTTTCCAGAAGAGAAATCAGTTCAACTTGCTGTTTGATAAGAATGGCGTGCTGTTTGTCTGTACATTCAGCTTGCTGAAGTCTCTTCTCAGCAGATTTTGAAGATTCAGCTTGGCTAGAATCCTTAATCTTGTATGATTCTATACACTCATCTCTAGCTTTAATCTTTGACCTCAAATCCCTGAGTTCTTTCATAAGAACCTCATTCCTTTGCATAATCAATTTATTAACTCCTTCGAATTGAATGAGTTTCTCCTTTAAATCAGCAACAAGATCATCATGGTTGATTTCAGGAGCCTTTTCAGCCATTAAATCAAAAATGATTTTCTTCAAATGAGTATTCTTCTTTTCAAGCTCATTATTTTTATTTTTCAATTCCATGAACTCAATGATAGATACATTACTTGGCACCTGCATGGTTAGTTCATCTAGCATAGTAGAAGTAGAAGGTAAATCAGAGTTAACTGAGTTTACCTCACTACTATCGTCATCCGAATTCAACACATCACTGTCTATAAGGACTTCTTTGATATTTCTTCTTACGGTATCTTCATCACCAATACCAACTAAGGCTAGATTGTCCATCTCATCACTTGAGTCATCATTAGAAGCTGATTCCTCATCATCATTCCATGTTAGGAGTGGCGCCTTAGATTTATTTGTGTCACATGAAGCAGCTTGCTATTTTGGATTGACACATACTTCTTTTGTTGTAGATTGATAATGTATTTCTAAGGTATCCCATATCTCCTTTGCTGTGATGCACGAACTGACCTTGGCAAAATCTGAATCTGAAAGACCACAAATCAATGTGTACTTGGCAAATGGTATTATCAGTGTGTACTTGGCAAATGGTATCACATATCTCCTTTGCTGTTTGTGTTTTATCAGTTTGTAAATGGTACGCTGTTTGTAACTAAAATGCAGAAAATTAAAGAACACAAAATATTTTAGCCAGGTTCGACCCCTAAACCCCTATGGTCTACGTCCTGGTCCCTTACCAACTTGGTAAGAGAATATTTTATTGATCAAATATAAACGAATTACAAGATCCAACAATATATCTCCCTTACACCCTGGCTGCTTACAAATGGCTTGCTGTTTACTGTGCTGAAACTAGCTCTCTAAGAAATACTTCCCAAGTATCCTTTTCTAGCATAGTTATACCTACCCAAAACCTTAAGCCAACCTTGTACAGCAACAAATCAATTACAGCTTGAACAATACAAAGATTTAAATAGATACAACTCAACCTATGAACCCTCTAAATATATATATGCGTGTATATAGGGTTTGTGAGGTTTGAAGAATTTAGCAATGAAAGCTTTTGTAGTTGTGAATGTATATCTTGTTTTTGCACTTCTGTTCGGTACATAAGAACTGAATACACCCGCTCTTAAATAGATGAATATCAGGGTTTGGAAAACAAGAGCCAAATAGCTCCAACGGTTTGAAATAAATCCGTTGATGGATTTTCTTGAAATAAAATTGAAGGAGCTGTTAGAGAGAAAGGGCTGCGTGTATGTATGAGAGGAAGAAGAAGAATATTTGTTATAATTGCTCTCATGTGTTTTTCTTAGAGTGGCAGAAATGATGAAGCATTAAAATAAGGAAAAGTGGATCTTACTTTTCTTATTTTAAGACAAGGAATATTTTTGTCTCCCATTCTTTATATGGTATGAGTATAGGCGTGTATATATGAAATTCAGAGGGTCCTACACGTGTCTAAGAATATTTTCTACTTGAACCTCTTTAAAAAACTGAACGGCTTCATTTCTGTCAGGTGTAATCAGCACGCTGTTTGTGAATAGCATGCTGTTTGTGAAACTGGCATGTTGTTTGCCTTGCTGTTTGAGTTCGAAGCCTACATATGGTAAGCTGCCACTTGATACTATAGTCCAACATTGGTTTGCTGTTTGACAGACTGATTAAACAGTCAGTGAGCTAATGTAACCTGCAAAACCGAGTTAGAACAATGGAAATAGCCTGCTGTTTTATATCTGTTAGAAAGCCAAATGGCTTACTGTTTGTGATCATCAAAACTCAGGAGTTTCAATCTCCCCCTTTTTGATGATTACAACTAATTTAGGAGAATTTCAAAGCTCCCCCTAAATCCCCGCATCTCATTATTAGATATAAAACAATAACAGTTTAAACATCAAATTAACACATTAATGGAAGAAATTTAAACCCCTAAATTCAGTCAACAAACAACCACTTAAATAAGGTTCAGATAAAAAGCTTAAACAAGTTCACAGAGCCCAGCTACACATATTCAAGACATAAAACCAAATTCCAAGATCAGACCATAAACAGACCATAAGGTTCTTCAGATAGACAACATAAATAATAAGCATAAATTCTCTAAATTTTTCTCCCCCTTAATTCATAAAAAATTAAGAGTTCTTAGGAGTGTTGTTCTCAGCATCCCCATCTATTTTGGTGGCTTCAGTGTCACCATCCTGATCATTTCCATGCTTAGCTGCTACATTGGCCAAACCTTCCAAACCCAATTCATCCTCCATTGCCGAGTGAGTTGCAGAATGAGTAGCAGTTGTCTTAACCACTAAATCCTTCACAGCTTTTATTTCTGAAAGAACGCTCTTCATGACACCCTTGATAGTTTGACAATCCGCTTTCACAGACATTACCTCATTTCGAATCAATTGGGTATCACTTCGGAGGGACACTAGTTCACTGGACATTATCGAAATATCGGCTTGAAGATTACGCATAAACAAACTCGGAGCAACTGAAATTGGCTCAGCAAAAGAAGGTGGTTCACCCACTGGAAACGAACTAGGAGACGGTGGGGGTGGTGAGATACGAGTTACTACCCCATCTTCAACTTGCAAATTATTCATAGCCAAAAACTTAATATCAAAAACATCCTTCACAGTAGTCTTAGCTGTATTCTTAACATCCACTTTGAAAAATTCGAACACTCTGGTAAGAAGTAATCCATAAGGGAGACCACTGACAGACTTATCTAAAGTGGCCATCATTTTGTTCAAAATTAAGGAAGACAAATCAAAAGGCCTGCCTGACATAAGCATAGCTACCAATACAACATCTTGACAGGTAAAGTTTGATTTATTACCTAACCTCTGATAGATATGAGACCTACAGAGCTTGAATAACAGATGAGCTAAAGGTGAAACCATAGTGGTGGTTGGAAGCTTAGTATTCTCAAGGTTTTCATTACCAATAATGACCTTTAACTGATCAAGAAATGAAAAATCAGGAAAAGAAACTTCTCCCTGAGCTATATAAATCTAAATATCACTCTGATTTTCACACTTCAAAATAGAATTCAACACAGGGTGGTTTAATTGGATCTTTTTCCCACCCACAATAGTCATACAGTTTCCAAACTTATCAGTACGTAGATTTGCATAGTACTCACGAATTAAATCAGGGTAATAGACTTTAGCCAGATCTAACACAAACGATTCCATTCCTATATCTTGGAAAATCTTAATAATTCCACACTGAGTGAAAAGAGGTACACACTTACTTGCAATCGGCTATCTAGGCATGATTGCTCATGTGCCTAACTCCAATTCTTGATATCTGGCCTCCAACTCTGATGAAGTAAATGATGGAGTCGACAGTTTCACCTTTTTTGACTCTGGAGTTTGAGAGATTTCATTCCTTCTTTCAGAGGCATTCTCACCCAAATCTATAGCAGTTGATGATTGATTGGCTTGGAGATTTAATTTGCGAGACCGAGTGCGACTCATAGTGGTAAAACCCTAATTTGTCACCTCATGAATGATAGAGAGAGAGAGAGAGAGAGAGAAAGAGAGAGAGGAAAACCCTAATTTCTTGTTGAGGTGTTTTGATTTGGGAAAATACTGAATACCCCGTCTCTTTGTGTTGATAAAAATTAGGGGAGAAATTTTAGGATTTAATACAACTAAATATTCTGATTAAAACGTATTTAAAAAAAGTAATAGAACATGATTTAATTAATCAGTTAAGCATAAGCCATTTAACACAGATAGATGTATCAAATAATTTACAACACATATAAACAAGAATTATTTAATTTCACACAAATGGTAAGCTAGAAGCGATGACAAACAATATGCTATTTGCAGTATGTTACCTGCACAAACAGCTTGCTGTTTCTGGTATTTTACCTGCACAGATAGCTTGCTATTTGTTGAATGTTACCTGTACAAATGGTAAGCTAACCTCTCCTGCAAACAATCATTCAACATGCTGTTTTAAATAGAACACATACCAAGTTGCATTCGAATGACCGAAAATCTTTCTTCAGCAAGAGGCTTTGTGAAAATATCAGCAAGTTGAAACTCTGTTGGAACAAAGATCAACTCTATCTTGCCTTTAGCAACATTATCTCTCAAGAAATGGTGTCGAACATCGATGTGCTTCGTTCTTGAGTGATTCACCGGATTCTTTGAAATATTAATGGTGCTAGTGTTGTCACAATTTATTGGAACCTTTTCACAGTTGATATCAAAGTCCCTTAGTGTTTGAATCATCCATAGAAGTTGAGAACAACAGCTCCCAGCTGCTAGATACTTTCTTTCGGCCGTGGATAACGCTACAGAAGTTTGTTTCTTGCATTGCCATGAAACCAAGCTTTGTCCAAGAAATGTACAAACACCACTAGTACTTTTTCTATCAACTTGACAACCTGCATAATCTGCATCACTATACCCAAAAAGATCAAAAGTATTTGTGATAGGATAAAACAAACCAAGAGTAATGGTACCACTTAAATATCGAAAAATTCTTTTAATAGCATTTAAGTGAGATTCCTTAGGATTGGATTGAAACCTTCCACAAACACACACACTATACATGATATCAGGTCTAGAAGCAGTTAAATATAGTAAGCTTTGTTATCACAAAATCACGCAAGTGCACGTGGTCACAAGTAATATTCGATAAGTTAAGTTCGTTCCCACAGAGACTGGCTATTTCTATGTAAAAATGCTCAAGAAACAATGTATGATCAATTTCAATTGCTTAGACAAGAAACAAATTTGGGTTTGTAATTATCTAAATTAACTAAGAAACAAATTAACAAACTAAGAATTAATTAACTAACGAGACATAAAATCGAATTACGTCTACAAGAGTAACATGGGATCCTAACTTCATTAAATACTTCGCTTAGATCTGACGCTTTTAATCAATATATGCAATTGTTATAATATATGATCGGACAACACGAAACAAGTATACGCTACTTCTCAGTATACGAATACCAAACTAAACATACATCCATAAAAGAGATAGAAGATGAATAGACACCAATTATGCTTAGACCCTATATCTCTATAAGATTTGAAAACATAACGTTTGAAGAACAAATTGTCCATTAAGATCACATAGGGCCGCATAATATCTCTATTTACGCTACAAATCATGATGGTAAAACATCATCCTATACTATGCTAGCATGGCAAGTTCTAAATCTCAAGATCCACTCTCGCTTCACAAGAGATTAACAAATTAGATGTTCGCGACGCATCTATCAATTAAGCATAACCATACGAGGATATCAAATATACATCACACACAGATCTTTAAAGCTTCAAGATACTTAGCTCCATAAATAAATCCGTTAGAATCCTGTGGCAACGATTAGTTCAAAATTGAACCTCTCGTCATCATGGGATCAAGTGAAACCATGATAAAAAAACAAGATCTGAATAATAATAATAATAATAATGCTAGTGTTTCTAAGTAATTCTAAGTAATGATATGAATTACAAGGGTAGGATATGTTTATATAGGCCCTAGAAGTCTTTTCCAGCAAGAAAAGTCCAAAAATACAACTTAAAATCGAAATAGGAGAAATTCAGGATTTTTTCCAGCGTGTTCCAGCGCACCCTTTGCAGTAGCAGCGCAGTCTGCACTGTCGGTCACTGTTCACTTTTGCAGAAAATCTTCTCCTCTTCGCGTGGACTGCTTACGGGCTCCAAACGGACTTATAGAACTCCAGATATGGCCAAAACAGTGTAGACTGCGCAACCTACCGGCAAATCCGAATTTTCCACAATTTGCTCATTTCTCATCCGTTTTTTTGTCACTTCCCGTTCTTCAATTCCCTTGGCTTATAATCAACAAGGTAGCATAAGTAAAGCTTCCATTCTTCATTCCAAGCTCAAATTACAATTCCAAAATCAATGGAAATCTTCAACCCTAACCGATGGAAAGAATCCTGCACAACTACACAAAACACATTAAAACTACCACAAACTTGAGACCAAGTCAATCAATTTAAGCCGATATGGAACGTTCCAAGTGGATATAAAATCCACTTATCAAGCTTCCAATCATACCTCGATATCTTTTGATATCAACTGTCTTACCATTTTCGTCTGCGAATAGCTTGCTGTTTTGGATCATAGGAGTTGATTTTGGTTTAACATCTTCAAAACCAAATATTTTGAGCAGACATTTTGTATATTTAGATTGGTGCACAAAGATTCCATCCTTAGATTGATTAATTTGAAGACCCAAGAAATAATTGAGCTCACCCATCATGCTCATTTCGAACTCACTATGCATACACTTTGAATTGCACATAGATTTATTAGTCGATCCAAAAATAATATCATCCACATATATTTGAATAATTAAAATGTCTTTACCATTTTGCATAATAAATAATGTAGGATCGATTTTACCTCGAATGAATCCATTTTGGATTAGATACTTACTAAACCTTTTGTACCAAGCTCTAGGGGCCTGCATTAAACCATAAAGAGCCTTCTTTAGCGTAAATGCATAGTTTGGATATTGATAATGTTCGAATCCAGGAGGCTGTTTGACAAAAACTTTCTCTTCCAGCACGCCATTTAGGAATGCACTTTTCACGTCCATTTGATATTGCTTGATTTTCTTGAAACATGCATAGGCTAGAAGCATTCTTATTGATTCCAAACGAGTAACAGGAGCATAGGTTTGATCAAAGTCGATGCCTTCTTGTTGGTTATAGCCTTGAGCTACAAGCCTTGCTTTATTTCGAGTAATGGTGCCAAATTCATCAACTTTGTTCTTGAACACCCATTTTGTTCCTATAATTGAAGCATCCACTAGTGGCTTGACAAGTTCGCAAACATCACATCTTTCAAATTGATTAAATTCTTCTTGCATGGCCATGATCCAATGTTCATCTTCTAATGCTTCATTGATATTTTTGGGTTCTTCTTGAGCTAGGAAGGATGCATGAGCACAATAATTTGCTTTCCCTTTCCTTGTAGTGATTCCAGCAGTAATATCACCAATGACCAACTCTGGGGGATGATTCTTGACCGTTCTTGTTGACCTTGGTAAGGAATGTTGAGTTATTTCTTCATAAGTTGTCTTTCTTATCTTTGACGGTGGTAACTTATCTTCTCCATCATTGAGAGGTAGTTTCTCAGTAGCCCTAGAACCTCTAGGACCTTCCAAAGTCATTTTTGCCACTTTAGAAATAGTATCTTCCATTTCAGCTTACTGTCTTGAACTTCCAGCTTGCTGTTTGTCAGAATCTACATCCTTCTTGGCATGCTGATTTCCATTTTCAGTCTCATCTTCAACTTGCTGATTTTAACTTCCAGCTTGCCGATTTGAACTTCCAGCTTGGTGATTTGAACTTCCAGCTTGCTGATTGTCTATAATTTGAGGTTGCATACTTTCTCTTTCACCTGCAAATTCTTCCTCATCTCTTGGTAGATCATTGTTAGGTTCTTGAAATGTAACATCAATAGATTCTTTAACAATATGTTTATTAACATTATAAACTCTATAAGCCCTACTTGTTAAAGAATAACCAAGAAATATAGCTTCATAGGATTTAGCATCGAATTTATTATCATTACCAATTGTCTTGAGCACAAAACACTTAGAACCAAAAATCTTGAAGTAACTGATATTTGGCTTCTTGTTTCTTAATAATTGATATGGAGTTTTGTCCAAAATAGGCCTGATTTTAATTCGATTCAACAAATAGCAAGCTGTATTCACAGCTCCGGTCCAAAAACTCCTAGGCAGCTTGCTTTCTTGCAATAGTGTCCTTGCTATTTCTTGAAGTGACCTGTTCTTTCTTTCTACCACTCCATTTTGTTGTGGAGTCCTTGGGGCAGAAAATTCATGGGAGATTCCTCTTTCTTCACAATACGCAATAAAGTTCTCATTGATAAATTTACCTCCTCTATCACTTCTTATACCTACAAGTCTTGTATCAAGCTTATTCTCAAGTAATTTAATCAGCTTCTCAAACTTATTAAAAGCACAATCTTTAGTACGAAGAAATAATACCCAAGTAAATCTAGAATAATCATCTACAATTACAAAACCATATTGTTTACCTCCAATACTCTTATAAGATTCTGGACCAAATAAGTCCAAGTGCAGATGCACTAAAGGTTTAGAAGGAGATACCATTTTCTTTGCTTTGTGTGTACTTCGAATTTGTTTGCCCAATTGGCATGCTAAACACACTTCAATCTTGGTATACTTCAGTTTGGGTAGTCCTCTGACCAATTTCTTGCTTGATAATTTATTAAACAAGTCCATGTGTGCATGTCCCAACCTTCTATGCCAAATATATGGATCATTATCCATTGCAGCCGAACAGCACGCTGTTTCCTACATTTCGAAGTCCAATACATATATATGTTTCCTACATTTCGAAGTCCAATACATATATATTTCCTTCCCTTCGCTGTTTCCTAAATTATTGTTAGTGTAGGTGCCCTAGAGGCAATACATTGTTTCTTAAATAAACCTTATGTCATTTGATTATTAAATAAATGTATTTATTATGACTCGAATTACTGCGATATTTGTTAGCATAATAAATGTCCTTAGAATAATGATACACATTATATAGTTTAAGTTTACAACTTGAATTTGAGATTATATAATATCATATTCTTAAAGGTCCCTAGTCGAGTATTATTATACAGGACAATAATAATATATAAATAGACTAGTATGTTTTTGACTGATAACCACATCTCATTGGTTATAAGTATGGAGATAATAAAGTCAATACATAGGTACATGTAGGGTACATGGTACTGGACAGACCCACCGTGAGATTCGTCATGTTAATTAAGTCATAAGAAAGACACACAGTGATAATGGTGTAATGATCCTTTGACTTGAGATCATTATATTTCTATACGAGGATAATATACTTTGACTACATTAAAAGTTACCTTTGACCGGGTAATGATAAAAGTGGACATCGGGTATATTATGAATCGTATGAGAAATATGAATGATAGATAAAGGATTTAACCCTCCTATTATTTGGAGAGATATTATTGGCCTCTTGATTGAGTGAGACTATAAAATGCATGGCTGTGCTCAAATAATGATTTGTTATTAATAGTCTACTCATGGATCAAGTAAACCCGGATTAAATTATGAAGAGGATGACATGAAACATGCCTCGAGTTTAATCTATAATATTTGGTTAAAGAGATTATATTACACGGGAACATTAATCACAAAAGGTTTTATCGAATCATGATTTAATTATTATTTAATTGGGTAGCAATGATGTATTACTAGATGCCGCTCATTGTTTATAATTTTATTAGAGAATAAAATTATTGCCAATTAAATGATAGCCTACAGGGTCACGCACATAGAACATTTTAAGGAAGAATTAATTTAAATTATGAATATAAATTAATTAAATGATTAGTTGTATTTTATTATATTAATTAAGTGGGACTTAATTAAGATATAATAAAATACAAATGAGATATGATTTTAATAATTAAGTATGACTTAATTATTATTTATTTAAATAATAGGATTTGATTCTATTATTTAATTAATCAAACTTGGGCTAGGTTTTTAGTTGGGCTTTTACCTTACACTATCATATAAATATATGATGATAGGTAAAAAAGGTATTTAATTTTGTACGACAAAAAATAATCCCCAGCCGCTTGAACCAAAACCTAAAAAGAAGATCTCATATTTTCATTGGAGGCTAGTACCTCCCTTCTAATCAAGAATCGTTCTTGGAGTGTTCGTGTGGATACCGTAGAGGGGGCTTCGAAGAGGAGCACTCAACGATCGTGAAAGCTTGGATATCCATTAGACATACAATCGTAAAGCTTCTTTAAGGTAAATCATCAATCTCCGAATTAAATATCATGTTTTTGCATGGATCCTGCGGTAGGGTTTCGATAATTATTGTTTTTGTTTTAATTGTCCGCTGCGTTTGATGCACGAAACCCTTCAATGGTATCAGAGCTACTTGCAAAAACGTTTTAATTCGGTTATATGTTACAGTTTTGATATATATATGTATAAACTGTATGTTAATGATGATTGGGATGATCATATGATGATCATATAATCTGTATGTATATTGATATATACATGATTTTTGTTTGTTCATGATATGGGGATTGTATACGATACGATTTCTGTATACGCTGCGCAGATCTGGTGAAATCTGTGTCCAGTGTCAGATTTTCGCAAACGATATGTGTTTTCTGACTGGAAACGAGTGTCTGAACAAAACTGATAGCATAGGTATCACCGACTCGTCTTTAAGGCGTTTGACGCCGTTTAGTGCATGAAAAACGCGATTTGTTGTTTTCAGAATTTGATTCTGATTTTCTGATTTTTGCGTTATAGATTTCTTTGATTGGATCATCTGAAATATGATATGGTATAACATGATTAGATAATATGACATGTTATTTAATTGTTACTTGAGCATGGTGGATGGTTATGGCCTTGAGACCCATAGGATAGAGGTTTTTGTTTATGGTTTGGTTTCTAAATACGACTTGCATGTCGTCATTCCTTGTAATGATTAAATCTCGAATGTAACTCGAGTTCTCCTTGTAAGTACATTAGTATAGTTGTTTTGTTTATGTAATGTACATGAATACATGAAGACAAGCAAGCAAGGAGGCGATCCAAGGAGGCATTGTAGCAGCAAAGAAGAAGACATGTAATAGTATAGTATTTTAAACCACCCATAGATTGTCCTTGATCCTTTCATTAGCTTGAAAGGATCATATAGGATAAAGGCCATAACCAATCACGTTTACATAATGCACTTACTTTACATATGATGCATGTGTAGAGTAGCAAATGTATGCATGTTTTAATTAGATTAATGATGTATGCATGTATTAGATACGTCACCCATACCATGCTTGCCATGCTAAACAAGATAAAATCTGTAACGATCGAGATTTTAAAATAAACAAACGATCATGAGATTTCTGTGTTTATGAAACACGGAATTAAATACGAATTTTCAATTATTTAGATATGGGGAGATTTTGTCAAAAACGGGTTTTACCTGTAAGGAAGTTGGGTATTAAGTGAGGCCACTTGTGACTCCTCCAACAACCTGGAAATCAAACTATTGATGAATATTGATTTTAAGTATTTAATTCAAGGAAAAATTGGGAATCTCTTTATGATGGGATCATGGTCGTTTTAATACAAAACCCCTTAACAAAATATTAAGTTCTTTTATCGGATGCTTTCCAATGAATGAACACTCATTGAATCCTAGATCGATAAGGGGAATGACTGCCGGTGGCAGGGGACTCCTGTCTATCGTGGTGAGATGTGACGAATATAAGCGGTTATATTCGACCGTTGTATCATTGGGTTTAACTTAACTGAGTCGTCATAATAAGGTGAAAATAAACGGTTATATTCAATTATTATGAACTTAGAAGCATAGAGTTTGGTTCAAAATCTATTAGATAGACAAGAACAATTGTTGTTCACCAAACTATCCAAGAATTATATATGATATAATTGACAACTGTTGTCTACCTAAATAATCATGTTTTAAGGACTACCAGTGGTTGACTTAGGATATGACGAAATATGGATCTTGGCTCACTAGAAAGATTTATGAGATATTCTTTCCGATTTAATAGTAAGGGCTATTAATTTGATAAAAATAGGGGGAGATATATTATGAATATGTCATAATCACTTGAACATAATTAATGTAACAATCTAACTTATCTTATGCATTTTATCATTGTTGAAAATAAATGGCACAAAATACAAACAACACTTTCTCTGTGCGATCAGTCCTTGAGAAGGACAAGCTGACAGGATCGAACTTCCTTGACTGGTCTAGGAATTTGAGAATTGTTCTCATGCAGGAAAAGAAATCTTATGTGATTGATATTCCTCCATCGGCAGCCCCTGCTAACAATGCCACTGCTGCTCAACGAAATGCTTATCAGAAGCATATTGATGATGCAACTGATGTGGCTTGTCTTATGCTTGCTACTATGGATGCTGAGCTCCAGAAGCAGCATTTTGATATGAATGCTTATACTATTTTTGAACATCTTTCAACGATGTTTCAATCACAGGCTCGTGTTGAAAAGTTCAACACAAGCAAAGCACTCTTCTCGTGAAAGCAGGGCAATGGACCAGTCGGACCACATGTTCTAAAGATGATTGGGTATTGGGATTACCTTGCTCGTTTGGGTTTCCCGCTTCAGCGAGAGGCTCAAGTCGATATAATCTTGCAATCTTTGAACAACGACTATGCTCAGTTCATAATGACTTTCAATATGGTTGAGCAAGATAAGACTCCTATGGAATTGTTGGCCATGCTGAGGACCACTGAAGCAAATATGGTCAAGGCACCTGAGAAGGCTCCCATAATGATAGTGGGCAAGAAAGGTGCTAAGGGAAAGGGGAAATGGAAGGGCAAGAAAAAGGTTACACCGAAAGATCTTGGTCCTTCTAAGCCCTCTTTCAAAAAGGCTAAAAAGCCGAAGGGAGATGTCGCAAAGGCTGACAAAGGTGATTGTCACTATTGTCACAAGCCTGGTCACTGGAAGAGAAACTGTCATGCTTACTTGGAGGATCTGAAGAAATTGAAGGGTGTTCAGATTTCTGGATCAGGTATTTATGTTATAGAAGTCAATCTGTCTATTTCTACATCTTGGGTTTTGGATACTGGATGTGCTTCTCACATTTGTATAAATGTGCAGGAACTGCAGAGAAGTAGGACTTTGGCTAAGGGAGAAGTGGACCTACGAGTAGGCAATGGAGCAAGAGTTGCTGCTTTAGCCGTAGGAACTTATTATTTATCTTTGCCCTCTGGGCTTGTTTTAGAACTAAATGACTGTTATTACGTGCCTGCGATTCGCAGAAACATTATTTCTGTTTCTTGTTTGGACAAGAAAGGTTTTTCGTTTACAATAAAGAACAACAGTTGCTCTTTTGCTTTGAATGATTTAACCCATGGTGTTGCACGTTTATTTAATGGTTTATATGTTCTTGATTTAGATAATCCTATCTGTAACATAGAAAACAAACGACTTAAAGTTAATGATTCAAATCAAACATACCTCTGGCATTGTCGTCTAGGCCATATAAATGAGAAACGCATTTCCAAATTACATAAAGATGGATACTTGGATAAGTTTGATTTTGAATCATACGAAAAATGCGAATCTTGTTTGCTTGGTAAGATGACTAAAGCTCCTTTTACTGGTAAGGGTCAAAGGGCCACTGAACGTTTGGAGCTAATACATAGTGATGTGTGTGGCCCAATGCTTGTGATGGCTAGAGGAGGCTACTACTACTTCATATCATTTACTGATGACTTCAGTAGATATGGATATGTATATCTTATGAAGAACAAATCCGATTCTTTTGAAAAATTCAAAGAATACAAGGCTGAAGTAGAGAAGCAAATAGGCGGAGGTGCAAGTATTAAAATCTTACGATCCGATCGTGGGGGTGAATACTTAAGCACCGAATTTAAAGAGTATTTAAAGGAGTGTGGTATTGTATCACAACTCACTCCGCCAAGTACTCCTCAATGGAATGGAGTTTCAGAGAGGAGAAATCGTACCCTGTTAGACATGGTACGATCGATGATGAGTCATGCAGATCTTCCAATAAGTTTCTGGGGTTATGCTCTAGAAACAGCAGCTTTCACACTTAACCGTGTTCCAACTAAGAAGGTTCAAAAGACTCCATATGAGATATGGGAGGAGAAACGGTCAAGCATGAACTTTATGAAAGTTTGGGGATGCAAGGCGTTTGTAAAACGTCAAGTATCTGACAAGCTTGGACCTAAATCCGAAGAGTGCAATTTTGTGGGATACCCTAAAGAAACAAAGGCGTATTATTTTTATAATCCTTCTGAGCAGAAAGTGTTCATTGCTCGAGATGCTGTTTTCATGGAAAGAGATTTTGTTTCCAAAAGAAACAGTGGGAGGACCATAGATCTCGATGAAGATCGAGAACCACAAAATAGCATTGAACCCGAGGTGGAACAAGAGCAGAATAACGATAATGCTCAAGAAACACAGGTTGTTCGTAGATCAAGTAGGATTCGCCACGAGCCAGAGAGATATTATGGATTTCTCCTGACTCAAGGTGGTGATGTGATGCTTGTAGATAATGATGAGCCTCTCACCTACAAGGATGCTATGAATAGTCCATATTCTGAGAGATGGCTGGAAGCCATGAAATCTGAGATGGATTCCATGTATGAAAACAAAGTATGGACTTTTGTTGCACCACCTGATGGGATTAAACCCATAGAGTGCAAGTGGGTTTTCAAGAAGAAAACTGACATGGATGGAAATTTACAGACCTACAAAGCAAGACTGGTGGCGAAAGGTTTCAAGCAAATTCATGGTATTGACTATGATGAAACTTTCTCACCGGTAGCTATGGTCAAGTCCATCAGGATTTTGCTTGCGATAGCGGCTTATTATGACTATGAAATCTGGAAAATGGATGTCAAGACTGCTTTCTTAAATGGAAGCTTAGAAGAGGATGTGTACATGACACAACATGAGGGTTTTGTCGATCCAAAGTTTGCTAGAATGGTTTGTAAGTTGCTACGATCTATTTATGGATTGAAGCAGGCCTCAAGGAGGTGGAACATCCGTTTTGATGAAACAGTCAAAGAGTTTGGCTTCAAACAAAATGAGGATGAGCCGTGTGTTTACAAGAAGGTTAGTGGGAGCCATGTGGCATTCCTAGTATTATATGTGGATGACATATTTCTAATAGGGAATGACATTCCTTCTCTACAAGTTGTGAAGACTTGGTTGGGAAAAAGTTTCTCGATGAAAGACTTAGGCGATGCTACCTATATCTTAGGGATCAGGATCTATAGGGATAGATCTAAAAGATTAATCGGCCTAAGTTAGAGTACATACATTGACAAAGTATTGCATCGTTTTGGAATGCAAGAGGCAAAGAGGGGCTTTGTCCCGGTGTCTCATGGGATAGTGATCTCAAAGGAAAACTGTCCTAAATCATCAGATGATAAGGACCGTATGAGTAAAGTACCATATGCTTCGGCAATTGGTTCTATAATGAATGCAATGATATGTACTCGTCCTGATGTCTCGTATGCTTTAAGCATGACGAGCAGGTACTAGTCTAATCCAGGTGAGGATCACTGGACAGCTGTCAAGAATATTCTTAAGTACCTTAAACGGACTAAAGATTCGTTCTTGATATACGGAGGAGATGAGAAGCTGGTCGTAAAAGGTTACACTGATACTAGTTTCCAGACAGATAGGGACGATTCTGTGTCCCAGTCTGGATTCGTGTTTTGTCTAAATGGAGGTGTTGTAAGCTGGAAAAGTTCGAAGCAAGAGACAATAGCTGATTCTACAATGGAAGCTGAGTATATTGCCGCTAGTGAAGCAGCCAAAGAGGCTGTTTGGATTCGGAAATTTATTACCGGACTTGGTGTGGTTCCGTCGATCGCAGATCCAGTTGATCTGTATTGCGATAACAATGGAGCCATTGCGCAGGCTAAGGAACCAAGGTCCCATTCCAAGGCAAAGCATATACTTAGAAGATATCATCTTCTTCGAGAGATAAACGAGAGAGGAGATATACATATATGTAAAGTGCATACCAATGAAAATGTTGCGGACCCACTGACCAAGGCTTTATCGCAGCAGAAGCACGACGGTCACACTAGTTCCATGGGTATTAGATACATGGGTGATTGGCTCTAGTGCAAGTGGGAGATTGTTAGTGTAGGTGCCCTAGAGGCAATACATTGTTTCTTAAATAAACCTTTTGTCATTTGATTATTAAATAAATGTATTTATTATGACTCGAATTACTGCGATATTTGTTAGCATAATAAATGTCCTTAGAATAATGATACACATTATATAGTTTAAGTTTACAACTTGAATTTGAGATTATATAATATCATATTCTTAAAGGTCCCTAGTCGAGTATTATTATACAGGACAATAATAATACATAAATAGACTAGTATGTTTTTGACTGATAACCACATCTCATTGGTTATAAGTATGGAGATACTAAAGTTAATACATAGGTACATGTAGGGTACATGGTACTGGACAGACCCACCGTGAGATTCTTCATGTTAATTAAGTCATAAGAAAGACTCACAGTGATAATGGTGTAATGATCCTTTGACTTGAGATCATTATATTTCTATACGAGGAAAATATACTTTGACTACATTAAAAGTTACCTTTGACCGGGTAATGATAAAAGTGGACATCGGGTATATTGTGAATCGTATGAGAAATATGAATGATAGATAAAGGATTTAACCCTCCTATTATTTGGAGAGATATTATTGGCCTCTTGATTGAGTGAGACTATAAAATGCATGGCCGTGCTCAAATAATGATTTGTTATTAATAGTCTACTCATGGATCAAGTAAACCCGGATTAAATTATGAAGAGGATGACATGAAACATGCCTCGAGTTTAATCTATAATATTTGGTTAAAGGGATTATATTACACGGAAACATTAATCACAAAAGGTTTTATCGAATCACGATTTAATTATTATTTAATTGGGTATCAATGATGTATTACTAGATGCCGCTCATTGTTTATAATTTTATTAGAGAATAAAATTATTGACAATTAAATGATAGCCTACAGGGTCACACACATAGAACATTTTAAGGAAGAATTAATTTAAATTATGAATATAAATTAATTAAATGATTAGTTGTATTTTATTATATTAATTAAGTGGGACTTAATTAAGATATAATAAAATACAAATGAGATATGATTTTAATAATTAAGTATGACTTAATTATTATTTATTTAAATAATAGGATTTGATTCTATTATTTAATTAATCAAACTTGGGCTAGGTTTTTAGTTGGGCTTTTACCTTACACTATCATATAAATATATGACGATAGGTAAAGAAGGTAATTAATTTTGTACGACAAAAAATAATCCCCAGCCGCTTGAACCAAAACCTAAAAAGAAGATCTCATATTTTCATTGGAGGCTAGTACCTCCCTTCCAATCAAGAATCGTTCTTGGAGTGTTCGTGTGGATACCGTAGAGGGGGCTTCGAAGAGGAGCACTCAACGATCGTGAAAGCTTGGATATCCATTAGACATACAATCGTAAAGCTTCTTTAAGGTAAATCATCAATCTCCGAATTAAATATCATGTTTTTGCATGGATCCTGCGGTAGGGTTTCGATAATTATTGTTTTTGTTTTAATTTTCCGCTGCGTTTGATGCTCGAAACCCTTCAATTATATGTTGTACCTGTGTTGATGGATCAGATGTGGGGAATGTACCTGTGTTTAATTAAGTGTTAACAGTTGGTAGACTCCATGTACCTTATGTTTAAATTTGCGCATGCATAACTGTTTCGATGCGCCTTAGTCATTTTAATTTTGCTTTAAATTTTGAATGGTTTGTACGACCATGTCGTTACATGGTGCTGCTTTTGAATTGTTGGTCATAGCCCTGTAATGGTACATTTTGATATTTGGATATGAAATATTGATGATGCTTGGATTGTGGCTATAAATGGCCTAGTTTACTGTATTTTCAACATGTTCCTACCAATTTTTTTTTTGAAAAAATGTTACAATAGGGTCAAAATATGTTGCATTAATCTATAAAAAATCATTGCAATTGGTCTGAAAAATGTTGCCTTTAAGTGTCAATAAATTACCTTCTTATGCTACTGCAATAGTTTTTAATTGTTGCTATAGAGTCTAAAATGTTGCTATTGAAAGTTATTGCAAAGATTTAATTATGTTGCTGTATGGTATAAAAAACGTTGCTAAATCGACCTATTGCAAGGCAACCGGATGCAACGCCCAAATTTTGCAAATTTGTTGAAATAGACTCTACTGCAACGAATATATGCCTTAAGGCAATGTTTTCCTATCATTGCAATAGTCATTTTATGGTGTAGTGTTTACTAAAAACATTCTACAGATTTTGCCTAATACAGGTTGCATTACTCTTTACTGCAATATCTTCTACATGGTAAAGATCTCTGTAATGTTGATTTTTCTGACTTATACATTTATTCACCCAGGCTGCTGAGACAACACTTTGAATTCCCTAAAATATCTTCCTCAAATTACGATGAATAACAAAAACTAAAAAAAATACTGTAGGGACATAACTCTTCTCTATGCAAATTAAAAAAAATAATATATTAACTAGGTCATAATGATGTGTATATCCGCTAATTTCAGCCTTCATTTAATAGGGAATATACATGGTCTATACAAAATCTATACTAAATGACATAACATTTAAAAGTAATTGTTGTACCTGATTATAGACATTCTAGAATAAAAATTTTTGCCCAAAGCTCTCGAATCTCATTGATTTCCTTTCTGGTATAGCTTTTCGAAGCAAGACCCTTCCAAATATAAAAGATAACAGATTAAAAAAAATTACAAACTCGATAAAGGTAAAAATAATTTTTTTTCTCTTACCACTTTCCAATTATTGTTAGGATTTTTTTGACAAAGCATGACAATGTCATGCATGTACTTCATAACAAAATAACCACACTCGGTATCTCCTTCTTGCTGAGGACACTACACATAAACCAAAAAGATTTAGTTAATACAAGTAACGAATGAGCAAAATAATTGAATGTAAAAACCAAGTTACTATTGAACCTCAACATGATGCCAAAGAAATTCTTTTTTATTATTCCTCGCTCCACCTTGAGATGCATACAATTTAAATGCCCTGTAAAATAAGTATATGCAATCACAACTCTTACTAAATTAGAAAATATACATTACACTACGTGAAATCTGAATTCATAATTAACTTACGTTCGTGTCGGTCTTATCAAGCGTATTTTTCTTTCTTTTTTCAACAGATTAAAGACGTAGATTGTACTTTCACAAAGAGAAAAAAGGAGCAACATCCAATGGTTGCTACAATAATATAGACATGTATGATGTATATGTTGGATTATAATAATACAATTATTAACAGAAATTTATTTTCTTCTTACTCTTGGTGGTAAGGTGCTAGAATAAACTGCTTATCTTTATTGGCAATCAAAAATTCAGTCAAGTAATCAGTTGCTTCATTTTGACGTTGATAGTCACGGCTATGTGGTATTGCCAATCTAGATGGCGACATGAATGCGAACATATTATCCTTGCACAACGTGGTAACGTACCTACAAAATTACTTATTATAATAAACATGTGTTTTGATTGATGCCAAAGTAAATGAAGGAAAAAGGACCTAGTCTGTCTTTGAAAAAACTTCTAAAATGGAAGTGTTTAAGCAACTCATTTTCAAAAACTGATCGACATCTTCAGGCCCGATGTGTATCAGATCTTTTCCATCTTCTTGAAACTTAAAGACATCATCTTTTTTAGGAGATGGCCTCTTATTAAGAAAAAAACACACAGATCGGCAATTCTCACTAGAATTTATGTCATCATTAAGTATTGTAGGGGTTTTCTTTGTAGCAGTCACCGAACCTTTGCTTTCAAACTTTTTTGACATCTGAATTGTTCTTTTGGGGCTCATCGCATGGCCCTTTTCCTTCTCCAATGATATAGGATCCTAATCAAAGACAATTGTAGCCATGATCATGTTCTAATTAAATGAGAAACAAATAATTGACAAATAAACCTCACATGATATACCTGCCCTAACGTCACAAGGTCCTTCGGCCATTGAACAAAGCTGCCTGCTGTAACGCCGCGACTTCCCAATACTGAAAATATACTTTTTATAATAAAATAAACTTTGATATAGGGGAATTTTAGAAAAATTGGGAATGAAGTATTCGTAAATCGGATTATCCACTTGTATTTCAACCCAAACCAAATTCCCATTGAAAATTACAAATATAACTTAATACACCAACGATTCCTCACCGAGGATCGATTCCAGGTTATGGTATGTAACAAGAAACTAAACTATACAAATTATTAAAATTTCTTTCACTACCCTGCATACAATTAATATACCATATAATCTGAAGCTTAATTCCAAATCCATGCTTACCCGCTCTGACTTCAAGATCTATCCTGTATAGGCTGCCTCATTGCTCTCATATGACTTGTAAGATGTAGACATCCACCCTTAATCCTAACTGAAAGGTGAGGGAAAATAAAGCAAGAGTGAGCCAACAACGCTCAGCAAGTTAATAATATAGTGAAACAGTAACATTTCTATGAATCATTGATGAACAATATCAATGATTAAACTTTCCATCATAGGAGTAAACTTTCCATTTTCTTCAAATCATCTTTCATGAAAACATTTCTTTTCTTAAAACCATTTTATCATTAAAACATACTTTCCATAAAATCTTTTTAAAATCATTAAAGTTGATTGGAGTGTTTCCATGACTCCGAACAATACGGTTGATCAGCCACGTAAAGTCCCCAGCCCGGACACTCGATCCGTCTAGACATAAATTCGGTTACCAATTAGGCAACACATTGGCCTTTAAAAGGTGCTGGACTGGTCCCACCAGAACTACAATACAAGAATAAAACATACTGGACCGGTGTCACCCGGCCTCTTACGCCTCCAATCTGAAGGAATCCGTAGAAAACATTTTAACGGAATCCCCCAAAATAAAATCCTTAAAACCTTTAAAACATTTCACTTTTAAGTCCTTTATACTCACTGATAACAGATCAGCCCAGTATAAGGAATTTTTAAAAACATTTTTAATTAATTAATCCATTTTAAATGAGTAACAATAAAAGATTAAGGATCAGGGAAGCATTCGATATAAGGAATCAACAAGACAATAAGATTTAACTAAACGTGGTAAGGTTCAGCAAGATAGAATCATATATCAACAAAGTACATGAATCAATTAAATAACGAATCAATTATTAAGATTCTAGAAATTGAACAGCAATTATAAAGAATTAGGGAATAAAGAAAATTCGAAGTTCAACGGAAAATTTAAGTTACTGCACTGGTTATAACAACTCATTTTATAGATTATCAATTTATGAAAATTCGCTATAAACTTGAACTAGCATAGTGGATTTGAATAGTCTAAAATAAAGATTGAAGAAATTCTCAATTACTCAAAGTTTCACTCTCGTCGGCTAAGCACCCATAGGTTT
Source organism: Saposhnikovia divaricata (assembly GCA_036435485.1). NCBI lineage: Eukaryota > Viridiplantae > Streptophyta > Magnoliopsida > Apiales > Apiaceae > Saposhnikovia > Saposhnikovia divaricata. The sequence continues at coordinate 37,704,741 of CM071595.1, forward strand.
TAGCTGTCAGAACCGGCATGACAATCATGAGTTTGAATAAGTAAGAAGATCTCAATTCATTCTCGATTTTAACCATCACTGAGCAACACATGCTTCAACGACAATCTAAACCTCGAATTAGTTTTACAACAATTTGAAGAAAATGCTCTTTGAAAAATATTAAGAAAGACGAGGAATATTGGGATAAATAATTTTAGAGGAAATTAACACCTGAACGATAGGTGAGGAAAATAAACAGTGACAGAATAATTTGAGAATGATTGTTCGTAATAAGTGAGGGATAGTATACTTGCCTCAGTACATGAAGTTTCCAATTCCAATACATCAACTCGTTATTCACTTTACATCCGCCTCTAATTCTTTATACATTAGCCTCTACTCGATCATACTCGTCAATTCCGATACTTGTCTTCTTTTCCAAATTTCCCTTTTACACTTGTACTAGCTCGTAATCGGCCTCTCACTGGTACCTATATAAAGGTAAAGCACTACTTCAGTCCACTATAATCCTTAACCGTCTAACTCTGTTATACCCAAACACGTCCTATATACTTTACAATTTATCACATACAGCTCATACCGATCATATTCTCAAAGTAGTAATATATAATCACATAAATCACATAAAACTTAGCACATATTATCAACTTACACATATACCTGTTAACACGTATCTCATATCTATTTACAAATACTTCTTATCAATTTACAATACGAATTTACAAAATAATTTTAACAAAAATCGGACAGCACCTCCTATTAAATATCGTCTGACCTGTGAGAAGTACTATTAACCCAATCAACAATCATATGTCCTTTGATTTAATACAATACACAATCATTTAATACAATACACAATCATATCAATTCAGAAATCAACATATTCGTTGCTTTACAGTTATCTCAATACAATCTCATCTCCATCCCAATCATATTAACATACTTCTAACAACCGCTTCACACACATACATATATATACTCATAACAACTCACAATCGGATTAGAATGCATTTATAGCTCCCTTTTTATTAAGTAAAATTTATTTAAAACCAGTTAACAATTGAAATTTACTTAAAACCAATTAATACAATTATTCCATTGATAATTGAATTAATCGAACAATTATATTAATTAACTGGAAATTAAATTTAATCATCGTAGACAAGTTTTAAAAAAATTTAAATTTTCAAAAATACTTTAATTAGATAAATAAATAATCTAAATGAGTAGCAATTAAATTAAATACATATTCACATACATCTATCCATCTTTCAACCTATTGTTAACAACTAATGCTCCACTAATTTAACCAAGAATTAAGTACAATCTTACAATTTAAAGTATCCTGTATTGCACGTAAACCCAGACAACTAGACAACTACATTACTACATAGTATCATTTAACAAACCTACATTACTACTACATATCATTTAACAAACTCACGACAATCAATCGACTCCACAAGTAGAATAGCAATTACAGTAAAGAAAAACCCCAGGCCACACCACGCATACGCACACACCCGTGGAAATTAAAAACAGAATCTTCGATTAGTAGTGTAAACACACCCACACAGACATTCATACACACAAGCACAGCATCATGACACAAAGACTCGCACCCACTGTTCACACAGTCAAGATGCCAGAACCACACACTACCTCTGTACACGCACACAAACACCTAGCAAGACACACACAATCACAGCTAGCAGTAACAGCAAGGGAAAGGGGGATTTATTCACAGCCACAATTAAGAAGTGATAATGGAAAATCTCAAATATTCAACACCACTACTTGACCTTACACACACCAATACGTATGGCATATACATACGTATACACACGCTTGATGCAACACCACGCCAGTAAAAGATTAAATTGAAGCTTTAATTCGAACACCCATTGGAGAAGAATTTCGGACGAGAGGGAGTTAGCACAGGCGAGAGGGGTACAGCCGGGGTGAGAAAATAGAGAGAAATCAGAGAGGAAGAGATTAGGGAGAGATTTTGTTAAAGAGATATGGGGAATCGAAGAAAGAAAAAAAAGAGAACAGAGTTCTCGAGAGTTTTCTGCTGAGGACCACCGAGAGGGAGAGGAATCTGGAAGCTGGGTTTTGTTACTAAAAAGCTAGGACTAAAATATAAATTCACTAATTACATAAACTAAATAATAATAAAAAAATTCCTTCTAATAGCTTTTGTAAATTCAAAATTAATTAGAGAATAGATAAAAAAATCAAGTTTAAAAAAATTATAAAATAAAATTTTTGAAATTTCAAACATCCCCCTATTTTTAAAATATTTTTAGGGTCAAAAATGAATTAAATATGAATTTTGCAAGTTTGGAATTTTTTTTTGCTAAATTAATATATATTTAAGAAAGAAAGAATACAAGAGTAGCCCATGCACTATGACAAGCCATAGCGAAATCTATTATCAATCTGTTAGGATTGAAATAGAAAAAACAGTGAAACAAACAAACATTAGACTATTAATTCAGGCCTAGTTAAAACAACATTAGAGAACCAAGTAGATGAAGCAAGCTTTGCTCTAGTGTCAGCCATAATACCCTTCCATAGCGACTGTGGATGAATGACACCCTTATCATGTTTCCTAGCATTTCGTTCTCTCCAAATGAAGTAAGTATACACTTGAATCATCAGAAGAATTATTCTTCGTTTGTCCCCGTCGTGAATTTGAAGGAGGTTTTGCTGAAATTCATTCCAAGTATAATCGTTGATGCCCAGGTTAAAGGTTGCAAGGAAAAATGCAAGAACATGTCTGCTGTATAAACAATGCAGGAATAGGTGTGTATCGGTTTCTCGACCTCCAATACATAAGAAGCATTGCTGATCAATCGTAAGTCCAAATCTTGCAAGTCGATGAAGGGTGCTCAGTCTTCCATGGCTTAAAATCCATTGGTGGTGGGCGTATCTTTCGATCTTGAGGTGATGCCACACTACTTTAAACCATAAAACATGGTGGCTACGGTGCCTGATACTTTCCCATATATGTCAAGTTTTAATCTTTCGTATGTCTATAGCATCCCAAAGAATTACATCACGAGAATTTAGATCAAACCTGGGAAAAGTGAAATTTTGCAGCCATGTCGATAATGTAGGGTCTATATGATGGTGCCTAGTGTTTGTTTGAGGGAAGGACCAAGATCCCGAACTGATGATGTCATGAACTTGAGCCCTTTCAGACATACCACATTGTGAGATGATTGTTGCATTAGTGCTTTGAGCTAGACATGAACTATTCCACCAAGGGTCGAACCATAAAGAAATTGTTGTCCCATCTCCGATCGAAATAGAGATGAAATGGAGGGCTAAAGAACGTAATCTCAATACTTTCTTCCATATCCAAGAATAGTCAGACGGTATGCTCATAGTCCAGAAATGCTTACGCCTGAGAATTGTTTTATTAACCCAAGAGGCCCATAAAGATGGCGAGTGAGTGATGATTTTGATAAGGTATATTATTATTAAAAATAATATTAAAAAAAAATTCACACCATAAATTCCACATTTAATATTAAATAATAATATTTATAATTATGGATTTTCTAAAGCGTTATACCTGCAGCATTTCCTACTGTCTCATGTTCTTCATATGGAACAGGAAGTGGAGTAAGTTGATAATCAACTACAACATCATCAACTGATAATTTGACATTGTGAGGCGCAATTTGGTTATTATGAATCATATTACTACCCTAACTATTTGATGGGAAAACCGTCCCTCTTGCCACAACAACTCTTTCTTCCTCTGAATGTATGACCGAAAGACTACAAAGTCATAGACTCTGCTTCATAGAGTTGCACACATTATATTGTTTTTAAGCAAAACATATACTTTTTAGTTTATAAAGAAAAAAGCTAGTTCTGAAAAACAGAGTCAGTTCTGTTCTTGTAGCAGCAAAGTAGTTTAAATATTTTATCACGAGATTAAATATCATGTAAATTATTATCAACAAACTAACATTTCTTTCAAAGTTAAATTCCTGAATATTTTTCGACTAACTGGATTTAGCTGAGCCCATAAGATGTTAGTATAATATGAAAGACGAAAATGCACAAAAATTTACGACATCTAGGCAGATTTTGTGACAGACTTACACACGACGAGAAATGAAAAGAAAATTATGTACTTGGGGCAGAATCGTTCTGTTAAATTTTTAATCTTGTTTGGCAGAATATTCCATTAATTATCCGATTAGAAATTAGGAAAATAATCTAACCTTTAGTTACTGGCTCCCTTCTGTAGTCACCAGAAAGAAGCCTTACACTTTCACAACTCTGCCAAGTATTTGCAAAAGCAATAAGTTACTGGCTTACGGCCAAAAGAGTTTCTCCTTGACACATTAAAGATTAATCAACACAAGCAGCACTCTGAAGTCTCCTACACCTTACCAGTAGAGAAATTTTGTGAAAAAGTGTCAGCATTATAGGATGAATTTTGCCGAACATGAGACCACCTAAATTGATTTTATAGAGAAACTTATGCTCAGTGATTCAGTCTATGTCAAGTCTGACCTGCAATCATCCGTGGTTCTACTCACTCTTTTTGACAATGATTATAGTCATTTATATACTACAGGTGGTATTGCTCAGGTAACTTTCATGCTTTATAGTTTCAATGTTCTGTATATACTCTCGTTAGATTGCCATAATGCCCTTTTCTTTTTACAATCTTCTTTATAACTTATTGTGACAGGAATACTGGAAACTGTGAGAAAATAGAGTATAGAATAATGGATTTATATATTAACTTGTTTATTCATTTTCTTGCTGAGTTTGAGTAAAAGATCATATGCACATACTTAACAAGAAAATTTTACAAAACTACCTTAAGAACTGAGAAATGATCTTCCCGATCCGTCGACTGGCAACTACTTCGAATAACTTCATTTGCCGAAGTACCAGTATCATTCGGGAGCGACACACCCATCAGCTTTAATTGACTGAAGATACCTTCGAGTTTTAAATTCATCATATCATTCATCTTTTCCTCGAACTCCTTCTGAACTTTCTTTGTAATATCTTGTGTAATTTTAGCCAACTCATCCACGGAGACAACTCCACTGTGTTTGTTTATTCCTGATCCAAATACATCTTTAATTTTTGCGGATCTACCAACCCCTCTAACACGTCCTCCATGCTCCTTTGTCCCAAGTGCACAAGACAATATGTCATCATGGCCTTATGGAGTCCATGAGCCATCAGAAATTTGGCTCTCCAACTCTCCCTATTAAAAATGTTCATTAGAAAGTAGACATAATAATAGCCTATAGAACTATATATAATTTAACTTCGGAATAATTAAGTAATTTACCATTTTCTGAAACACGTCCTTTGTTTTCTCATTTGGGAAATAGTAATGTCCATCCTCCAAAGGTTTTGTACGTGCTCTAAGCCAATCATAACTACGTCCACTACGCTGACTCGATAAAATTGATGGATAAATGCATTCATAATCATTCAAAGAATTGAGGGGTCTTTAACACACCACTTACCCCTTCGTCCCGCATATCCACCAGGCCCAAGGTAATGTACATGTTCGTTATGTTTCTGACTTTCTTTTGCTTTTTCACTTATTTCCTGTTAATAAAAAAAACTCATAGTAAACAATGTCCAATGTTTGCTACGGATCAGAATATTAGTAGAGAATTTAACAAGAGTAAAATTTGCATTAACAATCTTTTAATTTTCTTAAGGTAACTTATCTAAAAAGCAGAATCAACATAATTTGCAAAAACAAGATCAACATTGTGAAAAATATATCAAGTTTGATTTTTTACCTGAAACTCCTAAGTTTCACGTCTCTTTTTGAAAATTTCCCACATCTCCTCGATGATGTACGGACATTTTAAACATGTATTCTTCCCTTTGCGCAACCAATTCTTAGTCAACTTACCCTTGAAATCTCTCTATTGCTTTCCTGCTCTTTCTAACAAGTTCTTCTTACGGGAATCATCAAGCTTCCAACGCATCTGACAAAAAATGAAAAAAATTTTGAAATCTCTGTTAGACATATTTCTACAAAGAGATTAACATTATCTGGAAAAAATGATAATGTGACTGCGCGTTTTAAGACTTGTAATCGCATGCCAAAGAATTTTTTGATCACAACAGGACTAATAATTATGTCAAATGATTAGAATTTTGCATTTGTTTTGATGATTTAATTAATGATTTCTGTAATTTGGATGGTACTAGGAGGTTATTAATGATTAGAATTTTGCATTTGTTTTAATGATTTCTGATCACAACAGGACTAATAATATATGTCAAATGATTGCTGTTAATTTTGTTTATGATACTAGAAGGTTATATTTTCAGTAGGTTGAGTCATTGAGATGTTGAGATAGAGTGAAGTTATATGTTAGTGTACTTATGTAAGCTAAATAATGTTTGAAGAGTAAATAAGGGTACTGACTGCACTGTCAATATTTTGTCTCCTTGGATGCAAATTGTATCCTTGGATTTTTAGTTATCCTGTAGTGTAAAAATGTGGAAGGTTTTGAGGAAACCATAGTACTACGGCCACATGTCTAAAATGGCATGGTGCTTAATATGTTGCAAATGTAAAATATTTATGTATTGCATGAGAAGGGAACATTGGTGAGTGTAATAGACTAATAGTCCTAGGGCCAGGGCAACATGTCTGAAATTCTTGTACCCAACCTTCTGACCATATTTGGCCATGACCAGCTCTTTTAAGAAAGTTAGAACCAACGTGGGTTTCTGATCAGCGTATATGTTTAACAGAGACATGCGTAATCAATAACGTAAAGACTTTGAAAACCAGGTTAATAACAGAATGACAGGAATAACAAAATTAAAGAACATATCCGCAAAATGATAGTAATAGCTAAGAAATCAATATATACCTTAATATCATCCCATATTCTATCTTTCAATACTTCATGAACTGTATCCCAACTCTCAATATTAATATCAACTTGGACTCGAACCACTGATCCTATGTACTTCCTGAAATCTCCACCCGTGTCCCCAACTGGCTCATCTACATCATCAAAATCAATGCTAATCTCTGAATTTTGTTTTAACATCCTTTTTTTTTAATTTTTTGCATGTCGTTGGACCTCTAATCCTTTTCTTCGTTACTTTCTTTGAACTTTCCTCTCTATTATCTTCATCCATGACGAACACCCAAAAGAAAATAAACACCTTAAGAATTAGTTCTATTGCAGTAAGGACGGAGCAGTAAATAGCAGAATATGCATGGCAGAATTATATAATTCAGTTATAGCGTCAACGATAATACACTTCTGATTCAATTCTAATCTAGAAAAAGTATGAAAATTGAAGGGAGTTTAATTTTCTGCTACTTTGTGTACAAACCAATAAACAATAAACAGAAATAGCATAACGTGTCATAGCATAACGTGGAGCAGTGGAGGTCAGATGCCATTCTTCAATTTACTGGTTTAGAGCTATAAGTAATAAAATATAAATAATAAAATATACTTAATTGTTAAACTTATTTACTGGTTTAGGACTGGAAATAAACTACCAAATTAATGAGTAGAACTCATACCAGTATTGAGTATAAAGGTTACCAGAAAGAACTTGCAAGGACTCAAACTTGATGGTCAATCCATTGCCCTTAATCATGATCATGACGAACATAATTTGCATTTAAATTCTCTTCCCTAACAGTAGTGGGTAGACCAATTGAGAAAGGGGGATTCTCATCAAACTGATTATACTCTTCCTCGTCTTCAACATTATCAATTCCAAGAATGCGTCGCTTGCTTGGAAGAACAATGGACCATCTAGGATCAGCGGGGTCTCGAACATAAAAAACTTGTTTTACTTGTGTAGTAAATATAAATGGATCATCTTCATAGCCAAACCGACTAAAGTCTACCAACGTGAAGCCGGACTCATCCACCCGAACACCACGCTTGATATCGAACCATTTACATTTGAAGATAGCAACTTTGAAATATTTGTAGTCAAGCTCCCAGATTTCTTCAATCACCCCATAATATGACATCTTTATATCTTGTGATGAGATGGAATTGCCTCTTTCAAATTCTGTCGAAGAAACTTCTACAGAAACTCCGCTATTCTGCACAGTGCTCTTGTTATCTTGAGATTGTGTATAGAAAATATACCCATTAACATCATATCCTTGGTAAGATATCACACTGTCACGTCAGGGCCATATGCTAACCATTTTAGCGTATTAGAAACAGTGGAATGACTTTCTTAATATTGAGACATTACTCGATCTTCGAACCATTTAACAAATGATCAATTATGTTCATTTGTAACCCACTTGCCACTCTTAGAAGGATGCATTCGTCGAATCTCATTAATGTGTTCTTGTAAGTATGGATTAACGTCGGTCATGTGTTGCAATACAAAAAGATTCGCTCTATCGAGCACATCAACACTAAGAGTGACCATTTTATGTCCCAATGTACCTTTACCTTCAAGTCTTCCTTCATGACGAGATCTTGGAATTCCAATAGGATTGGCGGATGCTAAATACTCTGTGCAAAATTCAATAGTTTCTTCAACCGCATACCCTTCAACTATGCTAGCTTTAGGCATACATCGATTTCTGACATATGCTTTTAAGATACACAAGAATCTTTCGAAAGGATACATTTGCCGCAGATATAGAGGACCGCAAATTTTAATCTCTCACAAGATAAACCACTAAATGCACCATAATGTCAAATAATGACTGTAGAAAATACATTTCAAATTCATAAAGTGTAACAATAATATCAGCTTGTAATGTATCCAATGTCATGGGATCAATGACCTTACTACATATAGCATTAAAGAAGAAACACAATTTCGTGATAACCAATCTCACATCCTTCGGCAGTATGCCTCGAATTGCAACCGGTAGTAGATGTTGCATTAAAACGTGACAATCATGTGACTTCATCCCTACCAGCTTTAAATCTTTCATTAAGACAAGGTTTTTCGGGTTTGAGGAATATCCTGATGGAACTTTTACACTAGCTAAACACTCACAAAGGCTGATTTTCTCTTTTCTAGATAGGGTATAAAATGCCGGAGGTAGATATGTACGTTTACCGGATTGTTGTGGTGCTAACTCTTCTTGTAAACCCATCTCTTGCATGTCTAATCTGGAATTCATCCCATCATTTGTCTTACCAGGTATGTTTAACAATGTCCCAACAATGCTTTCACAAACATTTTTTTCGATGTGCATAAAATCAAGACAGTGTCTAACTTGCAAGTGTTCCCAATATGGAAGATCCCAAAATATAGATTTCTTCTTCCAAATACATTTCGGAGTTGGAATTCTTTTCCTCTTTCCAAGTACGACATCAATATCTTTGACTCGTTCAAAACCCTCCTTCCCAGTTAAAGGCAAACGAGCCACTCGAGTCTCGATCGTCCCATTGAAAGAATTTTTCTTCTTACGATAAGGATGAGTAAGGGGAAGAAATGTACGATGACCCATATATACATTTTTTTTAAATTTTTTAAACGATGATCAATCGTAGCATCTTCACAAATCGGACATGCTTTTACTCCTTTGACACTGTAGCCTGAAAGATTTCCATAGCCAGGAAAATCACTTATGGTGCAAAAGATCATGGCACGCAAAGTGAAATCTATTTGGCTATATTCATCAAACATTCTCTCGCCTTGATCCCAAAATAACTTTAGATCTTCGATAAGTGGGTGAAGATAAACATCTATGTCATTTCCGGGTTCTTTAGGACTGGGGATGAGTAACGTCAACATAATATACTTGCGCTTCATGCACAACTAGGGAGGCAAGTTATAAATTGTTAGAAGAACCGGCCAAGTGCTATGTTGAGATCTTAGAGTGCGGTATGGGTTCATGCCATCTGCACAAAGTCCAAGTCGTAGATTTCTGACTTCTCCACCAAATTTTGGGAACTTTCCATCAATGGTTCTCCACTGTGGAGAGTCAGCAGGGTGTCTGAGCATACAATCTGATTTTCTCCCTTCCACATGCCACCTCATAAGCTTTGCATCATTGACATTTGCAAATAGGCGTTTGAATCGTTCCACTATGGGCAAATACCGTAACACCTTGACAGGAGGCCTTTTCTTGTTATCAGTTGAAGAATTATTATCCTCCTTCTTGTACCTAGAGGCTCCGCACTTTGGACATGTGTGTAGATGTTCATACTCATTGCGAAACAACACATAATCATTTGGACATGCATGTATCTTCTTCATATTCATGCCCATGGGACAAAGTATCTTCTTTGCCTCACAGGTGGAAGTGGGAAGCTCGTTATTCGGAGGAAGCATGTCTTCTAGAAGTTTTAGCATTTCCGTGAAACTCTTGTCACAACTTCAAGGTTGTCGATAATCTAGTAAACTGATCATTGCATCCCGGATAGAGAAGTTTCTTGGAATCATCAACCAAGTTCTCAAGAATTTTTGGTTGGTGCATTAGAAGATCTTCAACATCTTGGATCATCTCATCGACCCTATCATTCTTTACATCATCTTCTTTATTGGTAGGCATACTATCTTCATTACTTCCAAAATCCCCATCAAATTTCCTTGTTTTTTCAGAATGTATTCCTTCGCCATGCCAAATCCACTTAGTATAATTATCCATGAAACCACGATAAAATAGATGATCACGTATTGTCATAGCACTAGGATACTTTTTTAGATTATAACAATCATGGCATGGACATGTGATCATGTCTTCCTTTCCTAGTTCCCTTCTTTTCTTCTTTATAAATTCTTCTGCAAAATCAATGAACTTTTCAACTCCATCAACATATTCCTTTGCTGTACGTGGTATTTTGTACATCCATGTGTGACGATCCATGTTATATTTCTATACAATATATGAAGAGAAGGCAACATTTGTTAAAACTCTGAAAGAAAGTAATATATATGGAAATGATAGAACTTTGTAACTTACAACTCTGAATCTATGATTCATCAGATTCTTGAGAGTGCGTTTAAGATGGAAACAAATGGATCCTTAACCTTAAGGGAAGAATTTCTATTGTGACTGGAATTTAACAGTATTCAGGGACCCCAGTTTTACTAGATCATATAAGTTATAGCTGCCTGTATTGCAACTTTTGAATCTTTAGTCACCTTGCTTTGTCCATAAAGATTTTACTAATTTCCTATGGCTAAGCAAAAATAAGAACAGTAGTACTGTTGGAAGATCATGTCAAACTATTGCACAGCCCTCGTAATCCAGAGTGGGCTTTGGGGTTTGAGAATGGAACCTCTGATATTAAAATGATGATTAGAAAAACTATTAGGTGTATACGAGATAGTTAATGTTTCGTGGACTGAGCTTTTTATCAGTAAAGTCTGGAATAGCCTGTGTATCAACTGTAAACAACAAATATATGATTTTCTTCTCTTTTCTCCTATCATTCTTAAGGCTGACATGTTTCTCCTAGGATAGAGACTTTTCCAGCTCACCATAATTTTGGATTTATGACAACTACTTATGGCACTCTGTCAGCATTAAGCATGTATAAAGATATATAATGTATTATATTGATATATTTCTCTTCCTTCTTAAAGTATTTCCATATGCATTCAGATTTTAACGAATTTTGTGCCTTTGGAATTAAAATTACTGAAAGCAATTCCATCATATATTTAGGTTGAGATTATGACAACTGTAAATAATACATTATTTCAAAAATAGATAATCATCTCTAGATAACTAAAGGGGTCTTTTTCACCGTGGCTTGATTTTTCAAGGTACAAGCATCTAGGACAATTTGCTCCATGAGGAGGGGAGCAGCACTGGGTTTCAATTGGCCATAGTTCGCACTAAAAACCTAGCAGGATTAAGATATAGGCCAGGATTGTTAAACATCATATGTTAAAAACCTTCCTAACAAGTGACTAGGCAAGATAAACATGGCAAAGAAAATATACAGAGGCATATTCTTACCAATTAAACTACCAAATTCATACGGAATCAGAGATATAGTGTACTCAGAATAAAACCCCTAAAATTATAAAACCCCTAAAATTATAAATCCCAATTGACAGAGAACAGAGATGAATTTTTTATAAAACCCTAAAATTAAAAACCTTAAATGACACTTACAATGAATCTAAGCACAGAGAGATGGGGAGATGTCCAGATGAAGAACAGAGAGATGTGGAGATGTTCCGATGCTTGGTGGATATTGCTGAGATATGTCGCCGGATAGAAGTTGTGAACAGAAGTTGTGAAGTGCGCAGGATCGAAATATGGCTTTAAGCCTTTAACTGGGTTTAGTCAATTAATTAATTAAAAGCATAATAATTCTTTTTTTTTTGGGATAAGAATATACTAAGATGTTCTTAAATTTATTACTCTTGATTTAAAGTTACTTCAAATAGTAAGTGTAAAATAAAAAATTTAAATCAATATTTGTTTGGATAATTTTGTATAATGGGTAATTTGTGGATTATTAAAAATGTAAAAAAAAAATTATAATTTTTAAATTTGAATGATAATATTAACTCTTATCAAATAATTAAAATCATCAAAATAAAATAAGTCATTCAAAAAAGTACTCCATATCAACTTATGACTTTAAGCTATTTTTTTTGACTTTAAGTCATTTTATGACTTAGTGCCTGTTTGGCTAAGCTTTTTTAAGGATTTATGGACTTATTTTCGGTAAAAAATTTATATTTTGATATTTTTTATAAATATTTAATATATGCTTAAGATTTAATAATTTACAAAAATAAGTTGAAAAATAAGTGAAAAAGTTAGGAATCTTAACTTTCAACTTAAATTAAGTTGACTTATTCTGAAAAATAAGTTCTCCCAAACACCCCCTTAAATCGGGCTTTAAACTTTAAACTTAATACTTATGATTCAAAGTTGCCTTAAGTGATAGGTGTTAAAGGAAAAAAATTTAATTTGATATCTCGATCTTTGGGTAATTTTGTATAATGGGTAACTTATGGATTATTAAAAACGTAAAAACAAAAAATTATTTGATAAATTATTAGTTTGAATGATGATATAAACTTTTATCAAATAATTAAATCATCAAAATAAAATAAAATTGTTCAAAAAAGAACCACTTACCAACTTATGGCTCTAAGCTAGCGGTTTTTTGAACTTTAAGTCATTTTCAGACTTTTAACACAAACAAACATTTTTCTACTTAAAGTCAAAAATCACTTTAAGTCATTTAGCAAAAAACAAAATCACATTAAGCCGGGCCCATAGCTAAACAGGCTCTAAAAGATCGTATGGGTAAAATTAAACTTACTACTTATGATTTAAAATTATTTCAATTCCGGATTTTCGTTTGGGTAAAATTAAACTTACTCCCTCAATCCCATTGATAAAAACTAGATAAATAATATATTGTTCTAATAATTTTGACATGACCCGATATTTTTGTTCTTACATTAATTATATGTAGAATATAAGGGATATTTTCTCACTAAAAATACACAATTTTTATTAAATAAGTATAAATTTTTTCTAAAATGAAAAATGTGTGACATCCCGCATTCCCGTATCGCCTCTCTGTCTCTTATCACTTCTGCTTGGGAAAAAAAATCAGCTGTTTTTCTCGTGCGCGCTGCTTTAAAAATTATACAAAAATATTCAGTTTAGACGTCGGTTAAATAATGGCCGACGCTTAAAGTAGAGTTTTAGGCATCAGTTGCTAATGACCGATGCTAATGGGTGAGTTTTGGGTGTCGGTTGTTTCTGACCGACGCTAAAAGTTCAATTTTAGGCGTCAGTTAAATAAAGACCGGCGCTAAAAATCCAATATTTAGGCGTAGGTCAATTAAAGACCAACGTTTAAAGTACAGTTTTAGCCATCGACTGTCATGAACGACGCTAAAGATAGTCCGAAGGCGTCGGTTGAGTAAAAACCGATGCTTAATGTTCAATTTTATGCGTCGGTTATTTATTCACCGACGCAAAAGGTCTAGCAAAATGACTTTAAGCGTCGGTTAATGTAGTAACCGACGCCTAAAGTGAGTATAGTCCACGGTTCTCCATTTAACCGACGCTTAAAGTGCGATGCTTAAAGCCTATTCTGTACTAGTGATGGTATTGTTTTGTTTCGTTTTGTTCATTTCAATGAGTTTGGCAATATTTTTGTAACCTTTGGATGGGCTCTTAGACCTATCCGTGTGGTTAAACCATAGACGAGTTCATGGAGTTCGGAGTATCCGGTGAACTCGGCATTTACTCGTATCGGTGCTGTGAGTATATGAGCACATTTCTAGGGTATGAGCTTGTGTATAGATCATGATAGCTATTGTGTGTTTTCTTCTTCTGGGTGACCGAAGAAAGATTCTCTGTATTGTAGAAATGCTTTCGCTTTGTGCGCGTACATAAATAAGAGACCCTTATGGATACATACTTACTTGATTCAGCCTTATATTTGTTCTACTTTGATTCAGTATTTTATTCTTGCTAGTTATCTTGCTTTATTTTGTATATAGACTTAATTTGAAAATTCTTTGTCAAATAAAAATAATTCACTCAGTTATTTAAAATATGATTTTCTTTTAAATTTTATTCGTACTGGGCTTTTTGCTCACTCTTTATTGTTCTCTTCCTGTAGGTAATCAGGGATTAACGGGGATTTGAGATTAGTGATACCCAGCATTTAGCTATTGTCTATATCGTAGTATAAATAAATTCGAGAACTAGATTTGTTTTCAGACATTTCAGTATTTTCATTTTAAAGATTAAAACATTGATATTTATCAGGAATATCGACTGGTTTCTATTTCGTTTGTATATAATTAATAAAATGTTTCAATATTCGTCTTTTTGTTAATGGTCCGAAAAGTCGGGCTGTTTTAGTTGTGCACTATATTAAAACTTTATTTGATCGATAATAGGTTTTAATAATTTAAACCAAATTAATGTGGAATAAAAACTAGTGTGTAATTAATTCATGTATTGATTGCTAGGGAATGAGAGCCTCGAGCTTTAATCGTGGATGCTTTTGTTGTCGGGGACTAACTCGGTCCTAACAAGATGCCTACGTACCTTGATGAATATCAAGAATGAAGCCAAAACGTAGTTCTTGGTGATGTCCTCGGGGGCTATGGCGGCAGGGGCACACCCGACGTAAAGGCTTGTATGTCCTTATTCGAGGATTAAGCCTAAAACATCGGTGACATATTGAGCTATAACCAAAACATTTTTTTAGAGAATGAGGGGTCTAGCCCTTTATATAGGCATTAGGTGCCTTGGAATTAGGATATGGTTTGGTGTCTTGGGGGACAAGTTTCCCACTTCAGATTGAATTCTAGATCCTTCCATGAGTGAGGCTGACTCCTATTGGACTCGTATGTCTTGGGGGCTACTCGTTGAATGGATTGGTTCCCTTTTGGACTCAATAACAGAGTCTTTTTATAGGCTGATTTGTCAACTACAAATTTATTTTTTAATTTAGGGTCTGGGGCCTCATTATTGGGCTTTGACCTTGGACCAACCTAGGTTTATTTAATGCAACATTAAATGTATTTTTATGGCTTACTTTAAGCCCATATCATTTGCCCCCCAACTTCTAGGAAAACTGATCAGGTTTTCATTGAAGTTATATTTTTTCCTTATCAAGACTCGGGGTCTATCTTTTAACTGAGATTTATTATTACATACCCTAGCTACGGGATTTTTGGTACACTAGTGTTTCACGTATATCATCTTGAATGTAAAGTATGGAGCGACCTACACATTTACAACGATTTGCCTTATTCGAGGCTGGACAACAATTTTAATGTCTCATAGAAAATTATTTATAGTTTTCTTGCGTGTTTTGGGATTTTACTTATTGCTCACAAGCATTTTCCTTTTATTGATTAATTTTATCAAAAATATTTTAGGCTCATTGCCTTTGAAAATAATTTTGTAAATTATCCCACATTTTCCTGGAATTTTTTGGAATTTTTCTCAGAAAATATTATTTTTTCTTATCAAATTTTCTAATTTCTACTTGAATTAATCAATTTGAACAGTAAAATTTTTTACCAAGATCCCAGGTCAAATTCGACCAGGAATTTTTGCTCTTTTTGTCATCCTAGTCGAAGCCATATCGACCAGGTTCTTGATCGAATTCGATCAGGAACCTGGTCGAAAAATGGCCATTTTAACACCATAGTAGAAGGCTTTCTGATCAGGATTTTTGGTCGAATTCGACTAGGATCCTAGTCAAATTTTCATTTATTTTTCCAAGATTTTTTCTTTGGATTTTCATCTAGGCTTTTCCAATCTGGCCCTCTTATGTTTCTGTGCTTTTCCTAGTTTTTTAGGATTTTTGATGCACCCACGGGTATTTTTCTTATTTATTCCTAATATTTTAAGAATTTTCTTGTACCCACGGGTATTTTTCTTATTTATTCCTAAAGTTTAGTAAATTTCTTGTACCCAAAGGTATTTTTCTTATTTATTCCTAATATTTAGGAATTTTTTGGTACCCACAGGTATTTTTCTTAATTATTCCTAATATTTTAGGAATTTTTTGGTACCCATGGGTATTTTTTGGATCATTTTCGACAATTTAAATATGTAATTCGCAAATTATTTGGTCTTATACGAGACTTAAAATAATTTATGGTATCTCAATCCTACGAAATTTGTAATTTTTTGGTGTCATCGAACAATTTTGAAAATAATTCGAATATTTTTATCGAAAATGTTGAATTTGTGCACACATGCATTTTAGAGGGACTATACCATAATTTTCCAGGACTTTTTTGTCAACTTTTAAACTTTAGGGCTCTTTTTGTGAACTTGGCGAAAGTAGGGGTACTAAATAGCACTTTGGCAATTTCCTCCCACTTCGACCACGTTTCTGGTCGGCTTAAATGGCTTTTCATCAGCCTGGTCGAAGTAATTTCGAGTACGAGCAGGATCGAGGTCGATCAATTTAATTATTTTTTTTTGCACTTCTTCTTCATCTTTTTTTCTGTAAATATTATTATTCAATAATAATATTTGTTTTGTCCGAATTTTGGATAATTTCTGTCCCCAAATCAGAGGTGTCCCACCCGGATAAAATTTCACTCGAATAATATTCTACCTGGATTTTATTACCATTATTTTTATTAATAATAATAACAACATTTTTTTCCATAATTTTGGAGGGGCCATCAACCCTAAATTGAGGTCATTCATGACTCTAGGCTCATATAAATGTATACCCGTTATTTTTTTTTGCAACATGCATAGAAATAATCTCATTTTCCAAAATATATTTATTTCAAAAATGCTTCCAGACCCTTTAGACCAGGAATCCTGATCCCATAGACCAGGATTCTAATTGAATTATGGGTGTTTTGCGCATTCTAATCGATGGATTTTCGATTGGGGATCCTTGCCCCTTAGACCATGAATTCTGAACCCTTAGATCAAAAATCCTGACCGTTTAGATCATGATTCTGGTCGAATTATGGGCTTTAAATGTACTCCGGTTGACTGCTTTTCGACCATGATCCTGGTCGAATTTCGATCAGGATTCTAGTCGAATTATTGGCCGTTTTTGCAATTTCGATCAGGAATCCTGACCCCTTGGTTCAGGATTTTTGACTTGGGATCCTAACCTCTCAAATCAGGAATTCTGACCCCTTAGATCTAGATTCTGGTCGAATTAAGTCCATTTTCTTCACTCTAGTCGAAGGCTTTTCGATCAACATCCTGACCTCTTAGATCAAGATTTTTGACTTGGAATCCTGACCTCTTAAATCAGGAATCCTGACCCCTTAGATCAGGGTTCTGGTTGAATTAAGGCCATTTTCTTCACTCTGGTTGAAGGCTTTTCGATTAGCATCCTGACCTCTAAGATCAGGATTTTTGACTTGGAATCCTGACCCTGTAAATCAGGAATCCTAACCCTTTAGATCAGAATTTTTGAATTGTAAATCAGGAATCCTGACCTCTTAGATCGTAATTCATAACCCTCAAACCTGAATCCACAATCCTTAGATCTGGATTGAGATTGAATTATGGGTTTTCTTGGTACCCAACTCGAGGGGTTTTCAACCTGGGTCGAGGTCAATCATGACTAATGTCTAGCTTTTAAATCGATCTTTGGCTTGCCCTACGCAAAAATACTCATAATATTTACTCATTCCTCACATTCTTCGAGCCTTCCATTGGATGGAACGTGGCCTATTCGAGCCTTCAATTGAATGGAACGTGGCCGATTTGAGCCTTCAACTGAATGGAACGGGGCATATTCGGGCCTACATTTCAACTTAGTCTGATCAGGTGGTGTGTCCTACCCAGATGCTCAGATACGATAAACCTTGAGGTTTGGGGTATGCCAAGTCTGAGCACCACATTTCTTCAGTCTACTTCATGAAGAAATCAATTACAACTATCACGAACTTCCTTTAAGCACTTGCCACTGGGAATGAACTGAGAACTCCTATCCCCCACATTGCCATTAGGAATTGGGGAACTCAAGGTTGTCGAAATTTCTGGGGATTGATCAATAGTTGAGTATTTTTGGAGATCGATCGCACATAATTCTTTGCATCAACCATCATGTCTGGTTACTAAAATCCCAATCGGGTCATCTATGGGCAAGGGTCCTACCCCCCGAATGTTGCCACCAGATTTCCACAGAAATTTCTTTCTGGGCTAACTTCACGTTTTG
This sequence comes from Saposhnikovia divaricata, assembly GCA_036435485.1. Lineage (NCBI taxonomy): Eukaryota > Viridiplantae > Streptophyta > Magnoliopsida > Apiales > Apiaceae > Saposhnikovia > Saposhnikovia divaricata. The sequence continues at coordinate 37,723,382 of CM071595.1, forward strand.
AGGCCCTAGTATACTAACCGATAACTTCCATGTCTCCAAGGCATTGTCGGGTAACTAACCGGTTTCTTGGTGAGCCTTTGCAGTATCTATCCAATAGATTTCCACACCTGCAAGTGTTTTTAGCTTTTCTGTCATTGCTTCGGGTCTTCAAGACTTGGAAGTGAAAACTTTGATAAAATTATCTAACTTTGAGAAGGCAAACTTAGGTAGGACATTAGCCTTTACGTTTTCCTTCCTCTGGATGTACTTCATGTAACACTCATTGAATTGAGTCAAGCTTCAAGTATTTTGTCGTGGTTCCAGCCCTAGCCTCAAACTCACCTTTCACTTGTGGTATTACCGATCTTGAGTCCCTATAGACTTTGAAGTTTTTGACCCTCGGGCCTTCAACCAAGTCCTACTATCAAGGCTTTGCATTCAGCCTCATTGTTTGTTATTGGGAAATCCAACTTCGGGGCATACTCATGCATGAGCCCACCAGGGTATGTTCTGACTTAATTTTGTTTTTGATTCTCCATCAAAATTGAGCATCCAATTCTCTTGAGTACCGCTCTTTAATCTTCCTTCTCTAATTCCTTGCCCTCATAGGGTACTAGCTACCTCCTGCCCCCCGACTTCTTGGTTGTCAATGGTGTATTCAACCACGAAGTCAGTGAGTGTTTGGGGATTTATTGTGGTTACTTTGTCTCACACAAGACCTTTCTCATATAACAGATCGGTTTTTGAACTTTGTCTTCCCTTTTCATGAGGATGACACTCAAAGCCGTATCAAATACAACTAAGTATAGATAGAGTAACTTTCCGTAATTTAGTTATGAACACATGGAGGTTTCGTTTCAAGGATTGCTCTACCATTATCGGGATTGGCCTCAATTTCAATGATTGGAGACCATAAAACCCAAAAATTTTCCTGATCTTATGTTGAAGGCGCATTAAGTCAGATTCAATATCATCCTCTGGTGCATTAACACCTCAAATACCTCATAAGAATGCTCGATGTGATGTGCCTTATCGAGGCTCTTGATTAACATGTCATTTACATGAACTTCTATACTCTTCCCAATAAGATGCTCAAAAATCTTATTCAAATATCTTCAATATGTCGCCTCTTTGGGACGTCACCTTTATTGCACTGGTCAATGTTATCATTCTTGGGTAGGGGAAAGTAGTCAATGAGACATGCATCTTTCATATCAATGAATTCAATACCCATCCTTCATTCTCCATTGGCCTTCCTACTTCTTGGAATCAAAATTTCTTTTCTTCCATTTCATCGTCTCCCTATTCAGGTGGACGTCTAGTTTACGTAATTAATTGGGGGTTAACCTCCATCATATCAGCTAATGTCCAAGGAAACACAACACCATTCTCTTGTAGGAATGCATGCAATTTGCCATTCAAGGATTCATTCTTTCCTTGTTCCACGTTTATGGGGGATGCAAAACTTTTCTCATGAAGTTTTCATCAATGAATGGGGCAATATGTGCCCTACTTAGTCCTTTAAAGGAGCTGACTGAGTTCGGGGGCAACCGACTATACCATCATTGTGTCATGCCCCCCATGGTTTGAGGGAACGCCCTACACTTGATTGCATTGGTCATGGGTTAAAGTTAGTAGTTCATTGGAGGATGTCCTCACATGATTAGTGGGATCTCCTGCCCCATCACACACCTCGATAGTGGGCTTCTTGAATTTCCTTGAGATATGAGCATTCATTATCTCGTTGGTGAAGTACAAGATTGGATCATCACGATCTCCTAAAGGCATCGATCCATCGGGATCAGCCCTTTTTGAATCAACCATTTTCCTCCTAGGGGTATCACTCGCGTTAATAAAATAGGGGATCTTAGCCCTTGGGGGTTGCCTAGCCTATTGTATTTCCAAGTTTATCTTCAATTTTTGGATATACGCTTCACGAGCGAGTATCCTCCCTCCTAAAGTCTTGGTAGCCAATCCTTTGGATCCACGGGATTGAGAAGGTCCTGACCCTCCTTCGAGATCCTTTCCTGGTTCTCTTTTTGTGATAGTTATCTTCAGTAGAGGATGATGAATCACCAACAATAAAGGGTCTGGAAAAATCACTACTCATTCATTGGCGTTCTAGGCCTTGAATTCATTGAGGCACGTATGCCTCATGTTGATGGCCATTTCTACCATTGATGATTGACATCCCATTGGTGGGAACCTAAGTTCATTGTGTAATGACAAAGATGGACATCTGTAGTCACAATGGTGCGCTAAAGGGGCGACACCACCATCCGGAGGAGAACCAGGCAAGGATCTCGAAGGAGAACGACTAATGAATATAACTATCAACCAGGAATCATCCCTAAATTTGTTGAACCTACAATCGGTTGATGCAGATTAGTATTTTGAACCCCCAAATCCTTTCTTTTATGTCCTGAAGAGCCGTTCCTTGAGTCCCTCGGGGTTGAGAATGTCCTACTCCTCCGGTGGGCTACTTACCTTGACATCTCTTGTTAGAATGGACGTCCTCTTCCTCATCTTCTACATACGAGTAGTGATCTTGGCGTATGATTCGGAGAAACTTTGGTTTCCTCCAACAAGGGGACCAAGCATTCAATGTATTGAGGCACATACTTCTTATGAGTAAATCGATGGTTCCATCAGCACGCAATTAGGAATGGAGACAACCCATAAATGGGGTTTTGAGTTATTGGAATTAGCATGACGATGGTGGCGATCCGTGCTCCTTGTACTCCATTAGACAGAGATAAAACCACCATCTGCAATTGGGGATTTTCTCCTTGAGTTAATGGATTTTGAATCGCCCCTTGGGGATCACCCATTGGAGACGCGTCTTTGGGGGATTCGTTCCTTGATTGGAAGTTAAGGGTAGTGGATCATCAATCCGATTGCTCTTTCATCGTCGTTATTGCACGATCGAGACTTCTCCCCTTTGCTACATGCGGAGGTTTCAAGCCTCAAATACTGGGCAAATCATCCTCTCGTTGAGGTGGAAGCCCATAACTTGGGTTATAATTTATTAATGGTGGAAGCATCATGGTAGAGATTTGTAATCATGCTTGCCTATTATGGGCATAATCATGCCTAGGACTGGGGATCCGCCCCTGGAGAGTTTAAAATCATTCTTTGGACTTCAGCTCCTTGGAGACTCGTTTAAATTCCTGTTCCCAGATGGTCAAACCCTTGAATAGTGGTATGTGTTGGTTGGATTCCAACAATGGTGATCAGAACGCGTATTAAGGCTGGTGGATCATCACATGCATTTTTTTTATATCCATGTATTTCCCATGGTTGACGTCTACGTCCCACAGACGGTGCCTAATGTTGTGGAATAAAAACTAGGGCGTAATTAATTAGTGTATTGATTGCTAGGGATTGAAAGCTTCGAGCTTTAAAGGTGGCTGCTCTTGTTGTCGGGGACTAACTCGGTCCTAATAAGATGCCTACGCACCTTGATGAATATCAAGAATCAAGCCAAAACGTAGTTCTTGGTGATGCCCTCGGGGGCTAGGGTGGCAGGGGCACATGAACGACGTAATTGCTTGTATGTCCTTATTCGAGGATTAAGCCTAAAACGTCGGTGACGTATTGAGCTATGCCCAAAACTATTTTTTAGAGAGCGAGGGGTCTGGCTCTTTATATAGGCATTGGGTGCCTTGAATTAGGATATGGTTTGGTGTCTTGGTGGACAAGTTACCCACTTTAGATAGAATTCTGGATCCTTCCATGAGGGAGGCTGATTCCTATTGGACTCGTATGTCTTGGAGGCTACTCGTTGAATGGATTGGTTCCCTTTCGGACTCAATAAAATGAATTTATTATTTAATTTAGGATCTTGGGCCTCATTACTGGCCTTTGACCTTTAACTAACCTAGGTTTATTCAATGCAATATTACATGTATTTTTAGGGCTTACTTTCAGCCCATAACACTAATATAATTATGTTTTTTAAATTGAATATAATTATATCTAATATTAGAAAATAAGTTTATTTGATTGATGGAAGTATTATATTCAAATACGAAAAAAAAAATTAATGATCAAAATCAAATATAATTAGATTTTTTAAATTGAAAAGAACTTTCAATTTAAAAATTTGTTATTTTATTTTCTTTTCAATTTTCGAGTAGTTCAATATATTTTTTAGTCCAAAAATATAAATGATAGAGAACAAATGAACACACGACCTCATTTTATGTGATTATTAAATGTTTATATTTTTAATTTTTATCTAGTATAGTAAATTTAGAAAGAACTAAAACTAGTGCCCTCATTTTGATTTTATAATAAATTGACAGTGCATGGACTATTCTCCTTCAGTTAAAATATAGATTAATAGTTTCTTTTTGAAACATAGATAAATAGTTTTAGTTCGGATCCCTAATGAATGAACCATAAACAGATAAGTCTAAACAATTATAATCTATTCCATTTCCAAGAAATATATTAATCTCTCTTTTCAATTATTAACAGGTTAATGACCCAACTTAACTATAAATATTTATCCTTTATAAAATATCCAAAATATTGTAGAATTTTTAAATTTATAAAAATAATAAAATATAAACATAAAAGAATACGCATATTTATGATTCTCTAGACTAGATTTTTGAAAAAATTACTATCTTAATCCTATGGAATTCAGATTATAATAAATACCCTTTTCTAAAAATTTGGATGCAAAAAGCAAAAGAATAGGAAAAAATAGACTAATCGTGTATCTAAACATTTAGAATATTATTTACTTATTTCTAAAAATAAGAAACAAAATTAGAAACATTATAAATCAAATTTTTCTAGATTTTGTCAATTGATAAAAAATGCGAAAAAGAAAGTTCATTTTTTTTTAGAGTGTAAAAAACATTTTCTTGAATATTATTTCCTTATTGCTAATGGATGATTCTACTTCTTTGAACTTATGGTGTGTGACCAATCCTACAAATTTTTGAATTTTGTTAAATAAAACTAAAAAAATAAACATATTTAAAAAACAATTACTAAGACATTCTGCTAGCTATAAAAGAAAAGGAGTAATTGGTCTAAAATGTCGCAACTCAAAACACCCAAAATATCAAGTTCTCTATTTTCCTCAACTTAACTCTTTTTTTCTACTATCACATTAAAATCTTTTACAATCTTTCTCTACCTTCCTCCTTCCACGTTGGTAACTCAAGTTAGAGGTGAGCTTCCAAAATGTCACTAAATTTCACTTTTTTTTTTTCATTCATGTTGTAAACGTTATTTTTCCCTGATAGATGGCTCAAAACATTGTCCTTGCTAGAATTCAGCAACTGGAGACTATGGAGAATCATCTGTACCTCATTTTTCATCTAATTTTGTCAACTTTAAGTTATTTCCTTTTTCCCTCAGGCAGAATTAGGATTCTAAAACACAGATCTAATTGAAAGTTGGGGAGTATTCTAAAAGATCGTTTTCATCGTACAATCATTTATCCAAATCGCTAAAATCATTGAATAGTTTATGTTTATTTGATTTTAGGTGTTCACACAAGTACTGTTAGTTTTTTTTGTTAAATAGGTGAATTATAGATTTTTTAGTTAAATAAATGAATTAGATGGAATGATACTTCAATTAGATGGATTTATTAGAAAAGCATTAGTAAAAATTTTGTTTTTGAAGATGTCTAGTGTAAATCTAGCAAATGTGCAGTCATGTTAGTTCGCTCATTTCCTCTTCATTTACTTTGAGGTCATTAGTAAATAACTTGCCATTCATGTTACTTAGTTTAATTGTAATGTAAAAATTTACTTTCACATCTTCTGTCGTGCATCTGATGATTTTGCATACAGGGTTTGGTAAACGGCCAACTGGAAGAGTGTTATATATTAGCACACGAATATGGGGGAATGAATTCTTTGCTGAATTGCTTAGTAGTTCTAACAAAGTGCAAGCACTTACATAGGGAGGATGGATAATATCTTGTACGTATCAATCTCCACATAATTCGATCTGTTGTGTTTTTAAGTTAATGTTATTCTAGTACATTCTTACTTCTCTTGTTTATCTATTTAATTTTTGAATTTAAGAATGACAAAAGTAATTTCGACCAAATATAGTCGAATTTAGTCCAGTTCCAAAATTCGATCAAATTCGGTGGAAATTAGTCGTGCTGTTATTTTCGACCAAATCTGGTTGAAAATAGTAAATTTTAGATGAAAAGAATTTTTTGTAGCCACGTGTCACGTTTCTATTGGCTAAGGAGGAAGCACATGTATTGCCACATGTATTGCTATATAAAATTAATCTAGACCATCCATTTATTTTTTAAGTATTTCCTCCTAGTCATTAATTTAATTACATTCATTTCTTTTTCTTTTATATTCTTCATCCATTCATATTCTCTCATAAACATTCTTTTATACTTGTACTCCATTCTTCTTCTCTAACAAACATACACATCAATTTATGTACATCAATTTTTTTTTTTTTATGTTCTTGAGTTTTCAGGAATCAAACCAACATTTGGAGGCATTATCGATATCCTATTTGCACGCTCTTAGTCGAATCGAAGCCTTCATCATCCTCTATCCAAAAATATCATCAGATTTTGTGGGGATATAATTTATGAATTTCTACTAGTTTTAGTTTGGATCCCTAGTGGATGAACCATAAACAAATAAGTCTAAACAATTATAATCTATTCCATTTCTAAGAAATATATTAATCTCTCTTTTCAATTAGTAACAGGTTAATGACCGAACTTAACTATAAATATTTATCCTTTATAAAATTTCCAAAATATTGTAGAATATATAAATTTATAAAAACAATAAAATATACACATAAAAGCATACACATATTTATGATTCTCTAGACTAAATAGAAGTTAGACTAAATAGAAGTGAGTTATCCTTAAATTTTAAAAAAAATTACTATCTTAAGCCTATGGAATATTAAAATACATACCCTTTTCTAAAAATTTGGATGTAAAAAGCAAAAGAATAGGAAAAAAATAGACTAATCATGTGTCTAAACTCTTAGAATATTATTTACTTATTTCTAAAAATACGAAATAAATTAGAAACATTATAAATCAAATTTTCCTAGATTTTGTCAATTGATAAAAAATGCTAAAAAGAAAGTTCATTTTTTAGAATGTAAAAATCATTTTCTTGAATGTTATTTCCTTATTGCTAACCGATGATTCTACTTCTTCGAACTTAGGGTGTGTGACCAATCCTACAAATTCTTGAATTTTGTTAAATAAAAATAAACAAATTTAAAAAACAAATACTAAGACGTCCTTAATCAAAAATATCAAGTTCTCTACCTTCCTCAACTTGACTCTTTTCTCAACTATCACATTAAAATCTTTTACAATCTTTCTCTACCTTCCTCCATCCTCGTTCGTAACTCCAGTTAGAGGTGAGCTTCCAAAATATCACTAAATTTTACTCTCTTTTTTTTATTCATGTTGTAAACGTTATTTTTTCCTGATAGATGGCTCAAAACATCGTCCTTGCTAGAATTCAGCAACTGGAGACTAAATTTTACATTTTTTTTGTCATTCATGTTATCAAGTACTGTTAGTTTTTTTTTTGTTAAATAAGTGAATTATTGATTTTTTTGAAAAATAAATGAATTAATTAGATGATTGATAATTCAATTAGATGGATTTATTAGAAAAGCATTAGTAAAACATTTGTTTTTGAAGATGTCTAATGTAAATCTAGCAAATGTGCATTCATGTTAGTTCGCTCATTTCCTCTTCATTTACTTTATGGTCATTAGTAAATAACGTGCCATTCATGTTACTTAGCTTAATTGTAATGTAAAAATTTACTTTTCACATCTGCTGTCGTGCATCTGATGATTTTGCATACAAGGTTTGGTAAACGGCCAACTGGAAGAGTATTATATTATGTATTAGCACACGAATATGGGGGGAATGAATCCTTTGCTGAATTGCTTAGTACGTTCTAACAAAGTGCAAGCACTTGCATAGGGAGGATGGATAATATCTTGTACGTATCAATCTCCACATAATTCGATCTGTTGTGTTTTTAAGTTAATGTTAATTATTCTAGTACATACTTACTTCTCTTGTTTATCTATTTAATTTTTGAATTTAGGAATGATAGTAGTAATTTCGATCAAATATAGTCGAATTTAGTCCATCTCCTAAATTCGACCAAATTCCGTCGAAATTAGTCGTGCTGTTGTTTTCGACCAAATCTGATTGAAAATAGTAAATTTTATATGAAAAGAATTTTTTGTTGCCACGTGTCACGTTTTTATTGGCTAAGGAGAAGCAGATGGATTGCCACATGTATTGCTCTATAAAATTAATCTAGACCATCCATTTCTTTTTTAAATATTTCATCCTGTACTACAAGAAAAAGTTCAACAGACATCACACATTAGACATCGATTGTAAATGCCACTGATGTAAAAAGATGTAATAACATCACCCCGCATGAAACTGATGTCTTTGCTTTTCGTAAACATCAATTTTTTTAAAATTGATGTCTAAAGTCAACCTTTAAAAAATAAAACGCGTGCCCTTCTTTTTGTTTCCCCCCTTCGTTAAAATTTTCCCCTCTAAGTCAAAATTTCCCCCCCCCCTCATCAAATATTTCCCCGCCTATACACAATTATTCCTCCCTTCACACAAATTAAACACAAAACTAATTAAACAAAATTCATAAAAACTAAACTCTCGATACTCTCACTCTCTCTCTCTCTCTCGACTGAATCTCTCTCGACTCTCCCTCTCATCTCTCTCTCGTCTCTCACCACCACAACTCACTACCACCATCACTCACCTATATTCTATCTCTTTCACACTCGAAGCCCCGAAGAGCTCTTTCTCTCTCTCAAACCCCGAAACTCTCTCTCCCACACTCAAATCAAAATCGATTTGTTCGAAGGTCAAAACTCGAATTAGTTTGATTTATCAATGGGTAAGCCTAAATTTGATATGTTCAAACTTATAAGTTGGATTAACTCGATTATTTACAAATTGGGGTTTTAAAATTGAAACCCTAAGTTTTTATTTGGGGTTAATTTAATTTATATGTAATTTATGTATATATGTATGTGTATTAATTATTTTATATATGTATATGTATGTAGTGCTATGAGATTTTGAGGCAAAATCATCATATGCTTGCTTCTATTCATCAAAGAAGATCAGTTCTATAATGGGTTTTTTATTTTTGAATTCTAAATTTTTTATTTTTTGGTGGATTCCACAAGAGCCAAAGAATTTGGTGTCATGTATATGTGCAAAATAGATGTGAACTTTTTGATTAAAATGTAGGTGGAAAATTGGTTTATCAGACCACAAAGAAGAGAGCTAGTGGACCTAAATGCGCTGTTACTGGTAAGAGAATCTGAGGGGTACTTTATTTTCTTCATTTTTATATGTTTATCATGAATTTATGTATGTTTGTATATGTAATTAGTATGAATTTATGTATATATAGTGAATTAAGTTTTAGGATGTTCATTTTGGTACTCTTTTTCCGCTAATCTTACCAAGCATATAACTTTTAATTCTTGTTTAGTGTATGTGCTCTAAGTTTTGAGTATTGAAAAATGAATACATTGTGCCTATGTTATGTGCTTTAACTATTTTATATGGTTTAGCAATATGCATACTTTGTGCCTATTTGGGGTTCTGATCTTAGTAATTTTGGTACCAGTCCCATGGTTATTGTCAGCCAAGGGATAAGACATGTAAAAGGGAACTAGTATACAATTGGTGATTTAAAGACATGGTTCAAGTACAGACCTGTTAATGCTAAAAGATACGGACTGAAGACGAATGAGGTATTATTGTTGGATTACAAGGAGTTGAACCAGCATGTTCCTTTCAAGAAAATGGCTCCTTATAGGGAGAAGAAATGGAAGGTCCCTCGTAGTAAGATAATCAACCAGAAGCGAAGATTAAATCACTTCTTGAAGGAGAGACGTCATATGGTCATAGAACTCACAAGAGGAAGTATAGAGATGACGAAAATTTTTGAAGTATGTATTTATATCCCATTTCCCCTGTGTTTCCCTTATATGTACATTGTATCAAGAATAATAGAACTACAATAGAATCCGTAACTAAACTAATCATTATTTGTAACTGAACTAATTGAAGGTGGACTTGGACCTTTGAAACTATTAGCGGTTTCTGGATATCAAATTGACTCGTGATAACAATATAACTATTGGAAAGATTTATCAGGTTTGCGATTATATATGAGAGTATGCTTGTCTAATCTTGTGTATTATGTCAAGTTTATTAGTTTGCAAAATTAACTAATGAAGCTTTGTTCTTTTTAATAGTATGTAATTGACAAGGAGAGAAGGGGTGATTACCTGAGAAAAACTATACAGGTCCAGCTGATGTTTGTGTCATTGAGCTTGGTGGCACAATTGGTTTGTCAATTCTTAGAACATTTTTCTACCTTTTGTCAATTAGTTTGTGTCATTGATGTTTATGTATTGTTATGTTATGATATGGAGTGGCTATTAACGAGGTAATTTTTAGTTTTTGTTTTAGTTAAAATTTTGATTTTGGTTTTTTTGTTGTGTGTTTATTTGTTTTGGTTAAGTGAATGAAAATCAAGTTATTCTATCAAGGGTATTGGACTAGGATGGATGTAGGTGACAATATGTAAATTATTTAGTTTTGATGATTGTTTTCGATTGCCATGGTATTGGTTCAAACATGGAATAGTTGAATTCTATTGTAGGCCACTAGGCCTACCTTGCACATTTATGATTCTTTATTTGTGTCCCCGAGCAGGATATGGTTTAAGGTGAATCCAATCTTTGATTTGTTCTTTCTAATAGTGCTGGAATTGAAGCTTAAAAAGACATTTTAATTGGACAACTAAAAGTTTGTAATACGTATACAATGAGCAATGCTTGAGTACCCAGAATGAATCCTGTATGCTTACGGGGAATATTATAATTATTTGCACTTGTGGCTGGTCAGGCCTTTTTTATATTTAACATGGGTTCTATTGTAGGTCTCTGTTCTTAAGATTTCTTTTTTATATACCTTTGCAGTTTATCCTGTCTATTGTTATCCTAAAGGTGGAAGATGACTGCCCTGGTGACCTAGACTTCTGGTATCGCCATATTTCTAAAGGTGTTTGGCCTTTCTCCACTGCGGATCATGGATGGCCAATTTCAGATTGCGCCGCTGAAGGACTCAAGGTAGTCACCGTTCATATTGCAGTGTTGCTTCAGTATACCGTTTGCGCCTTAGTAGAAATGTGAGTGACAATTGTTTAATATGACGTTTATTAGTTAATAATGCAGTGTATTTATTATTTTCTGAGAGTGATTTTTCCAATTTTATTGGTCTGATTCATGATTGTGGAATCGATATGCAATACTGTGAACAAAATGGGAGCTGTGGTAGATGATATGTGTTTACAAGTATAGATGCTAGGTGGAGGGTATGCCCATTACTTTCACTTCTGTATTAAATTATGGTACTCAAGTTTTCGAGGCTAATAAGTATGCTATTGTGTTTGTAGAATTATTGGTCAAGCGACTTTCTCTGAGATGTAGAGAATTAACTAAACATATATATATAAGTGTTTGAATGTATATGAGAACTGAGAATTGAGGAACTACTTCCTTGATATTAAAATTCAAACGAATACAAGAATTATTTATAGGCTATGCTCACCACAGCGGTAGCTACAAAATAGGATCTTAATAGATAAAACTTACACTACTTTACCTAAAATAACTTAATATAGCTAAGACCAAATCTTCACACTGGTGTATACAAATCATCACAGCGTGTTTATTATCTTCACACATCATACCAATGTGTGTTTATTTATCTATACACATCATACCAATGTGTACGACTCTTATCTAGTTTGGATTAACTAAAGCAATAAGCCCATCAACTTAAGTAAAAACCCAACATTCTCTCCCTTAATCCAAACTTTTCATGCCCATTAGCTTCCTCATCTCTTCAAACTTTGTCACTGATAACGCCTTTGTTAACATGTCGGCTCTTTGTTCACCAGTCCTTACAAACTTCACAATCACTTCACCCCTCTCAATACAATCTCTAATGAAATGATAACGGATGTGAATGTGTTTACTGCGACCATGGAAGACAGGGTTCTTTGTCAAGTCTATAGCTGATTTGTTATCGACATAAATCACTACTGGACTTGGTCCTATATCAGTTACTTGCATCAGCAAATTCCTTAACCAAATTCCTTGGCATGCAGCTGCTGTAGCTGCCATAAACTCAGCTTCACAGGTAGATAAAGCTACGCACCTTTGCTTCTGAGACACCCACGTTATCAAGTTTTCATTCAAGTAAAAACACATGCCACTCGTGCTCTTTCTATCATCTGTATCTCCAGCAAGATTACTGTCTGAAAAACCAGCTAGCAAATAATTACCCGTTCCTTTTGAATACACGAGTCCATACTCCAACGTACCTTTCACATAACGAAGTATACGTTTCACTGCATTGTAGTGCAGCACCGTGGGCCTCTCCATATATCTGCTTACTACACCAACCGCATAAGCAATGTCTGGACGGGTGTGAACTAAGTACCTTAGTCCTCCAACCAAGCTTCTATATTGAGTTTCATTCACCTGCTTCCCTGTCTCATCTTTACTTAGCACAACTTTGGTTTCCATCGGATTCTTTACCGGATTACAACTCAACATACCTGCTTTCTCAAGTAATTTTCTAGCATAAGCTGACTGTCTCAACTCAATATATTTGTTTCTTTGATCCACCTCTATACCAAGGTAGTATGCTAGTTTCCCCAGGTCGCTCATCTCAAACTTATTCTTCATCTCCTGCTTAAACTTGTTAATATTTGACACACTTGAACCTGTTATTAGTAAGTCGTCCACATAAACAGCAACAATCAAACATTCATCTCCTTCACGTTTTGTATAAACAGCATGCTCGTATGGACACTTCTCAAAGCCCAACTCTCTTAAGCTCCTGTTCAGTTTTGCGTACCAAGCCCGTGGAGCTTGGCGAAGACCGTACAATGCTTTCAATAACCTGTAAACCTTATTTTCTTTTCCCTTCTTCACAAAGCCTTCCGGTTGAGTCACATAGACCTCCTCAAGTAGTTCTCCGTTCAAAAATGCTGACTTCACATCAAGGTGGTGTGCTTCCCACCCGTTCTTAGCTGACAATGCCAATAATAAACGCACTGTTTCTAGTCGAGTGACAGGTGCGAATACTTCATCAAAATCAACACCTTTTTTCTGGACATATCCCTTAGCGACTAATCTCGCCTTGTGTTTAATTATTTGTCCATTTGTGTCCCTTTTCAACTTGTACACCCACTTCAAATTGATTGCTTTTCTCCCTGCTGGCAAGTCAGTCAATACCCAGGTCTGATTCTTTTCTATGGCGTCAATCTCTGTTTGCATTGCCACCTTCCACTCGCTTTCTTTTACTGCCTCACTAAACCCAGTTGGCTCATCAATACCAGCATATAGCAACTCATCATCAGGAATCTCTACTTCTTCAGTGTCATTGTAAACATCACTTAGCAAACGAAATTTCCTAGGTTCTGTGGATTCTGCGCTATGTTCGCTGTTCTGACTGCTAACTGCATCATCAAAATCTCGTTGCAAATTTCTGGCCACTTCTCCTTGTGATTCGTTCGACTGGGAATCTGTAGAGCTACTCACAGGCGTCTGTGAACTTACAGGAGTTGTCACCCCTTCACCTGACGTCTGGGAGTCATTAGGCTGACTCTCTCCCTGAGTTTCAGCATCAATATTAATAACAACAAATGAATCAACAAGTGATTTCGAACCTTCTGTCACCTGTTTACTCCAGTCCCAACTTTTATTCTCTTCAAACACCACGTCACGACTGACATGTATTCTCCCAGTATTAGGATCATAAAGTCTATAGGCTTTTGTACCTGGTTCTTTTCCAAAATAAACCGCAGGCTTGCTTCTATCATCAAGTTTTCCTGTATGTGCCTTAGCAATTTTCATATGAGCCAGACAACCAAATACTTTTATATGGCCCAGGTTTGGTTTTGAGTCCGTCCATGCTTGATAGGGAGTCACCTCAGACAAAGCACGAGTTGGTAAACGGTTCAAAATATACACAGCTTGACGTACTGCCTCACCCCAGAAAAATGATGGCAGCCCTTTCTCCTTCAAGAAGCTTCTTGCCATAGCAACCACTGTCCTGTTGCGTCGTTCTACCACTCCATTCTGTTACGGAGTGTAGGGAGCAGTTAAATGTCTTTGTATACCAGCTTCTTGACAGTATTCTTCGAATGCCTTCGAGACAAACTCACCACCTCTGTCTGTTCTGAGTGTTTGTATCACTTCTTTTGTTTCCTTCTCTACAAGCACTCGAAATTTTTTAAAGTGTTCTAAGGCTTCATCTTTCGTTTTCAACATAAAAACCCACATGATCCTTGAGAAATCATCCACTAACAGAAAGAAGTATCTGTTGCCACTTGGTGTTGGAGGTGATATGGGGCCACACAAATCAGCGTGTACCAATCCCAATATCTTTTTTTGCTATAAAGGTGCTTTGTGCAGGAAATGGCTTTCTTGCCTGTTTTGAGAGTAGACAACCACTGCATGTTTCTTTTGGTTGAACAAAGTCAGGTATGCCATCAGCCATGTGAGCATTGGACATCAACTTCATTGCTTTAAAATTAACATGCCCTAATCGTGAATGCCACAACCAGGACGTTTCTTCCGACTTTGACAACAAGCACTCATTACTGCTACTCTCAATTATAATCTTATACAGCCTGTTCAGTGAACGCTTAACTTTCATCAACAAATCTCCCTGTTTTTCATAAATCCACAAGAAATCTCCATGCATAATAACTTTATTCCCATTTTCAGAGAGTTGTCCTAACCTTATGATATTACTGCACAAACTTGGAATAAAATATACCTCATGAAGCAATCTCTCTTCTCCATTTTTACACTTCAAAATGATCGATCCCTTTCCTTTTATTTCAACAGTCGAGCCATCTCCAAACTTTACCTTGCCAGTGACTCCTTCATCCAGCGTTTTAAACTTCTCACGGTGGCCAGTCATATGATTACTAGCCCCGTTATCCAAGTACCACAGATTTGATTGCACATTTTCACCATGGCTAAGTTTTGGGATTACTGCTTCCTCATTCAACAATACCACGTTATTTGGCTTCACTCCGCATTCTGCAACCAGCAACGCGGGTTCATCATCTGGGATTTGGGTCAGATTTGCCTCTGATTTTGCATCACCTTCTCGACCCTTTTCACGCTTGGGTTTACGACATTCTGATGCATAATGTCCGTAACCATTGCAGTTGAAGCACTTCAATGTACTCCTATCTCGACCTTGATTGTTACGCCTGCTGCCTTCTTCCTGTCGTGACTGCTGTCCTCTACCAAATCCAGCATTCCTGAAAGTGCCTCTACCTCTTCCACGATTATAAGTTGTGTTTCTTGGTTTCTGATTGTGAGTCCCAGGGGTCCAGTTTTTATTGCTTCTCTTCGACCACTCCTCCTGAGTCAAAAGTAATTTTCCACCGGAACTTCCAGTGTTCTCTATCCGACCCCTCATTCTTTCCTCATGCGCCTTGAGTCTACCCACAACCTCATCAATTGTCATCTTCTCCACATCGCCAAATTGCTCAATCGTTGAAGCAATCTGCAAGAATTTAGAAGGCATCGCTCGTAACAGTTTTTTCACAACATAAGATTCCTCCATGGTTTCACCTAAAGTGCGGATATTGGTCACAATCCCATTCACCTTCATGCAGAAATCTTCTAACTGGTCACCTTCTTTCATGTTCAGTGATTCCAGTTCCGTTTTTAAAGTTTGCACCTTTGCCAACTTAACTCTATCAGCTCCCATACACATCAGTTTCAATGCCTCCCATGCCTCCTTCGCAGTCTTTTTCTCAGCAATCGACAGGAGCATATCTTCAGGAATTCCCTGATAGATAGCTGCAAGTGCCACCTTATCCGTTTTGGCTTCAACTACACCCTTAGTATCACTCTGCTCTACTGCCTCCCAAACGCCTTGGGCCTGCATAAAAACACGCATCTTTATCGACCAGGCTGTGTAGTTTGTACGTGCCAACATAGGATAGCTTAACCCAACCATTCCATCTTTTTATTTTGTGGTCTCCATCGTTGCTGGTTTTGGCATATATTTGGGCATATACCACTGTATGGCTCTTGATACCACAATGTAGAGAATTAACTAAACATATATATATATAAGTGTTTGAATGTATATGAGAACTGAGAATTGAGGAACTACTTCCTTGATATTAAAACTCAAACGAATACAAGAATTATTTATAGGCTATGCTCACCACAGCGGTAGCTACAAAATAGGATCTTAATAGATAAAACTTACACTACTTTACCTAAAATAACTTAATATAGCTAAGACCAAATCTTCACACTGGTGTATACAAATCATCACAGCGTGTTTATTATCTTCACACATCATACCAATGTGTGTTTATTTATCTATACACATCATACCAATGTGTACGACTCTTATCTAGTTTCGATTAACTAAAGCAATAAGCCCATCAACTTAAGTAAAAACCCAACATGAGAAACATCAGTGGAAGTTCTCAATGCTAACAGACTCAATGCTAACGACAATCCTTTCTACTAAAACACTATTTGTCTGTAATATGACTGCTAACAGACTCAATGCTAGAAGCTATAAAAATGCTTGAAGTCGTTATCAAGTATGTTATTCTCACACTGTGTTACTGTGCCTGTTTCACTGTCAACACCATATTTTACAATTCAAAAATTATGCATATTTAAGGTACCACTTTCCATTGTTTCAGTCAAGACTAGCTTTAGAAATCTCTTTAATGCTTATTTAGTTACAGCTCTTACTTTCTTTGTTTTTATTTGATCCAAGAACATGCTGTATCTTCTGACAATCACGTTCATCTTTGTAGACAATTGCAGTGATTCCTATTGAAACTCAAGGGGTCTTACAGTTTGGATCTACACAACAGGTCAGCGCGAAGGTATACAAGCAATCTTTTCTTTAAAAATAGTAATATCAAGATATGTTGTCCCCATAATCGTGTAGTGACTTAAAATCTTGTTATTATCAAGGTTTTTATCTTATCTAATTTCCGTCAATCCAACATGCCTACATTAATTTTATCTTAGTTTACTCATATAAGCTAGAACTTATCTTCTTTGAGTTACGAGTTCCAAATTTATCTTTAAAAAATTAGAAAATTAGATAACTGGCTTTTACGTCCATCATAATGAATTCCAGAAAATGAGGATATTTTGAATAAGACAAAAAGGGTATTCAGAAAAACTTCTTGAATTACTTTCTGTCTAGGCGTCTAGCAATCTTTCTCAGGCATCCTTTCTTCAATATACAAAAACTTCTTACCAATCCATCTTGAAGGCTTGACACTTTACCAGATGTCATGAATCAGTTCTGTGATGTTATCTTAATGGCTACATGCATTCCCTAACAAATATTCATAATTAAGCTGAATCTATAGTGAACCTTTCCCCCCAGTTTACACTCTGA
Organism: Saposhnikovia divaricata; assembly: GCA_036435485.1. Taxonomy (NCBI): domain Eukaryota; kingdom Viridiplantae; phylum Streptophyta; class Magnoliopsida; order Apiales; family Apiaceae; genus Saposhnikovia; species Saposhnikovia divaricata. The sequence continues at coordinate 37,740,906 of CM071595.1, forward strand.
GCGATAATATGGATCAATGATGCATTGGGGTATTAATTCTATATTGGTTTGTCCTAATTAGAATGACCATAAGTTCTAGTCATTTACTGTTGGTTGAATGTTGATTGGGATGGTTTGGGTCCTCCATACTGAATCCACTGAGAAAAAGATTTTAGGCATGTAGGCTAGGTTACTGATATTGTATATATATTATGTTGACCAGTTTCACATTGCTTTTAATTCTTTTACCTATTGATTCCTATTTACCATCAATTTAATCATACCCTTGAGGTATAACTGTCAAGGATGATGATTAGTGGAAATGAAATCAAGAAAGAAGAAGGAATTAAATAACAATTAAACAAGACAATGATTTTAGCGTGGTTCAGTCTAGCTGCATTGCACAAGCCACACAAATATTATTAATCTCAATGTTAGGGTTTTATGAGTACTAGTAAAATATCTAAGAGGAAAATATTGGACCGAGTTCCCTGCATCTAGGCCTAAATTACATTTTTTTTCCTTAGCCTTATATTAGCCATTGAGGTGGCATGACCTTGTATTACTGCTAGCGGTGGGGGGCAACTGTCAATCCAGATAATCGGCTGTCAAGATATTAAAATGAACGAATCCCATCTCATCATTCTTAACAATTTCTCAGAGACTATAATGGGACTTCTGGAGTCGCATTTACAGTTTGATAGTAGTTTACCGTAAGCTGGCATATCTTCTTGTATTCAACATTTTTTTTGTTGGGTGCATAACATCATAATATCCTGCTCCTTTACATATCTTATTTTGTTCTTCGTTGCCTTGTATATACTCCTCGCAATATTGACATAATTTTCTCGTCACTATCGTCACATGTATTCAAAACTACTACGTTTTATTGTATTCTTACGTGCACGAGGTTTCCCATCTATTATGGGTTACATAGCTGAAGAATTTCTATCATTTTGTGTTGCATATTCTCCCTCTGATTGTTGTTACTCATGCACGTCACTTTGGCCTATAAAAAGGTTTCTGTAGACTGGCTACTGACAATTTCTGTTTACTGTATAGGTCACAACAGTTGAAGGAATCTAGCGAGTTTGATAATAAGTAATGTTCTGTTGTAGAGTATTTTTAATTCTACAACTAATCTTTGTACACCTGCCAGACGCTCCACACCTACCGAAAGCAAATCTGAAAAAGTACAAAACTCTTCCCGTGTAATTCAAGATGTGAGAGGTCTACACTTTACAATGAGTTAATTTATCAGACAAAGCAGGTTATGTACTTTGTTTTGTGGATGGGTACTTTTATGAGTTTAGTTTATTTTGTGGATATGTAGTTATGTTTACTTGCCTTGGATTTGGTACTTCGGATATGCAGTTTATGTAATTTGGATGTTGATGACATTGATTTTAATTTTGTCAATGACAATTGAGAAATTCTTATCTATTTTTGGATGAGTTTATTTTGGATGATTATATCTATTCAATGCAGCAGGTTATGTTTAAACAAGAAAAAGGCAACAGTTTAATAAATTAAAGAGATGATTATAACAATGAAATAAAACAGTTAATATAAAGAAAGGTGATGTAAAATATCAAATACAACATCAGTTTAATTATTTGACATAGATGTCTAATAGAACAATATAAATCAGTTTTTTTTGTGAAAAAACCGATGATCAAACATGAGTATAGGATGATGTCTAAGACTGATGTCTAAGACTACTATAGACATCACTTTATTTGCTAAAATTATGATGTCTAACATCCAAATAGACATCTTTTACAAAAAAGAAAGTGATGTGTATGTGAAAAATAACCTAGTTTATTATATGCTTTCTTGAATATAAGGCATGCAAATTGTTTATAAAATTAATTATATGTAACCTATTTTGTAGAACAACTGATGTGTATTGAAGTAAATACCGATGTCTATGTTAGTACTGGCCGATGTCACATCTCCTACCTAGACATCACATGCAAAATGACATAGACATCGGCCATAAATTATGTCTATTGACCCTTTTCTTGTAGTGCTAGCCATTAATTCAATTACATTCATTTCTTTCTCTTTTATATTCTTCATCCATTCATATTCTCTTATAGACATTCTTTTATACTTCTACTCCATTCTTCTTCTCTAACAAACATACACATCAATTTATGTACATCAATTTCTTTTTATTTTTTTATTTTTTTTATGTTCTTGAGTTTTCAAGAATCAAACCAACATTTGGAGACAGTCGAATCCAAGCCTTCATCATCCTCTATCCAAAAACATCATCATATGTAATTTGTGGGGATATAATTTATGAATTTCTCCTAGTTTTTATTTGGATCCCTAGTGGATGAACCATAAACAGATAAGTCTAAACAATTATAATCTATTCCATTTCCAAGTATATTAATCTCTCTTTTCAATTATTAACAGGTTAATAACCGAACATAACTATAATATTTATCCTTAATAAAATTTCCAAAATATTGTAGAATATTTAAATTTATAAAAATAATAAAATATACACATAAAAGCATACACATATTTATGGTTCTCTAGACTAAATAGAAGTGAGTTATCCTAAATCTTTTTAAAAAATTACTATCTTAAGCCTATGGAAGTCTGATTAAAATACATACCCTTTTCTAAAAATTTGGATGCAAAAAGCAAAAGAATAGGAAAAAAATAGACTAATCATGTATCTAAACTTTTAGAATATTATTTACTTATATCTAAAAATACAAAACAAATTAGAGACATTATAAATCAAATTTTTCTAGATTTTGTCAATTGATAAAAAATGCTAAAAAGAACGTTCATTTTTTAGAATGTAAAAATCATTTTCTTGAATATTATTTCCTTAGTGCTAATGGATGATTCTACTTCTTTGAACTTAGGGTGTGTGACCAATCCTACAAATTCTTGAATTTTGTTAAATAAAAATAAACAAATAAAAAAATTTAAAAAACAAATACTAATACGCCCTTGATCCAAAATATCAAGTTCTCTACCTTCCAGAACTTGACTCTTTTTTCAATCACATTAAAATCTTTTACAAACTTTCTCTACCTTCCTCTTCGTAACTCCAGTTAGAGGTGAGCTTCCAAAATGTCACTAAATTTTACTCTATTTTTTTCATTCATGTTGTACTTGATAGATGGCTCAAAACACCGTCCTTGCTATAGATGGCTCAAAACATCGTTCTTGCTAGAATTCAGCAACTGGAGACTAAATTTTACATTTTTTTTTATTCATGTGTTGAGTTTCAACCCAATGTGATTGTATGATTTGGGTGGTCCAAGATATATATGAGTAAGATAATAATTGAATGTGTACACAATTATTATATATGGTATGTCTTATTCACAAAGGTAGGTAATTAGTTGCCAAGAATTGAAAGGCTTGTATAACAAGTATGGTAAGACTTGTAGAACAAGTATGGCAAATCTTGGTGGCTAAGTTTTGGGTGGCTATAAAAACATAGTCATATTATGTTTTGATATATACTTGAGTATTGTTGGGCTTGAGTATTGTGTGAGTGATATACCGAGTGACTGATGTATTATTGATATTGTTAAGATTAATAATACGAGTTTGGGACGTGGGTTTTCCGCGTCAAATATATTTTTGTCTGTGCTTTGTTTTATTTTATTTATTTGTTTGAATCTCGTTAATTGTGTAGCCCCTAACTTACCAAGTGGTATCAAAGCCAAGGTTCAGGTTCGTGATGGATGAGGTTGAGGGAAAGTTCGAGGTTCAATTGGTATAGCAGAGCATGATTAAGGATTTGCTGACAATTAGATTGCTACTAAATCGAGAAGAGACAAAGTTACCTACGGTTTGAAGGTTGGCTTACACCATGGATCAATCCTGTGTTCGGACTCGAGATGGAAGAAGATGGAAGAGTTCATCGCAATTGTTTCAATGGCTTGATCAATCATGTGAACTATTTGGATGATACTACGGATTTTCTTCAGGAGACCGAAGGATTGTAAAAGCAAGTATCTGGTGACTCAATTGATGGAAGAGCACTCGTGGTGGTTGATGCATGTGATTTTGTAGATGGATACATCATTATGGTGAAGAACGATGCTGCTTTGGAGTTCACTAAACGGGTTTTAGCGACACTCAAAGATTGGAAGAGCAAGATGAGGAGATTCTTGTTCGAGGGAAGGGATTGGCGAATGGTCGTCGATTGCTTGATGGGTATTGTTCAACCCAATATGTGTATTGGGTTGGAGGGGAGGATTGCTGGGTTTCAACCCAATGTGATTGTATGGTTTTGGTGGTCCAAGATATATATGGGTAAAATAATAATTGTATGTGTACACAGTTATTATATATGGTATGTCTTATTCACAAAGTTAGGTAATTAGGTGCCAAGAATTGGAAGGCTTGTATAACAAGTATGGTAAGACTTGTAGAACAAGTATGTCAAGTCTTGGTGGCTAAGTTTTGGGTGGCTATATAAACATAGTCATATTATGTTTTGATATATACTTGAGTGTTGTTTGGCTTGAGTATTGTGTGAGTGATACACCGAGTGATTGATGTATTATTGATATTGTTAAGATTAATAATACGAGTTTGGGACGTGGGTTTTCCATGTCAAATATATTTGTGTGTGTGCTTTGTTTTATTTGTTTGTTTGAATCTCATTAATTGTGTAGCCCCTAACTTAACATCATGTTGTGAAGTACTGTTAGTTTTTTTTGTTAAATATGTGAATTATAGATTTTTTTGTTAAATAAATGAATTAATTAGATGGATTGTTAATTCAATTAGATGGATTTATTAGAAAAGCATTAGTAAAAATTTTGTTTTTGAAGATGTCTAGTGTAAATCTAGAAAATGTGCATTCATGTTAGTTCGCTCATTTCCTCTTCATTTACTTTAAGGTCATTCGTAAATAACTTGCCATTCATGTTACTTAGCTTAATTGTAATGTAAAAATTTACTTGTCACATCTTCTTTCGTGCATATGATTTTGCATACAGGGTTTGGTAAACGGCCAACTGGAAGAGTGTTATGTATTAGCACACAAATATGGGGGGAATGAATCCCTTGCTGAATTGCTTACTACATTCGAACAAAGTGCAAGCACTTACATAGGGAGGATGGATCATATCTTGTACGTATCAATCTCCACATAATTCGATTTGTTGTGTTTTTAAGTTAATGTTATTCTAGTACATACTTCTCTTGTTTATCTATTTAATTTTTGAATTTATGAATGACAATGTAGTTGACTTCAGAGTTTTGAAGCAAGTTTGCTGTGGCCTAAAGGCGCTGTTGTGTGGTAATATGTCTTTGCCAAAAACTGAATTTGCATACCTGCATCCTACATTCTCACTCTTTAGCATTTGTAGATAATGATTTGTATCTGGTCATACAATTTAAAGAATTCTACAGATAATTCACTACAAGGAATTTCAAGTCTAACAACGGATTTTATCCATTGTCTGATACCTGCAAACCCCGTTGTCTATCGGGGTGTCGTCTGATACGCACCTCAGACAACGGTATGAAAACTGTTGTGTGTTAGAGCGAGAGACAACGCTATCATCTCTAGACGCCGTTGTCTAATATCCAGAAACAACAACACAATGGTTTAGAAACCGTTGTTGTTTGGGATGCTACACAATGGTTTTAATTGAAGTAACACTTGTCTGAAAACAAATCACACAATCCTTTTAATTGAATAAACACTTGTCTGAAAGGAAATCACACAATGGTTGTAATTGAATAAACACTTGTCTGAAAGGAAATCACACACTATTTTCCATTTTTTATTCATAAACAATGCTTTACCAAAATAAAAATACAAAATCAGAACATTTACAAAAAAATCCAAATATTAACAAAATTACAAATAGACATCTTGTCCACAAAACTAAAACAAAAGGACAAAATCATACTAGAACTAAATATTTCAAGGTAGTGTCTGCAGTGAGCAAATTGAAGCCGAGGATGCCTAGACTGTTGCAGAGTAGGTCAGGCATATGGTGATACTCCCAGTGGATGGACATTACTTGCATTTACCCTACTAATGCTCGATAGAAGGCAACTTCAAGAGTTTTAAGACACTGCAGCTCTGGCAAAGGAGATTTAAAGACACCAATACCCGCTTTAGAAACCAATTTCACACTCACTCCAGCTGCTGGATTAGCATTCTGCACAAGAATTAGATAAAGCATATCAATGTCAAGAAAGGTATCATGTCAAGAAAGTATGGTACTAGTTGGTGACTGCTTGGAATTTGCAAAATAATGTACACTACTCTTCCCACCTGCACTACTTCTTTTTGAAAATGTCCCTGTCATGTTAAACATGGAGAGAAGATAAAATGAGCCATACTGAATCATGAATCAAATTTTAAAATCTGCTAAAGTGTGCTTGGTAACTAGATGTGCTATGCTCGAAATTCATCTGCTGCATAGGACATATAAGAATGAATCTTTAATTTTTCATAGCAACAGCAGACTTGCAAGTCCTTTTGAAATTTCATCCATAAACAGGGGGTTTTCCTGGGCCCAACAACCATTTCTCTTGCAATAGTATAGAAAATTGAATCATCTGATGAATGAGTTGCAGAGATGCTCTAGTCTGCAAAATATAAACATAACTAAGACACTTTTTTTAAATTCTGAATGTTCCTTTACACAATTATGAAAAACTGATATACCAGATGATAGAATCACAGACAATCCAGTACAGGAGATCGACTCTATCATTTGAACCAGCTCGATGAAAATAATGCCTCGGACTCGTGCTTCGGCTTCTATTTCTGGACAGAAGCATAAAAAACTTAGCTCTAACCAGAGAACTGTGTTAGTTGCACAAGTCAACTGGTGACTTAAAAACCGGCACTAGTCTCCATACAAGATTAATATTAAACAATAGTAATCTACAATTCTAAACTTCTGTCATTTACTTCAAAGACCTAATGTATTGAGCTTGAGATGAGTGCGCGATTTCTTTGTTAAGTCAGGAAGCATGTATTTTCATTTAGCGCTGATCCTAGTTATAAAACCATTAAGGATTTTTTACATCGAAAATAGGAGGAGGGGCAGGTTTATAACGAATACTGAATCAGAAGGTCACTTTTACTGAAAATAGGGAGGACCATTCTGATGTATTCAATACACATGTACACTAAGATTACAATTAAACTTGGGAGGGTTCACAGGCTCAATTTCCTTTTTTTTCCTCCTTGATACAGTTATTATGCATTAAAAGCCTGGTAGTGCAAATACTATACACACAAAATAAGAAAAAGTGCGCACTCAATTTACTTTTCCATTATAAACTTTAGCATAAATAAACAGTCAGGGGAGAAAGATAACACCAGGGAATATATCTTCTTGTGAACAGATCTAAACATAAATGCATGCATAATTATACCCCCTAAAATATTGTCTCTGTAATACATTAGTGTCTACTCCATTAATAAATGTGTCATGTCATAGAAATCACAGTGTCAAAATGCAAGTAAAGATCATACCTGGACGTGTCATGCCCCAGATTATCCCCACAAAGACGATTGGGCACTTCTTTCGAATCACATTTTATACTGCTGCTGCCACCCGTACCATCCCTGCTAGAATCTGGAATATCCATCCAACTGATGTAGTGATAGCCTGGATAGAGAAGAAAATCAATACATATACGAATACCAATGTAAACAACTACTCAAATCTTGTTACTTTCCGATAATATGCTCCAAGTTCAAATTAGTACTTCACAGGTCTTAATCCTAGGATATCATATTACAGATCATCATGTATGGTGATAAGTCAAACCACCTAATAGAAAAGTTACAAACATCAGACCCACTAAATCAAATGTTTAGATAATGATACTCCCTCCATCATTGTCGAACAATTTACTTCCAACAAGTTGTACTGTAACCTGTTCATCATTACATGATTTCATTAAACTTAAATACTTGGTCCATTTAACAATTTAAAAGATATGCATCACAGTTGAAATAGATTCTAACATAGAGAGGGGATACATAGATATAAACTCTATATGTATAAGCAAAAAACAATATGCAATGAAGACAAGCAATTAAGGAAGAAAAAACAACCCTTATGCAGAACAAAATTAAAAGCGGATCAACATTACCAAAGCTTAAAATATCAATGAAAAGGAAATGAAATAGAACAAAATAAATCAACTTTAAATTTCCTCCAAAGTTGCATTTAAGATCTAAACATATTTCTGAATCCTAAAATTGCAGTTCAATTACAGCAGTTACTATTTCAGTCAAACAAACCACATAAAATAATTAGCATCCACGCAATTAGAATGCAGAGTGCCAATAAACATAGATAACTAAACATAAGTGAATATATACAACAAGCAGAATTCACCAAGAACATGAAGAGATCGCAAGGAATTAAGATAAACTTAACATGCGGAAGCAAAACAATGTATAAACACAGACTACATAGCCATCCAATAATGTAAGAGACAGAAATCAACAATCCTAATCTGCTTGAATTGGGCACACAAATTAAAAACTGGAAATTAAAAATTGAAACTCAAGCGTATGGGAGAATGATGAACAAATTATAAATTGATACTTGCTAATTGAATACCACTCACCAATTAATATCAAAGTTGCTTATTGACTGAATCGAACCTGGGATTGGAGATTCGATGAACAAACTGAGCTGTGATTTCGAGCCAGGAATTTTTAAATTTGAGATAGAGGTTGTGTTAGGAACGGTGAGTTCATAAACTTGGTTTGGTATTCGAAGATGGTGAGATGGGATAGGGTAGTGAGATGGGCGTGAGTTTGTGTGTGCGAAAGATATAGAGATAGACTGATAGAGTACAAAGAGGCCTTTTGAAACAGAAAGGGGGAAGTGAAATGTGGGTTTGGGGGGAAGTGAAATTTCAAGAAAATTTGGGTTTGTTGGATGAAACATAGGAGGGAAAATAGAAGAGGGAAACGAAAATGAAATCGTTTATAAAGTAATATTTTTTATTAACTATTTTAAATAATTTTTATTTGTGAAATATTAAATTAACTAGCTTTCTATTAAAATATATCTAATTGAATGATATTACAATATTTTCAATAAATAAAAAATTAATTTGGTAGGAAATCTTAGTAGATCACTACTATATTGACCAGTGCCGGTAACTCGTGTTTTGTCACTGATTATTGTTTCTATTGTTTAAAAACTATTTCTCGACGATCCAACCGTACGGATGTTAAGATATATCTAATATATTGATATTCCCAAATTTTCAAAAAATAAAAAATTAATTTGTTTGGAGATCTTAGTAGATCACTACTATATTGACCAGTACCCAGAACTCGGGCTTGAGGACCATTACAGACGTCTGAACCACCTTGATTTTAAGAGGGTATGAAAATTAGGCTGTGCCAGCTATTTTGATCTTTATGCCCCATGAAACTAGTATAAATTAATATTTAAACTTATTTGCGAGGAGAGTTAATTGAAACTTTTAAACTTGCAGTTTTAACAACTCAATAGGCTTGTGCAATTTTTAGAACTCCTTAGCTCAGATGAATGAGTTTGCAATTTGTTTTTTTGTATTTTGAAGATTGCTTCAGATTTGCAAAATGAAAAGGAGGTACCCCAAGAGATAAGGTGGATTGCAGATGGGCCCAACAAGGAGGTGCCTACATTCAACGGCTACAGAATAGATGGGTCTACATTCAGTACCAAGGATCGGGATGATACGCGTCAAGTTCAATGCAGTGGTGTGTGTGGATGTTAATACAATGGTTGTGCAAGCTAAGGGTAACAACATTGAACATACTTCACATACATTTTACGGGGTTATTTTAAGTATATGGGAGTTGGACTATAATAGCTTTAGGGTCCCTGTTTTTCGTTGTAAGTGGGTAGATATGAACAAAGGGATTAAGGTTGATGAGTTGGGATATACATTGGTTAATTTGAATAGGTTGGGGTTTTTGAATGATCCATTTGTGTTGGCGAAACATGTTAAACAAGTTTGTTACATCGACGACCCTCTTGAAAAATTATGGTCCGTGGTGTTGAAATTTCCCGAAAAAAAATACTACGAAGATAGCGAAGATGAGAATGAGGGATCTGTCGAAGTAGAACTTGAGAATGAGTTCTTTGTGCCCAATTTACCGGATGTTGATTTACTTGATGACGACATGACTAGCTACATGCGAGATGATCTACAGGAACTAATTCAACTCTCATAATGTAATTTGATTTGTGTTTCTTTGATTTTCATGAAGTTTGTAATTTGATTTGTGTTTATTTCAATTAGTGTTTTGTTGACATGGCAATTCTTTCTTCGTTGGTTTGGTATGTTGGGTATATTGTCCAGGATTGGCTGCTACTGTGGTTTTTTTTTTAATTTTGTACAGTGATTCAGACAACGGTTTTTATCCTAAAACAATTGTCTGATACATGATTAAATAAACACAACACTAGCATAATACCGTTGTCTGAAGTCTCTTCAAACAATAGTATTTGCAAACCGTTGTCTGAACCAACTCTATTGCACAACACAATAAAAAAAACACTTGTCTATTCAAATCAGACAAACAACGGTAATTGATACATTGTCTGAACTTTCTTCAAACAATGGTATTTTGTAAACCGTTGTCTGAATCAACTCGTTTGCACAACACAATTATAAACCGTTGTCTGAGCCAACTCAAATCAAATCAAAAAAACAACGGTAATTATAACATTGTCTAAGTCTCTTCAGACAACACATTGAAAAACAAAACACTTGTCTGATTCAATTTGTTAGACAACGGAATTAAATTGTCAAAACCCCGTTGTCTGAAGGCTGGATCAGACAATGTTTTTAAAAAAAAAAAATTAAAACACTTGTCTGTTGATTTTGGGCAACGCTTTTTCCAGTTTACGTTGTCTGATAGGTGTTGTCTGATTCAGTTTTTTTTGTAGTGATTGTATCTGAAGCAATAAAGTTTTCACAATGTCACAGTAGGGTGCACATTTCTTTCACTTGTGTTTACAATCAAAAGTCTAGAACTTGTTCAAATGATGGAGACTGAGCAATTTAATTAATGATTCGATGAATTACAAATAAGACATACAATTGGTAGATAAATGAGAGAAAAAGCTGTTTAACTTGTTACATCTTTCGAAAAGTATGAAGACTGAATCTTACCATGAAACTGAAAGCAACATTTGTGGATGTTGTAGTGTTGGTGCCGTGCATGTGGAAAGTCCATGTACAGAGCTTTTCCAGGTTTCTCAATATCGTTTCGCAAGCTGGTGAGTATGCTTCTCCATTAGGCAACCTTTGCATGTTATTTTACGTACAACCCATATTGGTAGTAATTTCTAGATATTTTAAGTAATATTGTTTTGTTTTTCTTAGGTGATGTTGTGTGAATATATAACTTAAAATTTCTGATTTCCAGGAAATGCCTATCTATTAATGGGTTAAATTCCATTTGCTTTTTGTATGATAATTTTGTTTAAAGACATGTGTAGGTTTTCAATCCTCGGCACCTAAGAAAATTGACATTTAGGTTTTAAGGATCATTATGTATTACCTTGTACACTTTAGCCCAATTCAAGATTAAGTATGTCAAAGGCGCCAATGTCATATGTTATACCTTAAATTGCAGTGAAAGATAAACCTTAATTTAGATTCAGTCCATGAGCACAGCTTCCTTCAAATGAATGTCCATTTCATATTTTCTATTTTTCAGGCTCTCCGTGCAACGATATCTCATTCTTGATAATATTGAGAAAATTGGAGCAAGCTAAACTACCTCATAAATTACAAGAAACAAAAGTTCTAACTAAAAAACCATCAGAAATGGGTGAGAAATGGTCGGAAGGATGAGGTCCAGTTAAACCTGGTCGGGTTTGAGTGAAAATTGCCTAGTTTAGCCCGACGGACAAAACCGCTTGTCTGCCACTTTGCTGGGACCGGCTGATGTGTGACTCACAGAATGATGTGTTATTGGATGGTCCCAGTTCTATGTTTTATTGCCACATCACTTGTTGGGTCACCTAAACCTGAACGTCAAAATCGACTAAAAGATAGTCAAGTTTGCTTTAACCCGACCGTTGTGCAAAAGAGGTTAGTCATTTAACAGTTTGAATTTTAGATTTTTAAATCCGACCAAAATCGACCTTACTCTTTATGAATACCGCTAGGTTAAGTTTGAAGACGTTCGATTTTGTGAGCGCAACAACAGTCATTTTCGATCATTTTTTGTTAAAGGATCAGTTTAAACAGTAGGATATTTCACCGGCATTTGTACTACTATCACTACTACAGATTTGCACTTAAATAGAGTTTTTTTTAGCTCTTACATAGCGTTTTTAAACGCTATCTAAGGAACCGCTATTGAAGTGAGGATCATTTACATAGCATTTTTTTTGCCATTCTGTAAGTGAAGGTCTTAGATAGCATTTTCAGAAGCACTATCTAAGTAAGTGTTTCCTAATGTTTTTGTATAGCTCTTTTTAAAGCGCTATGTAAGTGAATTTTTTTTAAAAAAAAATTATATATTTATTTCTCGGGCTTTCTTTTTATCTGTACTATTCTTACCATTTTCAAAAATAAAAAACAATAATATACTCCGCGATATATTTGGCAAAAGAAAGTCTTAAAATTTTGATCACAAAATGAATAAATAAATTCTGCTATTACAAAATTCCAATTTAATACTTACATCCACAAAACAAAAATATAGGTCTCAGTTATATAATAAAAGTAAGCCTTCAGATTACAAAAAGGCTGAAACATTTTACACTAATAATATAATATTATTAGGCACTAGTTAAGCATACAGCGTAGCTGTTTATCAACTTGGTTCCTCTTCAAGTCACAAGATCTATAAAAAACAAAATATGCTTAGCTTTCCCCTGAAAGTTATTTTACAAAAGTTTCTTAAAACAACAGACCACTTTTCTTAAAATATTGCATGAGTAATAAGAAAAAAAATCACATTTAAGTGTTTTACCTCTCTGCTTGAATACCCTTGCATCTCCAGCTGAGTGTGCAATTGCATCAGGTTGAGCTCTCCTAAAGTCATCTTTCTGAAAGACAGAGTAGTTTTTCAAAACAAATCATTGTTTAAACAAATATAGTCTTGGTCAGACTGAAATCCAAATATAGGCTATGATATCATGACCGAAAGAAACATATATCAAGCAACAAAATAACTAAAAACTGAAGTAACATTGTTGTCATCCATTCTCCCTTTGTAGCTCGTAAAAACATACCATTTTCTGCTGCCAACCACATGTTGTACTCACCAAAATTCTGTTAGAAGACTAAATTCAACCAAAGCAGAACATCATAGGCAAGATAAACAAAAATTACGGAGATAGTTAGAGGAATTACTTCATCTCAGATGTTTCAATCACTTCCACTAAGTACAATAACAGTTGTCTTTGGGTCTTTGCACAGTTCCAGTAAATGCTCTTTTAAATCTGGATGCAACTTTAGCTCCATTGCTCTTATTTCATCTCTGCCTCTTCTACCGGGGGTGTCAACTAGTTCAGTCAAGGTAGCACTGAATCCCTGTAGATGTGAATGCACCATTAAGAACCAATCAGAAACTCTTTCTACAATAAAATAAGATCTTTATAAGTTACATGAAGACAAAAGATGTTAACTTACTATTTTTAGATAATAGATATTAGGTCAGGTTTCGCATGCAATGCGCTATATATATTAACGTGATCAAAGCCACAAATAACAGATGAGTAAACGATTATTGGACCATAGATAGTGCTTGGTTGCATCTTTTACTGGAAGTACTGGTGGTACTTCTCGTATCCTTTGCTGAGCATCAACTATAGTATCATTTAATTCACTACAAAACACCAGAGAAGATATGCATTTAGATGCATTCGTCTTGAAATCATAATTTTTAATTTCCATTTCCAATCATTGTACAACCTAGTGCAGAATGCTAATATATTTTATAAATATACAAACAATTTGTTAATTTGTTGTAAATTATACTGATGTTAATTGTCATTCTTAGTGCAGAAATGACATACTTGTTTTATGGCATAGTAATTTGTGTGTCAAGGAATCATATTTGACAACAACATTACTGGTGAGCGGCGAGGGAAAGCAGCGTGGCTGAGATAGGTGTTGACATACAATTATTCACAGGAATGAGGTTTTAGTTTGTGTTGTAGTGCTATGTTATAAATACAAAATAAATATATATTCCTTAAAATACATTAACTTACTGAGCGTTTCTAGAAAATGCTATAGAAGTGGGCTTTAACATAGCGTTTATTACTAAAATGCTATCGTAGTATATATTTTTAATTTTTTTATGTAATTTTAATTTTTTATTTATTAACTTATACCATGCTTTTGTAAAAAATGCTATTGAAGTAATGAACTTAGATAGCGCTTCTGAAAAACGCTATCTAAGTGACATGTCCTAAGTTCAATTTTGTAGAAGTGTATGTACCTTGCTACACAAACCCTTCGTACATAACAAAATCATCCCAACAAACAAACCATATATGTAAATCACCTGCTAAAAAACATAAAAGAATCCTACTGAACAAAATGATACATTAACAATGATTTAACAGAAACTTGAGAAACAAATATGTTAACAAACATCATCTAAACCATTAACATATCATTACAAGCAAGAAAAATAATTACAATGAGGAAAAAGCCAACAAAAATTTATCAATTTACCAATAAAAATCAAGAAACCTTGCTAATCATCCTCTCACCACCTCCTCCTCCTTCTTCCTTCTTCCTCTCCTCCTCCCCCTCCCCCTCCCCCTCCCCCTCCCCCTCCCCCTCCATCATCCATGAGATGGTTGGAATTGACTCTGTTTCTTGTAGTGATATTCAACTATGAAACATTTTTTAAGGTGAAAATCTTGGAGAACGATGAAAGCTCATTAACGGTATGTTATAAATTCATATTTTTATTTATTTTTGTTTTAATTCTTTTTCATTTGTGAATATATATATATATATATATATATATATATATATATATATATACGTGTTTTGTACATATTATATTTGTGAATATGTATATACAATACTGAACAAATATACATGTTTGTACATATTCTTTAATTGTGAATAGAAATTGGTTTTAGTTTGGTGGTAACAAGAGTTTGCATTTTTATTTAATTTATTTTAATTGTGTGAAATGTGAATATGTTTTTTTGTTGATTTGTAGTTATGTGAAAAATGTATTATGAAATTGATATATATATATATATGTGTGTGTGTGTGTGTGTGGATGTCAAATCGTGATTGGATGAACCGACGTGTGGAAAATAATGTACTTTCATCGAGTAATGAATAATGGGATGGTGTGAAAGAATTTTTGGAGTTCGTGCGTAAAAATGGTATGAACGGCGAAAAAATATTATATCCGTGTAACAAATGTAAAAATGCGTTGTGGGCGAAAGTTGAAAGTGTTGAACTTCACTTATATAAAAATGGTACTGTGGAACATTATAATGTATGGACTTTGCATGGTGAAAAAAGAGAAGTTATCAAAAAGAAAAAACGTAAGCGTATCTCGGAAGAGATTGTTGAGGAACAGATTGTTCATGAAGAACCTTTCGATTTAAATGCATTATTACGAGATATTAGTGGTGAAAATCATGGTGATGCGAGTTATAGTAACGTTGAAGAACCATCAAATGCATTATGAAAACAATGATGAAGAAGTTAACTTTGGGATATGAGAAAATTGATGTATGTGAGAATGATTGTATGTTGTACTACGGTGATGATGAGAACAAGATTGTTTGTGACATTTGTGGTAAAAGTCGTTACAAAGGTAAAAAAAAAAAAGAAAAATGGAAGAGGGATATCGAACAAGGTCTTGAGATATTTTCCACTTTTCCCTCGTCTACCGAGATTGTGTATGTCAGAGCATACTGCTAAACACAAGAGATGGTAAAAAAAATGGGAACAAAGCCGGGAGAATTTAGTCACCCTGCAGACAGAGATGAGCGGAAAGAATTGATCGCCGTTATCAAAGATTTGAAAGGGAGAGGAGGAATATCCGTCTTGGACTTGCAACCGATGGCTTTTGCCCTTTTATCAATTCCGGAAAAAAGGTGTACTCGGTGTGGCCGGTGATGGTGGTGGTCTACAATCTTCCTCCTTCTATGGGAATGAAAAAACCGTACACTTTTATGCCTCTTTTAATTCCCGGTGAAAAGAGTCAAGTTGTTATTAAACAATTTAAATGCCCTTGATTGGTATTAAAAGACATTGTTATATATATATATATAGTATCAAGTTGTTGTTGTCATTGTTATTATTGAGTTGTCATTGTTATTATTGATTGTAGTATCAAGCATCCGGTGCTAAAAAAATGATCTTACAAATAATGCGATCAACGTGGCCACGTCGTTTGTTTACTTATACAGATATTGTGGGGAAGAACCCAAAATGGATTACGGATGTGATAGCCGAATTCAATGTAAATCAAATACTATATATATATATATAGGCAAGTGCTTAAATACAAACCACTTTTAAAATACAAACCTACAAACCAACACTAAATTAATTATATTTCATTTATTCTAAGGTTCCCGCCAAGGGTACCTTCACAAAAAATGCTTAAAATAATTGGCTCTATCCATAAAAAAAAAAAAAAAAAAAAAAAAAAAAAAAAAAAAACTTGCCGTGGAAATGCGATGCATTTAAGACAGTAAACGGATGAGTTAGGTAGTCATGAGGGCCGCAGGCCCTCGACACACCCGTCAATCGTCTATTGCCTTTACCATTGATTGCCATTCCTTACAACTTTAGAATGATAAAGGCGCGAAGCGCCGTACAAGAAGGTGCGAAGCACCGTTAACCAGTGAAATCCACTGCCACGTCATCACGTGAACAGTGAATTTTTTTTTATTATTTTTTTTGTTGGATAGAGCCAATTATTTTAAGCATTTTTTGTATTGGGGTACCCCTAGTTTGGTCATTAGATTAGCTTGAAATATTAGATTATGCTTGGTTTGTAGGTTTGTATTTTAAGGAGGTTTGTATTGGAGTAGCCCCCTATATATATATATATATCTTTGTGTGTGGGTGTGTGCATGTGCGTGATTTTATGATGCTTATCTTTTTTTTATAGAATTATTACACACACAAGGAGGATGAACAAACCGACGAGAGTGCATATGAGAGTATTTATAAGCATGTTCAAAGCGAAATTAAGCACACCTTAGATGAGGCGAAAAAAGGCTAAGGCAGATGCGAAGAGGTTAAACAAAACCCTTTTTGATGTTAACCCGGGTTATTTTGATGATGATTTTTGGAAGGAGCTTGTGGAGTATTGGAATAGCGGAGCCCATGCTCATCGCTCCGAAGTTGGTGCCAAGAACAGAAAAAGATGAAGACTTTGCATAGTGCAGGTGCAAAGTCATTTACGGAGATGCAAGATGTATATATTGTCATTTCTTGGTTATATATGTTTACTAACATTTTGATGTTTTATTGTAATTTTGAATACTTGAGATTTGTAGGAATATGTGGAAAAGGTTGGAAACCCCCCCCCCCCAAGTTTGGTGGTATAAGAAGACTCAGTTGAAGAAAAATGGTAAACAAGTGGAGATAGATGAGCTTCCATGTGATTCCAATTTCATGACCGATGAAAGCCGATTGATTGTGGTATAAATTTAAACCTTTTCTTCCTACTATAGTGTATGTATATGATATTTATAATACTTTTAATTTTTTTGTACATATAGGCTCGATACGCGGACATAATCGAGCAAAACCGGGATTAGTTTGCGAGTCAACCCGACGGGGAGGAAGAAGCTACTCATCCTATACAATTGTGGCTTGAAGCAACTGCCCTGAGGTGTGGAAGACCCCCGAGAAATCAGCTTATTTGTTATCCACGGATCCCAGCATCCACTCTCATCCCGGATCTTGCGGCAAATTATCGGGCCCAACGTGTTGGTGGTGCAGGTTCTATAAGCCAATCTAATCAAGGATCGGTTATTCCGGATCCCCTATTCATCAATGTAGTGAGGAATGTCTTACATGAAGCACAAGCAAATTCGGGCACCTACCATAATGCACCAACCTTTCAACAAGTCACAAATATCGCCAATGCCGCTCTAGAAATGCAAAGGACCCGAAAATGGGGTCACAATCATTTTTTAATGCTATTGTTAGTGAGGTAACTCGATTGGTTGGAGAAATCCTCCAATCGATTTATAACAAATATGAAAATGCAAATGCGAAGGTAAATAAATTTAAGATTTTTTCAAGTCACATTTTAGTTTGGTTATTATTATAAATGTTACTTAATATATATTAATTCTCATCTACTCATATATGTAGGCGGTAAGGAGGACTGAAGGTGGTGCCGATGATGGGGGGAGGACGATGGAGTAGAGGAACATGATAATGAAGAAGATGATGGAGGACACGATGCTAATGAAGAGGAGGGTAATGGAGGAGATGAGGGTAATGTAGGAGAGGAAGAGGGTGAAGGGTCTGGTAATGACCAAGAGTACCCGGTTGTTAGGTTTTTAAAAAATTACATGTAAATTAAGTTTGCTATATTTTGGAAAACTCGTGGTTTAATGTTAATGTATATATTCGGTTTTGATGGATTATACTCGTGGTTCAATGTAAAATTGATGGTTGTTATGTACTTGTTTTGTTGGTATTGCATTTGTATTTGGTAATGTACGGTAGTTTTGGTTGAATCTTGGTTATAGGTAATATTGTACAGGGGAACCAGAACTGCAGCCAAAAAAAAATAAATTGAAGACTAAAACCGATCATTTAATCCGACTAACAAAGCAAACCCGGCCGTTTTTGACCATTCATGTGCACAGAAAACAGACCAAATGATAAATAAAACCGATCACATTCATGTTAAACAGACGAAATTCATAATTGTGTTGGTCGGTTGTACTTGGTCGGTTTAAAAGCTCTCTGATGAAAATCCGACCACTCTGGTCGGTTACTAAACCGACCAACATTTAATATTCAGTTCATGCAAAACCGACCAATTTCATAATTACTTTTGGTCGGTTGTGTTGGGTCGGTTTAAATACTCTCTGGAATAAATCCAACCACAGTGGTCGGTTACTAAACCGACCATTAAAACCGACCAAAACACATCTAACTACGTGGGCAGTGACGTGGCACTGAAGTAGGGTCGCCACGTCAGATGGGTCCCTCCTATGTGTCACTGACATGTCACTGTTGTGGGCCCACCACATCCTGTGGGCCCCATGACACGTGGCATTGAAAAGGCATTCATTGGTCAATGGAAGTCAATGCTAAAACCGACCGTTAAGGTGTAAAACCGACTAGGTTTAACCCAACCAATTAAAACTGACTGTTAGTATTAAACCCGAACATTTCTATATTAAGTCCGACTGTTGAGTCGGTCGGAAATGACTCTGTTTCTTGTAGTGAATCTTCATTGAACATATTATGTCCATTTCTACTTCGGACGTTGTCTGTATGTGGGCTACTTGTATCTAAACGTGTATAAATTTTTACTCTCAAAGAAACCCTGCTCCACACTATGAACATATCCATGGCTTCATTATGCTCAATCCAGTCTAATTGATAGTTTAGTACTAATCATGGCCTTTCTAATTTCTTTCAATCAACGTACTAATCATGGCCTTTTTATATTATGATTCATCCAAGACATAATATGATTCATCGATGGCATAAAATGATTGCAAAACTCTGACTACACATGTCATTTTAACAGTGTTTTTCTCTTCTATAATTGCAACTTGGATTAATCCCCAACGCATCATGATGTGACTTGTTCGGGACTGGTTATAACACTACGCCATAAATGCTCATATGCAATGCTTTTATCTAGTGTTTCACTGAAAGTGTTCTGTTAGGTATGAAATTTTGGCTCTAATGAAACAGAACTTGAACTGGTGTTGCATTACACATAATTAGCGTTGCATTTGATCCACGGTGTTTCACATAATGCAACACTAACAGCTGGCGTTGCATTAGATATTTTTTAATTTTAAAAAATGCCTATGTGGCAGCAGTGGGGGCCACATTTGCTGCCGTGGCATTTGCTGACGTGGCAAGTGTGGGGCCCACAATTGCTGATGTGGCATATGTGGGGCCCACATTTGCTGACATGGCATTTGCTGATGTGGCAGAAGCGTTGCATTAGGTGAAAAAGGCGTTGCATTCTCTATATAAAAGCGTTGCATTAGTTATTTTTTAATTTTAATAAACGCTGACGTGGCTTTTGTGGGACCCACCTGGGTGACGTGACAGTGTGGGGCCCACAAGGATGACGTGGCAGAAGACCAGAGATGCTGACGTGGCAGGTGTGGGGCCCCCAATTGCTGACGTGGCAGGTGTGGGGCCCACATTTGCTGACGTGGCATTCGCTGACGTGGCAGAAGCGTTGCATTAGCTGAAAAAAGCGTTGCATTTGCTAAATAAAAGCGTTGCATTTGCAATTTTTTAATATTAATAAAGTCTGTCGTGGTAGCTGTGGGGCCCACTAAGGGTGACGTGGCAGTGTGGGGCCCACAAGGGTGACGTGGCAAGAGGCCCACAGATGCTAACGTGGCAGGTGTGGGGCCCACAATTGCTGACGTGGCAGGTGTGGGTCCCACATTTGCTGACGTGGCAGAAGCGTTGCATTAGGAGAAAAAAGCGTTGCATTTGATGTTTTGAAGTGTTACGTTAACTGCTGCTCTTACCGGAATGATGGAACTATTTTTTAAAATCTTTTTTTCGACGTTCCAATCGTACGGATGTCAAGATATAACGGTTTTAGTGAAGTGGTAAATTTTTAAAAAATTTGCTAGATGTATTTGGTTTGGTTTTATAACGGTCAAACCGGTCAACGTAGACTTCCCTATTAAATAGTCTTGTCCCGAATGATGGAACTATTTTTTAAAATCTTTTTTTCGACGTTCCAATCGTACGGATGTCAAGATATAACGGTTTTAGTGAAGTGGTAAATTTTTAAAAAATTTGCTAGATGTATTTGGTTTGGTTTTATAACGGTCAAACCGGTCAACGTAGACTTCCCTTTTAAATAGTCTTGTCCCGAATGATGAAACTATTTTTTAAAATCTTTTTTTCGACGTTCCAATCGTACGGATGTCAAGATATAACGGTTTTAGTGAAGTGGTAAATTTTTAAAAAATTTGCTAGATGTATTTGGTTTGGTTTTATAACGGTCAAACCGGTCAACGTAGACTTCCCTTTTAAATAGTCTTGTCCCGAATGATGGAACTATTTTTTAAAATCTTTTTTTCGACGTTCCAATTGTACGGATGTCAAGATATAACGGTTTTAGTGAAGTGGTAAATTTTTAAAAAATTTGCTAGATGTATTTGGTTTGGTTTTATAACGGTCAAACCGGTTAACGTAGACTTCCCTTTTAAATAGTCTTGTCCCGAATGATGGAACTATTTTTTAAAATCTTTTTTCGACGTTCCAATCGTACGGATGTCAAGATATAACGGTTTTAGTGAAGTGGTAAATTTTTAAAAAATTTGCTAGATGTATTTGGTTTGGTTTTATAACGGTCAAACCGGTCAACGTAGACTTCCCTTTTAAATAGTCTTGTCCCGAATGATGGAACTATTTTTTAAAATCTTTTTTTCAACGTTCCAATCGTACGGATGTCAAGATATAACGGTTTTAGTGAAGTGGTAAATTTTTAAAAAATTTGCTAGATGTATTTGGTTTGGTTTTATAACGGTCAAACCGGTCAACGTAGACTTCCCTTTTAAATAGTCTTGTCCCGAATGATGAAACTATTTTTTAAAATCTTTTTTTCGACGTTCCAATCGTACGGATGTCAAGATATAACGGTTTTAGTGAAGTGGTAAATTTTTAAAAAATTTGCTAGATGTATTTGGTTTGGTTTTATAACGGTCAAACCGGTCAACGTAGACTTCCCTTTTAAATAGTCTTGTCCCGAATGATGGAACTATTTTTTAAAATCTTTTTTTCGACGTTCCAATTGTACGGATGTCAAGATATAACGGTTTTAGTGAAGTGGTAAATTTTTAAAAAATTTGCTAGATGTATTTGGTTTGGTTTTATAACGGTCAAACCGGTTAACGTAGACTTCCCTTTTAAATAGTCTTGTCCCGAATGATGGAACTATTTTTTAAAATCTTTTTTCGACGTTCCAATCGTACGGATGTCAAGATATAACGGTTTTAGTGAAGTGGTAAATTTTTAAAAAATTTGCTAGATGTATTTGGTTTGGTTTTATAACGGTCAAACCGGTCAACGTAGAATTCCTTTTAAATAGTCTTGTCCCGAATGATGGAACTATTTTTTAAAATCTTTTTTTCAACGTTCCAATCGAACGGATGTCAAGATATAACGGTTTTAGTGAAGTGGTAAATTTTTAAAAAATTTGCTAGATGTATTTGGTTTGGTTTTATAACGGTCAAACCGGTCAACGTAGACTTCCCTTTTAAATAGTCTTGTCCCGAATGATGAAACTATTTTTTAAAATCTTTTTTTCGACGTTCCAATCGTACGGATGTCAAGATATAACGGTTTTAGTGAAGTGGTAAATTTTTAAAAAATTTGCTAGATGTATTTGGTTTGGTTTTATAACGGTCAAACCGGTCAACGTAGACTTCCCTTTTAAATAGTCTTGTCCCGAATGATGGAACTATTTTTTAAAATCTTTTTTTCGACGTTCCAATTGTACGGATGTCAAGATATAACGGTTTTAGTGAAGTGGTAAATTTTTAAAAAATTTGCTAGATGTATTTGGTTTGGTTTTATAACGGTCAAACCGGTCAACGTAGACTTCCCTTTTAAATAGTCTTGTCCCGAATAATGGAACTATTTTTTAAAATCTTTTTTTCGACGTTCCAATCGTACGGATGTCAAGATATAACGGTTTTAGTGAAGTGGTAAATTTTTAAAAAATTTGCTAGATGTATTTGGTTTGGTTTTATAACGGTCAAACCAGTCAACGTAGACTTCCCTTTTAAATAGTCTTGTCCCGAATGATGAAACTATTTTTTAAAATCTTTTTTTCGACGTTCCAATCGTACGGATGTCAAGATATAACGGTTTTAGTGAAGTGGTAAATTTTTAAAAAATTTGCTAGATGTATTTGGTTTGGTTTTATAACGGTCAAACCGGTCAACGTAGACTTCCCTTTTAAATAGTCTTGTCCCGAATGATGGAACTATTTTTTAAAATCTTTTTTTTGACGTTCCAATCATACGGATGTCAAGATATAACGGTTTTAGTGAAGTGGTAAATTTTTAAAAAATTTGCTAGATGTATTTGGTTTGGTTTTATAACGGTGAAACCGGTCAACGTAGACTTCCCTTTTAAATAGTCTTGTCCCGAATGATGAAACTATTTTTTAAAATCTTTTTTTCGACGTTCCAATCATACGGATGTCAAGATATAACGGTTTTAGTGAAGTGGTAAATTTTTAAAAAATTTGCTAGATGTATTTGGTTTGGTTTTATAACGGTCAAACCGGTCAACGTAGACTTCCCTTTTAAATAGTCTTGTCCCGAATGATGAAACTATTTTTTAAAATGTTTTTTTCGACGTTCCAATCGTACGGATGTCAAGATATAACGGTTTTAGTTAAGTGGTAAATTTTTAAAAAATTTGCTAGATGTATTTGGTTTGGTTTTATAACGGTCAAACCGGTCAACGTAGACTTCCCTTTTAAATAGTCTTGTCCCGAATGATGAAACTATTTTTTAAAATCTTTTTTTCGACGTTCCAATCGTACGGATGTCAAGATATAACGGTTTTAGTGAAGTGGTAAATTTTTAAAAAATTTACTAGATGTATTTGGTTTGGTTTTATAACGGTCAAACCGGTCAACGTAGACTTCCCTTTTAAATAGACTTGTCCCGAATGATGGAACTATTTTTTAAAATCTTTTTTTCGACGTTCCAATTGTACGGATGTCAAGATATAATGGTTTTAGTGAAGTGGTAAATTTTTAAAAAATTTGCTAGATGTATTTGGTTTGGTTTTATAACGGTCAAACCGGTTAACGTAGACTTCCCTTTTAAATAGTCTTGTCCCGAATGATGGAACTATTTTTTAAAATCTTTTTTCGACGTTCCAATCATACGGATGTCAAGATATAACGGTTTTAGTGAAGTGGTAAATTTTTAAAAAATTTGCTAGATGTATTTGGTTTGGTTTTATAACGGTCAAACCGGTCAACGTAGACTTCCCTTTTAAATAGTCTTGTCCCGAATGATGGAACTATTTTTTAAAATCTTTTTTTCGACGTTCCAATCGTACGGATGTCAAGATATAACGGTTTTAGTGAAGTGGTAAATTTTTAAAAAATTTACTAGATGTATTTGGTTTGGTTTTATAACGGTCAAACCGGTCAACGTAGACTTCCATTTTAAATAGTCTTGTCCCGAATGATGAAACTATTTTTTAAAATCTTTTTTTCAACGTTCCAATCGTACGGATGTCAAGATATAACGGTTTTAGTGAAGTGGTAAATTTTTAAAAAATTTGCTAGATGTATTTGGTTTGGTTTTATAACGGTCAAACCGGTCAACGTAGACTTCCCTTTTAAATAGTCTTGTCCCGAATGATGGAACTATTTTTTAAAATCTTTTTTTCGACGTTCCAATTGTACGGATGTCAAGATATAACGGTTTTAGTGAAGTGGTAAATTTTTAAAAAATTTGCTAGATGTATTTGGTTTGGTTTTATAACGGTCAAACCGGTTAACGTAGACTTCCCTTTTAAATAGTCTTGTCCCGAATGATGGAACTATTTTTTAAAATCTTTTTTCGACGTTCCAATCGTACGGATGTCAAGATATAACGGTTTTAGTGAAGTGGTAAATTTTTAAAAAATTTGCTAGATGTATTTGGTTTGGTTTTATAACGGTCAAACCGGTCAACGTAGACTTCCCTTTTAAATAGTCTTGTCCCGAATGATGAAACTATTTTTTAAAATCTTTTTTTCGACGTTCCAATCGTACGGATGTCAAGATATAACGGTTTTAGTGAAGTGGTAAATTTTTAAAAAATTTGCTAGATGTATTTGGTTTGGTTTTATAACGGTCAAACCGGTCAACGTAGACTTCCCTTTTAAATAGTCTTGTCCCGAATGATGGAACTATTTTTTAAAATCTTTTTTTCGACGTTCCAATTGTACGGATGTCAAGATATAACGGTTTTAGTGAAGTGGTAAATTTTTAAAAAATTTGCTAGATGTATTTGGTTTGGTTTTATAACGGTCAAACCGGTTAACGTAGACTTCCCTTTTAAATAGTCTTGTCCCGAATGATGGAACTATTTTTTAAAATCTTTTTTCGACGTTCCAATCGTACGGATGTCAAGATATAACGGTTTTAGTGAAGTGGTAAATTTTTAAAAAATTTGCTAGATGTATTTGGTTTGGTTTTATAACGGTCAAACCGGTCAACGTAGACTTCCCTTTTAAATAGTCTTGTCCCGAATGATGGAACTATTTTTTAAAATCTTTTTTTCAACGTTCCAATCGAACGGATGTCAAGATATAACGGTTTTAGTGAAGTGGTAAATTTTTAAAAAATTTGCTAGATGTATTTGGTTTGGTTTTATAACGGTCAAACCGGTCAACGTAGACTTCCCTTTTAAATAGTCTTGTCCCGAATGATGAAACTATTTTTTAAAATCTTTTTTTCGACGTTCCAATCGTACGGATGTCAAGATATAACGGTTTTAGTGAAGTGGTAAATTTTTAAAAAATTTGCTAGATGTATTTGGTTTGGTTTTATAACGGTCAAACCGGTCAACGTAGACTTCCCTTTTAAATAGTCTTGTCCCGAATGATGGAACTATTTTTTAAAATCTTTTTTTCGACGTTCCAATTGTACGGATGTCAAGATATAACGGTTTTAGTGAAGTGGTAAATTTTTAAAAAATTTGCTAGATGTATTTGGTTTGGTTTTATAACGGTCAAACCGGTTAACGTAGACTTCCCTTTTAAATAGTCTTGTGCCGAATGATGGAACTATTTTTTAAAATCTTTTTTTGACGTTCCAATCGTACGGATGTCAAGATATAACGGTTTTAGTGAAGTGGTAAATTTTTAAAAAATTTGCTAGATGTATTTGGTTTGGTTTTATAACGGTCAAACCGGTCAACGTAGACTTCCCTTTTAAATAGTCTTGTCCCGAATAATGGAACTATTTTTTAAAATCTTTTTTTCGACGTTCCAATCGTACGGATGTCAAGATATAACGGTTTTACTGAAGTGGTAAATTTTTAAAAAATTTGCTAGATGTATTTGGTTTGGTTTTATAACGGTCAAACCAGTCAACGTAGACTTCCCTTTTAAATAGTCTTGTCCCGAATGATGAAACTATTTTTTAAAATCTTTTTTTCGACGTTCCAATCGTACGGATGTCAAGATATAACGGTTTTAGTGAAGTGGTAAATTTTTAAAAAATTTGCTAGATGTATTTGGTTTGGTTTTATAACGGTCAAACCGGTCAACGTAGACTTCCCTTTTAAATAGTCTTGTCCCGAATGATGGAACTATTTTTTAAAATCTTTTTTTTGACGTTCCAATCATACGGATGTCAAGATATAACGGTTTTAGTGAAGTGGTAAATTTTTAAAAAATTTGCTAGATGTATTTGGTTTGGTTTTATAACGGTGAAACCGGTCAACGTAGACTTCCCTTTTAAATAGTCTTGTCCCGAATGATGAAACTATTTTTTAAAATCTTTTTTTCGACGTTCCAATCGTACGGATGTCAAGATATAACGGTTTTAGTGAAGTGGTAAATTTTTAAAAAATTTGCTAGATGTATTTGGTTTGGTTTTATAACGGTCAAACCGGTCAACGTAGACTTCCCTTTTAAATAGTCTTGTCCCGAATGATGAAACTATTTTTTAAAATGTTTTTTTCGACGTTCCAATCGTACGGATGTCAAGATATAACGGTTTTAGTTAAGTGGTAAATTTTTAAAAAATTTGCTAGATGTATTTGGTTTGGTTTTATAACGGTCAAACCGGTCAACGTAGACTTCCCTTTTAAATAGTCTTGTCCCGAATGATGAAACTATTTTTTAAAATCTTTTTTTCGACGTTCCAATCGTACGGATGTCAAGATATAACGGTTTTAGTGAAGTGGTAAATTTTTAAAAAATTTACTAGATGTATTTGGTTTGGTTTTATAACGGTCAAACCGGTCAACGTAGACTTCCCTTTTAAATAGACTTGTCCCGAATGATGGAACTATTTTTTAAAATCTTTTTTTCGACGTTCCAATTGTACGGATGTCAAGATATAATGGTTTTAGTGAAGTGGTAAATTTTTAAAAAATTTGCTAGATGTATTTGGTTTGGTTTTATAACGGTCAAACCGGTTAACGTAGACTTCCCTTTTAAATAGTCTTGTCCCGAATGATGGAACTATTTTTTAAAATCTTTTTTCGACGTTCCAATCATACGGATGTCAAGATATAACGGTTTTAGTGAAGTGGTAAATTTTTAAAAAATTTGCTAGATGTATTTGGTTTGGTTTTATAACGGTCAAACCGGTCAACATAGACTTCCCTTTTAAATAGTCTTGTCCCGAATGATGGAACTATTTTTTAAAATCTTTTTTTCGACGTTCCAATCATACGGATGTCAAGATATAACGGTTTTAGTGAAGTGGTAAATTTTTAAAAAATTTGCTAGATGTATTTGGTTTGGTTTTATAACGGTCAAACCGGTCAACGTAGACTTCCATTTTAAAAAGTCTTGTCCCGAATGATGAAACTATTTTTTAAAATCTTTTTTTCAACGTTCCAATCGTACGGATGTCAAGATATAACGGTTTT
The DNA here is from genome assembly GCA_036435485.1 of Saposhnikovia divaricata. NCBI lineage: Eukaryota > Viridiplantae > Streptophyta > Magnoliopsida > Apiales > Apiaceae > Saposhnikovia > Saposhnikovia divaricata. Next base: position 37,768,694 of record CM071595.1, read on the forward strand.
AGTGAAGTGGTAAATTTTTAAAAAATTTGCTAGATGTATTTGGTTTGGTTTTATAACGGTCAAACCGGTCAACGTAGACTTCCCTTTTAAATAGTCTTGTCCCGAATGATGAAACTATTTTTTAAAATGTTTTTTTCGACGTTTCAATCGTACGGATGTCAAGATATAACGGTTTTAGTTAAGTGGTAAATTTTTAAAAAATTTGCTAGATGTATTTGGTTTGGTTTTATAACGGTCAAACCGGTCAACGTAGACTTCCCTTTTAAATAGTCTTGTCCCGAATGATGAAACTATTTTTTAAAATCTTTTTTTCGACGTTCCAATCGTACGGATGTCAAGATATAACGGTTTTAGTGAAGTGGTAAATTTTTAAAAAATTTACTAGATGTATTTGGTTTGGTTTTATAACGGTCAAACCGGTCAACGTAGACTTCCCTTTTAAATAGTCTTGTCCCGAATGATGGAACTATTTTTTAAAATCTTTTTTTCGACGTTCCAATCGTACGGATGTCAAGATATAACGGTTTTAGTGAAGTGGTAAATTTTTAAAAAATTTGCTAGATGTATTTGGTTTGGTTTTATAACGGTGAAACCGGTCAACGTAGACTTCCCTTTTAAATAGTCTTGTCCCGAATGATGAAACTATTTTTTAAAATCTTTTTTTCGACGTTCCAATCGTACGGATGTCAAGATATAACGGTTTTAGTGAAGTGGTAAATTTTTAAAAAATTTGCTAGATGTATTTGGTTTGGTTTTATAACGGTCAAACCGGTCAACGTAGACTTCCCTTTTAAATAGTCTTGTCCCGAATGATGAAACTATTTTTTAAAATGTTTTTTTCGACGTTCCAATCGTACGGATGTCAAGATATAACGGTTTTAGTTAAGTGGTAAATTTTTAAAAAATTTGCTAGATGTATTTGGTTTGGTTTTATAACGGTCAAACCGGTCAACGTAGACTTCCCTTTTAAATAGTCTTGTCCCGAATGATGAAACTATTTTTTAAAATCTTTTTTTCGACGTTCCAATCGTACGGATGTCAAGATATAACGGTTTTAGTGAAGTGGTAAATTTTTAAAAAATTTACTAGATGTATTTGGTTTGGTTTTATAACGGTCAAACCGGTCAACGTAGACTTCCCTTTTAAATAGACTTGTCCCGAATGATGGAACTATTTTTTAAAATCTTTTTTTCGACGTTCCAATTGTACGGATGTCAAGATATAATGGTTTTAGTGAAGTGGTAAATTTTTAAAAAATTTGCTAGATGTATTTGGTTTGGTTTTATAACGGTCAAACCGGTTAACGTAGACTTCCCTTTTAAATAGTCTTGTCCCGAATGATGGAACTATTTTTTAAAATCTTTTTTCGACGTTCCAATCATACGGATGTCAAGATATAACGGTTTTAGTGAAGTGGTAAATTTTTAAAAAATTTGCTAGATGTATTTGGTTTGGTTTTATAACGGTCAAACCGGTCAACGTAGACTTCCCTTTTAAATAGTCTTGTCCCGAATGATGGAACTATTTTTTAAAATCTTTTTTTCGACGTTCCAATCGTACGGATGTCAAGATATAACGGTTTTAGTGAAGTGGTAAATTTTTAAAAAATTTGCTAGATGTATTTGGTTTGGTTTTATAACGGTCAAACCGGTCAACGTAGACTTCCATTTTAAATAGTCTTGTCCCGAATGATGAAACTATTTTTTAAAATCTTTTTTTCAACGTTCCAATCGTACGGATGTCAAGATATAACGGTTTTAGTGAAGTGGTAAATTTTTAAAAAATTTGCTAGATGTATTTGGTTTGGTTTTATAACGGTCAAACCGGTCAACGTAGACTTCCCTTTTAAATAGTCTTGTCCCGAATGATGAAACTATTTTTTAAAATGTTTTTTTCGACGTTCCAATCGTACGGATGTCAAGATATAACGGTTTTAGTTAAGTGGTAAATTTTTAAAAAATTTGCTAGATGTATTTGGTTTGGTTTTATAACGGTCAAACCGGTCAACGTAGACTTCCCTTTTAAATAGTCTTGTCCCGAATGATGAAACTATTTTTTAAAATCTTTTTTTCGACGTTCCAATCGTACGGATGTCAAGATATAACGGTTTTAGTGAAGTGGTAAATTTTTAAAAAATTTACTAGATGTATTTGGTTTGGTTTTATAACGGTCAAACCGGTCAACGTAGACTTCCCTTTTAAATAGTCTTGTCCCGAATGATGGAACTATTTTTTAAAATCTTTTTTTCGACGTTCCAATCGTACGGATGTCAAGATATAACGGTTTTAGTTAAGTGGTAAATTTTTAAAAAATTTGCTAGATGTATTTGGTTTGGTTTTATAACGGTCAAACCGGTCAACGTAGACTTCCCTTTTAAATAGTCTTGTCCCGAATGATGAAACTATTTTTTAAAATTTTTTTTTCGACGTTCCAATCGTACGGATGTTAAGATATAACGGTTTTAGTTAAGTGGTAAATTTATAAAATTTTTAAGTACAATAATTAAAATTAATTATATTAACAAAAATATATCTATAAAGCACACATTACACGAATAATTTTTTTTGTTTAAAACAAAATGAAATGAAATAGGCGGCTAATTATCCCGCTCAATACTTTTCACATCCCGCTCTCTACTTTTCACCTTATACTCTTCTTTCTTTACACATTATATCCACACACATTATATCCACACACACATTTCAGTTCAAACTTCAAACCTGTCGATTCACAAATCTAACACCGACCAATTTCAGATCCGTGTTCTAATTATAACCCAGATTCATTACTTTGTTTGAATCTTAAGAACAACAAATCCCCCAATTTGAGTTTCTTGAATTAGGGTTTTTGGATTAATTCCCCCAATTTGAGTTTCTTGAATTAATTAATTCATCTGCTCTGTCTTCTTCGTTCACAGTTTCTGAAAAATATTAATAAAGTATCCTTATACTGTTTCCTAGGGTGATGATGATACGAAAAAGAACAGGCGGTCGTTTCTCACCCAGTTCTCGCCAATTCTTCTAAAGGTTCTGTTCCTGAAAATATTACTGTGAAGTTAAAAACTTTGACATGCAGTTAGTATTCCATTTAAGCAGAGACTGTTCTCGTGACAGGCATTTTCAATCACATTTTTTGGTGAATGGGGTGACAAGAGCCAGGTTTAACATTCTACCAGAATCTTTAATGCAAAATATGTTTAGATTAAAATTTGAGGAAGCTTTTTGCCTATTTCTTCTTGGACAGGTACAATTTTCATTTATTTAGATAATGTATTTACTTCTTATATGCATTCTGGTGATCTGATCACTTCTTATATCGTTATTCAGGGTGATGAATCTGTGGCTGCTGAAAAGCTTCGCCAGCTAAATCTGAATTCAAGTACTACTTCAAAAAATTTGATATCCGGAAAGGAATGCAGGGAGGTGGCAAGTGCAAACCAGTCACTAGTATGTCTCAGTTAAAACATGCTTGAAGTTACATTTATAGAACTGCTCTCCAGCCATGTATTGTATCTGTGGGTTTAGTGAGTGACCCACTTTGTTGTCTGTGGGGCAGATATTTTAATACTCTGTGACATGGTCTTTGACTTGTTCCAACGACCACACCTTTCTGCATCTTCCTGTCAAGACTATTCTGTACTTTGGCATGTCTGTGATTGATTTCCTGATTATGGAATTTTTACATCATAATCTGGTTATGTTTGCAAGTAATATTGAAATACAGAACTTCTATACTTGCAAGTAATATTGAAATATTCTCTGATATTGAAATCTGTTGGTGCTTCTATACTTGCTTTCTAGGTTGTAGCACTTTGTTGAAGAACTGTTAGAGCGGTGAATATTTTATTGTTTACTATAAATTATTTCTAGCATGATCCATAATTCCACATCTTGCTGCTAATTCTAGGACTACTGGTACTTAAATATGTACTGTATTTAGTGTTGTAAATCATGTATATTTTTTTTTGTCTTTATGAATTTGTTTTTGATGTATGCACAAATGTGTGTATATTTTTGGACCTCAAAGTCAAGATATACAGCAGCACCACCTATTTATGGAAAGCCCAAATGGAAGAGTTTCTTAATGAATTACGATCGGCAGCTTGTCAGGTTTGTCTAAATGATGTCTCACTGTCTGCTCATTTTCTAAATTACCAAATTTCTTTATAATGTAAACAATATTATTCTTTCTTGGTCTGAAACCTTTTGCTCATTTATTGTAGATAGTAAAAATCCATGACAAGTATATGTTAATACTATTTTAAAAGCATTGTGTTTCTGAGATAACTTGTAAAAAAGTAATTGGGATTGATACATATGCATAACATTTTAGGTTAAATGTTTCTGAGAATCAACATTTTTGACTGTTAATTTTATTTTTCTAAATAGTAAAGTTCTGTTAAATTTTATGTTCCATACATTTAATACAGATTTTGAAATCATAACACATAGACAGACTTAAATGTTTGCTAACACATAGATAGACATTTAATTAGTTGATATATAAATTCTGTTATTGCAGGTTGGATTCAGGTGCCCCGGTTTGCTTTCCAATAGTGGTCATGACTTGCAGCTCTATGATGGATGCATAGAGTTGATATTAAACTAGCTTTTTAGTGGCATCTGCTCTATGAACTAATAGTCTTGTATTATGTAGAATTAGAATTGAATATTAGACTTTTTCTTGTATTATGTTATGTGGTTAGTTTTGGTAGTTAGTTATATTTTGAGAATTATTTGTATGGTGTGGATGGGATGAAAATTATTTGGATGGCTAGTAGGATGGATTTGAATGTATTTTGATGTTCTGGATAGGTTTTCTTATGTATCAAACAAGATATTGCATAAATTTTAATCAAAGCGTTGCATTTGATATTTCTAGCGTTGCATTAGATATTTTAGTGTTGCATTTGATAAGATTGTAGTGTTTTAAAAAACAAATAAAAGCGTTGCATTACATGGCATGTGGGACCCACTAGTGACGTGCCATGTGGGCCCACAACTGGCATGGCACATGGGCCCCACTGATGACGTGGCAAGTGGGCCACACATGCTGACATGACAAGTGGGCCCCACATGCTGACATGGCAAGTGGGCCCCACATGCTGACGTGGCATGCCAGCTGGACTGTTGCTGACGTGGCATGTCAACTGGACTGTTGCTGACGTGGCATGCCAGCTGGACCTATTGCTGACGTGGCAAGCTAGTGGGACCCACTTAGTGACGTGGAATTGAAATTTTATCTAATAACAATTGCAACGCCTCTTTGATGTTGCATTTGCTTGCTGTGGTGTTGCATTACATGTCAGATGCAACGCTTATTGTTGTTACATTAGATGCCAGAAAGCGTTGGATTATGGGGTCTAACGAGACGGTCTCGAATGCAACGCCCCCTAGTGTTGCATTTGGTCTAATGCAACGCTTTTTTGGCCTAAAGCAACATTAAACAGGGCGTTGCATTTGAGCGTTTATGGCGTAGTGTAAGTATTAGTAGGTTTTGTATACATTGATGGTGTTATTTTGTACAAATTTTATTTGTAATATCTGTTTTATCAAATGATTTGCAAATTGTATTCCCATTTTACAATTTTGTCAAATTGTAAATATGCCAAATTTTGCTTCTATAAGCAATTTATAACTTAACCAGAGTTGGGTACATATTTTCTTTAGTAATAATCTGGCAAACAATAACATTTAAGAAAGTTAAAATAACAATTTAGCTATTATGAACAAATAGAGAATTATAAATGATAGCTAATGGATCTAATCAATAAAAAAACGATTTAGGACTTTCAAGATAGTGTGAATCATGACACAACATTAAATTTTATATTTTAGTGTTTAGGGATTGTTTTTAGTCACCACAAGTGAACAATCCCCAAAAAAGTAAGTCATAAGAAGACAATAGTAGTAAAATAACTTCCTGAAATTAAAGTGTACAAATTTTCCTTTGTACAAATTCTGTTTGTAAAAGTGTTGTTCAAGCTTGTGTTTACAATGAATACTGGTACACAGAGTAACAACCTAATTTTGAAATGACCCACTTGTAGCCTATATATAACACTCACTAATTAGCACCTAAATAATTATGTTAACCTATTCTTTTTTTAATTTTTTTCAGTCATGGTAGTTAACATATTCATCAACAAAATACTGTAATTCCTAACCATCTTATTGTAATTGAATAAGCATGTTGTCTTAAAAATGCTTTCTTTTCCACATGCAGCTGCTGCAAATTTTAATTTCATTTACCATTTCATCAAATATGCAGTTATGGTTTTATTGTTTCATGTTATAATTGACTTAGTAATTGACTAAGTAAAGGTTTTAGAATTAGAATTGATGTTATATTAATTGTGGTGTGTTTAGATTGTCATGGAAGTGGTACAAAATAAAAGAGACATGAAACTAGGGTTTATGAAAATTGGGGAAGGAGAAATGGAGAAATATATTGGTTTGAATTGGGATCGGGTGCGGAATGAGTTGAGTTTACATGACCCCACAAAAATGCAAAAGCGCTATAACCCTAAGTGAGTTAAATTATTTTGATTTGTAATATATTCTAATTGTAATATACTAGGTTATAACCCGTAATATACTAGCTTATAACCGTGCCATGATTTCATTTGATATGTAATAAATTTTATTTTATGTTACAATTATATTTTTATATAATCATTATTTACAATATTTTATTTTAATTTTAATATTAATAATTTAATATAAATTTTACTAATGATATGCATAGTTTAAAACTTATATTACAAAATTTTAAAATAAATATGTCGTTGATAGAATACGAATCTTGAAATTTTAGAAAATTAATTTAATCATATAATATATTTAAAATTAGATCTAATGATTCTGATTTTTTACTAAAAATGTAGTGGTCATTATTCGTAGTATACGGATTTCTATTATATTTTATTATATTTTGTTAGTTATTAGAATATATGGTGTGATATTTTGAGAAAATGACCAAAATAACATTATTTTGGTACCTATTGCCATTGTCGGGAAATGTGTCCATTTTGACCAAGTATCTACACATATGGAATATGCGTATATTCTTTTTTATTTTCTCTCTCTGTCTGTTGTTCTCTTATCTCACAAACACATGAAATGAAAAAACAAAGACCACGCATGAGGCTTATGCGTGGTCAGTTTCTATATAAAATTATTTTTTATATTTAATATTTTAAAATTTTATCGATATTTTATTTAGGGGTTAAATAATTTTCATTTTGGGTTTAACGGGCTTCATTTGGGGTTTAGAAATATTCATTTTTTTAATTAAAAATTTTAAACTTTATTTATATTCTCTCGGGATTTCAACAGTTAACTTTTGGGATTCAACGGTTCCATTTTGGGTTCTAGAAATATTTAGAACGTCGAATAAACCATATGCGAACTTACGGTTTATTAAAAATATTAAATTTTTTATTTAAAATTTTTAAATTTTATTTGTATTCTCTTGAGTTTCAACAGTTAACCTTTGGAGTTTAACAATTCCATTTTGGATTTTAAAAATATGCAAAACGATGAATAAACCGTATATGAACTTTTATATATGTAGGCTACTGTTCTAATAGAAACCTAACTTAAAATAGAAACTAATATTAGCCTTTAGATTATTTTAATCTAATGGCCCCGCCAGAGGCACCACACATAAATCCAATGCACCCTAATATATACAATCCCACCATATATGAATTTTGTAAAAAAAAATTGATGCCACCTATGCATTTGAATTATGAGTAAGTACCTGAGTTTCGCATTTCACTTATGCGTAGGCTGAAGACTCGCATGCTTTACATGCATCTACCTTATAAAAAATTTAAAAAAAAAAAAAAGTAAAGTCAAAATCCGCATATGTAGTATGCGTAGGTAGTGAACGCATTCCCAAAATGCGCACATGTCTGATCATTTCGGGCACGCCTTCCGCCCATGGTTATTTTGGGCACTACACTTTAAAATTTGGTTATTGGGGGCTTTCACCCTGATATTTTTGGGTATATATTAATTATTACTAGATAGGTGTTTATAAAAAGTAACATCTTCAACTAAAAGTAAATGTGAAAAAGGCAAGCGACTAATTACCATTAATTATATTATGTTATTATTTATTTTAGGTGTTTTAATAGTATAGATATCATATATATTTATAAGGAAGGGTAAATAAGTAAATTCATGAAATACCAAAAAACATATACCAAAAAATAGGTAACAAAATTTTAATGTTTCGGCTACTATATAATAATTAATTTTAATTTAATATTATTTAATATACTCATGTTTACGGATTATATTAATGTTTCCTTATTATAAAAAATATATACAGAGTTTTAAAATATTTTATTAATAATTTAAAAATATGGTGTGATATTTTCGGGTATATATTAATGATTGTAAGATTAGTTTTAAATTAAAAAGGTAATGTGTTTTAATTCGAAAGTAAATATTAATTATTGGAAGATATGATACGATTGATGTTTTTAGATGTTTATAAAAGGTAATATCTTCAATTAAAAGTAAATGTGAAAAAAGGCAATCGACTAATTACCATTAATTATATTATGTTAAAATTTATTTTAGGAATTTTAATAGTATAGATTTCGTATATATTTTTCTTTATAATGAAGGATAAATAAGTAAATTCATTAAGCACCAAAAAATAGGTATCAAAAAATAGGTATCAAAACTTTTAATATTTAAAATTATCAAATGGAGGAGTATCAAAGATGATGGAACTTATATTACTAACTTAATTAAAGGTGATTAAGACAATGGGCATCAAGTTTGTTCAAATGTATACATAAACCATTAAACTTTAAAAATGTACATCATCAAAATTTAAAAATGTACATCCGTGCCATATGGATTTTGTATAGATCGGCGGTAATTTAAAAAACCGGTCTGATGATGTATATCGGTAAGGGTAAATTCAGAAAATATTTATATGTTTGTAATGTTTTATACATTGGCCCTCGAAATTTGATCAAATGTAGCCATAATTTCTTTCAAATCAGCTGAAATTTATATATATTAATACCAACTAGCACAAATAAACATACTTTAAAGGTCAATATATTAATACCAACTAGCATTGGTCTCTAGTTTAAATTTTATTTTTTGTCATATTATTTAATTTAATTATAATTTTTTTTAATTTTAATTTAGGTAATATATATATATATATATATTGACCATTAAAGTATATATAAAATTACTTAAATTAAAATTAATATATATATATATATTTATTTTAATTTAAGTAATTTTATATATACTTTAAGGGTCAATATATTTTTTAAATTTTAATTTAAGTATTTTTTTTATTTGTTATTTAATTGATTTATAACTTGAGTCTATATTTTATTTTAATCTTGCTTTACATTTTATTTTATTTTAATGAGAAATCAAAATAAAATTACAAAGGTAAAATACAGTCACAACCATTATTTAATATTACATTTTAATTGAATTATAATTACATTAAAAGTTAAAATAAAAATAAATGTGTGATAAGATCAAAAATTCAGTGGTTATGAACTTATATTTGACATAAGAGATTAGAGATTCAATTTTTCATACTAACATAAATCAACTTATTTTTCGCATCAATTAAAAATTAGTGGCACTTTTTTTATTTGATATGAAATATGGGTATATTTGTAATTTCACAACCATTTGATTGGCTCAATTTATATGTGTTTATCCGATTTTAACAAAATTATGTTCATGGACATGTGTATAAATTTTTAAAAATATATATAAAATTTTAATTTAAAATTTTAAAAAAATTATAAATAAATTAAATAAAATGACAAAAAATAAAATTTAAACTAGAGATCCGTGCTAGTTGGTATTAATATATTGACGGTTAAAATATGTTTATTTGTACTAGTTGCTATTAATATATATAAATTTCAGCTCATTTTAAAGAAATTATGGTCAATATGTACATTTGATCAAACTTACAGGGCCAATGTATATAACGTTACAAATATATAAATATTTTCTGAATTTACCCTTACTATATACATCATCTTACCGGTTTTTATGAAATTATGGCGGATGTGTACAAATTCCATAATATTATTATGGCCGGTTTTTATTATGGCCGATGTATGTTTTTAAACCTTGATGCATGGTTTATGTGTACATTTGAACAAACCCAATGTCTTAATAGTCCATTAATTAAAAACAAGTTAACAATAGAACCATTTATACCTTGTTTGATTCAGAATAATACAATAAAAATACTATTATTTTTTATTTAAACATTATTATATGAATATGAAAAATTATATATATATATATATATATATATTTCACATATGAAATCGAGTTGAACTCTGACCATACATAAAATTTGAGCTTTTTCCCATGCTTCCTAAAAATGATATCAGTTTTGAAATGGAACACCAAATAAAACTTTTGTCAAGTGAGCTCAAACTTCAAATAAAATCTTTTTCAAACTCTTAACTTGAAATTAATCCATGACTCAGCATAAAGAAGTGAGTATTAAATTAAACAATTTTAAGATAGTGCCTATAAAATGCAAATAGACATACTGCACAGTTTTTCACTAACTTACAATTTAGATACTTCAGAAAATTTAGCAAATCAAATTAAATGATAATGAGTTATTAACATTATTCATAAAATGCAAGGTATGAAAATTTTGGAAGTTTATGCTTAACTTAGGACTAGCATTAAGTTTGGTATAGGCCCTCTATCTATATATTCCATAACTAAATTAAAAACCCAATATTTAGTTTGTATATATGGTCATAGAAAAGGAAAAAGGAATGATAATGTAACAATTCTTTTAGTATTTCATTAAATATTTATCACTAAATATACGAAATATGTAACATAGGTGGAAACCACATAAATCAATTTACTTCAATATTGTATTAAATAAAAATTAATTTCAAATATTAGATTACACATGCATATTTTTATATATTATTATTAGTTGGTAGGAATTCCAATCTAGTATATGTCTGTGGGTTCATATTTTAAAACCTGGTAATATAATAATATTAAGAAAAACATTCTTTAAAAATAGTCTTTCAATACTAGAGTTGAGGTAGAATATTATAAAATAATCTACAAAAAAATTTTCAAGTATTGTTCTTTAAGTAGAATTTTTATAGAATATTTTCAAATTTCAAAATACAAAATTTGAAATCTTATCATTTTTCTAGTTTTTTCCAAATTATTATGAAATACCATCAATTTATTAATTTTTTTAAAAATTAAAGTGTGCATAAATTTTTAAAATTTGTAATAAATTTTCAAAATCTAAATTAAGTGCAAAGAAATTATGATATACTTTTAAGGATAAAACAAAACGTGTAAATTATGAGTGGACCATTGAAGAAGAATAAAGATTGCACATAAAAAGTATAAATAGGCCCCACTTAGAAATAAACTATTTTTTAATATTAAAAAAAAAAACCCATGTTCATATGCTAAATGCTTGCATACTCACGACTATATATCTTATTTTTCACTGTTACACAAATACCCTGTATACCAGTTCTTTTGGCACCTTCCTCAACTTCGTTTGTACCGCCTTCCCTTTCCACCGAGCTTCCCAAATGTGGATATTTCACACATTTCTTTCTCTTTTTCTTTGGGTGTTTTTCAGGCGTGATGGCAGAATCCTTGTTAGGATTGTTCGGTATGATGACAGAATCCTTGCTAGGATTCAACAACTGGAGAATATGGTAACTGATTTTTACATCTTTTTATGTCTAACTTTGATTAATTGTAAGGTTCTTTAATTTTTTTGCAAAATGAAAAATGAAAAGATGAAGCATAAATAAGATTTATAAATAGAGAAAAGTGTTTTCCTAAGTCACAGTAGATAAATTTTCAGTTATAATGACTTTGAACATGTCTACAGATTTGAAGATTATGCAGATTATGCTTAATTAATTTTTTTTTTCATTTAGTAGTAGGTTGAAAAGTTTTTTTGTATAATCATCTATTGATTATTAATATAGCTTGAGAATTGTGGATTTCAAATCTGTCAAATTAGTTTCGAGTCAATGGATATTCTGAGATAGAGGTAGAAAGAATTAAGATTAATTAATATGCATTTTTTGTTATAAAATCATTAATAAAAGATCTCTAATATTTTCAAAATTTTGTATAAGTGATTTTCAAGCATTTTCACCTAGATTTTTAAACAGTTGTATTAGATTGATTGATAATTGCATTAGATGGATTTGGTACCCACACAAAAGATTTCTATGGCAATCTTTGAAACTTTCTTCCCTTTTGAATAATGTAATTTGTTTTTCTAGATAAATGATTTAGCATAAACATCATAAATTTATAGGCACCAATCTAATTTCTTGCCACACCCTAGATTTTAATTATAGGGTAGCTCTGTATGTTATCTGAATTTTAGAAGCAAATTAAGAAGATATGCAATCATGTTTAATTGTTTTCATTTCCCCTTCATTACCTTTTAGGTGGATAACTGTGTTCACCCTCGATTCATCTTGTTTTCTGATATCGATTATTAATGTAAAAAAAATGAATACAGGGATTAGTAAATGGACAGCTTGGAGAGTGTTATGCACTATTCGCAGATGAGCACTCATCCTTTGCTGAATTGCTTAGGATGTTTTACGATAGTGTAAGCAGTCAAATGGAGATGCTGGAAAGTATCTTGTGCGTGTCAATCTTCACATATTTTTTTTTTTTCAGTTTTTAAGTTTATGTAATTCTAGTACATACTTAATCCTCTTGTTTATCATTTTTTATTTTTGAATTCAGGAATGACAGAGCTGTTGACTACAGAATTATATCGCATGTTTGCTATGACCTGAGAGACAATGTTCTAAGGTAACATGTCTGTTAGAGTTCTACCTGAGCGGTTTATTTGCCAAAAACTGAATTTGCATGCTCAAAAATGATATGCTTAACTGCATCCAAAATTTTTATTTTCTTGCATTTATGTTCTTTCTCCGAGCACGACTTCAAAACAGTCTTATTTCTCTTCTTTTATTGTACACAGTACACTACATCTTGACAATTTTTAAGACTCATAGAACATATAAGGACATGAGGAAATTGTTACTGATAAATAATGTATGTGGTTATATAATTTTAAGAACACTACAAATAGTACATCAGTCCAAGTTTTCCAGTTTGTCCTTAAACAGAAGCATGATTTTTTTCACAATATTACAGCAGAGTGCACCTATCTTTTACCTGTGCTTCCAATTAATTAAAAGTCTCTAACTCATTCAAATAATGGAGATCTAGCAAGTTATTGATGATTAAATGAATCATTTAAATTTAAATAAAACTCGTAGATAAATGAGATATAAGTTGTTTTGATTGTTACATCTTGTAATGAAGCAAAATTTGTGGATGTTGTAGTTTGGGTGCTATGCGTATGGGAAGTCTATGTTACGAGCTTTGCGAGGCTTCTCAATGTCATTCCGCAGACAGGTGAGTGTGCTTCTATTGACTAATTACATTATTTTGTTGTTCTTCAGTTATGTTATGGTTTTAATATGCCTATATTTCAAAATTTCTGATTTACAAGATGTGCAATTTATAAATTGGTTAATTTCAAGATGTTACTATTTTATATATGGATAATTTTTAAAGATATGTGTGTGTTTCCAATCAAAAGCACTTTAGAGAAATTAACAGTTAAAATTGGAGGAAAAACATAAGTTAAGTCACTTCTGTCTTCGGGACCATCCAAAATTTAACCCAATCCAAGATTAAATATGTCACAGGCTACAAAGTATTAAAGTTTGATTTGCAATTTAAATAAATCATAATGTTGTCTAGAACTACTACTTTTAAGTGAATCTATGTTGTTGGGAGTTGTCCACATCGGTTGTGGAAGGGGCAAATTGTTGGCAGTAAGTTAACTCTATTAGTTAACTCGATTAGTAAGAGGCCTTTTGGGTGCCCAAAAACAAATTCCTACGGGCTCGATCCAAAGTGAGCAATATCATACTATTGTGGAGTTAAAGTCTGCTTAGCAAGTCCAATGTATGACTCATATTTGTATTTATGAGATACTCAATGCAACCGGAACACATTCTTAATTGACATTCATGTTTGTAACTCATAATAAATGGAATTTGGTATTATTTTCGGGTCTAGTGTTTTTCAACTTCCTTAAATAAGATATCAATAATTCATTATTGACAACTTATTCAATATAATGTTTTTTTGATTATAAAATGTGATATGTTAATCTTTTAGGTGTGTCCGCACACTGCCAGAAATAAGACGCGAGTATCTCAGTCTCAAGCCACATTTAGATGAGATTCTCCAGGTAAATTATGTTAACAAATTTTATTTTTAATTTGTACAATTTTTTGTGTAAATATGTGATTATTCAAGCTTTCTTTGCATGATGTTTTTAGTTGTTTCTTTTTCAATGTTTTGTGGCCAGGAGTCAACTTCTTGTATCGAACTTAATAGAGTATATATATCACACATTTTTACCAGATTTTACGGTTCAAGTTTAGTGATTCTTCATTCCATATCATTTTCGAGAACTTGTAAACATTGGGATCACTTTAATTAAAAATGGCTTTAATATGATAAAATTTAGCTTTTAATATCTAATCATTAGAACTAATTAATAAGTTGTATTATTCTAATTAATGTAATTAATAGATTAATCTAAGCATTTCATTCTAATAGTGATATCTTTTTTCCATGTGCAGCTGCTGTAAACTACCAACATTACTTGGATGAGAACAATCTTCAACCATATTCGTGCTGTTCTTGTTGTTGGACTGGCAACTATAAGTGGGTATTACGATGTTGGTGTTGTTTCGTAATTATTTATGGACTATTTATCCGATGGAGTTAATTAAGGTTTCATGGTTTTCATGTTATGTTATGCCAATTTTGCAGTTTTATCATTGGAGTTTGAGTGAATTTCTTTAAAATTGGCATAAACAGAAACTTTGATTGTAGTGAGAGTTATTGGAATGTTAATCTTCATCAAGTAGAATTGTTCTGCAAGCGAAAGACATTATTCTACGTGAAGAATAACTAGCATGCATGATAGTTCAGAATAAAACAAGAGCCTCATTTTTATTCATATATTTATATCATTTTGCAAGTATGTAATGCTATATAGTGTTTAATTTTGTAGAATTTGAGATTGGAAATTTATATGTGATGTTTCATGTATCTCATTAAAAATAAAAATTACATTTTTTGGGTCACCATGGTTTACAAAAATGAATATACAAACTCTAACACTATAAGCATTTTCATTAAAAGTATTCCACGGAAGACTTGCATGTGAAACTTTACAATGCATTCCATATTTCCAAAAGTTTAAGGTAATAAAGGACTAAAGAATCTTTCACCAATACATAGTACAGAAGATCTACTGCAGCCACCTACCTTTGCCCAAAAAAAAATTAAAAAAATGCTTGTGAGATGCAACCTGTGAAATGACTCGATTATTCAAAGGAGATATTCAAATAAAAAAGCATTCGACTTACCATTGTGTCAATGCTAAATCGACACATAATGTGTAGGCCACGTTAATTTTGGGAAATGTCTGTTACTTCTACTTACCTTATATAGTGTATTATAATCTACTTAGGATTTCCTGATATTATTTTCTATGAAAACCAAGGAGAGCATGAGCTCTCCAAACTAAACTGCTTATATTGTAAGTTAAGATGTCTTGATACTGTATTTGGGAAGAAGCCCTGAGGTCTTCACATGTCATCAACCTCTCTAACTGATCATCCACCTGTCCTGTGACTAGGTTTTCAAATATGAGATGATCTTATTTAATATTTAAGTTAATTCAATCAACATATATAACATCTTACACTACAGAAAAATCGGCTAAATTCGACCGAACTGAAACGGTCGAAACTAGCTATTTTCGACCGTATCCGGTCGAAAATATCTAATTTCGACCGTTTTAGTCCGGTCGAATTAAATGAAAACGGTCGAAAATAGCTACTTTCGACCGAATAAATTCGACTGAATAAATTCGACCTTTTATTTTAGACCATATACGGTCAGTCCTAGAACGACCCAAATTCACACCTGAAAATTAAATTTTCATCTGAAATTTGAATCTCCCGCCCATGATCGATAAATTCGACCGGGTTTGGTCGATTGCTAAATTTGACCGTTGGACACCTAATTCTTCATAATCCTTTCTTGATTTAGTGTTATCTTTGGACTTATTCGAATCATTAAGGATTGTGTAGAATATGTTGTCAAAGACATTCTTTTCAGTGTGCATAATATCAATGTTATGACGAAGGCTCAGTGTCTCCCAATATGGAAGCTCGGAAAATGGAGAAAAGTGAGTCCAGTTATGTGTCACACCATAATCCTTCGGTTTTCTTTACAATGACTTTCCCGGTGGGGG
Organism: Saposhnikovia divaricata; assembly: GCA_036435485.1. Taxonomy (NCBI): domain Eukaryota; kingdom Viridiplantae; phylum Streptophyta; class Magnoliopsida; order Apiales; family Apiaceae; genus Saposhnikovia; species Saposhnikovia divaricata. The sequence goes on from CM071595.1 coordinate 37,785,107, forward strand.
AAACTGTATCTGCTCACACATAGTCTTTGCAATCAATCCAGAATGTCTAGCACAAACTGAGCGTGTCTCAACACTTCCAAACCTTGTACTCCTTCTTAGGGGATCATCTAGTTCAAAAAAATACCGAGCAGTGCCACAAAAAGTAGGTTTACCACCATGTTTGAGTTGTTTAGCTTTCACCTCTCCCATGCAAACTGGACATGATAACTTACCCTTAGTAGACCATCCACTAAGCATGGCAAGTGCAGGAAAGTCACTAACTGTCCACAAAACTATAGCCCTCATTATAAAATTTGTACGTGAGAACCTGTCATATGTTTCCACCCCTGTATGCCATAAAGTTTTCAATTCATCAATTAGCGGCATAAGATAAACATGAAAGTCTTTTGTTGGATCTGTCGGGCCAGGGATAAGAAGGGGCATGAACATGTATGGAGCCTTTGTACACATAGATGGGGGAAGGTTGTACACAAAGACCACCACAGGCCATACTGTATACTCTCTAGCGTGTGCATCACGAAAGGGGTCAAATCCATCAGTAGAAAGTCCAAGTCTAACATTGCGAATCTCCTTTGCAAAATTTGGAAATCTACGATCAAATTGCACCCATTCATCTCCATCTGCTGGGTGACTTAGTTGGCCTTCAACTAAGACTCTATCATGGTGCCATCTCATACATTTTGCAGCCTTCTCGGCATGTATAAATGCTGCAATCTCATGGTGATAGGAAAGTATCGCAATATCTTTCGTGGGATCTTTTGTTTTTTAGGATCTTTTTGAACAATGTGTTTTATTCTCATTTTCCTTGTAAAACAACATGCAATCATTCTCATAAGCATCAATCTTTTCATACTCCATATTCAGTCCTTTAATCATCTTTCGTATGATGTAGTACTTCTCAGGCAATTTATGATCATCAGGCAATACTAATCCAATGAGATGAAGCAACTCATTAAAGGCATTATTACTGCAATTGTGCCTATTCTTCCAATCAAGCAACTCTATTACGTACTCAAATGTTGTGAAATTGACATTGCCTGGATAAATTGGTTCAGAAGTAATATTCACGTGTCTATAAAACTCTTTTGATGTTACATTTGGTTCTTCTTCAAAATCCTCACAATCTTGAAAATCATCATCATGTGCATCATACATAACATCATCTCTGTAATTAACATTAGTAGAACTCGATCCAACTTCGACCCTTGGCATATCTTTCTCACCATGACAATCCCATCGAGTGTACCATTACATGATACCATGTCTATACAAATCGACTTTCACGGTAGAAGGATTTTTATAACAAGAATTTCCACATTTTTTACACGGACATCTTATAAGGCCATTGTCTTCTTCTTGCATATGATGTATAGCAAATGTAATGAAATTATCCACACCAATTTTTGTATTCTTGTGTTAAATATTTCACCTTATTATATCGATTACGACCAATCCAACTACGATCGGATGCCATCTACAAAATATGTAAACAATGACATAAGGCAAAATTATCATAATCACACTAATTGGACCACATAATTTATTAAAATAAAAATATATGCACAATTATCATAATCATACTAATTGGACCACATAATTTATTTAAACATGAATATATGCAAAATTATCATATTCACACTAATCGGAACAAAAATAACAATATTTATATGATTAAGAACATCAAAAATACTTACTTGATAATTTAGGAGTAGCACATGAAGCAAAAATGGTGAAGCAAGGAAAGAAATGGTGAAAATGGGGAAGAGGTAAACAACGGCGAATGGAAAGAAAAGAGGGAGTAGGGTTTCCAATTAGAACGGCTAAATTCGACCGTAACGGGATGAATTTAGTAGACATATTTTCGACCGTAAATAGTCAAAAATAAATTTCAACAGTATGTGGTCGAATTTATTAAATTCGACAGATTTAAGGGAAATCTAATATTTTCGACCGAATCCTGTAGAAAATCTCTATTTACTTTTGGCACTATTGTTTCCCTCCTGCGTGAATTTTCAAAGAAATGGGTGAGAATTTTCCCGCTCTTCTCAAATTTTGAGATTCGACCATATTCGGTCAATTTTATTTCTTTGTTTGGCGGAAATTTTCCGGCTCACTTTTGGCGGGAAATAAATTCGACCAATTTCAAAATACGGTCGAAAATATTACTATTTTCGACCAAATATTTTCGACCGCAGGTACTTTCGACCATATTCGGTCGAAATTAGCCGGCCCAGTTAAATTCGACCATATACGGTCGAAAGAAGCCGCAGTTGAAAATATTTGGTCGAAAATAGCCTTACTGTGTTGTAGTGTTATTTATAAGATCAAACAACACTGATATCTGTTGTCAAGGTAAGTTTTTTCATGGTATATTTTGAGAAATTTCGAAATAAGAAACCTCCAAATTCATTGAAGATGATAATTTCTTAATTTCACTTTTGTCCTTGTCAAATGTAATGACTTTATTTTAATTGTTGGCATTTCATATAAAATGGCTAAATGATATGTCATATCAATTCAATTATTTTTAAATACTATACTATTATAAGCGAACATGTTTTATTTGGTTAGTTGCTAGTTTAACATCTTTCGAAAAAATTGTTAATGCCTAAAAATATAAATATTATAAGAAAAAAAAGCAAAGACATGAGATACTAGACAACCCTAGTATGCAAACTCTTTGGACATAGTCTTATTACAATTATACACTAATTAGATATAAATAAATAGAAAAAAAACCAAAATACAAAACATATATATTTTACATAAAAAAAAACAAAGACATACTCTTATTAGATATAAATAAATAAAAACATACCAAACTACAAAACATATTTCAGAAAAGGAAAAATTAATTGTAACATCCCTAAATTATTAAAGTTTTATTTTCTAAGTCCATGAACAAAAAATATGTATTTCTAGGTAACAAACATTTGAACTTTTCCCATCGTAGTCCTTCCGTCCAAATTTGACAAACGTTAGTCCATGCTGTGTGACAGTGATGTGGCAATCAAAAATTTATGGATTGAAGTGAAATTTTGATATATTAATATAGAAGTGATTACAAGAACATGAGTGGTGAAAGTTTTTAATTTAAAGTTCGCTAAGGTATAGAAATCTACACTTTAATTCCAAGAACACCAACAAAAAACTTACTAAGATCTGTAGATATCTATATGTGAACTCGAAATCGAAAAATTTCACCACTCGTGTTCTTGTAATCATTACTAGATTAAAATATCAAAGTTTCACTTCAATCTGTGAATTTCGATTACCAAGTCACTGTCACATCAACATTGACTAACATCCGATTGTAAAAATTAGACCGAAGGACTGCGATGTAAAAAGTTCAAAAGTTTGATTATGTAGAAATTCATATTTTTTGTTGAGGGACTTAGAGAAAAAAAGGCTATTAGTTAGGGATGTTAGAATTAATTTTCCCTTTACAAAAATATAAAACAAAACAAAGACACCGGACACTAGACAATAATAATATGCAAACAATTTGAAGATAATCTTATTTAATGCAACGTCCCCAAATCCACTACAAGTGGCTTCGGGTCGTCACATCACCATTGCAATTACCTGTGTTACGAAACATACCATATAAACCTTCTTACCTCGCCCAACAGATCCAAGGGTCGAGTATCCGCCTCATGTTTCCACTTGCTACCATTACTATTACATACCTTTGAGTCCTTAAGTTCATAATACTTTAAATATTACAAAGATTTTCTAACGAATAACACTGAGAGTTCATGAAGTAAAGCAATTCTTCTACTCCTCATTCAGGAAATGCTCTTTCCCCTTGCTCTTGAGATGATCCATTTTCTGGCTATCCGCTTGATAAAAGCCGTGTTCACCTTTGACTGTTATAGGATTAAGTTTTACAGCAAAAGTGAGTGAATGATTGCTCAGCAAGATCACTACCCAAGAATAATAAAATGACACACTGATAACTTCACTGAATATTTCAACCAATCAAAAAGAAAATAGAAAAAGATCAATAAAATTTTGTAAAACAAAATTTGGCCTATATATATTTTATATCGTAAATGAATTTTGTATATTAAATTTCATAATATTTAAACGATAAATAAATTTTAAATCGTTTTGTCTAGTATGCTTAAATTAACTAATTAATAATAGCCGTCACATATGAGTTTCTTAGTAAAATATACTCCCTCTATCCCTCTCAATATATTCTTTACATTTGGGATAGAGGGGTTGACACGCATTTGGATCGGATCACCTTAAATCCATATCCGAATTCGTTAAGATTTTTCGGATTCAGATCAGATCGGAGCAAGAGTCGGATATTTTTTAGCTCGATCCATATCCGATCCGTTCGGATTTCGGGTTATCAGATCGGACCTCTGATTTATTTAATAAATTTTAAATATATATATATTTTTAATTTTTAATTTAAAAAATAGTATTTTAAAATTTTTTGATGAATTAAAAATTAAAATTATGATATTTACATTGACAAATCTAAATTTATATTTTAAAATAATTTTATACGAAATTTTATATTATATATGTTTATATATATATATATATTTAATGTATATTATATATTACATAAATATGTAAAATATATAATAAATATAATATATTCGGATCGGATCGGATCATACAAAATTCATATCCGCTTGTTATGAGATCGAATCATTAATGGATCAGATTTTTTTTGGAAAGATCCATACCCGCTAATTTAGCTACGGATGGCTCGGATATCCGATTCATTGACAGGCCTACCTCCTAGGATACGTGCATCATAAAGATGCGTGGCGGTTACACTACCGTCTTCAAGCCATTTCCTACCGTTTTACCATTCGAAACCCAGTATTTCCTACCGTCTTCAAGCCATTTCCTACCGCATTCATAAGGACGTAGGAAATGTCTGGAAGGAAATATTGGAACTCGGTAGGAAATGAACGGTAGGAAATGGCTTTTTATTTGATTTCTGATATAATTCCTACCAACTTGTTAAAGGATAGTCGGTAGGAAATGGGCTGCCAGCATGTCACAAAAATACACGTGGCGTATGACGTGGCAGTTGACTTGGAAGCTGACTTGGAAGGCCACGTCAGTATGTGGGACCCACGTTTGACCCGGTCACTATCATTTCCTACCAAAGACATTTCCCACTTAAGCATTTCCTACCGAAGGGGGCCGGTAGGAAATGCGGCATTTCCTACCAATTTAGGGCCTTTTCCTACCGATTTGACGGTAGGAAAAGCCCATTTTTCTTATAGTGATCTCCTGCATCCAAGGAAATTGACCTTTAGGGTTTAAGGCTCACTTCTGTACTGCGTTTCATACTTTAGCACAATTTAAAATTAAGTATGTCGAAGGCTACGATTTTATATTACTGTAATTTGAATTTCCGTGAAAGATAGATATTCATTCAGTCCATAAGCACTACTTCCTTAAAATGAACGTACATTTCATATTTTGTATGTTTGAGGCCCTCTGTGAAATAGTATTCATGACACAGTTATGAAAAGTTGTCAAAAGCTAGACAACCTCTTCTTATTCAACTTTGTTGTAAATTGACTTTTATTTGATAAATATAAAAAGTAAATAAAATGTATTAATTGAATGCAGTTACAAATAAGTTGGCATTTAGGAGAACACTTTTGAGATGGATGATGTGATGTTTACTCCTCAATGAGGCGCAATATAATTTATGTCCTGTACTGCTTAATAATGGATTACAAGTGTGTTTTTTTATAATAATCGAGTTTCAAATAAGAAGGTGTATGCTATGGGCAACTATGAGCCCACGCATGAGTTGTTTAAACCTTGAATTTGTTACTAGTTTATGAATAATGGGCAAGTCTGGGCCCGGTCATGTGATGTTTTGAGTATTTTTTTAAATTACGTGTGTCAATAATGGGCATATATGAGTCCATGAGATGTTTCATGTTTGAATTTAATTTTGGAGTGGAATAAACATATATATGGATTTCTTGATTAATTGTTTTTGGGTGATGTTGCATGTGCATGCGTGAGTGTGACATGTAAGTTTGAGATGTTGTAAGAAAATAATTAAATTATTACCTACAAGAATGTTAGTTGCAACCAAGAAACGATTAAAAGGCACGTAAGTTGTTTGTAGAGATTGTAATCTCTAGTTGTTTTGGTTTGGGATGTACCAATCCTATTGTTATAGGAAAACGATTAAGGCATTGATGTGAATCCAAGTCCTAGAAATTTGATGTATATTAAGTGACAAGATGCAAGGATACGGGTTGTCGCTTGTGATGTGCTTTAAATTGGTGAGAGGAACCTGAACTCAAATAATATTTTTGGTACATGAGAAAAGTGGGAGCTAAATAGATATTTATCATATAAGTCAAGTGGGAGATGTTGTAAATTGACTTTTATTTGATAAATATAAAAAGTCAATAAAATGAATTAATTGAATGCAGTTACAAATATATGTATTGATTATAAGAATAATGTGATTGATTTATTGTGTGAAATAAATTACAGGTTACAAACATTAGTTGTGGGAGTTAGAAGAATAATTAAATGTGGGGGTTACAAAATTAATATTTGTGGGAGTTATATATCTCCTAGTTATTATGGTGAAATATTTAAGGGTCGGTTACATGTTTAAGGGGTGGAGATGGGGCTAAGAAAGCCTATAAATAGTGGATGAAATTCCATGAAAAAGCACACAAAATCAATTGTTTGTTTATAGCTCACATTGGAACCCTCTCCTTAACATCAAATATTTTTAGTTAGTAAATACAATATTATAGTAAAATACTACAAATCGACACTGTCTGCTTGCATGATAGTGCAAAGTGAGTTTTTGCGTCGTCTATTAGTTCTTCGAAGAACTGTGGAGCTTATCGCTTCTTCTTGTGGCGTTTAAACTCAGTTCATGATTCTATTTAGTCATTGGGTTGTGGGGTATTCATACGGATGATTCTTGTTTTAATAATAGAGGTTTGGTTGAGGTTGTTATCAAATCTGAATTCCTTTTATTCTGGATTGCATAAATTTGAATTTTATACCTACTAATAATTGGGTCTGTATCATCTTATCTTGATCCGGTCCAGTGTTCTTTGACTTTATTAGTTCTTTGGCGTTATTATTATTATTATTTTTTTTTGTCAAAGAATATACATTCTCGTATATGATTGTATCAAAATACAATACCGGCGAAAACCGGAGAAAAGGGTTTAGTGTCTTTAATTCAAGAAAGTTTATCGTCTAACCGAAGGGCATGCATATATGTCCCCGGAAATTTAGATAATAAGACTTTAATGTCTGAAAAGAGACTTCCCAATGTCTTCTCACCTGAAAAAACAACAAAAAACTCATTAAGAATAATATTTCTAAAATAATATTTTAAAGTAAAAACACACCAAAGAAAATAATTCCTAAATCCTAATAATATTAATAACTAATTAAAAAGAAAGATAAAAGTAAAATCTAATCAAAGGGCAAAATTAAAATCTAATCAAAGGAAAACCCTTTGTTTAGACACAATACATAATCCAATATGATCCAAAAAACCATCATAAAATGGTCAAAAAAGCCATCATAAATGGCCCCTATATAGGTACAGAGCCAAAGTTGTAAATATCATTGATAAAATAATCATTAAAACCATAAACTCGTAAGACAACAACTAACATCAATAATATTAACAAGGATGGCAAAACAATAAAACCGATTAAAATTATTTATTAACCTACTATCCATATTATAAGAGAATACATGCCACTAAATTGAAACTGATGCAACCAATATTCAATAATATAATAAAATCTTAATACGTATAAAAGCGTATAAAATTGTTACCAAAACATTCAATTATACAAAATTTGTAATTAAGGGATAAAAGGGTGTATAAACTTTTTTGGTGACATTCAAAAGCATTAAAAGACATTTATTGAAAAACTAAATTGCTAAAATTTTACCATAACCCAAGAATAAATACTACCTCTACAAAAAAACCATAAATACATGTATCATAGGCAATTTAATCACCTAAATTTGAATTTGACAAAACAATAATCAATTACAATCATAAACAAAACAATAACCAATTAAAATCATATAAACAAGGAAAGGATATTAAAACATTAAACTAAATGCTAAATTAGGGGTACCCTAATTACACAAAATTAAAAGGCCCTAGTTTCGACATTTAAATGAAAATCACTGGAATCATGTAATACAACAACAAAACCAAAAACCGGCGACACACAAAATTTTCCGGCGGTTCAGAGCAGAATTGACAATAAGCCTGAGACAAATAAATTATTGGCACACTATCTCCTAAGTTAAAGTAACTAGCATGTCAACCAATTCTTAACAAGTAGAATCAGTAGAACCAACAACATTAAAATAATGTGTAAATCCAAGCTATATCAATATATGAGAACAATTTAATTTCCTCATACAAAATTTCAAGCAGTTATAAACGAATTCAACCAGTCACCATAAGCTTTTTCTACTAGAACAACTCAAACATCAAGTATAAGAAGTAAGTCACATATAAGAAAAAAATGCTCTCTAAAAAACCCGAACAGCCTAAACACCTATACCTTCTTTTTTCTTTTTTGACCACCGGAAACCACCCTTAGCTGCACCGTTGACCTCCCTTTCCTTGCTCATTCTTCCTCTTCTTTTTATCCTGCCTTACTTTTCTTGCTCATCTCTATCTTCTCCACTGCATCCTCTCTCTTTTAGCCTAGATCTGTGTCTTTTCCATTATTCCGATGGGATCTCGTAACTCAGAGCATTCCGGCTCTATGGACTCTGAGGAATTTTCTGCACTAATAGGGCACAACTACTCCATCCCTGCTCATTCTCTGCAACACCAGCTCAACTTTGATAATGAATCCTTGAATTCAACAGAAGTTATGGGTGAGCCATTATCCATAGAAGCTCAGGCAAGGATTAGGGAACAGCTGAACTTCATTTTAAATGAAGGATCTGTTCAACCTGCTACTGGTCCAGAAACGGAAACATCCGGTCGTGATTCACAAAGCTCACAAGAGGTTATCTCTCAAATTCATGCGCAAAATATTAACACAGCTATAAACCTAGATGAGGCAACCAAAACTACAAAATCTCAAACTACAAAAACAGTCACTTGGAGTAGCATTGTAGCAAAAAATGTGGACAACTGTGAACCCACAGATGGAGAAGCTACCATTAGCTACAACGAAGATGGAACGGCTACGGTCAAATTCCCTATTGAATTTTTTGACAAGGCTAAGAAACAATGGGAAACAAGCATAATCGGATATTTCATTGGGGGTTCCTTCGCCTTCAAATATGTCCGCGAACAGGTGCAGAGATTCTGGAAAAATTGAGGCTTGTCAGGAGTTTATTACAACACAAAAGGCTATTACACATTTCGTTTTGCAACTCTTGAGGAAAAAAACAGAGCCTTAAGCCTGAATACTGTCCAAATAGGAGGCAAGACAATGTTCCTCAGACCTTGGATCGAAGGCAACAAATTTAAACTCAATATCATCGAAAAGGTACCATGTTGGATACGCCTGGTCGATGTCCCAGACATTTTTTGGTGTAAAGAAGGTCTAACCTCATCGCTAGTACGGTTGGCAAGCCACTAAAATTTGATGCTATCACAGCAAAATTTGAGCCTTTAAAATACGCAGGCGTACAGGTAGAATTGGCGTATTCTGCTCCAAAACCAGATTACGTTAGAATTCCTATGCCTAACACAAAAGAGGAGGTAAAGATTGAAATTCAATATGGAGAACTTCCTTATTCCTGCAGTCTTTGTAACGCCTTTGGACATTCTCTTTCGCGTTGTATCAACAATCTGGAAAGAATTTCGAAAAAACCACGGCACAACAACAACCAAAGTCGGCCAGCTTCACCAATGCAAACGTCAACTACCAATGAACCCTCTGGTCAGGCTTTGGTTCCTTACACCATTGGTACCCTCTTTGGTTGCCCGGTCGTCTGTGAAAAGGATGAGGCTATTACTAGTCCTCATTGGGAAGCAGAAGAGAGAATTGGAAACTCAGAAACAGAACAACTTCTAATCGAAAACGGTGAAAATACGGGTGACTTAGAAGTGGGAGAGTTTTTCCGTCCCATTACCATGAATAATGCTTTCCACACTCTTACAGACTGTGATGAACAAATTGAGTCCATCACTTCCACGGCAAATGCTATGGCAATAAAAAGAAAATGGAACAAGAGTCCCACAGACGTTGGATTCATCACCGACTTGGGAAACTTCGACCATCAAAATGCTACAGCTACAACATAGAGATTACAAACAAAGGGGCCTATCCCAACAAGGAATTCGCAATGTTAGGGGAACACTCGAAGAGACTGCCTAAAAAAGCGGACATCGACGGGTTCGTTCTTGTGATTACTAAAAGAAGTCTGCGTACGACAGGTAAATCTGTCACTTCTCCCAAACATCAATGAATTTTGCCTCATGGAACGTCCGAGGCTTGAATAAAAGCTCCCATCAGAAGGAACTCATGCATTTTATTTCTACCAATTTTATTTCGCTTATGTGTTGCATTGAAACCAAAGTCAAAGAGCATAAGGCTCGTTCTGTTTCTTCAGTAATTAATAAGGATTGGCAATGGCTTTTTAATTATGACCATCATCCTAATGGCCGTTTGTGGGTGGGCTGGAACCCTACAATTTGGTCGGTTATCTGTCTTTCAAAATCTCCTCAGCAAATGACTTGCCAAGTATGTTTCCTGGAAACTCAAATAAATTTTATTGTTACTTTTGTTTATGCTCTCAACACTCCTCTTGAAAGGACCTCTCTTTGGTCTGCGCTGAGAAGCCTGAACTCCACGGTTGCGCTTCCTTGGTGTGTTTCAGGAGATTTCAATTCCATCCTCCAAATCAATGAGGTTTTTGGAGGTCGCGAATATTGGACTCAAGATATGGAGGCTTTCAGGTCCTATGTCACTGATATTTCTCTTGGGCATATCAATACTCATGGTAATTTCTACACCTGGACAAATAAGAGGCATCAGCAAGATTGTTTAATTCTGAAATGCTTGGATCGCATGCTTGCTAACGCAGCATGGTTTTCGGATTTTCCAGAAGGACAGGTTATTGTCAAGGATCGCAGTTTGATGGACCACAATCCGCTTCTCTTTGTCAGTCCAATTCAGTTGGAACGAAATGCTAAGGCATTCCAGTTCTTCAACTTCATGATAGACATCCCTGGCTTCCTTGATGTCGTTCAAACAACTTGGTCGCATCCTGTTGTTGGTGACCCAATGACTATCTTCTGTAAGAAAATAAAAATTGTTAAACAAGCTTTGGTCGAGTTTAACAAAGCTCATGGAAATGTCCAGTCAAACCTTATGCTTGCAAGAGATTCTCTTCACTCCATACAGATGCAGATCATAGGTAATCCCACTAATTTGGCTTTGCTTACAGAGGAGGAAATTGCTATAAAAAATCTGGAGGCTTGCATCCATCAAGAAGAGTCTCTGTTACTTCAGAAATCTAGAGTTAAATGGCTCTCTCAAGGGGATGGGAACAACAGGTTTTTCTTCAACAAAACCAAATCAAACTAGAACACGAATAAGATTCTCGCTTTATCTAATGATGCAGGCGTCCCCCAGTTTGGTCACAAGCAAATTTCAAAGATTGCTGTGGATTTTTTCAGGGATACTCTAGGCACTCCAATCGTGCACCAGTGGGATTCAGATACGATTTCTAGCCAGCCTTTGGCAACTCCTAATGCTCAAATTTATTTGAATCGAATGGCTGACATTACTTGCTCCACTATTAATGATAATCATTGTGCCACTCTTCTGGCCAACATCACGGATGAGCTAATCTATCAGACCCTCAAATCATTGAAATGCAACAAAGCCCCTGGTCCGGATGGCTTTACTCTTGAATTCTTCCTAGCTACTTGGAATATTGTGGGCACAACTTTTTGTGAAGCTATCAAGCATTTCTTTGCTTCCTGTGACATGAATCCTGCTATTAACTCCACTTCCATTGCTCTCATTCCTAAGGTTGAAACTCCCTCTCATATTAAGGACTACCGGCCAATCTCCTTGTGTACCATTGGTTACAAATGCATCTCCAAAATTCTGGCAAACAGATTAAAATTGATCCTCCCTTCTATGATCAATCAAGCTCAATCAGCCTTCGTTAAAGGCAGGAATATTTCTAACAATATTCTTTTGGCTTAGGAACTATTCAAGGGTTACAGCCGAGATTCAGGGAAACCAAAGTGTGCGTTAAAAATTGATCTCCATAAAGCTTTTGATTCGCTAAATTGGAATTTCTTGATAGCTGCGCTTCACAAAATGAGGATTCCTCTTAGATTCATAAAATGGATATACGCATGTATCTCTACTCCTAGATACTCAGTGAAGATAAATGGTTCGTTACAAGGCTATTTTAGAGGAGCGAAAGGAATACGTCAAGGATGTCCTATGTCTCCTTATCTATTCACTGTCGCTATGAATATTTTCTCTTCTATCATTGATGCAAAGCCCCCTTCGTTTCAACACCATTGGAAATGCAAAGACCTTGGCCTTACCCATCTTTTCTTTGCCGACGATGTCCTCCTCTTTTCAAACGGTGACCAAGACTCTATCAATCATATTATGGTTTCCTTGTCAAAATTCTCAAACTTGAGTGGTCTAAATCCTAGTTTGCCTAAGAGCACGGTTTTCTTTAGCAACTGTGCAACCAGCCTTGTTTCTTGGTTTGATACCACTTATGGCATTCCCCTGGGCACAATTCCAGTGAAGTTTCTTGGAGTCCCGTTAATTTCTTCCCAATTAGGTGTGCAGGACTGCATGCCTTTGGTGGATAGGATCTCTTCCCGTATAAATGCTTGGACTAATATCTTTCTCTCATTTGCTGGAAGAGTACAACTCACAAGGTCTGTTCTTTTCTCTATGCAATCTTTCTGGACTAACCACTTCATGCTACCTGCTACTGTTCACAATATTCTCCAGAAACTATTTTCTCGCTTCTTATGGAAAGGGAACAGTACTTCTAAAGAAGGTAACAAAGTCAGTTGGTCGACTATTTGTTTACCAAAGGAAGAAGGGGGCCTGGGTATTAAGAACATGAAGGAATAGAATAAGGCTCAAATCTTATTTCATTTGACCAAAATCATTAGTGGCTCTAAGTCTTTATGGTCTCGTTGGATTAAACAAAAAATTCTGGACTATGGACATCCCAACAGATTCATCTTGGATATGGAGAAAAGTCCTCCAATTCAGAACATTGGCAATTCGTTTCTTATCTTACAGAATTGGCAATGGCCAACGAATTTCCCTATGGTTCGACCCCTGGTGGAATGGTCAGTGTCTGGCTGATTCTAAGAATGACATTATCATTTCTCAAGCTGGTTCAACTCATAATGCAGTCATTCATGATCTGCTTGTCTCAGGAAATTGGATTTTGCCCCAGCCAAATAGGAGGCTTCGTCTCCTTAGCGCGGGTTTAGTCAATTGGTTAAACACTTTCAATCACCCTCCGTTTGACTTGAGCAAAGCAGATGTCTTCTTATGGAATGGTTGCCCCTTTTCTAAAATTGGAATCTGGGATATATGGGACTCGCTCCGTTTTAAACTGCCGGTTGTTCCGTGGCACAAAGGAGTTTGGCACAAACTAACTGTTCAGAGATATGCTCATCACTTATGGCTGATTTGTCATGGGAGACTGAACACTCTGCAACACCTAGCTTCTTTTGGTTTGGAGATTATTGACTGCTGCTTCTTGTGCGTTGGAGGCAAGGAGTCCTACGACCACCTGTTTCTGCAGTGCCCTTTTAGCAATCATGTGCTCGCACATTTAGGAGGTCTCCTTGGTCTACCTCACCAGTCTCCATCATGGCTCCATCTTCTTAATTCTTGGCTTAATGTTCAGGACTCCACTCTCCGCCATCTTGCTTTACTTTCCCTTCAAGTACACGTTTACCACATTTGGAAGGAGCGAAACACGCGAGCTCATAACGAAGGAATCCTTGCGCCTCAAATGATGATCACAAGGATAATCACCGATATAAAATCTCGTTTATCCTCTTCCTCGTGGTTCCTTCAGAGAGCATCCACTAGTTCTTTTAGTAGTTGGTTAACTCCATGATTTTTTTATTTGTCCTTTGCTTGTTTAGTCTTTCCTAAGATTGATTGCCACCTCTATGGCCTGTCATAGAACATGGGTAAATCCCTTTGTTCCTTCGTTTTTTTTAATTTAAAGCAACTTAGCAAAAAAAAAAAAACATCAAGTATAATATCAAATTTCTTGGGTTTTTAGACTTTATACCGGAGCCGTGGTCGATATTTCTGTTTTGAGCGAAAATAGCTTATTTTACATAAAAATGACAAATACCAAGTGAGCCATCGCCATGACTCGTCCTATGACTCACTGAGTCGAATTGTTCTGCACCTGTTTTGCAAAGCCCATCGTTGCTTGTTGGTTTCCTGTCTTGTGTAGGCTCTAGTCGTCACAGTAGCACTAGAATCACCTCCGTTTTCTTCTTCTAGTTCTTTGGCGTTATTGAATGAATTTCTATATCATATAACTTCGGTTAATTATGAAATGCAACAAAAGTTATTCAGTGGCAGTACATGTTAGAAGTTAACTGGCTACAACACTTTTATCCTCTAACTATATACTTAACTACTTTTAATTTTTATCTTTTAGGTGTGTCAGCGCAGTGGATGAAATCAAATGCCAGTATCTTCATCTCAAGGCACATTTAGATGAGATTCTGCAGGTGAAGCTACATTAATTTTAATTAGTACAAATTTTGTGTGTAAATGTGTGGTTCAAGCTTTCTTTGTAAGCTGTTTTAGTTAGTAGTTAATGCTATAACCCACCTTTTGTGTTTTATAATTTTGTGGTGTTTTAAATTTTATACATATTATGTTTATGCTAGTCTGTAATTTTGTGATGTTTTATACATATTATTTTTTATATTTACTATTTTTTTATTAAAATATTGTTTTACTTTGTTTTTATCATAAAATTTCAGTTTGCATTAATTGATTATCGAAATGATTAAAAATATTTTATTTGAACATTTTCAATTAATTGTATTTTTATGTTTAATCATATTCAATAGGTATAATATATTTCTTAATTACTATTCTTTTACTCACCCTGTTTACATAGACATGATTATATATGTCAATACATACCTTCCATGTTATATGTCATCGTAAATTACATAAACAAATAGCCATGATCACATATAAAATATATACTAAATTCATATACATAATCCCATTAATATGAGAACATTCACTGCTAATAATATGAGATATGAGAAGGTCCACACAATTTTTAAATTACATTTAATCTCAGTTATTCATTTTAGTCCGTACTTAACCCAATTTCCCACGTCTACCTCCTATATCCCTCATTTTCTGGCCTACCTCTTTCTTCCTGATCTCTCTCACCAAACTCCCACCACCGCCACCAATCCTGCTCTATCATCATCAATTTTGCCATTTTTTTCTCCTATATTTCTTCATAAAATTTTAATCTTTCTCTTGATACATTTACACCTGTTGATGTAAATATAGCCATAAATATCTATTTGAAATTTGAATTCGATTGTGATGATTATGCGATTTACTCTAACGAAGAGAAAATTCACATAGCGTCAATTCGAACATGAATTTAGTGGTGATTTTGATTCAAGTTTTGATAATTATTATATAAAGCAAGTGATTTTGATATGATATTGGTGAAGTCCAGATATGGTGATCACATGTGGCAATCGAGCCGAATGTCATTGTGATTGTGTTGATTTCTCTATAGTGATTTACTTGATTACAGTGATTTGACTTGACTATAATGATTATTGTGCTAACTGTGGTAATTTTTAGTTCGTGGTCTTGAAATTATTGATCGTATGTGGTAGACATCGATAGTTAAAGATGGTGGTATAAGTACATTGAGGATATGGATAGATAGTAGGTGTTGTCAAATAAAATTTATATAATTAAATGGGTGGCTTATATATAATTGATAAATAAGAAATAGATGAGAAGGATTATAGAGAAAAGTTGGAGACCATATGTGCTGCATTCAAAATATAGCAAAATTTAATGTTTTGCAAACTGAAAATCTTGATAATTGTGTATGTTTTGCAAGCATTCTCTAACATGAACGTGTTTTGTAGAAAAATTAAAATTGTAATATATCTGTTAATTTTCAATGAAATAGTGATTTTCATAATGTAACAGATTTTGTAGAATAATGTGTTTTACTATATTTTATTTGACGAACATATAATTAATGGCACGTATATATATATTCTTAAAATACCTAGTCCCAAATTCGTATTCCTTAAATAATTTATTATAATAAATATATCAAATACTTTGGTTGATGTGGGTGGTTTTTAAAAAAGTAAATGACGTTATTTTAATCTTTTTGGTCAAATTAGTTTAATAAAAACCATAATATAGTATATATTATGTAATATTGTAAAATAGTCGACTTTTTTTGGGTTATATTATTTGATTTTTTTATTTCGGCTTTGGTACTTAGAATTTGATTTGATATTTCCCCCTACTTATTATACATAAATGTTTAGATTTTTCGATATTCTGGCTTTCTTACGTAAATTAAAAATTTTGTATTTTTGCCTACTTATTTATACAAATCTATATTTAGATTTTTAAAAATAAATAAGTATAATTTTTTTACAACTCTATTGTTAAAAATTGTTTTAATTTAAACAAATATGTAGTTAAGTTTCATATGAAAACTAATCTAACATAAACATAAATCTTGGGCTACTTATTGTAAGCGACTAAATATTAAAATTTTACAATGGACCTAACTAAATTTTTTATTTTTAAAACTACTAGCAAACTACACAATAATAACAACATTGTGGTGCTTGTAGACTCGAAAACACTATGGCACAACTTACAACACTACAGATTGGGCCTTACTTCCACGGTCCAATATGCTGAACACGTTAGGTTAGAAGACTACAACCACATAACCATTGAACACATAGGACGTGTACATAACCCTGGAGCGGCCGAGCAAGGAGCCCAGAGAGCTAATATCATAATGGACTGGCTTTGAATATTCAGTACTAGGCCCTTTTCTGCAATCGGGTCTATAATTCACAAGGACAGCTTTTGTACTTGATACGTATCACTCTCATTCTCTCCTATATTTTTGGACACAAAGCACTAGGATACTGTATCCTTCTGGCTATTTTTGCTTTCTTACTTCTAATCAAGCCTTTTTACCATCCCCCTATTCCCTTTTGCATACCTCTATATACACACTCCTATCCCATAGTACCTTCTTGCTGTTCTCGATACTCACATTGTTTCACGCCTCCTGGGTAACACTAACATCCTCCAGTTATTACTCAGTTTAGTCAGTATATATGTACACACATACTTGTTACTACTCACATGAGACCTTACAGGCTTACATACATCCCAATCACTTCTCATCCCTTTCTCCTTTCTCACTATGCCCTACTACACCTAGAAATCCCCTTTCGGAGGCCAATTTAAGGTCAATGTTCACGTTCTCCATACCTCTCGACAACACAATGGTAACAACAACGGATTTGGCATTGTGATTCGAGACCACAGAGGTCGTCTTGTTCGAGGTCTCACAGGCTCTCTCCGAGGTCTCTCACCTCTTGCTACTAAACTTGTTGGAGTTTATCTAAACCTTTCAAGTATGTTAGTGTGTTGCAAGTGTGCTAGTGTGCGGCATGTGAGTTGGTGTTATTAAAGCCTTGGTGGTCGCCACTTGAAGTGGCTTCCAAGCCTTGGTCGCCACTTGAAGTGGCTTCCAAGCCTAGATTATTATATCTCCTTTAATAGGTGTTTCCATTGTCTGCAACACATGGTTTGAAGGAGCAGCTCAAGACTGCCATCATTGTGGTTTTGTAGAGAATATGCAGGAGGCATGTGACTGAGATCCAGCAACACGTTGGTGAGATTCAAGAACAGCTTAGCATGGTTTCCTTTTTCAGTTTTAGTTAATTGTTTAAACAGTTTGTGTGCTTTTGTATTCTCTATTTAAAGAGTGTAATGTTTTGTGTTTTAAAGTAATCAAAACAGTTGTTCTTCTTCCACATTATACATTGCAGTTGCATTGTTAAACTGTTTTGTTTCCATCAATTTGGTATCAGAGCACCCAGGTCGTTGTAAGCCTAAACACACATGCCTAGAAACACAGTAACCCCACCAGTCACCACATCTGCAAGTACAACAATGGAAGCACCAAAACCAAAAGAAGGTTCAGTTGGTCTCAGTTATCCTATGTTGTCCAGAAGCAACTACACAGTATGGTCTCTAAAAATGAAGGTTTTTATGAAGGCACAAGGAGTGTGGCATGCTGTAGAACAAGGCGATCCCAAAGTCACAGTCGAAGACAAGACAGACCAGATGGCTTTAGCTGCGATTTACCAGGGTATACCTGAAGAAATCTTGCTGTCAATTGCTGAGAAAGAGATAGCCAACGAAGCTTGGGATTACTTAAAAGTAATGTGCGTGGGGGAAGAAAGGGTAAAGACTGCAAAAGTGCAGACTTTGAGAGCAGAGTTTGAGTCCATAACAATGAAGGAAACGGACCAACTCGATGATTTCTGTATGAAGTTAACAGGAATTGTGACAAACATAAGAATCCTGGGAGAGAAAATAGACGAGGCAAGTGTGGTAAAGAAACTCCTACGTGCAGTGCCAGCAAAATTTCTTCAAATTGCATCAACTATAGAGCAGTTTGGAGATTTGAAAACTATGACAGTGGAAGAAGTAATGGGTCGTCTCAAAACCCACGAAGAATGAATGAAAGGCCAACAAACTGAGAGTTCTAATGGCCAGTTGCTCCTCACACAAGAAGAATGGATAAAACGGAGCAAGTCAAACTCGAATCATAGAACCAGAGGAGGTAGATCATATCGTGGCAGAGGCAGGAGAAATAATGATGCAACTAGTACAAGGGAGAATCAGCAACAAGGACGTTCACATGAAACAAGTCGTGGAGGTTCTAACAGTGGTAGCCGTTTCGATAAAAGTCGAGTAAGGTGCTACAATTGCAGTGGGCTTGGGCATTTTGCCACAGAGTGCAAGAAGCCAAAGAAAGAAAGGACACGAGACAAAGACAACTCTCATGAGTCTAACTAAACACAGGTGCAAGATGATGAAGATGAACCTACTTTGTTACTATCAGAATGCAAAGGCAAAGAAACCAACTTCGTTCTGTTAAACGAAGAAAGTCTGACACCAACACAAAAAAACACCATCCATGATGCAAGGTTGTGGTACCTAGACAATGGTGCTAGCAACCATATGACAGGAATACGCTCCAAGTTTACAGAACTCGATACAGGGGTGACAGGAAAGGTGAAGTTTGGTGATGGTTCGACTGTAGATATTGAAGGCAAAGGATCAATAACCTTCAAGTGTAAGAATGGTGAAGAAAGACAGCTACACGAGGTATACTTCATTCCCACCCTGCATAACAACATAATCAGTCTTGGACAGTTATCTGAGACTGAGAATAAAGTGATACTTGAGGGTGAGCATCTTTGGATCTACGAGGAAACAGGAAGACTACTAATGAAAGTAAAAAAGTCACCTAACAGGCTATACAAGATCCTACTCGAAGATAGTAGCTCTGAGTGTTTATTGTCAAAGATGGAAGAAGAAACCTGGACCTGGCATTCACGTTTAGGTCATGCCAATTTTCAAGCAATGAATCTCATGTCAAGCAAAGAAATGGTGTATGGAATTCCAAAACTGATGAGGCCAAAAGAGTTGTGCAGTGGATGCTTATTGTCTAAGCAAACACATCATTCATTTCCCTCAAAATCAGATTTTGTTGCAAAAGAAAAACTAGAGTTGATACATGGTGATCTGTGTGGACCTATCTCACCACCTACACCAGCTGGTAACAGGTATTTCTTATTGCTTGTAGATGATCTTAGTAGAGCAATGTGGATTTACTTGCTAAAAACGAAGGATGAGGCATTGAGTGCCTTCAAGAAATTTAAAGTGTTAGTTGAAAAAGAAGCAAAGACAGAGATAAGAGTTTTCAGAACTGATAGAGGTGGAGAATTCACCTCCAAAGAATTCGAGGATTATTGTGCTAATGCAGGGATTCAAAGGCATCTCACAGCTCCTTATTGTCCTCAGCAAAATGGGGTGGTGGAACGACGAAATCGTACCATTGTTGCCATGACAAGGAGCTTGCTTAAAGAAAAAGAGATGCCACAAATTTATTGGGGAGAGGCAGTCAGACATGTTGTCTATATCTTGAACATGTTACCAACAAAAGCATTAGTTGGTGAGACCCCATATGAAGCTTGGACTGGGAAGAAACCACACCTAGATCACATACGCATTTTTGGATGCTTAGCACACATGAAGATCCCAAAGGTGCACACCAGTAAACTAGATGATCGTAGCAAACAGGTGGTGTATCTTGGTAAAGAACCTGGAACTAAGGCACATCGCTTGTTTGATCTAAAAACTGGATGTTTGCACGTGAGCAGGGATGTGCATTTTGAAGAAAAGAAAGGTTGGAACTGGCAAAGGTCAGAAGAAGGAAATGTTGTCCCAGATGCCTTTGTCATTTTTGAGGCACAAGGTGGAGAGCATTATGAAGGAGACTCAGAGTTTGTGACTCCTGTACATTCAAATGCTACAGGTGCTGCTGAAAGTCTAAGCTCGTCTGTAAATTCAAACTCTAGCAGTGGGAGCATGGAGCCTGTAAAGACTCGAAGGCTCAATGACATATACAATGTGACAGAGGCAATTGAACTAGCAGAAGAATTATTGTTTGCTGGTGTTGATGAACCAGTAACTTACAGCCAAGCAACAAAAGAAGATGCTTGGAAGAAGGCAATGCAGGTTGAAATCGATGCAATCAAAAAAAACAAAACGTGGGTGTTAACTAACCTACCAGAAGGAAGAAAATCCATAAACTTGAAATGGGTTTACAAACTGAAGAAAGACTCAACTGGCAACATTGTGAAGTACAAAGCACGTCTCGTAGCAAAAGGCTATGTGCAGAAAAAGGGCATAGACTTTGACGAGGTATTTGCACCAGTCACAAGGTTGGAGACAGTAAGGTTGTTATTGGCACTATCAGCCAAGCATGGATGGGAGGTACACCATCTTGACGTGAAGTCTGCATTTTTGAATGGTGAGTTGCTCGAAGAAGTGTACGTATCAAAACCAAAAGGATATGTGAAGAAAAATGAAGAAAGAAAGGTATACAAGCTGTTAAAAGCTTTGTATGGGCTTCGACAGGCTCCACGAGCCTGGTACACTCGCCTTAACAAATGCTTAAGAGAACTCAATTTCATAAAATGCCCATATGAACATGCTGTTTACACCAAACGTGAAGGTGATGAGAGTTTGGTGGTTGGAGTGTACGTGGATGATCTAATTGTAACAGGATCAAATGTTGAAAGTGTCAAGAAGTTCAAGAACCAGATGGCCAGTGAGTTTGAGATGACAGACTTAGGAAAGTTGTCATACTATCTTGGTTTGGAGGTATGCCAAGAAAGGAACTACATTGAACTGAAACAAACTGCATATGCCAAGAAAGTGTTGGACAAAGCAGGAATGAGAGACTGCAATCCAGTCAAATATCCTATGGAAGTTAAGATTCAGTTGCATAAAGATGGTGGTGGTAAACTAGTAGATGAAACTCAGTTCAGAAGCATAATTGGTGGATTGAGGTATCTTGTACACACTAGACCAGACATTGCCTATTCTGTTGGCATTGTCAATCGATACATGGAGAAACCTACTGTCTTGCATCTTGAAGCTGTGAAAAGGATACTCAGGTATGTAAAGGGCACACTTGAGTATGGATTGATATACTCACGTGGAGTAGGAAATTATATCTTGTCAGGGTATGCAGACAGTGATCTAGCTGGAAGTGTGGATGACAGAAAAAGCACAGGTGGCATGGCATTTTATCTGAATGATAACCTTATAACTTGGGTATCACAGAAACAGAGGTGTGTAGCATTGTCATCATGTGAAGCTGAATTTATGGCAGCAACAGCTGCAGCATGTCAAGCAATTTGGTTGAAAAATTTGCTAAGACAAGTGACTGATATGAGTCCAGAACCTGTGGTCATCTTTGTGGACAACAAGTCTGCAATTGACCTAACAAAAAATCCAGTCTTTCACGGGAGAAGCAAGCATATTGATGTGCGTTATCACTTCATCAGAGACTGTGTAGAGAGAGGAGAAATAGTTGGGAAGTATGTGCGTACAAATAATCAGAAGGCAGACATTCTAACTAAAGCTTTGTCTACTGCAAAATTTGAGGAAATGCGCAAGCTACTTGGAGTGAAAGACCTGGTGAAGCACGTTTAGATAAAGGGAGAGATTGTTGGAGTTTATCTAAACCTTTCAAGTATGTTAGTATGTTGCAAGTGTGCTAGTGTGCAGCATGTGAGTTGGTGTTATTAAAGCCTTGGTGGTCGCCACTTGAAGTGGCTTCCAAGCCTTGGTCGCCACTTGAAGTGGCTTCCAAGCCTAGATTATTATATCTCCTTTAATAGGTGTTTCCATTGTCTGCAACACATGGTTTGAAGGAGCAGCTCAAGACTGCCATCATTGTGGTTTTGCAGAGAATATGCAGGAGGCATGTGACTGAGATCCAGCAACACGTTGGTGAGATTCAAGAATAGCTTAGCATGGTTTCCTTTTTCAGTTTTAGTTAATTGTTTAAACAGTTTGTGTGCTTTTGTATTCTCTATTTAAAGAGTGTAATGTTTTGTGTTTTAAAGTAATCAAAACAGTTGTTCTTCTTCCACATTATACATTGCAGTTGCATTGTTAAACTGTTTTGTTTCCATCAAAACTTAGGGCACTACATATGGGTCTTAATCAAGCTCGTCTCTGCTACTGCGAACTGGTCATGCTGGAAACCTACAACTATAACTCTTACTTTGACTTAAGTCAAGAGGCAGGACGGTAGAGGCGACAGGACTTGTATGTGGATTGTTGAGTAGATCTCGAAACTCCTAGGCTATAACCTTAAATGGGAAAACAGTTTCCAATATATCTCCGAATCTGCAAATCGTTCAGCCCACTCCTTAGCATCCCTAGGACTCAACAATTGGACTACAATGCATTACTTCTTTAAACCGTTCGGTCGTCTCCAGGAAAAGCTGAACTTGGACATGGGATTTGGCCCTCCGATTCCTCAACTACTAGTCACCCCCATCCCCATGGACGATCAGGGCCATGTGATTGGTTTTGCTCGGCTGTGGAGGCTCTCACTGTCCTCAATGAAGCTGCACAAGACCAAGCTTCTGATAATGGTGGTGCTTTCCATTAGTTTACTGCTTCTGTTCACTGGCATCTTTTGTCTCTATGGCAGCAATAGTCTTCTTCCTCTGTTTGTTTTGTTGTAGGCCTTAGGCCATGTCATGTTTCGACTGTTCTAGGTTGTTCTGCATGTTTCGTCTGTTCTAGGTTGTTTTCCTCTGTGGGCCATCTTCTTGGGCTCCCTTTTGTAAGGTCGGTTGGGCTTCTTGGTTTTGCCTTGAAGTGCTACCAACCTTAATGGAAAATCTTAATTATATAAAAAAAATGATTATAGATATAGAATTTATTTATTATTTATTTAAAATTATTTTAAACAATCAAGAAAACATAACATACATGGTTATGGTTCTAATAGATACGTTGTTTGTACAATTGAGCAAGATTATAATAAAAGAATAATTATTATAACAAAATTTCGAACAATTTTTTTAGAAAATAAAATGAATTTTAGGGAGTAGAAAACTGTGGTGAAACCAAAATAAGAGTGAAACCAAATATGTTACGAAAGTACCATTAAATCGAAATTTATTAAAAAGGTTATAGATTCGTTAGTGTTCTATAAAATGTTATACGAATAGGCTATGTATTCGTTGGTATTTTACAAAAATTTATATCAAGTAGCCCAAGTTTGTATTTTGTATTCGTCGGTGTTTTACCCTCTATTTTTAGTAAAAAAATTATAAACAAAAGAATTATAATTATAAAAAATATTCTAATTTTAATTCTTATTAAAGAAACGTAGTATTTTAGGGGAAATATGATTCTATTAAAAAATTACAAATAAAAGAATTATAATTATAATAAGATTTCTATTTTTATTCTATTTTTCTTTAAAAAAACATAGAATTTTAGGCAAAATAGGATTTTAGGGGCGAAACCAAAATATAGTACGTTTCTTTTTAAGTCATTAAAAGAGGGTTTTGTTTATTAATAGAGGGATAGAATTGAGGGGAGGATATAACGGCTAAGCAGGTCACACCTTCCACGGTTCCATTTTTTTAAGTCTTTGAATTATTTTATAATGTTTAGTTAATTTAATGAAGTGCACTTTTAAAATACCTCGTGTTAATTAAAATAATTGGAAGAAGAGAATTATAATTATAGTAGTTTTTTTATTTTTTTTAATTAAAAAACCAACATAAAATCCTAATAGAAATAAGAGTTTGATGAAACCAAAATATGGTGCGAAAAATAATTGTGAAAAGAGAATTATAATTATAATAGGCTTTTTATTTTTTTAATTATTGATATGGGCTGAAAATAAGCCCTAAAGACACATTTAATGAGGCATTAATTAGACCCTGAATGATCCAAACGTGGGGCCCACCAGATGGGCCCAAAACCCCTATTATAATATTAATTTCATAATTAATATTGGGGGAAATAAACAGCTCAGCAAATAAGAGTCGGATAAGGATAATATCCCTTTCAGACTTATCCTATAAGGCATCCAATTCAATATGGAAACTGATTCCTACAAGGAATAGATCTAGAACTTTCCTCAAAGACTTTTCTACCAAGTCTCTAACTCCTACCATAATTCTAAAGGCTTCTCAGCCTATATAAAGGGCCTGACCCCTCATCTCAGAACTACGTTTTCTTGGCTTGATTCTCTAATACAGAGATACGTAGGCATTCTGTGAGGACCGTTTAGTCTCGAACGCAGAAGCAGCCATTAAAGCTCGAAGCTCAACCACCCTAGCATTAATTACAAAGACATCAACCACCCTAGCTCGAAGCAGCCATTCTGTGAGGACCGTTTTTATTCCACAACATTTGGCGCCGTCTGTGGGACGAAGACATCAACCATGGTTCAAACACGAAGAACAACATCAACTGAGGCCATACCTCTTAGCACTGCTCCACCTGCTGTCTCTGATCCGCTCGTCACCGCTGAGGGAGGACAATTACCCCCACCAACAGGGACGATCATTCAACCTCTAACCTCTCAACCCTCAGGGACGATTCCCCATGTTGAGGGAACTGTGGCTATTCCTCAAAACCGAGAAACTAACCCTCTTCAGATGGTGGTTTCTCCTCTTGATAGCGCTGGTCGTACGCTACCTCCGGGGTTACAGATCCACACCACGGATCTCCCTTTCAACACCAACCCGATGTATGGGCTGCCTAATTATCCCCCTCAACGTAGGGAACCTGGACCGAGCGGTCATGCCTTACAGATCCGAGATCGGGAGTACGATGATTACTCTGGTCCCTATTCTGATGATTCAACTTCTGAGGATGACAATGATGATCGTGATGAAGCCCCGAGGAGGCGACGTGCTAGTAAAGAACCTCGAAGGAGGTCCCAAAGAATCCAGGATGAACCTCCACAAACGGCCGAGGAAAGGATTAAGGCTCATGAGGCAGAGATCCAAAGGCTGAAGGACGATATTGCTAGAGAGCAAGCAAGGCGAAGTCTGATTCAACCTCCTCCAGTTACAGGGAGAATTCCCATTATAAATCTGGAGAGGCCCTCAAGGAGGCAACGAAGGGCCGATGCCCCGATTGAAAAATCAACAAGGGTGGAGACCCCCAAAAGTAACCCTAGGGATCTGATGCCCCTTGGGGATCCTGATGATCCTACACCTCCGTTCACTGAGGAGGTAATGAATGCTCGCATCTCAAGGAAGTTCAAGATGCCGACAATTAAGGCCTATGATGGAACGGGCGATCCCGCAAACCATGTTAGGACATTCTCAAACGCACTGCTGTTGCAGCCTGCAAGCGATGCTTTAAAGTGTAGGGCGTTCCCTCAAACCTTGTCTGGTATGGCTCAAAGGTGGTATAGCCGCTTACCTGCAAACTCAATCGGCTCGTTCAAAGAGCTGAGCGCCGCCTTTGTCAGCCAGTTTATTAGTGGGAGAATTCATGAAAAAAGTTCTGCATCCCTTATGTATGTGGTACAGGGGAAGAACGAGAATCTGAGAGATTACCTCAAGCGGTTCACCAAGGAGACGCTGAATATTACTGATCTGGAAAATAAGGTGGCCATGGTAGCCTTGGAACACGGAACCACAGATCTCTTCTTTAAAAGGTCTTTGGCAAATATATCAAGGCCGAAGACAGCATGAAGAAGGATACCACAGGAAGCAATGGCAAGGGTTCTAACGATTCGAAGAAACGAAAGCAAGAGCAAGAGTACGATGCTAGGGACAAGTATCCCCGGACTAGCAAGGATTCTGATTCACCCCCGAAGAAGAATTTGGGATCAAGATTCAACGACTATGCGAGACTGAATGCTCCTAGGAGTCAGATCTTGCTAGATATTGAGAAGGATAAAGATTTCCGATGGCCGAAGCCACTTAGGGGTGATCCCACAAAAAGAAGCAAGGATCAATACTGTAGGTACCACCGTGATGTGGGTCATGATACAGATAATTGTAGACAGTTAAAAGATGAGATTGAGTTCTTAATCCGAAAAGGAAAGCTGAGCAGGTTCACGAAGAATGATGATCGTGGAACCCAAAGAAGGGATAATGACAGAAGAGATAACGATCGTGATCGTGATCGTGATCGTAACCCACAGCCCCGAGGGCCAGTTGTTAATATGATTTGGGGAGGCCCGACAGCGGCCGGCACGACTCGAAACTCTCGAAAAGCATATGCCAGAGAAGTAATGCACATTGTGGGGGAAGCCCCAAAACGTGCCAAGACTGAAATAGTTATTGGATTTGATGATTCAGATCTCGAAGGGGTAAAGTTCCCCCATGACGACCCGTTGGTCATAACTCCTGTAATTGGAAACTCGGAGGTAAAACGAGTCTTGATCGACAATGGAGCTTCTGTTGATATCTTGTTTCACGATGCGTTTGTGAAAATGGGATACACCGATTCTCAGTTGACCCCCACCAACATGCCAATCTACGGATTTAATGGAGTTGAGTCCAAGGTTGAAGGGACTATTCAGTTACCCATGACGATTGGACAGGAACCTAGAGAAGCTACTCAGATGCTGAATTTTCTTGTGATCAAGGCATCCTCGACCTATAACGCGATCCTAGGAAGGACTGGACTTCATGCACTCAAGGCTGTGGCCTCCACATATCACATGAAGATTAAGTTTCCAACCAGGAATGGTGTTGGAGAACAAAAGGGTGATCAGAAGATGGCAAGAAGTTGTTATGTATCCGCGTTAAGGGCTGATGGAATCGGGGGGCAGGTACTTCCGATCGAAGACATGGATGTCCGTAGTGATGATGAACATAGAGGAAAGCCAGCGGAGGACTTAATACCTATTCCTCTGGAGCTAGGCGACCCTGAAAAGGTGACTTATATAGGAGCCTCTCTGAAGGAACCCCTGAAGGGCAAATTGATAGCATTCTTGCAAGAAAATAGCGATGTGTTTGCCTGGACAGCAGCTGATATGCCAGGGATTGATCCCCAACTTATAACTCACAGATTGAATGTCGATCCTAATCGAAAGATAATACAGCAGAAGAAGAGGAACTTTGCACCTGAAAGGCAAGAGGCCATAAAGCAGGAAGTGGAAAAGCTCTTAGAAGCTGGGTTTATTGAAGAGATTCAGTTTCCAGAATGGTTGGCTAACCCTGTGATGGTCAAGAAAGCCAACGGTAAGTGGAGGATGTGTATAGACTTCACCGACTTGAATGATGCATGTCCTAAGGATTGCTTCCCTTTACCTAGGATAGACATGTTAATAGATGCCACAGCTGGACATGAGATGCTGAGCTTCATGGATGGGTTCAGCGGCTACAATCAGATTAAGATGCACAAGGATGACGTCCCTAAGGTATCTTTCATAACTGACTTTGGTGTTTTTTCTACTATCTTGTTATGGCTTTCGGTCTAAAAAATGCAGGAGCTACTTACCAGCGACTGGTGAATAAGATATTCGCCCATCTAATTGGAAAAACCATGGAGGTCTATGTTGATGACATGCTAGTCAAGAGCCTGTTCAAGGCAGACCACATTAAGCACCTCAGAGAGGCATTCGAAGTGTTGAGGCACCACAAAATGATGTTGAATCCAGCCAAGTGTGCCTTTGGCGTTGGATCAGGAAAATTTTTGGGTCTGATGGTTTCAAAGAGAGGCATAGAGGCCAACCCTGACAAGATTAAGGCAATCTTAGACATGGAGCCACCACGCTCTATAAGAGATGTGCAGAAGTTGACAGGCCGTGTAGCGGCTTTAGGAAGATTCATCTCCAAGTCTGGTGATAAATGCTTGCCGTTCTTTCAAGCATTGAAGAAGGTGAAAAATTTTGAGTGGACCCCTGAGAGCCAAGAGGCCTTTGAACAATTGAAGAAGTACATGGTTGAAGCCCCGTTGCTGGCCAAACCTAGTCCTGGGGAGACTCTTTATCTATACCTGGCGGTATCTGAGCAAGCGTTGAGCGCCGTTCTTATTCGAGAAGAAAAGAAAGTCCAGAAACCTATCTATTATGTGAGCAAGATATTGCACGGGGCTGAGTTGAATTACTCTCCCATTGAGAAGTTCGCTTTGGCTTTGATAACAGCCTCGAGGAAGTTACGCCCGTACTTCCAAGCACATAAGATTGAAGTCCTGACGGACCAACAGTTGAGAAACATATTGCATAGCCCAAAGGCTAGTGGAAGGCTAATCAAGTGGGCAATCGAACTTGGAGAATTTGACATCACGTATAAGCCTCGAACAACCATTAAGGCTCAGGCATTGGCTGACTTCGTGGTTGAATGCACCATTAGCAACCAAGAAGTCGGGGGGCAGGAGATAATAACAACCCCTGAGAAGCAAGATAAAGATGGAGAACTTGAACCTGATCAGAAGGAATATTGGGTGCTCTATTTTGATGGAGCATCAAAAACAAAATCTAGTGGCGCAGGCTTAGTGTTGCAAAGCCCCGATGGGTTTACAGTCGAATATGCTTTGAAGTTGGATTTCTAGACAACTAAAAATGAAGCTGAGTATGAGGCCTTGATAGCTGGTTTAGGCTTGGCCAGAATCATGAGAGTCAAGAACCTCAAAGTTTGTGGAGATTCAAGATTAGTAGTCTCTCAAGTGAATGGTGAATTTGAGGCCAAGGATGAAACTATGGCAAAGTATCTGCGAGTTGTGAAAGCTGTCATGACTCAGTTTGATGAGTGTTATGTAGAACACATTCCGAGAGAAGAGAACGTTAAGGCCGATGCCCTATCCCAGTTCGCTTCTTCCGAAATAGAAAACTATGCAGGGAGTGTTTACTTCCAGGTCTTGAAGGCCCCGACTATCAACTCAAAATTAGTGGCACCAATTGATGTGGGAAGCTGTTGGATAGATCCTATCAAAGCTCACCTAGAAACTGGTTGGCTCCCCGGCAATGCCTTGGAGGCATGAAAGCTGTCCGTGAGAGCATTAAGATATGCCTTGATCGAGGGCGTTCTTTACAAAAGATCTTTCGTTATCCCGTACTTGAAATGTTTGAGGCCCCAAGAGGCAAGGGAAGCTTTGGAAGAAGTTCATGAAGGAATTTGTGGGCAGCACTTGGGGTCAGAGCCCTAGCTCACAAAATAACTCGTTTGGGATTCTACTGGCCAGAAATGCTGGCCGATGCACAGAGCTATGTCAAGCGGTGCGATCGATGCCAGAAGCATGCTCCGATAGTAAGGCAGCCGCCTGAGATGTTAACATCGGTTAACTCCCCTATTCCATTCGCGATGTGGGGAATGGATATACTTGGTCCCTTCCCCGTAGCTTCAGCACAAAGGAAGTTTCTGATAGTGGCCATTGATTACTTCACTAAGTGGATTGAGGCTAAACCTCTAGCCAAGATAACCACCAAACAAGTTGCCCAGTTCTTTTGGGAGAATATAATTTGCAGGTATGGAATCCCTCGAATTTTGGTGACAGACAATGGGACACAGTTCAATAATGAAGAGTTCAAGAAATATTGTGAGAAGAATGCAATTGAGCTTCGTTTTACCTCCGTGGCTCATCCACAAGCCAACGGGCAAGCTGAGGTAGCTAATCGAATTATCCTTGATGGACTGAAGAAGAGGGTTGAACGCTCTAGAAACACTTGGGTAGATGAGTTGCTGCCCATACTATGGGCATACCGTACCACTTGTAAAGTGACCACTGGAGCAACCCCGTTCCTGCTGGCTTACGGAGCTGAGGCAGTTGTGCCTTTGGAGATCATGCAAGCGTCACCTCGAGTTGAGGCTTTTGAACCAGAAACTAACGAAAAGGGCATGAGACTCGCCCTAGATCTGATTGACGAAGTCAGGGATGAGGCAAACGCTAGAAATGTGGAACATCAAAAGAAAGCATCTTTTTATTACAACCATAGAGTTAAGGAAAGGTTCTTTCGACAAGGCGACCTGGTTCTAAGGAAGATCGAGGCTTCTGGAGTCGGCCAGAAGGGAAAGCTAGCCCCTAATTGGGAAGGGCCGTATCAAGTCAAGAAGACGTTGGGACGAGGATCATATAAGTTGGAGACCTTGGACGGGGTTGAGGTGCCCCGTACTTGGCATGCTTTGAACCTCAAAGTTTATTATGTATAAGCTATCCTTGCATGGATTCAGCTTTCTATCTATTTATTATGAGGAGTAGAAATAAGGTTCAATGAAACCATTTCAGGGCTTTACGCCCCGAGTAGGACAATAATGAGATATGTAAGGGTTACACCCATTTCAGATTATTAATGCAAAGTTTGTTTCCCTTCAATGATTTTGTGATTTTGTTTATGTACCAAGCACCTGTTGAGTGTGAGTCTAGGAAGGACAAGTACCGAAAACAAGTAAACAAACTAATGAGGAAACAAATGCATAAATAAAGACCCCGAAGGGCCAACAGTTAAGTTACATCAACAAGATAGATAAAAGTTTGGTCCCCAAGGACCGTGAATGAAATCTAGACAAATAAAGCCACATCTGGCTAACAAGGCCATGCAAGGCCACGAACTAACTCCAGCTACTCCTCCCCAGAACCCTCTTTTCCAGACTCCTCACCGCCGCTCTCCTCTTCCTCACTCTCCTCCTCTGAGTCTTCGCTGGAATCACCACCGGACTCTGCTATTACCATTGGCTGAGCTCTAGCAACTTTGGCTCCTTTTCCCTTGGAAGATGAAGAAGAAGTAGAACTGCCCTCGTTCCGGATTAGCCTTTTCCCAGGGATGGGTTGGCGAACTACTCCAACCTTCTTTGCAGGCAGGACTTTCTTCCCACGGGAGCCAGAAGAATGTGAGTCTTGGCTAGCAACGGGAACAACCCCCTTTGAGTTGGAATCGGAACGACGGTGACTGCCTCTGGAACCGGATCCTGATGCCTGGGGAACAATTTTAGTTCCCGAACCAGAAGCTAGGTTAACCGGGAGGGCACCCCAATTTGGGCAAGGAAAGTCTGCTGGATTGACAACAGATGGATGCCTATGATTCACAGGGTTAATAGCCTTCTCCCAACCAACAGACATGTTGAAGGGACGCACCTCATCATCATGATCATCAATGAGCTTGAGGAAATCTTCAGACCTATGGTAGGCCTGGATCACCTTGTCTGCATCAGAGGCCTTCTTTCTGGCTAGAGAAGCAAGCTGTTTGCGGGTAGATGCGGCGTTGGCCTCAGCTCGAACAACTTGGGAGTGTAGATCGTCAATCTCTTCCCGGAACCTCATGGAGTCATTTCTCAAGCTAACATTTTCGTCCCTAAAGGCCCGGCCTTGGGTCGAAATGGTTTGAAAATAGGCGTTGGCCTGCAACAAGGAAATAAGTGAGCCACAAGGAATATGCAGAATTGAAATCAATGACAATGTCAAACTTAACAGAAGGAATTTCATACCTGATACAAGGCCTGGGCGCCCATGAGTTGAGACTCATCCAGCTTGTCACCTGCATGCATTGTCGCTTGGTCAGGCGGAGTGATGGAAAGCTTGGACCAGTCTAGGGCCAGATGAGGACTCCCGAAGACCGAGTCTTGTTCGCAGATGCCCCAAGGAGGTATGAAAGGAGTCCGGACATCCCCGTCAGCATTTCGGGATCGTTTACCACCTTGAGAACAACGCTCCAAGAAATTAGGGATGTGAGGCTTAGTTGGATTCAGCTTCTCTTCAGCCCTTTTCTGCATCCTCTTGGTAACAGTTGGCCGGTTCTCGGGACGATTATCAATCTCCTCAGCAGCTGAAATACAAAGAGAAAAACATCGGTATAAGAACAAACAGGGTATAATTAGACCCTGAATGATCCAAACGTGGGGCCCACCAGATGGGCCCAAAACCCCTATTATAATATTAATTTCATAATTAATATTGGGGGAAATAAACAGCTCAGCAAATAAGAGTCGGATAAGGATAATATCCCTTTCAGACTTATCCTATAAGGCATCCAATTCAATATGGAAACTGATTCCTACAAGGAATAGATCTAGAACTTTCCTCAAAGACTTTTCTACCAAGTCTCTAACTCCTACCATAATTCTAAAGGCTTCTCAGCCTATATAAAGGGCCTGACCCCTCATCTCAGAACTACGTTTTCTTGGCTTGATTCTCTAATACAGAGATACGTAGGCATTCTGTGAGGACCGTTTAGTCTCGAACGCAGAAGCAGCCATTAAAGCTCGAAGCTCAACCACCCTAGCATTAATTACAAAGACATCAACCACCCTAGCTCGAAGCAGCCATTCTGTGAGGACCGTTTTTATTCCACAACATTTGGCGCCGTCTGTGGGACGAAGACATCAACCATGGTTCAAACACGAAGAACAACATCAACTGAGGCCATACCTCTTAGCACTGCTCCACCTGCTGTCTCTGATCCGCTCGTCACCGCTGAGGGAGGACAATTACCCCCACCAACAGGGACGATCATTCAACCTCTAACCTCTCAACCCTCAGGGACGATTCCCCATGTTGAGGGAACTGTGGCTATTCCTCAAAACCGAGAAACTAACCCTCTTCAGATGGTGGTTTCTCCTCTTGATAGCGCTGGTCGTACGCTACCTCCGGGGTTACAGATCCACACCACGGATCTCCCTTTCAACACCAACCCGATGTATGGGCTGCCTAATTATCCCCCTCAACGTAGGGAACCTGGACCGAGCGGTCATGCCTTACAGATCCGAGATCGGGAGTACGATGATTACTCTGGTCCCTATTCTGATGATTCAACTTCTGAGGATGACAATGATGATCGTGATGAAGCCCCGAGGAGGCGACGTGCTAGTAAAGAACCTCGAAGGAGGTCCCAAAGAATCCAGGATGAACCTCCACAAACGGCCGAGGAAAGGATTAAGGCTCATGAGGCAGAGATCCAAAGGCTGAAGGACGATATTGCTAGAGAGCAAGCAAGGCGAAGTCTGATTCAACCTCCTCCAGTTACAGGGAGAATTCCCATTATAAATCTGGAGAGGCCCTCAAGGAGGCAACGAAGGGCCGATGCCCCGATTGAAAAATCAACAAGGGTGGAGACCCCCAAAAGTAACCCTAGGGATCTGATGCCCCTTGGGGATCCTGATGATCCTACACCTCCGTTCACTGAGGAGGTAATGAATGCTCGCATCTCAAGGAAGTTCAAGATGCCGACAATTAAGGCCTATGATGGAACGGGCGATCCCGCAAACCATGTTAGGACATTCTCAAACGCACTGCTGTTGCAGCCTGCAAGCGATGCTTTAAAGTGTAGGGCGTTCCCTCAAACCTTGTCTGGTATGGCTCAAAGGTGGTATAGCCGCTTACCTGCAAACTCAATCGGCTCGTTCAAAGAGCTGAGCGCCGCCTTTGTCAGCCAGTTTATTAGTGGGAGAATTCATGAAAAAAGTTCTGCATCCCTTATGTATGTGGTACAGGGGAAGAACGAGAATCTGAGAGATTACCTCAAGCGGTTCACCAAGGAGACGCTGAATATTACTGATCTGGAAAATAAGGTGGCCATGGTAGCCTTGGAACACGGAACCACAGATCTCTTCTTTAAAAGGTCTTTGGCAAATATATCAAGGCCGAAGACAGCATGAAGAAGGATACCACAGGAAGCAATGGCAAGGGTTCTAACGATTCGAAGAAACGAAAGCAAGAGCAAGAGTACGATGCTAGGGACAAGTATCCCCGGACTAGCAAGGATTCTGATTCACCCCCGAAGAAGAATTTGGGATCAAGATTCAACGACTATGCGAGACTGAATGCTCCTAGGAGTCAGATCTTGCTAGATATTGAGAAGGATAAAGATTTCCGATGGCCGAAGCCACTTAGGGGTGATCCCACAAAAAGAAGCAAGGATCAATACTGTAGGTACCACCGTGATGTGGGTCATGATACAGATAATTGTAGACAGTTAAAAGATGAGATTGAGTTCTTAATCCGAAAAGGAAAGCTGAGCAGGTTCACGAAGAATGATGATCGTGGAACCCAAAGAAGGGATAATGACAGAAGAGATAACGATCGTGATCGTGATCGTGATCGTAACCCACAGCCCCGAGGGCCAGTTGTTAATATGATTTGGGGAGGCCCGACAGCGGCCGGCACGACTCGAAACTCTCGAAAAGCATATGCCAGAGAAGTAATGCACATTGTGGGGGAAGCCCCAAAACGTGCCAAGACTGAAATAGTTATTGGATTTGATGATTCAGATCTCGAAGGGGTAAAGTTCCCCCATGACGACCCGTTGGTCATAACTCCTGTAATTGGAAACTCGGAGGTAAAACGAGTCTTGATCGACAATGGAGCTTCTGTTGATATCTTGTTTCACGATGCGTTTGTGAAAATGGGATACACCGATTCTCAGTTGACCCCCACCAACATGCCAATCTACGGATTTAATGGAGTTGAGTCCAAGGTTGAAGGGACTATTCAGTTACCCATGACGATTGGACAGGAACCTAGAGAAGCTACTCAGATGCTGAATTTTCTTGTGATCAAGGCATCCTCGACCTATAACGCGATCCTAGGAAGGACTGGACTTCATGCACTCAAGGCTGTGGCCTCCACATATCACATGAAGATTAAGTTTCCAACCAGGAATGGTGTTGGAGAACAAAAGGGTGATCAGAAGATGGCAAGAAGTTGTTATGTATCCGCGTTAAGGGCTGATGGAATCGGGGGGCAGGTACTTCCGATCGAAGACATGGATGTCCGTAGTGATGATGAACATAGAGGAAAGCCAGCGGAGGACTTAATACCTATTCCTCTGGAGCTAGGCGACCCTGAAAAGGTGACTTATATAGGAGCCTCTCTGAAGGAACCCCTGAAGGGCAAATTGATAGCATTCTTGCAAGAAAATAGCGATGTGTTTGCCTGGACAGCAGCTGATATGCCAGGGATTGATCCCCAACTTATAACTCACAGATTGAATGTCGATCCTAATCGAAAGATAATACAGCAGAAGAAGAGGAACTTTGCACCTGAAAGGCAAGAGGCCATAAAGCAGGAAGTGGAAAAGCTCTTAGAAGCTGGGTTTATTGAAGAGATTCAGTTTCCAGAATGGTTGGCTAACCCTGTGATGGTCAAGAAAGCCAACGGTAAGTGGAGGATGTGTATAGACTTCACCGACTTGAATGATGCATGTCCTAAGGATTGCTTCCCTTTACCTAGGATAGACATGTTAATAGATGCCACAGCTGGACATGAGATGCTGAGCTTCATGGATGGGTTCAGCGGCTACAATCAGATTAAGATGCACAAGGATGACGTCCCTAAGGTATCTTTCATAACTGACTTTGGTGTTTTTTCTACTATCTTGTTATGGCTTTCGGTCTAAAAAATGCAGGAGCTACTTACCAGCGACTGGTGAATAAGATATTCGCCCATCTAATTGGAAAAACCATGGAGGTCTATGTTGATGACATGCTAGTCAAGAGCCTGTTCAAGGCAGACCACATTAAGCACCTCAGAGAGGCATTCGAAGTGTTGAGGCACCACAAAATGATGTTGAATCCAGCCAAGTGTGCCTTTGGCGTTGGATCAGGAAAATTTTTGGGTCTGATGGTTTCAAAGAGAGGCATAGAGGCCAACCCTGACAAGATTAAGGCAATCTTAGACATGGAGCCACCACGCTCTATAAGAGATGTGCAGAAGTTGACAGGCCGTGTAGCGGCTTTAGGAAGATTCATCTCCAAGTCTGGTGATAAATGCTTGCCGTTCTTTCAAGCATTGAAGAAGGTGAAAAATTTTGAGTGGACCCCTGAGAGCCAAGAGGCCTTTGAACAATTGAAGAAGTACATGGTTGAAGCCCCGTTGCTGGCCAAACCTAGTCCTGGGGAGACTCTTTATCTATACCTGGCGGTATCTGAGCAAGCGTTGAGCGCCGTTCTTATTCGAGAAGAAAAGAAAGTCCAGAAACCTATCTATTATGTGAGCAAGATATTGCACGGGGCTGAGTTGAATTACTCTCCCATTGAGAAGTTCGCTTTGGCTTTGATAACAGCCTCGAGGAAGTTACGCCCGTACTTCCAAGCACATAAGATTGAAGTCCTGACGGACCAACAGTTGAGAAACATATTGCATAGCCCAAAGGCTAGTGGAAGGCTAATCAAGTGGGCAATCGAACTTGGAGAATTTGACATCACGTATAAGCCTCGAACAACCATTAAGGCTCAGGCATTGGCTGACTTCGTGGTTGAATGCACCATTAGCAACCAAGAAGTCGGGGGGCAGGAGATAATAACAACCCCTGAGAAGCAAGATAAAGATGGAGAACTTGAACCTGATCAGAAGGAATATTGGGTGCTCTATTTTGATGGAGCATCAAAAACAAAATCTAGTGGCGCAGGCTTAGTGTTGCAAAGCCCCGATGGGTTTACAGTCGAATATGCTTTGAAGTTGGATTTCTAGACAACTAAAAATGAAGCTGAGTATGAGGCCTTGATAGCTGGTTTAGGCTTGGCCAGAATCATGAGAGTCAAGAACCTCAAAGTTTGTGGAGATTCAAGATTAGTAGTCTCTCAAGTGAATGGTGAATTTGAGGCCAAGGATGAAACTATGGCAAAGTATCTGCGAGTTGTGAAAGCTGTCATGACTCAGTTTTATGAGTGTTATGTAGAACACATTCCGAGAGAAGAGAACGTTAAGGCCGATGCCCTATCCCAGTTCGCTTCTTCCGAAATAGAAAACTATGCAGGGAGTGTTTACTTCCAGGTCTTGAAGGCCCCGACTATCAACTCAAAATTAGTGGCACCAATTGATGTGGGAAGCTGTTGGATAGATCCTATCAAAGCTCACCTAGAAACTGGTTGGCTCCCCGGCAATGCCTTGGAGGCATGAAAGCTGTCCGTGAGAGCATTAAGATATGCCTTGATCGAGGGCGTTCTTTACAAAAGATCTTTCGTTATCCCGTACTTGAAATGTTTGAGGCCCCAAGAGGCAAGGGAAGCTTTGGAAGAAGTTCATGAAGGAATTTGTGGGCAGCACTTGGGGGGCAGAGCCCTAGCTCACAAAATAACTCGTTTGGGATTCTACTGGCCAGAAATGCTGGCCGATGCACAGAGCTATGTCAAGCGGTGCGATCGATGCCAGAAGCATGCTCCGATAGTAAGGCAGCCGCCTGAGATGTTAACATCGGTTAACTCCCCTATTCCATTCGCGATGTGGGGAATGGATATACTTGGTCCCTTCCCCGTAGCTTCAGCACAAAGGAAGTTTCTGATAGTGGCCATTGATTACTTCACTAAGTGGATTGAGGCTAAACCTCTAGCCAAGATAACCACCAAACAAGTTGCCCAGTTCTTTTGGGAGAATATAATTTGCAGGTATGGAATCCCTCGAATTTTGGTGACAGACAATGGGACACAGTTCAATAATGAAGAGTTCAAGAAATATTGTGAGAAGAATGCAATTGAGC
Organism: Saposhnikovia divaricata; assembly: GCA_036435485.1. NCBI lineage: Eukaryota > Viridiplantae > Streptophyta > Magnoliopsida > Apiales > Apiaceae > Saposhnikovia > Saposhnikovia divaricata. Next base: position 37,823,162 of record CM071595.1, read on the forward strand.
TTCGTTTTACCTCCGTGGCTCATCCACAAGCCAACGGGCAAGCTGAGGTAGCTAATCGAATTATCCTTGATGGACTGAAGAAGAGGGTTGAACGCTCTAGAAACACTTGGGTAGATGAGTTGCTGCCCATACTATGGGCATACCGTACCACTTGTAAAGTGACCACTGGAGCAACCCCGTTCCTGCTGGCTTACGGAGCTGAGGCAGTTGTGCCTTTGGAGATCATGCAAGCGTCACCTCGAGTTGAGGCTTTTGAACCAGAAACTAACGAAAAGGGCATGAGACTCGCCCTAGATCTGATTGACGAAGTCAGGGATGAGGCAAACGCTAGAAATGTGGAACATCAAAAGAAAGCATCTTTTTATTACAACCATAGAGTTAAGGAAAGGTTCTTTCGACAAGGCGACCTGGTTCTAAGGAAGATCGAGGCTTCTGGAGTCGGCCAGAAGGGAAAGCTAGCCCCTAATTGGGAAGGGCCGTATCAAGTCAAGAAGACGTTGGGACGAGGATCATATAAGTTGGAGACCTTGGACGGGGTTGAGGTGCCCCGTACTTGGCATGCTTTGAACCTCAAAGTTTATTATGTATAAGCTATCCTTGCATGGATTCAGCTTTCTATCTATTTATTATGAGGAGTAGAAATAAGGTTCAATGAAACCATTTCAGGGCTTTACGCCCCGAGTAGGACAATAATGAGATATGTAAGGGTTACACCCATTTCAGATTATTAATGCAAAGTTTGTTTCCCTTCAATGATTTTGTGATTTTGTTTATGTACCAAGCACCTGTTGAGTGTGAGTCTAGGAAGGACAAGTACCGAAAACAAGTAAACAAACTAATGAGGAAACAAATGCATAAATAAAGACCCCGAAGGGCCAACAGTTAAGTTACATCAACAAGATAGATAAAAGTTTGGTCCCCAAGGACCGTGAATGAAATCTAGACAAATAAAGCCACATCTGGCTAACAAGGCCATGCAAGGCCACGAACTAACTCCAGCTACTCCTCCCCAGAACCCTCTTTTCCAGACTCCTCACCGCCGCTCTCCTCTTCCTCACTCTCCTCCTCTGAGTCTTCGCTGGAATCACCACCGGACTCTGCTATTACCATTGGCTGAGCTCTAGCAACTTTGGCTCCTTTTCCCTTGGAAGATGAAGAAGAAGTAGAACTGCCCTCGTTCCGGATTAGCCTTTTCCCAGGGATGGGTTGGCGAACTACTCCAACCTTCTTTGCAGGCAGGACTTTCTTCCCACGGGAGCCAGAAGAATGTGAGTCTTGGCTAGCAACGGGAACAACCCCCTTTGAGTTGGAATCGGAACGACGGTGACTGCCTCTGGAACCGGATCCTGATGCCTGGGGAACAATTTTAGTTCCCGAACCAGAAGCTAGGTTAACCGGGAGGGCACCCCAATTTGGGCAAGGAAAGTCTGCTGGATTGACAACAGATGGATGCCTATGATTCACAGGGTTAATAGCCTTCTCCCAACCAACAGACATGTTGAAGGGACGCACCTCATCATCATGATCATCAATGAGCTTGAGGAAATCTTCAGACCTATGGTAGGCCTGGATCACCTTGTCTGCATCAGAGGCCTTCTTTCTGGCTAGAGAAGCAAGCTGTTTGCGGGTAGATGCGGCGTTGGCCTCAGCTCGAACAACTTGGGAGTGTAGATCGTCAATCTCTTCCCGGAACCTCATGGAGTCATTTCTCAAGCTAACATTTTCGTCCCTAAAGGCCCGGCCTTGGGTCGAAATGGTTTGAAAATAGGCGTTGGCCTGCAACAAGGAAATAAGTGAGCCACAAGGAATATGCAGAATTGAAATCAATGACAATGTCAAACTTAACAAAAGGAATTTCATACCTGATACAAGGCCTGGGCGCCCATGAGTTGAGACTCATCCAGCTTGTCACCTGCATGCATTGTCGCTTGGTCAGGCGGAGTGATGGAAAGCTTGGACCAGTCTAGGGCCAGATGAGGACTCCCGAAGACCGAGTCTTGTTCGCAGATGCCCCAAGGAGGTATGAAAGGAGTCCGGACATCCCCGTCAGCATTTCGGGATCGTTTACCACCTTGAGAACAACGCTCCAAGAAATTAGGGATGTGAGGCTTAGTTGGATTCAGCTTCTCTTCAGCCCTTTTCTGCATCCTCTTGGTAACAGTTGGCCGGTTCTCGGGACGATTATCAATCTCCTCAGCAGCTGAAATACAAAGAGAAAAACATCGGTATAAGAACAAACAGAGTTCACAATAAGTTCAAGTAAGAAAGTTACCCTCAATGGAAATAAAGCTAAGGCCAGCCCCAATGAGATTCTTTTCGTTTAAAATAGTTTTATAGTGTGTGCGACCGTCGTCAGCAAGAAGCCTATCCCGGTCCAACAATTCCGGATCAGAAAGGTCACACACGAAGTGGGAACTATCTTCGACAGACCCGAATTTCTTCACAAAGAAGTTGCCCCAATCACCGCCCTTCCATTCAAGAACTACAAACTCCCTTTCCCAGAAATGTTGTGAATCTGGAAAGTAGAAGGGATTCACCATGTGTGGAAGCTTGGCTCGGTGCTTGAGGCTCACCCATCCTTTTTTGGATTCAGAAGAGTTGCTGGCCCCGAAGATACTTCGAAACATTGTGGTTGTCGGATGAATCCCCAGCTTCCGACACCTTATCAAGAAAATAGAAATGTACCTCCAGGCGTTGGGATACAATTGACAGGGGTGGATTTGATATTCAGCCAGCAGCCTAATAATAAAATTGTCAACCGGGAACCTGAACCCAGCATCTAAGGCACCCCAGTAAACACAGATCCTTTCAGGATGCCAGTTGCAAGTTCTATCTGATGGACTCGGGAGACGAACTTGGATGGCACTTGGAAAGTGATAAGACTCCCTTATCTTCTGAACGTCCCGTTCCGACAATTTACTGGAACTATTAAAAGAATCTAGACTAGAGCAGTTGGGAAATGTATCCCTCATGATATTTAGAAGTTCTAGCAAGGATTCGAATCTATGTTCAACATATGTAGGGGGTTGAATTCTTTCTTTACCTTTGGCAGTCCTCATTTTACTCCTCTTTGACATGGCTTCCATCATGGAGACCGGGGGAGCCATTGGTTGATCACCTTCCGACATCTTGATGCAGGAGCTGAAACTTGATCTTGAATCTGAAACTTGATCTTGAAGCTCGAACTGGATCTTGTAACTTGAACCTAAGAGAACTTAAGAATCTGAAAGCTCAGAAATGAAGAAGTGAATGGAAATGAAGGCTACTTCTCCTCTTTTATAGAAAATACATGACCTGGTACATCAGGTTGAATCTCAGCTCGGTTCGTGTTAACAGGTCATCTATCGTTTCCAGATGAAAAAGGACGGAAATTATCCACGTTATACAGAAAGAATCGTTATAATTCATATCTGTCGGAAAAGAAACAGCTGAAATATTTACTGCATGGATGTTGTACTTAAAGAGATAAACAACGAGTTTAATCTTAAACACGAGGTTAGTAGTGCTAATCTTGAATTAAGGTGTAATCCCGATAGAAGTCACGATTGACCAAAATACTAAACCTAGGATCGAGATTCAGCTTCTGAATCCCTAGGATCGAGATTCAGCTTCTGAATCCTTGAAAGTCACGGGTGACCAAAAAACCAACCGAGGATCGAGATTCAGCTTCTGAATCCTTGAAAGTCACGGATGACCAAAAAACCAACCTAGGATCGAGATTCAGATTCTGAATCCCTAGGATCGAGATTCAGCTTCTGAATCCTTGAAAGTCACGGGTGACCAAAAAACCAACCGAGGATCGAGATTCAGCTTCTGAATCCTTCGAAATGGTCGACCACAACACCCGAAGGAGCCATGGCCGACCACCTTGCAGCCGACCAAGGCACATTCAGATGCCCCGGCCGACCACCTTGCAGCCGACCAAGGCAAATTCGGGAGCCCCGGCCGACCACGAGCTAGCCGACCAAGGCAAATTCAGGAGCCCCGGCCGACCAGCCCTCAGCCGACCAGGTGCCGGCCGACCACCTAGGGTCAAGGCCCTCCAGCCGACCAGGTGTCAGCCGACCACCTTGGTTGGAGGCCCTTCGGCCGACCAGGAGCTAGCCGACCACAAGCTAGCCCTCGATCCGGCCGATCGCGGGTCAGCTTGTGGTCCTGAATCTTGGTTTTTCAGCAATTCTCGGGCAGCTTCTGAACCTGAATCTTGATTTTTTCAGGTGCACCGTTTAGTACCGTTTAGTACCGTTTAGTGTCGTTTAGCACCGTTTAGTGCCGTTTAGCGCCGTTTATCGCCGTTTAGCGTCGTTTAACATCGTTTAAACGTCGTTTAAGGCTGTTTAGCACCGTTTAGTGTCGTTTAGTGTCGTTTAGCACCGTTTAGTGCCGTTTAGCGCCGTTTATCGCCGTTTAGCGTCGTTTAACATCGTTTAAACGTCGTTTAAGGCTGTTTAGCACCGTTTAGTGTCGTTTAGTGTCGTTTAGCACCGTTTAGTGCCATTTAGCGCCGTTTATCGCCGTTTAGCGTCGTTTAACATTGTTTAAACGTCGTTTAAGGCTGTTTAGCACCGTTTAGTGTCGTTTAGTGTCGTTTAGCACCGTTTAGTGCCGTTTAGCACCGTTTATCGCCGTTTAGCGTCGTTTAACATCGTTTAAACGTCGTTTAAGGCTGTTTAGCACCGTTTAGTGTCGTTTAGTGCCGTTTAGCGCCGTTTATCGCCGTTTAGCGTCGTTTAACATCGTTTAAACGTCGTTTAAGGCTGTTTAGCACCGTTTAGTGTCGTTTAGTGTCGTTTAGCACCGTTTAGTGTCGTTTAGTGTCGTTTAGCACCGTTCAATGCTACTGGCACAATCTAGCGTCGTTGTAAACGCGTCGGTCGCTCCACGCTTTACGTCAAAAACGATATCAAAGATAAACCCTGACCCGAGTCTCGAAAAAGGCCGTTAAAACTTCAAGGAAAACCTGATCAGTTTTCCTAGAAGTTGGGGGGCAAATGATATGGGCTGAAAATAAGCCCTAAAGACACATTTAATGAGGCATTAATTAGACCCTGAATGGTCCAAACGTGGGGCCCACCAGATGGGCCCAAAACCCCTATTATAATATTAATTTCGTAATTAATATTGGGGGAAATAAACAGCTCAGCAAATAAGAGTCGGATAAGGATAATATCCCTTTCAGACTTATCCTATAAGGCATCCAATTCAATATGGAAACTGATTCCTACATGGAATAGATCTAGAACTTTCCTCAAAGACTTTTCTACCAAGTCTCTAACTCCTACCATAATTCTAAAGGCTTCTCAGCCTATATAAAGGGCCTGACCCCTCATCTCAGAACTACGTTTTCTTGGCTTGATTCTCTAATACAGAGATACGTAGGCATTCTGTGAGGACCGTTTAGTCTCGAACGCAGAAGCAGCCATTAAAGCTCGAAGCTCAACCACCCTAGCATTAATTACAAATCGTAAATTAGTTTTTATTCCACAACAATTATAAAATTAACATAGAATTCTAATAGAATTCTAGTAGAAATAGGAGTTTAGGGGAGAAATCAAAATATGATGCCAACCAAAAAAGTGAAACCAAAACATGGTGCGAACCAAAAAAGTAGTACGATTAAAAAGGGGTTTCGCTTATTAATAAAGGTTATATATAGATTTGTTACGTAATAATTTGACTAAAAATGCAGTGTTAGAGTATCTCCAACGGTATTGGCAAGTTCTTCTCTCTTTTGTTTCTACGTAGGTTTAATTGAAAAATAATTGGTAAATCATTACTAAATTAAAGATTATTTTGTTAATTTCACGTGTGCTGTAAAATTGTTCATATCAAATTTTAAGAATTCAAGAAAGAGTATAAATATAAAATCGAATGTGTAAAATCTTATATATATCAATTTTTAACAACAATTTGATATGTTAGGAAAAAAGCAAATCACATTGCTTGTTTGGTGAATGATAGCAACGAAAGAGTTGATAGTTCAAATGGTATGTGTAACATTGTTCTTGACTACTTTACTGAGCTATTTGCAAGCACTAGTACAGAAATGGTATGTATAACTTACTTTGTTTTTATATTTTTTTTTGGCTCATTTGTTTATTTGTGTAGTGTCCTCAACAAGAAGGAGGTACGGAGTGTGGTTTTTTTGTTATGAAGTACATGCATGACATTATCATGCTTTCTCAAAAAAATCCCGACATTGATTGGAAAGTGGTAAGAGAAACAACTAAAATATTATTTTACAAATATTGAACTTGTAAATGTTTTTAAATATGTTATCTTTTATGTTTGGAAGGGTCTAGGTTCGAGAAGCTATACCAAAAAGGAAATCAAAGAGGTTCGAGAGCTTTGGGCAAATTTTTTATTGTGGAATGTTTATAATCATGTACCATAGTCAATTTTACATGTTATTTTCGTCTACCACAAGGCAGGAGCCTAAAACCAATTTAGTAGGATGGCCTATCTCGGTTAGTTAGTAAATAGCATAGCCTGGGGAAAAACATACCAAGAACTTCGTAAGTATTTAAATAGTTATTCTATTTACAATAACCAGTTACCAAATATAGCTTTTACAGACATAGTTATTCTAGTTCCAGGTATAATAAGAATAAAATCCCCACAAACTTTAGTATCTTTTATTGTTCACAATGTATTTACACATTCAAGAATTAGATAAAAATTTGAATATAAATGCACAAGACATTCCTCATAACCTCAATTAAGTTAGCATCAAATTCTCAACTAGTTGGCAATTCATGAAAGGATTGTTATATCAACAATGAAAATTCTGGCTATCATCTTCACAGCTCAATTTCAAATTTAATACAGTTAAGGCATCACATTATATTTTGAATTTTAATAATATTATAAACTGGTTCAGATTTTTTGATATTATACCTTTGACTTCTAGGCTGGGGCTGCCACTGATCTTCAACTCCAGTTTTTACAAAACTAATAGGACATCATCTAAGTCTTTCCGTGCTCCTTGCATAGCCGGAGGCCTGAAGGTATCACCCTGTTGCTCTATTATAAGATATTGTTTTCATAAAATTGGCTACAAAGTCCTTTGTCAACGATCCCTCATTGTTCGTTTAATATGTATTTGTTGTCTGCAAAGCATTTCCTTTTATTCTTGTGAATTTTTTAATTTGCTTTAGTTTTAAGGTAAAAATAATTAAAATATGCTTTGGTCTAATACAGGTATTTGGACTTGGACATTGGACTTGGACAGCTCACCCTACCTCGTACAACATAATCTCAATGCACAATTTTTTACACGTGGACGATATTTCATGTATTTTATTGATTTTGTAAGGGAAACAACTAGAAAGAATTTTTGGGAGTGTGGAATTTAATGTACTTTTTCTTCCAAGTGTAAATGCTAAATCTTTTGAATTTATTGGAATCTAGTTTTTGATCAGTTTGTGTTATGATTCTGTGTTTTGGGTGTGTGCTGATGTTTGTTGATGGCTAATATTGAATGTATGTGAAAAGCAGGTTATTTGGATATTGATTAAATAAAAAACTTATTTTTTTACAAAAAATTAACATTAGGCGTCGGTTATAAGGGGACCGACGCCAATAACCAAGTCAATATGCATTGTACTTTACAGAACCATTGCTTTTGGCCGTGGCTATATGCGTCGGTTATCGTGAGAGCCGACACAAATGGTGTATATTATATGTGTCGGCATTCTATAAACCTGACGCTTTTGGACATCCAAATGCGTCGGTTCTCCTGACAACCGACACAAATGGTGTATATTATATGCGTCGGCATTCTATAAACCTGACGCTTTTGGACATCCAAATACGTCGGTTCTCCTGACAACCGACACAAAAGGTGTACGTTTATTGCATCTGCTTTCCACACAACCGACGCTTATAGCCAACCAAAAGCAACGGTTAACATCAATATGCATCGGTTCTAGTGCCGACACAAATCGTGTATTGGCAACGGCATTTTGACCGACGCTATATAGCACAGACCTATAATGTCGCCTACATGAACTACGCCCAATAACCGATGCATAATGCCTATTTTGACCAACGCTAAAAGTCAATTCTGTACTAGTGAAGCGATAACGACGAGGATGAGGATGTTCACTTGGATTGTCCGAGGAAAATTACGGAGGAGCAAAACTTGTTCTTAGTAGATGAGTTATCCTTTGACGAGTTCACAACGGCAGTCCATCAAATGCATCCCGATAAAGCATCGGGACCAGATGGTCTAAATCCAGGCTTTTTCCAGAATTTTCGGTCAGTTATGGGTCATGAAGTGTTTGAGCACTGTAATAGATGGTTGGAGACTAATTCGTTTCCCCATGATCTCAACAGCACGAACATTGTGCTTATCCCCAAGATGGCAAATGCTGAGAGGATGAAAGATCTAAGGCCTATTGCCCTATGCAATGTATTGTATAAAATCTTGGCAAAAGTTTTAGCTAACAGCATTAAAAGTGTTCTGCCCTATGTGATTTCGGAAAATCAATCAGCCTTTGTTCAAGGAAGGAATATCACGGACAATGTGCTAGTGGCCTTTGAAATAATCCATCATCTTCGCTTGAAAAATATGGGCACAGAGGGGGAGGTGGCTTTAAAATTGGACATCAGCAAGGCGTGTGATAGAGTCAACTGGAAGTTTCTCAAGCACAGAATGAAAGCTATGAATTTTTCGGAGAGATGGATTAAATGGATGTCTCTATGTGTTCAAACAGTCTTGTATCAGTTCTGTGTTAATGGCTCTATCGTTAGACCAGTTAACCCTAAAAGGGGCATGAGACAAGGTGATTGCTTATCCCCTTATCTCTTCCTATTATGTGTAATTCAGATTTATAAAACAATACCTTTCTTCATTCTCCTTCATTCCAACTCTCTTCTCCACCTCTTCATCTTATACCACTGAAAATTTTTAGTTTCAATCTCTAATATATATCATTAGCAACCACATACATAATCTCTTTCATTTTTCACATCTTGATTATTAGGTAAAATCTATCCCCTACTTAGTTTGTTGTTTGATTATTTCACATCCTAGTACTACTTACTTATTTTTGCTTTTTATGTAAATTGTAGGTACTTGATGAGGATAACAAGGCTATTATATATGAATCTAACTTCATGAATGAAGCCAAAGACAGATGGGCCAAGAAAATTGGTGTGAAAACAATGATGGTTGGTGGAGATAAATGATTATTTTAGATAAGGAAAAAGATGTTGAAGGCAATGGTTAATTAAGTTTGTATAAAATGTTCTTGATTTCTTGTTGTTATTTTAGAATAATTTATAACTTTTGAATATTATGATTGTAATAAGGGAGAATGATTGTTTATGGTTATGATAAATGTTTGAATTTCTTTATATGTTGAATGCGTTTCGTTGTGATTGCATTTTTATGGTTGTGTTTTTGTAGTTTTTATTACTATTTGAGCATTTTATTGTAAATGAAAATCAACGAGACTAATTTTTTTTTAAAAAAAATCCCAGTATTTCCTACCGTCTTCAAGCCATTTCCTACCATTTTACCATTCGAAACCCAGTATTTCCTACCGTCTTCAAGCCATTTCCTACCGCATTCATAAGGACGGTAGGAAATGTCTGGAAGGAAATATTGGAACTCGGTAGGAAATGAACGGTAGGAAATGGCTTTTTATTTGATTTCTGATATAATTCCTACCAACTTGTTAAAGGATAGTCGGTAGGAAATGGGCTGCCAGCATGTCACAAAAATACACGTGGCGTATGACGTGGCAGTTGACTTGGAAGGCCACGTCAGTATGTGGGACCCACGTTTGACCCGGTCACTATCATTTCCTACCAAAGACATTTCCCACTTAAGCATTTCCTACCAAAGGGGGCCGGTAGGAAATGCGGCATTTCCTACCAATTTAGGGCCTTTTCCTACCGATTTGACGGTAGGAAAAGCCCATTTTTCTTATAGTGATCTCCTGCATCCAAGGAAATTGACCTTTAGGGTTTAAGGCTCACTGCTGTACTGCGTTTCATACTTTAGCACAATTTAAAATTAAGTATGTCTAAGGCTACGATTTTATATTACTGTAATTTGAATTTCCGTGAAAGATAGATATTCATTCAGTCCATAAGCACTACTTCCTTAAAATGAACGTACATTTCATATTTTGTATGTTTGAGGCCCTCTGTGAAATAGTATTCATGACACAGTTATGAAAAGTTGTCAAAAGCTAGACAACCTCTTCTTATTCAACTGTGTTGTAAATTGACTTTTATTTGATAAATATAAAAAGTAAATAAAATGTATTAATTGAATGCAGTTACAAATAAGTTGGCATTTAGGAGAACGCTTTTGAGATGGATGACGTGATGTTTACTCCTCAATGAGGCGCAATATAATTTATGTCCTGTACTGCTTAATAATGGATTACAAGTGTGTTTTTTATAATAATCGAGTTTCAAATAAGAAGGTGTATGCTATGGGCAACTATGAGCCCGCGCATGAGTTGTTTAAACCTTGAATTTGTTACTAGTTTATGAATAATGGGCAAGTCTGGGCCCGGTCATGTGATGTTTTGAGTATTTTTTTAAATTACGTGTGTCAATAATGGGCATATATGAGTCCATGAGATGTTTCATGTTTGAATTTAATTTTGGAGTGGAATAAACATATATATGGATTTCTTGATTAATTGTTTTTGGGTGATGTTGCATGTGCATGCGTGAGTGTGACATGTAAGTTTGAGATGTTGTAAGAAAATAATTAAATTATTACCTACAAGAATGTTAGTTGCAACCAAGAAACGATTAAAAGGCACGTAAGTTGTTTGTAGAGATTGTAATCTCTAGTTGTTTTGGTTTGGGATGTACCAATCCTATTGTTATAGGAAAACGATTAAGGCATTGATGTGAATCCATGTCCTAGAAATTTGATGTATATTAAGTGACAAGATGCAAGGATACGGGTTGTCGCTTGTGATGTGCTTTAAATTGGTGAGAGGAACGTGAACTCAAATAATATTTTTGGTACATGAGAAAAGTGGGAGCTAAATAGATATTTATCATATAAGTCAAGTGGGAGATGTTGTAAATTGACTTTTATTTGATAAATATAAAAAGTCAATAAAATGTATTAATTGAATGCAGTTACAAATATATGTATTGATTATAAGAATAATGTGATTGATTTATTGTGTGAAATAAATTGGGGGTTACAAACATTAGTTGTGGGAGTTAGAAGAATAATTAAATGTGGGGGTTACAAAATTAATATTTGTGGGAGTTACATATCTCCTAGTTATTATGGTGAAATATTTAAGGGTCGGTTACATGTTTAAGGGGTAGAGATGGGGCTAAGAAAGCCTATAAATAGTGGATGAAATTCCATGAAAAAGCACACAAAATCAATTGTTTGTTCATAGCTCACATTGGAACCCTCTCCTTAACATCAAATATTTTTAGTTAGTAAATACAATATTATAGTAAAATACTACAAATCGACACTGTCTGCTTGCATGATAGTGCAAAGTGAGTTTTTGCGTCGTCTATTAGTTCTTCGAAGAACTATGGAGCTTATCGCTTCTTCTTGTGGCGTTTAAACTCAGTTCATGATTCTATTTAGTCATTGGGTTGTGGGGTATTCATACGGATGATTCTTGTTTTAATAGTAGAGGTTTGGTTGAGGTTGTTATCAAATCTGAATTCCTTTTATTCTGGATTGCATAAATTTGAATTTTATACCTACTAATAATTGGGTCTGTATCATCTTATCTTTATCAGGTCCTGTGTTCTTTGACTTTATTAGTTCTTTGGCGTTATTATTATTATTATTTTTTTTTGTCAAATAATATACATTCTCGTATATGATTGTATCAAAATACAATACCGGCGAAAACCGGAGAAAAGGGTTTAGTGTCTTTCATTCAAGAAAGTTTATCGTCTAACCGAAGGGCATGCATAGATGTCCCCGGAAATTTAGATAATAAGACTTTAATGTCTGAAAAGAGACTTCCCAATGTCTTCTCACCTGAAAAAACAACAAAAAACTCATTAAGAATAATATTTCTAAAATAATATTTTAAAGTAAAAACACACCAAAGAAAATAATTCCTAAATCCTAATAATATTAATAACTAATTAAAAAAGAAAGATAAAAGTAAAATCTAATCAAAGGGCAAAATTAAAATCTAATCAAAGGGAAACCCTTTGTTTAGACACAATACATAATCCAATATGATCCAAAAAACCATCATAAAATGGTCAAAAAAGCCATCATAAATGGCCCCCATATAGGTAGAGAGCCAAAGTTGTAAATATCATTGATAAAATAATCATTAAAACCATAAACTCGTAAGACAACAACTAACATTAATAATATTAACAAGGATGGCAAAACAATAAAATCGATTAAAATTATTTATTAACCTACTATCCATATTATAAGAGAATACATGCCACTAAATTGAAACTGATGCAACCAATATTAAATAATATAACAAAATCTTAATACGTATAAAAGCGTATAAAATTGTTACCAAAACATTCAATTAAACGAAATTTGTAATTAAGGGATAAAAGGGTGTATAAACTTTTTTGGTGACATTCAAAAGCATTAAAAGACATTTATTGAAAAACTAAATTGCTAAAATTTTACCATAACCCAAGAATAAATACTACCTCTACAAAAAAACCATCAATACATGTATCATAGGCAATTTAATCACCTAAATTTGAATTTGACAAAACAATAATCAATTACAATCATAAACAAAACAATAACCAATTAAAATCATATAAACAAGGAAAGGATATTAAAACATTAAACTAAATGCTAAATTAGGGGTACCCTAATTACACAAAATTAAAAGGCCCTAATTTCGACATTTAAATGAAAATCATTGGAATCATGTAATACGACAACAAAACCAAAAACCGGCGACACACAAAATTTTCCGGCGGTTCAGAGCAGAATTGACAATAAGCCTGAGACAAATAAAGTATTGGCACACTATCTCCTAAGTTAAAGTAACTAGCATGTCAACCAATTCTTAACAAGTAGAATCAGTAGAACCAACAACATTAAAATAATGTGTAAATCCAAGCTATATCAATATATGAGAACAATTTAATTTCCTCATACAAAATTTCAAGCAGTTATAAACGAATTCAACCAGTCACCATAAGCTTTTTCTACTAGAACAACTCAAACATCAAGTATAAGAAGTAAGTCACAGATAAGAAAAAAATGCTCTCTAAAAAACCCGAACAGCCTAAACACCTATACCTTCTTTTTTCTTTTTTGACCACCGGAAACCACCATTAGCTGCACCGTTGACCTCCCTTTCCATGCTCACTCTTCCTCTTCTTTTTATCCTGCCTTACTTTTCTTGCTCATCTCTATCTTCTCCACTGCATCCTCTCCCTTTTAGCCTAGATCTGTGTCTTTTCCATTATTCCGATGGGATCTCGTAACTCAGAGCATTCCGGCTCTGTGGACTCTGAGGAATTTTCTGCACTAATAGGGCACAACTACTCCATCCCTGCTCATTCTCTGCAACACCAGCTCAACTTTGATAATGAATCCTTGAATTCAACAGAAGTTATGGGTGAGCCATTATCCATAGAAGCTCAGGCAAGGATTAGGGAACAGCTGAACTTCATTTTAAATGAAGGATCTGTTCAACCTGCTACTGGTCCAGAAACGGAAACATCCGGTCGTGATTCACAAAGCTCACAAGAGGTTATCTCTCAAATTCATGCGCAAAATATTAACACAGCTATAAACCTAGATGAGGCAACCAAAACTACAAAATCTCAAACTACAAAAACAGTCACTTGGAGTAGCATTGTAGCAAAAAATGTGGACAACTGTGAACCCACAGATGGAGAAGCTACCATTAGCTACAACGAAGATGGAACAGCTAAGGTCAAATTCCCTGATGAATTTTTTGACAAGGCTAAGAAACAATGGGAAACAAGCATAATCGGATATTTCATTGGGGGTTCCTTCGCCTTCAAATATGTCCGCGAACAGGTGCAGAGATTCTGGAAAAATCGAGGCTTGTCAGGAGTTTATTACAACACAAAAGGCTATTACACATTTCGTTTTGCTACTCTTGAGGAAAAAAACAGAGCCTTAAGCCTGAATACTGTCCAAATAGGAGGCAAGACAATGTTCCTCAGACCTTGGATCGAAGGCAACAAATTTAAACTCAATATCATCGAAAAGGTACCATGTTGGATACGCCTGGTCGATGTCCCAGACATTTTTTGGTGTAAAGAAGGTCTAACCTCAATCGCTAGTTCGGTTGGCAAGCCACTAAAATTTGATGCTATCACAGCAAAATTTGAGCCTTTAAAATACGCAGGCGTACAGGTAGAATTGGCGTATTCTGCTCCAAAACCAGATTACGTTAGAATTCCTATGCCTAACACAAAAGAGGAGGTAAAGATTGAAATTCAATATGGAGAACTTCCTTATTCCTGCAGTCTTTGTAACGCCTTTGGACATTCTCTTTCGCGTTGTATCAACAATCCGGAAAGAATTTCGAAAAAACCACGGCACAACAACAACCAAAGTCGGCCAGCTTCACCAATGCAAACGTCAACTACCAATGAACCCTCTGGTCAGGCTTTGGTTCCTTACACCATTGGTACCCTCTTTGGTTGCCCGGTCGTCTGTGAAAAGGATGAGGCTATTACTAGTCCTCATTGGGAAGCAGAAGAGAGAATTTGAAACTCAGAAACAGAACAACTTCTAATCGAAAACGGTGAAAATACGGGTGACTTAGAAGTGGGAGAGTTTGTCCGTCCCATTACCATGAATAATGCTTTCCACACTCTTACAGACTGTGATGAACAAATTGAGTCCATCACTTCCACGGCAAATGCTATGGCAATAAAAAGAAAATGGAACAAGAGTCCCACAGACGCTGGATTCATCATCAACTTGGGAAACTTCGACCATCAAAATGCTACAGCTACAACATCAGAGATTACAAACAAAGGGGCCTATCCCAACAAGGAATTCGCAATGTTAGGGGAACACTCGAAGAGACTGCCTAAAAAAGCGGACATCGACGGGTTCGTTCCTGTGATTACTAAAAGAAGTCTGCGTACGACAGGTAAATCTGTCACTTCTCCCAAACATCAATGAATTTTGCCTCATGGAACGTCCGAGGCTTGAATAAAAGCTCCCATCAGAAGGAACTGATGCATTTTATTTCTACCAATTTTATTTCGCTTATGTGTTGCATTGAAACCAAAGTCAAAGAGCATAAGGCTCGTTCTGTTTCTTCAGCAATTAATAAGGATTGGCAATGGCTTTTTAATTATGACCATCATCCTAATGGCCGTTTGTGGGTGGGCTGGAACCCTACAATTTGGTCGGTTATCTGTCTTTCAAAATCTCCTCAGCAAATGACTTGCCAAGTATGTTTCCTGGAAACTCAAATAAATTTTATTGTTACTTTTGTTTATGCTCTCAACACTCCTCTTGAAAGGACCTCTCTTTGGTCTGCGCTGAGAAGCCTGAACTCCACGGTTGCGCTTCCTTGGTGTGTTTCAGGAGATTTCAATTCCATCCTCCAAATCAATGAGGTTTTTGGAGGTCGCGAATATTGGACTCAAGATATGGAGGCTTTCAGGTCCTGTGTCACTGATATTTCTCTTGGGCATATCAATACTCATGGTAATTTCTACACCTGGACAAATAAGAGGCATCAGCAAGATTGTTTAATTCTGAAACGCTTGGATCGCATGCCTGCTAACGCAGCATGGTTTTCGGCTTTTCCAGAAGGACAGGTTATTGTCAAGGATCGCAGTTTGATGGACCACAATCCGCTTCTCTTTGTCAGTCCAATTCAGCTGGAACGAAATGCTAAGGCATTCCAGTTCTTCAACTTCATGATAGACATCCCTGGCTTCCTTGATGTCGTTCAAACAGCTTGGTCGCATCCTGTTGTTGGTGACCCAATGACTATCTTCTATAAGAAAAAAAAAATTGTTAAACAAGCTTTGGTCGAGTTTAACAAAGCTCATGGAAATGTCCAGTCAAACCTTATGCTTGCAAGAGATTCTCTTCACTCCATACAGATGCAGATCATAGGTAATCCCACTAATTTGGCTTTGCTTACAGAGGAGGAAATTGCTATAAAAAATCTGGAGGCTTGCATCCATCAAGAAGAGTCTCTGTTACTTCAGAAATCTAGAGTTAAATGGCTGTCTCAAGGGGATGGGAACAACAGGTTTTTCTTCAACAAAACCAAATCGAACTGGAACAGGAATAAGATTCTCGCTTTATCTAATGATGCAGGCGTCCCCCAGTTTGGTCACAAGCAAATTTCAAAGATTGCTGTGGATTTTTTCAGGGATACTCTAGGCACTCCAATCGTGCACCAGTGGGATTCAGATACGATTTCTAGCCAGCCTTTGGCAACTCCTAATGCTCAAATTTATTTGAATCGAATGGCTGACATTACTTGCTCCACTATTAATGATAATCATTGTGCCACTCTTCTGGCCAACATCACGGATGAGCTAATCTATCAGACCCTCAAATCATTGAAATGCAACAAAGCCCCTGGTCCGGATGGCTTTACTCTTGAATTCTTCCTAGCTACTTGGAATATTGTGGGCACAACTTTTTGTGAAGCTATCAAGCATTTCTTTGCTTCCTGTGACATGAATCCTGCTATTAACTCCACTTCCATTGCTCTCATTCCTAAGGTTGAAACTCCCTCTCATATTAAGGACTACCGGCCAATCTCCTTGTGTACTATTGGTTACAAATGCATCTCCAAAATTCTGGCAAACAGATTAAAATTGATCCTCCCTTCTATGATCAATCAAGCTCAATCAGCCTTCGTTAAAGGCAGGAATATTTCTGACAATATTCTTTTGGCTCAAGAACTATTCAGGGGTTACAACCGAGATTCAGGGAAACCAAAGTGTGCGTTAAAAATTGATCTCCATAAAGCTTTTGATTCGCTAAATTGGAATTTCTTGATAGCTGCGCTTCACAAAATGGGGATTCCTCTTAGATTCATAAAATGGATATACGCATGTATCTCTACTCCTAGATACTCAGTGAAGATAAATGGTTCGTTACAAGGCTATTTTAGAGGAGCGAAAGGAATACGTCAAGGATGTCCTATGTCTCCTTATCTATTCACTATCGCTATGAATATTTTCTCTTCTATCCTTGATGCAAAGCCCCCTTCGTTTCAACACCATTGGAAATGCAAAGACCTTGGCCTTACCCATCTTTTCTTTGCCGACGATGTCCTCCTCTTTTCGAACGGTGACCAAGACTATATCAATCATATTATGGTTTCCTTGTCAAAATTCTCAAACTTGAGTGGTCTAAATCCTAGTTTGCCTAAGAGCACGGTTTTCTTTAGCAACTGTGCAACCAGCCTTGTTTCTTGGTTTGATACCACTTATGGCATTCCCCTGGGCACAATTCCAGTGAAGTTTCTTGGAGTCCCGTTAATTTCTTCCCAATTAGGTGTGCAGGACTGCATGCCTTTGGTGGATAGGATCTCTTCCCGTATAAATGCTTGGACTAATATCTTTCTCTCATTTGCTGGAAGAGTACAACTCACAAGGTCTGTTCTTTTCTCTATGCAATCTTTCTGGACTAACCACTTCATGCTACCTGCTACTGTTCACAATATTCTCCAGAAACTATTTTCTCGCTTCTTATGGAAAGGGAACAGTACTTCTAAAGAAGGTAACAAAGTCAGTTGGTCGACTATTTGTTTACCAAAGGAAGAAGGGGGCCTGGGTATTAAGAACATGAAGGAATAGAATAAGGCTCAAATCTTATTTCATTTGACCAAAATCATTAGTGGCTCTAAGTCTTTATGGTCTCGTTGGATTAAACAAAAAATTCTGGACTATGGACATCCCAACAGATTCATCTTGGATATGGAGAAAAGTCCTCCAATTCAGAACATTGGCAATTCGTTTCTTATCTTACAGAATTGGCAATGGCCAACGAATTTCCCTATGGTTCGACCCCTGGTGGAATGGTCAGTGTCTGGCTGATTCTAAGAATGACATTATCATTTCTCAAGCTGGTTCAACTCATAATGCAGTCATTCATGATCTGCTTGGCTCAGGAAATTGGATTTTGCCCCAGCCAAATAGGAGGCTTCGTCACCTTAGCGCGGGTTTAGTCAATTGGTTAAACACTTTCAATCACCCTCCGTTTGACTTGAGCAAAGCAGATGTCTTCTTATGGAATGGTTGCCCCTTTTCTAAAATTGGAATCTGGGATATATGGGACTCGCTCCGTTTTAAACTGCCGGTTGTTCCGTGGCACAAAGGAGTTTGGCACAAACTAACTGTTCAGAGATATGCTCATCACTTATGGCTGATTTGTCATGGGAGACTGAACACTCTGCAACGCCTAGCTTCTTTTGGTTTGGAGATTATTGACTGCTGCTTCTTGTGCGTTGGAGGCAAGGAGTCCTACGACCACCTGTTTCTGCAGTGCCCTTTTAGCAATCATGTGCTCGCACATTTAGGAGGTCTCCTTGGTCTACCTCACCAGTCTCCATCATGGCTCCATCTTCTTAATTCTTGGCTTAATGTTCAGGACTCCACTCTCCGCCATCTTGCTTTACTTTCCCTTCAAGTACACGTTTACCACATTTGGAAGGAGCGAAACACGCGAGCTCATAACGAAGGAATCCTTGCGCCTCAAATGATGATCACAAGGATAATCACCGATATAAAATCTCGTTTATCCTCTTCCTCGTGGTTCCTTCAGAGAGCATCCACTAGTTCTTTTAGTAGTTGGTTAACTCCATGATTTTTTTATTTGTCCTTTGCTTGTTTAGTCTTTCCTAAGATTGATTGCCACCTCTATGGCCTGTCATAGAACATGGGTAAATCCCTTTGTTCCTTCGTTTTTTTAATTTAAAGCAACTTAGCAAAAAAAAAAAAAACATCAAGTATAATATCAAATTTCTTGGGTTTTTAGACTTTATACCGGAGCCGTGGTCGATATTTCTGTTTTGAGCGAAAATAGCTTATTTTACATAAAAATGACAAATACCAAGTGAGCCATCGCCATGACTCGTCCTATGACTCACTGAGTCGAACTGTTCTGCACCTGTTTTGCAAAGCCCATCGTTGCTTGTTGGTTTCCTGTCTTGTGTAGGCTCTAGTCGTCACAGTAGCACTAGAATCACCTCCGTTTTCTTCTTCTAGTTCTTTGGCGTTATTGAATGAATTTCTATATCATATAACTTCGGTTAATTATGAAATGCAACAAAAGTTATTCAGTGGCAGTACATGTTAGAAGTTAACTGGCTACAACACTTTTATCCTCTAACTATATACTTAACTACTTTTAATTTTTATCTTTTAGGTGTGTCAGCGCAGTGGATGAAATCAAATGCCAGTATCTTCATCTCAAGGCACATTTAGATGAGATTCTGCAGGTGAAGCTACATTAATTTTAATTAGTACAAATTTTGTGTGTAAATGTGTGGTTCAAGCTTTCTTTGTAAGCTGTTTTAGTTAGTAGTTAATGCTATAACCCACCTTTTGTGTTTTATAATTTTGTGGTGTTTTAAATTTTATACATATTATGTTTATGCTAGTCTGTAATTTTGTGATGTTTTATACATATTATTTTTTATATTTACTATATTTTTATTAAAATATTGTTTTACTTTGTTTTTATCATAAAATTTCAGTTTGCATTAATTGATTATCGAAATGATTAAAAATATTTTATTTGAACATTTTCAATTAATTGTATTTTTATGTTTAACCATATTCAATAGGTATAATATATTTCTTAATTACTATTCTTTTACTCACCCTGTTTACATAGACATGATTATATATGTCAATACATACCTTCCATGTTTATATATGTCATCGTAAATTACATAAACAAATAGCCATGATCACATATAAAATATATACTAAATTGATATACATAATCCCATTAATATGAGAACATTCACTGCTAATAATATGAGATATGAGAAGGTCCACACAATTTTTAAATTACATTTAATCTCAGTTATTCATTTTAGTCCGTACTTAACCCAATTTCCCACGTCTACCTCCTATATCCCTCATTTTCTGGCCTACCTCTTTCTTCCTGATCTCTCTCACCAAACTCCCACCACCGCCACCAATCCTGCTCTATCATCATCAATTTTGCCATTTTTTTGTCATATATTTCTTCATAAAATTTTAATCTTTCTCTTGATACATTTACACCTGTTGATGTAAATATAGCCATAAATATCTATTTGAAATTTGAATTCGATTGTGATGATTATGCGATTTACTCTAACGAAGAGAAAATTCAGATAGCGTCAATTCGAACATGAATTTAGTGGTGATTTTGATTCAAGTTTTGATAATTATTATATAAAGCAAGTGATTTTGATATGATATTGGTGAAGTCCAGATATGGTGATCACATGTGGCAATCGAGCCGAATGTCATTGTGATTGTGTTGATTTCTCTATAGTGATTTACTTGATTACAGTGATTTGACTTGACTATAATGATTATTGTGCTAACTGTGGTAATTTTTAGTTCGTGGTCTTGAAATTATTGATCGTATGTGGTAGACATCGATAGTTAAAGATGGTGGTATAAGTACATTGAGGATATGGATAGATAGTAGGTGTTGTCAAATAATATTTATATAATTAAATGGGTGGCTTATATATAATTGATAAATAAGAAATAGATGATAAGGATTATAGAGAAAAGTTGGAGACCATATGTGCTGCATTCAAAATATAGCAAAATTTAATGTTTTGCAAACTGAAAATCTTGATAATTGTGTATGTTTTGCAAGCATTCTCTAACATGAACGTGTTTTGTAGAAAAATTAAAATTGTAATATATCTGTTAATTTTCAATGGAATAGTGATTTTCATAATGTAACAGATTTTGTAGAATAATGTGTTTTACTATATTTTATTTGACGAACATATAATTAATGGCACGTATATATATATTCTTAAAATACCTAGTCCCAAATTCGTATTCCTTAAATAATTTATTATAATAAATATATCAAATACTTTGGTTGATGTGGGTGGTTTTTAAAAAAGTAAATGACATTATTTTAATCTTTTTGGTCAAATTAGTTTAATAAAAACCATAATATAGTATATATTATGTAATATTGTAAAATAATCGACTTTTTTTGGGTTATATTATTTGATTTTTTTATTTCGGCTTTGGTACTTAGAATTTGATTTGATATTTCCGCCTACTTATTATACATAAATGTTTAGATTTTTCGATATTCTGGCTTTCTTACGTAAATTAAAATTTTTGTATTTTTGCCTACTTATTTATACAAATCTATATTTAGATTTTTAAAATTTAAATAAGTATAATTTTTTTACAACTCTATTGTTAAAAATTGTTTTAATTTAAACAAATATGTAGTTAAGTTTCATATGAAAACTAATCTAACATAAACATAAATCTTGGGCAATGGACCTAACTAAATTTTTTATTTTTAAAACTACTAGCAAACTACACAATAATAACAACATTGTGGTGCTTGTAGACTCGAAAACACTATGGCACAACTTACAACACTACAGATTGGGCCTTACTTCCACGGTCCAATATGCTGAACACGTTAGGTTAGAAGACTACAACCACATAACCATTGAACACATAGGACGTGTACATAACCCTGGAGCGGCCGAGCAAGGAGCCCAGAGAGCTAATATCATAATGGACTGGCTTTGAATATTCAGTACTAGGCCCTTTTCTGCAATCGGGTCTATAATTCACAAGGACAGATTTTGTACTTGATACGTATCACTCTCATACTCTCCTATATTTTTGGACACAAAGCACTAGGATACTGTATCCTTCTGGCTATTTTTGCTTTCTTACTTCTAATCAAGCCTTTTTACCATCCCCCTATTCCCTTTTGCATACCTCTATATACACACTCCTATCCCATAGTACCTTCTTGCTGTTCTCGATACTCACATTGTTTCACGCCTCCTGGGTAACACTAACATCCTCCAGTTATTACTCAGTTTAGTCAGTATATATGTACACACATACTTGTTACTACTCACATGACACCTTACAGGCTTACATACATCCCAATCACTTCTCATCCCTTTCTCCTTTCTCACTATGCCCTACTACACCTGGAAATCCCCTTTCGGAGGCCAATTTAAGGTCAATGTTCACGTTCTCCATACCTCTCGACAACACAATGGTAACAACAACGGATTTGGCATTGTGACTCGAGACCACAGAGGTCGTCTTGTTCGAGGTCTCACAGGCTCTCTCCGAGGACTCTCACCTCTTGCTACTAAACTTGTTGGAGTTTATCTAAACCTTTCAAGTATGTTAGTGTGTTGCAAGTGTGCTAGTATGCAGCATGTGAGTTGGTGTTATTAAAGCCTTGGTGGTCGCCACTTGAAGTGGCTTCCAAGCCTTGGTCGCCACTTGAAGTGGGGCTTCCAAGCCTAGATTATTATATCTCCTTTAATAGGTGTTTCCATTGTCTGCAACACATGGTTTGAAGGAGCAGCTCAAGACTGCCATCATTGTGGTTTTGCAGAGAATATGCAGGAGGCATGTGACTGAGATCCAGCAACACGTTGGTGAGATTCAAGAACAGCTTAACATGGTTTCCTTTTTCAGTTTTAGTTAATTGTTTAAACAATTTGTGTGCTTTTGTATTCTCAATTTAAAGAGTGTAATGTTTTGTGTTTTAAAGTAATCAAAACAGTTGTTCTTCTTCCACATTATACATTGCAGTTGCATTGTTAAACTGTTTTGTTTCCATCAATTTGGTATCAGAGCACCCAGGTCGTTGTAAGCCTAAACACACATGCCTAGAAACACAGTAACCCCACCAGTCACCACATCTGCAAGTACAACAATGGAAGCACCAAAACCAAAAGAAGGTTCAGTTGGTCTCAGTTATCCTATGTTGTCCAGAAGCAACTACACAGTATGGTCTCTAAAAATGAAGGTTTTTATGAAGGCACAAGGAGTGTGGCATGCTGTAGAACAAGGCGATCCCAAAGTCACAGTCGAAGACAAGACAGACCAGATGGCTTTAGCTGCGATTTACCAGGGTATACCTGAAAAAATCTTGCTGTCAATTGCTGAGAAAGAGACAGCCAAAGAAGCTTGGGATTACTTAAAAGTAATGTGCATGGGGGAAGAAAGGGTAAAGACTGCAAAAGTGCAGACTTTGAGAGCAGAGTTTGAGTCCATAACAATGAAGGAAACGGACCAACTCGATGATTTCTGTATGAAGTTAATAGGAATTGTGACAAACATAAGAATCCTGGGAGAGAAAATAGACGAGGCAAGCGTGGTGAAGAAACTCCTACGTGCAGTGCCAGCAAAATTTCTTCAAATTGCATCAACTATAGAGCAGTTTGGAGATTTGAAAACTATGACAGTGGAAGAAGTAATGGGTCGTCTCAAAACCCACGAAGAACGAATGAAAGGCCAACAAACGGAGAGTTCTAATGGCCAGTTGCTCCTCACACAAGAAGAATGGATAAAACGGAGCAAGTCAAACTCGAATCATAGAACCAGAGGAGGTAGATCATATCGTGGCAGAGGCAGGAGAAATAATGATGCAACTAGTACAAGGGAGAATCAGCAACAAGGACGTTCACATGAAACAAGACGTGGAGGTTCTAACAGTGGTAGTCGTTTCGATAAAAGTCGAGTAAGGTGCTACAATTGCAGTGGGCTTGGGCATTTTGCCACAGAGTGCAAGAAGCCAAAGAAAGAAAGGACACGAGACAAAGACAACTCTCATGAGTCTAACTTAACACAGGTGCAAGATGATGAAGATGAACCTACTTTGTCACTATCAGAATGCAAAGGCAATGAAACCAACTTCGTTCTGTTAAACGAAGAAAGTCTAACACCAACACAAAAAAACACCATCCATGATGCAAGGTTGTGGTACCTAGACAATGGTGCTAGCAACCATATGACAGGAATACGCTCCAAGTTTACAGAACTCGATACAGGGGTGACAGGAAAGGTGAAGTTTGGTGATGGTTCGACTGTAGATATTGAAGGCAAAGGATCAATAACCTTCAAGTGTACGAATGGTGAAGAAAGACAGCTACACGAGGTATACTTCATTCCCACCCTGCATAACAACATAATCAGTCTTGGACAGTTATCTGAGAGTGGGAATAAAGTGATACTTGAGGGTGAGCATCTTTGGATCTACGAGGAAACAGGAAGACTACTAATGAAAGTAAAAAAGTCACCTAACAGGCTATACAAGATCCTACTCGAAGATAGTAGCTCTGAGTGTTTATTGTCAAAGATGGAAGAAGAAACCTGGACCTGGCATTCACGTTTAGGTCATGCCAATTTTCAAGCAATGAATCTCATGTCAAGCAAAGAAATGGTGTATGGAATTCCAAAACTGATGAGGCCAAAAGAGTGGTGCAGTGGATGCTTATTGTCTAAGCAAACACATCGTTCATTTCCCTCAAAATCAGATTTTGTTGCAAAAGAAAAACTAGAGTTGATACATGGTGATCTGTGTGGACCTATCTCACCACCTACACCAGCTGGTAACAGGTATTTCTTATTGCTTGTAGATGATCTTAGTAGAGCAATGTGGATTTACTTGCTAAAAATGAAGGATGAGGCATTGAGTGCCTTCAAGAAATTTAAAGTGTTAGTTGAAAAAGAAGCAAAGACAGAGATAAGAGTTTTCAGAACTGATAGAGGTGGAGAATTCACCTCCAAAGAATTCGAGGATTATTGTGCTAATGCAGGGATTCAAAGGCATCTCACAGCTCCCTATTGTCCTCAGCAAAATGGGGTGGTGGAACGACGAAATCGTACCATTGTTGCCATGACAAGGAGCTTGCTTAAAGAAAAAGAGATGCCACAAATTTATTGGGGAGAGGCAGTCAGACATGCTGTCTATATCTTGAACAGGTTACCAACAAAAGCATTAGTTGGTGAGACCCCATATGAAGCTTGGACTGGGAAGAAACCACACCTAGATCACATACGCATTTTTGGATGCTTAGCACACATGAAGATCCCAAAGGTGCACACCAGTAAACTAGATGATCGTAGCAAACAGGTGGTGTATCTTGGTAAAGAACCTGGAACTAAGGCACATCGCTTGTTTGATCCAAAAACTGGATGTTTGCACGTGAGCAGGGATGTGCATTTTGAAGAAAAGAAAGGTTGGAACTGGCAAAGGTCAGAAGAAGGAAATGTTGTCCCAGATGCCTTTGTCATTTTTGAGGCACAAGGTGGAGAGCATTATGAAGGAGACTCAGAGTTTGTGACTCCTGTACATTCAAATGCTACAGGTGCTGCTGAAAGTCTAAGCTCGTCTGCAAATTCAAACTCTAGCAGTGGGAGCATGGAGCCTGTAAAGACTCGAAGGCTCAATGACATATACAATGTGACAGAGGCAATTGAACTAGCAGAAGAATTATTGTTTGTTGGTGTTGATGAACCAGTAACTTACAGCCAAGCAACAAAAGAAGATGCTTGGAAGAAGGCAATGCAGGTTGAAATCGATGCAATCGAAAAAACAAAACGTGGGTGTTAACTAACCTACCAGAAGGAAGAAAATCCATAAACTTGAAATGGGTTTACAAACTGAAGAAAGACTCAACTGGCAACATTGTGAAGTACAAAGCACGTCTCGTAGCAAAAGGCTATGTGCAGAAAAAGGGCATAGACTTTGACGAGGTATTTGCACCAGTCACAAGGTTGGAGACAGTAAGGTTGTTATTGGCACTATCAGCCAAGCATGGATGGGAGGTACACCATCTTGACGTGAAGTCTGCATTTTTGAATGGTGAGTTGCTCGAAGAAGTGTACGTATCACAACCAGAAGGATATGTGAAGAAAAATGAAGAAAGAAAGGTATACAAGCTGTTAAAAGCTTTGTATGGGCTTCGACAGGCTCCACGAGCCTGGTACACTCGCCTTAACAAATGCTTAAGAGAACTCAATTTCATAAAATGCCCATATGAACATGCTGTTTACACCAAACGTGAAGGTGATGAGAGTTTGGTGGTTGGAGTGTACGTGGATGATCTAATTGTAACAGGATCAAATGTTGAAAGTGTCAAGAAGTTCAAGAACCAGATGGCCAGTGAGTTTGAGATGACAGACTTAGGAAAGTTGTCATACTATCTTGGTTTGGAGGTATGCCAAGAAAGGAACTACATTGAACTGAAACAAACTGCATATGCCAAGAAAGTGTTGGACAAAGCAGGAATGAGAGACTGCAATCCAGTCAAATATCCTATGGAAGTTAAGATTCAGTTGCATAAAGATGGTGGTGGTAAACTAGTAGATGAAACTCAGTTCAGAAGCATAATTGGTGGATTGAGGTATCTTGTACACACTAGACCAGACATTGCCTATTCTGTTGGCATTGTCAGTCGATACATGGAGAAACCTACTGTCTTGCATCTTGAAGCTGTGAAAAGGATACTCAGGTATGTAAAGGGCACACTTGAGTATGGATTGATATACTCACGTGGAGTAGGAAAATATATCTTGTCAGGGTATGCAGACAGTGATCTAGCTGGAAGTGTGGATGACAGAAAAAGCACAGGTGGCATGGCATTTTATCTGAATGATAACCTTATAACTTGGGTATCACAGAAACAGAGGTGTGTAGCATTGTCATCATGTGAAGCTGAATTTATGGCAGCAACAGCTGCAGCATGTCAAGCAATTTGGTTGAAAAATTTGCTAAGACAAGTGACTGATATGAGTCCAGAACCTGTGGTCATCTTTGTGGACAACAAGTCTGCAATTGACCTAACAAAAAATCCAGTCTTTCACGGGAGAAGCAAGCATATTGATGTGCGTTATCACTTCATCAGAGACTGTGTAGAGAGAGGAGAAATAGTTGTGAAGTATGTGCGTACAAATAATCAGAAGGTAGACATTCTAACTAAAGCTTTGTCTACTGCAAAATTTGAGGAAATGCACAAGCTACTTGGAGTGAAAGACCTGGTGAAGCACGTTTAGATAAAGGGAGAGATTGTTGGAGTTTATCTAAACCTTTCAAGTATGTTAGTATGTTTCAAGTGTGCTAGTGTGCAGCATGTGAGTTGGTGTTATTAAAGCCTTGGTGGTCGCCACTTGAAGTGGCTTCCAAGCCTTGGTCGCCACTTGAAGTGGCTTCCAAGCCTAGATTATTATATCTCCTTTAATAGGTGTTTCCATTGTCTGCAACACATGGTTTGAAGGAGCAGCTCAAGACTGCCATCATTGTGGTTTTGCAGAGAATATGCAGGAGGCATGTGACTGAGATCCAGCAACACGTTGGTGAGATTCAAGAACAGCTTAGCATGGTTTCCTTTTTCAGTTTTAGTTAATTGTTTAAACAGTTTGTGTGCTTTTGTATTCTCTATTTAAAGAGTGTAATGTTTTGTGTTTTAAAGTAATCAAAACAGTTGTTCTTCTTCCACATTATACATTGCAGTTGCATTGTTAAACTGTTTTGTTTCCATCAAAACTTTGGGCACTACATATGGGTCTTAATCAAGCTCGTCTCTGCTACTGCGAACTGGTCATGCTGGAAACCTACAACTATAACTCTTACTTTGACTTAAGTCAAGAGGCAGGACGGTAGAGGCGACAGGACTTGTATGTGGATTGTTGAGTAGATCTCGAAACTCCTATGCTATAACCTTAAATGGGAAAACAGTTTCCAATATATCTCCGAATCTGCAAATCGTTCAGCCCACTCCTTAGCAGCCCTAGGATTCAACAATTGGACTACAATGCATTACTTCTTTAAACCATTCGGTCGTCTCCAGGAAAAGCTGAACTTGGACATGGGATTTGGCCCTCCGATTCCTCAACTACTAGTCACCCCCATCCCATGGACGATCAGGGCCATGTGATTGGTTTTTCTCGGCTGTGGAGGCTCTCACTGTCCTCAATGAAGCTGCACAAGACCAAGCTTCTGATAATGGTGGTGCTTTCCATTAGTTTACTGCTTCTGTTCACTGGCATCTTTTGTCTCTATGGCAGCAACAGTCTTCTTCCTCTGTTTGTTTTGTTGTAGGCCTTAGGCCATGTCATGTTTCGACTGTTCTAGGTTGTTGTTCTGCATGTTTCGTCTGTTCTAGGTTGTTTTCCTCTGTGGGCCATCTTCTTGGGCTCCCTTTTGTAAGGTCGGTTGGGCTTCTTGGTTTTGCCTTGAAGTGCTACCAACCTTAATGGAAAATCTTAATTATATAAAAAAAATGATTATAGATATAGAATTTATTTATTATTTATTTTAAATTATTTTAAACAATCAAGAAAACATAACATACATGGTTATGGTTCTAATAGATACGTTGTTTGTACAATTCAGCAAGATTATAATAAAAGAATAATTATTATAACAAAATTTTGAACAATTTTTTTAGAAAATAAAATGAATTTTAGGGAGTAGAAAACTGTGGTGAAACCAAAATAAGAGTGAAACCAAATATGTTACGAAAGTACCATTAAATCGAAATTTATTAAAAAGGTTATAGATTCGTTAGTGTTCTATAAAATGTTATACGTATAGGATATGTATTCGTTGGTATTTTACAAAAATTTATATCAAGTAGCCCAAGTTTGTATTTTGTATTCGTCGGTGTTTTACCCTCTATTTTTAGTAAAAAATTATAAACAAAAGAATTATAATTATCAAAAATATTCTAATTTTAATTCTTATTAAAGAAATGTAGTATTTTAGGGGAAATATGATTCAATTAAAAAATTACAAATAAAAGAATTATAATTATAGTAAGATTTCTATTTTTATTCTATTTTTCTTTAAAAAAACATAGAATTTTAGGCAAAATAGGATTTTAGGGGCGAAACCAAAATATAGTACGTTTCTTTTTAAGTCATTAAAAGAGGGTTTTGTTTATTAATAGAGGGATAGAATTGAGGGGAGGATATAACGGCTAAGCAGGTCACACCTTCCACGGTTCCATTTTTTTAAGTCTTTGAATTATTTTATAATGTTTAGTTAATTTAATGAAGTGCACTTTTAAAATACCTCGTGTTAATTAAAATAATTGGAAGAAGAGAATTATAATTATAGTAGTTTTTTTTTATTTTTTTTAATTAAAAAACCAACATAAAATCCTAATAGAAATAAGAGTTTGATGAAACCAAAATATGGTGCGAAAAATAATTGTGAAAAGAGAATTATAATTATAATAGGCTTTTTATTTTTTTAATTATAAAATTAACATAGAATTCTAATAGAATTCTAGTAGAAATAGGAGTTTAGGGGAGAAATCAAAATATGATGCCAACCAAAAAAGTGAAACCAAAACATGGTGCGAACCAAAAAAGTAGTACGATTAAAAAGGGGTTTCGCTTATTAATAAAGGTTATATATAGATTTGTTACGTAATAATTTGACTAAAAATGCAGTGTTGGAGTATCTCCAACCGTATTGGCAAGTTCTTCTCTCTTTTGTTTCAACGTAGGTTTAATTGAAAAATAATTGGTAAATCATTACTAAATTAAAGATTATTTTGTTAATTTCACGTGTGCTGTAAAATTGTTCATATCAAATTTTAAGAATTCAAGAAAGAGTATAAATATAAAATCGAATGTGTAAAATCTTATATATATCAATTTTTAACAACAATTTGATATGTTAGGAAAAAAGCAAATCACATTGCTTGTTTGGTGAATGATAGCAACGAAAGAGTTGGTAGTTCAAATGGTATGTGTAACATTGTTCTTGACTACTTTACTGAGCTATTTGCAAGCACTAGTACAGAAATGGTATGTATAACTTACTTTGTTTTTATATTTTTTTTTTGGCTCATTTGTTTATTTGTGTAGTGTCCTCAACAAGAAGGAGGTACGGAGTGTGGTTTTTTTGTTATGAAGTACATGCATGACATTATCATGCTTTCTCAAAAAAATCCCGACATTGATTGGAAAGTGGTAAGAGAAACAACTAAAATATTATTTTACAAATATTGAACTTGTAAATGTTTTTAAATATGTTATCTTTTATGTTTGGAAGGGTCTAGATTCGAGAAGCTATACCAAAAAGGAAATCAAAGAGGTTCGAGAGCTTTGGGCAAATTTTTTATTGTGGAATGTTTATAATCATGTACCATAGTCAATTTTACATGTTATTTTCGTCTACCACAAGGCAGGAGCCTAAAACCAATTTAGTAGGATGGCCTATCTCGGTTAGTTAGTAAATAGCATAGCCTGGGGAAAAACATACCAAGAACTTCATAAGTATTTAAATAGTTATTCTATTTACAATAACCAGTTACCAAATATAGCTTTTACAGACATAGTTATTCTAGTTCCAGGTATAATAAGAATAAAATCCCCACAAACTTTAGTATCTTTTTTTGTTCACAATGTATTTACAAATTCAAGAATTAGACAAAAATTTGCATATAAATGCACAAGACATTCCTCATAACCTGAATTAAGTTAGCATCAAATTCTCAACTAGTTGGCAATTCATGAAAGGATTGTTATATCAACAATGAAAATTCTGGCCATCATCTTCACAGCTCAATTTCAAATTTAATACAGTTAAGGAATCACATTATATTTTGAATTTTAATAATATTATAAACTGCTTCAGATTTTTTGATATTATACCTTTGACTTCTAGGCTGGGGCTGCCACTGATCTTCAACTCCAGTTTTTACAAAACTAATAGGACATCATCTAAGTCTTTCCGTGCTCCTTGCATAGCCGGAGGCCTGAAGGTATCACCCTGTTGCTCTATTATAAGATATTGTTTTCATAAAATTGGCTACAAAGTCCTTTGTCAACGATCCCTCATTGTTCATTTAATATGTATTTGTTGTCTGCAAAGCATTTCCTTTTATTCTTGTGAATTTTTTAATTTGCTTTAGTTTTAACGTAAAAATAATTAAAATATTCTTTGGTCTAATACAGGTATTTGGACTTGGACATTGGACTTGGACAGCTCACCCT
Source organism: Saposhnikovia divaricata (assembly GCA_036435485.1). Lineage (NCBI taxonomy): Eukaryota > Viridiplantae > Streptophyta > Magnoliopsida > Apiales > Apiaceae > Saposhnikovia > Saposhnikovia divaricata. Next base: position 37,854,125 of record CM071595.1, read on the forward strand.
ACCTCGTACAACATAATCTCAATGCACAATTTTTTACACGTGGATGATATTTCATGTATTTTATTGATTTTGTAAGGGAAACAACTAGAAAGAATTTTTGGGAGTGTGGAATTTAATGTACTTTTTCTTCCAAGTGTAAATGCTAAATCTTTTGAATTTATTGGAATCTAGTTTTTGATCAGTTTGTGTTATGATTCTGTGTTTTGGGTGTGTGCTGATGTTTGTTGATGGCTAATATTGAATGTATGTGAAAAGCAGGTTATTTGGATATTAATTAAATAAAAAACTTATTTTTTTACAAAAAATTAACATTAGGCGTCGGTTATAAGGGGACCGACGCCAATAACCAAGTCAATATGCATTGTACTTTACAGAACCGTTGCTTTTGGCCGTGGCTATATGCGTCGGTTATCGTGAGAGCCGACACAAATGGTGTATATTATATGTGTCGGCATTCTATAAACCTGACGCTTTTGGACATCCAAATGCGTCGGTTCTCCTGACAACCGACACAAATGGTGTATATTATATGCGTCGGCATTCTATAAACCTAACGCTTTTGGACATCCAAATGCGTCGGTTCTCCTGACAACCGACACAAAAGGTGTACGTTTATTGCATCGGCTTTCCACACAACCGACGCTTATAGCCAACCAAAAGCAACGGTTAACATCAATATGCATCGGTTCTAGTGCCGACACAAATCGTGTATTGGCAACGGCATTTTGACCGACGCTATATAGCACAGACCTATAATGTCGCCTACATGTACTACGCCCAATAACCGATGCATAATGCCTATTTTGACCGACGCTAAAAGTCAATTCTGTACTAGTGAAGCGATAACGACGAGGATGAGGATGTTCACTTGGATTGTCCGAGGAAAATTACGGAGGAGCAAAACTTGTTCTTAGTAGATGAGTTATCCTTTGACGAGTTCACAACGGCAGTCCATCAAATGCATCCCGATAAAGCATCGGGACCAGATGGTCTAAATCCAGGCTTTTTCCAGAATTTTCGGTCAGTTATGGGTCATGAAGTGTTTGAGCACTGTAAGAGATGGTTGGAGACTAATTCGTTTCCCCATGATCTCAACAGCACGAACGTTGTGCTTATCCCCAAGATGGCAAATGCTGAGAGGATGAAAGATCTAAGGCCTATTGCCCTATGCAATGTATTGTATAAAATCTTGGCAAAAGTTTTAGCTAACAGCATTAAAAGTGTTCTGCCCTATGTGATTTCGGAAAATCAATCAGCCTTTGTTCAAGGAAGGAATATCACGGACAATGTGCTAGTGGCCTTTGAAATAATCCATCATCTTCGCTTGAAAAATATGGGCACAGAGGGGGAGGTGGCTTTAAAATTGGACATCAGCAAGGCGTGTGATAGAGTCAACTGGAAGTTTCTCAAGCACAGAATGAAAGCTATGAATTTTTCGGATAGATGGATTAAATGGATGTCTCTATGTGTTCAAACAGTCTTGTATCAGTTCTGTGTTAATGGCTCTATCGTTAGACCAGTTAACCCTAAAAGGGGCATGAGACAAGGTGATTGCTTATCCCCTTATCTCTTCCTATTATGTGTAATTCAGATTTATAAAACAATACCTTTCTTCATTCTCCTTCATTCCAACTCTCTTCTCCACCTCTTCATCTTATACCACTGAAAATTTTTAGTTTCAATCTCTAATATATATCATTAGCAACCACATACATAATCTCTTTCATTTTTCACATCTTGATTATTAGGTAAAATCTATCCCCTACTTAGTTTGTTGTTTGATTATTTCACATCCTAGTACTACTTACTTATTTTTGCTTTTTATGTAAATTGTAGGTACTTGATGAGGATAACAAGGTTATTATATATGAATCTAACTTCATGAATGAAGCCAAAGACAAATGGGCCAAGAAAATTGGTGTGAAAACAATGATGGTGTGTGAAGATAAATGATTATTTTAGATAAGGAAAAAGATGTTGAAGGCAATGGTTAATTAAGTTTGTATAAAATGTTCTTGATTTCTTGTTGTTATTTTAGAATAATTTATAACTTTTGAATATTATGATTGTAATAAGGGAGAATGATTGTTTATGGTTATGATAAATGTTTGAATTTCTTTATATGTTGAATGCGTTTCGTTGTGATTGCATTTTTATGGTTGTGTTTTTGTAGTTTTTATTACTATTTGAGCATTTTATTGTAAATGAAAATCAACAAGACTAATTTTTTTTTAAAAAAAACCCAGTATTTCCTACCGTCTTCAAGCCATTTCCTACCGTTTTACCATTCGAAACCCAGTATTTCCTACCGTCTTCAAACCATTTCCTACCGCATTCATAAGGACGGTAGGAAATGTCTGGAAGGAAATATTGGAACTCGGTAGGAAATGAACGGTAGGAAATGGCTTTTTATTTGATTTCTGATATAATTCCTACCAACTTGTTAAAGGATAGTCGGTAGGAAATGGGCTGCCAGCATGTCACAAAAATACACGTGGCGTATGACGTGGTAGTTGACTTGGAAGCTGACTTGGAAGGCCACGTCAGTATGTGGGACCCACGTTTGACCCGGTCACTATCATTTCCTACCAAAGACATTTCCCACTTAAGCATTTCCTACCGAAGGGGGCCGGTAGGAAATGCGGCATTTCCTACCAATTTAGGGCCTTTTCCTACCGATTTGACGGTAGGAAAAGCCCATTTTTCTTATAGTGATCTCCTGCATCCAAGGAAATTGACCTTTAGGGTTTAAGGCTCACTTCTGTACTGCGTTTCATACTTTAGCACAATTTAAAATTAAGTATGTCGAAGGCTACGATTTTATATTACTGTAATTTGAATTTCCGTGAAAGATAGATATTCATTCAGTCCATAAGCACTACTTCCTTAAAATGAACGTACATTTCATATTTTGTATGTTTGAGGCCCTCTGTGAAATAGTATTCATGACACAGTTATGAAAAGTTGTCAAAAGCTAGACAACCTCTTCTTATTCAACTGTGTTGTAAATTGACTTTTATTTGATAAATATAAAAAGTAAATAAAATGTATTAATTGAATGCAGTTACAAATAAGTTGGCATTTAGGAGAACACTTTTGAGATGGATGACGTGATGTTTACTCCTCAATGAGGCGCAATATAATTTATGTCCTGTACTGCTTAATAATGGATTACAAGTGTGTTTTTTATAATAATCGAGTTTCAAATAAGAAGGTGTATGCTATGGGCAACTATGAGCCCGCGCATGAGTTGTTTAAACCTTGAATTTGTTACTAGTTTATGAATAATGGGCAAGTCTGGGCCCGATCATGTGATGTTTTGAGTATTTTTTTAAATTACGTGTGTCAATAATGGGCATATATGAGTCCATGAGATGTTTCATGTTTGAATTTAATTTTGGAGTGGAATAAACATATATATGGATTTCTTGATTAATTGTTTTTGGGTGATGTTGCATGTGCATGCGTGAGTGTGACATGTAAGTTTGAGATGTTGTAAGAAAATAATTAAATTATTACCTACAAGAATGTTAGTTGCAACCAAGAAACGATTAAAAGGCACGTAAGTTGTTTGTAGAGATTGTAATCTCTAGTTGTTTTGGTTTGGGATGTACCAATCCTATTGTTATAGGAAAACGATTAAGGCATTGATGTGAATCCAAGTCCTAGAAATTTGATGTATATTATGTGACAAGATGCAAGGATACGGGTTGTCGCTTGTGATGTGCTTTAAATTGGTGAGAGGAACCTGAACTCAAATAATATTTTTGGTACATGAGAAAAGTGGGAGCTAAATAGATATTTATCATATAAGTCAAGTGGGAGATGTTGTAAATTGACTTTTATTTGATAAATATAAAAAGTCAATAAAATGTATTAATTGAATGCAGTTACAAATATATGTATTGATTATAAGAATAATGTGATTGATTTATTGTGTGAAATAAATTGGGGGTTACAAACATTAGTTGTGGGAGTTAGAAGAATAATTAAATGTGGGGGTCACAAAATTAATATTTGTGGGAGTTACATATCTCCTAGTTATTATGGTGAAATATTTAAGGGTCGGTTACATGTTTAAGGGGTGGAGATGGGGCTAAGAAAGCCTATAAATAGTGGATGAAATTCCATGAAAAAGCACACAAAATCAATTGTTTGTTCATAGCTCACATTGGAACCCTCTCCTTAACATCAAATATTTTTAGTTAGTAAATACAATATTATAGTAAAATACTACAAATCGACACTCTCTGCTTGCATGATAGTGCAAAGTGAGTTTTTGCGTCGTCTATTAGTTCTTCGAAGAACTGTGGAGCTTATCGCTTCTTCTTCTGGCGTTTAAACTCAGTTCATGATTCTATTTAGTCATTGGGTTGTGGGGTATTCATACCGATGATTCTTGTTTTAATAATAGAGGTTTGGTTGAGGTTGTTATCAAATCTGAATTCCTTTTATTCTGGATTGCATAAATTTGAATTTTATACCTACTAATAATTGGGTCTGTATCATCTTATCTTGATCAGGTCCAGTGTTCTTTGACTTTATTAGTTCTTTGGCGTTATTATTATTATTATTATTTTTTGTCAAAGAATATACATTCTCGTATCAAAATACAATACCGGCGAAAACCGGAGAAAAGGGTTTAGTGTCTTTCATTCAAGAAAGTTTATCGTCTAACCGAAGGGCATGCATAGATGTCCCCGGAAATTTATATAATAAGACTTTAATGTCTGAAAAGAGACTTCCCAATGTCTTCTCACCTGAAAAAACAACAAAAAACTCATTAAGAATAATATTTCTAAAATAATATTTTAAAGTAAAAACACACCAAAGAAAATAATTCCTAAATCCTAATAATATTAATAACTAATTAAAAAGAAAGATAAAAGTAAAATCTAATCAAATGGAAAAATTAAAATCTAATCAAAGGGAAACCCTTTGTTTAGACACAATACATAATCCAATATGATCCAAAAAACCATCATAAAATGGTCAAAAAAGCCATCATAAATGGCCCCCATATAGGTACAGAGCCAAAGTTGTAAATATCATTGATAAAATAATCATTAAAACCATAAACTCCTAAGACAACAACTAACATTAATAATATTAACAAGGATGGCAAAACAATAAAACCGATTAAAATTATTTATTAACCTACTATCCATATTATAAGAGAATACATGCCACTAAATTGAAACTGATGCAACCAATATTCAATAATATAATAAAATCTTAATACGTATAAAAGCGTATAAAATTGTTACCAAAACATTCAATTAAACAAAATTTGTAATTAAGGGATAAAAGGGTGTATAAACTTTTTTGGTGACATTCAAAAGCATTAAAAGACATTTATTGAAAAACTAAATTGCTAAAATTTTACCATAACCCAAGAATAAATACTACCTCTACAAAAAAACCATAAATACATGTATCATAGGCAATTTAATCACCTAAATTTTAATTTGACAAAACAATAATCAATTACAATCATAAACAAAACAATAACCAATTAAAATCATATAAACAAGGAAAGGATATTAAAACATTAAACTAAATGCTAAATTAGGGGTACCCTAATTACACAAAATTAAAAGGCCCTAATTTCGGCATTTAAATGAAAATCACTGGAATCATGTAATACGACAACAAAACCAAAAATCGGCGAAACACACAATTTTCCGGCGGTTCAGAGCAGAATTGACAATAAGCATGAGACAAATAAAGTATTGGCACACTATCTCCTAAGTTAAAGTAACTAGCATGTCAACCAATTCTTAAGAAGTAGAATCAGTAGAACCAACAACATTAAAATAATGTGTAAATCCAAGCTATATCAATATATGAGAACAATTTAATTTCCTCATACAAAATTTCAAGCAGTTATAAACGAATTCAACCAGTCACCATAAGCTTTTTCTACTAGAACAACTCAAACATCAAGTATAATATCAAATTTCTTGGGTTTTTAGACTTTATACCTGAGCCGTGGTCGATATTTCTGTTTTGAGCGAAAATAGCTTATTTTACATAAAAATGACAAATACCAAGTGAGCCATCGCCATGACTCGTCCTATGACTCACTGAGTCGAACTGTTCTGCACCTGTTTTGCAAAGCCCATCGTTGCTTGTTGGTTTCCTGTCTTGTGTAGGCTCTAGTCGTCACAGTAGCACTAGAATCACCTCCGTTTTCTTCTTCTAGTTCTTTGGCGTTATTGAATGAATTTCTATATCATATAACTTCGGTTAATTATGAAATGCAACAAAAGTTATTCAGTGGCAGTACATGTTAGAAGTTAACTGGCTACAACACTTTTATCCTCTAACTATATACTTAACTACTTTTAATTTTTATCTTTTAGGTGTGTCAGCGCAGTGGATGAAATCAAATGCCAGTATCTTCATCTCAAGGCACATTTAGATGAGATTCTGCATGTGAAGCTACATTAATTTTAATTAGTACAAATTTTGTGTGTAAATGTGTGGTTCAAGCTTTCTTTGTAAGCTGTTTTAGTTAGTAGTTAATGCTATAACCCACCTTTTGTGTTTTATAATTTTGTGGTGTTTTAAATTTTATACATATTATGTTTATGCTAGTCTGTAATTTTGTGATGTTTTATACATATTATTTTTTATATTTACTATCTTTTTATTAAAATATTGTTTTACTTTGTTTTTATCATAAAATTTCAGTTTGCATTAATTGATTATCGAAATGATTAAAAATATTTTATTTGGACATTTTCAATTAATTGTATTTTTATGTTTAATCATATTCAATAGGTATAATATATTTCTTAATTACTATTCTTTTACTCACCCCGTTTACATAGACATGATTATATATGTCAATACATACCTTCCATGTTTATATATGTCATCGTAAATTACATAAACAAATAGCCATGATCACATATAAAATATATACTAAATTCATATACATAATCCCATTAATATGAGAACATTCACTGCTAATAATATGAGATATGAGAAGGTCCACTCAATTTTTAAATTACATTTAATCTCAGTTATTCATTTTAGTCCGTACTTAACCCAATTTCCCACGTCTACCTCCTATATCCCTCATTTTCTGGCCTACCTCTTTCTTCCTGATCTCTCTCACCAAACTCCCACCACCGCCACCAATCCTGCTCTATCATCATCAATTTTGCCATTTTTTTCTCCTATATTTCTTCATAAAATTTTAATCTTTCTCTTGATACATTTACACCTGTTGATGTAAATATAGCCATAAATATCTATTTGAAATTTGAATTCGATTGTGATGATTATGCGATTTACTCTAACGAAGAGAAAATTCAGATAGCGTCAATTCGAACATGAATTTAGTGGTGATTTTGATTCAAGTTTTGATAATTATTATATAAAGCAAGTGATTTTGATATGATATTGGTGAAGTCCAGATATGGTGATCACATGTGGCAATCGAGCCGAATGTCATTGTGATTGTGTTGATTTCTCTATAGTGATTTACTTGATTACTACAGTGATTTGACTTGACTATAATGATTATTGTGCTAACTGTGGTAATTTTTAGTTCGTGGTCTTGAAATTATTGATCGTATGTGGTAGACATCGATAGTTAAAGATGGTGGTATAAGTACATTGAGGATATGGATAGATAGTAGGTGTTGTCAAATAAAATTTATATAATTAAATGGGTGGCTTATATATAATTGATAAATAAGAAATAGATGATAAGGATTATAGAGAAAAGTTGGAGACCATATGTGCTGCATTCAAAATATAGCAAAATTTAATGTTTTGCAAACTGAAAATCTTGATAATTGTGTATGTTTTGCAAGCATTATCTAACATGAACGTGTTTTGTAGAAAAATTAAAATTGTAATATATCTGTTAATTTTCAATGAAATAGTGATTTATATAACGTAACAGATTTTGTAGAATAATGTGTTTTACTATATTTTATTTGACGAACATATAATTAATGGCACGTATATATATATTCTTAAAATACCTAGTCCCAAATTCGTATTCCTTAAATAATTTATTATAATAAATATATCAAATACTTTGGTTGATGTGGGTGGTTTTTAAAAAAGTAAATGACATTATTTTAATCTTTTTGGTCAAATTAGTTTAATAAAAACCATAATATAGTATATATTATGTAATATTGTAAAATAATCGACTTTTTTTGGGTTATATTATTTGATTTTTTTATTTCGGCTTTGGTACTTAGAATTTGATTTGATATTTCCGCCTACTTATTATACATAAATGTTTAGATTTTTCGATATTCTGGCTTTCTTACGTAAATTAAAAATTTTGTATTTTTGCCTACTTATTTATACAAATCTATATTTAGATTTTTAAAATTTAAATAAGTATAATTTTTTTACAACTCTATTGTTAAAAATTGTTTTAATTTAAACAAATATGTAGTTAAGTTTCATATGAAAACTAATCTAACATAAACATAAATCTTGGGCTACTTATTGTAAGCGACTAAATATTAAAATTTTACAATGGACCTAACTAAATTTTTTATTTTTAAAACTACTAGCAAACTACACAATAATAACAACATTGTGGTGCTTGTAGACTCGAAAACACTATGGCACAACTTACAGCACTACAGATTGGGCCTTACTTCCACGGTCCAATATGCTGAACACGTTAGGTTAGAAGACTACAACCACATAACCATTGAACACATAGGACGTGTACATAACCCTGGAGCGGCCGAGCATGGAGCCCAGAGAGCTAATATCATAATGGACTGGCTTTGAATATTCAGTACTAGGCCCTTTTCTGCAATCGGGTCTATAATTCACAAGGACAGCTTTTGTACTTGATACGTATCACTCTCATACTCTCCTATATTTTTGGACACAAAGCACTAGGATACTGTATCCTTCTGGCTATTTTTGCTTTCTTACTTCTAATCAAGCCTTTTTACCATCCCCCTATTCCCTTTTGCATACCTCTATATGCACACTCCTATCCCATAGTACCTTCTTGCTGTTCTCCATACTCACATTGTTTCACGCCTCCTGGGTAACACTAACATCCTCCATTTATTACTCAGTTTAGTCAGTATATATATACACACATACTTGTTACTACTCACATGAGACCTTACAGGCTTACATACTTCCCAATCACTTCTCATCCCTTTCTCCTTTCTCACTTCTCAATGTTCACGTTCTCCATACCTCTCGACAACACAATGGTAACAACAACGGATTTGGCATTGTGATTCGAGACCACAGAGGTCGTCTTGTTCGAGGTCTCACAGGCTCTCTCCGAGGTCTCTCACCTCTTGCTACTAAACTTTGGGCACTACATATGGGTCTTAATCAAGCTCGTCTCTGCTACTGCGAACTGGTCATGCTGGAAACCTACAACTATAACTCTTACTTTGACTTAAGTCAACAGGCAGGACGGTAGAGGCGACAGGACTTGTATGTGGATTGTTGAGTAGATCTCGAAACTCCTAGGCTATAACCTTAAATGGGAAAACAGTTTCCAATATATCTCCGAATCTGCAAATCGTTCAGCCCACTCCTTAGCAGCCCTAGGACTCAACAATTGGACTACAATGCATTACTTCTTTAAACCGTTCCGTCGTCTCCAGGAAAAGCTAAACTTGGACATGGGATTTGGCCCTCCGATTCCTCAACTACTAGTCACCCCATCCCCATGGACGATCAGGGCCATGTGATTGGTTTTGCTCGGCTGTGGAGGCTCTCACTGTCCTCAATGAAGCTGCACAAGACCAAGCTTCTGATAATGGTGGTGCTTTCCATTAGTTTACTGCTTCTGTTCACTGGCATCTTTTGTCTCTATGGCAGCAAGAGTCTTCTTCCTCTGTTTGTTTTGTTGTAGGCCTTAGGCCATGTCATGTTTCGACTGTTCTAGGTTGTTGTTCTGCATGTTTCGTCTGTTCTAGGTTGTTTTCCTCTGTGGGCCATCTTCTTGGGCTCCCTTTTGTAAGGTCGGTTGGGCTTCTTGGTTTTGCCTTGAAGTGCTACCAACCTTAATGGAAAATCTTAATTATATAAAAAAAATGATTATAGATATAGAATTTATTTATTATTTATTTAAAATTATTTTAAACAATCAAGAAAACATAACATACATGGTTATGGTTCTAATAGATACGTTGTTTGTACAATTCAGCAAGATTATAATAAAAGAATAATTATTATAACAAAATTTCGAACAATTATTTTAGAAAATAAAATGAATTTTAGGGAGTAGAAAACTGTGGTGAAACCAAAAAAAGAGTGAAACCAAATATGTTACGAAAGTACCATTAAATCGAAATTTATTAAAAAGGTTATAGATTCGTTAGTGTTCTATAAAATGTTATACGAATAGGCTATGTATTCGTTGGTATTTTACAAAAATTTATATCAAGTAGCCCAAGTTTGTATTTTGTATTCGTCGGTGTTTTACCCTCTATTTTTAGTAAAAAAATTATAAACAAAAGAATTATAATTATCAAAAATATTCTAATTTTAATACTTATTAAAGAAACGTAGTATTTTAGGGGAAATATGATTCTATTAAAAAATTACAAATAAAAGAATTATAATTATAATAAGATTTCTATTTTTATTCTATTTTTCTTTAAAAAAACATAGAATTTTAGGCAAAATAGGATTTTAGGGGCGAAACCAAAATATAGTACGTTTCTTTTTAAGTCATTAAAAGAGGGTTTTGTTTATTAATAGAGGGATAGAATTGAGGGGAGGATATAACAGCTAAGCAGGTCACACCTTCCACGGTTCCATTTTTTTAAGTCTTTGATTATTTTATAATGTTGAGTTAATTTAATGAAGTGCACTTTTAAAGTACCTCGTGTTAATTAAAATAATTGGAAGAAGAGAATTATAATTATAGTAGTTTTTTTATTTTTTTTAATTAAAAAACCAACATAAAATCCTAATAGAAATAAAAATTTGATGAAACCAAAATATGGTGCGAAAAATAATTGTGAAAAGAGAATTATAATTATAATAGGCTTTTTATTTTTTTAATTATAAAATTAACATAGAATTCTAATAGAATTCTAGTAGAAATAGGAGTTTAGGGGAGAAATCAAAATATGATGCCAACCAAAAAAGTGAAACCAAAACATGGTGCGAACCAAAAAAGTAGTACGATTAATATTGGGGGAAATAAACAGCTCAGCAAATAAGAGTCGGATAAGGATAATATCCCTTTCAGACTTATCCTATAAGGCATCCAATTCAATATGGAAACTGATTCCTACATGGAATAGATCTAGAACTTTCCTCAAAGACTTTTCTACCAAGTCTCTAACTCCTACCATAATTCTAAAGGCTTCTCAGCCTATATAAAGGGCCTGACCCCTCATCTCAGAACTACGTTTTCTTGGCTTGATTCTCTAATACAGAGATACGTAGGCATTCTGTGAGGACCGTTTAGTCTCGAACGCAGAAGCAGCTATTATAGCTCGAAGCTCAACCACCCTAGCATTAATTACAAATCGTAAATTAGTTTTTATTCCACAACAATTATAAAATTAACATAGAATTCTAATAGAATTCTAGTAGAAATAGGAGTTTAGGGGAGAAATCAAAATATGATGCCAACCAAAAAAGTGAAACCAAAACATGGTGCGAACCAAAAAAGTAGTACGATTAAAAAGGGGTTTCGCTTATTAATAAACGTTATATATAGATTTGTTACGTAATAATTTGACTAAAAATGCAGTGTTGCAGTATCTCCAACGGTATTGGCAAGTTCTTCTCTCTTTTGTTTCTACGTAGGTTTAATTGAAAAATAATTGGTAAATCATTACTAAATTAAAGATTATTTTGTTAATTTCACGTGTGCTGTAAAATTGTTCATATCAAATTTTAAGAATTCAAGAAAGAGTATAAATATAAAATCGAATGTGTAAAATCTTATATATATCAATTTTTAACAACAATTTGATATGTTAGGAAAAAAGCAAATCACATTGCTTGTTTGGAGAATGATAGCAACGAAAGAGTTGATAGTTCAAATGGTATGTGTAACATTGTTCTTGACTACTTTACTGAGCTATTTGCAAGCACTAGTACAGAAATGGTATGTATAACTTACTTTGTTTTTATAATTTTTTTTTTGGCTCATTTGTTTATTTGTGTAGTGTCCTCAACAAGAAGGAGGTACGGAGTGTGGTTTTTTTGTTATGAAGTACATGCATGACATTATCATGCTTTCTCAAAAAAATCCCGACATTGATTGGAAAGTGGTAAGAGAAACAACTAAAATATTATTTTACAAATATTGAACTTGTAAATGTTTTTAAATATGTTATCTTTTATGTTTGGAAGGGTCTAGGTTCGAGAAGCTATACTAAAAAGGAAATCAAAGAGGTTCGAGAGCTTTGGGCAAATTTTTTTATTGTGGAATGTTTATAATCATGTACCATAGTCAATTTTACATGTTATTTTCGTCTACCACAAGGCAGGAGCCTAAAACCAATTTAGGAGGATGGCCTATCTCGGTTAGTTAGTAAATAGCATAGCCTGGGGAAAAACATACCAAGAACTTCATAAGTATTTAAATAGTTATTCTATTTACAATAACCAGTTATCAAATATAGCTTTTACAGACATAGTTATTCTAGTTCCAGGTATAATAAGAATAAAATTCAAATGGTTGATAGTTCAAATGGTATGTGTAACATTGTTCTTGACTACTTTACTGAGCTATTTGCAAGCACTAGTACAGAAATGGTATGTATAACTTACTTTGTTTTTATATTTTTTTTTTGGCTCATTTGTTTATTTGTGTAGTGTCCTCAACAAGAAGGAGGTACGGAGTGTGGTTTTTTTGTTATGAAGTACATGCATGGCATTATCATGCTTTCTCAAAAAATTCCGGACATTGATTGGAAAGTGGTAAGAGAAACAACTAAAATATTATTTTACAAATATTGAACTTGTAAATGTTTTTAAATATGTTATCTTTTATGTTTGGAAGGGTCTAGGTTCGAGAAGCTATACCAAAAAGGAAATCAAAGAGGTTCGAGAGCTTTGGACAAATTTTTTATTGTGGAATGTTTATAATCATGTACCATAGTCAATTTTACATGTTATTTTCGTCTACCACAAGGCAGGAGCCTAAAACCAATTTAGTAGGATGGCCTATCTCGGTTAGTTAGTAAATAGCATAGCATGGGGAAAAACATACCAAGAACTTCATAAGTATTTAAATAGTTATTCTATTTACAATAACCAGTTATCAAATATAGCTTTTACAGACATAGTTATTCTAGTTCCAGGTATAATAAGAATAAAATCCCCACAAACTTTAGTATCTTTTTTTGTTCACAATGTATTTACACATTCAAGAATTAGATAAAAATTTGCATATAAATGCACAAGACATTCCTCATAACCTCAATTAAGTTAGCATCAAATTCTCAACTAGTTGGCAATTCATGAAAGGATTGTTATATCAACAATGAAAATTCTGGCTATCATCTTCACAGCTCAATTTCAAATTTAATACAGTTAAGGCATCACATTATATTTTGAATTTTAATAATATTATAAACTCGTTCAGATTTTTTGATATTATACCTTTGACTTCTAGGCTTGGGCTGCCACTGATCTTCAACTCCAGTTTTTACAAAACTAATAGGACATCATCTAAGTCTTTCCGTGCTCCTGGCTTAGCCGGAGGCTTGAAGGTATCACCCTGTTGCTCTATTATAAGATATTGTTTTCATAAAATTGGCTACACAGTCCTTTGTCAACGATCCCTCATTGTTCGTTTAATATGTATTTGTTGTCTGCAAAGCATTTCATTTTATTCTTGTGAATTTTTTAATTTGCTTTAGTTTTAACGTAAAAATAATTAAAATATGCTTTGGTCTAATACAGGTATTTGGACTTGGACAGCTCACCCTACCTCGTACAACATAATCTCAATGCACAATTTTTTACACGTGGACGATATTTCATGTATTTTATTGATTTTGTAAGGGAAACAACTAGAAAGAATTTTTGGGAGTGTGGAATTTAATGTACTTTTTCTTCCAAGTGTAAATGCTAAATCTTTTGAATTTATTGGAATCTAGTTTTTGATCAGTTTGTGTTATGATTCTGTGTTTTGGGTGTGTGCTGATGTTTGTTGATGGCTAATATTGAATGTATGTGAAAAGCAGGTTATTTGGATATTAATTAAATAAAAAACTTATTTTTTTACAAAAAATTAACATTAGGCGTCGGTTATAAGGGGACCGACGCCAATAACCAAATCAATATGCATTGTACTTTACAGAATCGTTGCTTTTGGCCGTGGCTATATGCGTCGGTTATCGTGAGAGCCGACACAAATGGTGTATATTATATGTGTCGGCATTCTATAAACCTGACGCTTTTGGACATCCAAATGCGTCGGTTCTCCTGACAACCGACACAAATGGTGTATATTATATGCGCCGGCATTCTATAAACCTGGCGCTTTTGGACATCCAAATGGGTCGGTTCTCCTGACAACCGACACAAAAGGTGTACGTTTTTTGCATCGGCTTTCCACACAACCGACGCTTATAGCCAACCAAAAGCAACGGTTAACATCAATATGCGTCGGTTCTAGTGCCGACGCAAATCGTGTATTGGTAACGGCATTTTGACCGACGCTATATAGCACAGACCTATAATGTCGCCTACATGTACTACGCCCAATAACCGATGCATAATGCCTATTTTGACCGACGCTAAAAGTCAATTCTGTACTAGTGAAGCGATAACGACGAGGATGAGGATGTTCACTTGGATTGTCCGAGGAAAATTACGGAGGAGCAAAACTTGTTCTTAGTAGATGAGTTATCCTTTGACGAGTTCACAATGGCAGTCCATCAAATGCATCCCGATAAAGCATCGGGACCAGATGGTCTAAATCAAGGCTTTTTCCAGAATTTTCGGTCAGTTATGGGTCATGAAGTGTTTGAGCACTGTAAGAGATGGTTGGAGACTAATTCGTTTCCCCATGATCTCAACAGCACGAACGTTGTGCTTATCCCCAAGAAGGCAAATGCTGAGAGGATGAAAGATCTAAGGCCTATTGCCCTATGCAATGTATTGTATAAAATCTTGGCAAAAGTTTTAGCTGACAGCATTAAAAGTGTTCTGCCCTATGTGATTTCGGAAAATCAATCAGCCTTTGTTCAAGGAAGGAATATCACGGACAATGTTCTAGTGGCCTTTGAAATAATCCATCATCTTCGCTTGAAAAATATGGGCACAGAGGGGGAGGTGGCTTTAAAATTGGACATCAGCAAGGCGTGTGATAGAGTCAACTGGAAGTTTCTCAAGCACAGAATGAAAGCTATGAATTTTTCGGATAGATGGATTAAATGGATGTCTCTATGTGTTCAAACAGTCTTGTATCAGTTCTGTGTTAATGGCTCTATCATTAGACCAGTTAACCCTAAAAGGGGCATGAGACAAGGTGATTGCTTATCCCCTTATCTCTTCCTATTATGTGTTGAGGGCCTTTCAAATAGGCTAGATCAAGCAGTGACTTTTGGGGATTTACATGGCAGTAAAATAGTGCCTACAGCTCCTCCCATTTCTCATCTCCTCTTCGCGGGTGACAACTTTCTTTTCTTCAAAGGAACTAATGAGGAGGCGCATGTGGTGAAGTCGATTTTATCTTTGTATGAGAGATCTTCTGGACAATCTGTGAATTACCAGAAATCTGGTATCTACTTCAGCGCTAACATTCCTCGCGACAAGCAGGTTGAAATATCCAACATTCTTAATGTTCACAATGGCATTACCACTACTGGAAATAAGTCAATAGACATCAGTTCTAGGCCGATGTAAAAAAGTTTCAAAACCGATGTCTAGGTGGGTGTTGTTAAAAGTCCATGTTTTTTACATCGGTTCTGGGCCGATGTTAAAAAGGACTTATTACATCGATTTTTAACCAATGTGAATAGTTGTCAACAACATTAATTTTTAAATCTGAACCGATGTCTCAACCCCAGTACTACATCGGTTCTGCTTAGAACCGATGTTGTAAAGTGTACACTACATCATTTTTTAACCGATGTAAACTAGAGCCATGAAATTGCCAAATTAGACATCAGTTTTTAGGTGATGTGTTAAAGGATCAAATTGATGTTTGTTTATACCTAAATTATGTGCCCAAAAATTTACCAAAATCAACATTGCATTCAAATGGAGTTATATACCACCAAAGTTAGCAATACAAAACATTCACCCAAAAGCATAATTCATACAATCTACTACTACACAACCTACTAATAACAAACAAACAAACTCCTCAACTACTAATAATTTGAAACTTAACATTACTATATAAATTTCACACAGCTAAAGCTAAAGAAAGGAGACACTTTGACCACCAAAAAGGTTCATCTTCTTCCGCCAGTTCCCACTCGTGGTTTGGCCTTTCCAATTTTCTAGAACTCAATACAGCAACCCACCCCAGAACTTGCAAGGATCATCCATGAAGTGTCGTTGTCAAGCAAGTAGAGGAAGACAACTAACTAGCAAAAGAAGCTTACAATAACTGATTTTGTCGAGGGTCCTTCCATGGATTTGTTTTTGTTCCAAAATTGAATATCTGCGCAGAAGAGAATTTAAGGTCATAAGTTATAAGGAACAAAAGATGCTAAGAACGGTGGCTGCTCCTAATGTAGCGTTGTCTTTCAGGCGGAGTATAATGACAAAGGGATACTACAGCTACTAGTGGGACTTGCTGCGAAATATGGGCTTTTTGTACTTGCTATTATGGGACTTGGGTTGCATGACTGATTGCTGAGTTTGTTCCAGGAAAATGCATGCAGATTCTGTTTGTTAGGAAAAATTGAATAATGGATTGGTAGCATTTTTTTGTATTTTCTCTATTTTTTTTCCTTTCTTTTGTTAAGTACAACTCTCTTAGCTGGTAATTCCGGATTTTATTTCCTTCATGTTGCTTGTCAGTCTTCATTAGATTTTAAGTATCATTTACCTCGAAGGCCAAAGTTTATCTTTTTCAACCTTCAATGAATTTGGCCTCATCCAAAATATACATATTAAAATTGCGTATGCTAGTAAAGAAGTCATTTCTGAAAAAACAATCCAGTCACTGGACATAATTATATTCCAGAGGTAGCTTTAAGGGTTAAAGACGGTTAAGCTAATTTTCCAACAAAGAAAAAATATTAAGTATTACTATATGAACACAATTATGCAAGTGATTGTTTGTCACAAACAGATATAATAATTAAAAACTATTTTTTCATGTTAAGAAAGTGGCAATAGATGTTACAATTAATCACAAAAAGTTACCTGAAAATTAGATAGTTGCTCTTTGGTCAATTTTTTAGTTAAAGTGGTAACCACAACAGCATTGTTAAGCTCCTGCAGCTTCTGAACGGAAGTAAGTGCTCTGTTCTTACCAATGTCATTATCAGTAAAATTGAAGTTGCAAGACAAATCCCACAATTCAACATTGACTTCTGGCATACACTATATATATGCCAACCTAAATATGGAAACAGGACAAAAAATTAATATCGACGTTAAAGGAATTAAAGCAGGATGATATGCCTTCGGAAAAGCCCTAACAACACCACATCACACAATTAGCAAACAAATCAATCGCAAAGTATCCAAATTAGTAAAAACTTAATTATTCCAAATCGAATCGCAAAGCATCTAATCACATCAAACAACACTAAATCAAAAGCTAATGATGAGAACTTATAGAAGAACATCGATTATGTATGTGGACTGAGAATAGATTGTAAACCTATTCAAGAAGGTGGCACATGCTTCTTTTTTGATACTGTTCGAGCTCATGCTTCCCACACCATGAATGCATACTACCAGGCTACATGAAGGAATGGTTACGACTGTGATTTTGCTCAAACTGCAGTCACCACCAATAACAACACCACCCAATTAAAGAACCAAAAAATCAAAAACAAGAAACGCACACAACCTGTTCGACAAAATGCCTTACCTAAAAAACATAAAAAATGAATTACCTTAGTACCGGGAGCATACTAATGAATCTCCAAAAACCAATCAAGCTCCAAATCCAAATCTATGAAAATAAGCGATAATTAAAATCTCTTATTGCGAGATTTTCTCTTATTGTCAAAAGAAACTTGACATTCACTGAAGTGAATGTCCTTGTCCTTGCAACGAGTCGTGCTGTTTCCCTTCTTGACGCCATTGAACACCAGTTTCTTAACTCCCTGCAATCACTTTCTCACAAAAAAGTAGCTATCGATTAAACAACAAATTACACAACAGTGAGTGTGTGTTAGTGTGTATATATCTTATATAGCTATCAATTTTGAGTATGAATCGATTAATCTATTAACGAGATTATCAATCTTGAAACTCATATAAATCATGAGATTAGAAAAGGGGGTTTTAAAATCAAGGGTTTGAATTTGGGGGCTTGTAAGGTAGGGTTTGAATTTGGGGCTTGTAAACTAGGGTTCTTCAAATTAGCTAGTTTGTGAGTGAATTAGTTTGAGGGATAGATGAAATGTAATTAGTTTGAGTTTGAGGAACGAGAGATAGGAAAGTCTGAAGAGGGAAATGAAAAATAGAAACGGGGAAATGTTTCTAAGTAATTAGAGGAAAAGTGGGATGAGAGAAAAGATTCGTATGTTTTTTATTTTTTAAAAAGTAGTTAAGACAACGGTTTAAAGTGCAACTGATGTCTAAAACCTACTTTAACATCGTTTATAGTAAAACCGATGTAAAGCATACCTTTAACATCGGTCAGAAACGCAACCGATGTTAAAGGGGTGATGTCTATTAACAGTTTTGGCGTAGTGTACAGACACAAACTACCTTTGTCTGCCCTCTCTTGTTGGAAGATCAAAAACGAGGGTGTTTGGTTACCTCAAGGAGCAAGCGACCAAACGTATCCAAGGGTGGTACAAGAACCCAATCTCCAAAGTGGGCAAAACGATTCTCATTAAGAACGTAGCACAAGTAATACCTGCATATACTATGTCGTGCTTTCTGATGCCAAAGACATTATGCCAGGATTTAGAGATCATGTTCGATAAGTATTGGTGGCATTCGAGCTCTAGTAATGGTAAGGGACTGAACTGGCTAGCGTGAGACGGAATGTCTATACCAAAAACTAAGGGAGGTTTGGGATTCAGGAACTTATACGGTTTCAACATTGCACTTTTGGGCAAACAATTTTGGAATTTTGTGCATAATCCACATTCATTGGTCTTGAGAATCTACAAATCGAGATATTACCCATATATACATATTTTTGAGGCACAAAGAGGACGAAACCCGAGTTTTATTTGGCAAGGCTTTCTAACAGCGATGAACTCACTCAAGCAAGGGTTCAGGTGGGTGGTTGGTAATGGAGCGGACATATATACAATAAAGGATCAATGGCTTCGAGGGAAAAGAAATTTTTGTGTTGAAAACGATTATCGGATATACTGATAGGACAGACTGAGTATCTGACTACATCACCCCGAGTCCAAGAAGATGGAATGTTCCAAAATTTTGCGAGAATTTTCTCCCAGAAGATGCAATGGCTATCCTATCGGTTCCTCTGCCTTCACATCAAGTTCACGATCGAGTTGTTTGGACTGACTCTAGTATAGGGGTGTACACGGCCAAAGATGGTTATAGATTTTGGTATAACCAGAACTATAGCACATCTTCTCTCACTCAATGTCAAGGTTGGAAGAAAATTTGGTCGATACTTATTCCTCATAAGATAAAAATCTTTATTTGGAGGTTCTGTCGAAACACTATCCCGGTGCGATCGAGACTTAGTTCAAAAGGAATGATCTTGCCTACAACGTGCCCTATGTGCAACGTAGACATCGAGCACCTCATGCATATTTTTTTCGATTGTCAATTTGCCACTCAATGTTGGAACTATGTCGGTTTGATGTATGATATGCACTTGATAGAGAGTGCTTCAGAGTGGCTCCTGCACATGCTATCTCAGGCCAAGGAAGAGGAGATTTCTAAGATTTGCATTGTTCTTTGGGGCATCTGGGGGTGGAGAAACAAGAGAGTATGGGAAGGAAAGTTTGTGAGTGCTGAAATAGCTATGGATAGTAGCTTTAACCAAGTATAGGAATGGAAAAGAGAGAGGGACAAGAACAAGAGCAGTGCACATATTTGTCATAATCGAGATAATAACTTGGTGCATAAGTGGAAGCCTCGTGATTCAGGGATTCTGAAAGTTAACGTGGACGCTTCGTTTCGATCACCATTGGAAAATTTCACAGTTGGTATGGTTCTCAGGAACCACGAGGGGAAGTTTCTAGCTGGGAGATGCAAGTGTTTCGAGGCTGCAGCAACAGTTCTAGAAGCCGAAGCCATTGCAATGCGCAAAGCTCTTTCTTGGATCAAAACGAAACAACTGGACGACCAGAAGGTGGAACTAGAGACTAATGCAATGCTTGTTGTGCATGGTATAAAGAAGAGGACAAAAAATATGTTGGAGGTGGGGGAAGTCTTTGAACAATGCAATATGCTCCTTCAGGAGCTAATTTATACTTCCATTAATTTTATTAGGAATCAAGCTAATAGGGTAGCTCATGAAATTGCTAGGTTGCCTTGTTTAGTAAATTGCCTTATTGATTTGTCGTCTCTCCCTGAGTGTTTGGCAAAGAATGTTTTGAGGGATTCTACGTTTCAATGATATTTTGTTCTATTTAAAAAAAAACAACAATTTGATATGTAAATTAGTAACATATAAAAATAAAAAATTAATATAATTATAGATATTAAAAAAGGAGTCGTGCCTTACACGGGTTATAAGATAGTTTCTGTAATAAGTTCTATTTAATCGCCTTCCATTCATAATGTTGTGTCAATTAGATTTTTTGTGTTTGGTATACCTTTTTTAATATATTTATTGTACTGACACTAAATTTGTTGATTTTTTAAGTGGTTCTATTTTTTAAACTTTAATAATCTAAATATCCGGGAATATCTTCTTGCATGTCTTTCGATTAGATGATAAACTTTCTTGAATGATGAACCCCGTATTTACGGGAATTATATTTCGATACAATTTATCAGGTAAAGGTTAGTATTGTCAAAAAAATAGAAAAAAGTTAAAATCTTATATTGTGTTTAAACTTGTGTCGAAGAAGTCCCGTAAAATCATTGTAAAACAACTTTTGTCTAGGGATTATCGAATGCCTCTTGTGTTTTTGAGTTGTCTAATGTCCAGTTATTCACATTTTAAAGTAAAATAACTAATGGATTTTGAAGAATACGAAGATACTGGATATTGAAAAAGAGACAAGTACAATGTAAAGTTTCTGCGTCCCTGTGCAAATAATGTTATCAAACCTCCAATAGTTGCACTCTTTAGGTGATAAGTTAGAATGACAGATCGATATTGCAGCTCAGATAACACTTGCTAGCATGAAAGACTGGATTACAATGTCACTAGATTTAGACGCAATTATATGTCTGCGTATCTTGTACTTAACTGGACTAGAACAAGTGGCGCTGGAATGCAGTGCCATTACTAGTCTAATAATTTCCTTGAAATTAGACTGTGCCCAACATTTATATCCTATAAATTACAAACAAGTGGTGGATGTCACGCTCTTCATCCAATGTACACATGCCGACATACATTATTACATGATTATGTTGGAAGTTCTTGAAGCTTTGAATCACAAGGAGCATCTACATTCTAGGAGGGCCAGAAGGTGTCGACTATAAAGCCGAATAAACAAGGTTGGGCAAAACATCTAGAAGATGTTAAAGCCAAACTGATATACTAAGAAACAAACTGAATGTTATTTCTTAAATGAAATCATACAACTGGGATAATTAAAAAGGAAAGAGTACAGCCCTTAATAAAGGAGCTGACTTGCAACTAAACTCCTACAATACGGGAAGATAACCTGCATTGGTTTCTTACTACAGCACAACTACTTCTACCAAGCTTATCACTACAACGACTCACGTTGATTTATTCAAACATAAATAAAATAGAACATAAGCAAATAATAAAAGCCCAACATGTTTAGATAAAAGGCCAACATGACTCCGAATAAACTTCGCATCTTCTCGAACTTGATTGCAGACAAAGCTTTAGTTAATATATTAGCACGCTGCTCAACACAATCTCGAATGAAGTGATAACGCACATCAATGTGTTTGCTCCTTCCATGAAAAATCGAGTTCTTTGCTAGATCAATAGCTGACCTATTATCAATGTACAGCACAACTGGACCTAGTTTAACCTCATTAATTTGACTAAGAACTCTTTGAAGCCATATACCTTGACAAGCTACAGTAGTAGCTGCCATAAACTCAGCTTCACATGAAGAAAGGGCAACACAACGCTGCTTTTGTGAAACCCGGGAAATTAAACTCTCATCAAGATAAAAAGCCATACCACTCATACTCTTCCTATCCTCGACACTACCACCCAGATCACTATTAGAAAACCCAGACAAGATATAATTACCACGTCCTTTTGTATATGTCATATAACGACCTAGAATTTTTCGCGTTTTTATAAGTGTTTATCTAGTCGTTAAATGAAAATTATGTGAATTATAAGATGAATATATTTTGTGAAGTCAAGGTATGTGTGAAAATCATGTTTATGTGATTATGTGATGATATGTATGTGTCGTATATGTTCGAGGAATTTTATTTGTATTTTTAGAGCATTAAAAGTACTTTTAAAGTGCATTTTTAATCTTCCGAAAATCTTATAAAATCATTTTAGTTGTTTTAAACCATGAAATCTTTTGCATAATCATCTTTGTGATATAATTTAGTTTTTAAAATTAGTGTGAATATTTGTTTGCGTGTTTAAGTATTTTTAAAAGATTTAAAAAGTTTTATTTCTTTTAAAGGTTCTTTATTTCAAAAATTCGTATAAAATTCATTTTTGACTCCAAAATTATTTTAAAAATATGGGGAGGTTTTTAATTTCCTAAAATTCATTTTAAAATTTTAAAAATTATTTTTCTCCTAATTTTATAATTTATTTTTATTTTAAATTGATTAAAATCAGATTTTAAAAAGTAAGTAAATTTTCAGCTTTTGCCAAAAGACCATTTTGCCCCTGCCTCTATATAATAGTAGCCCTGCCCCATTTTCTTCTCCAGTTCGTTGTTTTCAGCAGCAGAGGTATTCTCCTCCTTTTCTTCATTCCTCTTCGATTTTAATCACCAAAACATGTTTAAATGTCTGTTTTAATTTCCCAAATCATGTTCTTAAGTTTATTTGATAATTGGTTTGAGTTTGGGTGAGTTTGTGTTTGTATAAATTCATTTTTGTGTATGTATATAGGTATAAGTAGACATGCAAGGTTGGGTATGTACTAATTCAGTGATTAAATGAT
The DNA here is from genome assembly GCA_036435485.1 of Saposhnikovia divaricata. Classification (NCBI taxonomy): domain Eukaryota; kingdom Viridiplantae; phylum Streptophyta; class Magnoliopsida; order Apiales; family Apiaceae; genus Saposhnikovia; species Saposhnikovia divaricata. The sequence continues at coordinate 37,877,496 of CM071595.1, forward strand.
GTTATGATGCTAGTTACTAAGTCGACACGTGGTAGTGGACTCACTTGACACGTAGCAATTGTGGGTCCCACAACTGACACGTGGCAGTGAGACCACCTGACACGTGGCAATTATGGGTCCCAAAATTTACACGTAGCAGTAGGCCACCTGACACGTGGCAATTGTGGGTCCCACAATTGACACGTGGCAGTTTGGGGTCCTGTGACACGTCGTAGTGGGCTCCACGTGACACGTGGCAGTGGGCCCCCCCCACGTGACACGTGGCAGATTTTCCAACGTGGCACTTGTAGCATTCAAATGTAACACTGATTTCAGCAAATGTAACATTGCTTTTTGAAAATGCAACACTTTTGTGGGACCCACATGTTAATTCGTTTTTATATTTATAAATGTTAAAAAAATAGCCAATGTAACGCTTAATGAAAGTCATATGTTTACCCTATTTGTAAACATCGAGGATTCAACTCAACTATAACAAGAATGTAATAGTAAATAGTATATATCTACTGTCACAGGGATCTCAAATGTTCAACTGTCAAGAAGAAGAAGACAAAGTCAATCTAACTTTTTGAGTTATACTACACTTGAAGAAGTTCATTCAGTTGATCAAGCGTCGGTGGAGTAATCAAGACAGTGGGTTCTATTTATAGTGACAAGAGGTTCCTATAGTGGCAGAATACAGATTAGAATGGTTTGAATAAAGAGTTAAGAAAAGGAAGACATGAACCACAGCTTTTAAGTCAATATATGAAGAATAGTCAATGCAGTTAGTCACTCTTGAACCAGACCGTGCATCGAGTGTCAACATCATTTAGTGGAAGTTCTTCATTCACTTCAAGTGGTTCAAGCTATCAAGACTGGTAATAGTAGAAATCATTGTGTAAGCAACAGAAGTGCTACAATAATTAACCACAAGGATTTCGGTATCAAGACCGGCTCAAGGAGTAATTATTGTGGATGATCAGAATTGTCAGATGAAGAAACCACAAGGGTTATGCTATCAAGAAGGTGTATTAATTCTCTCTTAATTGTTTAAATCATTTGGTTGATTTATTTGATAAATTAATTCTATCAGAATTAATTTATTCTGTAAATTAATTAAAAGGTTAATTAAGTTGGGATTAATATCATTATCAAAGGACTTCATATTAATTCTCCTTTAATTAATTTAATAAGTTGGATAATTTATTTTGTAAATTAATTCAATCAGAATTAATTTATTATTTAAATTAATCAATAGATTAATTAAATCAGAATTAATAATAATTCTATTATTAATTAACTAAATTATTTGATTGATTTATTTAATAAATTAATTCTAGAAGAATTAATTTATTTAATAAATTAATTATACAAGTTAATTAATCCTTGAATTATTAACAAGAAATAATTTTTTGGTTTGTTCTTGTAATAGTATGCTATACTATTACTTCCTTGTAAATAGTATGTTATACTATTACAGAGAAATTTGTTGATACTATTTCTGAATTTCAGTTATAGTATTTCTGGGATTTCATTTATACTATTTCTGAAATTAATATTGGTATACTATTTCTGGAGTATTATAGATACTATTACTGATCAGTAATAGTATGCTATACTATTACCGAAATAAATCATACTATTACTCAGCAGCTACTATGATCGAAGTTATACTATTTCTCAGCAGTTCCTGCAATACTAGTACCGAGCAATACTAGTACCGAGCCTATAACGTTGAAGGAAACGTTGTAATAGTATAGATTCCGATAACGGGGCGCGTGCCAGATTCACTGTACGGTTTTTTTAAATGATTTCATCGATGATCGAACTGTACGAACGTTAATAGATACTTATTCTAGTGTTGGAAAGTAATAATCAAAAAATAAAAGGCTCAGTTGTGCCGCATCTTGAAGAAAACGTTGTAATAGTATAGATTCCGGTATAGGGGCACGTGCCAAATTCACCGAATGATTTATTAATTGATTTTTTCGATGATCGAACCGTACGAATGTTGATATATACTCATTCTATTATTGGGAAAAAAATCAATGAATAAAAAAGCTCGGTTGTACCATATATTAAAGGAAACCTTAAATAAACTGCCATAACTTGCGACGGAAAACTTCAATTCCGTTGCAAGTTATATTAAAATAATATTATTCAGGTCAGATTATTAATTCCAGACCATTGGGTATTAAATGAGTTTTGGTAATAATGCGACATAATTCGTTGAAAATTATACCTAACGACGGATTGTATTACAATTCGTCACAAAATACTTTACGACAAAATATACGTCGCAAGATACTTTATGACGTTACATGGATTCTGTCGCAAGATCTATTTTGCGACAGAGTGGTTAGGATTTCTGTCGCAAAGTGTCTTAGCGGGAAACTAAAATAGCGCAAAAAAAGATAGCTACTTTATGACGTTACATGGATTCTGTCGCAAGATCTATTTTGCGACAGAGTGGTTAGGATTTATGTCGCAAAGTGTCTTGGCGGGAAACTAAAATAGCGCAAAAAAAGATAGCGGGAAATTAAATTGTTAAATTATTAATTGGGCGGTAAATATATTAATAAAATATTAATCTTGCGACAGAATTTGTCCGTCACATTGTACCTTGTGACAGAAAAGTTTATTTCTGTCCTAAGTTAAACTTGCAACTGAAAATTACTAAAATTCTGTCACAATTGCTTGTTTCTCTTGTAGTGAATGGTATACTATTTCTGGAGTATTATAGATACTATTACTGATCAGTAATAGTATGCTATACTATTACTGATCAGTAATAGTATGCTATACTATTACCAAAATAAATCATACTATTACTCAGCAGCTACTATGACCGAAGTTATACTATTTCTCAGCAGTTCCTGCAATACTAGTACCGAGCCTATACTATCACCGAGAATTAGCTATACTATTCCTGAGGTCTTGTATACTATCACCGATAGTGTGTATACTATTTCCAAGAATTCAAGATAGTAAAATCAGGGCAGGAGGTTGTATAAAGAAGGTAGAAGACACACAGATACACACATCATCACAACACAACTCTTTTTCTCTACAGACAGAGCCGAGAGGAGAAAAGAAAGAGACCAAGAGAGATACAGAGTGGATAAAAGAGAGACACATAGAATTATCTTCTTCTCCCCTCTTGAGCTTCAATGAAGTTTTAATTACTTGTAAAATCATCTCTAGAATTCATTGTAATATCTTAGCCACTAGAGTTTGATTACTTGTACTATTGGAACTATCTAGCGGATTAAGTTCCCTAGAACTTATCTCTCGAATTGCTTTTAAGCATTCGATCTTTTTATTACAAATATAGAAAAGTTCATGTCGAATTTTCTATAGAATTTGTAATAATTAGTTTGGCCATCAAACCTTGTAATTTGTACCCGTGTATTTAGACACACCCCATCAAGTTTAATATATATTCAACTTGAAATATTGGTATTCGTTTTATTCCGCATCAATTTGTTCTTTATTTAATATTTTAAGAAAAGAGCAAATTCGATAAACGGTATAGTTTGTATTCAACCCCCCCTTCTACAAACTATTTTGGACCTAACACTTAATCGCTACTGTAACACAACGAATCTATTGCAACAGTACATGTTCTACTGCAACAGTACCTTCACAAGTAATGTAACACAATCTCAACAGTGTTGTAGTAGGTCAAAAAAGGTACCTCTAATGTAACACAAAGTGGGCGTTACAATAGAAAAGCATTGCAGACCCCATCTATGGCGTAGTGTTGGGACATAGAAGAAAAATAGGTAAGATTAAGAATTAAGAATGATAAGGAAGTTTAATTTCAAGAATAAAAGCAAGATAAGAAATTTGACGTTCATGAAATCAAGACGGTTACTTCGACGAGGCTGCGGAGATGAAGTAATTAATTATATAATTACAAGATCTTTTGGATAAAGGAGTTATAAGGCCTAGTATGTTCCCGTGGGCAGCGCCAGTGTTTTTGTCAAGAAGAAGGATGGAAGTATGAGATTGTGTATTGACTACAGAGAGCCCACCAAGTTAACAATTAAGAACAAGTATCCACTACTAAGGATAGATGATTTGTTTGATCAATTTAAAGAGCTGTTTACTTTTCTAAGATTGATTTGAGATCTGGATACCATCAGTTAAAGATTAAGCCAAGGATATTCCGAAGACTAATTTTCTCATGAGATATGGACATTATGAAATTTAAGTGATGGCTTTTGGATTGACGAATGCGCTAGCTGTGTCTATGAATTTGATTAATTGAGTGTTCAAGAAGTATTTGGACAAGTTTGTATTGTATTTATTGATGACATCCTAATATACTTAAGATTCCCCGAAGAACATGCCGAGCATTTGAGAATCGCATTAGAGACCCTAAGAAAGGAGAGGTTATATGCTAAGTTTTCAAAGTATGAGTTTTGGTTGGAAGAAGTTCAATTCTTAGGACATGTAATTAGTAAAGAAGGAATTAGAGTGGATCATATGAAGATTGAAGCCGTGGTGAAAGAGAATGGACCCAGGACCCCTACCGAAGTAAGGAGTTTTCTAGGATTGGCAGGTTATTACCGGAGATTTGTTCAAGATTTCTCGAAGATAGCTACACCTTTGACTAAGTTGACCCAGAAGAATGAGAATTTTATTTGGAGTGATAAGTGTGAAGAGAATTTTCAAGAATTGAAGAAGAGGTTAGTTTTGGCACCAGTGTTAGTCTTGCCAGATGATCAAGGAAAATTTTGTTATCTATAGTGATGCTTCACATAAGGGATTAGGATGCGTGTTGATGCAACATGGTAATGATATCGCGTATGCATCGAGACAACTTAAGTCCCATGAGCAGAAGTATCCGACACATGATTTGGAGTTAGCTGTGATTATGCTTGCATTGAAGATTTAGAGACATTATTTATATGAAGAGAAGTGTGAGATTTTCGCGGATCATAAGAATTTGAAGTATATCTTCATCCAGAAGGAGTTGAATATGAGACAAAGGGGATGATTGGAGTTGATTAAGAATTATGATTGTACGATAAGTTATCACCCTGGAAAAGCGAATGTAGTAGCTCATGCGTTGAGTAGGAATGAGAGGCTGAATACGTTGACTATGCCTAAGGAGTTATTTCGAGAGTTTGAGAAGTTCAGTTTGGAAGTATATGATTTAAAGGATGCTGATGAATTTCTTAGTGCGATGACTTTTCAACTAGAGTTGTTAGAGAAGATTCGGAGATGTCAATAGGAAGTTCTGAATTATGAGATGAATACGTTGACTGGTGAGGAGATTTGTACCCAGAAGGATGAATAAGGTATTTTAAAATTTTCCAAGAGAATATGGATTCCTAACGTTCTAGAGTTAAAAAATGAAATTTTAAGTGAGGCTTATAGTTCGAGACATTCAGTTCACCCTGAAAGTATTAAGATGTATCGAGATTTGAAGGAGAATTTTGAGTGGTCAGACATGAAACGAGAGATTGCTGAATGGATACGTAAGTGTTATACTTGTCAGAGAGTTAAGGCGGAACATCAGAAACGAAGTGGATTGTTGCATCCATTGGATATCCCTGAGTGGAAGTGGGAGCACCTTGTTATGGATTTTATAGTAGGATTGCCCAAGACTAAAGCTAATCACGATGCGATTTTTGATTATCATTGACCGACTGAAGAAGTCTGCCCATTTTCTACCCATTTAATGAAAGATTTTTGTTGGATAGATTAGTGCATTTGTATTTGAAAGAAAGAGTGTCACGTCATGGAGTTCCTGTTTTGGTAGTATCTGATCGATACCCGCGATTCAATTTGAGATTTTGGAGGCAATTTCAAGAATGCCTAGGAACCCAACTTAAGATGAGTACAGCTTACCATCCACAGACGGTCGAACAAAGTGAAAGTACTATTCAGACCATAGAGGATATGTTAAGAGCTTGTACATTGGGTTTCAAGGGAAGTTGGGATGAACCTCTGCCACTGGTTAAGTTTTCGTACAATAATAGTTATCACGCAAGTATAGGAATGCCACCGTATGAGGCTTTGTATGGAAGGAAGTGTAGATCTCCAGTGTGTTAGGAAGAAATTGGTGAAAGAAAGATTTTAGGACTAGAACTGCTCCAGCAGACGAAGGAAAAGATTGAGATTATTCAAAAGAGATTGATTACTGCTCAGGATCCACAAAGAAAACATGCGGATTAAACCAGAACGGAAATGAGTTTTGAAGTGGGAGATCAAGTATTGTTAAAGGTATCACCTTGGAAAGGAGTGACCAGATTTGGTAAGAAAGGAAAGCTGAGTCCGAAGTATGTTGGACCCTTCGAGATTTTAAAGCGAGTCGGGAAAGTTGTTAACAAATTGGTGTTACCACCGCATACGTATCACATGCACAATGTTTTCCACATATCTATACTTAAGAGGTATAATTCAGAAATAAGTCTTGTGATCCAGTATGAACCTATCGAAATTCAGCCAGATTTGTCGTACGAAGAGTAACCAGTAGAAATTCAAAATAGGATAGAGAAAAGGTTAGAAATAAGATTGTTAGATTGGTTAAAGTTTTGTGGAGGAATCCTAAAGTTGAAGAGTCAACTTGGGAGCTTGAGAGCGAGATGCATGCCAAGTATCCTCATCTTTTTACTTAGGTGAGATTCTGGGGACAGAATCCTTTTAAGGGGGGAAGGCTATAACGACCTAGAATTTTTCGTGCTTTTATAAGTGTTTATTTAATCGTTAAATGAAAATTATGTGAATTATAGGATGAATATATTTTGTGAAGTCAAGGTATGTGTGAAAATCATGTTTATGTGATTATGTGATGATTGGTATGTGTCGTATATGTTCGAGGAATTTTATTTGTATTTTTAGAGCATTAAAAGTATTTTTAAAGTGCATTTTTAATCTTCCAAAAATCTTATAAAATCATTGGAGTTGTTTTAAACCATGAAATCTTTTGCATAATCATCTTTGTGATATAATTTAGTTTTTAAAATTAGTGTGAATATTTGTTTGTGTGTTTAAGTATTTTTAAAAGATTTAAAAATCTTTATTTCTTTTAAAGGTTCTTTATTTCAAAAATTCGTATAAAATTCATTTTTGACTCCAAAATTATTTTAAAAATATTGGGAGGTTTGTAATTTCATAAACTTCATTTTAAAATTTTAAAAATTATTTTTCTCCTAACTTTTTAATTTATTTCGATTTTAAATTGATTAAAATCAGATTTTAAAAAGAAAGTAGATTTTTAGCTTTTACCAAAAGACCATTTTGCCCCTGCCTCTATATAACAGCAGCCCTGCCCCATTTTCTTCTCCTGTTCGTTGTTTTCAGCAGCAGAGGTATTCTCCTCCTTCTTTTCTTCATTCCTCTTCGATTTTAATCACCAAAACATGTTTAAATGTCTGTTTTAATTCCCCAAATCATGTTCTTAAGTTTATTTGATAATTGGTTTGAGTTTGGGTGAGTTTGTGTATGTATAAATTCATTTTTTTTGTATGTATATATGTATAAGTCGACATGCAAGGTTGAGTATCTACTAATTCTGTGATTAAATGATGTTATGATGCTAGTTATGGCCTAAGGTTAAGTTTTTTGTGAAGTTGTAGAATGCTTTTGGAGTTTGGGTCGAAACCCTACCGGAGGCTATGGCGATTTCCGGTGACCGGCCGGCCGGTGGTGGTGGGTTGTTGATTCTCCAATCTATAATAGTGGTTTAGAGTATCAATTGATGTGTCAATCTGATTGCATGTAAGGGCTTTATATTTTTGCATTTTTATTCGAAGTAATTATGTATATATATAAATTATACGAATCTTTATGCTTAATTCTTGTTAATTAGATATTGATCATGATGCTTATTGCTAATACAAATTTTAATTAGGTGTAAAATGAATTTATAGAGACGCATGTATTTAATTTGAATTTATATAGATTAATTATGAATAATTCGAATTTCATGAATTATAAATAATATTTAGAAGTTGGTTTTGATGATTAGATGCTAAGTTCTAGTTAATTAACATGTAAATAAATTTTTCAGATTTATTATGAGTTAAAATTCGACTCTTAGATTAAAACATAAATTACATATTTTAGTCATTGATTAAATATGACTTAGTGATTTTATTGGATAATTGGATAAATGGCTAACTAGTGATATTTGTTTGATGACTTCGAATTAAGTAGTATATGTAAGTGGTAAGAGATATATGTGCTAGTATGATATGTTAGTACTAATTTATGTGTATAAATGATTGTTATTTGTCAAGGTGGTGTAAAGTCGTTAAATGAATAGCGTGACTTTATAAATAATATCTGTTAAGTATAGTTTGTTGATATTGAATTCCCGAAGTGACAAGTATGGTGATTCTGACTTGTATATGGATTTCAAGTCCATTGGATTGATTTGTTGGTTGGTTTGAGTCGGTTGTATCCCGACGGGCTAGTCCATTTTTCAAAGGAGATGCTGCCCATTTTTCGTTAGAATTATAATCATAAAGTGTATAGTATTATAGTATAAACTACTTATGAATCAAGTTGATCTTATGTGTTAAGTGTTTAAATGACATATGTGGGTTACATGTTCTATGTGCTCATGTGATTTGCCGGATTATGATATAAGTATAGTCGATAAGTATATCTGCTTTTGTTAATTATCAAATGTTCTTTCGAATCAGCTTGCAAGTAATCAGTACCTTGTTGTACCCTTCCATTGAGTTATCGTGTGAATTATCCTTAGATATACATTTATTGTTATGCACCCTTTGACTACCCTTCTTTTGATTAACAGTGAACTTTGATTCTATAATATGTTCCTTGTTTTAAACTTGGACCTTTATTATGGCTATCATCTTATATCCTTTGAACCCAATTTGGCTTTCGAATCTTAAATATGATTTCTAAAATTTAACACCTGTTGTAATATTTCTTAGTTGATAACTATCGTTCAGTCTACCAAACAATATTTTATTAACTCTAGTATTACTTACACATGTTTTCTTAACTTTTATCCTACTGAACATTGTTTTAAAGAACCAGGTTTTAACGAACCCTGTTTTAATATTTTTAAACTCGTAATCAAAAGAACCTTATTTCAATGAACCTTATTTCAGCAGAACCTTATTTAAAGAAACTATATGTTATTAAAGCCTGTTTCAAAACTCGTAATCAAAAGAACCTTGATTTAGAAAAATGAGACTTATTTAACTATACCCTGTCTAATCATTATTTCATTAATGCCAGACCTTAATCACCATAAATTGATTTGTTGCCCTGCTTTAATGTTTTGAAACTCTATATATTACAATGTTGATCAAACCCCTAACCTAAAGACTTGATCACCTTTCTTTATATTCATTACCTTTTAAACTGAGTTAATTGTCCTAAAACTAGTCATGATACACATCTTTGACCTTTGACTTAAATTTCCTTCCTTGTACTTTGATCAAAGCCATGATTCCTTTTGAGTCTATATCTTCTTGATTCAGACTTGTATCCATATTCTCTTGATGTCAGAGAACTTAGTCAAATCCTTTGACTTTTATCATTACAAATCAAAATGAGTCATTTTCTTAAAATACTTTGAAGTTACTTAGACTGGGCTGATCTGTTATCAGAGAGTCGAAGGTACTTCGAAGTAATGGTTTTTGAAAAGATTAAGTATTGAAATGTTTTACGAAGTTAAAAAAAGAGTTTTACAAATCTTAATGTTTTTAAACCAAGATTTTAATAAAATGTTAGGAACTCCGTCTAAATGGTTTCCACGGATTCCAGGCGATTGGAGAGACGGGACGAACGGGTAATGCTGGTTCCGTCGGTTTGTGTATGTATTAGTGTAGTTCTGGTCTGTCCAGTTCGACACCTTTATAGGCCAATGTGTTGCCTCTTGGGAACCCAAGCTATCCTAATGAGAGGATTAATGACCAGAGGGACTTTGTGTCCGGTATGGGGACTTTATGGGCTGATCACCCGTATTATTTGATATGAAATAAAACCTCCAATCACTTTTAAAATGTTTTATTTATAAGACTGTGAAATGAAATTGGTTTATTATTGGAAATGTCATTTGCCTTGCACATATTTTATTATCAACTGTTTCTTTTCCTTTCAGTTGATATCCCGTTGTTATCAAATACCAGTGTTATTCTATTGCTTCCATTCATATCATTCTACCATCTTCTTATTTTTGGAAGCTAGCTTTATGTTTGTTGTCAGTTTTCAGTTTATTTAGAAGTTGTTACTTCATTTTTCACTTGCTGAGCGCTATTGGCCCACTCTTGTTTTATTCATTTAACCTTTCAGCTATACTTAAGAATGGTCTACCTACGTCTTATAATTTTAACAAGTGTGGCAAGGCGTTCTATTCAAGGTAGATTTCAGAATCAGCATGGACTCATACAGTATGGGACTGCGCTTCTGATAAGAAGGTATTGTAGTTATAATAGTTTTTGTAATTTAGATTCTTGTTTCATACTATAACCTGAGATCGATCCTTGTTGAGGGGTCGTCGGTATAATTAAGTTATACTCAATTGTATTGGTTGTGGCACCAAATCCGGACCTCTGATTTGGGGCGTCACATGTCAAGCCAAAGTGTAGAGTACCCTTCACATACCGATATATTCTCTTTATAGCATTTAAGTGCAGTACTGTGGGTCTCTCCATATAGCGACTACCTATTTCCATCGCATAAGCTATGTCAGGACGAGTGTACACAAAATATCGTAATCCTCCAACTAAACTCTTGTAATAAGTCGAGTTAACTAGTTCACCAGTTGTGTCAGCATCAATCTGCAACTTAAATTCCACAGGATATTTCACAGCATTACATTCACTCATACCTGCCTTTTGGAACACCTTTTTTGCATATGTTGTCTTCTTGATCTCGATGAAGCCCTTCCCTTGGTTGACCTCCAAGCCCAAATATTATGATAACTTTCCAGGATCAGTCATGGCAAATTCTTGTCTCATCTCCCCCTTGAATTTGACAATGAGTGAAAGACTGGTGCCAATTATTATTAAATCATCAACATAAATCCCAACGATGAGTGACTCAGTCCCTTCTCTCCGTGTATACACAGAATTCTCATAAGAGCATTTTATAAAACCCAGATGTTATAAGCACTTGTTCAGCTGAGAATACCATGCCTTGGGAGCTTGGCGTAAATCGTATAAATCTTTCAATAGTTTGTAAACTTTATGTTCTTGTCCTTCCTTCACGTAGCCCTTTGGTTGGTTCACATAAATTTCTTCTGAGAGAACACCATTTAAAAAGGCAGACTTAACATCCATGTGGTGTACCTCCGATTCATTCTTGACTGCAAGAGCTAATAATAGTCGAACCGTTTCCAACCTGGTCACAGGTGCAAACACTTCGTCATAGTCGATGCTTTCTTTCTACACATATCCCTTCACCACCAGGCGAGCTTTACATTTAATCACCTCACCATTTGTGTCCTTTATCAGCTTAAACACCCATTTTAGATCAATAGCCTTTTGATCCTTCGGTAAATCAGTTAGTTACCACATATTATTTCTCTCGATGATGTCAATTTCAATATTCATTGCCTCTCGTCAAGCTTCGTCTTTTACAGCTTGCTCGAAGTTAACTGGTTCATCAACTCCTAACAGTAGTAATTCATCCTCAAGCTCCACTATTTTAGTTGTCCTATAAACGTCTGAAACGCCTTGGCTCACTGTCAGTGCCAGACATACTGGAGCTGGCACCTTCAGTAGATATTGGTGATAAAGACACAGGTGACACAGGTGTCCTGGGAGTCATTGGTGACACTGCACTGTCAAGTTCAGAATTTTCTTGTATGTCTACACTGTCGAGTTCATCTTCAAATGTAAAATAGCCTGTTGTTTGTGCACCTCTGTTTTCTGATTTATCCCAAGTCCATCCTTTTCTTTGTTAAAAGTGACATCCCTGCTTATGTGTATACGTCTTGAATCTGGATTGTACAACCGGTACACTTTGGTTCCTGGTTCTCGTCCAAAATGAACTAGTAACTTATTCCGATCATCAAGCTTACGTGTAAGAACGGCTGGTACCTTCATATAAGAAATGCAACCAAAAACTTACAAAGACTCGACAGATGGTTTTTGTTTATACCATGCCTGATGTGGGGGGATGTTTAAGAGTGCTCGAGTGTGTAGCTTGTTCAAGATATAAACAGCGTGTCTGACAGCCTCACCCTTGAACTTTGTTGGTGCCTCCCTTTCTTTTAACAAGCTTCGAGCCATGGCAACCACTATTCGGTTACGGCCCTCTACATTTGCTGTGGTGTGTAGGGCGCGGTGTAATGACTCAATATGCCTGTCTCTTCACAAAATGATTCAAAGGCTTTAGAACAAAATTCTCCTTCGCGATCAGTGCGAAACACCTGGATACTCTGTTTTGCTGCCTTTTCAACCAATAACTTAAACTTCTTAAAACAAGTCAATGCCTCATCTTTATTTTTAAGCATATAAACCTACATCATACGAGTATAATCATCAACTAGTAACATAAAATAATGATTACCAGCTGGAGTAGGAGGTGAAATAGGTCCACAAAGATTCACATATATTAATTCTAATGCATGCTTAGTTGTAAAATTTAAGTGAGTAGGAAAAGGCTTACGAGATTGCTTAGACATAAGACATCCGCTGCAAATTTCTCTTGGTTGATTAATTGACGGGAGACCAAACACCATTTGATTTCTTGACATCAACTACATTGCTTTAAAATTGACATGTCCAAGGTGTGAGTGCCGCAACCATGTTGTTTCTTCTTCTATTGTGAATAAACACACTTCTTCAGTTTCTTCGAGTTGAATTTTGTAGAGACGATTAGGAGACCGCCTCACTTGCATAAGAAGTCTCCCACAACTTTCATAGACCCAAGTTTTCCCCGTTTAGCACTACTCAATTCCCTTCTTCAGAGAGTTGTCCAAATCTTATTATATTACTTCTCAGCGTAGACATATAATACACTCCATGTAGTACTCTAGTCTCACCATTTTTGCAAGCAATTCTGATCGAAACTTTGCCCTCAATTTTTACCAAAGAACCGTCACCAACCTTCACCTGTCCTTTCATCGACTTGTCCAACATCTCAAACTTTTCACGACACCTAGTCATGTGGTTGCTAGCCCCATTTTCTAGGTACCAAATGTTTTCCTCTGTTGCCTTTGTCTTCGAGTCTGCACATTCAGATAATAGTATAACACCATCTGCACTCTCCATATACATTGCCATCAAAAGCACAGGTTCATCGTCATGTGTCTGTGTTAGGTTGGCTTCTCCTCGGTATTTTCTATCCTTTTTGGGTTTTTTGCATTCAACTACAAAATGTCCATAGGCTCCACAATTAAAACACCTTATTTTGCTCCTATCGACTCTACCACGATTACCTTGATTATCTCTCTCATGATAGTCGTTTCCAACCTGTGGCCCTCATCGATTTGACCTTCTCAGCCATTCTTCGCGTGTAAGCAAGAGTTTCCCACTGTTATTCTCATGTTTTGACCATTCCTCCTCAGTCAACAAGAGTTGTTGTCCTTCTTTGCTATCTCCTTGACCAGACAATAGTTCCTCATGAGCCTTTAGAGAACCGATTACCTCTTCAACTGACGTTGCCTTCAGGTTTCTAAATTGCACAATTGCTGAGGCAATTTGTTGAAACTTGGTTGGAACCGTCCTTAGCAACTTCTTTACAACATACTCTTCTCCAATTGTATCCCCAAATGCCCTGATCTTTGCCACCAGACCATTTAATTTCATGCAGAAATCATCTATTTGCTTTGAATCTTTCATGTTTAAGGACTCAAACTCAGCTTTAAGAGTTTGAGCTTTTGCATTCTTTACCTTGTCAGCACCCAAAGTCACTGTTTTAATTGCCTCCCATGCATCTTTAGCAGTTTTTCGTTCTGCAAGTGTCAATAGTAGATCTTCTGAAATACTTTGATAGATCATGGCCAAGGCACGTTTATCACTCTTGTCTTCCATATTGACCTTTGGATCTTTAGATTCTACTACTTCCCACAAGCCGTGCGCCTGCATGAAGACTCTCATTTTCGTAGCCCAAGCAGTGTAATTAGTCTTCATTAACATTGGAAAACTGAGGCCAATCTGCCCTTATTTGGTTTTGCTCGTCTCTGCCATCTCACTTGTCAACAAATACTAACCAGGTAAGAATGCTCTCATACCAGATGTTAAAGCCAAACTGATATACTAAGAAACAAACTAAATGTTATTTTTGAAATGAAATTGTATAACTGGGATAATTAAAAAGGAAAGAGTATAGCCCTTAATAAAGGAGCTGATTGCAACTAAACTCCTACAATACAGGAAGATAACCTGCATTGGTTTCCTACTATAGCAAAACTACTTCTACCAAGCCTATCACTACAATGACTCACGTTGATTTATTCAAACAAAAATAAAACAGAACATAATCAAATAATAAAAGCCCAACATGTTTAGATAAAAGCCCAACAAAAGAATATGATCTTGATGAGTCTGATACTCTGATTGCTAGTTTGATTTTTGTCTACAAGTCTCCAATCTCTTGGTAAAGAAGCTTCATGTTCATGAGATGATGGAGAACTTAATGCAAGAAGTCCAGCTCAGAATTTCAGTATGGAAATGGATCGAACTTAGAGAGTAGTAGTATTCAGAAATTATGATTGCTCTAAATAATTTTTTGTCTCTAAGTGTAGTTCAACTTATATAGTTTGCTTAGTAAGGTAGGGTAAAAGGGATTACACATTGCTATTATTTGAGTACTACTAAGAAATTAGTCAAATTTCGTTGAAGTTGAGCTTAAATTAGAACTACAAAATAACGAATTAGAATTTTTCGCAATTTATAAATGTTTGTTTAAGTGTTAAATGTGGAATCTATATGAATTATGTGAGGGATAAAATTTTGTGAAATCAAGATATGTGTGAAATCATGTTTATGTGATTACATGATGATTGTTATATGTCGTACATGCTCGTAGAATTTTATTTATATTTTTAAAGCATTAAAACTATTTTTAAAGTGCATTTTTAATCTTTCAAAAATCATATAAAATCATTGAAATTGTTTTAATCATGAAATCTTTTAAAACGACAAAAATTATTTTGTAAAATTAGTGTGAATATTTAATTGTGAGTTTTGATACTTTATAACGATTTAAAAAGTTTTATTTCTTTTAAAGAGCCTTTATTTCGAAAATTCATAGAAAATTCAATTTTGATCTAAATATTATTTAAAAAATATGGGGATGTTTCTAATTTCATGATCTTTATTTTAAAAAATTTTACAAAATATTTTCTCCCCATTTCTTATTTTAATTCGATTTAAAAGTGATTAAAAGTGTAGATTTTTTAGAAAGTAATTAGCAAATTACTATTGTACCCCTGGTTTTGAGAATTAAGAGACGCAGCCTCTCTTCCTCCTCCTTCATTCTTACTCGACTGAAAGTCTCTCTGTGTTAAATCTCTGTTCTCTCTCATCTCGGTACTTTCTCTATCTTCTGTTACCATCGATTCTCAGCTCGATATTTTGATCGGAGACCGTAGTTTTGTTCGGTTTCCTCCCCTCTATATGATACTATGAATGCATGTCTGTTAGATATTGATTCAAGTGATGGTCAGGATCGGGATTACTGATCAGATACTGATGCTGACGTCATCAGTAATGCATCGTTAGTATTAGGCTATCATCAGGATTGGTGGCTGATCAGGATTACTCGAGGATATACATCAGTCCAGGAATCAAGGGAGTTTGATATGTCGGTTGCTGATTTATAGGAATGCAGCTATCATTCAAGATATGTATTAAGAGTCGTATGTAATTGATTTAATATATCTTGTAATTGATATGGCAGCTGTGTACTGTATATAAACACAGTTTAGGTTTTACTTAATTGTAATCGCTTACACGATTTATCTTGTAACCTAACAGCTCTCAAGAACATAAGAATTTCTTGAGAGAGTTTGTAACAGTTTTATATCAGAGTTAATAAAGCTGTTATTTATTCATACTTGTGTTATTATTTCTGTTTAAGTTGAAAATATTATACAATTGTATTCAACCCCCCTTCTACAATTGTTCTTTACTGGGTAACAATTGGTATCAGAGCCAACTAATTAATCACAATCAGAAGCGATTTTAAGATTTCGAAAAGCAAGTATGAAAGTATTAAAATCCCTGTTCTCAAAAAGGCTGGAGGTTAAAGATGTTGATGTATCTGGAGGCAACTGATCCTAACTATCTCGATCGAATATATGATGGTCCATATATCCCTAAGAGACTTGTTGCTAGAACAGATACTATAGCTGAGCACTATGTTCAGAAGACAAACGCTGAATGGACTCTTGAGGAAAAGGCTGAAGTACTCAGAGATGCAAAGGTGAAGAACATTCTTCATAATAGTCTTGATGCTGTCATGTCAAACAGAGTGATAGCATGTAAAACTGATAAGGAAATCTGGGAAACTTTGGAAACTCAATGGCAGGGTACTGAATCTATCAAAAGGAACAGAAGGGCTCTGTTAATTCAAAAGTACGAACAGTTTGATGCAAAATCTGATGAGAGCCTCACTGATCTATATGATAGATTTCTGACATTATTGAATAATCTATCTCTGGTGGGTAAAGAGTATGAACTAGAGGACTCAAACACCAAGTTTCTTAGAGCTTTGCCTAAGGAGTGAGATACTCAAACCTCTATCATTAGGCATCAGTATGATCTTAATGCTGTGTCTCTTGATGAAGTCTATGGGATGCTAAGAACCCATGATCTTGAGGTTCAACAAAGGAAAAATAAGAAAACCAGCAAAGCAAAGGCTGTTGCTTTGAATGCTGAATCAAAATCAAAAGGAAAAGCTGTGGAGGTTTCAAGAAGGAGAAGTAGAGTAGCTGAGTCCAATACTGATGACTCATCATCAGATCCTGATGCCAATCCTGATACTGATACAGATAATGACTCTACTGATTCTGATATGATGGAAATGGTTGCTATGATAGTCAAAGGCTTCAAGAAGATGAAGTACAGAAAGGCTAGAAGACAAGGCAACTCTTAGAAGAAACCTTTCAATACTGACAAGAACAGGTACAAGAAGAATGAAAGCAAAAGCAGCAAGTTTGACAAGTCAAAAGTCAAATGATACAACTATGATGGAATGGGTCACTTTGCAACTGAATGTAAAAAGGCCAAGACCAAAGCCCTTATCTCATCAAGCAAGGATTGGATGGACTCTTCCTCAGACTCTAAAGAGGAAAAGGTGAACTATGCCTTAATGGCAAATGTGGATGAGATTGCTGCTCCTGAAAATAATGTACCTGAAGTTGTTTTTGATTTTGATACTGATAATGTTTTCGAGTTAAAATCTTTCTTAAAGTCTCTGCATATTAGCTTTAAAAGTCAATCTCTTTATGCAAGAAGTACAAAATGAATGTGATAAGGCTAAGCACATGAAGCTAGAAATGGAGTTTAAATGTACTGCACTTGAAAAGGAACTTAATGATGCTAATGAGAAACTCAGAACCTGGACACACTCTGGAAAGAAAAGACACGATCTTATCATAGATAAGAACTGGAAAGAGGGTCTAGGTTATAAACCAGAGGACAAAAAGAAGAATAAAGGTAAAGTTGTTACTGCTGAAACAACAAAACCAGGAAGAGTTGTTGTGAATGAGTCAACAAATCCAAAAACCTATAGACAAGTTATAGATAGAACAAAGACCAAATTAAAACCTGTTAAGTATGTGTATCCAGAAAATCCCAAATCTACTTTAGAAAAGGGATCTACTTCTACACAAAATTCTGAGTCTAAATCTATCAAAAATATAGGTCTTTTATCTAAGAAAGAACTCAGAGACAGAATCTGTGAAGTGACAGATAAAGAGAAAACCACTACTGCTAAGAGGAACAGGAATGGTAAAATTGGAATAAACAAAGAGAATAATTATAAGTATATTCCAAATGCACCAAGGAAAACATGCTGTAACTGTGGTAACTCTAATCATCTTGCTATTGATTGCAGGAGGAGTAAAAAGAAGGCTACTGTAGTTCCTAAGTCTGACATTAGGAATAGATCAGTATTTTATAAACCACAGAATCCTTGTTTTCACTGTGGCAGTAAATGGCATTCTATTTATACATGTGAAGAATACCATAGTTTGTACTACAATCATTATGATCCGTTGCCAAAGTTTAATAAAAGTGCAAATTCTAGTAAAACAAAGAGTCTAAATACTAAGCATGCATCTGATAATTCTGATGGATTTAAATCTGACAGAACTGCTTTTGTTAAAAAGACTTCTGCTGCTAAAAATGTTAAATTGCATGCAAAAAGAACCCAACAAGTGTGGGTTCTTAAAAATTCTAACTGAGCTCTTTATGTTTCTGATTGCAGACAAAACCTTGCTATCAGAATTTGAGGAGAAGGCTGGCCCAACAGTGTCTTATGGAGATGGCAACATTAGACAAACTTTGGGATATGGCAATATATTCATTGGAAATGTCATCATTGAGAAAGTAGCTCTAGTGAGAGGACTCAAACACAATCTGCTTAGTGTTAATCAAATCACAGATAGAGGATATCATGTAAAATTTATGATACTCACTTTGAAGTGATCAGTAAAACATCTGGAAGAATTGTGTTAACTGGTCAAAGACGTGGTAATTTTTATGAAGCAAACGTCTACACAAATACTGATGGTCCCTCAATATGTCTCATCAGTAAAGCAACAGTAGATGAAAGTTGGAATTGGCACAAGAAGCTTTCTCATCTCAACTTCAACAACATCAATGAGTTGGTTAAGAAAGATTTGGTGAGAGGATTACCTAAAGCATTGTATACTCCAGATGGACTCTGTGATTCTTCTAAGAAGGCTAAACAGAGAAGGACATCATTCAAGAGTAAATCTGAATCCTCAATTGATGAACCATATCACATGCTACACCTTGACTTGTTTGGACCAGTCAACATTATGTCCATCAGTAAGAAAAGGTATACTCTATTCATTGTTGATGAATATACTAGATTTACCTGGGTGTAATTTCTGTACAGAAAAGATGAAACTGCTGAGATACTTTGGATCACTTGAGACTCATTGAGACTGGAACAAAGTACAAAGTCAAGATTCTGAGAAGTGATAATGGAACTAAATTCAAGAATTCAGCAATGGAAGAGTTCTGCAAGTACAAAGGAATAGTTCAACAATTCTCTGCTCCTGGCACACCTCAGCAAAATGGAGTAGTTGAAAGGAAGAACAGAACTCTTATTGAAGCTGGCAGAACAATATTGGAGGAAGCTAAACTACCTACATATTTCTGGGCAGAAGCAGTCAACACAGCGTGCTATACTCAGAACATTACTTTAATCAACAGACATGGTGTCACTCCTTATCAAATGATTAAAGAGAAGAAGCCAAGTTTGAAACATCTACATGTGTTTGGCTGCAAGTGCTTTGTTCTTAGACCTCATCCTGAACAGCTAGGGAAATTTGAAACTAAAGCTGATGAGGGCATTTTTATTGGTTATCCAACTTCAAGAGCCTTTAAAGTCTATAACCTAAGAACAAGGACAATCATGGAGTCTATCAATGTTTCTTTTGATGATAAAAAGATAACAGGAATTGCTGAAGACTCACATGACAGTTTGATCTTTGCAAATGAAGCTACCAATAATTCTGATGAGGTAATGTCAGATACTAATACTCCATCAGATCCTGACCATCAACCAATACCTGATGAAACACCAGTTACTGATGATGATTCAAATATTGAGGGGGAGCAACAGCAAAATACCATCAGTACTAATACAACTCAAACATCAGGAGGAGATTCATCGGAAACAGATTCAAGTGATAATCCTGACGGCACTTCAGGAGGAGATAGCACTATCTCAGGGGGAGCTTCTAATAATTCTAGTTCTTTTAAAGATAACACCAATCCAGGGGGAACATCCAACTCAAGAAATGATTTACCATCAGCAAGGAAATGGACCAAATTAAAAGCCATACTCCTGATTTAATTATTGGGAATCCTGATGCAGGTGTTAAAACCAGAAGTGCAACACAAAATGAATGCCTCTATAATAACTTTTTGTCAAAGGAGGAGCCTAAGAAAGTTGAAGATGCACTAAAGGATGCTGATTGGGTTACAACAATGCAAGAAGAACTAAATGAATTTGAAAGAAATAAAGTCTAGACACTTGTACCAAGGCCAAAGGGTAGATCAATTGTTGGTACAAAGTTGGTGTTCAGAAACAAGACAGATTCTGATGGTACTATTGTGAGGAATAAAGCAAGGCTAGTTGCAAAGGGGTACTCTCAACATGAAGGAATAGACTATGATGAGACTTTTGCTCCTGTTGCAAGGCTAGAAGCCATCAGAATTTTTCTGGCATATGCAGCCAATAAGAAATTCAAAGTTTTCCAGATGGATGTTAAAAGTGCTTTTCTGAATGGAGAATTGGAAGAGGAGGTATATGTTGAACAACCTCCTGGCTTCATTGATCCTAGATATCCAGATCATGTCTATAGACTGGATAAAGCACTTTATGGACTAAAGCAAGCTCCAAGAGCCTGGTATGAAACTCTGGCTCAATTCTTACTAGAAAGTGGTTTCAAAAGAGGTACAATTGATAAAACCTTATTTTATTTGAATCATGGTAAGGTCTTGCTGTTAGTTCAGATTTATGTTGATGATATCATTTTCGGGTCAACTAACTCCAAATTGTGAGAGAAGTTTTCAAAGCTAATGCAGTCTAGATATCAAATGAGTATGATGGGAAAAATGAGCTATTTCTTAGGTATGCAAGTTAAACATACTGATGATGGGATCTTTATCCATCAGTCAAAGTATACAAAGAATTTACTGAAAAAGTTTAACATGCAAGACAGTTCTACTGCTTCAACTCCTATAGCTACAGCTACGAAACTTGATCCTGATCAAGGCACTGAAGTAGATGTAAATAACTACAGAGGTATGATTGGCTCACTCTTGTATCTAACTGCAAGTAGACCAGATATCATGTATGCTACTTGTCTATGTGCAAGATTCCAGGTAAACCCCAGAGAACCACATCTCATTGCTGTTAAAAGGATTTTCAGATACTTGAAAGGCACTCCATCACTTGGCCTTTGGTATGCTAGAGAGTCTTACTTTAATCTATGTGGTTACTCCGATGCTGATTTTGCAGGATGCAAAATAGACAAGAAAAGTACTTCAGGTAGTTGTTAGTTTCTTGGAGGAAGACTAGTTTCTTGGTTTAGTAAAAAGCAAAAGTCTATCTCCACATCAACTGCAGAAGCTGAGTACATAGCTGCTGGAAGCTATTGTGCTCAGATCATGTGGATGAGAAATCAGCTAATGGACTATGGTTTTTCATTTTCAAAAATACCTATTTATTGTGATAACCAAAGTGCTATTGCTATGACAGGAAATCCAATCCAGCATTCTCTTAATAAGCATATCAGTATCAGATATCATTTTATAAGAGAGCAACTACTGTAAGGAACAATCGAGCTACACTTTGTTCCTACTGATCGACAGTTAGCTGATATATTCACCAAGCCACTTTCTGAAGCTACTTTTACAAAATTGGTAAATGAATTGGGAATGGTAAACTATGAGAGTTTCTGAGAACAAGGGGAGACCAAATACTGATGATTGTCAGATCCCGATGCATGTCGAATACTGATGAAAAGTCAATCCTGATGTCAATCAAACATCAAATCTTGATGCAATGGTTCGACTATCAGTATAATTTTTATAATTCAAGTATTCCCTAATTGTTCTGTTCCTTGATTTAATTCTGGTTATTGTTAATGAATTTGTTACTTATATGATTGCTTTAATTAGTTTTCATGTATACTCTGATTTAATTCTTTGAAGAACAGTTCATAAACATAAAAGAAAAATGCAGAAAACATTGAATAAGATTAGAGAAATAGAGTTTTTCATTGATAACAAGAAAGAGATTACATGCAAAAATTACATCTTTTGTTCTCTCTATCTACTAATCTATTCAACAGGAAAATAAAAAGTGAAGTCCAAACCACTCCATTGCTAAGCAATTATCCCAGATCCCATCTTTGCCACTTTGTTTGGGTGGAAGTTGAACGGGATATGGTTATTTTTGCTGACATATTCATTAACAATGATTGGTGGTGTTGGATGAGGATGCCTTAGAGGAAAGCCATGCAAATGTTGTTTGAAGAGCAGCATCGATGTCAATCACTCTTGCAGGTCTTTCTCTCTCAATTTCTTCAAGACCAGCATCCATCTGCAGCCACAAAGTTTCAAGTTGCCTTTCCCAGTCAAAGGCATCAAACTCTTCACGAGTATAACTGAAGATATCTCTCTTCTCTACGAGATGGAGATTCTTTTCCTTGATGGTAAGTTTTGACATTGTTTAAATGTGTGTTGTGTGAAGGGTTTTTGATTTTCAGGAGAGAATGAAGAGTTAAAGGGATAGTGGACAAGTCTCTAGGTGTTAAATAGAGATGGGAGAGTAATGAAGTCAAGAAACGCTTTGTATTCTGGTTTTAACGGTACCAGGTATTTTGAGATAGTGATATTTAATTTTTTAAATTAAATATTTTATTGTCATATTTTTAATCGTTATCACAAATGCATTTCTTGAAAATACGAGAGCGTGTGTTTTATTCATTGATACATATAGATACACATTGTAAGTCATGTCGCGTGCGGTTATCACCACTCTCTCACATAATTTGGTCCATTACTTATTTTTCACAAATCGATTACTGACACCAATCTTTGAGGAATCATTAGTTTGTCTAAAATCAATTTAGTTTTCTAAATTGATTCATTATTCTCAAAACTATCAGTATTGTCTTTTCTCTGTATCACTGTGCGAACATAAACCCTAATTGCTCAAAATTTCAATCTCTCTCTTTCACAACAAAAATAAAGAATTCATCGTTTGTAAACAATAAGGTTGTTATCAATGGTGTCACTTTTGCTCCTAACAACTATGTTACTGTTCTTGACCATCAGGAACTATCCAATGAATTTCACATCATTCAGGATTTCTTGGCGTTTAGTCCGATTAAGTATGCTTTAACGGCACCCGCCAAAGTTTCTTTCAAGTGTGTAATACAGGTTTGGAGGACCGCTATCTTTGGTGTATGTGAACCTTCAGGAAAGCCTAACTTGTCCTTTACATACAATGGAGTTACACATCATGTCACTCTAGAAGTGGTTATTGAAGCTCTACAATTACCTCCTCTCAATGGTAAGACTCCACCAACAATTATTGATGCTTCTTTGTTGGAGTTTGCAACGAGTCTGGGTTATAATGGACAACCAAGAAAGTTTGGAGAGTTATACAGAACCAAGCTTAAGAAGGAATGAAATTTCTTCTTTGATACCATCAGTAGGTGCTTCTTGAACAAAGTCTCAAACTTTGATGCACTACCAACCTCTTCAGTTCATATTGGGTACTCTCTAATTCATGATATTGTGTTTGATTATGGGTCTTTTATTCTGAGAGCATTAAATGCTAGAAAAACAAATAAATGTGGTTATGTCTGTTTTATTAGATTTTTTCAATTAATTTTCTCTCATTTATGTCCCAATGTTGAATTTGAAAATGATACAATTTTGCCTATCTTTAAGATTTCTGAAAACAATATCAAATCTTTGGTTAAATCGGATAAGGCAAATGGTTTGGAAGGAAATCATATTCCTGATGGGGTCTGGGTTCTCTTGAAAAAGAGATTGCCTGCAATTTATGGCCCAGCCACAAGTGCTATGGGACAGGACGAAACACATTCTGTTCCTGACACAAGCATATCACACATACACTTACCTAAACAGTCAACCACCTCTGGTGTCTCCCAAAAGACATCAGTTGTAAAAGAAAAGAAGTCAGCTAGATCTGATGTGTCTGGCAGACAATCAGGATCAAAGTACTTCTCCACTACAACCCTTACTCAAAAGAAGTCACAAGGAGGTGAACAAGGGGTTCTGATTAATGAGTCTTTGATTAAGGCTGGAGTATCTAAAAAAACAGGTGACAAGAGAAAGTTTTTGCAACAGGTTTCTGATTCTGATAGTGATGATGACAAGACCATCTCAATAATCATGAAGAAAAAGGAAGTTGCTGCTCCTGTTACTGCTGAATTGGTTAAGACAGTAAAGCCAAAGGAAAGAAGAAGGATAGTCAACAAGAGTCAGTATTATATATCTGAAGATATGCAGAATCTTAATGATGATATTGATCTTGATGAATCATCAGTTCCTGACACATCTATCATTCCTGATATCCCTACTCCTGATACATCACCTGTAAAGACTGTTGAGATTTCTGATTCTCCAGCACCTACATCTCCAAAGGGAAGAATAATTGAGATGTCTATGGATGCAGTAAATGTTATTGTTGCTCAGCTTGGTCATAAACCAACACCTCTTCAGATAAAGAGACAAGCTGAAGCAAAGGTTTTTCATAGACAGAAGAAACAGAGGATCACTTCACCTCTGAAAGGATCAAGCCCACAAGAACCTGAACTTCAAAGGAGTTCAGCAGTTATTGAAGATCCAGTCCCACAAGAACCACTCACTCAAAGTGTTGGTGCAGACATTTTTGATGGAATGGTCCCACAAGAACCACTTTCTCAAAGGGAAGGTGAAGACAAGAACATTCCTGCCCCACAAGAACCATCTTCTCAAAGTGAATATGCAGGCAAGCTCACATCAGCACAGGAGTTTCCTAACACTGCTCAACGGATTCAAGAAATTGAATTTAACTTAGCTCAATGTCTGACAGATAAAGCTACTCATGATTTGCACATTGCTGAATGTGATGAGATACTTAAAGACACTGCATTTGAGGGAAGCACACAAGAACCTTTGACTCAAAGTGTTAAAGCAGCTTCACAACCTCAAACTACACAAGAACCATTGGTAGCAAATACTGATGCAAGTCATTCTCCAGTTGCAGATGTCAATCCTGTTGAAAGTATTTCTGATCCAAATATTCCACTGCTCATTGAACCACTTTCTTCAAGACCAATGGAATCTATCTCAACTTCATCAGGTAACACTTTTATCTCTACTTCTTTTACTACTGATAGTATGATTACAAATAGACCTGAGACAAGGGATACCTTTATTTGTATGACTTCAGTCCATTCCTCTCAGCCACCTCTTATTTCTTTGAATTTGTTGAGCCAGAACTTTTCTTGTGAGAAAGAGAGTGAACAATTAGAGAAAAAGAAGAGTGAAGAGAGGCAGTCTCCTAAACTGGCAAAAGGAGAGGTAGAATAGAGTGAGAAGTTTCAAACTTCTAGTGAGGTAGCAGTTACTATTGAAAGTAAATTAGGTAATGTTGTGAGAAGTGATGAGATCACTTTAGAAAAACGGAGAGATATAGAAATTGTTTCTAATCTGAATGCAGGTTTTCAAGATACAACAGTACCATCTGCTATTGATTTAAAATTGAAAGGAGTTATGAATCCTGAAGACAATGTGGATGATAGAATTCCTGAGGCTAATGATAGCTCAGATGATGATGATGTTGATAATGATCCTGAGGCTGCTCAGCTTAATGCTTTCATGAAAGCAAGTCTAGGATCTACTTATGGATCATCCAGTAATTTTATGGAGTCTATGGGTAAATCTACAGCTGCTCAAGTTGAGATCATAAGAGATTACAGCAATCTTCTTCCTGAATATATTCAAGCTGCAAGAAGATCGGAATGGTATACTGAGTGGAATCAGCCTTCTGGTGATATAAATTTCAATAATGCACTTTTTCACTCCAGTCATATAGCTACTAAGATTTATAATCCTAATCTCAAAGCTCATCTGAAGACTACAACTATTCTGGCAAAAGGGTTGAAAGATGAAAGTAATTCTGTCAAGAGGGATAATGAAAAATTTCATGCTTGGTTTGTTAAGGATTATTCTGAGATTGCCACTGCTAAACAGTTTCAACTTTTAAGCATTGGCTTCACCACAAGGATGGATACCTTGGAAGATAAGGTTGTCACTTTGTCCTCAAGGATGACTAATATTGAAGACTCTCTCTAACTTATCTTATCTTTACTGACTGATCCTACTGATGATGCTATTGATGTCAAAAAGGGGGAGAAGGTGGTCAAAAAAAATGCACACCTAATCCAGTTGTAAGAAAGAGTGATGATACTTCTGGAAATGATGGTGGTGCTCAGTCATATGTACCAGGAACCTCTGATACTGCATTAGTAACAAGGAGAAGTCAGTCACAAACTCAAACCAAGTAGTCAACTCATGTTTCTGAATTTGGGAAGAGAACAATAAGAACAGTGGTGCAATCTCAAATCCTGACAGAAGAACAATTTTTGAGGGTGATGAAGATTTGCTAATTACTGATGTAGAAGATGCTCCACATCTATTCGAGAAGATTACTACTGGGATAGGTGATAGTGAAATTGTATATCACAATAGTGCTAAGGTTCATCAGTATCATGCTGAGAAGGCACTTGCTTTAACTTCTGAAGAAAATCCAAACATGACTACTGATGAGATCTTAGAAGAACAAAACAGGATTCTTGAGGAAATTGCTAGACAAAAAGAAGCTCCTGCTGCAAGAAGAAGAAGAGGCAGAGGAGGTAGAAACAGAGAAAGAGGAAGGAAACCAGTTCAGGCAAGTACAAGACAGACAAGATCTAGTGGAATCAAAATAGAAGAAGTTACTGAGAACACAAAGAAGAAAGCTTCACTATCTCTTGAGAACACTCCATCATCAAATGTATTTGCTGAACCTGTTACAGTTAAAGAAGAAACTCCTTTGGTTCGAAGGAAGAAAGCTGTTGAAGAAGCTAAGGATAATGTTGCTGGAATGACTTAAATTGTTGCTTCTGACTCTGAATCTATTAAGGATGCAACAGATGAGTACGTGAGAAGAATTTTTGAGTCTGATAAACAATTGTGGTATGACATCAACAAACTACCTAAGGAGGAAATTCCTGATGTACCACAGCTCAAAAAGAAAGGGGGCAAGTGGAAAGATGTTGATAAAATGAAGTACACTGCACCAGCTACTTTTAGGTCTGGTGGAATAATCTTACCACCTTCGGTTACTCCTGGACTTCAGAAAGCTAAAGTTTCCAAGTCTGACAAATCACCACCAATGTGGATTAGGATGCAATCTGATCTATTAGGACTGGAACCTTACACTCGAGGAGGTATTGGTTCTAGGGATGCAAAGTTTATGTCTTCAGCTCAAACAGATTAACATTTTCTTGTTAAAAGGTTTGGTGATGAACTAACTGTTGATGATCTTTGGGAACTAGAATCTGTTGCTATTGTGGCTTGCAATGTGAATTCTAAGAAGATAGAGAAATTGCTGTATTTCATGAAAGACAAAAGTGTCAAGAAGCTGTCTCTTCATGAGGTGTTGTGTAAGTCAACAAAAGAGCTAAAATATGTTCTCTATTTGCTTGAAAATAGACAAATCCCTGATAAAGAAGCCAGTGTTTACAATAACTAGTGTACCATGATCTTCAGAATAATCAAGTCCAGATATTTAGAAAGAGGATCAAGGTATGATGGTAATTACACTCCCATATACTTGAATACAGAAGGACAAGAAGTTGAAATGCAAAAGGGTTCAGCTGTTAAAGAAGTGATATTGTATCAAGAAAAACTATCTCTGAATTCTGGTGGAAAAGAACTTGCATACTTACTGTTGGGAGAATTAGATTTACCAAGAAGCTCAATTCAGAATCTCAGAGCTGGAATCTATCAGATTGGTAAGGGAGATGAAGAACTTAGAAATCTGAAGAAAAGGCTAATTCAAATTCTTGGTGATAAAGAAGAAGAGTTATTATAAGGTTTCTTGAAGATGAGTAATTTCTTTGTGAGAATTTCTGAAACTAAGCCTGAGGATTTCTTGTAACATTTTGTTTCGAGTTTTTGACATCACTGAATCAAGGAATTTGTGCTTTATTTCACAAAGTACAAATTGGGGGAGATTGTTAGATATTGATTCAAGTGATGGTCACGATCCGGATTACTGATCAGATACTGATGCTGACGTAATCAGTAATACATCGCCAGTATTAGGCTATCATCGGGATTGGTGGCTGATCAGGATTACTCGAGGATATACATCAGTCTAGGAATCAAGGGAGATTGATATGTCGGTTCCTGATTTATAGGAATATAGCTATCATTCAAGATATGTATTAAAAGTCGTATGTAATTGATTTAATATATCTTGTAATTGATAGGGCAGCTGTGTACTGTATATAAACACAATTTAAGTTTTACTTAATTGTAATCGCTTACACGAGTTATCTTGTAACCTAGCAGCTCTCAAGAACATAAGAATTTCTTGAGAGAGTTTGTAACAGTTTTATATTAGAGTTAATAAAGCTGTTATTTATTCTTACTTGTGTTATTATTTCTGTTTAAGTCGAAAATCTTATACAATTGTATTCAACCCCACTTCTACAATTGTTCTTTACTGGGTAACAATGTCGTTTTATGATGATGAATTAGGAAACCATTTGGGGTTTTTGCCTTTTTCTGAGTTGTTTGATTGTATTCTTACTAGTTCGATTATGTTTGGTACTTTGTAAGTCGAGGCAGTGGTCGTGGAAGGAAGACCCGAAGGTTTTGGGCACCTCCGGCTGCTACCACCGTCGGCGGTGAACTCCGATAAGCCGGCGGGAGGCGGTGATGAATTTTTCTGTGTCTAATTATTACTATTAACTTCGTTTTAATAATGCATGTTGGTTATGTGTTGATGTTTTTAATTTTCTAATTATTATAGTTAAAATTCGATATGTATGTTTCGTTAAATGCTTGTTATTGCTTCGAGATTACTATGAGATGATTTATTTAATAGATGGTTTTTGAAGTGAAATTCTTTGTGATTATCTATACTATTATATAAAAGCCGAAACATTAAAAGTTTTGGTACCTATTTTTTGGTACATGTTTTTTGGTACTTCGTGAATTTACTTATTTATCCTTCATTATAAAGGAAAATATATACAATATCTATACTATTAGAACACCTAAAATAAATGATAACATAATATAATTAATTGTAATTAGTCGATTGCCTTTTTCACATTTAGTTCAAGTCGAAGATATTACCATTTATAAACACCTAGAAACATCAATTGTATAATATCTTCCAATCAATAATATTTCTTTCGATTTAAAACATGTTACCTTTTTTATTTAAAACTAATCTTATAATCATTAATATATATCCGAAAATATCACACCATACTTTTAAATTCTGTATCTATACTATTATATAAAAACCGAAACATTAAAAGTTTGGTCGATCGATTCGGTACCTGTTGATTTTACTTATTTATCCTTACTCAATTACAGTTCTACTTTATCTTTCCTATTTTCACTACACCATATATGCTCTTTAGCAACACCTAAAAAATAGTGTAAAAAAGCCTGAAAAGTGTTGCCATAAGCCCAGAATTGGTCTAAGGCTACACTTTTTCCAATTTCAGCGGTGTTGGATCTGCTCGTGTGGCCTTAGGTGGGTAAGCCAACACTTTTGCCACCCTACGGCCACATCGCTATAGATGTTGCATTAGTCATCTATGCCAACACTTTCGAGTGTATAACAACACTAAATGGGATGTTGTAATAGACCTATTGCAATATCGATTTTTTCTTATTGCAACATTGGTTCATCAAACACTTTGTTTTTTAGCAACACTTTGTTCAGTATTTAGCAACATCATTATTTCTTTGGCAACATATATTTATTAAACGCTTTTCATATTTTAGCAACACCATTTTTTTTTTGTTAGATGAATACAATACAATAAAATTGACAATGCCAATCCAAATTCTAATAAAAACTAGAAACTAAAATTACTTCGTTAAAATTGAAATAAATTCCAAATATCAATAACTTACAAAAAAACATGAAGTAGCAAGATCACTACTTATAAGTCAAATCTTCCTCGTTTATTCATACAATACAATATAAATCTAAAGTATACCTAGCAACTAGAACATTAGCAACTGCACAACGGATACAATCTTTGTCCCATTTTACTTGTAAAATAAATAACCATTGATAGAAGTTTAGCACTTTAGCCAGATATTGTGAACCCATTTTGTCCGTAGTCAGTACTTGTAGCAAAGTACTCTCGTTCTCTCCTTGTAGATGTCATGTCAGTATTCTTATTTATATCCTTTATTGCTCATCACAATTTGAAATGCCAGGTCCCTGTATATATGCTTGATTTAGTATATGTGTGGGTATAACAATTTTTACAAGGGATTTCCACTGGTATTGACACTTACCTCCATGCTATATGTCTTCCCTGCCTGTTACAGATACATAAAAGTGTCGAATTAACATATTGAGACTACATATGATAGATTTAACTACAAAAATTAAGTAAATAAATCAAGTGCTAATATGTGCTCTTTACTAGACACTTGGAAAACAAATCAACTAATTGTAAGCCTATGCCTCCTAAATGATTTAATTGTACTTGAAAATTAAAAACAATATTTAATTAAATTCAATAAGTATATGACTTATGTTACTGATTAATATTTTAAAATAAATATTATTTTCATACTAATATGGGTATGTTTTTTTATTCAAAAACTTAACTATAATTTTAAAAATAAATGTATTTTCATTTCTCTGATTAATAATTGGAACACCCATTGTTAAGTTACAATTTTCGATCAAAACAATTTATTTGTAAGAGAAATTTGGCATAGCCTAATACAGGTTAAAAAGTCATATAAATTATATCCCATATTTTATGTGTATTTTGAGTCAAGAATATAACATTTGATCATCACCATTTATTAGAGTTATCCTAATATTAAATAATCACAAGAAAATATTAACTTTGAAATTAAAATTTTCAAATTAAATACAAGTTTTTCACTTTCTTTAGAATATCGACGTTATGGGACAAGAACAACAGTTATATCATGTTTGTGATATTCTTCCAATAATTGACCTGATTAATTGACCTTATAAATTCAAATAAATTGAGCATGAACTTACATTTAAACAATTTAATATTAGCCATATAAATTCCATCAAATTCCTAAGCATGAACGTCATAGATGTTGACATTTATAATGAACATGTAGCATGGTTTAAAACGACAGTTGATACTCGTCATGCAAAAAATGCTCAAAAAGGCAAAAGTAGGCATGCATCCTCCGATCTGGAATATGATACAAATCATTGCAAGGGAAATTGAATATATTTATATTCTAAATCAACCGAACCAAAGACTTCAGAAGGTTGAAACATGTATACCTGGCCGTAGGTTATAATTGTCCCATTTACAGCGTTAAACACATCTGTATCACAATTGAAAAACAAACATGCACAATGCCATAAGTTCAACAGATGCACAATTGTGCTATAGAATTTTGCTCATTCTTTTGAGTTTAGAATCAGTAACACCTACCAATATTTGAATAAAAAGATATGAGTTCCAATATATACCTTTAATGATAGGAAGAGCTACAAATCCAAACACTTCAGCCTGTTCTGAATCTGGATAGAACACTCTATCAAAGCTAAACTTTAACTCCTCATCTTTCTCATCCTACCAACAAGGAAAGTAATGCATCACTTTGAAGAATACTTCGAGAAACACAAATATTGAACCATAAGCTGACTGCTATCCAGAGATATATATTAAACAATTACATCAAATACACATACAGAGAATTTAATATACTTAAAAATCTGTAGAATTCAAGGAGACCTGCATAATATAGCAATTGCCTTGATTTACAACCGATACTTAACAAAATGCAAATCGCCTATACTGAAACTGATATACACATATATTATTAAGATATACACTAACAGTCAATTAATCTAACTGTTATCAACTTATAATAGTGCAAATAACAAAAGTAACCATTAATCACAAAAATAACAGTCCAAACATAATTCTAAAAATACTAAGCCAATCATCTCAAAGTGACCATTAATCACATTCTACCCAAATCCAATTCATAGCATTCAAAGACTTAAACATAGCAGATTCCATAAAACCAATCACATAGAGCAATAAACAATTAGAACAAGCTTACGAGATGAAGAATTTCTGGTCGAGTCACTGGACTCAATGAGTCAGGAGCGAGTCATCATCGAGTCAAGCACAAAACCACCAGATATGTTCTCCTTGAGTCACCAATTACCTGAATTCATAACTAATTTCATCAGTTTGTTCATTAAAACTCATGAATTAAAAGGAAATTAAGAATTAGGGTTTCGAAAATTTGTAACCAATCCAAGGGGCTTTTCATATATGATGTATAAAACATCATTACGAGAACAAATCGAACAGATATTGAGTTGAAATGTGTCGAATTGAATTTAATTGACAAAAGGTACCAATTTAATTAGAGATATAGATACTTGTAAACAAGATGAGAGAGAAGGAGAACGAGAACGAGATTATAGATGTTAACGAGGGAGAGTGAGAGAGAACGAGAGAGAGAGAGAGAGAGTGAGAGAGAGTTTTACCTAGTTTGAGAGAGAGAGAAAGAGAGCGAGAGTGTATGAGAGAGATAAGAGATTGTATGAGAGAGCGAGAGTGTATCAAAGAGATTAGAGAGTTTTTCCCCAAATTATTTCCCCGACCAATTTCCCCAAAATTTTCGTTTCCCCCCAAAATATTTCATTTTTTCCCCGGTTTATTTTTAACACTTTTGTTAATGTTTATGGTAACACCTTTATAAGTGTTGGCTTTGTTAATTAAAAACATTTAAGGCAACGCACATTGACATGTATTGCAACATCAAAATACAATGTTGGCTTAAATCAAAATTAAGTCATCTAAGGCTACATTTTACAAGCCAACACTGATTTTAGGTGTTGGTAAACACCATATATGGTGTAGTGTTTTCAAGAACTAAATAATTTCTTTTGCAAGTAAAATACAATATCACTTTATATTTTATCTACCTAAAATTTCTCCTTTATTAATCAATTTCCTTTTTCAGGTCAAATATATTACCTTTTCTATTTTTCAATAACTAAATAATTTCCCTTTTCAGGTAAAATAGAATATCTTTTACATTTTATTTAACTAAAATTTCTCTATTTTTAAAAATAGTACGAGCAGTTTTGTTTAATAAAATAACATAATTATATTATAATTACTATTAACTAATTAATTACCCTTTTCACCCAAAATGCGTTACATTTTCTCTTTTCTTTAACTAACATCTCTCTTTTTCCAATTATATCATGGACTTACCTTTTTCAGCCAAAACAAGTTACCTTTTTTCTTTTCTCTTACTAAAACCTCTCTTTTTCCAATTATATCACGTACATTTCTATTTAATTAAAATAAAATAATAATTTATAATACTAATAATTAACCGATTACCTTTTCAGCTAAAACGCATCATCTTTTCTATTTTTTCTAATTAAATTCCTTTTTTTTAGAAATATCAACGGGCAACAATAATTTCTCATTTTCTAAAAACTATGAGCAATTTAATTTAGTAAAATGACATAATTAAATTATAATTATTATAAGCTAATTAATTACCTTTTTCACATAAATCATGCCATCTTTTTAGTTTTCACATTACCTTTCTATATTCTCTAACTAAAATATCTCTTTTTCCAATTATATCAAGGGCGATTCTATTTAATAAAATAAACTAATAATATGTTAATATTAATAATTAACCGATTACCTTTTTCAGCTAAAACGTATCATCTTTTCCATATTTTCTAACTAAAATCCTTCTTTTAATAGAAATATCACGGACAATATTAATTTTTCCTTTTATAAAAATATTATGTGCAATTGTGTTTAGTAAAATAACGTAATTAAATTATAATCACTATAAACTAATCAATTACCTTTTTCACCTAGAACATGTTACCTTTTTCATTTTCTCTAACTAATACCTATCTTTTTCTAATCATGTCACGGGCATTCTATTTAATCAAATAAAATAATAATTTTATAATTACCAATAATTAACCGATTACCTTTCTCAACTAAAACCTATCATCTTTTCTATATTTTCTAACTAAAATTCCTCAATTTCTAGAAATATCACGAATAATATTTATATAATTATTATCCAATCATCTCATATAAAAATGTAAGCTTCCAAAATTCATGTTTTAAAAAATTAATTTAAATAAATGAAAAAATTCATATAATATTAAAATAAAAAACTCCATGCATCGTACGGGTTTTAAGCTAGTATTCTAAAAATTCGAGTTTAATATATATGCATGTGTGAGAAATTAAAAAGTTTCAATATGAATCTTATTCAATTAAATTCGAATTATGTGTTAAATACGAAGGATTTGGTTCGTTAATTTGTTAATTAAATATTCTGAAATATTCGGGTGAATATAGTTATATGAATAATTTTTCGAATTATGGCATGACTAAATTAGAAATTAAATGTATGACATGAATTATTCACATTATTATGGATTATGCGATTTTAATGATTAATTAATATGACTCTTGATAATTATGGAATATGATATAAATAGTAAGTAGTATGATTTAAAATTGTAATATTTAGAGATCCATTGGGAGTGTAGGTAGATTTTAAATCCATCGTAGGTATTTGATTGTAAATTAGAGTTGGATATTTTCGGACGAAATAGTCCATATTGCAAAGGAGACTCTGTACGATTTTTGTGAAATTATATATGTAGTAAATATCTAATAGCATGACTGCTTATGAGTTAGGTTTATCTACTAAGTGACTTATGTGATATGCATGTTTTATGAATTACGTGTCTAAGTGGATATCTATTTTTGAGGTAATGCTAGTGTAATGTCAGGTACGTATGATATATGTTAAGTAGTAATGCGTTATAATAATCGTTTGGGTAGATTAGGATTAGACGATTTAGAAGTATAGTATTCTAAAGTAGTGATATGATTTATGTAGATAAGAAGGACGTAGGACCTAGCAATAAAGGAAACGCTAAGGTCGAGTACTGAGTTGTTAGCTGTTGCATTCTACCGGAGGTAAGTAACTCTGTCTTTCCTCTGAAAGTTTATATTATTGAAACTGTTATATCTTGTTGATTCAAGCATGCCTCTCTTATACCATGTTGATCATACTCCTGTTGTAAACGTACCTTTGCATGTATCCAAAATCTTAATTGCTAAACCCTGGTTAAACACATGTAAACCCTAGACCAGCATAACTTTTTTAATTGCTTCTTGACCATACTGTCACCCAGAGTTAAACAATACTAATTCTTTTTAATTTCTTCTTGACCATATATGTCCTACAGCTTATTATAATCATGTCATATTGATTGACCGATAAACCAGTGTTCCACTTGACTTATGTCCGCGTCACGTTTAACCTATGTTGACCCTAAAACACATAAACTTCTTCATGAGCTAAACACTGATCCAAGAACTTAATTGTCTTTAATATTATACCTTAAACTTGAAATCTAATCAATTACCTTGATGCCTTTGAGTCTACATCTTCTTGATTCAGACTTGTATCCCTATGTCATTGATGTTAGAAAACTTAGTCAAACCCTTTGAATTTTCTCATTGCAAATCAAAATGAGTTGTTTTCTTAAAATACTTTGAAGTTAATTAGACTGGGCTGATTTGTTATCAGTGAGTTGAAGGTACTTCGAAGTAAAGGTTTTCAAAAAGATTAAGTATTGAAATGTTTTATGAAGATAAAAAGAGTTTTGCAAAGCTTAATGTTTTAAAAATAAGATTTCTAATAAAAATGTTAGGAACTCCAACTAAATGGTTTCCACGGATTCCTGACAATTGGAGAGACGGGTTGAACGGGTAATGCTGGTTCCGTCAGTTTTTGAGATGTAGTATTGTGTAGTTCTGGTCTGTCCAGTTCAACACCTTTATAGGCCAATGTGTTTCCTCTTAGGAACCCAAGCTATCCTAATGAAAGGAAATGATGGCCAGAGGGACTTTGTGTCCGGTATGGGGACTTTATGGGCTGATCACCCGTATTGTTTGTTATAAAATAAAAACCTCCAATCAGTTTTCTTAAAGTGATGATTACTTTTTATTTACCATGAAATGAAATTGGTTTACCGATTGAAATCTTACACAGTTTTGAAATATCTATTGCTATCCTGATTATTAGTTAATATCCTGTTATTTCTATATACAAGTATTGCTTATACTGCTTCCAACATATTTATGTCATATTTTGAATTATTCTCATCTTCTGCAATACCCTGTTATATTGTTTTCAGTTGAGATCTTTAGTTACTTGCTGAGCATTGGCTCATTATTATTTTGTCTAACCCTTTTCACAGTAATCTAAGAATCATGGTTCGTACAATCCAAATGTCAAGGAAGCGGACTTACCGTGGTCCTGAGTTGGTTCATTTTGAGATAGTGTTAGATATTGATTCAAGTGATGGTCAGGATCTCGACTACTGATCAGACAGTGATGCTGACGTCATCAGTAATACGATGTCAGTATTAGGTTGCTATCAGGATTAGAAGCTGATCAGGATTACATAAAGATATACATCAGTCCAGAGATCAAGGGAGATTGACATATCGGTTCCTGATTTATAGGAACGCAACTATCATGCAAGATATGTATTAAGAGTCGTATGTAATTGATTTAGTATATCTTGAATTGATAGGGTAGCTGTGTGATGTATATAAACACAGTTTAGGTTTTACATTTTAGTAATCGCTTACACGAGATATCTTGTAACCTATCAGCTTTCAAGAACATTAGTATTTCTTGAGAGAGTTTGTAACAGTTTTATATCAGAGTTAATAAAGCTGCTATTTGATTCATACCCGTGTTATCATTTCTGTTTAAGTCAAAAATCTTATACAATTGTATTCAACCCCCCTTATACAATTGTTCTTTACTGGGTAACAATTGGTATCAGAACAAACTGATTAATTACAATCAAAAACGATCTTAAGATGTCGACAAGCAAGTATGAGAGTATTAAAATCCCTGTCCTCAAAAAAGCTGAATACCCTACATGGAGGGTAAAGATGTTGATGTATCTGGAGGCAACTGATCCTAACTATCTCCATCGGATATATGATGGTCCATATATCCCTAAGAGACTGGTTGCTAGAACAGATACTGTACCTGAGCACTATGTTCAGAAGACAAAGGATGAATGGACTCCTGAGGAAAAGGCTGAAGTACTCAGAGATGCAAAGGTGAAGAATATCATTCATAATAGCCTTTATGCTATCATGTCAAACAGAGTGATAGCATGTAAAACTTCTATGGAGATCTGGGAAACTTTGGAAACTCAATGCCAAGGCACTAAATCTATCAAAAGGAACAGAAGGGCTCTGTTGATTCAAGAGTATGAACAGTTTGATGCAAAATCTGATGAGAGCCTCACTGATCTGTATGATAGATTTCTAACATTACTGAATAATCTATCTCTGGTAAGTAAAGAGTATGAACTAGAAGACTCGAACACCAAGTTTCTTAGAGCTTTGCCTGAGGAGTGGGATACTCAAACCTCTATCATTAGGCATCAGTATGATCTTAATGTTGTGTCTCTTGATGAAGTCTATGGGATGCTAAGAACCCATGATCTTGAGGTTCAACAAAGGAAAAATAAGAAAACCAACAAAGCAAAGGCTGTTGCTTTAAATGTTGAATCAAAATCAAAAGGAAAAGCTGTGGAGGTTTCAAGGAGGAGAAGTAGAGTAGCTGAGTCCAATACTAATGACTCGTCATCAGATCCTTATGTCAATCCTGATACAGATACTGATGATTACTCTACTGATTCTGACATTATGGAAATGGTTGCTATGATAGTCAAAGGCTTCAAGAAGATGAAGTTCAGAAAGGCTAGAAGACAAGGAAACTTTCAGAAAAAACCTTTCAATACTGACAAGAACAGGTACAAGAAGAATGAAAGCAAAGGCAGCAAGTTTGACAAGTCAAAGGTCGAATGCTACAACTGTGATTGAATGGGTCACTTTGCAACTGAATGCAAAAAGGCTAAGACCAAAGCTCTTATCACATCAAGCAAGGATTGGATGGACTCCTCCTCAGAATCTGAAGAGGAAAAGGTGAACTATGCATTAATGGCAAATGTGGATGAGATTGCTGCTTCTGAAAACAAGGTACCTGAAACTGTTTTTGATTTTGGTACTGATAATGTTTCTGAGTTATGATCATTCTTAAAGTCTCTGCATATTAGCTTTAGAAGTCAATCTCTTGAAAATGCTAGAATAATATCTGAGATGTTAGAATTGTCTAAAAGAAATGATCATCTAGAAGCTGAGTTACTCTTTATGCAAGAAGTACAAAATGAATGTGATAAGGCTATGCACATGAAGCTAGAAATGGAGTTTAAATGTACTGCACTTGAAAAAGAACTTAATGATACTAATGCGAAACTCAAAACCTGGACACACTCTGGAAAGAAAACATATGATATTATCACTGATAAGAACTGGAAAGAGTGTCTAGGTTATAAACCAGAGGATAAGAAAAAGAATAAAGCTAAAGTTGTTACAGATGAAACAACAGAACCAGGAAGAGTTGTTATAGGTGAGTCAACAAATCCAAAAACTTACAGACATGTTATAGACAGAACAAAAATTGCACTAAAACCTGTGAATTATGTGTATTCAGAAAATCCCATATCAACTTTTGAAGAGGGGTCTACTTCTGCACAAAATTCTAAGTCTAGAACTGTCAAAATTATGTGTTCTAAGAATGTAGGTCTTTTGTCTAAGAAAAAACTGAGAAACAGAATCTGTGAAGTGACAGATAAAGAGAAAACAATTACTGCTAAGAGGAACAGGAATGGTAAAGTTGGAATAAACAAAGAGAATAATTACAAGTATATTCCAAATGAACCAAGAAAAGTGTGTTTCAACTGTGGTAACTCTAATCATCTTACTATTGATTACAGGAGAAGTAAAAAGATGGCTACTGTAGTTCCTAAGTCTGACATTAGGAATAGATCAGTATTTTATAAACCACAAAATCCTTGTTTTCACTGTGGCAGTAAATGGCATTCTATTTATACATGTGAAGAATACCATAGTTTGTACTACACCCATTACGATCCATTGCCAAAGTTTAATAAAATTGCAAATTCTGGTAAAACAAAGAGTGTGAATATTAAGCATGCATTTGTTAATTCTGATAATGACAAAGCAAATTCTGATGGATTCAAATATGACATAACTGCTTTTGTTAAAAAGACTTCTGCTGCTAAAAATATTAAATTGCATGTAAAAAGAACCCAACAAGTGTGGGTTCTTAAAAATTCTAACTGAGTTCTTTGTGTTTCTGATTGAAGGGTAAAAAGAGAAATGTGTTAGTCATGGATAGTGGATGCTCTGTGCACATGACTGGAAACAAAACCTTGCTATCAAAATTTGAGGAGAAAACTGGCCCAACAGTGTTTTATGGAGATGGCAACATTGGACAAACTTTGGGATATGGCAATATAATCTTTGAAAATGTCATCATTGAAAAAGTAGCTCTGGTGAAAGGACTCAAACACAATCTGCTTAGTGTTAGTCAATTCATAGACAGAGGTTACCATGTCAACATCAATGATACTAACTTCGAAGTGGTCAGTAAAACATCTGGAAGGATTGTCTTGATTGGTCAAAGATATGGTAACATTTATAAAGTCAACATCTACACCAATACTAATGGTCCCTCAACATGTCTCATCAGTAAAGCAACAGTAGACGAAAGTTGGAATTGGCACAAGAAGCTTTATCATCTAAACTTCAACAACATCAATGAGTTGGTTAAGAAAGACTTGGTGAGAGGATTACCTAAAGCATTGTATACACCTGATGGACTCTGTGATGCTTATCAGAAGGCCAAACAGAGAAGGACATCATTTAAGAGTAAAACTGAATCCTCAATTGATGAACCATATCACATGCTTCATCTTGACATATTTGGACCAGTAAACATCATGTCCATCAGTAAGAAAAGATACACTCTAGTCATTGTTGATGAATTTACTAGATTCACTTGGGTGTATTTTCTTCATAGAAAAGATAAAATTGCTGAGATACTTTTGGACCATGTAAGACTCATTGAAACTGGCACAAAGTACAAAGTCAAGATTCTGAGAAGTGATAATGGAACTAAATTCAAGAATTCAGTAATGGAAGAATTCTGCAAATACAAAGGGATAGCACAACAATTCTCTGCTCCTGGCACACTCCAGCAAAATGGAGTAGTTGAAAGAAAGAATAGAACTCTTATTGAAGCCAGCAGAACTATGTTGGAGGAAGCTAAACTACCTACATACTTCTGGGCAGAAGCAGTCAACACAGCTTGTTACACTCAGAACATTTCATTAATCAACAGACATGGTGTGACTCTTTATCAAATGATAAAGGAAAAGAAGCCAAGTCTGAAACATCTACATGTGTTGGCTGCAAGTGCTCTGTTCTTAGACCTCATCCTGAATAGCTAGGGAAATTTGAAACTCAAGTTGATGAGGGCATCTTTATTGGTTATCCAACTTCAAGAGCCTTTAAAGTCTACAATCTAAGAACAAAGACAGTCATGGAGTTTGTCAATGTATATTTTGATGATAAAAAGATAACAGGAATTGCTGAAGACTCTCATGAAATTTTGATTTTTCCAAATGAAGCTACCAAGAATCCTGATAACTCTTTGTCAGATACTGATATCTCATCAGATCCTGATGATTCACACATTCCTGATGAAGTACCAATTACTGATGGTGAAACTATCAATGCAAATATTTAGGGGGAGCAACATCAAGATACCATCAATACTAATTCAACTCAAACATCAGGAGAGGGTTCATCCGAAACTATTTCAAGTGATAATTCTGACAGTACTTCAGGAGGAGATAACACTATCTCAGGGGAAGCTTCTAATAATTCTAGTTCTTTTAAAGATAACACCAATCCAGGGGGAGCATCCAATTCAAGAAATGATTTACCATCAGCAAAAAAATGGACCAAAAGCCATACTCCTGATTTAATTATTGGGAATCCTTATGCAGGTGTTAAAACCAGAAGTGCAACACAAAATGAATTCCTTTAAAATAAATTTCTGTCAAAGGAGGAGCCTAAGAAATTTGAAGATGCACTCAAGGATGCTGATTGGGTTACAGCAATGCAAGAAGAACTAAATGAATTTGAAAGAAATGAAGTCTGGAAACTAGTACCAAGGCCAAAGGATAGGTCTATTGTAGGTACAAAGTGGGTGTTCAGAAATAAAACTGATTCAGATGGCACAATTGTAAGGAACAAAGCAAGGCTAGTTGCAAAGGGGTATTCTCAACAAGAGGGAATAGACTATGATAAGACTTTTGCTCCTGTTACAAGGCTTGAAGCTATCAGGATTTTTCTGGCATATGCAGCCCACAAGAAATTCAAAGTGTTCTAGATGGATGTTAAAAGTGCTTTTCTGAATGGAGAATTGGAAGAGGAGGTATATGTTGAACAACCTCCTGGCTTCATTGATCCTAGATATCCAGATCCTGTCTATAGACTGGATAAAGAACTTTATGGACTAAAGAAAGCTCCAAGAGCCTGGTATGAAACTCTGGCTCAATTCTTACTAGAAAGTGGTTTCAAAAGAGGTACAATTGATAAAACTTTGTTTTACTTGAATCATGGTAAGGACTTGCTGTTAGTTCAGATTTATGTTGATGATATCATTTTTGGGTCAACTAACTCCAAATTGTGTGAGAAGTTTTCAAAGATAATGCAATCTAGATATCAAATGAGCATGATGGGAGAAATGAGTTATTACTTAGGTCTGCAAGTTAAACAGACTGATGATGGGATCTTTATCAATCACTGAAAGTATACAAAGAATTTACTAAAGAAGTTTAACATGCAAGACAGTTCTACTGCTTCAACTCCTATAGCCACAACTACAAAACTTGATCCTGATCATGGTACTAAAGTAGATATAACTAACTACATAGGTATGATTGGCTCACTATTGTATCTAACTGCCAGTAGACCAGATATCATGTATGCTACTTGTCTATGTGCAAGATTTCAGGTAAACCCCAGAGAACCACATCTCATTGCTGTTAAAAGGATTTTCAGATACTTGAAAGGCACTCCATCACTTGGCCTTCGGTATGCTAGAGTGTCTGACTTTAATCTATGTGGTTACTCAGATGCTAATTTTGCAGGGTGCAAAATAGACAGAAAAAGTACTTCAGGCCGTTGTCTATTTCTTGGAGAAAGACTAGTTTCTTGGTTCAGTAAAAAGCAAAAGTCTATCTCCACATCAACGGCAGAAGCTGAGTACATTGCTGTTGGAAGTTATCGTGCTCGGATCATGTGGATGAGAAATCAACTAATGGACTATGGTTTGTCATTTTCAAAAATACCTATTTATTGTGATAACCAATGTGTTATTGCTATGACAGGAAATCCAGTCTAGCATTCTCTTACTAAGCATATGAGTATCAGATATCATTTCATAAGAGAACAAGTACTGGAAGGGACAATCGAACTGCACTTTGTTCCTACTGATCAACAGCTAGCTGATATATTCACCAAGCCACTTTTTGAGGCTACTTTTAGAAAGTTGGTGAATGAACTAGGAATGGTGAACTATGAGAATTTTTGAGAAAAAGAAGATATCAGATCCTGATGAATCTCAAATCCTGATAAAAAGTCAATTCTGACAGTGGTCAAACGTCGAATCCTGATGCGACGGTTCGTTTTTCAGTATAATTTGCAGGATCTAAGTGTTCTTTATGCTCTATTTTTCTGACTTATGTGATTCATATTATTGAAATTCTGAGAATATGATTACTTTAATTAGTTTCTCATATCTATTTGTTAGTTTATAT
Source organism: Saposhnikovia divaricata (assembly GCA_036435485.1). NCBI lineage: Eukaryota > Viridiplantae > Streptophyta > Magnoliopsida > Apiales > Apiaceae > Saposhnikovia > Saposhnikovia divaricata. The sequence goes on from CM071595.1 coordinate 37,920,276, forward strand.
GCTACTCAGATCAATTCACAATCCAAAAGTGCAGAAAATCATAAAACAAAGATCAGAGAAATAGATCTTTTCAATGATAATAAAAGAGATTACATGCATACATCACATATGTTGTTTTCTCTATCTTCTAATCCATCAAATAGCAAAAGAACAAAAAGAGTCCAAACCCCCCCCATTGTCAGCAGCTATCCCAGATCCCATCTTTACCACTTTGTTTGGGTGAAAGTTGAAAGGGATAAGGTTATTTTTGCTGACATATTCATTAACAATGGTTGGAGGTTTTGGATGAGGATGCTTTAGAGAAAAGCCATTCGAATGTTACTTGGAGAGCAGCATCGATGTTGATAACTTTTGCAGGTTTTTCCTTCTCGATCTCCTCGAGACAAGCATCCATCTACAGCCACAAAGTTTTAAGTTGCCTTTCCTGATCAAAGGCTTTGAACTCTTCACGAGAATAGCTAAAGATATCTCGTTTCTCTACGAGATGGAGGTTTTTCTCTTTAATGGTAAGGTTCGACTTTGTTTTTGTTGTGTTTGATGTAGGGTTTTGGAGAGGCTTTATCAAGAGAATACGAGAGGTTTTGCAAGAATGATGAGAATGATGGTGTTCTATTGTGTTAAATAGAAGTGAAAACATGAACGGTTCGTATTCTTCTTCTAAGGGAATAGGTATTTTAACATTGTGACAATTGATTTATTTAATTTTTCAATTAAATAATTGATTTAATTTTTTTTTTAATTTTTTTGAAAGTATACGTCGGTTCTTATATTTAACCAACTTATATAATGCTATTATATACGTTAGCTTTTTAGCGACGTATGTTTCTGTAACCCTTATGTTTTGATGATTATATTTCAGCAAGCTGTGTCCATTTATGTTCATAATTCAGCAAGCTATTACTTGTCAGACTTACAGTTATGTTTCAGCAAGCTGGTATGGAATGTATCGAATTTCAGCAAGCTGACCATACAACTCAGTTCAATTCAGCATGCTGATTCTGGGCGGCAGAAAGGACAGAAAGCAAGAAGACTTTCGAAACTTATTATATCTTATTGATAGATTTATTGTGAGGGACCCTCTGAAATATTCTTCCATACCTATCATTCTATATTCTTAACTTTAGTAAAGTAGGAGACAACTTTTCCTTTTAATTAAATAAGGTGTCACCTTTTCCTTATTTAACTAAACCAAACCCATACCATTTCTTTATTCTCTTTGTCTCCTATGACTCTCATGCCTGCACGTTATTTCCAGAAAACAAATCAGCTCCTCCTTCATTCTCTCCACTTAATGTTTCAAACGGTCTTAATCACTAACGGCTATTTTCTGTAAAAGCTGAAGATGGAGCCTCTTGAATATTCAGGAAGACTATATCCCAAATCAAATTTATTCACCTATAAATAAGTGTTCTTGTTTAGTTTCAAAACAACAATCCAAGTGCAAAAACAAGACCATATATTCAAACACAACTTCTAGCTTCCTTGCTTTATTCTTGGAAACCTTTCAACCTCTCATTAACATTTCGACTATATTATTTCAGAGGGTTCTTTAGGTTAAGTTGTATTTATTCAAAATCTTGTATTGTTCAAATTGTAAAGATTAGTTGTTGTACAAGTTCGGCTAAGGGTCTTGGGTGGGTGAAACTGAACTAGAGAAGGATACTTGGGAAGTATTGCTTAGAGAGTTAGTTTCAGCACAGCAATTCAGCAAGCCGAATTGTAAGCAGCTGGGTGTAAAGGGAGATATATTGTTGGATCTTGTAATCGGTTTTTATAGTGATCAATAATATATTCTCTTACCAAATTTGGTAAGGGACCAGGACGTAGACCATAGGGGTTTAGGGGTCGAACCTGGCTAAAAGATCTTGTGTTATTTTTGCTTTTCTGTATTTTTCTTTCTGCACTGCATTTGCATTTTAATTCAGCCTGCTGTTATTAAACTGTCAGGTCATATCAGCAAGCCGTTTCTGGGTAAAATTAAAACAGTTCATATTTAACCACTATCAGCCATAATACACCTATTCACCCCCCTCTAGGTGTGTTTTCAATTGGTATCAGAGCATTGGTATACTAATTTGTTCTGTAACAGGAATAGTATCGATCGAAATGGCTGAAGATTATCCTCTTGGATCATCTAACAACCGTGCACCTTTGTTGCTCGGCACTGAAAACTACAACTGGTGGAAGGACAGAATGAAGATGCACCTGTCAAAGGAACCACTTGAATGGCGAGTTGTCAGCAGAGGACCGTATGTTTTTCTTGACAAAGAATACAAGCCGAAAGACATTGATGAGCTTACTGATGCCGAATTGGTCTAGGAAAGTTACAACACTCGGGCAATGAATACTATCATGAATGGTCTTTCTGCAAGTGAAAGTGATAAAGTCTCCTCATGCAAATCCGCCAAAGAAATGTGGGATACTTTGGAACTATATCATGAAGGTTCGACTACTCTAAAGAAAGTTAAACTCAGTACATTGATGAATGAATTTGGAAGCTTTATTGTCAAGGAAGATGAGACTATAAGGCAAAGTCAAGCAAGATTTCAGAAAACCATGAATGGTCTCAAACTGCTTGGAAAAACAATTCCTCAAGCTGAAATTAACATGAAAATATTGAGTGCAGTACCTTGGTCTTATTCACCTAAGGTAACCGCATTGGAATCTTCATCACAAATTGACAATATAGATACTTTGGCTGTTTTTGCTGAACTTTGAGCATTTTGAAGCAAAAATTAATGCTAGCCAAGCCAGATCATCACAAGCTCCAGTTGCGAAAATGAAGAATTTAGCACTTCATTCTGCAAACAGCAAGCTGGAATCTGAAGGAGAATCAGAATCAGATGAGGACTTAGCTCTCATCTCAAGGAGAATTAAAAGACTTATTGAAAAGAAGAATCAAATGAAGAGACTGAAAGGAAATTCATCGAACAACAGAAAAGAATTCAGAGAATCCAAAGAAGAAACATGCTTTGAATGTGGCAAGAAGGGACATTACCGAAGAGACTGCTACAAATTAAAGAACAAATCAAAACAGCAAGCTGGATTCAAGGATAAACAGAAATCTAAAGCTTTGATGACTTGGAGTGATGACTCTACCTCTGAAGAAGACTCAAGTGATGACATGGTTAATCTAGCTTTGGTTGGTCTTAATGAAAAAGATAACACCAAAGTGGAAAGCAACGAAATAGACTCAGATGATGACAACAGTGAGGTAAATTCATTTAATTCTTTACCTACTACTTATGTTATAGAAAAACTAACTATGCAGGAAGCTTCTGAAGAATATCTCAAAGTAAAGACAGAGAACAACAAGTTGAAGGAGAAAAATACTCATCTTAAGAAATTAGTCAGAGATTTGATGGAAGAGAAAGCTCTAGATGAACATGAATCTATGATTACGAGGTTGAAGGATAGCATAACTCAATTAGAAGGACTCAACAAAGTGATACTCAGAAGAAATGAGGTTCTAATCAAGCAACTCAGTGAGCTAAAAGCTGATATTGAAACCAGAGAAATTCAAATCAGCAAGCTGAATGATGAAATAGGATTCAAAGACATTCATATCAGTAAGCTGAAAGAAGAAACAGAAGCTTCACAGGAAAATAAAAGAACTCGAGGAGGAGATAAAGAGGCTCAACAAAGGAATGGGAAAATTTGTTCAAGGTGAAGAAACTCTCATATCAATTATGAAGAAGGCCGCAGTTCCTATAGAAAAGGAAGGTGTTGGATTAGCATCAACTTCAAAAGAAACTGCTCTTCAGTATGATGGAACTCATGGAATTCCTTATGATTACGCAATGCCTTGGAAGATATGTAACAAATGTCAAAAGAAGGGACATCTCTCCCAACACTGCACAACTCAGATAAAATCAGCCTACCGAAATGGAAAAACGGCCTACCGTTTTCAGGATGACAGAAGAAGAACAAGAAACCAAAAATGGATCAAGAAATCTGAACTGCATGATTTATATGTTCTATCTACTAACTATACTGGACCCAACAAAATTTGGGTACCAAAAGGATAAGTGATTCTTATTTGTTTTATAGGTATGCCTAGCCGCAAAAACAAACTCAAAGGAATGGATTTTGGATAGCGGTTGTACAAGGCATATGTGTGGAGATGAATCTCAGTTTATCTCTCTCAAGAAGAAAAAGGGTGGAAGAGTTACAATTGGTGATAACAAAACTCTTCAAATACTTGGAAAAGGTAGAATTGGTAACGACATGCTTTCGATTGACAAAGTTCAATTCGTTCAAGGTTTAAAATATAACTTACTTAGCATAAGTCAGTTATATGATGATGGTCACAATGTTGCTTTTGATAAAGAAAAATGCATTATAAATCTCAGTACTAACGAAATCCCACTAGTTGCTAGAAGGGAAGGAAATATATATATTTTGGATTTTGAGTTGCAGAAAACAGCCTGCTGTTTAGCTGCAGTTGATACTTCTCCAAGTCTATGGCATAGAAGGCTAGGACATGTGCATATGGATCAACTCAGCAAGCTGCTTTCAAGGAAGCTAGTACGAGGATTGCCCAAAATGAAATATGTCAAGACAGAAACATGTTCAGCTTGCCAATTAGGCAAACAAACTCGAACTCCTCACAAATCAAAGAACATGGTATCATCTAGTAAACCTTTAGAACTTTTGCATCTAGACCTTTTTGGTCCAGAAGCTTATAAAAGCATTGGAGGTAAACAATATGCCTTTGTTATTGTCGATGATTATTCTAGATTCACATGGGTATTGTTTCTTAAAACAAAAGATTGTGCTTTTGATGAATTTGAGAGTCTAATCAAGTTACTTGAAAATAAGTTGAATACAAGACTTGTAGGGATTCGAAGTGATCATGGAGGTGAATTTCAAAATGAGTTCATCACCTATTGTAAAGATAGAGGTATCTCTCATGAATTTTCAGCACCCCGAACTCCTCAACAAAACGGGGTAGTAGAAAGGAAGAACAGGTCTCTACAAGAAACAGCAAGGACTATTCTTCAAGAAAGCAAGTTGCCAAGGAATTTTTGGGCAGAAGCTGTAAATACAGCTTGCTATATTCTCAACAGAGTTCTTATAAGACAAATCCTCAACAAAACTCCTTATGAATTGCTGAATAAAAGGAAGCCAAACATCAGCTATTTCAAGATATTTGGATCAAAATGCTTTGTTCTCAAAACAATTGATCGTGACGGTAAATTTGATGCTAAATCATATGAGGCCATTTTTCTTGGATATTCTCTAACTAGTAAATCTTATAGAGTGTATAATATTTCTAAACAAATAGTTGAAGAGTCAATTAATGTATCTTTTCAAGAAACTAATTATGATCTGCCAAGAGAAGAGGAAGATGATGCAGGAACAGGTTCAAACAGCAAGCTGATTTCATCAGTAAAGCAAAATGAAGAAACTCAATCTGCACCAGTTGATGAAGAAAAACAGCAAGCTGATCCCACTATTCCTGTCGAAGAAGAGACAGAAAAACTTGCAAAATTAACCTTGGAAGAGCAAGAAGCAAATCTAAGTTCAAAAAGGGAACTTCATGCTCAAGGGATTCAGCCTCACAAGATGATCAAACTAGCGGAACAAGAAGTTATAGCTCAACACTCTCTTCCTAAAGCCACTAGGACGGTTAAAAACCATCCTCCACAGCTCATTATTGGAGAAAAGACAGATGGCATCAAGACAAGGAAAGCTCAAGCAAATATTTGTGCATTCTCTGCCTTTCTTGCACAAAAGGAACCGAAAAATATAAAGGAAGCTTTAAATGATGAAAATTGGCTCGTAGCAATGCAAGAAGAACTTAGTCAATTCGAAAGATGTGACGTTTGGGAATTGGTGGAACCACCTAAAGATGTCTCCATCATTGGCACCAAATGGGTCTTCAAGAATAAAGTCGATGAATTTGGGACGGTCATTCGAAATAAAGCCAGACTCATTGCTCAAGGATACAATCAGCAAGAGGGGATTGATTTCGATCAAACGTATGCACCAGTTGCTCGACTGGAATCAATCAGAATGCTTCTCTCCTTTGCATGCTTCAAGAAAATTAAGCTTCACCAAATGGACGTAAAAAGTGCCTTCCTAAACGGCAGGCTGAAAGAAGAAGTTTACGTAAAACTGCCTCCTGGATTCGAAAATTCTCAGTTTCCTAACCATGTATTGAAACTGAAGAGGGCCTTATATGGATTAAGGCAGGCTCCTAGGTCATGGTACGAACGGCTAAGTGAATTTCTGATCAAACATGGATTTCTACGAGGTAAAATCGATCTTACCTTATTCACTAAGTTGGATGGTAAAGATATCTTAGTTGTACAAATATATGTCGACGATATTATTTTTGGCTCAACTAATGATTTAATGTGCAAGTGGTTTTCCAAACGAATGCATAGTGAATTTGATATGAGTATGATGGGCGACTTGAATTTCTTCTTGGGACTGCAAATCAAACAGACTCCAGATGGAATTTATGTTCATCAAACTAAATATGTCAACAACCTACTGAAAAAATATGGTTATGAAAATGTCAAGCCGAAATCTACTCCAATGTGCCAAAACAGCAAGCTGAATTTCGGATGAAAATGGAAAAAGTGTTGACATTCGTCAATACAGAGGGATGATTGGTAGTCTGTTATACCTAACTGCTTCAAGACCTGATATTATGTATAGTGTTTGTGTATGTGCTCGATTTCAGGCCAATCCAAAGGAATCTCATCTAAGTGCCATTAAACGAATATTCAAGTATCTCCGTGGCACAACAAATCTTGGGCTATTCTATCCCATCACAAATTCTTTCGATCTTGTTGGATTCAGTGATGCGGACTATGCAGGAAGCCAAACTAATCGTAAAAGCACTAGTGGAGTTTGTGCAATTCTTGGACAAAGTCTAGTTTCTTGGCAAAGTAAGAAACAATCTTCTGTGGCATTATCTACAGCTGAAGGAGAATATTTGGCCGCTGGGAGTTGTTGCTCACAAATTCTATGGATGATTCAACTGTGACAATACAAGTACAATTAACATCTCTGAAAATCCAGTGAATCATTCTCGCACCAAACATATCGATGTTCGCCATCATTTTCTAAGAGACAATGTTGCTAAAGGAAAGATCAAGCTGATTTTTGTCCCTACAGAATATCAGCTTGCTGATATTTTTACAAAGCCTCTAGCTACAGAAAGGTTCAACTTAATTCGGCGCGAACTTGGTATGTGTGAAATATAAAACAGCAAGCTGTTTTATAAATGACTGGTAAAATTTTCTCTAACTATCTTATTTAAATACTATATCTGAGATTTATGTGTGGATTTTATTTGGTATATCTGAGTTTATTTATGGTAAGTGAGGATTTAACTGTGTCTTAAATTAATTAACCTGAATTAATTGTTAAAGCATGCCATGATAAACTTTTTCTTTTGTAAAAGGGTATTTGTTAAATATTTTTAAATACTCTCCCTCATATCGAGAATTGGGATACACGGACTCTTCATTTCCTTCTCCCAAAATCAAAAGACAATCTAGGGTTTCTCTTCTCCAAGCTCAATCATGTCTTCCCGAACTCGCCGCACGAAGTCTAGAGCCAAACAATCAACTACAACATCATCATCCACTGTACCTCAGTTCAACGATGAGATTATTCCGATGGATGCACAAACTACGAACATCTCTGACTCCACTCCGACGGGTTCTCCGGCGTCCAAACGGGTCAAGCCAGCATTCGAGATCATTTCGGACTCTTTGTCGACTCGATTCTTCGATCATCACATCGGCACTCGTCCCATTGCGTCCGGTAAGCCTATTACTCTCAAGTTTCTCACTGCATGTGGTGCTAAAGACTTCATTGATGCTATGGGTATGCGCTCGTTTTTAATTGATTTGCCAAAAGTTTATTACCCGGACCTTGTTCGTCAGTTTTATGCAAATCTAGATAAAGATGCTTTTGGTAACTTAACAACGACGGTTAATGAGAAGCGTATGCAAGTAAACCCTCCATTTCTTGCTATGATTCTAGAGGTTAATGTTGATTCTTCTGCTGAAGCATTCACCCATGGTTCGTTAAGTTTCCCTGGTTTTACTGACGTAGATCAATTGAATGTTTTGGTTGCCCCCAATAAACTCATGGAATTAGCCCCTCCCACTACTGCTTTGCTTAATCCAATGGCACACTTGATGTTTAAAATTTGCTGGGCAAATGTTTGTCCAAGATCAGGGGGTAGGTCGAATTTGACTTGGCAAGATGTGTGCGTTTGTGCTAGAATGTTATCCAAAATGCCATTTAATCTTCCCAAACTAGTGCTGGATACTATGTTTGCAGCCTCTGGTAAGCAAAACTCTGCATTGCCTTATGGATGCCTAATTACCAGAATTCTGCAGTTCTTTAAAGTTAATATCACTGGCTCCGAGTCTCTCATGGTTAAAGAGCATATTGATGTCAAGAATCTCACCCAGTCAAATCTGAAAATTGTTAATGGTAAGCTGGAACACATTGTTGATCCTTCTCAGCCTTCTGAAGATGTTAGTGAAGATGCTCCTACTCATGCCCCTCCAAATGTACTTCGCTTGGTGAGCAAAATTGCTTCAGATACTGCCACTATATTAGAAAATCACAATGCTTTGGTGGCCAAAATTTCTGCTCTAGAAAGTGAAATTGGTGTCTTGAAAACAATGGTGTCAATGCTGATTGGGAAAGAGGTACCTGCTGTTACTCCTTCTTCAAAGCAACCTGCTCCAATGGATTATGCCTCAACTCTTCAGACTCCTCAGGCTACTGTTCCCTCTGGAGATGCTACTCCTGTTGATGACAATGCCAAAAAGGACTCTGACTCTGTGGAGGTGGATGTGGATGTCTGATGCTATTCCCTTTTTTATGATTAAGGGGGAGAAGTTTATTTTAGTTCTATTTTCAAACTGATCTCTAGTAGTATCTTTGGTTGTTTGAATTGTTCTAAGTTTGAAAACCTTAACTCTTTGGTACTCTGTGGTTTATGGCACTCTGTGCTTTAACTTGGTTTGCTTTATGTTGGCTTGCATTATGTGTTTATGTGATCTAAATGTCTGAATTAAATGTATAACTGCATGTGACCTTTTAATCTAGTTTACAGGAGTGCAGGAATTTAGGGGGAGAATTATCTCCTAAAATAAATGGTTCATAATCATCAAAAAGGGGGAGATTGTAACCCTTATGTTTTGATGATTATATTTCAGCAAGCTGTGTCCATTTATGTTCATAATTCAGCAAGCTATTACTTGTCAGACTTACAGTTATGTTTCAGCAAGCTGGTATGGAATGTATCGAATTTCAGCAAGCTGACCATGCAACTCAGTTCAATTCAGCATGCTGATTCTGGGCGGCAGAAAGGACAGAAAGCAAGAAGACTTTCGAAACTTATTATATCTTATTGATAGGTTTATTGTGAGGGACCCTCTGAAATATTCTTCCGTACCTATCATTCTATATTCTTAACTTTAGTAAAGTAGGAGACAACTTTTCCATTTAATTAAATAAGGTGTCACCTTTTCCTTATTTAACTAAACCAAACCCATACCATTTCTTTATTCTCTTTGTCTCCTATGACTCTCATGCCTGCACGTTATTTCCAGAAAACAAATCAGCTCCTCCTTCATTCTCTCCACTTTATGTTTCAAACGGTCTTAATCACTAACGGCTATTTTCTGTAAAAGCTGAAGATGGAGCCTCTTGAATATTCAGGAAGACTATATCCCAAATCAAATTTATTCACCTATAAATAAGTGTTCTTGTTTAGTTTCAAAACAACAATCCAAGTGCAAAAACAAGACCATATATTCAAACACAACTTCTAGCTTCCTTGCTTTATTCTTGGAAACCTTTCAACCTCTCATTAACATTTCGACTATATTATTTCAGAGGGTTCTTTAGGTTAAGTTGTATTTATTCAAAATCTTGTATTGTTCAAATTGTAAAGATTAGTTGTTGTACAAGTTCGGCTAAGGGTCTTGGGTGGGTGAAACTGAACTAGAGAAGGATACTTGGGAAGTATTGCTTAGAGAGTTAGTTTCAGCACAGCAATTCAGCAAGCCGAATTGTAAGCAGCTGGGTGTAAAGGGAGATATATTGTTGGATCTTGTAATCGGTTTTTATAGTGATCAATAATATATTCTCTTACCAAATTTGGTAAGGGACCAGGACGTAGACCATAGGGGTTTAGGGGTCGAACCTGGCTAAAAGATCTTGTGTTATTTTTGCTTTTCTGTATTTTTCTTTCTGCACTGCATTTGCATTTTAATTCAGCCTGCTGTTATTAAACTGTCAGGTCATATCAGCAAGCCGTTTCTGGGTAAAATTAAAACAGTTCATATTTAACCACTATCAGCCATAATACACCTATTCACCCCCCTCTAGGTGTGTTTTCAGTTTCCACTTTATACGTCGCCTTTTTAACCGACGTAAAAGACTCATGACTTTATATGTTGCCCCTCTATACGTCTGATCGATGTATAAGACCTATTTAACCGACGTAAAAAGTCATTTTTGTACTAGTGTCTCAAGAAGACTGAGTACCAACATGAAGGGAAAAAATGACGATGTTCTTAGATACCACAGATCCTAAGTATCTTTACAGAATTCGTAATAGTCCTTTTGTTCCATCAAAGATTGTGCCTCAGGCAATTTACAAAGATGGCAAAACCATTCTTGAACATTATGCATTGATATAAAAGAAGGATTGGTCTCCTGAAGAAAAAGTTTCTGTGTTGAAAGAAGCAAAAGCTAAGAACATTCTTCACAACAGTCTTGTTCTTGTAATGTCAAAGAGGATAATTGGATACATGACTACTTAGGAGATATGGGATGCTCTATAAGTTCAGTGTCAAGGAACGAGGAAAATAAAGAAGAATAGAAGGACTGTACTCAATCAAGAGTATGAGTATTTTGAGGCTAAACCAAATGAGTCCTTAACAAATGTTATGACAAGTTTCTAATACTATGGAATGATCTTGCCTTAATTGGTTGGTAAAGATTATTAAAAAAAAGACTCTAATCCCAAGTTCATGAGAGCTCTCCTAAAGAATGAGATACCCATACATCATTCATAAGAGATAGAAGAGATCTTAACAAAAAAATTCTTATGAGGTCTATCAAATACTCAAAACTCATGATCTTGTGTTGTAGCAAAGGAAGGACAAAAATGTCAGACATATTAGTACTTGTATTCAACCTTACCCCCTCCTTTTCTACAAGTACTTCTAGATTAACACACTTAGAAGATGAGCTCGTATACATTCTAGAAATTCAAAAAAAAATGTGATAGTGATAAACATGTGAGAGTTTAGATAAAAACAAGTGTTTTGAACTTGAAAAGGCTAATGAAAAGTTTAGAACTTGGATAGTATCTGAAAAGAAGGTTCATGAAATCATTACTGATAAGAATCAGATAGAATGCTTAGGATATGAAGCAGTAAATGAGAAAAAGAAAGAAACGGTTGCTAAAGAGACATCTTCTTCCAAGACTTATAGACATGTAATAGACAAATGTAAGTCTAACATCAATCCTATCAATTTTTTGTATGTTGACAAGAGTCCTAAATCTATTTTTGAACAGGGATCCACTTCTGGCAGTAAAAACAAAGACAATGTTCTTGAAGTTGTTAAAACTTCCAACACTAAGATACCTAATGTGGGCCTAATGTCTCATAAAACAATTGAAAGATAAAATAAGAGAAGCAACCAATAGAAACAAGGCACCAAAACCTAGGAGAAATCAAAAACATAGAATTGTGATAAATAAAGAGAATAACTAGAAACACATCCCAAATGCACCTAGAAAAACTTGTCATAATTATGGTAATACAAATCATCTTGCTACTAATTGCCATAAGAATAGAGCTAAAATTGAGATTCCTAGATTAGAATTTTGGAATAAATTAGATATAAGCCACAGAATCCTGGTTTTCATTGTGGTAGTTTACGACATTCCAATTACACAAATAGATAATATCATAGTCTGTATTAGAATTATTATGAATTGAAACCATATTTTGAATAAAACTTATCTTTCTGATACATGTGTTCGTTCTCATAAATATGTTGTTAAATCTGACAAGTCGAATTCTGACTAATCAAACTCTAAAAATGCTTTCACGTCTAAAATTAATAAATTTAATAATAAAGGGTCCAAGTTAGTTTGGATCCGTAAAACCACTAAATAGTTGCATATATGATTGCAGGATAACTGGAAAAACATCCTCGTAATTGACCTTGGATGTTCTGTGCAAATGTCTGAAAATAAGTCACTGCTATCTGAGTATGAGAAGAAGGCTGGCCTATGGTTTTTTATGGAGATGGCAATGTAGGAAAGATATTGGGATATGTCAGTATGGTTTTTGGGAATTTTGTTATTGAAAAAGTAAATTTCATCATTGAAAAATTAGCTCTAGTAGAAGGACTAAAACAATCTTTTGAGTGTTAGTCCTAGAGGTTATCATGTTGACTTTCATAAGACTCACTGTAATGTGATTCATAAAGTAACCACCATAATTTTCCTCACTTGGTACAAGAATGATAACTTATTTGAAGCCAACTTGCATGAAAATATTAATGAACCACTTGCATGTTTGATGAGCAAAGCTACATCTGAATAAAGTTGGAAATGGCATAAGAAACTCTGTCATCTCATTTTAAATAAAAATTATTATATTAGTCCAAAAATTTTAAAAATTAAAATCACATAAATCAAATAAATTTTTTTGAGTAAAATGTATCCTATGAAAATACAATCAACTTTTTTTGACCAAAGCTTAATATTTTCAGCTTTTGGAACAACTACTTTTTCTAAGCACCCGCACACTTTCAAATATTTGTAACTAGGGTGTCTTTTCCGTAATTTATATAGAATCTTGTGTTTTTTCTTATGAGGAATTTTATTCAAAATATAATTACCAGAAAGTAAAGTACCCCCAAAAAGTTTGTGGTAATCCACAACATATCAACATGGCATTAACCATGTCCTTTAATATTCTATTCTTTCTTTTCTCTATTCCATTTGATTTAGGCGAGCATGGAGTGGTAGTTTAATGTTTAATTCCATGTTATGAACAAAATTATTTAAACGGTGAATCATACTCACCACCTCTGTCATTTCTTACAGCCTTTATAACCTTCATTCTAATAAATTTTAAAATATTATCAGATTTTAAGATTTGAGTGATGGAAAAGCCTTCTATATGCCTTATTTTTGGCCATATGGCAACCAGATAACATTGTCATGCTACAACTTGGTCACCAACGGCCTCTCCAATTTCTAATTTTGTAGGAAATTTCATTTTCAATTGAGGAATAGAGGTGATTGTTTTTAAAGCAGTCAATGTTGTTCTACCGATGATGGTATTTACTTGAGTTGGCATCGATGACATAAAATTTAACGATTTGCCATGTTTGACAAGGGAAGGAGCAAAATAGTACTGGGAGATCAATTGTGCCCACGACCTTGACCTTATTTCTAGTTAAGTGGTACAAAGGCATTTTTATGTTTTCCATCTTTCGATCACCAAGATCCATTCTGGCGAAGGCGCTGTGATAAAGGATATCGACAGAGCTTCTCTTATCGATGAAGATTTTGTTGACCGTGTTTGTGCCAATCTTAGTAGTAATAACGAGGCATCTTGGTGGGACTCAATCATTTAGAGGAGTAGTCATCATCAGAGAATAAGATGGTCGGAGATGGGTTAAGTCGTGGCCGTTTGGGGGCCTCAGGACGGAGTTTTTGGAATTTTTGGATGAGCCCCTCGTGACACGTCCTCCGACTATGACATTGATGACATGATCATGGTTGTAAGAACTATAAATATTAACTTTAGGTAATTACTATTTTTCGTAAATTGAGTGAAAATATTTTAAATTATTTTATTCCAGTTTAACGAGTCAAAGTGATAAAAGTTGACCGGTATTTGAGAATAATTGTTAAATTGATCGAAAAGATACCCATATATGTTTATTGTCAAAGAAAGATGTCAAAGAGCAAGCATGTTTTGAATGTGGCAAGAAAGGGCATTACAAAAGGGACTGCTACAAGCTGAATAATAAGCAAGAGCAACAAGCTACCTCAAGGGACAAAGAGAAAACTAAGGCACTTTTGACTTGGAGTGATGATGAGGATTCACCTTCTGATGATGAATCATGTTATGAGATGGTGATTCTAGCTCTTTTTGGTCTTGATGATGAGAATGATGCTCAAGGAATTAATCAAGATGGCCTTGTAGAAAGCGATATCTCAGATTCAGATGACAATAATAGTGAGGTAAATTCTTTTAGTTCTGATATACCTTCTCATACTTCTGTACTATATGAACTAACCATGCAGGATCATAGTAATATATCTATTGTGGAGTTCATTGAGTTAAAGAATGAGAATAATGACCTTGAAAAGAAGAATGCTCAACTTAGAAAAATCATTGCTGATCTAATGGCTGAGAAGACACCTGCTAGTAATCATGGCCAAATTCTTGCTGATCTTAAGGAAAAAGTATCTCAGTTTGAAGGAATCAACAAAGTGCTTCTCAAGAGAAATGATGCACTAATGAAGGAACTCAGCGAGCTGAAGACAGAGATTGCTGCTCAAAATGCATGTTTGGAGGCTCTCAATCCAAAGGATTCATGTTCACTGGAAATTTCTCAACGGGCTGAAAGGATCAAAGAGTTGGAAGTTGAGATCAAGAATCTTCAGAAAGGAATGGGAAAGTTTGTTCAAGGAGAAGATACACTTAAATCAATGATGAATTATACAAAAGTTCCATTAGAAAGAGAAGGGGTTGGAATGGCTTCAACATCTAGTTTAAAGTATGATGGAAAACATGGTATTCCTTATGACTATGCCATGCCATGGAGAATTTGGTACAAATGTGGGAAGAAAGGTCATTTGGCAAACAATTGCTCAATACAGAATGCTAAGCCAGTAAGCTGGAACAGACAAACAACTCAGAGGCAGCAAGTTGACAGAACTACAAGAAACAGAAATCTGGCTCCTAAAGTGGTCCAAATGTGGATCAAGAAGTCTGATTTGAATGTTCTATATGTTCTATCAACTAACAATGCTGGACCAAACAAATATAGGTACCAAAACGTTGAGATGTTTTTATTTGTTTTGTAGGTGTGTCTTGTTGCCAAGGTGAAATCAAATCAATGGATTTTGAATAGTGGATGCATAAGACATATGTATGGTGATAAATCAAAGTTCCTTACTCTCAAGAAGAAAAAGGGTGGAAGTGTCACAATTGGTGATAGTAAAACTCTTCAAATTCTTGGCAAAGGGACAAATGGTAATAGTAACATCTCTATTGATAAAGTACAATATGTTCAAGGTCTTAAATATAATTTGTTTAGTATTAGTCATTTATATGATGATGGACATTCTATTAATTTTGATAAAGAGAAGTGTACTATTATTGTTGGCACTAACAAAGTCCCCCTAGTTGCTAGAAGGGAAGAAAATATCTATATTTTGGACTTTGAGATGCAAGAATCATCTTGTTGTTTAGATGCAGTTGATACAAATCCATATATTTGGCATAGAAGGCTTGGACATGCTCACATGGACTTACTCACTAAGCTGTCTGCAAAGAAGGTAGCTTGAGGGTTGCCTAAATTGAAGTTTCAAGAAGGAAACCTGTTCGGCTTGTCAATTAGGCAAACAAAACAGGACTCCACATAAGTCAAAGATTGTGGTATCAACTTCTAAACCTTTAGATCTTCTTCATTTAGATTTATTTGGTCCGGAAGCATATAAGAGCATTGGAGGTAAACAATATGCATTTGTTATCGTAGATGATTATTCTAGATATATATGGGTATTGTTTCTTCATACTAAAGATTGTGCTTTCAGTGAATTTGAGGAGCTAATTAAGTTGCTTGAGAACAAGCTTAAGACAAGACTTGTAGGTATAAGTAGTGATCGAGGTGGTGAATTCCAAAAGGACTTTATCTCATATTGTGAAGATAGAGGCATTACTCATAAATTCTCTGCTCCTGGAACACCACGGTAAAATGGAGTTGTGGAAAGAAAGAACAGGTCTTTACAAGAAACCGCTAAAACAATGCTGCAAGAAAGCAAGCTGCCAAGGAGTTTCTGGGCAGAAGTAGTCAATACAGCTAGCTATGTTCTTAATAGAGTACTGATCAGACCTATTCTCAACAAGACTCCATATGAATTGCTGAGGAACAAGAATCCAAACATAGGCTACTTCAAGATCTTTGGATCCAGGTGCTTTGTACTCAAAACTATTGATAGAAATGGTAAATTTGATGCTAAATCTTATGAAGCAATATTTTTGTGTTATTCTTTAACAAGTCATTCTTATATAGTTTATAATATATCTAAACGTATTGTTGAAGAGTCAATTGTTGTTTCATTTCAAGAATATAATGTTGATCTGTCAAGAGATGAGGAAGAATTTGCAGAAACAGGTATTGCCAGCGAGCTGCTGAAGACAAGTACAACAACTCAACAAGCAACTCAGCAAGCTGACAAGGAACCTGAATCAACTTCAGCTAGTGATAAATCAAATGAAACCTCTTCTACAGTAGATGCAACAATTGATCAGTTATCAAGGCTTACTTTGGAAGGTCCTGGAGGTCAGAGATCACAGGAAAAGATTCCACTATATGATGGAGATGAAGTTTCCCCACCATCTAAGAGAATTAGAGTACATGAGGAAGTTATATCTCAACATTCTCTGCCAAAGTCAACAAGGACAGCAAAGAACCATCCTCCAGAGTTGATCATTGGTGATAAATCAGAAGGAATCAAGACAAGGAAAGGTCAAGCTAACTTTTGTGCATTTGCTGCCTTTCTAGCTCAAGAGGAACCAAAGAATGTTAATGAAGCACTACAAGATGAGAATTGGATCATGGCAATGCAAGAAGAACTTAATCAATTTGAAAGATGTGAAGTTTGGGAACTTGTAGAGCCACCTAAGGATGCTTCAATCATTGGTACTAAGTGGGTGTTTAGAAACAGGGTTGATGAATTTGGTACGGTTACAAGGAACAAAGCAATACTTGTTGCACAAGGATATAATCAACAAGAAGGAATCGATTTTGATGAAACTTATGCCCCGGTTGCAAGGCTATAGTCAATAAGGATGTTACTTTCATTTGCATGCTTCAAGAAGATCAAGCTACATCAAATGGACGTGAAAAGTGCATTTCTTAATGGCTACTTGGAGGAAGAAGTATTTGTCAAGAAACCTCTTGGTTTTGAGAGTGAGCAATTTCCTAATCATGTTTTCAAGTTAAATAAGGCATTATATGGACTTTGTCAAGCTCCTAGATCATGGTACGAAAGGCTAAGTAAGTTTTTAATTAAGAATGGCTTCATTCGAGGTAAAATCGATCCCACATTATTTACTAAGTTTAATGGTACTGATATTTTAGTTGTGCCAATATATGTGGATGATATTATCTTTGGATCTACTAATGATGATATGTGCAAGTGGTTTTCTAAGTGTATGCATAGTGAGTTTGACTTGAGTATGATGAGGGAGCTCGACTACTTCTTGGGGCTCCAAATCAAGCAAACTCCAGATGGAATTTATGTGCATCAATCCAAATACATTAAGAATCTACTTAAGAAGTTTGGTTTTGAGAATATCAAGGCAAAACCTACACCTATGAGTTCTGCCAGCAAGCTGACAGTAGATGAACAAGGTAAAGATGTAAATGTTAGAAAGTATAGAGGTATGATTGGTAGTTTATTATATCTTACAGCCTCTAGACTTGATATTATGTATAGTGTATGTGTTTGTGCTAGATTTCAAGCTAATCCTAAGGAGTCTCACTTGAATGCAATTAAAAGGATTTTTAAATATTTAATTGGAACTATTACTCTTGGCTTGTTTTATCCCATCATAAATGCATTTGATCTTGTTGGGTATAGTGATGCAGATTATGCAGGTTGTCAAACTGATAGAAAGAGTACAAGTGGTGTTTGTACATTTTTAGGATAGAGTTTGGTTACTTGGCAAAGCAAAAAGCAAACATCTGTTGCGTTATCTATAGCTAAAGGGGAGTATTTAGCAGCTGGAATTTGTTGCTCTCAAATACTATGGATAATTCAAACACTTCGAGATTATGCAATTAAATGTGGAAAAGTTCCTATTTATTGTGACAATACAAGCACTATCAACATATCAAAGAATCCGGTCAATCACTCAAGAACAAAACATATTGACGTTCGACATCATTTCTTGAGGGACAATGTTGCAATGGAAAAAATTGAGCTGATCTTTGTCAGTACAGAGTATCAGCTAGCTGACATCTTCACAAAACCACTAGCCAAGGAGCGTTTTGTTGTTCTTCGTCCAGAATTAGGCATGTGTAATGTCTAGCCAGCTAGCTGAATTGGATGCCTGGTACACTTTTCTGTGTTATTACTTTAAATATGTATTTGCTATGTAATTTAAATGGTTAATAACTCCAGTCCATTTATTTATTTTCTGTGCTGATTGCTTATAGTTTCTACGTGGTTAGTTAATTCAATTTATTTAATTTTGAATGTATGCTTTCTTATATTAAAATGTGATATTGTGATATTGTACATTATTTTTTTGTGTTTATCATGTTTAGTTTTATTCGGGGGTGGGTTATTAGATTTTATCCTAGATATTTATCTATCCCCTTATTTGTTAAAAGAGGTTTTATAAAGACTGTCCAACTCCGACTCTTTAGTTCTCTCTATCCTCATACCTATATTCCAATTAGGGTTTATACATCATTCTTCAATCGATACACATTTTCTCTCGGTTTCTTTCTTTTGCTGATTCAAATCATGAGGAATACTCGAGGATCCAAGAAGACTCCAATTGCTGGTTTAAAATCTCAGAAAGGAAAGAATACGAGATTGCATGATGAGGAAGATGATATCGATATGTCTGAGGTTAAATGGTCAGGGAGTCACGATGGTTTGTCTTTGAAATGAAGCAAGTATGGGATTGTGTTCGCCTCTGAGGATCTGGAGACTCGTTTCAAACAACTTGATTTGGGTAATCGTCGAATTGTGTTTGGTCGTCCATTGGCAGGTAAATCCTATGTCAAGTGTGGTGCTCTTGGATATTTTGCTAAGTTAGGGTTTGAGACATTTTTAAAGGATTTACCTCGTAACTGCTATCCATCATATGTTTATGAGTTTTATACAAATCTCGCTATTATCAAACCTAGTCTCTTTGTGTCTTATGCTCGTGGTCAAAAGATTTCTTTAACTGTTCCTATTTTAAGTTCAATTCTTGGTATTGAGAACCCTTCCAATGTCTCTATTACTACTAAGAAAGGACCCACTGAGTTAGAGAGCTTTACTGAACTTGATCAATTGAAAGTACTTCGTGGTATGGATGGATTACTTGTCTATGCTCCTCCAGCAACTGCTATTGTTTCTTCTATTTCTCATGTACTGTTTAAGATATGCATTGATAATATTAATCCTCGCACGGGTAGTCGGTCTAATTTTGCGGGTCAAGATGTCACTGTTGTTGCTACATTGTTATCTGGGAAGCCTTTTAATTTGGCTGGATTGATTTTGAAGAATATGATGGATGTGTATGATAATCATATACTACACCTAGTTTACCATATGGGTGCTTGTTGACTAAGATTTTTGAATGGTATGGAGTTGATCTCAAGGAAGAGGATTGTGATGTTGCTAAGGAATTTTTGGATCTAAAGAGTTTACAACAGTCTCACTTGAGGGGTGAATCTGATGGTTCGGTTGTTCGTGTGGAACCTCCTCCACCTCCTTCTCTTACTCCTTCATCTGTTAATGTGGTTGTTGAGATTGATCATTCTGAGACTATTAAGGAAATAAGGGATGCTGTTAAGAAGATCAATGCTAGGTTAGATGGAATGTCTAAAGAACTGGGTTTTTTGCGTGATGTTTTTGCTGGTCCACGTACCCCTGCTTCAGCTCGTTCTGGTCTTCATTCTGCTACTATTTCTGGTGCTCAAGAACTTCATGATCTTGCAAAAGTGGCTGCTGGAGATGTGTTCAAGGACCGTGTAGCTGATCCAGATGTGGATGCTTCTGGAAAATTTCATGTTGCTGCTCGGTTTGATGATGCTAAAGGGGGAGAAAAATTTTAGGATGGGGTTAATTATCTTATGCTTATGCTTGAACTATGTGTTGGTTTGGTTTATGTTGATCTTGTTATGTTTCAGTACTTGGTTTATTTTGTGGCTTTCTGAACTAGTACTGTGGAAATGTGATGCTTATTTGATATTTGTTAAATGTGTTACATTTATGTTTATGTTATTGATT
Source organism: Saposhnikovia divaricata (assembly GCA_036435485.1). Classification (NCBI taxonomy): domain Eukaryota; kingdom Viridiplantae; phylum Streptophyta; class Magnoliopsida; order Apiales; family Apiaceae; genus Saposhnikovia; species Saposhnikovia divaricata. The sequence goes on from CM071595.1 coordinate 37,940,548, forward strand.
TTATGGTACATCATTATAATAGGATTGCTAGATTTAGGGGGAGTTTTGTATTTCTCCTAAAATTGGTGTATAATCATCAAAAAGGGGGAGATTGAAACTCTCATGATTTTGATGATCATACATAGTAAGCAAGCTGGATATGTGTACTGGACTAATATTGTTTTGCAGGGTTATCATTTATTTCATTTTATAGCAAAACAGGGTTTATCAGCTAGCTGGCAGTACAGGATTTACTTTAACTCAGCAAGCTGGCAGATAGAGTCCCGAAATAATGGAAGTTCGAATCTCATGGAGTTTTATTAGGATTAAACTTCTGTGAGAATTCTAATTAGAAAACATATCGTATTTATATATATATATATGGGCTCAAAAATGTTTTTAAACGTTTTTATCTTCTTATCTTTCAAAACCCTATTTTATAGGAAGTTTGTTTCTGACATCTAAACAAACTTCTTCTTCTTGGTTTCAAAAATTGAGAACGTTGCTCTGAATGTTTATTTTTCAGATTCTGTTTTTCTTTTCCAAACGTTAAGTTTTTTGAACGTTAGATTTAAATTAATCTTTCAACAAACTCGTGAGACTTGGTAGTCAAGACCATTGTGTTGTTGTATATTTAATTCAGATTATTCGTTCATTATAAAAGACTTGTGAGTTTTTCCTTTTAGAGTTGTTGAACATCATTCGAAAAACACAAGTATTTTACCGAGCTGATTTGACATATCTTTATACACTTGAGCTCTATATACTAATACGATTTAGATTCTTATTAGAGTTCATAGTTTGATTTGTAATTCTTTCTATCTTGTATTGTTCAACTTGTAAAGTTGGTAGTTGCTGGATTGTCGAGCTTGTGGAACAAGGGTTCGAGGAACATTAGGCTAGAGGAATTTATACTTGTCTTAGTATAGTACTTAGAGAGCTATGTTCAGGAACAAGGTGTTTCAGCTAGCTGCAATCAGTGACTTGGAGAATCAGGGAGATATATTATTGTATCGTATAATTGTAATCATTTGTGATCAATAATATATTCCTTTACCGAGTTGGTAAAGGACCAGGACGTAGACCATTAGGCTATAGGGATCGAACCTGGCTAAAATTGCTGTGTGTTCTTTATATTCTGCATTTTACTTTACTGCACTGCATATCTTAGTTAGCTGCCTGTTTTTTAATTCGTTGCATCCAGTTAGCTGCCAGAATACTTTTTCAGGCAGATTTTTAATTATACATTGTTAGCCATAACACCTATTCACCCCTCCCCTCTAGGTGTGTAATTTCAGGTACTTCGCTTTATGCGAGTACATATTTGTATAAGAGACCCTTATGGATATATACCTTAATTGATTCAGCCTTACATTTGTCCTGCTTTGATTCTGTATTTTATTCTTGTTAGTTATCTTTCTTCATTTTATATATAGAATTAATTCGAAAATTCTTTGTCGATAAGACACAATTCACTGAGTTACTTAAAATATGATTTTATTTTAAATTTTATTCATACTGGGCTTTTTGCTCACTCTTTATTGTTCTCTTTCTGCAGGTAATCAGGGATTAACGGGGATTTGAGATAAGTGATGCCCAGCATTTAGCTACAGTCTATATGGTAATAAATAAATTCGTGGACTTATTAGATTTATTTTCAGACTTTTTAGTATTTTCATTTTGAAAAGAGTAAATTGCACTGTAGTGGCCAGATAAATTAATTTTTGGCACTTTGATGACCCATGTTACAAATCTTGCACTATGATGGTTCGAAATTGTTTTTTTAGCCACTTAAATGACTTCCGTCAACTTTGGTCTTAACAGAGTTAAAATGTCAGGGGTATTATAGTCCTTAAATAATACTGAGCACTAAGAGAACTATATATATATATATATTTAATTCATCTCCTTAATCTCCTGCTTCATTGCTCAGAAATACCCCAATTTTCACCAAAACCACAGAGCCAATAATCTTTTGCATGTTGCTGATAACATATTTCGATTTGTTCTGGGCCACTGTTGCCCTTTCCATGCCCAAATGAGAATCAGCAATCGATAATAAGAGTGTTGTTGGTGTTTAGATCCTTTTTTTTTGCTAAATATTGGTGTTTAGATCCTTGTTTTTAACTTGTATGTGGTTCTCTTTTTAAGCAGCTGTGTACATCATAGAATTTTTCTATATCCTTCCCGTATACTGAATTCAACCAGGTTGTCGATCTTCCTTGGTGTAATAATAAAACTTATTAATCGTTTCTTCACCTTTCCCCGATTCTTCTATCGTATAGGAATAAAAGATGATAAACTTTAGTCATCTTGGGATGTTTACTAGTTCAAGATTCATCGATGTCTTTACAGTGGAAAGCATTTCAATTCTTACAATTGTCCGTTCAAAATTTAAATAAATTAAATTGAGAAGTTGCTTAACCGTCCACCGCTCTTTCGGATCTCTCTTTAGACACTTGCTAACAAAGCTTGTCATTTGTGCCGTGAGATCCTACGTTTGACAAAGCTTGTCGTTGATGCCCATATCTAGTTTCGCCTGGGGAATGTTGATTCGTTTCAATTGGTAGATGCCCTGCAGTATATATTCTCACATGTTGGCCAGTTGACGGGGATGTACCGCTAACAGTGAACACCACACTCCCCTTCACATATACACACACAAACAGAAGCATCTCCGTTCCCCCTCACCACCTCTTCCTTATATCCCCTGCCTCCTTCGAACAAGACAGTACCCAAGACCTCAACATGACAATACAATTATATCCCTAACATAATGGTTACAACACATAACCCACATCATAATTTTTAGCTATCAACGAATCATAAGAATTCAACTAGATAACCAAGTAATCCAACACCCATACCAGCTTCGACCAAAACCAGAATCCACCAGAAGAATTCAACCCTGAACTGTATATTATATATACTCGAATTTCAACTTACCATTACATAAACTTATATCACCACACTTACCAAGCAATAAACAATCCAAGGAGGTCATATACCACGCCCAAAACAGGGGGCTAAACATCAATTTCGACTCTAATCTTTAATACAGCCTTCAATTCGTACAAAAACAGTCAACCGCTGACGAATGATTCAAGAACTCACAAACCACGAACACGTAAGACACATCTGTGTGCCAAAATTGAACACAACAGCACCCACACGCAAGAACAATACACGGCAAACATAGTAAATTTAACCCACGAATCGCATATACCCATGGCAACACAAGAAAATCGCAGCCACACACACCTATAACAAGCACAGCCTCTGGGCGAACAGAGGAGGGATAGAGAGAGATGAGATGAGAGAGATTTAGAGAGAAAGATGGAGAGAGATTGAAAGGAGAGAGAAAAACACTATAATACCCCTGTCAAACTAACTCCGTTAAGGCTAAGATAACGGTAGTCATTTAAGTGGCTAAAAAAACAATTTTGAGCCATCATAGTGCAAGATTTGCAACATTGGCCATCAAAGTGCAAAAAATTAATTTATCTAGCCACTACAATGCAATTTACTCTTTTGAAAATTAAAACATTGATATTTATCAGGATTATCGATTGGTTTCTGTGTCGCTTTAACACAATTTATAATATGTTTCAATATTCGTCTTTTTGTTAATGGTCCAAAAAGTCGAGCTGTTACAGTTGGTATCAGAGCTTAGGCTTTAGATTCTATAGACAAACCTTTTAGGCTTTGACCTATGAGTTGTGGGTTAGCTTCTCATGGATAGATTTAAGATTATTTCAGATTTAAATTTTGTGAGATATATGCATATTATTTGTGCACTCATTGAAAATTTTGCATGATGCCACCAAGGAGAGCCAGTACAAGTTAGAGCAATAGGGGAAACAATAATCAACTGATTGTGATGGATCAAAACACTTTTATGAATGTGGTGGAGCAACTGGTGGCTCAGCAAACACAGATCCTGGTGGTAACACACAAAATCAAGGAGGCTAGACTATGTTTGATTGCATTATGAAACAAAGGCCCAATTGCTTCAAGGAGGCTAAGACACCGTTGGATGCTGAAGTGTAAATTGATCATATGGAAAAGGCCTATTTTGACATTTACCGTCTTGAAGGGGACGTTAGCATTTGGTGGAAGTCAGTGGTGGCTTCTCACACAGCTGGATATGAGAAAACTGTCACTTGGTATGTGTTTAAGGCACTGTTCGATCAAAGGTACTTTCCTTCCAGTACCCGTGAGGAGTATGCTCAAGAATATTAGAGCATAGCTCAGAAAGAAGATGAATTAGTGGCTGAATTTCAAATCAGGTTTCAGAGGTTGGCTAGAAATTCAAGTGGGCTCTGAAGACTTCGATCCACAACCACATTATTGTAAACCACTACACTACCATGGAGAGCTTGGTGGACAGTGCTAGAGATCAAGAACTTCATCAAACTGATTACCGTAAGCAACAAGACAAGCAAAATCAGAAAAGAAAAAGGGATGGTGACTCTACCGAGCAAAACAATAGTCTGAAGAATAATAATGGGTCTTCTGGTGGATCCAAGAAAAATTATCATGGGTACAACACTCGAAACTTTTGACAAAGAAATTGAAACTAAGGAAATGCACAAAATGAATCGTCTAATAAAAATCAAAATGGATAAAAGTCTCGTTATCAGTATTGCGGGAAGGTACATAGGGGAAGCACTTGTCATTGGACTACTGGTGCATGTTTTAGGTGTGGAAAACAAGGTCACACTATACACAACTACATATTGACATCCAATAATCGCAAGGATAATGATGATCAAGGTGAGAACAACAAACAAATAACTGCAAATGACGCTGCAAATAATTGAGGTACATTGATTCTTGTATTTATATTTCTTTGTGATGCTTGGGCATCTAACCAATTCTATTTCTGAAAGTTTATTGTCATTCTTACATGGGAATTATTATGTGCTTAAAAAAAATGTACTATTAGACGATTTAATTAGTCAAATTTGTTTGGAAGAATTTCGAAAGTTCTGAAGCCAATATATATTTTCTGAGAATCGACATTTGTGCGCATTTGAGATGTTTGCATTTTGGAAACATGTATGCTATTTAAATTTCGAGGACAAAATTTTTGTAAGGAGGGAAGAATGTAATATCCTAACTATTTATTTATTTATTTATTTTATATATATTATATTTTAATTGTGTACTTATTTATAAAAAAATATTTTTTTATTAAAATTTAGATTATTACTATTAAATAAAATTTGAAATTATTTTATATGTATATAAAATTTCCGTTGCAATGTGATAAAAATGAAGTTAGAATATTAATCTCTAAAACCTAATTCTAGTAGATTTATGGCTATCTGTCTAGGTTTATTTATACATGGAGTTTATCATATTAGAAAAGAAAACAGAGGACACAAACAGAGTATACACCAGACAGCATATCTAAGGTATTCATGAACTTTATAAATATGCGTACATGAATTATACCACATTTTTAGTCCTCTTGTGGAAAGTTTTGACGTATTTTGCTTTGTTTACTTTAATTATCATATTTGTACCCACTATATCATATTTGTACCCACTAAATTTATGTGGTAGATTATATAGAAATTTTGATTAAAATTATATATGCTCCTTTAAATTGAAGCTTGGTTTTGTTTTGTTAAAGGCGTGATGAACAACTGTTATAATTGGTTAATTGTTTAATTGGTTTAATTGGTTTTACTTTTATTTTAAATATAAATGTACCTTTACTAATTATCTTTGAATTATATATATGTTTGGAACATGAATTTTGTTAAGGAATTTTACAAGATAATATTCTAGATTAATATTATTGCACGAAATTTATTGACAAAATTATTTAATGCTATGATTACATAAAGGCTAGCACAATTCATTCATCTGGGTAAGAAATTGCATGGCCTGGTGGGTGGTTAAAATGGAGTACTAGTTGGTCACAGGTTCGCGCAGCTTCATTATTTTAATGTATATATTTTATAAATGCTTTGCTCACTTTGGTGTAAGTTCGTGCCATGTATTGCATATGTATACATGTAAATTAGCTAGCGTTAGTTTAATTAAATAATGTAGACTTGGATAGCTAATAACATACTAAATGCTAAATTACATAAGTTTTACATGTCAAATCATTGGAGTGCATGTACTTATATAAATAGTTATATGAGTATTATATAATTATTATAGAATTGATGATGTGTAAACTTATTTATTCGATTACTAGATTGAGTTTGGAGCTTATAGTGGATTGTTATTTATGGATCAATTTAAACACAATATTAAGGTACGAATTTCTTATTCTTTTCTCTCTCCATTTAAATTATAAATAATCATTGTATTTATTGTTGAATCAAATTTATATATTATGATCCGTTGTACCTTTTGTGTACCTCCTCGTATGAATTCTTAATTATCTTCTCTTGATTTAAATTGTATTCATTTATTTTATTTATTCTTTACTCTTTATATTTATTTTCGAGTTAATTTCAAAAAATTGTGACTCTAATACTCTATGTGCACTTTTTAGTGTACAATCAGATTTTTGTTTCGTATTCTCTATTTTTGGAATTTTTATTGTCTTACTCATTTATAATAGTTTTGTTTCGCACTTCTATTGCGACATGGTATTGTTTTGTTCCGTTTTGTTCATTTAAATGAGTTTGGCAATATTTTTGTAACCTATGTATGGGCTCTTAGACCTATCTGTGTGGTTAAACCACAGACGAGTTCATGGAGTTCGGAGTGTCTAGTGAACTCGGCACTTACTCGTATCGGTGCTGTGAGTATACGAGCACATTTCTAGGGCATGAGATTGTGCATAGATCATAATCTCTATTGTATGTTTTCTTCTTTTGGGTGACCGAAGAAGGATTCTCTGTATTTTAGAAATGCTTTGTGCATTTCATGTGTTTTCTTCTCATGGATTACCGGGGAAGAATTCTCTGTTTCGTACTTCGCTTTGTGCACGTAGATATATAAGTGACCCTTATGGATACATACTTACTTAATTCAGCTTTATATTTGTTCTGCTTTATATTCGTACTGGGCTTTTTGCTCACTCTTTATTGTTCCCTTCCTACAGGTAATCAGGGATTAACGGGGATTTGAGATGAATGATACCCAGCATTTAGCTATATATAGTCTATATCGTAGTATAAATAAATTCGAGAACTAGATTTGTTTTCAGACTTTTCAGTATTTTCATTTTTGAAGATTAAAACATTGATATTTATCAGGAATATCGACTGGTTTCTATTTCGTTTTTATATAATTAGTAATATGTTTCAATATTCGTCTTTTTGTTAATGGTCCGAAAAGTCGGGCTGTTATAGTTGTGCACTATAGTAAAACATTATTTGATTGATAGTAGGATTTAATAATTTAAACCAAATTGTTGTGGAATAAAAACTAGGGTGTAATTAATTCATGTATTGATTGCTAGAGATTAAGAGCTTCGAGCTGTAATGGTGGATGCTCTTGTTGTCGGGGACTAACTCGGTCCTAACAAGATGCCTATGTACCTTGATGAATATCAAGAATCAAGCCAAAACGTAGTTCTTGGTGATGCCCTCGGGGGCTATGGCGGCATGGGCACACCAAGGACGTAATGGCTTGTATGTCCTTATTTGAGGATTAAGCCTAAAACATAGGTGACGTATTGAGTTATGCCCAAAACGTTTTTTTAGAGAATGAGGGGTCTGGACCTTTATATAGGCATTGGGTGCCTTTGAATTAGGATATGGTTTGGTGTCTTGGGGGACAAGTTACCCACTTCAGATAGAATTCTGGATCTTTCCATGAGGGAGGCTGATTCCTATTGGACTCGTATGTCTTTGGGGCTACTCGTTGAATGGATTGGTTCCCTTTTGGACTCAATAACGGAGTCTTTTTATAGGCTGATTTGTCAACTACGAATTTATTATTTAATTTAGGGTCTAGGGCCTCATTATTGGGCTTTGAACATGGACCAACCTAGGTTTATTTAATGCAACATTAAATGTATTTTTAGGGCTTACTTTAAGCCCATATCATTTGCCGTCCAACTTCTAGGAAAACTGATCAGGTTTTCATTAAAGTTATATTTTTTCCTTATCAAGACTCGGGGTCTATCTCTTAACTGAGATTCATTATTACCTACCATAGTTACGGGATTTTTTGTAGACTAGTGTTTCACGGATATCGTCTTGAATGTAAAGTATGGAGCGACCTACACATTTACAACCATTTGCCTTATTCGAGGCTGAACAACAATTTTAATGTCTCATAGAAAATTATTTATAGTTTTCTTGCATGTTTTGGGATTTTTCTTATTGATCACAAGCATTTTCCTTTTTTTGATTAATTTTATCAAAAATATTTTGGGCTCATTGCCTTTGGAAATAATTTTGTAAACTATCCCACATTTTCCTGGAATTTTTAGAATTTTTCTTCCAATTTTTCAAAGAAAATATTAATTTTTATCAATTTTTCCAATTTCTACTTGAAATAATCAATTTGCACAGTAATATTTTTGACCAAGATCCCCGGTCGAATTCGACTAGGATCCTGGTCGAATTTTTGCTCTTTTTGTCATCCTGGTCGAAGCCTTATCGACCAGGATTCCTGATCGAATTCGATCAGGATCCTGGTCGAAAAATTGCCATTTTAACACCATAGTCGAAAGCTTTCTGATCAAGATTCTTGGTCAAATTCGACTAGGATCCTGGTCGAATTTTCATTTATTTTTCCAAGATTTTTTCTTTGGATTTTCATCTAGGCTTTTCCACTCTGGCCCTCTTATTTTTCTGTGCTTTTCCTAATTTTTTAGGATTTTTCATGCACCCACGGGTATTTTTCTTATTTATTCCTAAAGTTTATGAATTTTCTTGTACCCACAGGTATTTTTCGTATTTATTCCTAATATTTATGAATTTTTTGGTACCCACAGGTATTTTTCTTAATTATTCCTAATATTTTAGGAATATTTTGGTACCCATGGGTATTTTTTGGATCATTTTCGACAATTTAAATATGTAATTCACGAATTATTTGGTCTTATAAGAGACTTAAAATAATTTATGGGATCTCAATCCTACGAAATTTGTAATGTTTTGGTGTTATCGAACAATTTCTTGAAAATAATTCGAATATTTTAATCGATAATGTTGAATTTGTGCACACATACATTTTAGAGGGACTATTTCATAATTTTCCAGGACTTTTTTCAACTTGTAAACTCCAGGGCTCTTTTTGTGAACTTGGCAAAAGTAGGGGTAAAAAATTGCACTTTGGCAATTTACTCCCACTTCGACCACGTTTCTGGTTGACTTAAATGGCTTTCCCTCAGCCTGGTCGAAGTAATTTCGAGTAGGATTCCTGCTCGAAAAACGAGCGGGATCGAGGTCGATCAATTTAATTTAATTTTTTTTTGCACTTCTTCTTATTCTTTTTTTCTTCAAATATTATTATCCAATAATAATATTTGTTTTGTCCGAATTTTGGATAATTTCTGTCCCCAAATCGGAGGTGTCCCACTCGGATAAATTTTCACTCGAATAATATTCTACCCGGATTTTATTACCATTATTTTTAATAATAATAATAACAATATTTTTTTTCACAATTTTGGAGGGGCCATCAACCCTAATATTTTCGTAATTTTAGATCGTATTTTTGGTCTTGTTGGCTCCAAATCTACGAAATTCGTCCTAAATTGAGGTCATTCAAGACTCTAGGCTCATATAAATGTATACCCGTTATTTTTTTTTTGCAACATGTCATTTTTCAAAATATATTTATTTCAAAAATGCTTCCAGACCCTTTAGACCAGGAATCCTGATCCCATAGACCAGGATTCTGATCGAATTATGGGTGTTTTGCGCATTGTAATCGATGGATTTTCGATCGGGGATTCTTGCCCCTTAGACCATGAATTATTAACCCTTAGATCAGGAATCCTGACCTTTTAGATCATGATTCTGGTCGAATTATGGGCTTTAAATGTACTCTGGTCGACGGCTTTTCGACCATGTTCCAGGTCGAATTTCGATCAGGATTCTAGTCGAATTATGGGCCATTTTTGCAATCTGATCGAAGCAATTTCGATCAGGAATACTGACCCCTTGGTTCAGGATTTTTGACTTGGGATCCTGACCTCTCAAATCAGGAATTCTGACCCCTTAGATCTGGATTCTGGTCGAATTAAGGCCATTTTCTTCACTCTAGTCGAAGGCTTTTTGATCAGCATCCTGACCTTTTAGATCAGGTTTTTTGACTTGGAATCCTGACCTCTTAAATCAGGAATCCTGACCCCTTAGATCAGGATTCTGGTCGAATTAAGGTCATTTCTTCACTCTGGTCGAAGGCTTTTCGATCAGCATCCTGACCTCTTAGACCAGGATTTTTGACTTGGAATCCTGACCCTGTAAATCAAGAATCCTAACCATTTAGATCAGGATTTTTGACTTGTAAATCAGGAATCTTGACCTCTTGGATCATAATTCATAACCCTCAAACCTGAATCCACAATCCTTAGATCTGGATTGAGATTGAATTATGGGTTTTCTTGGTACCCAACTCGAGGGGTTTTCAACCTGGGTCGAGGTCAATCATGACTAATGTTTAACTTTTAAATTGATCTTTGGATAGCCCTATGCAAAACTACTCATAATATTTACTCATTCCTCACATTCTTTGAGCCTTCCATTGGATGGAACGTGGCCTATTCGAGCCTTCAATTGAATGGAACGTGGCCGATTTAAGCCTTCAACTGAATGGAACGTGGCATATTTGGGCCTTCATTTTTACTTAGTCTGATCAGGTGGTGTGTCCTAACCAGATGCTCAGATACGATAAACCTTGAGGTTTGGGGTATGCCAAGTCTGGGCACCACATTTCTTCCAAACGTTTCCAGCTTGTAAGAGCCTCATTCTTGAATTGTTATCCAGTTCTAGCATCAGGATTGGTGGAGGTCCATATCTACTTATCACACTTTCCCAAAAGAATTGTGTCATTTACTTGATGGTTATCTTGGATTGGGGTTTGGCCTCAGTCTACTTCATGAAGAAATCATACAACTATCACGAACTTTCTTTAGGCATTTGCCACTGGGAATGAACTGAGAACACCTATCCCCCACATTGCCATTAGGAATTGGGGAACTGAAGGTTTTCAACATTTCAGGGGATTGATCAATAGTTAAGTATTTTTGGAGACCGATCGCACATAATTCTTGGCATTAACCATCATGTCTGGCCAGTAAAATCCCAAGCGGGTCATCTTATGGGCAAGGGTCCTACCCCTCGAGTGTTGCCCCCAGATTTCCACATGAGATTCTTTCTGGGTTAACTTCACATTTTTAAGGCCCTAGTATACTAACTGACAACTTCCATGTCTCTCAGGCATTGTTGGGTAACTAACCGGTTTCCTGGTGAGCCTTTGTAGGATCTATCCAATAGCTTTCCACACCTGCAGGTGTTATCAGCTTTTCTATCATTACTTCAGGTCTTTAAGACTTGGAATTGAAAACTTCGATAGAATTATCTAACTCTGAGGAGGGAAACTTAGGTTGGACATCAGCCTTTACGTTTTCCTTCCTCTGGATGTACTTCATGTAACACTCATTGAATTGAGTCAAGCTTCAAGTATTTTGTCGTGGTTCCAGCCCTAGCCTCAAACTCACCTTTCACTTGTGGTATTACCGATCTTGAGTCTCCACAGACTTTGAGGTTTTTGACCCTCGGGCCTCAAGCCAAGTCCGACTATCACGGTTTTGCATTCAGCCTCGTTGTTTGTCGTTGGGAAATCCAACTTCGGGTCATACTCAAGCATGAGCCCATCGGGGTATGTTCTGACTTAATTTTGTTTTTCATTCTCCATCAAAATTGAGCATCCAATACTCTTGAGTACCGCTCTTCAATCTTCCTTCTCTAATTCCTTGCCCTCATATGGTATTACCTCCTACCCCCGACTTCTTGGTTGTCAATGGTGTATTCAACCATGAAGTAGTGAGTGTGTGGGGATTTATTGTGGTTACTTTATCTCATACAAGACCTTTCTCACGTAACAGATCGGTTTTTGAACCTTGTCTTCCTCTTTCACGAGGATGACACTCAAAGCCGTATCAAATACAGCTAAATATAGATAGAGTAACTTTCCATAATTCAGTTATGAACACGTGGAGGTTTCATTTCAAGAATTGCTCTACCCTTATCGGGGTTGGCCTCAATTTCCATGCTTGGAGACCATAAAACCCAAAAATTTTCCTGATCTTATTGGTGCATTAAGTCAGATTCAATATCATCCTGTGGTGCCTTAACACCTCAAATACCTCATAAGAATGCTCTATGTGATGTGCCTTATCGAGACTCTTGATTAACATGTCATTTACATGGACTTCTATATTCTTCCCAATAAGATGCTCAAAAATCTTATTCATACATCTTCAATATATCGCCTCTTTGGGACGTCACCTTTGTTGCACTGGTCAATGTTATCATTCTTTGGTAGGGGAAAGTAGTCAATGAGACATGCATCTTTCATATCAATGAATTCAATACACATCCTTCATTCTCCATTGGCCTTCCTGCTTCTTGGAATAAAAATTTCTTTTCTTCCATTTCATCGTCTCCCTATTCGGGTGGACGTCTAGTTTACGTAATTAATTGGGGGTTGACCCCTGGCATATCTGCTAATGTCCAAGGAAATACAACATTGTTCTCTTTTAGGAATGCATCCAATTTGCCCTTCAAGGGTTCATTCTTTCCTTGTTCCACGTTTATGGGGGATGCAAAACTTTTCTCATGAAGTTTTCATCAATGAATGGGACAATATGTGGCCTACTTAATCCTTTAAAGGAGCTGACTGAGTTCGGGGGCAACCGACTATACCATCATTGTGTCATGCCCCCCATGGTTTGAGGGAATGCCCTACACTTGATTGCATTTGTCATGGGTTAAAGTTAGTAGTTTATTGGAGGATGTCCTCACATGATTAGTGGGATCTCCTGCCCCATTACACACCTCGATAGTGGGCTTCTTGAATTTCCTTGAGATATAAGCATTCATTATCTCGTTGGTGAAGGAAAAGATTGGATCGTCACGATCTCCTAAAGGCATCGAGCCATCGGGATCAGCCCTTTGTGAATCAACCATTCTCCTCCTAGGGTTATCACTCGCATTAATAAAATAGGTGATCTTAGCCCTTGGGGGTTGCCTAGCCTATTGTATTTCCATGTTTTTCTTTAATATTCGGATATGTGCTTCACGAGCGAGTATCCTCCATCCTAAAGTCTTGGGAGCCAATCCTTTAGATCCACGGGGTTGAGAAGGTCCTGACCCTCCATCGAGATCCTTGCCTGGTTCTCCTTCTGAGATAGTTATCTTCATTAGAGGATGATGAATCGTCAACAATAAAGGGTTCGGAAAAATCACTATTCATTAATTGGCGTTCTAGGCCTTGAATGCATTGAGGCACGTATGCCTCATGTTGATGGCCATTTTGACTATTGATGATTGACATCCCATTGGTAGGAGCCTAAGTTCATTGTGTAATGACAAAGATGGACATCTGTAGTCCTAATGGTGCGCTAAAGGGGCGACACCACCATCCGGAGGAGAATCAGGCAAGTATCTCGAAGGAGAACCACTAATGAAGATAACTATCAACCACGAATTGTCCATAAATTCGTTGAACCTACAATCGGTTGTTGTGGATTGTATTTTGAACCCCCAAATCCTTTCTGCTATGTCTTGAAGAGCCGTTCCTTGAGTCCCTCGGGGTTGAGAATGTACTACTCCTCCGGCGGGCTACTTACCTTGACATCTCTTGTTGCTGCGGACTCGTTTAAATTCCTGTTCCCAGAGGGTCCAACCCTTGAATAGTGGTATGTGTTGGCTGAATTCCAACAATGGTGATCAGAACGCGTATTAAGGCTAGTGGATCATCACATCCATTTTTTTTATATCCATGTATTTCCCATGGTTGACGTCTTCGTCCCACAGACGGCGCCAAATGTTGTGAAATAAAAACTAGGGTGTAATTAATTCGTATATTGATTGCTAGGGAATGAGAGCTTCGAGCTTTAATGGTGGCTGCTCTTGTTGTCGGGGACTAACTCGGTCCTAACAAGATGCCTACGTACCTTGATGAATATCAAGAATCAAGCCAAAACGTAGTTCTTGGTGATGCCCTCGGGGGCTATGGCGGCAGGGGCACACCAAGGACGTAACGGCTTGTATGTCCTTATTCGAGGATTAAGCCTAAAACATCGGTGACGTATTGAGCTATGCCCAAAACATTTTTTTAGAGAATGAGGGGTCTGGTCCTTTATATAGGCATTGGGTGCCTTGGAATTAGGATATGGTTTGGTGTCTTGGTGGACAAGTTACCCACTTTAGATAGAATTCTGGATCCTTCCATGAGGGAGGCTGATTCGTATTGGACTCGTATGTCTTGGGGGCTACTCGTTGAATGGATTGGTTCCCTTTTGGACTCAATAATAGAGTCTTTTTATTGACTGATTTATCAACAACGAATTTATTATTTAATTTAGGGTATTGGGCCTCATTACTGGCCTTTGACCTTGGACCAGCCTAGGTTTATTCAATGTAACATTAAATGTATTTTTAGGGCTTACTTTCAGCCCATATCACAAATATAATTATGTTTTTTAAATTGAATATAATTATATCTAATATTAGAAAATAAGTTTATTTGATTGATGGAAGTATTATATTCAAATACGAAAATAAATAAATTTTTAATGATCAAAATCAAATATAATTAGATTTTTTAAATTGAAAAGAACTTTCAATTTAAAAATTTGTTATTTTATTTTCTTTTCAATTTTCGAGTAGTTAAATATATTTTTTAGTCCAAAAATATAAATGACAGAGAACAAAATGAACATACGACCTCATTTTATGTGATTATTAAACGTTTATATTTTTAACTTTTATCTAGTATAGTAAATTTAGAAAGAACTAAAATTAGTGCCCTCGTTTTGATTTTATAATAAATTGACAGTGCATGGACTATTCTCTTTAAGTTAAAATTTAGATTAATAGTTTCTTTTTGAAACATAGGTAATTAGTTTTAGTTCGGATCCCTAGTGAATGAACCATAAACAGGTCTAAACAATTATAATCTATTCCATTTCCAAGAAATATATTAATCTCTCTTTTCAATTATTAACAGGTTAATGACCGAACTTAATTATAAATATTTATCCTTTATAAAATATCCAAAATATTGTAGAATATTTAAATTTAAAAAAATAATAAAATATAAACATAAAAGCATACACATATTTATGATTCTCTAGACTAAATTTTTGAAAAAATTACTATCTTAAGCCTATGGAATTCAGATTATAATAAATACACTTTTCTAAAAATTTGGATGCAAAAAGCAAAAGAATAGGAAAAAATAGACTAATCGTGTATCTAAACATTTAGAATATTATATACTTATTTCTAAAAATACGAAACAAAATTAGAAACATTATAAATCAAATTTTTCTAGATTTTGTCAATTGAAAAAAAATGCGAAAAAGAAAGTTCATTTTTTTTAGAATGTAAAAAACATTTTCTTGAATATTATTTCCTTATTGCTAGCTAATGGATGATTCTACTTCTTTGAACTTATGGTGTGTGACCAATCCTACAAATTCTTGAATTTTGTTAAATAAAACTAAAAAAATAAACATTACTAAGACGTTCCGCTAGATATAAGAAAAAAGGGTCCAATATCACAATTTTAAAGTAATTGGTCTAAAATATAGCAACTCAAAACACCCAAAATATCAAATTCTCTTCCTTCCTCAACTTTACTCTTTTTTTCTACTACCACATTCAAATCTTTTACAATCTTTCTCTACCTTCCTCCTTCCTCGTTGGTAACTCCAGTTAGGGGTGTACACGGGTCGGGTTGGCCGGGTTGGAGCATTAAAACAACCCAACCCATTTTAAATCGGTTTGGAAATTTTTAACCCGACCCATAAAAATTAAATTTATAACCCAACCCTATTTGTTATAGATCGGTTTAGGTTGGTTTGGGTCGGTTTGAATGGATTCCAATAAAAAGTGAATGTCAAAACCAATGTGCTGCCTGATGCAGTTTTCCAGACTGTTGCAAAAACTGGGAAGAGGACCGAGTACTGGGAATCAGCATCAGGAGCAGCTGAATCAAAGCCAACAGAAACCGTCGCTTAATGTTCTGTCTCATATCTATTTAAAAGTAATTAGCTAGTGCAACCTGGAGAAAATTTGCTCCAATCTGCATGTCTCTATATATGAAAAATCCTAGCTTGATGAAGCTCAGTGACTTAAATTATGAGCAAACTTAGTCATAAAAGGATCAGATTATTACACCAGTACCAATCTATTTCACAAAATTAAAGGTAAGATATAACCTATCATGGCGAAAGTGCGAAGTGCTCAAAGAAATGGAACATTCAAACCAAAGATAACAAATAAAAACATAATATATTAAACAACTACTACATGTAAAATGCCCTTACATATATTTACTAAATGCCCCCGGGTTGGGTTGGGTTGGCCCAAAATAATCTAAACCCATACCCAACCCATTAAAGTCGGGTTGGAGTTGATTTAACCCAATTACGTAACGGTTTATAATTTTTCGGGTTGGGTCGGCCGAAAATAGGGCCGGTTTGGTTCGGGTTGGTTGGTTTGGCCGACCCATGTACACCCCTAACTCCAGTTAGAGGTGAGCTTCCAAAATGTCACTAAATTTCACTTTTTTTTTCATTCATGTCGTAAACGTTATTTTTCCCTCATAATGGCTCAAAACATCGTCCTTGCTAGAATTCAGCAACTGGAGACTATGGAGAATCATCTGTACCTCATTTTTCATCTAATTTTATCAACTTCAAGTTATTTCCTTTTTCCCTCAGGCAGAATTAGGATTCTAAAACTTCTAAACACGATCTAATTGAAAGTTGGGGAGTATTCTAAACGATCGTTTTCATTGTACAAACATTTATCCAAACCCCTAAAATCTTTGAATAGTATATGTTTATTTGATTTTAGGTGTTCACACAAGTACTGTTAGTTTTTTTTTTTTGTTAAATAGGTGAATTATAGATTTTTTTGTTAAATAAATGAATTAGATGGATTGATAATTCAATTAGATGGATTTATTAGAAATACATTAGTAAAAATTTTGTTTTTGAAGATGTCTAGTGTAAATCTAGCAAATGTGCATTCATGTTAGTTCGCTCATTTCGTCTTCATTTACTTTAAGGTCATTAGTGAATAACTTGCTATTCATGTTACTTAGCTTAATTGTAATGTAAAAATTTACTTTTCACATCTTCTGTTGTGCATCTGATGATTTTGCATACAGGGTTTGGTAAACGGCCAACTGGAAGAGTGTTATGTATTAGCACACGAATATGGGGGAATGAATCCTTTGCTGAATTTTGCTTAATACATTCTAACAAAGTGCAAGCACTTACATAGGGAGGATGGATAATATCTTGTACGTATCAATGTCCACATAATTCGGTCTGTCGTGTTTTTAAGTTAATGTTATTCTAGTACATTCTTACTTCTTTTGTTTATCTATTTAATTTTTGAATTTAGGAATGACAAAAGTAATTTCGACCAAATATTGTCGAATTTAGTCCAGCTCCTAAATTCGACCAAATTCGATCCAAATTAGTCGTGCTGTTATTTTCGACCAAATCGGGTTGAAAATAGTAAATTTTAGATGAAAAGAATTTTTTGTTGCCACATGTCACGTTTCTATTGGCTAAGGAGGAAGCACATGAATTGCCACATGTATTGCTCTATAAAATTAATCTAGATCATCCATTTATTTTTTAAATATTTCATCCTAGCCATTAATTTAATTACATTCATTTCTTTCTCTTTTATATTCCTCATCCATTCATATTCTCTCATAAACACTCTTTTATACTTTACTCCATTCTTCTTCTCTAACAAACATACACATCAATTTATGTACATCAATTTTTATTTTTATTTTTATGTTCTTGAGTTTTAATGAATCAAACCAACATTTAGAGCCATTATCGGTATCCTATTTGAACGCTCTTATAGTCGAATCGAAGCCTTCATTATCCTCTATCCAAAAACATCATCAGATTTTGTGGGGATATAATTTATGAATTTCTCCTAGTTTTAGTTTGGATCCCTAGTGGATGAACCACAAACAAATAAGTCTAAACAATTATAATCTATTCCATTTCCAAGAAATATATTAATCTCTCTTTTCAATTATTAACAGGTTAATGACCGAATTTAACTATAAATATTTATCCTTTATAAAATTTCCAAAATATTGTAGAATATTTAAATTTATAGAAACAATAAAATATACACATAAAAGCATACACATATTTATGATTCTCTAGATTAAATAGAAGTTGGACTAAATAGAAGTGAGTTATCCTTAATCTTTTAAAAAAATTACTATCTTAAACCTATGGAATTCTGATTAAAATACATACCCTTTTCTAAAAAATTGGATGTAAAAAGCAAAAGAATAGGAAAAAAATAGACTAATCATGTATCTAAACTTTTAGAATATTATTTACTTATTTCTAAAAATACGAAACAAATTAGAAACATTATAAATCAAATTTTTCTAGATTTTGTCAATTGATAAAAAATGCAAAAAAAAAAAAATTCATTTTTTTAGAATGTAAAAATCATTTTCTTGAATATTATTTCCTTATTGCTAATAGATGATTCTACTTCTTTGAACTTAGGGTGTGTGACCAATCCTACAAATTCTTGAATATTGTTAAATAAAAATAAAAAAAATAAACAAATTTAAAAAACAAATACTAAGACGTCCTTGATCCAAAATATCAAGTTCTCTACCTTCCTCAACTTGACTCTTTTCTCAACTATCACATTAAAATCTTTTACAATCTTTCCAAAATATCGATAAATTTTACTCTCTTTTTTTCATTCATGTGGTAAATGTTATTTTTTCCTGATTGATGGCTCAAAACATCGTCCTTGCTAGCACTACGCCATAAGTGAGCATACGCAACCCTTTTTACAAAGCGTTTCGTTAGATAGAAATTATGGGTCTTTTGCAACTGAGCTGAACTGGTGTTGCGTTAGATATAATTTAGTATTTCATATTACCCACGGTGTTTCACATCATGCAACACTAACTGCTGGTGTTGCGTTAGATATTTTTTTATTTTAATAAATGGTAACGTGGCAGAAGTGGGACCCACATGTGTTGACGTGGCATTTGCTGACGTGGCAATTGTGGGACCCACAATTACTAACGTGGCAGAAGTCGGACCCACCTATGATGACGTGGCATTTGGTGACGTGGCAGAAGCGTTGCATTAGATAACAATAGTGTTGCATTTGTTGTTTGAAGTGTTGCATTAGATATATATATTTTTAAAAAATCTGACGTGGCAGGTGTGGGACCCACCACTACTGACGTGGCAGTGTAGGACCCACAAGGGTGACGTGGCAGGAGGCCCACCAATGCTGATGTGGCACTTGTGGGACCCACAATTGCTGATGTGGCAGAAGTGGGACCTACCTATGCTGATGTGGCATTTGCTAACGTGGCAGAAGCGTTGCATTAGATAATAGTAGTGTTGCATTTACTGTTTGATGTGTTGCATTAGATATTTATATTTTTTTTTAAAAATCTAAAGTGGCAGGTGTGGGACCACCACTGTTGACGTGGCAGTGTGGGACCCAAAAGGGTGACGTGGCAGGAGTCCCACCAATGCTGACGTGGCAATTGTGGGACCCACAATTGCTGACGTGGCAGAAGTGGGACCCACCTATGCTTACGTGTCATTTGTTGACGTGTCAGAAGCGTTGCATTAGCTAACAGTAGTGTTGCATTTGCTGTTTGAGGTGTTGTATTAGATATTTTTTTAAATAGTCTTGTCCCGAATGATGAATCTATTTTTTTAAATTATTTTTTCGATGTTCCAATCACACAGGTGTCAAGATATATCGATTTTAGTGATGTGGTAATTTTTTAAAAAATTTCCTATATTTGTTTCGTTTGGTAACGGTCAAACCGGTCAAATTCGACCTTCCTTTTAACTAATCTTGTCCCGAATGATGAATCTATTTTTTTAAATTAGTTTTTCGACGTTCCAATCGCACGGGTGTCAAGATGTAACAATTTTAGTGATGTGGTAATTTTTTAAAAAATTTCCTATATATATTTGGTTTGGTTTTATGACGGTCAAACAGGTCAATGTCGACGTTCCTTTTAACTAGTCTTGTCCCGAACGATGAATCTATTTTTTAAAATTATTTTTTTGACGTTCCAAACGCACGGGTATCAAGATATAACGATTTTAGTGATGTGGTAATTTTTTAAAAAATTTCCTATATTTACTTGGTTTGGTTTGGTAACGGTCAAACCGGTCAAAGTCGACCTTCCTTTTAATTAGTCTTGTCCCGAATGATTAATCTATTTTTTAAAATTATTTTTTTGACGTTCCAAACGCACGAATGTCAAGATGTAACGATAGTGATGTGGTAATTTTTTAAAAAATTTCCTATATTTATTTGGTTTGGTTTGGTAACGGTAAAACCGGTCAAAGTCGACCTTCCTTTTAATTAGTCTTGTCCCGAATGATGAATCTATTTTTTAAAATTATTTTCTCGACATTCCAAAAACATAAGGATGTTAATATCTAACAATTTTAGTGATGTGGTGATTTTGTTTCGTTTGATTTTATAATAGACAAAACGGTCTAAGTACACTTTTCTATTAACTAGTCTTGTCCCGAATGATGATTCAATTTCTTTAAATTATTTTTTGTTGATCTAAGCGTTGCATTATACTAATTTATTTTTAAAATTATAAAAATTCAAAATATATACAACAACATCTAAATTTTAATCTATTTTTTACTTTAAAATTTGATAAATAATATATTATAAACTGCAACTAGTTTTACAAGTATCAATCTTGTTATTAATTTTCTAAAATTTTGTAAATTTAAAATCAAAAAATTTAAATCGTACCATACAAAAAAATTTAAGAACTAATTTGTTTTTGTGATAAAAAGAGAGTGAGTACACCTGGTCGTGCACATGTTCCAAGGTGAAAATTTTGGGCGGATATTTTCCCCCAAACGAAATAATTCACACAAACTTAAACTCACATCAAGAAGTACTCCGCTCATCCTCTCTCTTTCTCTAACTCTCAACTCTCTACGCAAATTCATTTCTATTTCCGATTTACAAACTCTACACCTTTAATCGTTTGATTGGTGGTTGAATACAAATTCTCTCGATTTACAACTCATCTATATTTCCTATTAATTATGCATAAAACTCATTTCAATTTTTTTGAAATTGCAGCTAATTAGGGCTTCAACTTTGGGATTTTTATTTCACATGTAATCTCCAACTTATATTTAGGGTTTTGTTTCGTGTTTGGGGTTTGTATGTTGTGCTGGTTTGTTGGGGCTATGTTATAAGTTAATTACTCTGATTTTTCTTTATTTTTGTAAATTTGTTAATTAGGTGCTGTAAAGGATGCTATAAATTTGTCCAAGATTTTTGATTTTTTGATTTGTAGAGGTTTGGAGTTTGGATGCCCTTGATTTGTGATCTCATTGTAGGTATTACTCCTCCAATGATTCTTCCTCCTCTTGATATTGAATGGGTTTAGTTTTGTCACACTTTGAATCTGGTATGCCTTTGGCTAATTAAAGTCCTTTCTAAATAAATTTCATTTGGGTGAGAAACATGATAAAATATTCTATTTTGGGTTGAAAAATTGGAAAATAAGACTAGGAGAGTATATGTTTATGTAATTGATCTTTATACTGCACTTCTTGGTTCTTTATAAGGATGATCCTGCATGCGTTGCTGCTCGAAATGATGGAAAGGCACTAGTTAATGGCTTGTGGGTTGCTCAGAGTTATGAATTGGGGATGCCTCTTGGTACCGATTCTGTAAGTTTATTCTATTCAGTCCTGCATACATTTTTCATAAATCATAGAGAGGTTCTTCATTTCTGTATTCAAAGTTTGCAAGTAAAATATTAAGCAGCCTATAGGGATTGCTTTTTGTTTGTAATGCACTTATATTTTCTACTTTTAATTAGTAGTTTCTGAGAACATAAATTGTTAGGCTAGTTATGTAGCTTCTGAACAACAGTGTAGATCATTTGCATACTTTGCAGACTGCATTGCTATCTTTCGTAACTGCTCAAATATTGTTTTTAGATCATTTTCATATTGTTTTTGCAAGTTTGTATTGTAGAAATTAATTGTATATACTCAATATCAGGTAATTGCTCTTTCCAAGTCATCTCACATTGTGCTAATGGTTCTTGTCGCTTCAAAAGTAAGTGTACCATTTACCCCGGGGTATTTATATCGGGTGGAAATAGTTCATTGTACTAAACATTTTATTTCTACTGACATTGATTTATATGTCATAGGTTACCTTCCTGCAAACACATGCTTAAATGTCCTTGAAGAGTTTACTTATCTAATAGGTGGTTTCAAGTATGTATACTTAACAGTTACTTTACACATGTAAATACTTTAACTACTTTTTTGCTGAAAAAAATACTTTTATTCATCTGACCCTAACTCAACAGAAATTACATTGTAATCTAAACAATTTATAAATTGTACGTTAGTACTTAGTACTCTACCATCTACATTATGATCTGGAATTCTATTCATGTGAGAGCTTTAAAGACAAAAATTAATTAATATGCATGCCTTAGTTCCCTGAAAACAATTTGACAACCAAATCCTCCATGTTGAACTTTATTAGACACCCATACATGTTTGAATCAGTACTTGTTTCCTAACAAGAAAGTTAAAAAAAGATTGTATATATTCATCACCAGAATCCGATAATCGAGTACTTATGAAGTCTGTCCCAAAAAAAAGATTGAACAGTCATTTTGTGGGATGCATTGCAGTACTTGAAAAAGCTGCGCTTACATGTGTAATAAAGTCAATCTTTTGAGATGAAAACCTGTGGTTGCCCTAATTTGTGGAATGCTTTTGTTTATGGTGTCGTGCGTATCTGGTTATAGGATAAACAGAGAGATATCAATTGAATGTTAGAGTGAGAGACACATAGAGAGAAAAATAGAGAGACAGAGTATTATACTTGTCATTGGGACATATGACAGTAAAAGGTTATTGTCGTATATATACCTTTGTTTCTTTGCTTTATATTTTCGTTATTTGTAAAGCTTGTTGAGGAATTTGAAAGATGCATCCTTAGTTACTTTGCTTTCCACTGGAGGCATGCTCATACTATGATCAGTCATGTAATGAAGATCTACATAAACAACTGTTTCCATAAAAATATATCTCTGTCTAATTGCTAATGTTATATTTCCACATGTAGGTGTTGGGTTCTGACTCGGAGCCCAAGAAGAATTTTAAGCACATCGTCATGGCAGCAACTAGGTGCAATTTTCTTCTTGTTCTTGTTCTCACATATTGCCGCGTGGTTAGCTAGTATTAAAGATACTTAATAAACAAAAGATATGCAAAAAACAAGAACAGACCAAACATTGAACTTTGTCCCTTTGTAATTACCACAAGTCAATGAGTATGAAATTTATAAGGCCGAGTCTTTTATACCAAGTACTTGTAATTTGACAGTTGTAAGTTGGGTTTATGTTAACTTTGTCCCTTTTTTCTTTGCAGTGCCATTTACATTTACAGAATAAGGAATTCGTTCCTTGGCAATCCATTATCTAATACCTATCTGGATTTGACAATTGGATTGATGCCACATTTTCAAGCAATTAAGATGATAATTATATTCCAATGACTCATGCGGCTCCACTTAGTAATTTTTTTGTAGCTTTAACTAGCTAGTATTAGAACTTTGTAATTTAGTATTTTTGCAGTTAGAATTTGCGTATTTTCAAAGTTAGGATGGTTTTATGTATAAATAAAGCAACCATTTCAATTTTTTTTTAAAACTGTTGCATTTGACTATATATGTTATATGATGTTGCATTATGGTATATTTAGTGTTGCTAAAAATACTTCTGATGTTGCAAAAAAATGATGTTGCATTAGACCAAACTAGTGTTGCATTAGATAATGGGCCCCATTATTAATGTGTCACCATGTGGGCCCCACTACTGACGTGGCACCCATATGGGCCCCACTGCTGACGTGGCATCTAGGTGGGTCTCATTGTTGACGTGGCATCTTGCTGACGTGGCACCTCGTGGGATCCAATGCTGATGTGGCATGTGGGCCCCACTGCTGACGTGGCACCATGGTGTGCCCCACTGTTGAAATGGCTGAATATCTTATGCAACACCATTTGGTGTTGCCTTTACCTGCTTTTGGTGTTGCATAAGGCCTCTTATGCAATACTTTCGTGGTTTTGCAATAGCTTAGAAAAACCGTTGCATTAAGTATCACTTTAAACTCTGTTTAGTTGTTAAACACTGTATATGATTATTTGTTTTTGACATCATCAATTATCTATTAACTTCTGCATTTTTGCTAATGAACAAGTTGGGGGAAATTGTTAGATGTAATTGATGTAATGTTTCAGTGTTTAAGTGTAATAGTGATATATCAGAGTTTAACTGAAAGGAAGTCAGAGTTTGGTAAAGTCTGACTGACGGAAGCTGGACAGAGTTTAGTAAAATCTGTCTGGAAGCAGCGCGTACAGAGTCAACAGAAGATATTAGAGATCAATTAAAGATTGATATGGAAGCGAGATCTTTGGAGACTGGATAGCTATCAAAGAGATCGAGTTGACTTAGGAGACGTGTGACAATCTATAATTGATATCATTCTATAGCTGATTATTAGGAATATCAATTAGAGATTGTATCGAAGCTGTATATTTTATAAATACAGTTAGGTTAACCCTAGAAGGGTATCGTGCATCGAACTATCTTTATTGTAACCTAGCAGCTCTTTGTGATAGTTTACATCACGAAGAGGGTTTTTAATATCAGAAGTTTTAAAGTGCATAATCATCTTACTTGTTAAACTCTCATACGAATTTGATTATTAATTGTGTATTCGGCCAAACAAGTGGTATCAGAGCCAATCTGTTACTTTATTACAGGTTAAGATCCAAACATAACAATAATCATGTCAGCAATTCCTCCACCAACAACTACTAGTTCTGAAAAGGCTCCTACAACTGTGAGTCGTTATGAACCAATCAGGGTTCCTATTCTCAGGCCATCAGAGTATGCCATGTGGAAGGTCAAGATGACTATGTTTCTGGAGGCTACAGATCCAGAATATCTTGACAGGATTTACGAAGGACCTCACAATCCTACAAAGCTATCTGCTGCAACTGCTGGTGAAGAAGCTAAAATAGTTCCAAAGGAAAAGAAGGACATGACTCCTGAAGATCTATCATCAATTGCTAAGGATGTGAAGGTTAGGCATTTACTGCATAGTGCTTTAGACAATGTTATGTCTAACAAAGTGATTAACTGCACCACTGCAAAAGAGATATGGGATGCTCTTGAAGTCAGATGTCAAGGAACTGCTGCTATTAAGAAGAATAGGAGAAACATACTCACACAAGAGTATGAGCACTTTGAGGCTAAACCTGAAGAGACCATGACAGAAACATTTGATAGATTCTGTAAATTGCTTAATGATCTGTCATTGGTCAACAAAGAGTATGATCTAGAAGACTCAAATCTCAAGTTTCTTCTTTCTCTACCTGAAAAGTGGGATGTGAAAACAACCACTATTAGAGACAACTATGAACTTGCTGAAACAGAGATTGATGAAATCTATGGGCTGCTCAAAACTCATGAATTGGAAATGGAGTAGAGAAACAGGAGATCAAGCAGGAAGGCAAAGTCTGTTGCTCTTAAGGTTGAAGAGAAGCCTCAGAAGAAAGAGGCATCAAGAAGGAAAATGAAGGGAAAAGCTTTGGTCATACACTCAGAAAGTGAATCATCAAACTCTGATTGTGATTCAAACTCTTCTGAATCATCTGACTCTGAGGATGATGAAGAAGAAATGAGGAAAATGGCTGTGTTGATGGTGAAGACCTTCAAGAAAATGGGTTTCAAGAATTTCAAGAAAGGGAAAAGGTTTTCTAGAGATTCAAATGAAGACAGAAAAAGCTTCAGGAAGTCTGATAAGAGAGATTCAAGGGGGAAAAAGGATAAGTCTGAAATTCAATGCTACAAGTGCAAGGAGATGGGTCATTATGCTCCTGAGTGCAAGAAGGGTAAAACTGGAAAAGTACTCATCACAAAAGGCAGAGATTGGGCAGACACTTCAGATTCTGATGAAGAAATTAACTATGCTCTCATGGCTACTACTGAATCAGAAACTACTGAAAATCAGGTACCTCTAACTACCTATGCTTATAATATCGATGACATTTCTCAATTAAGAATTTATCTTAATTCATTGCATATAAGTTATAGGGATCAAACTTTAGAGAATGAGAGGATAAAATCTGAAAATTCTGAACTTAAGGTTAGAAATAAACTTGTTGAAGAAAAACTTGATAACATGCAACAAGTTCAGAAATAGAGAGATGATGTTGTTTCTATATAACAGGATTTGATTCAGAAATATAAACAACTAGAATCTGAGTTGGAGGAAGCAAATAAGAAAATTAGGACTTGGACTAATTCTGGAAGGACACTCAACAGATTTTTCAAACAAACACTGTTGGTCTAGGTTATAATGAGGGAGATGAACTAAGATTTCAAAATCAAGTTAAAATCAGACCTCATTTTGTACATGGAGCTAACAAATTTTTGTCTGACAATGAAAAAGAAGCTGTTAAAAGTGAACCAGTAAAAACTAGTGTTAAACAGGTTAATATTGGTTCAATGACAGATAAACAACTCAAATATAAACTGAAGGAGTTAAAATCTGTTAAGAGACAGGGAGTGTCAAATAAGAACAGAAATGGAAAAGTAGGCATCACTTCAGGAAATAAACCAATGCTTGCTAGTTATGCTCCAAGAAAGACATGTCATAATTGTGGTAGTACTAAGCATCTTGCAAATTTCTGCAAGAAAAACAAAAATATAAATTCTTTACCTTCCAAGTCTGAGGTAAAGAAGGATTTTGCTAGAACTAAGCCACAGACTTTATGCACACACTGTGGAAGCACTTGGCATTCCATTTATACTTGCAGAGAGTATCATGCTATCTATCATAATTACTATGAACTGAAACCCAATCTGAAATGGGTTAAAGTTAATACTGCAAGTGTAAACTCTGATACTGTTAGCTCAAACTCTAATAATGTTTATTCCGCTGCTAAAGCTAACAAAGTTAAGAATGTCAAAGGATCCAAGCAAGTCTGGATCCTTAAATCTAATCCTCAGTAATTGCTTATGATTGCAGGGCAACAGGGAGGCAACCCTAGTTGTGGATAGTGGATGTTCAGGACACATGACTGGAAATAAAGCCCTGCTATCAGACTATGAGGAGAAGGCTGGCCCAAAAGTTTCCTATGGTGATGGCAATGTAGGAAGAACATTGGGATATGGCAATATTAATCTTGGAAATGTCATCATCAACAATGTAGCTCATGTCCCAGGACTCAAGCATGACTTGCTATCTGTGTGTCAAATATGTGACAAGGGATATCATGTAGATTTTCAACCTGAATATTGTGAAGTTATCAGCAAATCTACAGGAAAGGTTGTTCTAGTTGGTCATAGGCAAAACAACATTTATGAAATCAAGCTTTTAATAGACTCTGTTGGAAAAGCTGTTTGCCTGTCTACAAGAATGTCTAGTGAAGAGAGTTGGAAGTGGCACAAGAAACTCTCACATTTGAACTTGAACAACATCAATGAATTGATCCGAAAGGATCTTGTAAGAGGACTCCCAAAGGCTCTGTTAAATGTTGATGGCCTATGTGATTCATGTTAAAAGGCCAAGCAAAGGAAGTCATCTTTCAAGAGCAAGACAGAATTTTCAATCACTGATCCTTATCATCTTCTGCATGTTGATCTCTTTGGTCCAGTAAATGTTATGTCTATAGCAAGGAAGAAATATGCTTTAGTCATTGTTGATGAATACACTAGATTCACTTGGGTGTATTTTCTAGCAAAGAAGGATGAAAATACATTAACTCTGATGGAGCATGTGAAGCTTCTGGACAAAGGATCAAGTAACAAAGTCAGAATCATCAGAAGTGATAATGGAACTGAGTTCAGAAATGCAACAATGGAAGAATTCTGCAAGGACAATGGAGTGAAGCAAGAATTTTCAGCACCTGGTACACCACAACAAAATGGTGTAGTTGAAAGGAAAAATAGAACCTTGATTGAAGCTGCCAGAACTATGCTTGATGAAACAAAATTGCCAACTTATTTCTGGGCAGAAGCTGTTCAAACTGCTTGTTTTACTAAAAATGCTACACTGATCAATAAGCATAGAAAGACACCATATGAGATGGTGAAGAAAAAGAAGCCTAACCTGAAATACTTTCATATTTTCGGGTGCAAGTGCTTTGTTTTGAAGACTCATCCTGAACAGTTGACCAAGTTTGAGCTAAAGGCAGATGAAGGAATTTTTGTTGGCTATCCACTGTCAATAAAGGCATTCAGAGTTTACAATCTGAGAACTAAAGTGATCATGGAATCTATACATGTGTCTTTTGATGACAAGAAGATAACTGGAATTGAAGACAAAGATGAATATGATCAACTGAACTTTGAAAATGAAGATTTAAACTCTGTTGAAGTAAACTCTGATCAAACTATTCTGACAGACTCTGTTGAAACAAACTCTGAACCTCTACTGGTAAACACTGGAGAAACTTCTCAGCCACAACAAAGGGAAGAACCAATTGAGGGGGAGCATGATCAAGATGAAGACTCAAACATTGATACTGAGTCAACTGAAAAATCTGGATCAAACTCTGATGATTCAAACTCTGAAAATTCAAATTCTGACTCTGGGTAGCAAGTTCAGGGGGAGTCTCAGAAAATGAAGAAAGTCCACAACAAAATCAGGAGAGCATGGATCAAGGGGGAGGATCACATGCTGACAGAAGTCATTTGCCTTCTGCTAGGAAATTGACTAAATCACATACACCTGATTTGATAATTGGTGATCCAGCTGCAAAAGTGAAAACAAAAAGTGCCACTGTAAGTGAATGTTTGTTTCATGCATTCTTGTCTATAAATGAACCAAAAAAAGTGGAAGAAGCTCTTCAAGATGCTGACTGGATAACAGCAATGCAGGAAGAGTTGAATGAATTTGAAAGGAATGAAGTTTGGACCCTTGTACCAAGGCCAAAGAACAGATCTATTGTTGGTACTAAATGGTTTTCAGAAACAAGACTGCCAGTGAAGGTGTTATCACAAGGAACAAGGCTAGACTGGTAGCAAAAGGCTATTCACAGTAGGAAGGAATAGACTATGATGAAACATTTGCTCCAGTTTCAAGATTGGAGGCAATCAGAATTTTTCTAGCATATGCCTCTCACAAGAAATTCAAAGTGTTCCAGATGGATGTGAAAAGTGCTTTTCTGAATTGGAAGCTTGAAGAAGAAGTGTTTGTTGAACAACCAACAGGATTTGTGGACCCAAAATATCCAGACCATGTCTACAGGCTGGATAAAGCACTCTATGGACTTAAGCAAGCACCAAGGGCATGGTATGAAACTCTGGCTCAATTTCTCTTAGAAAGTGGATTCAACAGAGGTACTATTGACAAAACTGTGTTTTATTTCAAATCTGGGAGTGACTTGCTTTTAGTTCAGATATATGTTGATGACATTATCTTTGGGTCTACTAATGATAAACTCTGTAAGAAATTTGCCAAGATCATGCAATCCAGATATCAAATGAGCATGATGGGAGAGCTTAGTTATTTTCTAGGCCTACAGGTGAAACAAACAGATGATGGTATCTTCATTAATCAAGCAAAATATACCAGAAATCTTCTCAAGAAATTTGGTATGCTTAACTGTTCATCTGCATCAACTCCCATGGCAACAACAACTAAATTGGACAAAGACACAGGAGTTTCAGTGGATATGACAAACTACAGGGGCATGATAGGATCTCTTCTTTACTTGACAGCAAGTAGGCCTGACATCATGTATGTAACCTGTCTTTGTGCAAGGTTTCAGGCAGATCCTAGAGAGCCACATCTGACAGCTATGAAAAGAATCTTCAAGTATCTCAAGGGCACCATATCATTAGGTCTGTGGTACCCCAGAGAATCAGATTTCAAGCTACTTGGGTATTACGATGCAGACTTTGCAGGCTGCAAGATAGACAGAAAGAGCACTAGTGGAAGTTGTCAATTTTTTGGTGACAGACTTGTCTCTTGGTACAGCAAGAAACAGAAATCAATTTCTACATCTACAGCTGAAGCAGAGTATATTGCAGCTGGTAGCTGTTGTGCACAGATCTTGTGGATGAAGAATCAGTTGCTGGATTATGGATTGAGGTACAGTAAGATTCCTATTTACTGTGATAATCAAAGTGTTATTGCTATGACAAGTAATCCAGTACATCATTCAATGACCAAGCACATCAGCATAAGGTACCATTTCATCAGAGAACATGTGGAAGAAGGGAATATTGAACTACATTTTGGGTCTACAGAACAACAGCTTGCAGATATTTTCACCAAACCATTGAGTGAAGCTACATTTACCAGACTGGTCAATGAACTAGGAATGGTCTCTGGTTCTGACTAGGAATGTTGGTTAGATTCAAATTTTACTTATGTATTGTGTTGCTCATATTTTCTTGATTTGTTAAGTGCTAAGTGATCTCTGTTGATTAAACTTTGTTATGCATACTCTGTTAACATGTTTTTCTTCAAACATTGACAAACTCTGTTAAACTCTGTCAGCATGCCTGTATGTCATACACTGTTAATAAGTTTGATAAACTCTGTGAACTCTGAGTTGATTTTTGTCTGAGTGAAAACACCAATGAAGAAATATCCATGGAGCATGATTCTCAACAATTAATCATGAATCTTTCTGAGTTATTGTGATCTAATCTTAGATTGTACAGAAAGTTAACACAGCATGATACTGGTTCATATTTATAGCATCTCTTAGTTTATTTTGTCCTAAACTCTGAGTCTATAAATACTATGTGCATTGCCTTTCATGAATAACTACTGATGTTGATGAGCTCCAAACTCTGTTAGTTATACTCTGGTAGATTAAAATGCTTACTGCAATACCCCAAAGAAAATATATATAGGTTGCTATACTCCTTTGAGATTATGTTGGAGACTAGGATGACCCAGGAACTTATTGGTATATAATATGGGCTAAAATTCTCTGATTTTTGGTGACTAGTCAAAGACTAGGATGACCCAGGAACTTATCAAAATGATAAGGGTTAAAATTTTTGAATTTTTGGTGGCTGGCTCCAACCTCTAATTACTGGAATGAATAGAATAAATATATATATATATATATATATATATATATATATATATATATATATATATATATATAGGGTTTTGCTCAAATGAGAACCCCATCTTATTGTGAGAACTGAGATCTAATCTCAACCACACAAATTTTAAACCTCTTTTAATCACAGCCACACATTAAATACACACCCACCATATACCATACACACTGCACACACACAAATACAAATAATTAAATACAAATAATCGCATCTCCCACAACCACCATCGCATCGGAGCTCCGTTCCATCCTCCTCACTCTCGGCACCGACGCTTCTCCCAAGGAAATCGCTGGCATAATGTCGGAGATCGACGGCGACGGCGACGGTTTCATCGACCTCAACGAGTTCTCTGCGTTTCATCTCGCGAGTTCCGGAGCCGACAGCAAGGTGTTGCGCGACGCTTTCGACGTGTACGATCGCGATAAGAACGGAGTGATCTCAGCGAGTGAATTGCACTACACGTTGAAGAGCTTGGGACAGAAGTGCACGTTGAGAGATTGCGAGAAGATGATTAGCGCCGTTGATGTTGACGGTGACGGTGCTGTTAACTTTGACGACTTTAAGAAGATGATGAATTGCAAGCCTTAATTAGGTTTGTTTTCGAGTTTAATTCCACGGAAAAATAGACTTAGAACTTATTGCGGTGTTTTTGTATAGGTAGCGATTAATGTTATGCTGCAGTTGTATAATTGTTAGGAGGAATCAAATGACAGTGGTGTGTTTTTGTTTAACATTGGTGTTTTTTGTGTGGTGATTTTGTATGTTGCGTTGTGATTTCGAGTTATTTGTGGTGAATTTCGGTCTTGCCGGTAATTTGTGGTGGTGATTTTTCGTTTTCCGGTGGTGATTTTTTGTTTACAGGTGGTCGGAGTGGTGATTTTTGTGTTTCTGATGGTGATTTTTGGTTTTCCGGTGGTGATTTTGTGTTTGCTGGTGGTGATTTTTGCGTTTCTGATGATGATTTCTGGTTTGGCGGTGGTGATTTTATGTTTGCCGGTGGTGATTTTCTGGTGGTCGCCGGAGTTGGTGGTGGTCGTCGGTGGTTGCCGTGGGGATGGGTGGTTGAATTAGTAAAAAGATGGTGAAATCCCAAATGTAAAATATTAAAATTTAAAATGAATGGTAAGAGATGAATATAATGTATTTAAATGAATGGCTAGGATTAGATCTCATATCTCACCATAAGTGGGGGTTCTCATCTGAGCAAGACCCTATATATATATATATATATATATATATATATATATATATATATATATATATATATATATATATATATATATTAGCAATAGAGGGGGTATAAAATAAATTAAATGTTATTGTATATAGATTGATTACTACAGAGTTTAGCTTTCATCATACAATCAGTGTTTACTATGAGAGTTTGTGCATCCAGTGTTTATTGATTTACTTTATGGATTTTATGAAAAATTAGATGCTCTAAAAATTGATTTGGTAAACTCTGCTTCACACACACATATTTTCACAACTGTGCAATTTTTGAAAGGGTTTCAGTGATCAAGTTGGAGAATTGACAAACGCTGTTGATTTGGGGTTAGTACTCTGAGGTAAATTTTCATTTGGATAATTTGAAAATTTTGGAGTAAATAGTGCTTTTGACAACTGTTAATAAGTGTATTGTGTTAAAGTGTCTTGGAAATAGGAAAGAGAATACAGCTGTGATAATTCCTATTTTTACTATGCATGATTAATTGATCCATTGCATGAATGACAAGTGTCCCACTCACCCATTATTTTGTCCCACTCACACATTAATCTAGGAACTGTTGAGTGTTTGATTACATAAACGATTGAGTTTTAATTTTTAATTACAACTCTAATTACTTTTGTGTACAAACGATTGAGTTTTACTTTCACCCACTCACTTTTACATCTCACAGTTCTCTCAGTTTTCACTTGCGCATTTTTACAAACACTTTTCCTACATACACTTTTCTTTGTGATTTCTTGCCCATTTCTTGATTCAATGGCTTCTAAACCATTCACTGTTCTTGGTCTATGTTTTGTCCCGAACAATTATGCAGCTCCACTCAATCATGGACGTGTTCCAGAAGCGTTTCATCTTATGCAGAATTTCTTGAGAGACTCAGAGATTGAACAAGCTCTGGTTGAACCTAGTACTCTCTCTGCATCTCAAATTGCCACTTTTTGGCAAAACTCAGTCTATGTGGATGGAGGAGAGAATGGGACTCCAAACATTATCTTCACTCATGAAGAACAAGAGTTTGTGATTACTCCATAAATTGTAAGAGAAATGATGGGGTTTGATACACACACATCTTATGCTTATGTTGCTGAACCTCAATTGAGACAAATGCTACAGGAGATAGGCTACATGGATTCTCTTGACAAGCTTGGCAGTGTAAAGAGGCCTAATCTCAGGAAGGAATGGAATTTTTTCTTCGACTGCATTACAAGGACATTCCAGAAGAAGGTAACTAACTGGGATGCTATTCCAATGGACAGTATACAAATTGGGTATTCTCTACTCTATGGCAGTA
This sequence comes from Saposhnikovia divaricata, assembly GCA_036435485.1. Classification (NCBI taxonomy): domain Eukaryota; kingdom Viridiplantae; phylum Streptophyta; class Magnoliopsida; order Apiales; family Apiaceae; genus Saposhnikovia; species Saposhnikovia divaricata. The sequence continues at coordinate 37,974,438 of CM071595.1, forward strand.
ATTTTGATTTTGGTAGATATGTTCTAATGAATCTAGGTGATAAACTGTCAGAGTCTACTATGGTTTATTTTGCTCGATTTTGTCAAATGTTATTCACTGCTTGTGTATCTGGTTTAGAGATTACTGAAACTGATGTAATTCAGCCTTTTAGAGTCAACTAGAGAATATTCTCTGATATGACTAATAAGGATGCTGGTAAAGAAAACCTACCTGCCTTTGTTCTGCCACTTGCTTTGCAGAATTTTCTCAACCAACCTCAAGACCAACCATAACCAGAACCACAACCTGAACCACTAAACACTGATAATACTCAAACCTTAAACACTGAACCACCTACATCACCTACCTACACTGTACCTACTCAACAACCTCCATCACCAATCACAAACACTGCTTCAACCCAAAACCCTCAATCTCCAATCACAAAACAATCTTCACACACTCCACAAATAAACTCTGAACCATCACAATCTCAACCACAACCACAGCCTAAAGAAAAAAGAGGCAGAGTAAAGCAATCAGCAGCAACCACTGAAAGACATGCAAGAGTTAAGAAGACAATAGAGACAAATATCAAGGCAAAACAGACATCTCCTGGAGCTGTTTATGCTAGAAGAAAGATTCAAAGAGCAAAGAGACCTAAATCACTCTCAGTGGTGGCAGAATCTAGTAAAGAGGATTCAGATGAAGTGCCTCTAGCTAAGAGAAGAAAATTAGTAATCTCTGATTCTGATGATGAACATGTTGAAGCTCTAGAGGTGGTTTCACAGCAAACACCTACTGTTGAGGCTGAAAAAGATAAAATGCCTGCAGAGGTTGAAATGCCTGCAGAGGTTGAAATGCCTGCAGAGGACAAAATGCCTGCAGAAAAGGATACTAGAGATGACTTTTCTCCAATGGATGATATTCTTGATTCATTCATGCCATTCTCTGTTCCTATCTCATCTATTTTTGCTCAATCTGAAGCAACTGGTGCAGCTGATCAACCCACAGTTGTCATTTCTGAAACTGTAGCATCACATACAGAGTTACTCTCAGATGCTCACCAGACTGTTGAAGGAGGAGATGAGGTTGATCAAGCAACCAAGGCTACTTCTCAGCCTATATCTGTTGATGACAAAAATGTAAACTCTGTTGCTGAGCCTGAGCAACATGAAGAAAATCTTGACAAGGCTGCAGAAGAAATTGCAGAAACTGTGGTTGACAATGCTCAGCACAGTGTTTTACATGAAGAACATGCTAAAGCTGCAAGTGTTGAACCTGAAGGTGAAAGCAGTGCAAACTCTGATTCTTTTCTGAGTGCACCAGTGCAAACAGACAATAAACATACCTTCTTCACTCAACCTTGTAAGTCTCATGAAATTGAGAAAGCACAACTTGCAAAATTTGCTGCTGACTGGTACAGAGAGGATTGCATTTTTCCAAAAGGGAGAGCAGCTAATTTTGTTAAGCAGACTGCCAATACTATCTCCAATCTAGAGATTCTTTCTTGCTTAAAAGCAACTGTAGTTCAAGTAAAAACTCTGGATAGTAGATTTGATGAAACTACAAAGGCAATCACTGATTTGAGGACAGAGATCGTAACTAGAGAAAAGAAAATGGAAAGAGAGTCTAAACTCATGAATACAAAGTTTTCTAAAGCTCAAGAAAATCTCTTTGAAAGGCTGGGTAAAGTTGAAGAAAATCAGTCTGCCTTGTCTGTTAAAATGGATTCCATTGCAAACTCTTTGGAGTTGCTAACCTCCATTCTGATTCCTGATGATGTAAAAAAGGGGGAGAAAGTTGCAAAAACTGCTTACAAACAACTTCAATCCTTTGAGAGGAAGGATGATGCTGTAGATGGAGGTGGATCTGACAGAACCAAAAGAACAATTACAAGGTCTAAAGTAAACTCTGCTAAAGCAAACACTGTAAACTCTGCTAGAGTAAACTCTGTTAAAGCAAACACTGCTGAAGGTCCACAGAATGATACAGATTTAGCTGCAAATATCTTTCTTGAAGAACATGGAAATGATGTCACTCTAGAAGATGTAAAGGCTGAAGAGCTAAGGCTTAAAGCTGAACATGAGAAAAAGCTTAAATCTAGAAAATTCAAGAAGAAAGATGAAAAGGCATCAAGACCTGTTCTTAAAGGCATTAAGATAAATGAAAATTTCAATGCTGATCAGAGATTGTCTCATTCAAGAAAGCCAATAGCAGATGAGGCTGGATTGAAGCTTAAAGAAAAAGTTGTTGAAGTTGATAATAGTTCAAAGAAGTTGAAGCAAGTTACAACCTCTGTTTCTACACATGTTGTACAAACTACTCTTCCAATTCATGGTTTTGTGAGACCTACTATTCTTAAGAATACTGAGAAAGTTCAAGGAGGTGATATTTTTCAAAGCAGAGCAATGATTGCTAAGCAACCTCATGATTTGGCTGGTTTAGGATCACACAGAGAAAAAACCTTGAATATTACTCCTAGAGATCATTCATCACTGGCTGCTCCAGGCAAGGGTGTCCTTCAAGTTAATTTGGACAAGCTGGAATCAGTACAGTTGATTCATCAAAGAAGTCTAAATAAAGACTTTCTGCTGTATTTCATGGAGGATGGGACTGTTTACAAAGTTGGAGAGCATGATATTCATTTGAAAATGTATGAAGAACTGCAGTATGTTTTACATATTTTCAAGGTGAATAACAGTCGTACTTACCGAGCTGCAGAAGTGCTTAGATACCAGATGGAAAGATCAAAGATGATTTGTGGAATTAAAGACAAGTCTGAATATGTACCAAAGTACTTAGTCATACTTTATCAGACTTGGAAATGAAATGAAGAAGAACAGCAACTATGATTTGAGATCAGCTATTTATCAGACAGATGGTACACATTCTAAGCTTCGAGAGATCAAGCTAAAGATGGAAAGAGCACTTGAAGTTGCAGAAGAGAGATTGCTAATAGAGTATTTGAGGACAACATGGGATGTTGAAAGGATTAAGTAATTTATGCTCTGTAAGTTTTTCATATTTTCTGTAATTTTGTTAAGTATCAGTTTAAACTCTGTTTAGTTGTTAAACACTGTATATGATTATTTGTTTTTGACATCATCAATTATCTATTAACTTCTGCATTTTTGCTAATGAACAAGTTGGGGGAAATTGTTAGATATAATTGATGTAATGTTTCAGTGTTTAAGTGTAACAGTGATATATCAGAGTTTAACTGGAAGGAAGTCAGAGTTTGGTAAAGTCTGACTGACGGAAGCTGGACAGAGTTTAGTAAAGTCTGTCTGGAAGCAGCGCGTACAGAGTCAACAGAAGATATTAGAGATCAATTGAAGATTGATATGGAAGCGAGATCTTTGGAGATTGGATAGCTATCAAAGAGATCGAGTTGACTTAGGAGACGAGTGACAATCTTGAATTGATATCATTGTATAGTTGATTATTAGGAATATCAATTAGAGATTGTATCGAAGCTGTATATTTTATAAATACAGTTAGGTTAACCCTAGAAGGGTATCGTGCATCGAACTATCTTTATTGTAACCTAGCAGCTCTTTGTGATAGTTTACATCACGAAGAGGGTTTTTAATATCAGAAGTTTTAAAGTGCATAATCATCTTACTTGTTAAACTCTCATACGAATTTGATTATTAATTGTGTATTCGGCCTAACATACGCAATGCCGGTATTGGCAACGCCCCTCTGGTGTTGCGTAAGACCTTACGCAACGCTTTTCAGGTCTTTTGAAACTTTATTTGGGGGTTGCATATGTGCGTTTATGGCGTAGTGTAGAATTCAGCAACTAGAGACTAAATTTTACATTTTTTTTGTCATTCATGTTGTCAAGTACAGTTAGTTTTTTTTGTTAAATAGGTGAATTATAGATTTTTTTGTTAAATAAATGAATTAATTAGATGGATTGATAATTCACTTAGACGGATTTATTAGAAAAGCATTAGTAAAAATTTTGTTTTTGAAGATGTCTAGTGTAAAATCTAGCAAATGTGCATTCATGTTAGTTCGCTCATTTCCTCTTCATTTACTCTAAGGTCATTAGTAAATAACTTGCCATTCATGTTACTTAGCTTAATTGTAATGTAAAAATTTACTTTTCACATCTTCTGTCGTGCATCTGATGATTTTGCATACAGGGTTTGGTAAACGGCCAACTGGAAGAGTATTATGTATTAGCACACGAATATGGGGGGAATGAATCCTTTGCTGAATTGCTTAGTACGTTCTAACAAAGTGCAAGCACTTACATAGGGAGGATGGATAATATCTTTTACGTATCAATCTCCACATAATTGGATCTGTTGTGTTTTTAAGTTAATGTTATTCTAGTACATACTTACTTCTCTTGTTTATCTATTTAATTTTTGAATTTAGGAATGACAATAGTAATTTCGACCAAATATAGTCAAATTTAGTCCAGCTCCTAAATTCGACCAAATTCGGTCGAAATTAGTCGTGCTTTTATTTTCGACCAAATCTGGTTGTAAATAGTAAATTTTAGATGAAAAGAAATTTTTGTTGCCATGTGTCACGTTTTTATGGGCTAGGGAGAAGCACATAGATTGCCAAATGTATTGCTCTGTAAAATTAATCTAGACCATCCATTTCTTTTTTAAATATTTCATCCTAGCCATTAATTCAATTACATTCATTTATTTCTCTTTTATATTCTTCATCCATTCATATTCTCTCATAAACATTCTTTTATACTTCTACTCCATTCTTCTTCTCTAACAAACATACACATCAATTTATGTACATCAATTTCTTTTCATTTTTTATTTTTTTATGTTCATGAGTTTTCAAGAATCAAACCAACATTTGGAGGCATTATCGGTGTCCTATTTGAACGCTCTTGAGTTTTTTTTATGTTTTATTCAAACTTGGACATATATATTGTCGAATTATGTTTTGAAATCTGAGATAAATACCCATACAGTTGGGAACGTTTCGAAATATACCACATTATTATTTTTCAAATGGTGAACTTGCTGAGCATTATGTAGCTCATTCTTGCTTTATAAAAACATTTCAGAAAGAGAAGAATTTGGTCGGTTAACTCCGCACCAGCAGAAGAGGAGTAGAAGATTTACCCCTGAGATGATTTAGTTCCTGATAAATACTACAGAGTAAGTCTGATAGGTTTTCAACTATAATAGTAATACTTGTCTTCAAGTGTAGTTGTATAAGTTGAAGTGCGTAAGATTCTGGATTGTACAGATGAATTGTAATATTTAGTGTTACTTTTGAGTATCGTTTCTGAGGCTCTAACTTGTAGGTGTTTAAGATTGAGGTCTGGATGGATGTATTGTTGAGTTGTAAAGTTAATACATGTATGATATGGTTGGATGGTGATGTGAGGACCTACATCTCTGACCTGGGATTTGAAGGCGTCACATAATCCGACTAACAAAGCAAACCCAGCCGTTTTTGACCATTCATTTGCACAGAAAACCGACCAAATGATAAATAAAACTGACCGTATTCATGTTAAACTTACCAAATTCATAATTGTGCTGGTCGGTTGTACTTGGTCGGTTTAAAAGCTCTCTGATGAAAATCCGACCACTCTGGTCGGTTACTAAACCAACCATTAAAACCGACCAACATTTAAGATTCAGTTCATGTAAAACCGACCAATTTCATAATTACTTTTGGTCGGTTGTGTTGGGTCGGTTTAAATACTCTCTGGAATAAATCCAACCACAGCGGTCGGTTACTAAACCGACCAAAACACATCTAACTACATGGGCAGTGACGTGGCACTGAAGTGGGGTCGCCACATCAGCTGGGTCCCTCTTATGTGTCACTGACATGTCACTGTCGTGGGACCGCCACGTCCTATGGGCCCCATGAGACGTGGTGCTGAAAAGGCATTCATTGGTCAATGGAAGTCAACGTTAAAACCGACCGTTAAGGTGTAAAACCGACTAGGTTTAACCCGACCAATTAAAGCCGACCGTTAGTATTAAACCTGAACGTTTCTATATTAATCCGACCATTGAGTCGGTCAGAAATGACTCTGTTTCGTTTAGTGAATCTTCATTGAACATATTATGTCCATTTCTACTTCGGACGCTGTCTGTATGTGGGCTACTTGTATCTAAACGTGTATAAATTTTTACTCTGAAATAAACCCTACTCCACACTATGAACATATCCATGGCTTCATTATGCTCAATCGAGTCTAATTGATAGTTTAGTACTAATCATGGCCTTTCTAATTTCTTTCGTACTAATCATGGCCTTTTTATATTATGAATCATCCATGACATAATATGATTTATCGATGGCATAATATGATTGCAAAACTCTGACTACATATGTCATTTTAATAGTGTTTTTCTCTTCTATAATTGCAGCTACTCTAAACTACTAACTTGGATTAATCCCCAATGCATCATGATGTGACTTGTTCGGGACTGGTTATAACTATTAGTAGGTTTTGTATACATTGATGGCGTTATTTTGTACAAATTTTATTTGTAATATCTGTTTTATCAAATGATTTGCAAATTGTAATCCCATTTTACAATTTTATCAAATTGTAAATATGCCAAATTTTGCTTCTATAAGCAATTTATAACTTAACCAGAGTTGGGTATATATTTTCTTTAGTCATAATTTGGCAAACAATAACATTTAAGAAAGTTAAAATAACAATTTAGCTATTATGAACAAATAGAGAATTATAAATGATAGCTAATGGATCTAATCAATAAAAAACGATTTAGGACTTTCAAGATAGTGTGAATCATGACACAACATTAAATTTTATATTTTAGTGTTTAGGGATTGTTTTTAGTCACCACAAGTGAACAATCCCCAAAAAAGTAAGTCTAGCTTAGATAGTCATAAGAAGACAAGACAATAGTAGTAGAATAACATCCTGAAATTAAAGTGTACAAATTTTCATTATATTTTTGTTTGTATTGTTCAAGCTTGTGTTTACAATGAATACTGGTACACAGAGTAACTACCTAATTTTGAAATCACCCACTTGTAGCCTATATATAACACTCACTAATTAGTACCTAAATAATTATGTTAACCTATTCTTTTTTTAATTTTTTTCAGTCAAGGTAGTTAACATATTCATCAACAAAATACTGTAATTCCTAACCATCTTATTGTAATTGAATATGCATGTTGTCTTAACAATGCTTTCTTTTCTACATGCAGCTGCTGCAAATTTTAATGTTATATTAATTGTGGTGTGTTTAGATTGTCATGGAAGTGGTAGAAAATAAAAGAGACATGAAACTAGGGTTTATGAAAATTGGGGAAGGAGAAATGGAGAAATATATTGGTTTGAATTAGGATCGGGTGCGAATTGAGTTCAGTTTACATGACCCCACAAAAATGAAAAATCACTATAACCCTAAGTGAGTTAAATTATTTTGATTTGTAATATATTCCAATTGTAATATACTAGCTTATAACCAGTAATATACTATCTTATAAATTTCTTTTGATATGTAATAATTTTTTTTTTACGTTACAATTATATTTTTATATAATCATTATTTACAATATTTTATTTTAATTTTAATATTAATAATTTAATATAAATTTAACTAATGATATGCATAGTTTAAAACTTATATTATAAAATTTTAAAATAAATATGTTGTTGATTGTAAAACCCGAGAATTTTATTAATAATTATAATGCCGAGCCTTCTAAGAATAATTTTATAAATTTAATTTTCTATTTTTTAGGGATGCGTATGAATATTTATTAGAGCAACGCTATCTTTCTAATAATGGTGATCTATTATTATTATTGTTAATATTATTATTATTATGATTATATATGTACATATTTTATTATGTGGATAATCAAATACATAGAATAAAAGGAGTATTGTAATAAGTGGGTCAAGTTGTGAGCCCAATTAGTGATAGGCCGTAGTTTGTATAACATATCCTTATTACTAGTTGTCAAGCCCACTTCCATAAGTTCTTTTATTTATTTTTTTTTTCTCTAGCCCATTAAGAGCCCAAGAGAATTGTTGGTATTTATTAAAGGAATTAGATCAAAAATGATCATCATCCTCATTACATACACCATGAGAGAGAATAATAGAGAGAAAGACAAAAACCTCCATTAAAGCCTAACTTTGAAAGCTCCTAATTACTAGAGTAGTGGTCGGATCACGCATGCAATTGCATAATTAAATAGCTCTCGAGAAACTCTTTTATTTGAGATCCATTTGTAAGGGGTTTTGAGAAAAGATTTTGTAGGAAAGTTTTAAATTTGGGTTTTCACAACAAAGGGTATTAATTTATACCCACCAAAACCTCTTTATGTTATTTTTATTGTGTTTTTAATACTTTATGTTTAATTGTGGATTTGAAATATATATGTTAAAATTAGGTTCTTAATTATGTTTGATTTACCTTCAAATTGTGATTTGATGAGAGAGATTAGTAGTTAAATATTGGGTTTGTGTTTGGGGGAGGTAAGATTGTGTTGCATGTTGATTTTGGGGTCACCACTGCGGCGGTAAAGGCGGCCGGCGGTGGTGGGTGTTGCCGGAAGCAGTGTAGAGGGGGTGGGGTGTGGAACGAAGAGAGAGGAGGGGAGATTGAGGGGGAAAACGAGGGAGATTGAGAGAGAAACGGAGAGAGATGCGGACGGGGGGAGAGAGTGAAGACGAGAGAGAGAGACGAGGGTTTGAGAGAGAAGAAGAAAAGAGAGAGCGAGAGTTTGAGATAGAGAGAGGGGGGAGAGAGGGAGGGAGCAAGAGTTTGAGATTGAGAGATAGAAGGAGGCGGAAAGAAAAAGGGAAGAGACAGAGAGATGCGAGTGGGGAGAGGAAAGATTGGGAGAAGAGATCGAGGGGAGAGACATAGAGAACAAGAGATTTTGAGAGACACAGAGAGAGAGTCATGGGGGAGGTGGAGGTGGAGCCGCCGGCGCCACCACGACGTCCGGCCGGCGACCGCCCCTCTGGTGGTAGTGGTGGTATATGCTTGCATAATTTGTGTGTATAATTAGGAATTAATTTTGGGTATTAAAATGATTAAAATAATAAAACAAATTAGGATTATCAAATTGGTTTTTAGAGAAAAGGTATTTTATTAATTGGTTGAGCATTAAAATGGGAATTTTGTTAATTGTGATAAAGGATGAGATTAGTGAATAAAGTATTGTTTTAAAAAGGGTATTCTCAATTGGTTTAAAATTGATCCAAAAATGAAAGTTTGTTAATTTAGTAATAAAGAGAAGTGGATTAAAACTTTGGTCATGTGAAATTGGGTTCATTTTCTTAGAAATTGATTAATTATATTAAAAGAAGATTGTTGATTTAATAGAATAATTGGTTTAAAATAGAGAAAAGAAATATGGTTTATTAGTTGAATAATAAGTGAGAAAGATTTTAGAATTTGAGAGAATTATTAAAATAAGATTTATGTGATAAATTACATCTTGTTAAAAATAGGAATATTGATTATGTACTTAAATTTAATAAAAAATGGATTCGTTAATTTGAGAATAAATAGGAACTAATATTATTAGTTCTTTAAATTGGACTTTATCAAAATGAAGAATTTGTAGATAAAATTTTAGAGACTTGATTCGAACCAAATTAATTTGGAAGTGTGAACTAAATGATTAATCAAATTATAGAATTTCGTTATAGAGTGAGAATTTTAGATAATTATTGCAAATTTTATAAAAGCCTTTTATTCGAGATGCGATTTTTAAATAAATCAAAATATGTCACTTAATTAGGAAGAAATACAGACTTCCTAAATGAGATTTTCCGTACGAACAAATAGAGTGAAATTTCCCTCGTAGTCTTTTACTTTCATTAGAGAAATGTCATAAATTACGGGATATCAATTAGGTAAACGATTAGAGCCTCCATTTAAATATATTATTTTGCGAATAATGTGAAAAAGAAGTTTTGAGGATTATAAGAATATTTTAAATTATATATTCGAGAATTACATGATTATCAATGACATGATTACCGAGTTATTTTGATATTACGTGATTAATTTCTACCCGAGTACTAAAATCATTTTTATAATTTATTATACTGATTCTTTCTGAGAATTGAGATTTTCACTTGCAGGTAATGCTTTTTAATTATTCGGTACTCTTAACGTCAAGACAAAGGCAAGTTCATTTCTACCCTAACTCTCGGAAATTTGGTATTCTTGTTAATTCATTCATAATTATTTTCGAACTATCAATTATGAGATTTATTTGTTGCTCCTTATGATGCAATAATTTCTTTTGAGTATTATTTTCTCGTTAAATATTATTTTACTGTTAAAATTAGTTTACTTGCGAATTGTATCCCCTATAAGCGTAGAAGCAATTTCGTTGCTATCGGGTCGATCTCATTAATCGAGACGACTATTTATTTTGATTCAGTGGAACTAGTCTCATTTGTTCGAGATAGTTAAATTCATTCTTTTCATTCGAATTTATTGTACAAATTCGGTAATATTTATTGATTATCTTTTAATTGGTTCATCTTTCGAATCAACAAATTGGAGTTATAAAATTAGGACCGATAGAGTTTTACTCGTTGATCAAGTGAAAAGCATTCAATTGAAATGTTCATCGATTATGAGTATTATAAATATTCGAGTGGTACGATTTGTTCAATATGACTCAAACTATTTCATTTTGAGACTATTCTCATTAGTTCGAGATAGTTGCCTTTCTTGTTAGAGGTTGGAATTTTTTTCGTGTCAACCAATAAAATATGTTTATTGAGAGTTTACATCAGCCCATTGTTCCGATTGGTGGAACATTTGAGTAAAACTGGTAGTCCGCCAGATCAATCAAGTATTTTCCTGTGAAGATAATTTCAAAATATCAGTACATTAAATATTCGGGAATTCTGTATTCTACTGGTCAATTTTGGGAAAGAGACCCATGATAGAGAAATGGAGACTCGTGTACCGTTATATGGGCACGAGAATATTTAGGCACTATGTTGCTAGGGTTGACTTAATAACCCATTATGATGCTAGCATTCATACATATATATATATTATACTTCGTTGATATTGCATGGTAGCCGTGATTGGGTGAAGTGCGGTGTCATAGGAGGACGATATTCCCAGTCGGATAGTTGATCGCCCTACCGAGATACCGAGAGGTTGGAAGACCAGTTTATTCATTTCTCATGAGTCATCAGAGTTACGCCAAATGAGTCTTTCAAGTATTCTCTTTTCGAGATGAGTCCTGAGTCAATGTCAGATTGCTGATATCCGATTGTTCATTAAATTTTGAGTTTATTATTCGGTAAATCTTATTATATTTATATACCGAGCAAGGAGAGAATTTGCTAGGCACCATAGTTGCTCATTCTTGCTTTACAATATTTATTCAGCTGTCAAGAAGGAGAGTTGCGAGATGTCCAGCCAGGGATCCAGAGGAAAAGGGAAGGCTCACGGCTATGCTGATAAGGATTAGAATATCCAGCTGGAACCTTTATCTTTCTACGTTGCGAACTTATATAAGATATTATTCAGAGATATAATAAATCATATTGTAATAATGTGTGAGTCCGATCATGGATCTACGGAGTGGGACACTTATGCTCCGTTGTAATAAATATTATGCTTTATTATTTAGCTAACATGTGTTGCAGGATATGGAGACTGATGTGACGACCCGGGTCCCCGGATAGGGCGAATTTGGGGGCGTCACAGGTTTGGTATCAGAGCGTTAGTTATATTTTTAGGAATCATGAGAGCCTAGGAATATAACACGATGTTAGAGTTTAGAGATATAATACGATGTTGAGATTTTAACACTAAGTGCTTTACACCCTTATATATATTTATATGTATATATAGTCGACAAGAACCTGGTTGTGACCGAAACACTTTGTACTTTTGTAGATGTCTACTTCAGGACGAGATGATTTTGGCTCAGTTAGAGATAAATCTCCTACACCTTGTCCCCACGGACCCCTAGTTCCCAATTAATTTAAGATAAAATGCCTAAGTTTCCATTATTATTAAGATCGGATGATACCCTATAGAGTTTCCACATATTGTAGATGTTGTCAATACCTTTACAAGAGTCAGAGTTGGACCAGCACGAGGTATGTGCACCAAAGATGGACTTAAAGAGAGATACAACTATGTGTTCCAAGTTCGAGGTTAAACTCTTACATGATTTCTTGACCAACATTAGTTTTTGTTTTTCTAAAGATATACCTTATAGAGGTTGAAATGATTCTCTATGGTAATGTGTTTTTCGTACATCCCCTCTTAGAGATTTTCTTCCCTGACGAGCTACCGAAGTCTGCAAGTGTCGCTTTTGTTCATGAATTGATACTTGTTCCTAAGAGCTTATTTGGTGCTGGAAAATCATTCTTTAAATAACTTCCTTAGCAATGATTATCAGTAATTCGTACCATTCAAATTTACTCAGGCAATTTAATTCTATCCTGTTTGAAAAGGACCTATATTGCGTAGAGGTTAATTTACCCAGCATTATGTACATTCAAAAATACAAACCCTTTCATATCCCTTCCTATAATTGATACCTTTTATGATACTGAGATGAACAACCCTACATATATAGGGGAAGACTATCTGTCCTTGTGATAGAGATTTGGTTGGACGCCACCGGTTGTGCTATTGTTTGTCATGAGAGTACTAAAGGCTGGACACCTTGGGTACTATGGCAATTATCCTAGTGACATGCAATATACGAATGTTCACATTATTACATTCTGATTTATCTTCTTCAGAGTTGTAATTAAACCTGAAATGATTAGTGCTTCAAAATTTCAAGAGTGTATACTGGAATTTAGGAGTGATAAAACTTCTCACTACCAAGAGTTGATCATACCTATGTCATTGCTTCACATTATTACATTCTGATTTATCTTCTTCAGAGTTCTAATTAAACCTAAAATGATTAGTGCTTCAAAATTTCAAGAGTGTATACTGGAATTTAGGAGTGATAAAACTTCTCTTTCGAAAATAGGAATTTCAGCAAATCATGTTTGAGTACTGATCAGGAATAGACCATCGCGCTAGTGCTCCTGTTAGATCTTCAAAACTCATACACAGTGTTTCGTAGTTTGTATTGAAATTCTATTAATATGAGTTGAATAAAGAGCAAATGTTGAAACCAATTCTGTCAAGATGAGAAATGAAGTGAGGTCACTTACGGTATGTCTTAAATGATGGAAGAGTAATAATTTTTTTTTCTATTTGGTAAAAGATGGGATATATTAATGTACATTTTCTTATCTTTTAGTTTAAATATATTAGTTAAAGGGTGACTTAACTTTTGGAAGTATTGAAATTTATTGTATGAGAATTTTTATAGGATTTTGAGCCTTTTTTTTCATATTGGAACTCATCGAAGATACTATGAATTAGTTTAGATCGACCTTTTCCCAACATATTAAAAGACTACACTACTACAAATTTGAGTTTAGGACATGGTACTACAATAACGTTTTAACTATACGTTATGGAAGTAGTTCACTTGCATAGCGTTTTTCTTAATAAACGTTATGGAAGTAACAATTGAAAAATTAGAAAAATCAAAATAAAAACGAAAAAATGCTACAATAGCGTTTTTTGTCCAAACGTTATGCAAGTGTGCACTTCTATGACGTTTATTGAAACGCTATGGAAGGTAATGTATTTTAAGTAATTTTGAATTAATTTATTTTGTAATTGTTGATACTTGGGCAACGCTTCAAGAAACGTTATTGTAGTAAGTGTATCCCAAGTAGTTTAGTATCATCTTTTATAATTAAAACAATAATACCCAATCGATTAAAAACCCGGCCTTGCTTTTCTCTTTTCTCTGAAGAACACCCAAAATTTCAACGATTTCATCGGCGATTTTCAACCGCGACATCACCGACAACTTACGAATTTGCTGTTTTATAACCCATCAGATTTACAACCCATCAGAGAACAAACATATTACGAATTAGGTATTACGAATTTGCTGTTTTACAACCCAGAGAACGAATACCCACAAGAACCCTAGCTCTCCCCCTATCTCATTCAATCGACTATCTTCACACTCGATTTGTTGAATTAACTCGATTTGTTTCTTTTCTTGCTTTTATTTCGACTATCTTCTCACTCGATTTGTTGTTTGGTCCACAGATTCGGAGTTTGGAGTTTGGAGACTTGGGGCCGCGAGTTTTGAGCTTGGGTTTGCGTGTTTTGAGCTTGGTACAACAGGTATGTAATGTTCTTATTGTAATGTTTATCTATGTATGTATGTTAATTACGATAATTAACCTTACGACTTGTAGTTCCTAGATGATTGTTAGGGTTTGTGGATTTGGGTGTAAAGGTCTATTTGCTGGGTTTCAACTGTTAGAACTTGTAGTGTCAACTGTTAGGAACTTGTAGTGTTTTTATGTATGGTTGATGAATGAATGAAGTGGTTGTTTCAATCTATAATGTTTAGCTTTATATGAAATGCTATTGTGTTGTTTTATATGTACTTGCTTGATTTCAATTTGGGTATGGATGTGTTTTTATTTCAAGATTTGTGTAGGTTTGTAATCGCATATTAAAGAATTATCATACTAATTGAGGCATTGTAAACAACTGTAGTACTGGATGATGTTTGTTGTACTGTTTCTGGAGATTCTGTAATTAAGAACATAATGTGAGGTTTTAGCAAAATGTGTAATTTAATGTTTTTGTTGTATTTTCTTTTCCACCATCATCAGAGGTAGTCAAATTCACAGTACTATTAGCCATACAAGAAAATATGATAAACAGATTGCAGATGCTAAGGTGTTGCAATATAGTTTCCAAGTAATCAACTATAAACCGTATAAGCAAAGTTGTTTCTGCTATATATCTCTTCAATAACCATTACATACCGTATAAGCAAAGTTGTTTCTGCTATATATCTGTTCAATAACCATTACATGTTTATTTGTCTGTAACAACACATTTGCAAACCATGTACCTCCGTTCTTCCAGAGAAAATAGGTTGTCCTGCATATAATTCAGCAAGAACACAACCAGCACTACTGTATTTTATGGTTGTCTTTAGGACTGTACATATTTTATGTTTCTGCAGCTGCCCATGACCTCATTAAAGCATGATTGTAAATGCTAATATTTTGCTGTCATTAATTCAGTTTCAGAGGAAAGAGAAGTTCCCATACGAGAAAGAACTTGAAGGGATTCTTTCTAGTTGAATTGTAGAATTAAAACACTAATATTTTTTGGTGCTACAATGGATCGTAATTGGGTGAAAGCCGATCGTATGTCAGAAGAATATAAGAAAGGTGTGACGGAGTTCTGTAAATATGTAGAAAAACATGTAAAAGATACTAGGTTCATCTTGTGTCCATGTCAAAAATGTCTGAATGTTGTTGAAGTTGATGGGCTGGCCAAATTGATGGAACACTTGAGAATCCACGGTATTGATAAAACTTATACATGTTGGACATATCATGGTGAAAAGAAAGGAGAACGTAGTACAAGTAATTTAAATTCAAACTATTCACTTACAGATAAAAGGGATAGTTATTTTATGGACAACGATGGTAGTAATTTTGGTGATAAAAATGATATTCCAAACGTGCTCAATGAAGAGTTACACGATCATCCTGATATGAGCGAGAGGTTAAAGGATGATTGTGCTTTACCATTATGGCCTGGGTGCACCAAGTTTTCTAAATTATCAGCTGTGTTGACTTTATATAACTTAAAAGTTGGGCATCAAGTTTCTGATGTGTTCTTCACAGAGATGCTCACAGCTGTTAGTGAACTCTTGCCAGAAGGCAATGTCCTCCCTCGTAGAACCTATGAGGCTAAACAAATGCTCAAATCCATTGGGTTAGTACATAATAGGATTCATGCTTGCCCTAATGATTGTATTTTATATCGAAAGGAGTATGCAGAGTTGGATAAATGTCCAAAGTGTGATTTAGAACGTTACAAGAATGGCAATTCTCCGGCCAAGGTCATGTGGTATTTTCCACTTATACCCAGACTTCGGCGATTGTATTCTAGTGTGGAAGATGCTAAAAATTTGACATGGCATCATGATGGGAGAGTTAAAGATGGGATGTTGAGACACCCTGCTGATTCACCTCAGTGGAAGACTTTTGATGATATGCATAAGGATTTTGGGAAGGAACCAAGGAATCTCCGCCTAGCACTTTCAACAGATGGGATGAATCCACACGGTCTTCAAAGTAGTTCTCATAGTACGTGGCCTGTGATTCTGATGATCTATAACTTGGCACCGTGGCTTTGCATGAAGCGCAAGTATATGATGATGTCTATCCTTATATCTGGTCCTATACAGCCTGGTAATGACATTGATGTATACTTGCATCGAATAAAGTTGTACAATCTTCCTCCAGTGGAATTGCCAACTCCTCTGAAAACAATCTGTAACATTTGACTCATGTAGTAATATCAAGAGCAACTCATATGTTTATCTATGTTTTGCTTCTGACTCTGGCTTATCAATAAAAACAGCCCCCGACAAAAATTCCATAAATTCAATAAAAACAGCCCCCGACAAAAAAACCAGGGAAGAAGAATCCATAAAAGCCTCACAAGAAAGAAAAATTAGTAAGAAAATAAATATAAAATGGTACCTGGACTTGAGCTTTTCTGCATCGTAACTGGTGGGGTATTGTAGACAGAACTTATAGTGGCTGATCTGTCTTCATCTCTACAATTTCTCTCAACATATCTACTTCCATGATGTCAGTATGTATGTATCATGTATGCATGTTTCTCTGACTCTCCCCTGCCCATGTTATCTATGGCAGTGATGAAACTGAGAACTGTCATCATGTATTTATGTTATTGTAAAACATAGCTTTCATTTTTTCCATTTTTTACATCTCCCACATACATAGAAAAAAAACCCTTCTGCAACAAGGGAATACTACACTTTGATGGTTGGAAATGCTCTGTTTTGCAGTGCCCGAAGCAGGCTTCGGATGATGGCATATATTGCGCCTATTATGTCGGATGCTTTATCGAGGATATAATATGCAGGAATGAAACAACAATCAATGTTAATGTACGTATTTTTAATGTTTTTGCTAGTATTTTTAATGTTTTTGCTAGTATAGTTTTGCACATGATCTAATTGTTTTTATAATTTTGTTGATGAATAGTTTACCCATTCCCCAAAGTTGAAGACCTATACTCCTGATAAAATGACCAGCTTCCAGAAAAATTGGGCAGGCTACTTCTACAATCGGTTTCTCAGAAACAAGTTGCTGATGAAGTAGTTTTTTTTTTTTTTTGCTAAAAGCTGATGAAGTAGTTTTGTATGTTAGAAGCAAAAATTCATGGAAACGATCTCAACTTGAAATATTTACACTTTTGATTATGAATAGATCTTTCCCTTATTTCAATTGTACTCAAGTAATATGATTATATATATATATATGTGAGATAGTCTATTTTATTTTATTTTTTGTTATGGATTTATTGTCTACGATATTTTTTAAAATTACAGGTAAAAATTTATTCGAATTAGCATTTTTAAATTGTGCACAAAATCCACAATATATATAGAATATATATATTAATTATTTTAAATTGTGCACAAAAAGCGTTAATTGTTTTAAAATTCTACATACCCACTACAATAGCGTTTATGGAATAGCTATGCAAGAAAGTATGCATATTAATTTTCTACTTCAATAACGTTTATAGAAGTGTTATTGAGGCATTCACTTGCATCACACTTACTTCCTTAGCGTTTCAATAACAGCGACCTAAGTAACATACTACAAGAACGTATAAATAAACGCTATCGGAGCTGAGTTCACTTCCATAGCGCCTACTTGCATAGCGTTTAAAAACGCTATGGAAGTTTAAAAAAAACGCTATGCAAGCCAGTTTCTGTAGTAGTGCTAGTATTGCTACGAATGTTAACCATGTATCAGTTTGGTTGATAACTACATAGTATTAGTATTTTCGATGGAATTATGACATCAAGATTTACTATTTGGAATTTAATGGGACATGATACGCACAAGGTATAAACAAACGTATTTCGAGTCATATCTAGTGAAATCATTTGAGAACTCATTATGACTTATTCTATATATACATACCTATCACCTATTTCATATCCTCCATATAACTTGCTTGTGATCCTTCAAACACTTAAATCATGTCTTGTCGTGTTCTGAAAGTTTAACCCTGAGGATGACAGTAATTTTACCTGTTTTAGCATACCCATCCGTTGGTACAATGTTTTAGAGAAATGTCGCTAAGGTGAAATATTTGGAAACCACTCAGCCTGGGCCTGAGGAAATCCCAAGCGAGAATACCTTAAGATCATGAACTAGAAGCATAATTATAATTTAAACCAAAACCAAAACTATGGGTGATTCTTTGAAATTGTTCTCTAATTTTGTTTTAAAAAAAAACCTACGAGAAGAAATTCATCTTATGATTGAGAAACTCAACCATTGATTCTGAAGAGACAAGAGCATGGTTGAGGGAAATAGAGAAGATTCTTGAGATTGTTTGTGTTGAATAGGATAGTAATACCATCGTTACTATGAATATATTGAAGAAAGAATTAAAGTATTAGGGAAAGGTAAATGAGAATTATTAAGGCACAATGATAATGGCGTGAGCTAAAAATATTAAGGGGTACTTTGCTAAGTAATCAGACAAACGTACGAGGATCAAGTTCCTTAAGATTGAAGTAAAAAAAGGGAAATATTAGGTATAGTATTCGAAACTAATTGAACTGGACTCTCTAGATTAGTTCTTAACATGAAGGTACCAATGAACTGTAGCTAAATATTCTTATAAGGATTACAAGCATGATTTAAAACAAGCCATTATTTAAAAAGAAATTTACTACACCCCATCAGTTTAGAAAGTGGTAATAGAGATAAATGAAAGAGAATTATATCTCAAGGATTATAATGATAATGAAAGTGAAATTGAGAATATTTTTGGTAATAAAAGGGTTGACGTTAGAATGTGACAAGGAAGCTGCTTGAATAAAGGAAAGAAAAAATCATGTATAATGATAACATAAATGCTAAGAGAGAAAATCTGGGGAAGTTCAAACTACACGGGTAGTTTCATTGAGTAGAAGCTGACCACCTACAAAAGATAATAAGATGCGTGGAAGCGAGTTGTACCTTAAGGGTAAAGGTGGAAAGAAGAGGAGATTTCAGAGTAGTGGAAGCAACCTTGGGAAGAAGTTTGATCATCGGAGCGAGAAGAAATCTTTTGTGAAGAGCGAGGATAAAAGCACTGATACTAGAAGGATTGGGAATCATGACACCAGAGGAAGTAACCAGAGGTTCAAACCTCCACAGACAGTTAATGTGATGCAAGGAAGAGTACCTCTTCCAGAATGCAAGACATGTGGAAAGAAACATCCTGGACCCTATCAGCAAGCCAGCGTGAATTGTTATAATTTTGGACAGAAAGGTCATTATGCTTCTAATTGCACGGATAAATACGTCACCTGTTTCAACTATGGAAAGAATGGTCACATGTCCCGAGATTGCAGGCAGCCTTCAAAGGAGAATCCAGTACCTCGACTCTGATAACACGAACTTTCAACATGATTGTAAGAGATGCCTTTGATGATAGCGATGTGATCGCAGGTACGCTTCTAGTAAATTCTGAGAATGCGTGTGTTCTAGTTGATTTCAGAGCCACCAAATCTTTTAATTCTGAGAACTTTATGGATAAGTCAAATCTCGAATCTGTGCCTTTAGAGGGAATTCTGAACATAGAAGTGGCTAATCAGGAAGTCGTTCCAGTAAACCGATTGTGTCCGGATTGTTCTATAGAGATACAGGGACAACATTTTGACGCAGACCTCATTCCTTTTAAGTTAGGGGAATTCGATGTAATCCTAGGGATGTATTGGTTAGCACGTTACGATGCCCAAATAAATTGTCATCGGAAGAGGGTTAGCCTAAGAGGATCTAATGGTATAAAAAAATTCCTGGAGACCGACTATGGATTTTCTATCAATAATTCAAGCTAAAAGAGTTACTTGACAAAGGTGTAATCAGACCAAGTGTGTCCCCGTGGGGAGCTCAAGTTTTGTTCATGAAAAAGAAGGACGGATCTATGAGACTATGTGTTGATTATCGTGAACTGAACAAGATGACCATCAAGAACAGGTATCCTCTGCCTCGGACCGACGATCTGTTTGACCAACTTAAGAGAGCTACAAATTTTTCAAAGATCGACTTGAGATGCGGATATTATCAACTGAAGATCAAGCCCGAGGATATTCCTAAGACTACCTTTAAAACCCAATATGGAAATTATGAGTTCTAGTTATGTTGTTTGGGTTGACGAATGCTCCAGCTTCTTTTATGGATTTAATGAATCGAGTGTTCAAGAAGTACTTGGATAAGCTTGTGATTGTATTTATTGATGACATTCTGATATACTCGAAGTCTCCTGAGGAGCATGCTGAACACCTCTGTTTGGTTCTAGAAGCCTTGAGGAAGGAAAAGTTGTATGCAAAATTTTCAAAGTGCGAATTCTGGCTGAAAGAAGTTCAATTTTTAGGGCATGTTGTGAGTGGTGAAGGAATTTCTGTAGACCCCGCTAAGATAGAAGTAGTAGCAGATTGGGAGAGACCCAAGACCCCAATAAAGGTTAGAAGTTTCCTTGGACCGGCCGGATATTACTGCAGATTTGTGAAGGATTTCTCAAAGATAGCTATGCCATTGACTCGACATACCAGGAAGAGTGAAAAGTTTGAGTGGACCTCCAAATGTGAAGACAACTTCCAAGAATTGAAGAAGAGACTGACTTCTTCTCTAGTTCTGACTCTACTCGATGAGAAAGGCGATTTCGTGATTTTCAGCAATGCTTCTAACAAGGGATTAGGATGCGTACTGATGTAACATGGGAAAGTAATAGCTTACGCCTCTCGACAACTGAAGGAATATGAGACCCGCTACCCTACTTACTATTTAGAACTTGTTGCTATTGTATTTTCACTCAAGATTTAGAGACATTACCTTTATGGGGAGAAATGCGAGATTTACACGGATCACAAGAGCTTAAAGTACATATTCACGCAGAAGTAATTGAACATGAGATAGAGAAGATGGTTGGAATTAATCAAGGATTATGACTGTACGATAGACTATCACCCATGAAAGGCTAATGTAACGGCTCATGCTTTAAATAAAAATAAAGACTCAACTTGTTGACAACTTCAGAAGAATTAATTAGAGAATTAGAGAAAATGGAGTTAGAGGTCAAGGTCCCAGTCCAAAACAATGAAAGAATTTACATCATTCATTTTTGACCAGAGTTGCTTGAGAAGATTCGCCGCTGTCAGGAACAAGTAATGGAAGAAAGAAGATCAGAGTTGATTGGAGAAGAGTTTTTGAGTTCGAGGATTTGGATTCCTATTGTTACAGAATTAAAAGAAGAAATCATGAGAGAAGCGCACAACTCGAGATATTCCATTCACCAAGGGAGCCCAAAAATGTACCAAGACATCAAGCAGAATTATTGGTGGTCTAACATGAAGAGGAGATTGCAGAATGGGTAAGTAAGTGTTTGACCTGTCAGAGAATGAAAGCAGAACATCAATGACCCAGTGGATTACTTCAATCATTAAAAATTCTAGAATGGAAATGGGAGCACATCACCATGGATTTTGTAGTAGATTTACCTCGAACCAGAGCAAATTATGGTGCCATATGGGTTATAGTTGACAGACTTACGACGTCCGCACATTTTCTTCCGACCAGTGAAAGGTATTTAGTAGAAAGACTAGTATGGTTGTATTTGAAGGAAGTGGTAGTTCGCCATGAAGTGCCTGTATCGATTTTGTCAGACAGAGATGATCATTTTACTTCTAGGTTCTGGAAAAGTTTTCAGGAATGCCTTGGCACCAAGCTAAATTTGAGTACAGCCTATCATCCGCAGACAGACGGACAGAGTGAGAGTATAATTCAGATGATAGAAGATATGCTCCGAGCTTGCAATTTGGATTTGAAGGAAAGTTGGGATGATCATCTGCCGTTAGTTGAGTTTGCATACAATAATAGTTATCACTCCAGTACTGGCATGGCCCCGTATGAAGCTTTATAAGGAAGGAAGTGCATATCTCCACTGTGTTGGGATGAAGTTGGTGAAAGAAGAATACTAGGGCCAGAAATGATCCATCAGACTAAGCAATCCATAGAAAAGATTCGAAAGAGATTAATTGCTGCTCAAGACTGTCAGCGAAGATATGCATATCTGAAGAGAAAAGATAAGTCATTTGAGATAGGAGATAAAGTATTGTTGAAGATTTCCCGTGGAAAGGGGTGATGAGATTCGGGAAGAAAGGGAAACTGAGTCCTAGGTATATTGGACCCTTTGAGATTCTTAAGAAAGTTGGAGCCGTGTCGTATTAATTAGCCTTACCGCCAGATATTCAACACATTCACGATGTATTTCACGTATCAATATTGAGAGCCTATCATCCTGATCACCAACACGTATTAGAGTATGAATCCATCGATGCCAGAGCTGACCTGACCTACGTAGAGCAACCAGTGGAAGTTGTGGAGAAATCGTCAAATCGAAGAAGCTACTTGGGAGCTTGAGAGTGAAATGCGTAGTAAATACCCTGAATTGTTTAGCGAATAATGTTGATCCCGCGGACGGAATCCTTTTAAGGAGGGGAGACTGTAATACCCGATAATTTTATTAATAATTATAATGCCGAGCCTTCTCAGAATAATTTTATAAATTCAACTTTCTTTTTTCAGGGATGCATATGAATATTTATTAGAGCAACGCTATCTTTCTAATAATGGTGCTCTATTATTATTATTGTTAATATTATTATTATTATTATTATTATTATTATTATTATTATTATTATTATTATTATTATTATTATTATTATTATTATTATTATTATTATTATGATTATATATGTATATATTTTATTATACTAATCTTGATAATGGGCTTATGATATTTATTATGTGGATAATCAAATACATAGAATAAAAGCAGTATTGTAATAAGTGGGTCAAGTTGTAAGCCCAACTAGTGATAGGCCTTATTAGTAGTTTGTATAACATATCCTTATTACTAGTTGTCAAGCCCACTTCCATAAGTTATTTTTATTTTTATTTTTTTCTCTAGCCCATTAAGAGCCCAAGAGAATTGTTGCTATTTATTAAAGGAATTAGATCAAAAATGATCATCATCCTAATTACAAACACCCGAGAGAGAATAATAGAGAGAGAAAGACAAAAACTTCCATTAAAGCCTAACTCTGAAAGCTCCTAATTACTAGAGTAATGGTCGGATCGCGCATGCAATTGTATAATTAAATAGCTCTCGAGAAACTCTTTTATTTGAGATCAATTTGTAAGGGGTTTTGAGAAAAGATTTTGTAGGTATTTTTTAAATTTGGTTTTTCACAACAAAGGGTATGAATTTATACCCACCAAAACCTCTTTATGTTATTTTTATTGTGTTTTCAATACTTTATGTTTAATTATGGATTTGAAATATATGTGTTAAAATTAGGTTCTTAATTATGTTTGATTTACCTTAAAATTGTGATTTGATGAGAGAGATTAGTAGTTAAATATTGGGTTTGTGTTTGGGGGAGGTAAGATTGCGTTGCATGTTGATTTCGGGGTCACCACCGCTGCGGTAAAGGCGGCCGGCCGTGGTGGGTTTCGCCGGAAGCAGTGTAGAGGGGGTGGGGTGTGGGACGAAGAGAGAGGAGGGGAGATTGAGGGGGAAAACGAGGGAGATTGAGAGAGAAACGGAGAGAGACACGGACGGAGGGAGAGAGTGAAGACGAGAGAGAGACGAGGGTTTGAGAGAGAAGAAGAAGAGAGAGCGAGAGTTTGAGAGAGAGAGAGAGAGAGAAAGAGAGAGAGAGAGAAAGAGAGAGAGAAAGATGGAGTGGGAAAGAGAGAGTGAAAAGTGAGAGAGGGTGAGAGCGAGAGTTTGAGACGGAGAGCAAAAGAGATAGAGGGAGCTGGAGAGAAAAAGAGAAGAGAGAGAGAGATGCGAGTGGGGAGAGGAAAGATTGAGAGAAGAGATCGAGGGGAGAGACAGAGAGAACGAGAGATTTTGAGAGTCATAGAGAGAGTAGGGGGTGGTGGAGGTGGAACCGCCGGCGCCACCACGGCGTCCTGTCGGCGACCGCCGCAATGGTGGTAGTGGTGGTATATGCTTGCAAAATTTGTGTGTATAATTAGGAATTAATTTTGGGTATTAAATTGATTAAAATAATAAAACAAATTAGGATTATCAAATTGGTTTTTAGAGAAAAGGTATTTTATTATTTGGTTGAGCATTAAAATGGGAATTTTATTAATTGTGATGAAGGATGAGATTAGTGAATAAAGTATTGTTTTAAAAAGGGTATTATCAATTGGTTTAAAATTGATCCAAAAATGAAAGTTTGTTAATTTAGTCATAAAGAGAAGTGGATTAAAACTTTGGTCATGTGAAATTGGGTTCATTTTCTTAGAAATTGATTAATTATATTAAAAGAAGATTGTTGATTTAATAGAATAATTGGTTTAAAATAGAGAAAAGAAATATAGTTTATTAGTTGAATATTAAGTGAGAAAGATTTTAGAATTTTGAGAGAATTATTAAAATAGGATTTATGTGATAAATTACATCTTGTTAAAATAGGAATATTGATTATGTTCTTAAATTTAATAAAAAATGGATTCGTTAATTTGAGAATAAATATGAACTAATATTATTAGTTCTCTAAATTGGACTTTATTAAAATGGAGAATTTCTAGATAAAATTTTAGAGACTTGATACGAACCAAATTAATTTGGAAGTGTGAACTAAATGATTAATCAAATTATAGAATTTCGTTATAGAATGAGAATTTTAGATAATTAGTACGAATTTTATAAAAGCATTTATTCGAGATGTGATTTTTAAATAAATCAAAATGTGTCACTTAATTAGGAATAAATAGAGACTTCCTAAATGAGATTTTCCGTACGAACAAATAGATTGAAATTTCCCTCGTAGTCTTTTAGTTTCATTAGAGAAATGTCATAAATTACGGGATATAAAAAATAATTAGGTAAACGATTAGAGCCTCCATTTAAATATATTATTTTGCGAATAATGTGAAAAAGAAGTTTTGAGGATTATAAGAATATTTTAAATTATATCTTCGAGAATTACATGATTATCAATGACATGATTTCCGAGTTATTTTGACATTACGTGATTAATTTCTACCCGAGTACTAAAATCCTTTTTATAATTTATTATAGAGATTCTTTCTGAGAATTGAGATTTTCACTTGCGGGTAACGGTTTTTAATTATTCGGTACTCTTAGCGTCAAGAAAAAGGCAAGTTCATTCCTACCCTAACTCTCGAAAATTTCGTATTCTTGTTAATTCATTCATAATTATTTTGGAACTATCAATTATGAGATTTATTTGTTGCTCCTTGTGATGCAATAATTTCTTTTGAGCATTATTTTCTCGTTAAATATTATTTTACTGTTAAAATTAGTTTACTTGCGAATTATATCCCCTATAAGCGTAGAAGCAATTTCGTTGCTATCGGGTCAATCTCATTAACTCGAGACGATTATTTATTTTGATTCAGTGAAACTAGTCTCATTTGTTCGAGATAGTTAAATTCATTCTTTTCAGTCGAATTTATTGTACAAATTTGACAATATTTATTGATTATCTTTTAGTTGGTTCATCTTTCGAATCAACAAATATGAGTTATAAAATTAGGACCGATAGAGTTTTACTCGTTGATCAAGTGAAAAGCTATCTATTGAAACGTTCATCGATTATGAGTATTATAAATATTCAATTGGTACGATTTGTTCAGTACGACTTAAACTATTTCATTTTGAGACTATTCTCATTAGTTCGAGATAGTTGCCTTTCTTGTCAGAGATTGGTATTTTGTTCGTGTCAACCAGTAAAATATGTTTATTAAGAGTTTACATCAGTCCATTTTTAAGATTGTGGCACATTTGAGTAAAACTGGCAGTCCGCCAGATCAATCAAGTATTTTCCTGTGAAGATTATTTTAAAATATCAGTTCATTAAATATTCGAGAATTCTGTATTATACTGGTCAATTTTGGGAAAGAGGCCCATGACAGAGAAAGAGAGACTCGTGTACCGTTATATGGGCACGAGAATATTCAGGCAATATGTTGCCAGGGTTGACTTAATAACCCATTATGATGCTAGCACTCATACATATATATTATATTTCGTTGATATCGTATGGTAGCCGTGATCGGGCGAAGTGCGGTGTCATAGGTGGACTGTATTCCCGATCGGATAGTTGATAGCCCCACCGAGATACCGAGAGGTTGGAAGACTAGTTTATTCATTTCTCATGAGTCATCAGAGTTACGCCAAATGAGTCTTTCGAGTATTCTGTTATCGAGATGAGTCCTGAGTCAATGTCAGATTGCTGATATCCGATTGTTCATTAAATTTTTAGTTTATAATTCGGTAACTCTTATTATATTTATATACCGAGCAAGGAGAGAATTTGTTGAGCACCATAGTTGCTCATTCTTGCTTTACAATATTTATTCAGCTGTCAAGAAAGAGAGTTGCGAGATGTCCAGCCAGGGATTCAGAGGAAAAGGGAAGGCTCACGGCTATGCTGACAAGGATTAGAATATCCAGCTGGAACCTTTATCTTTCTACGTTGTGAACTTATGTAAGATATTATTCAGAGATGTAATAAATCGTATTGTAATAATGTGTGAGAACGATCTTGGATCTGCGGAGTGGGACACTTATGCTCCGTTGTAATAAATATTTTTCTATATTATTGAGCTATCGTGTGCTACAGGATATCAAGACTGATGTGACGACCTGGGTCCCCGGACAGGGCGGATTTGGGGGCGTCACATTGATAGAATTCGAATCTTGAAATTTTAGTAAATTAATTTAATCATATAATATATTTAATCATTAGATCTAATGATTCTGATTTTTTACTAAAAATGTAGTGGTCATTATTCGTAGTATACGGATTTCTATTATATTTTATTATATTTTGTTAGTGATTACAAGATATGGTGTGATATTTTGAGAAAATGACCAAAATAACATTATTTTGGTTCCCTATTGCCCAAAATAACAGTTGTCGGGAAAGGTGCCCATTTTGACCAAGTGTCTACGCATATGGAATATGCGTATATTCTTTTTTTTTCTCTCTCTGCCTGTTGTTCTCTAATCTCACAAACACATGAAATGAAAAAACAAAGACCACGCATGAGGCTTATGCGTGGTCAGTTTCTATATAATATTTTTTTTTATATTTAATATTTTAAAATTTTATCGATATTTTCTTTAGGGGTTAAATAATTTTCATTCAGGGTTTAACGGGTTTCATTTGGGGTTTAGAAATATTCAATTTTATAATTAAAATTTTTAAATTTATTTGTATTCTCTTGGGGTTTCAACAGTTAACTTTTGGGATTCAAAAGTTCCATTTTGGGTTTTAGAAATATTCAGAACGACGAATAAACCGTATGCGAACTTACAATTTATTAAAAATATTAAATTTTGTAATTATAATTTTTAAATTTTATTTGTATTCTCTTGGGGTTTCAACGGTTAATATTTGGAGTTCAACAATTCCATTTTGGATTTTAGAAATATGCAAAACGATGAATAAACCGTATATGAACTTTTATAAATGTAGGCTACTGTTCAAATAGAAACCTAACTTAAAATAGAAACTAATATTAGCCCTTAGATTATTCTAATCTAATGGCCCCGCCAGGGGTACCACACATAAATCCAATGCACCCTAAGATATACCATCCCATCATATATAAATTTTGTTAAAAAAAATGGAAGCCACCTACGCATTTGAAATATGCGTAAGTAGCTGAGTTTCGCATTTCAGTTATGCGTAGGTTGAAGACTCGCATTCTCTACGTGCGTCTACCTTATAATAAATTTATAAAAAAAAAAAGCAAAGTCAAAATCCGCATATGTAGTATGCGTAAGTAGTGAACGCATTCCCAAAATGCGCATATATCTGGTCATTTCAGGCACGCCTTACGCCCATGATTATTTTGGGCACTACACTTTAAAATTTGGTTATTGGGGACTTTCACCCTGATATTTTTGGGTATATATTAATTATTGCTAGATAGATGTTTATAAAAAGTAATATCTTCAACTAAAAGTTAATGTGAAAAAGGCAAGCGACAAATTACCATTAATTATATTATGTTATTATTCATTTTAGGTGTTTTAATAGTATAGATATCATATATATTTTTCTTTATAAGGAAGGGTAAATAAGTATATTCACGAAATACCAAAAAACATATACCAAAAAATAGGTAACAAAATTTTAATGTTTCGGCTAATATATAATTAATTAATTTTAATTTAATATTATTTAATATACTCATGTTTACGGATTATATTAATGTTTCCTTATTATAAACAATGTATACAGATTTTTAAAATATTTTATTAATAATTTAAAAATATGGTGTGATATTTTCGGGTATATATTAATGATTGTAAGATTAGTTTAAATTAAAAAGGTGACGTATTTTAATTAGAAAATAAATATTAATGATTGGAAGATATGATACGATTGATGTTTTTAGATGTTTATAAAATGTAATATCTTTAATTAAAAGTAAATATGAAAAAATGCAATCGACTAATTACCATTAATTATATTATGTTATAATTTATTTTAGGAATTTTAATAATATATATATCCTGTATATTTTTCTTTATAATGAAGGGTAAATAAGTAAATTCATGAAGTACCAAAAAATAGGTAACAAAACTTTTAGTATTTAAAATTATCAAATGGAGTTAGAGTATCAAAGATTATGGAACTTATATTTCTAACTTGATTAAGGGTGATCAAGACATTGGGCATCAAGTTTGTTCAAATGTATAAACCATTAAAGTTTAAAAATGTACATCATCAAAATTTGAAAATGTACATCCGTTCCATATGGATTTTGTATAGATAGATGTAAGGGTAAATTCAGAAAATATTTATAGGTTTGTAACGTTTTATATATTGGCCCTCGAAATTTGATGCCATAATTTCTTTCAAATCAACTGAAATTTATATATATTAATACCAACTAGCACAAATA
Source organism: Saposhnikovia divaricata (assembly GCA_036435485.1). Classification (NCBI taxonomy): domain Eukaryota; kingdom Viridiplantae; phylum Streptophyta; class Magnoliopsida; order Apiales; family Apiaceae; genus Saposhnikovia; species Saposhnikovia divaricata. The sequence goes on from CM071595.1 coordinate 38,003,554, forward strand.
AACATACTTTTAAAGGTCAATATATTAATACCAACTAGTGGATCTCTAGTTTAAATTTTATTTTTTGTCATATTATTTAATTTAATTATAATTTTTTTTTGAATTTTAATTTAGGTTATATATATATATATATATATAAGTTCTTGTTCTAATAGAAACTAAATTAGAATAGAAAATAGAAACTAAACATAAATTAAATATTTCAAGCTAATCTAATGACCAAATTAGGGGTACCCTAATACAAAAAACGTTTAAAATTATTGGCTCTATCCAACAAAAAAATAAAAAATAAATAAAAAAATTTTAAAAAAAAGTTACTGTTCACGTGATGACGTGGCACGGGAACAGTAATTTTTTTATTTTTTTTATATTTTTGTTGAATAGAGACAAGAATTTTATAAGTTTTTTGTGAAGGTGTCCCTAGCGGGACCATTAAAATAAATGAAATATAATTTATTTAGTGTAGGTTTTTAGTTTCTATTTTAAGTTTGGTTTCTATTTAAACGCTAGCATATATATATATATATATATATATATATATATATTAATTTTAATTGAACTAATTTTATATATACTTTAGTGGTCAATATATTTTTTAAATATTAAATTAAGTATTTTTTTTATTTGTAATTTAATTTATTTATATCTTGAGTCTATATTTTATTTTAATCTTGTTTTACATTTTATTTTATTTTAATAAGAAATCAAAATAAAATTACAAAGGTAAAATACGGTCACAACCATAATTTAATATTACATTTTAATTGAATTATAATTACTTTAAAAGTTAAAATAAAAATAAATGTGTGATAAGATAGAAATTCAGTGGTTATGAACTTATATTTGACATAAGAGATTAGAGGTTCAATTTTTCATACTAACATAAATCAACTTATTTTTTGCATCAATTAAAAATTAGTAGAACTTTTTTTATTTGATATGAAATATGGGTATATTTGTAATTTCACAACCATTTGATTGGCTCAATTTATATGTGTATCTGATTTTAACAAAATTATGTTCATGGTCATGTGTATAAAATTTTAAAAATATATATAAAATACTTAAATTAAAATTTTAAAAAAATTATAATTAAATTAAATAATATGACAAAAAATAAAATTTAAATTAGAGACCCGTGCTAGTTGGTATTAATATATTGACCGTTAAAATATGTTTATTTGTACTAGTTGTTATTAATATATATAAATTTCAGCTGATTTTAAAGAAATTATACATTTAATCAAACTTGGAGGGCGAATGTATATAAGGTTACAAACATATAAATATTTTCTGAATTTACCCTTACTGATATACATCATCATACCGATTTTTATGAAATTATGGCCGATGTGTACAAATTCCATATTTCAATGATAATGAGTTATTAACATTATTCATAAAATGCAAGGTATGAGGATTTTGGAAGTTTATGCTTAAGGTAGGACTAGCCTTAAGTCTGGTATAGGCCCTCTATCTATATATTCCATAACTAAATTAAAAATCAATTATTTAGTTTGTATATGGTCATAGAAAAGGAAAAAGGAATGATAAGGTAACAATTCTTTTAGTATTTCATTAAACATTTATCACTAAATAAACTAAATATGTAACATAGATGGAAACCACATAAATCAATTTACTTCAATATTGTATTAAATGAAAATTAATTTTAAATATTAAATTAGACATGCATATTTTTATATATTATTATTAGTTGGTAGGAACTCCAATCTAGTATATGTCTGTGGATTCATATTTTAAAACCTGGTAATATAATAATATTAGCCAAAACATTCTTTAAAAATAGTCTTTCAATACTAGAGTTGAGGTCGAATATTATAAAATGATCTACAAAAAATTTTTCAAGTATTTTTCAAAATACAAAATTTGAAATCTTATCATTTTTCTAATTTTTTCAAAATTATAATGAAATACCATCAATTTATTAATTTTTTTTAAAAATTAAAATATGCCTAAATTTTTTAAATTTGTAAAAAAATTTCAAAATCTAAATTAATTGCAAAGAAATTATGATATACTTTTAAAGATAAAACAAAACGTGTAAATTATGAGTGGACCATTGAAGAAGAATAAAGAATTGCACATAAAAAGTATAAATAGGCCGCACTTAGAAATAAACTATTTTTTGATATAAAAAAAAACCCATGTTGATAAGCTAAATGCTTGCATACTCACACACTATATATCTTATTTTTCACTGTTACACAAATACCCTGTATACATTTCTTTTGGCACCTTCCTCATCTTCGTTTGTACCGCCTTCCCTTTCCACCGAGCTTCCCAAATGTGGATATTTCACACATTTCTTTCTCTTTTTGTTTCGGTGTTTTTCAGGCATGATGGCAGAATCCTTGTTAGGATTGTTCGGTATGATGACAGAATCCTTGCTAGGATTCAACAACTGGAGAATATGGTAACTGATTTTTACATCTTTTTATGTCTGACTTTGATTAATTGTAAGGTTCTTGAATTTTTTTTGCAAAATGAAAAATGAAAAGATGAAGCATAAATAATTTATAAATAGAGAAAAGTGTTTTCGTAAGTCACAATAGATAAATTTTCAGTTATAATGACTTTGAACATGTCTACAGATTTGAAGATTAAGCAAATTATGCTTAATTAATTTTTTTTTTTCATTTAGTAGTAGGTTGAACATTTTTTTTGTATAATCATCTATTGATTATTAATATAGATTGAGAATTGTGGATTTCAAATCTATCAAATTAGTTTGGAGTCAATGAATACTCTGAGATAGAGGGAGAAAGAATTAATGTATAAGTGATTTTCAAGCATTTTCCCCTAGATTTTTAAACAGTTGTATTATTAGATTGATTGATAATTGCATTAGATGGATTTGGTACCCACACAACAGATTTCTATGGCAATCTTTGAAACTTTCTTCCCTTTTGAATAATGTAATTTGTTTTTCTAAATAAATGATTTAGCATAAACATCATAAATTTATGAAAAATGCTAGGTACCCCAAATTGATACCCAAAAAATTTCCCAAATGCCAAGTGTGGCCAATTTGGGATACCTAGCATTACTCTAAATTTATAGGCACCAATCTAATTTCTTGCCACACCCTAGATTTTAATTATACGGTAGCTCTCTCTATGTTATCTGAATTTTACAAGCAAATTAAGAAGATATGCAATCATGTTTAATTGTTTTCATTTCCCCTTCATTTCCTTTTAGGTGGACAACTATGTTCACCCTCGATTCATCTTGTTTTCTGATATCGATTATTAATGTAAAAAAAAATGAATACAGGGATTAGTAAATGGACAGCTTAGAGAGTGTTATGCACTATTCGCAGATGAGCACTCATCCTTTGCTGAATTGCTTAGGATGTTTTACGACAGTGTAAGAAGTCAAATGGACATGCTGGAAAGTATCTTGTGCGTGTCAATCTTCACATATTTTTTTTTTTGTTTTTAAGTTTATGTAATTCTAGTACGTACATACTTAATCCTCTTGTTTATCAATTTTTATTTTTGAATTCAGGAATGACAGAGCTGTTGACTACAGAATTATATTGCATGTTTGCTATGACCTGAGAGACAATGTTCTAAGGTAACATGTCTGTTAGAGTTCTACCTGAGCGGTTTATTTGCCAAAAAACTGAATTTGCAGCTCAAAAATGATATACTTAACTGCATCCAAAATTTTTATTTTCTTGCATTTATGTTCTTTCTCCAAGTACGACTTCAAAACAGTCTTATTTCTCTTCTTTTATTGTACACAGTACACTACATCTTGACAATTTTTAAGACTCATAGTACATATAAGGACATGAGGCAATTGTTACTGATAAATAATGTATGTGGTTATATAATTTTAAGAACACTACAAATAGTACATCAGTCCAAGTTTTCCAGTTTGTCCTTAAACAGAAGCATGATTTTTTTCACAATATTACAGCAGAGTGCACCTATCTTTTACCTGTGTTTCCAGTTAAAAGTCTCTAACTCATTCAAATAATGGAGATCTAGCAAGTTATTGATGATTCAATGAATCATTTAAATTTAAATAAATCTGGTAGATAAATGAGATATAAGTTGTTTTCATTGTTACATCTTGTAATGAAAGCAAAATTTGTGGATGTTGTAGTTTGGGTGCTGTGCGTATGGGAAGTCTATGTTACGAGCTTTGCGAGGCTTCTCAATGTCATTCCGCAGACAGGTGAGTGTGCTTCTATTGATTAATTACATTATTTTGTTGTTCTTGAGTTATGTTATGGTTTTAATATGTATATATTTCAAAATTTCTGATTTAGAAGATGTGCAATATATACACTACAAGGATTTTTGCTTTAGACGACACTCAAAACGTGTTGTCTGAATGTACCAAAAACTGTTGACTATTGATAAGTCGTCTGATACACACCTTAGACAACACACAGCAAACTGTTGTGTGAAAGTTGAAAGACAAGTAAAAGCCACCTGAAAAGAGTTGTCTGATACCCAGAAACAACAACACTTCTTTGGAAACCTCTTGTCAAAGCTCCGATAACGCAACACTTTTTAACGAATATATTGTTGTTATTAAGCAGTAAAGACAATGGTTGTTAAAAGAAAGCCTATTGTTTAAGTGCAAAAGATACATGACTTTGTTCTTTAAGACCTCTTGTTAAAAACTGATAAAGACAACACTTTAAGGATTTTACACCCAATTGTTGTAGTGTTTGAAATTGTTTAAGACAATTATTTTTTCTTCAAAAAAGCGTTGTAGGTTTTTTACATGTACAAGTGTTTTATTTAAAAACCTGTTGTCTGAAAGTTGTAACACAATGGTTTCAAATGATAAACAATGTTGGTGTAATGCATTTGGACAATGGTTTATGTTCGAAAAAAATAAATCTAAACAATATTATGAAAAAACTTTAAAAATACTATATTATTACAACCAATATTCTCTATTACAACAATCTACAACTGTCATTACAATTCACCATACTGTCTAGAGCTGAATCCACCTTAGCATCCTTTCCATCGTCAAGAGCTGAATCTCCCCTCCATTTTATCTTATTATCTTCAAACTTACCCGCTGCAAATGGAACATAAAAATAATCCACAGTTAGTACATCATAAGGACGAATACACACATTTATGTATGAGTGTTAAGACAAATGAACATATTCGACAAATCGCACATAAATCGCACATAGTAATACAAATTGATACAAATCAATAATTTCTAAGCAAAATTAGTTAGTACATTTGATCACTATTGTTCGTAATATAACCTTACTAATTTTTAGCTAAATTAATTTCCATTTCAACAAACGCTTATACACTAACAGCCTCAATTCACAACCATTAACAACCTCGAAACATAAACACAAACATTACCGTGTAAATAAGATTCCCAATAGCCATTTCACATCCTTGAGCCACACCAGCCTACAAAACACACTCAAAAATATCACAAACACTACATAACTAAACATACTATCAAAAACACAATATATATTTACACAATAGTTACATTAATAATACTACTCCTTTTCTAGTCTTCAGTAATCTGTACAACTCACTGTGCACGAAGTTTTCTGTTTTCTTGCATAACGTTTATTTTCTCTGGATCTTCCAGCACTTTACATGCATCTGTGGCAGGCTGCATTATTAAAGTAGTAATACACTGTTAGTGGTAGGCTGCATCAAATGAGTAAAATATTAGCAGTATATAATCTTCAGCATCATATACATATAATAGGATTTTTTTTCCCTTTTTAAGGCTATTCTTAGTTTCTTAATTATATACAGCTAAAATGTATGATGCATAAGCAAAAATTAGACACCGGTATAATTGTGAAATTAGACTTAAACAGACCTCTAATTCCACACATAGAATAGAATCAAACCCATTGACCCTTGTCAAAGCCTTCCGTTTCACCTTTTCAGGCTCTTTCAGGTCATCACAATGTCTCCTCTTCAACTTTCCTGCAAAAGAATGAACTCATTTTAAGTGATGAAGAGTTAAAGTCGTATATTTTTACACCTACATCTTATAACAGCATTTAAATCTCTACCTTCTTGTGAGTTTACTTGGTTGCCTATGAGTTCACATTGTTTCATTGCTACTTTCTTTGACAAAGCAGCTACTGGAGGAATGAAGCTTCCAGCTGATGGTAGTGCATTACCAGCAGTAGAGAAATTTTTACTCAACACAACAGGTTGGCTGGTACCTTGCTCTGTGCTGGAGCCACAGAGTCACTACTGAAAACTTGAAAGACATTAAAACTAAAAAATGGAATGCTGTAAGTAAACAATATCAAGCAAAATATACTGAACAGGATGCTATCACACCAAACAATATCATAGCATATATGAAGATATATGGCATGGAAATGCGGGGTGGGGACTTGAAATCGGAGGACCAGATTGGTTTTTTGCAGTAAAGAATGTGGCTCTTCTCATACTTACATTCCTTTCTTAATACAATAAAATGTATAAAAGCGAGTTACATTTTCGTTAAAACACTTAAAAATCAAGTTATTTTTGTCATTTTTTCGTTAAATTTTAAGTTGAGAAACAGGAGACATAATATATTCTTGCCTTTGTCCTTGATTACTTGGTCCACCTTGACCAGGTTAAAGAGGCGCATGGGCGAAGTTTGGAATAATTTCATTGTCCGAAAAAGATCTTTTAACGCTTGTTGATTCATGGGTGCACTGTCCAGCCTGCATAAAACCAGTTAGTTCTATAATTTAATTTACACTACATACAGAAGCCTAAAGAGGTACAAGAGGAATATTAATTAAATCAAGCATTGAGTTTGTTCTAATCTATTAAAAACCTTGTTATGTTCTCTGTTCTTTCCTGCAAAGTGGCATTTTACTTCACGGTCGTAGAAACTTTTAGCTGGTGAGTATCTGGTGTGCTTTTCTTGTCTAATGCATTCCTAAGCAAGCAATTCCAGGTTTTCATTATTATAGATCAACAACACATAAACAACATAAACATTTAGTGAAGTTTACATAAAGAAAAATGACTTACAGAACCCAGATGGCCACTTTGCCCGCACTTGTAACAAGATGCTAATGTCTGGCCCTCATACTCAAAGCCATTGCAGCAGAGGTGCCCAAATTCCTTACAAACATAACACTTTATGGCCTGTTGACAAATTTTTAAGTGTACTATATTGCAATCTGAGACGATTTGAGTATACGATCGAATCCCATTTGATTTCACCCAACCCATAGTTAAGATTAACCCCATTAATCGATTAGAGATTAAAGAGATGGTTTGATGATGTGTAGTAACTAATTTGAGCACACGAAAGTGATGAACCCGCCGGAAGAGAAAAGAACTCGGGAGAGAATCGAGAGAGAGACTTGAGAGAGAGGAGAGATGGAAGAGAGAATTGGGGATCGATGTTTTTTTTGTGTTTTGGTGAGAGAGAATTGGGGATCTGAGGGGTGAAAATGAATGAATGAAGGGGAAATGAAATTTGGTTAAGTGGGAAAAGAATTTGGTAAAGGGGGGAAATGAAATTTGTTTAAGTGGAAATAGAATTTGTTAAGGGGGCAAATGAAATTTGTTTAAGTGGGAATAGAATTCCGTAAGGGGGAAAATAAATTAATTATTAAAAGATTGAACTGTACGAGAGTCAAGATCAATTTTATTAAATGTTATTCCAAAAATTTCAAAAAATAATAAATTATTTTGATTAGGTAAATTAACGGTCAACTAGTAATTTGACTTTAACCCCTAAACTAGTTCTCGTTCCTGATTCTTGATTCGATTTTTTTGAAATAAAATATCGAAGATCGAATTGTACGGGAGTCAAGATCAATCTTATTAAATGTTATTCCAAAAATTTGAAAAAATAATAAATTATTTTGATTAGGTAAATTAGCGGTCAACTAGTAATTTGACTTTAACCCCTAAACTAGTTCTCGTTCCCGATTCTTGATTCGATTTTTTTTAAATAGAATTTCAAAGATCGAACTGTACGGGAGTCAAGATCAATCTTATTAAATGTTATTCCAAAAATTTCAAAAAATAATAAATTATTTTGATTAGGTAAATTAGCGGTCAACTAGTAATTTGACTTTAACCCCTAAACTAAGTCTCGTTCCTGATTCTTGATTCGATTTTTTTAAAATAGAATTTCAAAGATCGAACTATATGGGAGTCAAGATCAATCTTATTAAATGTTATTCCAAAATTTTAAAAAAAAAATAAATTATTTTGATTAGGTAAATTAGCGGTCAACTAGTAATTTGACTTTAACCCCTAAACTAGTTCTCGTTCCAGATTCTTGATTCGATTTTTTTGAAATAGAATTTCAAAGATCGAACTGTACGGGAGTCATGATCAATCTTATTAAATGTTATTCCAAAATTTTCAAAAAATAATAAATTATTTTGAATAGGTAAATTAGCGGTCAACTAGTAATTTGACTTTAACCCCTAAACTAGTTCTCGTTCCCGATTCTTGATTTAATTTTTTTGAAATAGAATTTCAAAGATCGAACTGTACGGGAGTCAATATCAATCTTATTAAATGTTATTCCAAAATTTTCAAAAAATAATAAATTATTTTGATTAGGTAAATTAGCGGTCAACTAGTAATTTGACTTTAATCCCTAAACTAGTTCTCGTTCCCGATTCTTCATTTTTCAAAAGATGTGATATAATCGCGTCTTTTTATTTTTTGATTATTTTTTCCTCACACTAAAATAAGTATTGATTAACATCCGTATGGTTGGATCATCAAAAAATATACTAAATATTATTTAGGGGTTACGGTTTTTGGTTTAGGGTTTTTGATTAATGAGTTGTGTTCTTTGTGTTCTTCGTATTAAACGAAAATTTGAATCTGTTACCGAAATCCGATTGAAACGTACAAATAGTTTAATCGAAGCTCTCGACCAATACTTTATTCCTGTACAATCAAATCAAGTGTAGATATCATCGATTATTTGTTATTAATTCGAATTTAATTATGGTTAAAACATGAATTTTTGCGATTGAAGTTGTTTGAGTGATTTGATGCCTCCATGTTGTAGATTATTTTCTCCTGATCAATTTCATATATCATATGATGAATTTGGAGTTAAATAACATGATCAAAAAGCTGTTTGATTTTTTAATTGAGTTCTTGAATGTTCTTCGCGTTCTTCAAAATCAAACTGGAATTTGGAGACGTTATCGGACTCCGTTTAAAACGCTCTTATAACCAAATCGAAGCTCTCATCATCACCTTTCCAAACCCATAATCATATTTGGTGCATAAATAACTTCGAAATTCAGATTTTTTTATTAAATTCGAATTAATTTCTTTAATTTCCGGATAATAATAAATTATCACAAATTAGTTTTCTGACAAAAACAGTTGTGTGAAACAGAATATTATAACTGTTTTAGTCCGAAAAAACTGTTGTAATTTAATTTCTCTCCATTTAAATTCCCCCCTTTTCAACTCTACCCAAAATTTCAAATTTCCCTCATTTCAACTTTTTCTAAAATTTGATTCCCCCCATTTTGATTTTCCCACCTTTTTTTTATCATACAACACTATTTAAAACACTTATGTTAAATATCATTACACAATACCAAATTGGAAACCCTTGTCTTATTATAACAATACTTTTTACGAAATATTGTCTATGCTTCATTCACATAATATTTCTAAAAGATGTTGTGTGTTGGTTCATTGTCACACAACACTATGGATAACATATTGTACGATTGACACTTAGACAACAGACCTAAAAAACACTTGTCTGAATACAACAACGGTTTTCCGGGTTATTGTGTTGCAGGCATTCACATAACACTTAATTGCTAACGCTTGTCTAATCTTAAAAATAATTATGCATTTACACAACACCCCTGGTCAAGAAATGCTTGTCTGGTAAGATTTATCACACAACGGTTTTGGCCCATTGTGTGAATGTAGTATTAGACAATACTTTTTCGAGCACGAAAATACTAGTTGTCTGATCATTTCGGGCAACACTTTTTTCCATGGGTGTTGTCTGAGGGGTGTCGTCTATAGCCAGATTTCTTGTAGTGATAAATTGATTAATGTCAAGATGTTACTATTTTATATATGACTAATTTTTAAAGATATGTGTGTGTTTCCAATCCTACTTTAGAGAAATTAACAGTTAAAATTGGAGGAACATAAGTTAAGTCACTTCTGTCTTCGAAACCATCCAAAATTTAACCCAATCCAAGATTAAATATGTCACAGGCTACAATGTATTAAAGTTTGATTTACAATTTAAATAAATCATAATGTTGTCGAGAACTACTACTTTTAATTGAACCTATGTTGTTGGGAGTTGTCCACATCGGTTGTGGAAGGGGCAAATTGTTGGCAGTAAGTTAACTCCATTAGTTAACTCGATTAGTAAGAGGCCTTTTGGGAGCCCAAAACCAAATTTGTACGTGCTCGATCCAAAGTGAGCAATATCATATCATACTATTGTGGAGTTAAAGTCTGCTTAGCAAGTCCAATGTATGACTCATATTTGTATTTATGATATACTCAATGCAATAGGAACACATTCTTAATTGACATTCATGTTTGTAACTCATAATAAATGGAATTTGGTATTATTTTCGGGTCTAGTGTTTTTCAACTTCCTTAAATAAGTTATCAATAATTCCTTATTGACAACTTATTCAATATAATGTTTTGTTGATTATAAAATGTGATAAAAGGAGTTCACTGTATATTAAAGTTAACAGGTTAGGGCACTTTTATATTGAAACTATTTGCTGAGTTTCATTATATATTAATCTTTTAGGTGTGTCCGCACACTGCAAGAGATAAGACGCGAGTATCTCAGTCTCAAGCCACATTTAGATGAGATTCTCCAGGAAAACTTACGTTAACAAATTTTATTTTTAATTCGTACAATTTTTTGTGTAAATATGTGATTATTCAAGCTTTCTTTGCATGATGTTTTTAGTTGTTTCTTTTTCAATGTTTTGTGGCCAGGAGTCAACTTCTTTTATCGAACTTAATAGAGCATATACATCACACATTTTTACCATATTTTACGGTTCAAGTTTAGTGTAGTATTCTTCATTCCATTTCATTTCCGAGAACTTGTAAACATCGGGATCACTTTAATTAAAAATGGCTTTAGTATGATAAAATTTAGCTTTTAATATCTAATCATTAGAACTAATTAATAAGTTGTATTATTCTAATTAATTTAATTAATAGATTAATCTAAGCATTTCATTCTAATAGTGATATCTTTTTTCCATGTGCAGCTGCTGTAAACTACCAACATTACTTGGATGAGAACAATCTTCAACCATATTCGTGCTTTTCTTGTTGTTGGACTGGCAACTATAAGTGGGTATTACGATGTTAGTGTTGTTTCGTAATTATTTATGGACTATTTATCAGATGGAGTTAATTAAGGTTTCATAGTTTTCATGTTATGTTATGCAAATTTTGCAGTTTTATCATTGTAGTTTGAGTGAATTTCTTTAAAATTGGCATAAACAGAAACTTTGATTGTAGTGAGAGTTATTGGAATGTTAGTCTTCATCAAGTAGAATTGTTCTGCAAGCGAAAGACATTATTCTAGGTGAAGAATAACTAGCATGCATGATAGTTCAGAATAAAACAACAGCCTCATTTTTATTCATATATTTATATGATTTTGCAAGTATGTAATGCTATATAGTGTTTAATTTTGTAGAATTTGAGATTGGAAATTTATATGTGACGTTTCATGTATCTCATTAAAAATAACAATTAAATTTTTTGGGTCACCATGGTTTACAAAAACGAATATAGAAACTCTAACACTACAAGCATTTTCATTAAAAGTATTCCACGGAAGACTTGCATGTGAAACTTTACATTGCATTCCATATTTCCAAAAGTTTAAGGTAATAAAGGACTAAAGAATCTTTCAGCAATACATAGTACAGAAGATCTACTACAGCCACCTACCTTTGCCCAAAAAATATAAAAAAAATGCTTGTGAGATGCAACCTATGAAATGACTCGATTATTCTTTAAAGGAGATATTCAAATAAAAAAGCATTCGACTTACCAGTGTGTCAATGCTAAATCGACACATAATGTGTAGGCCAAGTTAATTTTGGGAAATGTCTGTTTCTCCTACCTACCTTATATAGTGTATTATAATCTATTTAGGATTTCCTAATATTATTTTCTATATGAAAACCAAGGAGAGCATGAGCTCTCCAAACTAAACTGCTTGTATTGTAAGTTAAGATGTCTTGATATTGTACTTGGAAGATATTGTACTTGGGAAGAAGCCCTGAGGTCTTCACATGTCATCAACCTCTCTAACTGATCATCCACCTGTTCTGTGACTAGGTTTTCAAATATAAGATGATCTTATTTAATATTTAAGTTAATTCCATCAACATATATAACATCTTATTTATAAGATCAAACAACACTGATATCTGTTGTCAAGGTAATTGTTTTCATGGTATATTTTGAGAAATTTCGACATAAGAAACCTCCAAATTCATTGAAGATGATAATTTCTTAATTTCACTTTTGTCCTTGTCAAATGTCATGACTTTATTTTAATTGTTCGCATTTCATATAAAATGGCTAAATGATCTGTCATATCAATTCAATAATTTTTAAATACTATACTATTATAATCTAACAGGTTTTATTTGGTTAGTTGCTGGTTTAACACCTTTCAAAAAAATTGTTAACGCTAAAAATATAAAATTGTATACAAATAAATAGAAAGTATCAAAATACAACAAATATTTTAAGAAAAAAGAACAAAGACATGAGATACTAGGCAACCCTAGTATGCAAACTCTTTGGACATAGTCTTATTACAATTGTACACTAATTAGATATAAATAAATAGAAAAAGAACCAAAATACAAAACATATATATTTTACGAAAAAAAAAACAAAGACATACTCTAATTAGATATAAATAAATAAAAACATACCAAAATACAAAACATATTTTACAAAAGGAAAAATTAATTGTAACATCCCTAAATTATTAAAGTTTTTTTTTTAAGTCCATGAACAAAAAATATGTATTTCAAGGTAACAAACTTTTGAACTTTTCCCATCATAGTCCTTCCATCCAAATTTGAGAAACGTTAGTCAATGATGTGTGACAGTGATGTGGCAATCAAAAATTTATGGATTCAAGTGAAATTTTGATATGTTAATCTAGAAGTGATTGCATGGTGAAAGTTTTTAATTTCAAGTTCGCTAAGGTATAGAAATCTACACTTTAATTCCAAGAACACCAACAAAAAACTTACTAAGATCTGTAGATTTCTATATGTTAGTGAACTCGAAATCGAAAACTTTCACCACTCGTGTTCTTGTAGTCATTACTAGATTAAAATATCAAAATTTCACTTCAATCCGTGAATTTTCGATTGCCACGTCACTGTCACATCAAACATTGACTAACCACTACACCACAAATGGTCTTTGCCAACACTGAAAATCGATGTTGCCACGTTAAATGTTGCCTTAGATGCTAAAAATTGAATAAATTTGATGTAAGCCAACATCATAACCAGATGTTGCCATTCATGTTGCCTTCGATTCATTTTAGTCCTCAATGCCAACACATGAACGGGTGTTGCCTTAGATAACTGAAAAAATGTTAAAAAAAGGGGGGGGGAAGAAGCCCGCTATTACTGAAATAAAAACCCGCTCAGATATTCACTCTAAATTAAACAGCCCGCTCAGAAATTAAAAAAAATAAAACAATGAAAACATCTCTCTCTCTCTCTCATCTCTCTCACTCCGCTCACACTCTCATCTCTATCCGCTCTCATCTCTCACTTCTTTGGCATTTCTATTACTGTTCTTCTCTCACTCGCTCTCTCATTAATTCAATTAGGGTTCAAAGATGATTCGAGCTGGGTATGAAGTTTGGTCCAAGAATTCAATTAGGGTTTGTGCTAGGTTAATCAAAGTTTGGTTGAAGAATTCAATTAGAGTTAATCGAAGCATGGTTTGTGGTTGAAGGTATTTGATATCAATTTGAGGTATAAATCTCTATTTGTATGCTTCAATTTGCGTATTGTTAGCTTGGTTTGACCTCTCTCTTTCCCCTCTTCCTCTCTCTCTCTCTTCCAGTCCGCGATATGATAATTGTTTAATTGATATGGAACTTAAGTATCGTTTTGCCGACAACCAATCAAAATCAGAGTTCTTCACTAGTAGATTTCAACATACAATTGTAGCTGTTAAGGTGTGCACAAACCCTAATTTCATTTAACCACCTAGGTTTTCTAATTTTAGGGTTTTTTCATACTTGATATTCATCCCTTTGGTTTTTTAGGGTAAACTGATTGCGAGTGGAGTAATGGAAGACGTTACTAATAGCAAGAGTGGTAATTGTTAATTATATGTGTTTGATTTTTTTGTGTTCTTTGCACTGCAATACTTTGTTTCTTTTTTTCTTGATGATTTTTGTATGGGGGTTTTTAATTTGAGATACAGTAGGATTTGGAAAGTTCAAGATTTATGCAGAAAATGATAAAGTTAAACCTCGCCCCAGAGATTCTGTTGATGATGAAATAAAGTAAGTTTGTTTCGCATGTTCTTACTTCTTACCCTGATTTTTTTATGTTTCTTATCACTGGTATTCGATGAATTTATTGTCTTCTTTTTCGGTTCTTACTTATATTTGCACTGTGTGTGTGTTCTTACGATACTTTGAGAAATCCACCATCTAATATTAATAAAAAAACAAGGGTTATTGACTTTTATGGCTCGATTTTTTAGTAGGAAAGAATTGTGGATGAACAGAGAATGCATAGTGTAATGTGTTGTGTTTTCCTCATTCTAAGCTTGTCATACAGTAGTTGTCATATCAACATTTATTGATTTCAATTTAATATCCTCGCAGAAGGAAAGTTTTACCTGTTAACACTGGGTGTCAGGCCACCGCAACCAATTCCAAGGTTATTGCACCTACATTTCTTTCCTGTTGTATTTTCCCACTTCCTGAAGTGTTAATTATGGAAGTGATGAAATTTGGTACATACTTTTATTGATGATTTTCTTTCATTGTTCGATTGTACTGAAGATAAGGGGAGGTCTCAAGAACATAGAGAACACTAGATTAAAGAATGATAAATCTGGTAAGTGAGACCTGGATTCTCTTTGAGATTCTAACGCAGGACTAATTTTTTGACACACACACCTACTTTGTTCCCAGTGATGAGAAACTCTGGAAGAAAAGTTCTAGCTGATATCAGCAATGTTAAGGGAGATGCCTTAAAGAATGCATTACCCAGCGGTGCTAAACCACTGTGAGTGATTTTCTTTACATTACTTTAAATGCATTATTCATTTGTATGATCTTTGGATCTTTTTAAGGCCCTGAAATGCAGAATAATACCCTGGAAGACTGAGTTATTTTTATTTTTGTGTCTTCTGCAACATTGAGCATTCACCACCTTTCCGCTTTTTGGAGCCATACGAACCTTCAGTTTTCCTTCTTACAAGATTTAGAGCGCCGGGATCCTTATAAAATTTTATGCTGTCATTTAGATAGATGAGTTCATCTCATTGTGGCTTGAAAAGTGAACTCTTGCAAGTTACCTATGCTTACATATCTTTTTCCCTTGAACGTAGTTTTTTTAAAGTTACCTCTATTTTATGACGCACGACAACTAAAGCCAAAAGCATTATGTATTTGCAAAGGTACAATTGTTTTTACTTTTAAATCTTCTAGCTCTTTCAGATGTTACTACCATTAAATGGAATACTCCCTCGTGTCATTGTATATGTAACAAATTTGTTTTTAACATTAAGACTAGTTGAAAGCACAACAGATTTATTTGTAAATATTTTGAGAAGATAGAATTATTTAAACCTGCTTCATGCCAGGGAAAGGCATCCAAATTTATCTAGGTTAAAATTATTTCTCTCTCTCTCTCTCTCTTTGTATCTCTCTCTCTCTCTCTCTCCTCCCTTCATCTCTCAAAGAAACATAATTATATATGAACTTGTCTAACATAATTCAATACAGTGTTAGTTTTTGATAATTTTAATTGTTATACAAATTTTAAACTAGAACTTCTTCTGAGATAAGATTGTTGTTTCTTTTAGCGGTTCAGTTTTTGGGTGATAAACTAGAGTCGTTTTAATTGGATTATATGTGGATTTGACACAATGTTGTTGGAGGTTTATGTCATATCATGTTATGTTTTTTGTTTTGTCATAAATGCTATGTACCTGCTACTATTGTGTTTATAGAAGTTTCATGTTTATATAGAAATGATGCATTTAGAGGATAATATCTAGAGAAATATGTATTGACGATAATGTAAACTGCACTTGAAATTTTATTGTAGCATATAACCAAATTTAAAAGTGACTTGTTACTATTTTCCTCAATTATTCACTGGTTTACCCTGGTTTACCCTTTTTTGCATCTTAAATTTAAGGTCGAGCTTATGCACTTGATAAAATGGACAGAACGGATCCAAACTCTAATGGAAGAGGGGTGATGCAGTTCAAAACAAGCCTTCTACAACGACTGAACCGGGTAACTAATATTTCTTCTATGCATTTCATTATCATTTCTCTGTTTATGTTGGAAGTGATAATTAATTTATTTATCTTTCCTTCATATTTCCTCAAACATTTCAATTTCTATTATTAGCTAAAATTAGTATATTTACATGTAGGAAATAATGCGGCTAGCTAAATGAGATTTACCTATCATTTAATGTTTTACTACTCTACTGAAATATTATAATCTATTATCGTATGCACACATGAACTACTAGCAGTATGGTCAAGTCTTGAGGTTTTAAGTCTTGCCTCCAGGATTAAAGAATCTGATGCCCAAGAAATTGGTGCCTTTTATTATGAGCACTACACTAGAGTTCTGGACAAGGGAGATCAAGCAGACAGGCATGTACATCTGTCTCTATTCCGTAGACTCTATTCCTCTTCCTGTGGTTGTGATCAACTTAGTGACAGCCTATTGATTAAATGTTATAAACTTATATGCAACAGAGCCCAACTAGGAAAAGCTTACCAGACTGCTCAGTGACCGCAGACGTGATATTTCATTTCAAAAGCAGGTGAGAAGCGGTAACTCTCTTGAGAGAGCTCATGTCCAGAAATGGAATAGAATATTTGAAGTTTTACATCTAATCTATGCTTTGTTCACTTTCAAACAGATCTAGGAAGACACGGCTTGCTCATACCCTTTGTGTTTCAAAACAGGTTAGTCACTAGTACTTGGCAGTAAATGTTGGAGATTTAATATGTTTCTGATTTGATTATATAGAAATTCTATTATGTCCATAAGCATAATTCGAGCTGTTAGTGATTTAATTATGTAGTATATGCGATAATTTGCATATACTATAACAATGAATACAAAAATTTATTACTTTTGTAATACCGAGGATCATATAGTAGTTGTCACTTACAATGTACCAGTGAACTGAAGTATAATGACGAACTCTATTTTTGCAGTTTTTTATAAAACTTGTGGAATAGTAATTTCCTGCAATTAACAACTGTTGGTTCACTAGCTCCCTTTTCACTTCTTAGTTCTTATAAAAATTGGGGGAACCTAAATGTCATCCGATTTGGATTATTGTACTCAGGAAAATTGGTTAAACCAAGTAAAGGAAATGCATTTGCAGTGTGACCGTGGTTTTTCCCAAAATACTGGAGCACCTGGTCTGCAGCAACAAGGGATATCAGCGACCGACTGCAGGTAAATTTCATTACCCTTTGAGAGAACAACCTATTGCATTAATTTCATCAGAGACCTTTTGTCGCTGCAAGAAAATTGTAAATAGCAATCTGCCCTCGTCTTTGCAAATAGCTATTGTTGCTGCTAAAGGGTAACCTTATAAGCTGCTGAACAGATCATGATGGAATCATTTGTGCAGCTCATTGGCATAACATTGCCAATAGATTTACATTAACTGACCCCCAAACAATGCAGGTGTGTCAGAAACAACAATTGTGGACACAGGTATTGCTTGTTACATTGGTAATTTTACACTTTGATATGTTCTATTAATTCTTCTACTTAGAATGCTGGAAGCTTTAGTAAGCAAGCGCACAAACTTGGATCAATATGCCATTGGATATCAAATTTATAATTTAACATTTACAGGCAGCAGCTGAGTTGCGACAGGTCTTTAGCAGCGAGATTCAGAAAGTTGGCACTGTAGGTGCTAAAGTGTTACTTGAGCTTGGAGAAAAGGTTGAAAGGATGGAAAAATTAAGCCCAGGAGATTTGCTAGAAGAAGTGCATGAGGCTGCTGAAGAATTACAACTAGCAATTGATAAAAATCATACCTTCTTATGAATGCGGAGAGTTGGGCAAGTTCCAGAATGCCACAGGAATTTGAGGACCTCCTTATTAATGTATAATAATTTGACTTGTGTAATTAGTAATTTTTTGTAACGGAATTAGTGACATATTTTAGTTTTATAAAAGTTGATAAATGTGATTCATTCAAATTATATTTTAATTTACCTTGACTTGCGTTAATTTTTATTGTATTTTTGAAAATTTTAAGAATATCATAAATAAAACAAAATCCAAAAAAAAATTAATTAAAATATAAATTTTCAGAAAATTTATACCAATCGGTGTTGCTGTAGAGGGACAAAGATGTTGGAATAGGCTATATGGCAAGATCGCAAGGGTGTTGGTGTTGAGTAGACAGTGTTGCCATAGATTTTATGCCAACACCGGAAATAGTGTTGCTATTTTTGCATGAAATGTTGGCATAAGTGCCTAAGGCAACATCATGTTGATGTTGCCATAGTTTTGACAAAATGTGTTGGCTTAACCTCTAAGCCCACATGCAAATTCCCAACACCTTCAAAATTGACCAAAGTGTTGCCTTAAATCCTATGGTAACATTTTTCAGCATTTTTAACGCTTATTTTGGGTGTTGCTATAGACCATATATGGTGTAGTGAACATCCGATGGTAAAATTTGGACGGAAGGACTGCAATGGGAAAAGTTCACAAGTTTGATTACTTAGAAATTCATATTTTTTGTTGAGGGACTTAGAGAAAAAAAGGCTATTAGTTAGGGATGTTAGAATTAATTTTCCCTTTACAAAAACATAAACCAAAACAAAGACACCGAACACTAGACAATCATAATATGCAAACAATTTGAAGATAATCTTATTTAATGTAATGTCCCCAAATCCACTACAAGTGGCTTCGGGTCATCACATCACCATTGCAATTACCTGTGTTACCACTACGCCATAA
Organism: Saposhnikovia divaricata; assembly: GCA_036435485.1. Taxonomy (NCBI): domain Eukaryota; kingdom Viridiplantae; phylum Streptophyta; class Magnoliopsida; order Apiales; family Apiaceae; genus Saposhnikovia; species Saposhnikovia divaricata. The sequence continues at coordinate 38,022,817 of CM071595.1, forward strand.
ATGCTCATATGCAATGCTTTTATCTAGTGTTTTACTGAAAGTGTTCTGTTAGGTATGAAATTTTGGCTCTAATGAAACAGAACTTGAACTGGTGTTGCATTACACATAATTAGCATTGCATTTGATCCACGGTGTTTCACATAATGCAACACTAAGAGCTGGCGTTGCATTAGATATTTTTTAATTTTAAAAAATGCTGATGTGGCAGCAGTGGGGGCCACATTTGCTGACGTGGCATTGCTGACGTGGCAAGTGTGGGGCCCACAATTGCTGATGTGGCAGATGTGGGGCCCATATTTGCTGACATGGCATTTGCTGACGTGGCAGAAGCGTTGCATTAGGTGAAAAAAGCGTTGCATTCTCTATCTAAAAGCGTTGCATTAGTTAATTTTTAATTTTAATAAACGCTGACGTGGCTGTTGTGGGACCCACCTGGGTGACGTGGCAGTGTGGGGCCCACAAGGATGACGTGGCAGAAGGCCAGAGATGCTGACGTGGCAGGTGTGGGGCCCACAATTGCTGACGTGGCAGGTGTGGGGCCCACATTTGCTGACATGACATTCGGTGACGTGGCAGAAGCGTTGCATTAGGTGTAAAAAGCATTGCATTTGCTATATAAAAGCGTTGCATTAGGTATTTTTAATATTAATAAAGTCTGACGTGGCAGTTGTGGGGCCCACTAAGGGTGACGTGGCAGTGTGGGGCCCATAATGGTGGCGTGGCAGGTGGTCCACAGATGCTGACGTGGTAGGTGTGGGGCCCACAATTGCTGACGTGGCAGGTGGGGGACCCACATTTGCTGACGTGGCATTCGCTGACGTGGCAGAAGCGTTGCATTAGGAGAAAAAAGCGTTGCATTTGATGTTTTGAAGTGTTACGTTAACTGCTGCTCTTACCGGAATGATAAAACTATTTTTTAAAATCTTTTTTTCGACGTTCCAATCGTACGGATGTCAAGATATAACGGTTTTAGTGAAGTGGTAAATTTTTAAAAAATTTGCTAGATGTATTTTGTTTGGTTTTGTAACGGTCAAACCGGTCAACGTATACTTCCCTTTTAAATAGTCTTGTCCCGAATGATGAAACTATTTTTTAAAATCTTTTTTTCGACGTTCCAATCGTACGGATGTCAAGATATAACGGTTTTAGTGAAGTGGTAAATTTTTAAAAAATTTGCTTGATGTATTTGGTTTGGTTTTGTAACGGTCAAACCGGTCAACGTAGACTTCCCTTTTAAATAATCTTGTCCCGAATGATGAAACTATTTTTTAAAATCTTTTTTTCGACGTTCCAATCGTACGGATGTCAAGATATAACGGTTTTAGTGAAGTGGTAAATTTTTAAAAAATTTGCTAGATGTATTTGGTTTGGTTTTGTAACGGTCAAACCGGTCAACGTAGACTTCCCTTTTAAATAGTCTTGTCCCGAATGATGAAACTATTTTTTAAAATCTTTTTTTCGACGTTCCAATCGTACGGATGTCAAGATATAACGGTTTTAGTGAAGTGGTGAATTTTTAAAAATTTTGCTAGATGTATTTGGTTTGGTTTTTAACTGTCAAACCGGTCATCGTAGACTTCCCTTTTAAATAGTCTTGTCCCGAATGATGAAACTATTTTTTAAAATCTTTTTTTCGACGTTCCAATCGTACGGATGTCAAGATATAACGGTTTTAGTGAAGTGGTAAATTTTTAAAAAATTTGCTAGATGTATTTCAAAAGATATGAATACTTTTCCAAAAACGACAAATATTTATGATTATACGAGATTCTCTTAAGTGTTATATTAATTTTTTATAACCTTTTACTAACTTTTTTCCAAAGTGTTTTTAAAAGTATATATGACTATATTTTAAAATAATCATATAATATTTAAAATATTAAAATTTAATAAAAATTCTATTAAGTGTTTTTAAATTTATTGCAACTTGATTTTCTTACGTATTTAATTTTCTTACTATATTTTACTAACGTACGGATGTTAAGATCTAAAGATTTTAATGTTGTGGTAATTTTTTTAAAAAAATTCAAAATTAATTTGGTTTGATTTTATAATAGTCAAATTGGTCAAAGTAGACCTTTTTTATATTAAATTATTTTTAGAACTATGAAAAATAGATATATTATCAAAATATATAAAATGACATTACATTTTAATATTATTCTTCAATTTAAAATTTGACAAATAATATATTTTAATTTTTTTTAAAAAACTGTAATGAAAGTACAACAAACACGTGACAACACTTTGACAACCCAGAATGAAATTTTGGGCGGAAAGTTTCCCCCCAAAACAAAATTAAGGGCGGAAAGTTTTCCCCTTAAACAAAATTTTCATAATTTACTTTCCTCACAAACACTACACTGTCTATCTCTCTCTCGACATACACTGTCTATCTCTCTCTCGACATACTTTCTCTGAAAACTCTCTCCACAAATCGATTTACAAACTCTACACCTTCAATTGGTAATTGAATACCCATACTCTCTATTTCTTCTTTGTGATTCGAACTTGATTTTTTTAATTAGGGTTTTGTTTTTGTTGGGGTTTTGTTTTGATTTGGATGAATTGTCTTGAAATAGAGGTTATGTGTAAATATTGAATTTAGTGATTGATGTAACTGGATGATATAGTTGTTGTTTCCTTCGCTTTTTGCTTTTCATTTTTTTCCCTTTTTAGTCCCAAAGGTGTTATAAATTGAATGAAGTTCATTTTTGTGGTCGGTTGGAGTGTTTTCAGAGATTGCAAGTATTTGGGTACAGGAGTTCGAGTTGATGGAATGGTTGGAGAGTAAGTTAATTCACTTTTATACTTGAATATATGATTATGAATCGTAACTTTGCATACACAATTCTGAATCGTAACTTTGTCATCCATCTGCAACCTCTTTTCACAGTTACAAGTGGATGACCTATGGGGAAGCAGCTACTACGAGGTCAACTATTGGTTCTGGATTAGTGTCTCATGGAATACCAAAGGTAGTTAGTTACTTTATATCTCTATGGCAATATCAGTTAAATATATGTTTCCTTATCAAAATAAAAAACATGGTCTGATCTTTGTGTCAGCAACTACTGATCTATGTAGTCACTTTCGGTCTGTTATTGTAGTCACTTTGGGTAGTTGGATGCATCTATTTGCTTTTAGTAAATGATTACAGTGTTAATATGCCTCATCATCTTTTCATCTCTGTTACTGATATAATTAAGTCAACTATGTTGGTTATAATGTTCTTGCCTAGTGATAGATTTGCCTACTGATGGTGCCACCATACTGTCTTTTTATTTTTGGCTTGCATTGTTTCCAATCTGCCTAATGATTCTTTAACAACATATATAAATTTAATTGTATCAAGGAAATCGAAACTGCTCCGTATAGTGCAAACATATATAAGCTATTCATTATCTATATAGTTGATTACTTCTTTATTTATCGTGAATCGTGATGTATATATTTGATTGGAGAATAAAGTAGGAATATTTGTGAATTTGTGATATTTATATATGGAGTAGTAAGCTCATGTTTATCGTGTAATTCAACCTCTCATTTGGTTTTAATTTCGTGTCTTACAGTTAGATTTGGATAGTCCTACTGGTATATGGTGGTGGTAGCCTGATCATACTCTGGCTTGCCTCTGCTGTTGTTGGATCCATTGATTTAATTCCCGTGGTAAGTTTATATATTATTTCTGTTTAAAGAGACTAAACTTTATTCAGTGGAGCGTTTGGTTTTGTTTTAATTTTCACAATTTGATTTGGTCGTGCATTATTTTAACAAATCCAGTTTCCTAAGTTGATGGAAGTTTCAGAATTTCGATGGTTCCATCTAGAAGCTTTATTGTAAGATAGGATGTCCATTAGTCTGACATTGTAGAAGTTTTTGTAGCCAACTATGGATATGATCAGACTATGGAAGATATATACAATTCTTTGTTTAGTTCGTGAAAAGGTCAGTTTTGCTGAATTCAATGCTTAAAGTTACTTTTGCATTGGCTGTTGTGTGAGGATAATTTCTTTCAAAATTATTTTTTTTTGCATTCTTCAGGTTTATATAACTGGAGACGTGCTCTAATCTTTTTACAGCTATATATATATAAGAAATACATCAAAACATTTTATCATTGTATTATAATTGTATTCTGTCTATCTAACTTACTGCTTTGAATACAGGTTGAAGGAGTCCCCACTCTGATTCACCAAACAGAAGTGTCTTGAGATGCAACTCTGGACCCTGCATCATATTTTAAAGTTGGCCAGGTATACATTGATATTGTTTCCTGGTTTAAATGTATGCATGGTTCTGACGGAGAATACAACAAGTACAACCTGAATGCAAATGATTGAATTAGTCAATATGACTACTAAAGGCAGTAGCTCATCGAAAAAAAAAACTTGTAGAGTTGTAGATATTTACATAAATAACTCGTTCTTACACGTGAAATGTTTATATTTTGTTTGTAGATGACTTTAATGCTGCTTGTAACTATGACAATAGCGAAAACAATGGCATCACGGGATGGCTTGGTACCTATGGTTGATTACCAGTTCTGCTTGGAAGTTTGCTTTGCCTTATCGTTGCTTATGCTTTAATTGCAGGCAACATCAATTCTAGTACTCGCCAATTCAGCTTCACTCTCACATGAGATACACACATCTCATACACATATGTAGAATTGAATATTAATTATGCTTTTTCTTGTATTATGTTACATCTGGTTGGTTTTGGTAGTTATATTTTGGAAAGCATTTGTATGGTATGGATGAGATGTAAACTATGTGGATTGCTAGTAGGATGGTTTGAATGTTTTGGATTGATTTCTTTATGTATGAAATTGTATATTGCAGAAATTTTAATCAAAGCGTTGCATTTGATATTTTTAGCGTTGCATTAGATATTTTAGTGTTCCATTTGGTAAATATAGTGTTGCCTTTGATAAGATACTAGTGTTTTAAAAAGCAAAAAAAGCGTTGCATTACATAGCTATGGGCCCCAGTGCTGACATAGCAAGTGGGATCCACATGCTGATATGGCAAGTGGGCTCCACATGCTGACGTGGCATGCCAACTGGACTGTTGCTGACGTGGCATGCCAGCTGGACTGTTGCTGACGTGGCATGCCAGCTGGACCCATTGATGACGTGGCAAGTTAGTGGGACCCACATTTGTGACGTGGAATTGGAACTATGTCTAATGTCAAATGCAACGCCTCTTTGGTGTTGCATTTGCTTGCTGTGGTGTTGCATTACATGTCAGATGGAACGCTTATTGATGTTGCTTTAGATGCCAAAAAGCGTTGGATTATGGGGTCTAACAGGACGGTCTCGAATGCAACGGCCCCTGGTGTTGCATTTGGTCTAATGCAACGCTTTTTTGGCCTAAAGCAACATTAAACATGGCGTTGCATTTGAGCGTTTATGGCGTAGTGTACGAAACATACCATATAAACCTTCTTACCTCGCCCGACAGATCCAAGGGTCGAGTAGCCGCCTCATGTTTCCACCTCCTACCATTACTATTACATACCTTAGAGTCCTTAAGTTCATAATACTTTAAATATTACAAAGATTTTCTAACGAATAACACTAAGAGCTCATGAAGTAAAGCGATTCTTCTACTCCTCGTTCAGGAAATGTTCTTTCCCCTTGCTCTTGAGATGATCCATTTTCTGGCTATCCGTTTGATAAGAGCCATGTTCACCTTTGCCTATTATAGGATTAAGATTTACAGCAAAAGTGAGTGAATGATTGCTCAGCTGACCACCTGCAAAAGATAATAAGATGCGTGGAAGCGAGTTGTACCCGAAGGGTACTAAGGACAGAAAGAAGAGGAGATTTCAGAGTAGTGGAAGAAACTTTGGGAAGAAGTTTGATCATCGGAGCGAGAAGAAATCTTGTGTGAAGAGAGAGGATAAAAGCACTGATACTAGAAGGATTGGGAATCATGACACCAGAGGAAGCAACCAGAGGTTCAAACCTCCACTGACAGTTAATGTGATGCAAGGAAGACTACCTCTACCAGAATGCAAGACATGTTGAAAGAAACACCCTGGACCCTATCATCAAGCCAGCGTGAATTGTTATAATTTTGGACAGAAAGGTCATTATGCTTCTAATTTCAAGGATCAATCCGTCACCTGTTTCAACTTTGGAAACAAAGGTCACGTGTCCCGAGATTGCAGGCAGCCTTCAAAGGAGAATCCAGTACCTCGACTCATAGCACCTACTAACACTAATTTAACAGAAACTCCATAAACAAATATGTTCACAAACATCATCTAAATTATTAACATATCATTACAAGCAAGGAAAATAATTACAATGAGGAAAAAGCCAAAAAAAAAATCATCAATTTACCAATAAAAAACAAGAAACCTTGCTAATCATCCTCTCACCACCTCCTCCTCCTTTTTCCTTCTTCATCTCCTCCTCCTCCTCCATCATCCACGAGATGGTTGGAATTGACTCTGTTTCTTGTAGTGATATTCAACTGACACTGTCTTCTTGCATGATAGTGAGGAGTGAGTTTTTGCTTCTTCTATTAGGTCTTCAATGATCTTTAGAACTTATCAAGAATTTTTCTGTAGCATTAAAAATTAGACCTTGAGTTCAGGATTCCATTTAATCAATGGGTTGTTGGTTATTGATACCAATGGTTCTTGTTTTAATAGTAGAGGGTTGGTGGAGGTTGTTATCAAATTTGAATTCTATTTATTCGGGATTGCATAATTTTATTTTCCTAATTAATTTAATTCCTATTTGTAATTGGGTTTGTATCATCTTATCTTGACGACGTCTTTGACTTTATTAAATAAATTTCTTGAGTTCTTTGAATTTATTGAATAAGTTGTCGATAATTATCATGTAGATGTGATTTATTTCATATTATTTTTGTTGAGTATAAAATATGACAAAAGTGATTCAATGGCAGTGCATATTAGAAGGTAACGGGCTAGGGCACTTTTTTACTCGAACTTTATGGTTAAATTCTTTAATTTCAATCTTTTAGGTGTGCTAGCGCAATGGATGAGATAAGATGCTTGTCTCTTAATTTCAAAGTACATTTAGATGAGATTCTACAGGTGTTAATGTGTGGTTCTAGCTTTCATTGTATGCTATTTTTCGTGGTGGTGAATGTTATAACCCACTTTTGGTGTTTAAATATTTTGTGGTTTCTTAATTTATATTTTGTGGCAAGGACTCAACTTGTGTCAATGACTACAAGAAACAAAGTCTTTTCCGACCGTTATAAATCCGGCCAACTTTTTACTGGAGCAAAACACGACCATTGGGTTCGACGGTCGGAATTATTTTAAACTCGACCACTTAAACCGACCAATGTGTCTTGTGGAGCCCACTTTTATTGACTAACGGGCCACGTCAGGCTAAACCGGCCAATTTTATTAGTGGATCCCACACTTTTACTAAAGAATAAAATCGACCAGCAAAACCAACTACTATTTTTCGTGGAGCCCACACTACTCCTAAAGAATTAAACCGACCAATTTTCCGACCATTACTTCCGACCATAGTTTCTGGCCTTTCCACGTCAGACTAACCCGACCATACATAAATATTTTTTGTAATTCCCCGTTTTATTTTTATACCATTATAATATCTCTACACCTCCAACTCTCTCCTCTGGTAACTCATCTCTCTCTGGTAACTCATCCATCTCTCTCTCTCTCTCTATTATATACGTACACGCACTGTATCTATATATTAAAATTGGGCTTTTAACTTTATGGATATATGAATTTGGGGATAGTAAATTGATTTTCTATTATATGATTTTGTATGTTGGATTTCTTGGTTCGAATTATGTTCGATTATATGATTTTGTATGTTGGATTTCTTGGTTCAAATTATGTTCGATTATATGATTTTGTATGTTAGATTTCTTGGTTCGAATTATGTTCGATTATATGAGTTATTATGTTAGATTTCTTGGTTCGAATTGATGGATTCAAATTTATTTTCGATTACAGGATTTTGTTTGTTGGATTTGTTGGTTCGATTTGACACATTCGAATTTATGTTCGATTTTTATGTAATTTTGTTGTTCATAGTTTTTGGGATTGTGGTTTAATAATTGTGGTATTATGTATACTATTTATGTATGTAGGTATTTTATGTAATTAGGGATTTAATAAAGGTAGGAATCTTGAATGCGAGAAATATACAATTTACATATTTCTTTTTTTTTGAATATATAGAGATGGATGGTCAAAATTACTTGTTTCCACGTTTTATGCGCCTTGTCCATCCCAGCAAATATACACTGCAAAATAAAATGGTATGAGTAATGGTCAATTAATGTATGCATTTGAATATATAGATATGTATGACACCTCTTTTTTCCGCAGAGGATACCACCGCCAATTTTAACAGCTTCTGGAGCTGAGATGCCAGAAACAGTTATATTTGAGCTTCCTAACGGTGAGAAGACCCATGTCAGATTCGATCGGGAGGATGGGATTTTTAAAAACATTTTGGAATTTTTTAAGAAATTTCGGAGCAACTATGGTATATATGTCGTGTTTACCTACAAGGGCAACGAGATCTTTATGGTAAATGTTTTGAATGAATATCTGACAGAGGTTGAGTATGATCCCCCGACCTATGGTAATTTTCTATCTTTTATCCTTTGTTATATATATATAGCTATCAATTAGTAATTAACTTTACTTTCAATGAGTAATTGTTTTTTTTTATTTTTAAATAAACTTACCATGGTTGGATGTAAGGCTTTTTCATTATGTAAGACTAAAGATTTAGAAAAAAGGGGTCTCGTAGTAAGTTCACATTATCTTACTTTTAATGCATTATACGCAATACAATTTTCATCTTTTTTTGATATAATTTTGGTTGATCATATACATATGTACAAATCTAGGCCCTCTCCCTGGATTTTTTTAAGCGATTTGCTCATCTTCTACCTTCTGAAATTACCGTTACTTTACCAAATGGCCAAACCTTCATTGGATCTTACTCACTGGAAAGCAAAATTTCTGGCTTGAGGTTTTTTATGGAGGGAGACATTATAGTGCTTACTTATCTTGGTGATGGGCAATTTGAAGCAATTTTATTTGGTCCAAGCCTCGTGGAGAAATCATTTTCTATTAATGAATTCAAAATAGAAATTCGACCAACACATCTCCTAAATTATTACTATGTAATTGTAAGTTTTTGTTTGTTTTATATTAAAATTTTTATGATTTAATTATTTAGAAAAAAAAAGAATTATGATTTTGCAATTGTTTAACTTGTGATTAATGTGTAGGACCTAGCAGCAAAGTTCAAATTAGTGACGCAGAAGTGGCATCACGGTGATGTCTTGGAAATTAAGGATGAGCTTAAGAATAAAACGTGGCACTTACAAGTTAAGGCGACCGGTCGACGAATAAAACTCATGATCAAGCTTGGGTGGGTTTTGCCAAAGCATTAGGGCTAGAGGTAGGAGATGTTCTAGTCTTTACCAGGGGGCCTATTAATCCTAGGAAATTTAGTGTAATTTGCCACAAGAAAAATGGTCCAGATTTGATGGACATTGATGTATGATTACTTTTGGTCCGATTCGATGACTGTGTACCTTAAAAACTATGGTTTGGATTTGTAGACTTTTGGTTTGGATTTGTAGACTTTTGGTTTGGATTTGTAAACTATGGTTTCATTTATTTAAAGATCTTACGTAAATTTTAATGCTTTAATGATTCTTAATATACTGGATATATACTTGATGGATAGATAGATTTGATGGATTGATTTTATGGATGGATTTATTTTATTGCGTTGATTGTGTTATTGGTACAGCTGGGAACCAGAACTGCTGTGGGAAAAAATGCAGGATTTAAACCGACCAAGTAATCCGACTAAAGTTCTTAAACCGATCGTTTTTTTACCATTGCGTCCCCAGGAAAACCGACCGTATTCATAATACACTGGTCGGTTTAACGTAGTCGGTTTTAAAGGTCTCTGATCAAAAACCCACCATTGTGGTCGGTATCTAAACAGACCACTTAAGCCGACCAAACCGGTTGGATTAATACTGCATTAAATGCTCCCACCAACTTCTGCACCGTTGGTGACAAAAAGTTGATATTGCTTTATTTAATCCGACCGTTACGGTCGGATAAGAACCTGACACTCTATCTTTACGCCTCTTTTCTTTCACTTTTCATTTATTGTTTTCTTGAAAACTTTGTTGAGTTAATTGGTTGGAGCTAGAGAAACATTTTTTAAGGTAAAAATCTTGGAGAACATTGAAAGCTCATTAATGGTATGTTATAAATTCCTATTTATATTTATTTTTGTTTTAATTCTTTTTCATTTGTGAATATGTATATATATATATACATGTTTTGTACATATTATATTTGTGAATATGTACATACAATAATGAACAAATATACATGTTTGTACATATTCTTTAATTGTGAATAGAAATTGGTTTTAGTTTGGTGGTAACAAGAGTTTGCATTTTTATTTAATTTATTTTAATTGTGTGAAATGTGAATATGTTTTTTTGTTGGTTTGTAGTTATGTGAGAAATGTATTATGAAATTGATATATATATATATATATATATATATATATATATCTGTGTGTGTGTGTGTGTGTGTAGATGTCGAATCGTGATTGGATGAACCGACGTGTGGAAAATAATATACTTTCATCGAGTAATGAATATTGGGATGGTGTGAAAGAATTTTTGGAGTTCGCGCGTAAAAATGGTATGAAGGGCGAAAAAATATTATTTCTGTGTAACAAATGTAAAAATGCGTTGTGGGTGAAAGTTGAAAGTGTTGAACTTCACTTATATAAAAATGGTATTATGGAACATTATAAAGTATGGACTTTGCGTGGTGAAAAAAGAGAAGTTATCAAAAAGAAAAAATGTAAGCGTACCTCGGAAGAGATTGTTCATGAAGAACCTTTTCATTTAAACACATTATTACGAGATATAAATGGTTAAAATCATGGTGATGCGAGTAATAGTAACATTGAAGAACCACCAAATGCATATGCTTCTCAATTTTACAAGGATGTTAAAGATTCGGGAGCTCCAATTTATCCGGGTAACACAACTTTTACAAGAATGTCATTGACCAATCGATTGTTACATTTTAAAAATATGGCACAATGCTCTGAAAAAGTCTTTGATTCTTTACTTGCATTGCTTGGTGAAGTTCTTCCTAAGGACCATACTTTACCGAATTCTTATTACATTATGAAAACAATGATGAAGAAGTTAACTTTGGGATATGAGAAAATTGATGTATGTGAGAATGATTGTATGTTGTACTACGGTGATGATGAGAACAAGATTGTTTGTGACATTTGTGGTAAAAGTCGTTACAAAGGTAAAAAAAGGAAAACGGAAGAGGGATACCGAACAAGGTCTTGAGATATTTTCCACTTATCCCTCGTCTACAGAGATTGTATATGTCAGAGCATACCGCTAAACACATGACATGGTATAAAAAAAGGGAAACAAAGCTGGGAGAACTTAGTCACCCTGCAGACGGAGATGAGTGGAAAGAATTCGATCGTCGTTATCCAAGATTTGCAAGGGAGAGTAGGAATATCCGTCTTGGACTTGCAACTGATGGCTTTTGCCCTTATAGCAATTCCGGCAAAAAGGTCTACTCGGTGTGGCCGGTGATAGTGGTGGTCTACAATCTTCCTCCCTCTATGGGAATGTAAAAACCGTACACTTTTATGCCTCTTTTAATTCCCGGTGAACAGAGTCAACTTGTTATTAAACAATTTGAATGCCCTTGATTGGTATTAAAAGACACTGTTATATATATATATAGTATCAAGTTGTTGTTTTCATTGTTATTATTGAGTTGTCGTTGTTATTATTGATTGTAGTATCAAGCATCCGGTGGCTAAAAAAATGATCTTACAAATAATGCGATCAATGTGGCCACGTCGTTTGTTTACCTATAGGGATATTGTGGGGAAGAACCCAAAATGGATTAAGGTTGTGATAGCCGAATTCAATGTAAGTCAAATACTATATATGTGTGTATGTGTGTGTGCATGTGTATGATTTTCTGATGCTTATCTTTTTTTTTTGTAGAATTATTACGCACACAAGGAGGATGAACAAACCGACGAGGGTGCTTATGAGAGTATTTATAAGCATGTTCAAAGCGAAATTAAGCACACCTTAAATGAGGCAAAAAAAAGCCCAAGGCAGATGCGAAGACGTTAAACAAAACCCTTTTTGATGTTAACCCGAGTTATTTTAATGATGATTTTTGGAAAGAGCTTGTGGAGTATTGGAATAGCGGAGCCCATGCTCATCGCTCCGAAGTTGGTGCCAAGAACAGAAAAAAGATGAAGACTTTGAATAGTGTGGGTGCAAAGTCATTTACGGAGCTACAAGATGTATGTATTGTCATTTCTTGGGTATATATGTTTACTAACATTTTGATGTTTTGTTGTAATTTTGAATACATGTGATTTGTAGGAATATGTGGAAAAGGTTGGAAACCCCCCCCCCCAAGTTTGGTGGTATAAGAAGATTCATTTGAAGAAAAATGGTAAACAAGTGGAGATAGATGAGCTTCTATGTGATTCGAATTTCATGACCGATGAAAGCCGATTGATTGCGGTATAAATTTAAACCTTTTCCTTCCTAATATAGTGTATGTATATGCTATTTATAATACTTTTAATTTTATTTTGTATATATAGGCTCGATACGCGGACATAGTCGAGCGAAACTGGGATTGGTTTGTGAGTCAACCTGGCGGGGAGGAAGAAGCTACTCATCCTATACAATGGTGGCTTGAATCAACTGCCCCGAGGTGTGCAAGACCCCCGAGAAATTAGCTTATTGGTTATCCACGGATCCCAGCATCCACTCTCATCCCGGATCTTGCGGCAAAATAGGCTTTTGGCGTCGGTTTTTTGGCGTAGTACAAGTAGGCGACACTAAAAGTATATGTTTTTATTGTCGGTTGATTTGGCAATGCATATCAGCTACCAAGAGTGTCAGTTGCTTAAAGAGCCGATGCATATGAATTACCAAAAGCATCGGTTGCTTAAATAACCGAGGCATATTGTCATGTCAGAGGCGTCAGCCAATTAAACAACCGACGCGTAAAATCTGTTATAAGCGTCGCAGTGTTGAAGAACCGTTGCTTAAAGACATGTTATAGGCGACGGTTATTCCCAGAACCGTGGCTTAAAGAGATGTTATAAGCGACGGTTCTCTCCAGAACCGTGGCACAAAATCATTTTTTTTTAAAAAAAATATTAAATTTAAATATTGCAATTTACCATTTATCTCCCAACAACAAAAACCACAATATATATAAAAGCTAGCTTGAAAGTATACATGGTAGATAATCATAAATGTTATTTTATTAATAAAATCCTTTAGACAACTCTACAATATTTCAACTTCCTTACATCAATTTTGTAATATATCAACTTACTGTTATGTACATCAACTAACTAACCTGCTTCCATCCACACCATTATGGGCACTGGACCATTACAAAGATAAATAAGTCTATTTTCTAAGGAAATAGACATGTTCATGAATCTGTATTTTCTACAAAAGTTATTGCAGATTTAGTAGAAGAGGTGCTAGCTGTCCACATCAATTTGCTGCATTGCTTACCTTATTTCCGGTCTTTTTGTCAAGAGGATAAGGAATGACAACTGGTTGTGATGTATTGGGCGTGTTATGAGCTCCTGGAAGTTAAAATAGTAGTGGATATTACAATAGTGATTCAAGAATGATCTCAAAGAACTACTCACTATATATATAAGGTGAAAATATAACTCGGAATATAGATATGCATTACCAGTTATAGTTATAGCCACAAGAGTCATCAGAGCTGTCATCACGAAGTCCTGAACAACATCTATTAGTCATATCATAAGAGTAGATGTAAAGTTAAACGCATGACATCAAAATAAAATAAACATCCACATGAAGAAGACATAGGTTTCCAATGTCTGATACAAAAAAAGAGTTTCAGTTGAAGTTCAAATGGTTGGTCATTCAAGAATAGACAAGAAAATGTTTATGATGGTTGATACAGACTTGAAATTCCACCATAGTTGGCAATAAACTCTTGCATATTTATGCACCTTGGATGATTTCAATCATCCACCATATTCAATCTATGATTTCTAGTCTATGCATTGCGTAAGGAGTATTAGTTATTTATAGTGGTGACATTTTGCAACAAGATCGTGTTTAAACCAACAAACATATTTTGATATTCAGTAAGAGAAATTTATTCATTGTTAATCAGGGAGTACAGGCAACCACTTAAAAAATGTACATAGTTCATTCAATCCTCAGCCATAGAGTGGAGTTTATTAACTTAAATAGCAGAGTCTATTATGTTTTGAAAAAGCGTCCTGATGCTCTGATACTATCCTATTGATCAGGCCGAAGTACCTGAAGTAAGAAATGCTCTCCAAGGTTTATGGTCTGCCAAAAGTCCATAATTTCCATGAAGCTGCAGAATTTAGATGGATGAAATAAATCAATAAATTCTTAGACCATATCATTTTCTATACACTAAGACAGAAGAGATGAAGCAAAAATTATTATGCTATGCAGCCAGCTCCAGAAATATATATAATATCTACCAAATTATGCATGTGAAGACAAACATTAGCATTCACACCATCTGGAATAATTAGATTTTCAGATTTCCACTTTAGCTAATCAGTACAGGGAAATTAAATTTAGCACGACGCAAGGCCTCCTGTGCAGGGGAAACCTATATAACTCCTGATTACACGAACAAATATGCAGACCATTGATGAGCTGAAATAATGTAACCTGAGGACTATAGCTAATATAGACTATATTCGAGAAGATATAAATGGAAATAGGTTTGGCTTACTTTAGTGCCAATTCTATGTATTGGAGATGGTCATAAAAAACTGAAAGATCTCCATAGGTCTTCATCGTATCTGGATGGTCAAGCCCAAGTTCTCTCTCATTGATATCCAAAGCCTTTTGTTGGTAAATTGTTGCCTAAAGGAGAAGCATAAGAGTAAGACAGAGCTAACTGGATGCCTAATACAGATGTTTCATGCTGTTGAAAACAATTTAATCAAGTTCGATAAAGAATACATCAACTGGTAAATTATACAGATTACGAATCCTGTTACATACAATACAGTAGGAAACTCGTGCACATCCACACACACATATATATATATATATATATATATATATATATATATATATATATGAATGTATGTATATATATATATATAGAGAGAGAGAGAGGGAGGGAGAGAGGGAGGGAGAGCTACCTTACAAACAGGAACCATGCCGATAATATCGGAACTGTTGAAGGGGTTCTGACTTTCCATATCATAGTCTCTTGGAACCAACTCTAATCCAACCTGTATAAGAAATTTTTTTAAGAAAATTAAAATATTTATCTAGAGCGGAACAAGATCTGGAACAATGAAAGCAAGAGGTTCAGTTGATGCCTTTCGACAAAGTCCACGGAGGATCGATATTTTTCGAAACTGCTAGAATTCATCTTTTGTTGTGTAACCAAATCTTGTAGCTAAAAATGTCCTCAACCATTGTAATTTGATATTATGATCCTCACTTGAATTATGTTTGTTGTCTTCTGTCTTGCAATTCCCAAGCAAAAAATTCAGGGAAAAGGCTATTTGCCATATATTTATTGCATGCAATTCGTGCAGCTTCCAGTGCCTCGCTAGTTACATTTTCCTTCATTCCAACATCATAAGTCCTAATTTTTGGATCAGGCACACCACGACAGAATCTTGATAGTCGATATCACTGCACTATTAATATTAATAACAAAGTCATATTTTTAAAAATTATATATAGTTCTAAATGAGTATAATGTAACAACCACTAGATTTCATTAATCAATTGCAATAGAATCATGTTTATATCACTTGACATAATCACTAATAACCTTATTTTAAAATAATCACTAATATCACTTGACTTGGATGGCTTAAAATATCACTAATAACTTGTGAAAGGAGCAAGGCAGTGGCCAAGTGAGAGCTAGAGTTCTATATGTATCTTAATATTTGACATAATCCAAAAGTTTTAGACATTCTAAACTATTATATGATCAAATTAAATATAAATAGTCAATTAAAAAGTACTGAATGTTTCCTCTTCAGAACATTATATCTAATATTAATGATAGAACAAAGTACTGAATATAGTAAAATAAATGTTTATTCAATTTATAAATCATTAGACTAGCTATAAGCAAGAGCATTCCCTTGGTAGTTTTGTACTAGTGTGGTGGTGTAGGTTCTTCAAGCCAAGCTAATCAAGGATCGGTTATTCCGGATCCCCTATTCATCAATGTAGTGAGTAATGTCTTACATGAAGCACAAGCAAATTGGGGCGCCTACCACACTCAACAAGTCACAAATATCGCCAATGCCGCTCTAGAAATGCAAAGGAACCCGGAAATGGGGCCACAAGCATTTTCTAATGCTATTGTTGGTGAGGTAACTCGATTGGTTGGAGAAATCCTCCAATCGATTTATAACAAATATGAAAATGCAAATGCGGAGGTAAATAAATATAAGATTTTTTCAAGTCACATTTTTGTTTAGTTATTATTATAAATGTTATTTAATATATATTAAGTCTCGTCTACTCTTATATATAGGCGATAAGGAGGGCTGAAGGTGGTGCCAATGATGGGGGGAGGATGATGGAGTAGAGGAACATGATAATGAAGAAGATGGAGGACAAGATGCTAATGAAGAGGAGGGTAATGGAGGAGAAGAGGGTAATGGAGGAGAGGAAGAGGGTGAAGGGTCTGATAATGACCAAGAGTAGCCGGTTGTTATGTTTTTAAAAAATTGCATGTAAATTAAGTTTGCTATATTTTGGAAAATTCGTGGTTTAATGTTAATGTTTATATTCAGTTTTGATGGATTATACTCGTGGTTCAATGTAAAATTGATGGTTGTTATGTACTTGTTTTATTGGTATTGCATTTGTAATTGGTAATGTACGGTAGTTTTGGTTGAATCTTGGTTATAGGTAATATTGTACAGGGAACCAGAACTGCAGCCAAAAAAAAAATTGCAGACTAAAATCGATCATTTATCCGACTAACAAAGCAAACCCGACCGTTTTTTGACCATTCATGTGCACAGAAAACCAACCAAATGATAAATAAAACCAACCGCATTTATGTTAAACCGACCAAATTCATAATTGTGCTGGTCGGTTGTACTTGGTCGGTTTAAAAGCTCTTTGATGAAAATCCGACCACTCTGGTCGGTTACTAAATCGACCATTAAAACCGACCAACATTTAAGATTCAGTTCATGTAAAACCGACCAATTTCATAATTGCTTTTGGTCGGTTGTGTTGGGTCGGTTAAAATACTCTCTGGAATAAATCCAACCATAGTGGTCAGTTACTAAACCGACCATTAAAACTGACCAAAACACATCTAACTACGTGGGCAGTGACGTGGCATTGAAGTGGGGTCGCCACGTCAGCTGGGTCCCTCCTACGTGTCACTAACATGTCACTGTCATGGGCCCGCCATGTCCTGTGGGCCCCATGACACGTGGTGCTAAAAAGGCATTCATTGGTCAATGGAAGTCAACGTTAAAACCGACCGTTAAGGTGTAGAACCGACTAGGTTTAACCCGATCAATTAAAACCGACCGTTAGTATTAAACCCGAACGTTTCTATATTAAATCCGACCGTTGAGTCGGTTAGAAATGACTCTGTTTCTTGTAGTGAATCTTCATTGAACATATTATGTCCATTTCTACTTCGGACGTTGTCTGTATGTGGGCTACTTGTATATGAACGTGTATAAATGTTTACTCTGAAATAAACCCTACTCCACACTATGAACATATCCATGGCTTCATTATGCTCAATCGAGTCTAATTGATAGTTTAGTACTAATCATGGCCTCTCTAATTTCTTTCAATCAACGTACTAATCATGGCCTTTTTATATTATGAATCATCCATGACATAATATGATTCATCGATGGCATAATATGATTGCAAAACTCTGACTACACATGTCATTTTAACAGTGTTTTTCTCTTCTATAATTTCAGCTACTCTAACTACTAACTTGGATTAATCCCCAATGCATCATGATGTGACTTGTTCGGGACTGGTTATAACTATTAGTAGGTTTTGTATACATTGATGGTGTTATTTTGTACACATTTTATTTGTAATATCTGTTTTATCAAATGATTTGCAAATTGTATTCCCATTTTACAATTTTATCAAATTGTAAATATGCCAAATTTTGCTTCTATAAGCAATTTATAACTTAACCAGAGTTGGGTACATATTTTCTTTAGTCATAATTTGGCAAACAATAACATTTAAGAAAGTTAAAATAACAATATAGCTATTATGAACAAATAGAGAATTATAAATGATAGCTAATGGATCTAATCAATAAAAAAACGATTTAGGACTTTCAAGATAGTGTGAATCATGAAACAACATTCAATTTTATATTTTAGTGTTTAGGGATTGTTTTTAGTCACCACAAGTGAACAATCCCCAAAAAAGTAAGTCTAGCTTAGATAGTCATAAGAAGACAATAGTAGTAGAATAACTTCCTGAAATTAAAGTGTACAAATTTTCCTTTGTACAAATTTTGTTTGTAAAAGTGTTGTTCAAGCTTGTGTTTAAAATGAATACTGGTACATAGAGTAACAACCTAATTTTGAAATCACCCACTTGTAGCCTATATATAACACTCACTAATTAGTACTTAAATAATTATGTTAACCTATTCTTTTTTTAATTTTTTTCAGTCAAGGTAGTTAACATATTCATCAACAAAATAATGTAATTCCTAACCATCTTATTGTAAATGAATAAGCATGTTGTCTTAACAATGCTTTCTTTTCTACATGCAGCTGCTGCAAATTTTAATTTCATTTACCATTTCATCAAATATGCAGTTATGGTTTTATTGTTTTCATGTTATAATTGACTTAGTAATTTACTAAGTCAAGGTTTTAGAATTAGAATTGATGTTATATTAATTGTGGTGTGTTTAGATTGTCATGGAAGTGGTAGAAAATAAAAGAGACAAGAAACTAGGGTTTATGAAAATTGGGGAAGGAGAAATGGAGAAATATATTGGTTTGAATTAGGATCGGGTGCGATTTGAGTTGAGTTTACATGACCCCACAAAAATGCAAAATTACTATAACCCTAAGTGAGTTAAATTATTTTGATTTGTAATATATTCAATTGTAATATACTAGCTTGTAACCCGTAATATACTAGCTTATAACTGTGTCACGATTTCTTTTGATATGTAATAAATTTTGTTTTATGTTACATTTATATTTTTATATAATCATTATTTACAATATTTTATTTTAATTTTAATATTAATAATTTAATATAAATTTAACTAATGATATGCATAGTTTAAAACTTATGTTATAAAATTTTAAAATAAATATGTCGTTGATTGTAAAACCCGAGAATTTTATTAATAATTATAATGCCGAGCCTTCTCAGAATAATTTTATAAATTTAATTTTGTATTTTTTAGGGATGCGTATGAATATTTATTAGAGCAGCGCTATCTTTCTAATAATGGTGATCTATTATTATTATTATTGTTAATATTATTATTATTATTATTTTTATTATTATTATTATTATTATAATTATTATTATTATATATGTATATATTTTATTATACTAATCTTGATAATGGGCTTATGATATTTATTATGTGGATAATCAAATACATAGAAGGAATTTACAGTCTTGCTCTTATGGCAAGTTTTTCGTCTTGCTCTTATGGCAAGCTTTTTGTCAGTCCCTTTGGTAGTATTCCCTTTACAGCTCCCTTTGGTAGTATTCCCTTTACAGCTGAGTCAATTTAAACACTATAATTGCTTTAACCTATAATACCCATCTTTTATCATATCTCTCTTTTTTATTTCTCTCCTTACACCCTCTATTATGGCACGTATGGAGGCGTCTTTGGAAAACATGTATGCAAACCTAGTCATTGAAGAGGAAGAGGTCGATGAGGTAGATATTGGCAATGTGGAAACCGTTGCAGTAAGGCAAGACTATGTCCTGGTGGGGAGGTTCTTGACGGACAAAAATATCAATTTCAATGCCATGAAGAATGTCATTGCATCTTTATGGCGGCCAAAAGAAGGCATGGAGATCCATGATTTAGGGGGCTTTCGTTACTCCTTTGTGTTCTATCATAAATTAGACTTGCAGAAAGTAATAGATGGGGGTCCATGGACTTTTGAACAAGCTATGCTAGTGCTTAAGCAGTTAAAAGAGTCTGAAGATCCACACTCAATATCCTTGAAGGAAGCAGAGTTTTGGGTTCAAATGTATGACATTCCCAGAGCCCTTATGTCTGAAAACGTTTTTAAAAGTATTGGAGCATCTGTTGGTACCTTCATCAAATCAGACCCTGCAAACACAGAGGGATCCTGGAAGTCGTTTGTGCGTATTCGAGTGGCCCTAGACATTGACAAGCCGATAAAACGAAGAATGAAACTAAAGAGAGAAGAAAATGTATGGAACTGGATTAATTTCAAGTACGAAAGGCTGGGCACATTTTGCTTTGTATGTGGACGAATAGGTCACTCTGAACGGGATTGTAACATTGTGTATGCAAATCCGGATAAGGTAGTTGACAGAGTTTATGGTCCCTGGTTACAGCAATGGACAAACACAGGATCTTCATCGAAGCAGTCAAGCACAGGCCAAGGAATGAATGAAAGAAACCAGATTTCAAAAGTCACAGAGATCGATGGAGTGGTCAAAGAAGGTAATGCCGAGGATAGTGCTGCTACTATTAAAAGTTGTGAAAAGCAGGATACTCTTATGGAAGACAAGGAAGCAAGTCTGGTGGAGGGATTTGGGGGAAAGGAAAAAGATAGTGATACGCTGGTTGCTTTTGAATTAAAAAGAAAAAGGATGGAGGGAAAGGTGAACTTGGAAAGTGAAGAAGGAAATAAAATAACCAGTCTGGAAAATACAATTGAAAGTGGGTCAAAAAACGGATTTGTGGCGGGTCCTGGACTCCAGGCCCGCCTAACATTATGAGTCTCTTAGCTTGGAATTGTCGTGGGCTGGCCAACCCACGGGCAATTCGATTTCTAAAGGAAATCAACAAACAGTACAGGCCGAATATTATTTTCTTAAGTGAGACTTTAGTAAAAAAGAATAGAATAGATAAAGTTTGTAAAACGTTAGGTTTTGGAGCGTGTTTTGCTGTTGATGCTCAAGGCCATGGAGGGGGTTTAGCTCTCTTCTGGAAAAATGAGGGTGGCGTTGAAATTATCGAAAGTACTCAGAATTTTATTGACTTCGAGGTCTCAAATGACCAGGTAGGAAGGTGGCGTTATACGGGCTTCTGTGGTTATCCGGAAAGACAACGAAGGATGGAATCATGGAATTTGCTAAGGAATTTAGCGCAAAAATCTGATCTGCCCTGGTGCATAATCGGTGATTTTAACGATATGACTAGTCTTGACGAGAAAAAAGGTGGGCGAAGACATCCCTTGTATCTCTTGGAAGGATTCCGGAACACGATTGAGGATTGTAACTTATTGGACTTACACTACCAAGGGGAGTGGTTTACGTGGGAGAAATCTAGGGGCACTGTAAGGTGGGTTCAGGAAAGATTGGACAGGGGTTTGGCTAACAAGGAGTGGTTGGAGTTGTTTCCTTCAGCCATAGTCGAGGTTATGGAAGTCTCGACTTCCGACCATCTTCCCCTCTATCTTACTTTAAACAGGCAAGTGTTTATGCCTAAAGTGCATCGTTTTAGATTTGAAAATATGTGGATTAAAGAGGATGATTGTCGCAGCTTCGTGATGGATTGCTGGAATCGAATTGAGGGAGCTGATATTATGGATAAATTGGCCACTGTTTGCTCCAAGCTGGAAGAATGGGGTGGGGGTATGGTTAAGGAAATGCGGATTCAAATTGCAAGCTGTAAGCGGGATTTGAGAAAGTATCGATCGAGAAGAGACACGGAGGGCATTTATAAGTATAATAAAGTGAGGTGGGAGTATATGCGCCTTCTTGAAAAGCAAGAAACCTATTGGAAACAAAGAGCAAAGCAGTTCTGGTTACGCGAGGGGGACAAAAATACACGGTTTTTCCATAAGTTCGCATCTGCTAGAAAGGAGCATAACTCGATCAAAAGATTAAAGGATTCGAGTGGAGTGTGGAAAGAATCGGATGAGGAAATTCAGGAAGTTATAACTGACTATTTTCAAAAGATCTTTCAAACGGGAGGGGTGAATGAAGGCCTGATGGAAGGAGAACGAGTGCGGACAATTACTGATGAACATAATGAAAATTTGTTGAGGCTTGTGACTAATGAGGAAGTCAAAAATGCGGTTTTCTCAATGCAGCCAGAAAAAGCTCCGGGAATAGATGGCTTAAATCCTGCTTTCTTTCAAGCATATTGGACCATTGTTGCAGATGATGTTACTCACTTCTGTCACGATTTCATGATAACGGGTATGTTGCCTAACGGAATTAATAGAACTCTAATATGTTTGATTCCAAAAATCAAGCATCCCAAGCAGGTGACAGACTATAGGCCGATTGCTTTATGCAATGTGTTGATGCGAATTTTGTCAAAGGTTGTCACAAACAGATTGAAACCTTGTCTTAAAGATATTGTGTCTGAAAATCAAAGCGCGTTTCTTGAAGGTAGATTGTTAACGGATAATGCTATTATAGCTTTCGAAATTAATCACTACATTCATAGACGTACTCAAGGAAAAATGGGAATTGCTGGATTAAAGATTGATATTTCAAAGGCGTATGATCGCTTGGAATGGAGTTTTCTGGAAAAAATGTTATGCATGTTTGGTTTCCACCAGCTCTGGATTGCAAGATTGATGTCATGTGTAAAGTCGGTCTCTTATAGCTTTATGAGAGATGGATCAGTTTTTGGTGAAGTGAAACCTCAACGGGGGATTAGGCAAGGAGATCCGATCTCCCCCTATTTGTACATTCTTTGTGCGGAGGGCCTGACTGCCATGATAAGAAGGTTTGAAGAAATGGGGCTGTTACATGGGTGTAAAATATCAAGGGGGGCTCCGAGTATTTCCCACTTGTTATTTGCGGACGATTGCTACCTCTTTCTAAAGGCAACACAGAGTGAAGCAGGTATAATGAAGGAAATTCTGAATAGATACGAAAAGTGCTCGGGACAAGCTGTTAACTACAGGAAATCGAACATCATCTTCAGTCCAAACACAACCAGTGAAGACAGAACTAGGGTATGTACCATCCTGCAGGTGGAAGAAACAGATAAGCCTGGTAATTATCTAGGAATGCCAATGTTTATAGGTAAAAATAAACGTGATGTTTTTGGCTTCTTAGCGACAAAGGTCGGCCACAAACTAAAGGGGTGGGCTAATAAAGAGTTATCTAAGGATGGTAAGCTTACCTTATTAAAGTCAGCTGCGCAAACAGTCCCAAACTTTTGGATGTCTCTCTTCCTCATTCCACAGGGCATTTGTGATGAAATTGAGAAGTTGATGAATGGTTTTTGGTGGGGTAAGGGATCATCTGGTACGGGCATAAGATGGTTTTCATTGGAGAAACTTAGCAGTTCAAAGATGGCCGGGGGTCTTGGGGTTAAGAGTCTAAGAAACTTTAATATTTCTATGCTGGCAAAACAGGGATGGCGGCTTCTCAATAATTGTAATCCTCTTGTATCTGCTATTATGAAGGCCAAATACTATCCTAAAACTGACTTACTCAATGCTGAGATTGGTGGAAGTCCCAGCTTTATTTGGCGCAGTGTCATGGCTGCAAAGGATGCTTTAAGAGCAAGCTGTCGTAGAAGGATTGGTGATGGAGCTTCTACATTCGTCTGGTCAGTACCTTGGCTTCCAGATGAAGATGATGGATGTATCTCGACTGTTATGCCAATGCAGCTCAGTGAAACAAAAGTGCAGAACTTATTTGATATGGAGGGGCGTAACTGGGACGCTGAGGTGCTTCGTGATATATTTAATGAAAGGGATATTGAGCTAATAAGTCGAATTCCTATTCCTAATACTCCTAGTGAAGATTCCTGGTTTTGGCTTCGAGATGAAAAGGGCCAGTTTACGGTACGTAGTTGTTACAGATGGTTGCAGGGGGAGCATGATACCTCAAATTTTTGGAAGAAACTCTGGTCACTTAAAATGCCTGGCAAGGTTGTAAATTTTATCTGGAGAGTCTGTAAGGGGTGCTTACCAACAAATGCGGCATTATTGACAAAAAAGGTCGACATAGGTGAAAATTGCCCATGGTGTCATATTAGCAAAGAGACGGACGTACATGTCCTATTTCACTGTGATTTTGCTAGAACAGTTTGGCATCTTTCTGGCTTCAGTTTGATAAACACGATCATGCCTGAAGATTCTGTGTTTTATGTGCTCAGTCGTGTGTTTGTTGGTGTGTCAAGGGATCAGTGTATATGGCTGTGCCTCATATGTTGGAGCATATGGAATAGGAGGAATAAATGGGTATGGGATAAGGCTAATGGTTCAGCCTTTGGAGTTAAAGCTGCTGCAATGCACTTGCTGCATGATTGGAAAGAAGCCCAGAAGTTGCAGGTGAAGCATCAAGCTGCTGGAAAGAACATAGCTGATAGAAAATGGAGCAAGCCGCCTGATGAGTGGGTTAAGGTCAATATCGACGCAACAGGAGTTCAAAATGGTCATATTGGCTTTGGTTGTGTAATTTGAAACTCACAGGGGCAATTTATTGGAGCAAGATGTGGTCGTATCAGGGGTAAATGGAACCCAAAGGAGGCTGAAGCCTTAAGCTTAAGGGAAGCTATTTTGTGGACAAAGAACTTGCAACTGGACAACTGTATTTTTGAAACTGATTCCCAGATTTTAGCCTCTGCTTGTTATGGCAAGGATGGTTGGGCTTACTTCAACACTATTGTCAGTGATTGTAAGCTATTTTTAAAGCACTTCAATCATGTGCTAGTTAGGTTTGTGTTTAGGTCTGCGAATTGTGCGGCTCATGAGGTAGCTCGAACTGCACATTCTATGTCTGACCGCGCAGAGTGGCATGTCACTCCTGCGTTCTTAAATAATGTTCTTGATTCTGATTTAGTTGAGTAATGCAAGTACGTATGTTTCAAAAAAAAAAAAAACATAGAATAAAAGGAGTATTGTAATAAGTTGGTCAAGTTGTGAGCCCAACTAGTGATAGGCCTTATTAGTAGTTTGTATAACATATCCTTATTACTAGTTGTCAAGCCCACTTCCATAAGTTCTTTTATTTTTATTTTTTCTCTAGCCCATTAAGAGCCCAAGAGAATTGTTGGTATTTATTAAAGGAATTAGATCAAAAATTATCATCATCCTCATTACAAACACCCGAGAGAGGAGGGAGAATAATAGAGAGAGAGAGACAAAAACCTCCATTAAAGCCTAACTTTGAAAGCTCCTAATTACTAGATTAGTGGTCGGATCACGCATGCAATTGCATAATTAAATAGCTCTCGAGAAACTATTTTATTTGAGATCAATTTGTAAAGGGTTTTGAGAAAAGATTTTGTAGGCAAGTTTTAAATTTGGGTTTTCACAACAAAGGGTATGATATTTTATTGTGTTTTCAATACTTTATGTTTAATTGTGGATTTGAAATATATGTGTTAAAATTAGGTTCTTAATTATGTTTGATTAACCTTCAAATTTTGATTTGATGAGAGAGATTAGTAGTTAAATATTGGGTTTGTGTTTGCGGGAGGTAAGATTGTGTTGCATATTGATTTCGGGGTCACCACCGCCGCGGTAAAGGCGGCCGGCGGTGGTGGGTGTTGCGGAAAGCTGTGTAGAGGGGGAAAACGAGGGAGATTGAGAGAGAAACGGAGAGAGACGCGGACGGAGGGAGAGACTGAAGATGAGAGAGAGACGAGGGTTTGAGAGAGAAGAAGAAGAGAGAGAGCGAGAGTTCGAGATAGAGAGAGAGGGGAAAAGAGATAGAGAGAAAAGAGAGAGATGGAGAGAGCGAGAGTTTGAGATTGAGACGGAGAGATTGAGAGAAAGAGCAAGAGAGATAGAGGGAGGCGGAAAGAAAAAGGAAAGAGACAGAGAGATGGGAGTTGGGAGAGGAAAGATTGGGAGAAGAGATCGAGGGGAGAGACAGAGAGAACAAGAGATTTTGAGAGACACAGAGAGAGTCAGGGGGTGTGGAGGTGGAGCCGCCGGCGCCACCACGGCGTCCGCCCGGCGACCGCCCCTATGGTGGTAGTGGTGGTATATGCTTGCATAATTTGTGTATATAATTAGGAATTAATTTTGGGTATTAAAATGATTAAGATAATAAAACAAATTAGGATTATCAAATTGGTTTTAGAGAAAAGGTATTTTATTATTTGGCTGAGCATTAAAATGGGAATTTTGTTAATTGTGATAAAGGATGAGATTAGTGAATAAAGTATTGTTTTAAAAAGGGAATTATCAATTGGTTTAAAATTGATCCAAAAATGAAAGTTTGTTAATTTAGTAATAAAGAGAAGTGGATTAAAACTTTGGTTATGTGAAATTGGGTTCATTTTCGTAGAAATTGATTAATTATATTAAAAGAAGATTGTTGATTTAATAGAATAGTTGGTTTAAAATAGAGAAAAGAAATATGGTTTATTAGTTGAATATTAAGTGAGAAAGATTTTAGAATTTGAGAGAATTAT
Organism: Saposhnikovia divaricata; assembly: GCA_036435485.1. Taxonomy (NCBI): domain Eukaryota; kingdom Viridiplantae; phylum Streptophyta; class Magnoliopsida; order Apiales; family Apiaceae; genus Saposhnikovia; species Saposhnikovia divaricata. The sequence continues at coordinate 38,049,541 of CM071595.1, forward strand.
TAAAATAGGATTTATGTGATAAATTACATCTTGTTAAAAATAGGAATATTGATTTTGTACTAAAATTTAATAAAAAATGGATTCGTTAATTTGAGAATAAATAGAACTAATATTATTAGTTCTCTAAATTGGACTTTATTAAAATGGAGAATTTCTGGATAAAATTTTAGAGACTTGATTCGAACCAAATTAATTTGGAAGTGTGAACTAAATGATTAATCAAATTATAGAATTTCGTTATAGAATGAGAATTTTAGATAATTAGTGCGAATTTTATAAAAGCCTTTTATTCGAGATGCGATTTTTGAATAAATCAAAATGTGTCACTTAATTAGGAAGAAATAGAGACTTCCTAAATGAGATTTTCCGTACGAACCAATATAGTGAAATTTCCCTCGTAGTCTTTTACTTTCATTAGAGAAATGTCATAAATTACGGGATATCAAAAATAATTAGGTAAACAATTAGAGCCTCCATTTAAATATATTATTTTGCGAATAATGCAAAAAAAGAAGTTTTACGGATTTCGAGAATATTTTAAATTATATCTTCGAGAAATTGAAAGGCATATGACTCAGCCTATTTGTAGTTCGAGAATCCTAATCCAATTAAGTAAATAATATCAACTGTCACAGGAATCTCAAAAGATGATAACCGTCAGAAGAAAAATCAACAAGTCAATCTATAGTTTTGATGTTTTACACTGGAAGAAGATTCAGATATCTGATCAGGCCTCAAGGTAGCATTGAAACAAGTGGATTCATTTAAGAAGACTGAGATTTCTACTAGTGACAAAAACAATTTCAGTACCGAATGATTGATAAGAGTGAAGAGTATAAAAAGACCACAGTGTTAAAGTCACGATGAAGAACAGAGATTGGAGTTAGTCGTTCATGAACTAGACAGTACATCGAGCGTCAACATCATGCCAATGTATGTTCCTTATCATAATTACGTGGTTTTTAGCGGAGTATTGACTATTAAAGAATTTATATTAATTCTATTTTAATTAAGTTAATAAATAAATTAATTCTATCAGAATTAATATATTTGTTAAAGTGATTATTAGATTAATTAAATAAGAATTAATATGAAAAAGGAATAATTAGTTAAATGTTTTTAATATGTCATTTAATTAATTATGAACTGAAAAATATGATGATATAACTATCTAACTGATAGTTATACCGATAGTCTTATTCAGTTTAAAGGAGAGATAGTCATATTCAATTCAAAGGAGAAATAGTCATATTCAGTTCAAGAGGAGATAGTCATATGCAGTTCAATTGGATAGTCATATTTCATTCAATTGAAGAGTTATACCGAATGTTATGTTGAAATGAAGAGTTATACCGAATGTCATATTGAGCTGGATAGTTATACCGAAAGTTATATTCAAACTGGACAGTCATATTACATTCAATTGATAGTCATACCGATTGTCATATTAATGTAAAATGATTGTCATATCAGTTTAAACTAAGTAATATGACTATGGCTGTGTTATATAAGGCAGCAGAATGCAGAAGGAAAAAACAGTCGAACTCAACACAGAAAATACACACAGCAGCCATTCTCTCTCTCTCTCAAGCTCAAGAACACCTACAAATTTAATTCTGTAAATTCAAGTTCATCTCAGTTGTAATATCCTATCCATTGGAACTTGTTTACTTGTGATTCTTGTACTACTAGCGAATTAAGTTTCCTAGTTCACAAATTGATATCTTGATTTTATTAACTAAATTAGTAAAGTTCATGTTGAATTTTCTAATTAGCTATTAATTACTTGATAATCATTTGGACTGATTTTGTAACACCCATCAAGTTAATATATTGTTATATTCAACTTGAAATTTGTGTTATATTATTCCACACAAAATATTCGTTTAAGTGAAAATTGTTTAATGAATAAATTTTGAGAAAATGGTATAGATTGTATTCAACCCCCCCTTCTACAATCTTATCGGACCTAACAATTGGTATCAGAGCCTATTGATTGATACACAAATCAAGATCCTATTTTTACTCAATCAAAAATCAAGCTCGAATTTTTAACTCTCTTAAAAATTCATCATGTTAGCCAAAGGCAATGTTAAAATTCCTATCTTTAAAGATAACTATGACTTGTGGAAAAACAAAATGGAGTTATTTCTTGATGTAGCAAACCCAAGATTTTTGTGGGTTTTGAAAAATGGACCAGTAACTCCTATGCAACATGATACTGAAACAGTTGTAAATGGAACTGTAACAGTACCTGCCAAATCCTATCCAAAGGACCCTAAGAACTATACCTCTGAGGATAAGGAAGAAGCTGGATTGGATAAAAATTTGAGACTCATTCTATTGGATTCCCTAGATGCTGTAATGTATAGCCTTGTGAGGAATTGTAAAACTGCTAAGCACATCTGGAAACTATTGAGATCATTAATGAAGGGACTGATGAAGTCAAGGAAAATAGACTTCAAATTCTGACCTCTGAATATGAACACTTTAGAGCTGGCCCTAATGAAGGCATTCGGGAAGCGTTCGAAAGGTATAACAAGATAATCAACAACTTGCAAGTTCATGGCAAGAAATATACTCAGAAGGAGATCAACATGAAGTTTTTACTGACTATGCCTACTCACTTGGAGCATAGAATCACTGCCATCAGAGAATCTAGAGATCTAACTCAGGTTGCTCTTGAAAGGCTGTTTGGTGTTCTAAAAACATATGAATTAGAACAAGTACAGCAAAAGGAATTCTATGGCAAAGGCAGAATGGCAAATTCTTCTACAGCTCTAGTGGTTGAGGTTCCTAAGGAAGTGGAAACTAAAGTTGTTCAACCTAACAGCTTCAACAAGGAACAAACTGAAGTAGAACTTGGCCAAACACCAGCTACTCAGGATGGTTGAGAATTTTACTCACTTGAAGAGCTGGATCAATTGGAAGATGAATCTATGGCAATGATGGTGAGACAATTCAGTAACTTCAGATTCAGAAGAAATCCAAAGTTCAGGTTTAAGTCAAATAACAGATTTCAGAGAGGAGGTTCTTCATCCTCTAGTAACAGGGGAGGTTATAAAACTGGAACTGTTGACAGAAGCAAAATCCGTTGTTTCAATTGTAATGAGTTGGGACATTTTGCTACTGAGTGTCAGAAACCCAAGCAAGCACAGAAGAAAGATTATGCTTCTGAAAAGAAGAAGAGTGGAAGAGCTTATGTAGCTGCTGGTAAAAGCTGGGATGACACAGATAGCGAAGATGAAGAATATGGAAACTTTGCGCTGGTGGCAAATGCTGAATCATCAACTTATTACACCACACCGGTAATTCTTACTGATGCTGAGTTAATTGATAGTTTACGTAGTTGCTTGAATAATGCACAAAGAGGGTACGAGAGAATAAGTCTTGTTAACACTAACCTTGAAAATGAAATGTTAGATTTAAAAAAGGTGCAGGTTAATTAAGATAAGAATATAGAAGAAATAGCTCGACTTAACTACAGAGAAAAGGGTCTAGGAGAATACATGGTAAAACAAGTTGATAGGATTGATGAACAAGAAACCAAGATTAGAGAACTTGAAACACAGGTTAGAGCTTGTTATAATACTGTTAAAGTTTCTAAAGAGTTCTTCAACAAACAAGCAGTAGAACGAACTGTAGGAATAGGATTTGATTACAGTCAAGCTGTTGGTTCTTTGAGTAATCATTCTCCTAATTCTATCTCAGCTAAAGAAAGAGGTATACCACATATTCTCAAGAATGTTGAAAAACCAATGTTTACAAAATCTGATGCTGGCCCACCAGATATTCTTTCTATGGTTATACAAGAAGAAATGAGAAATGAGGATAGTGCAAATGGCACAGTCCTTGTTAAGGATAAATGTGTTAAGGATAAAACTGTTAAGAACACTAATACAAAGAATGTTTCATCCAAGAAAAATGTCACAGTCTTTGTTAAGGCTAAATCAGTTGAGGACGTTAACACAACAAATGTTTCATCCAAGAAAGATGTACCTAAAGTACCAGTCAAAGTTGTTGAATCAGCAAGTTCTTCTAAGACTGGATTAGGTAGTAATAAGTTAAAACAGAAAAATACCATGTCTACTATTGATTCTAATCATAAAGCATGTGGTATTATCAATTGTATGTCTTGTGCTTTTAACAGTATGCGTACTTATTTTAATGGTAATTATGCATGTGTTAAACAGAATGCTCCTCGACAGCACATGAACAGGAACAATAATGTTCGATCTAAGACTGCTTTTCCTCCTCAAGTTAGGAGAGAGACATTTGCACCTAAGACTAAACAAAAGATTACCAAGAATGTCTACCAGGTCAAATGTCCAGTCAATGACACAAGTGTTACTGCTGCGAGAGAAACATGGATACCCAAGATTAAACAAAAGATTTTCAAATCTGTTTATAAGGTTAAATGTTTATTGACTAAAGAGGTTAAAATTAAAAATGTTGTTTTGCCTGATAAAGGTCAATACTTTAAATACGCAGGACCCAATCAAATTTGGGTCCCGAAGAAGGTTTAATTCATTTGTCATTGCAGGGTATTGAACAGGTTGATCGAGTAACCTGGATCTTGGACAGTGGATGTTCAAGGCATATGACTGGAGATAGAACCCTGCTGACAAATGTGGTGGAGAAGGCTGGCCCAGTAGTTACCTTTGGAGATAACAGCAAAGGTAGAACTGATGGATATGGCAGACTTGAAGATGGAAATGTTATCATTGATGAAGTTTCTTTTGTGAAAGGACTTGAGCACAATTTGCTTAGTGTCAGTCAATTCTGTGATAAAGTTATGAAGTTCATTTCAACAAGAAGAATTTTCTAATTTCACACAAGAGACATGAAAAGCCACAACTGACAGGAGTTAGAAAAGGAAATCTGTACGTAGCCAATATGAACTCAGGAAGCACTGAAGAAGTCACTTGCTTCTACACTAAAGCATCTAATGATGAGAGTTGGCTATGGCACAAGAAACTTTCTCATCTTAATTTTAAGACAATGAATTCTCTGGTTAAAAGAGAATTGGTGAGAGGTTTTCCTTCAATGGAATTCACTCAAAAAGGACTGTGTGATGCATGTCAAAAAGGCAAGCTAAAAAGGGCAAGTCACAGGAGCACTGATACATCTTCAATAACTGAACCATTACAATTACTTCATATGGATTTATTTGGTCCAGTTAATGTGATGTCTATGTCAAGGAAGAGATATGCTCTAGTGATTGTTGATGATTTTTCAAAATACACATGGGTTCTGTTTCTGAATTCTAAAGATGAGACTCCACAACTGGTGATTGATCACACTAAATTAATTGAGCGAGATTCTACGTATCCAGTGAGAGCTATAAGATCAGACAATGGAACTGAATAATGACTTTTGCACTGAGAAGGGTATAACCAGACAATATTCAGCTCCAAGAACTCCTGAGCAAAATGGGGTAGTGGAAAGAAAGAATAGAACCTTGATTGAAGCTGCACGTACTATGCTAAGTGAATCAAGGCTTCCATTGTACTTTTGGGCTGAAGCCATCAATACTGCGTGCTATACCCAGAATCGAACTCTAATCAATAAAGATCAAATGAAGACACCCTATGAAATTATGGTTGATAAGAAACCTTCACTCAAATACTTTCATGTATTTGGGGCAAAGTGCTTTGTGCTTAAAGAAGGTGATGATCAAGGTGGTAAATTCGATACCAAAGCATTTGAAGCAATTTTTATTGGTTATTCAATGAGAGCATACAAGGTGTATGTGATTGATGAACAGAAGATGATGGAAAGTGTCAATGTAACATTCGATGACACTAAACTCCCTAGTATCCAAATTGAGAATCCATATGAGAAGCTATCTTTCGATGACATGACAGATACAGATTCAGATGATGACAATGCACCTGAGATTTTTGTTGATGCTAATGACAATAATGATGATCAGGGTAATGGTGATGAAATCAATGATAGTAGTCAAAATTCCCCTGACTCTCCTAATCAATCATCATCTACTCAACCTGGCAACAACTCATGGGGAGAAAATGAAGGGTCAAGTGGTCACACACAACATCTCAATGAAGATCAAGGCGAATCATCAAGATATAATCTTCCCAGACAGACTGTTTGGAATATAGCTCATCCTTTTGAGTTAATCATTGGTGATCCAGTTGTTGGTGTAAAGACTAGAAGAGCTTTTCAGAATCAATGCAATTATTCAGGGTTTCTATCTGAAATGGAACCTAAGAAAACTGAAGAAGCTCTTTCTGATCCTGATTGGGTGATTTCTATGCAAGATGAACTCAATCAATTTAAACAACAAGAAGTTTGGAAGCTGGTACCCAGACCTACAGACAGACCAGTAGTTGGCACAAGGTGGGTATTCAGAAACAAACTTGATGAAGATGGCACAGTGACGAGAAATAAAGCAAGACTGGTAGCAAAGGGTTACTCCCAATCTGAAGGCATTGACTATGATGAGACCTATGCTCCAATGGCTAGACTTGAAGCCATAAGAATATTCTTGGCATTCGCAGCATTTTCAAACTTTAAAGTTTATCAAATGGATGTCAAGAGTTCTTTCTTGAATGGCAAGCTAGATGAAGAGGTTTATGTAGAACAGCCCCCTGGCTTTGAAGATCCAGATTTAATTGACTATGTCTACTTCCTTTTCAAGGTTGTCTATGGTCTTAAGCAAGCACCAAGGAAATGGTATGACACTCTCTCTGAATTCTTACTTGAAAATGATTTTGTTAGAGGTGTCATAGACAAAACTCTCTTCACAAAGAAACATAAGAATGATACAATTATAGTCCAAGTCTATGTGGACGATATAATATTCGGGTCTACTAATGATCTTTTGTGCAAGAAATTTGCGAAGTTAATGCAGGGTAGATTTGAAATGAGCATGATGGGTGAGCTGAAGTTCTTAATTTCTTGGATTGCAAATAAGTCAAAGGACAGATGGAATATTTATCTGTCAATCCAAGTATGTCAAAGAGCTTCTCAAGAAGTATCAAATGGAGGACTCTTCTTCAGCAAAGACACCTTCATCCACAGCTGTCAAATTTAGAGCATGTGAAAATTCTGCCAAGGTAGATATCACAAGTTACAGAGATATGATAGGCTCATTACTTTACCTTACTGCGAGTAGACCTGATATTATGCATGCTACGTGTTTGTGTGCAAGGTTCCAATCGGATCCTAGAGATGTTCATCTCATTGCTGTTAAACGAATTCTGAGATATCTTAAGGGTACGCCTAACCTAGGCATTTGGTACCCTAAATATTCTGGTTTTAATCTTGTTGGATATACAGATTCAGACTATGCAGGAAGTGTTGTGGATAGAAAAAGCACATCTGGGAGTTGTCAATTCCTAGGTGGTAGACTAGTTTCCTGGTATAGAAAGAAACAACAAACAGTTTCCAACTCAACGGCTGAAGCTGAATATATAGCTGCTGGAAGCTGTTGAGCACAGATTTTGTGGATCAGGAATCAGCTGAGAGACTATGGCTTTGTGCTTGATAAAATTCCAATTTTATGTGATAATACAAGTGCCATAGCAATCTCTAACAATCCTGTGCAGCACACAAGGACAAAGCATATTGACATCAGGTATCATTTTATTCGAGAGCATGTCATGAATGGTACCGTGGAGTTATTTTTTGTACCTACGGAAGAACAAACAGCAGATATTTTTACTAAGTCTCTTGACGAATCCACATTTACCAGAATTGTTGGTGAATTGGGTATGTTAAATAGTCCTAGTAATTAAACTGGTTAATATCTGAGGTTTGATCTTTAATAATTTACAAGTGGTTGATGTGTTAATATTTGTTATTAAAATCACTTGTATAATTATTTTATCAACTTATACTCTTGCTTGTTTCATCTTAAATCATTGTTATTATCTTCTCTATATATTTTTAATTACTTCTTATATTTTTAGATTAATTCATTTTCTTAAAAAATATTTTTCTCGAATTTTACAAGCTGTAATTTATGAGAAATCTATTTTTCTTGAAAATGTTATTGTTTTAAATTCAGTTTAATTATTTTTGTTGTTTAAATAAATCATAGTTTCTTTTTGAATAATTTTCTATATGGAAATTGTTTTATTAGAAAATTTATAGATTTATTAATTCATCAGAAATAATTATGTAAATATTTAGTATGTTAATTGATTTTATTTTATTTGATTTGTAGTGTTTGTCCTTTTGTTATTAATGTTTGATTTCGTAAAAGGGACTACATATGATCGTTTTTATAATTTTTATTAGGTTTTATAATTTTAGTGTAAATTAATTTGCTATTTTTTGGCTTGTGTAAATAATTAATGTGATTTTCTTGTTAAAATTCTGTTAATATTCAATTTTTAGGTAAGTTATATTAGCTATTTTGTTTAAATATAACTGTCAGGTATAACAATCCATTTGATTGTTATATTCGAATTTATGTTAGTTATATTAGTTAAAAGTAGCGTAATATAACTTAGTATTAAAATAGTTATTATTTTGTTTTCTATAAATATAACTGTTATTAGTTAATAGTTATATTGTGTGTTTTACTCGAAATATAACTATCGGTATAACTATTGATTTGATTGTCATATTCTGTGTTTTTCGGTAGTTATTAAGTGTTATATAGCTGACTAACAAAGATAGTCATATTATGTTTACACCTAATATAACTATCGGTATGACTATCACCCGATAGTCATATCAGAGCCGTTTGATACTTAAGAAAATAGTTATATTCAGTAGTTATATCTCTGTTTGTTTCTCTCTCGCGTGTTAAGTCACCGAGAACGTTATATACATACATATACACACATTTTCAGTCGAATTACTGCCCGATTTTCATCTCAAAACACGATTCTAAGGACATTGCTTGATTACCCAGTCAATAATCATCAAAACCACGGTTTAAACGTAAGATTTGGTCGAGGTTTTTGATTTTGAGTTTGAAAATGTCGAATTTTCGATCTAAAATTCTGAACAATTGGTGATGATTTTGTAAAATCTAAAAATATGTGTGTGTTTGTACAGCAATCAAGATCTTTGCCTCAAAATTTCAGAATTTTTGATGAAGATTTTGATTTTTCGAATTTTTATTTATTTATTAATTCGAATTTTGTAATTTAATTGGGTTAAATTGTTGAATTTTGCAGATTTATTAATTTTAATCCCTGATTTGGAATGGCTGGTGCTTATTATAATTTTGAGCTTGTTAATCACAATTATATTGGATATTTTAATCCCGAGGATTGCCCAGTGGATCGGTTCAAGTCCTGGATAAAATTCCTAAACGAACAAAATCTCTGTAGTCATTCTATAACTGCAAATGTTCCCATGAAATTTGGTCCACTTAAACTAATGTGTACTACAGCTGTCTCAGATGAAAGATCATTTTCATTCTACTTTAATGACAAGACATATACAGTGGATGAATCTGTCTTCAATGCTGCTCTGAGGCTTCCTACTGAACAATTTGCTGAAGTGCCTTCAAATGATGAGTTGACTCAATTTTTCACAAATCTCAACTATCATGGCCAACTGAATCTTAAACGACCACGCAAAAGCAATCTTGTTCAAGAATGGAATATCTTCTTCGAGATCATAGCAAAGGTGTTTGCTAATTCTACAAAGAGTAACAATACTGTCATCACAGGTATGTTACAGTCAATTGGTTTCTCAATTGCTCACAATAGAAGAATCAATTTTGGCAGCTTGATATGGCCTATCTTGCTGAATTGATTGAAGAAGGCTAGAAAGAACTTTGGAAAAGGTAAACTGGTTAAATGTCATTATCCTCGGTTTTTGACAATAATTTTTAATCATCTTATGCCTAAGGATCAACCTGCTCCATTTCCAAATGATCGAATTCAATGGTCTGGTAAACCAAACAAGAAGTTCTACACTAGGCTGGATACTTCTAAGGTCTTGTTTCATGTTCCGGTAGTCATAACACCATATATGTCTACATACATAAATTTGCCAAATGTCATGCCACAGCCAGCTGCTGAGACACCGTTAATTCAACAAGCTCCACAACCTGAAGCAGAACGAGTTCCAGAACCTCAACCTGATTCTGAACCATTAAATGGTCTTGAACATCAACTTCCAGTGGATCAACCCACTCAGAATGAAGATGATGTACCTATCAATGATCAGGTATTTGACTCAACTACTTTACAATCTCAATATCTTTCTGATAGTCAAATAATTGTGAAAAGTGACCAAGGGATTGTAGATCCACAACCTTTATCCCAGGTCAATGCACCAACCACTGATCCTAAATTCTCCAAACACTATCGTAGAAAGAAATTGTCATTCAAAAGAGCTATCCCTAGTAGTGATATCTTGAGTGAAACAGATTTGCCATCACAAAAGAAAGGTAAAACTATGTCAAAGGCAATCATAAACCCATTCATTCCTTCAAGCTCACCCCTGTTACTCACAATGGGGGAAGATATTTTCTCACATGAAGCTGAAAACATTGTTATGCAAGAGGAGCAAGTTAGAGTGCCTGCCATTGTTTCGGCAGAAGAACCTTCACAGGTTGATCGGGATTTGCGAACTCCCATTGCACCACCACTGACCTTCCAAGAGGAGGCTAGGGTGATCTCTAGTGCAGGTACAATGGATGCAGCTCAGGATTATGAGAGGAGTGATGTGAGAATTACTTCAAATCTGAGTGAAACACTAGCACGTGAGGTGAGTGATACTCAGAGAGCGATTGAGGTGAGAGCACACAATGACACATACACTTTATCTCTCATAGCACAACTCAATCAAATGAAAGAAAGTCTTGCTCAAGCTGAAGAAGACAATAAAAACTTGAGGTTTGATATGGATAACATGAGAACTATCTTCAACAACAAAATCAATGCACTTAAACTCTCTCAACAACAAGCAATCGAAGACTCTAGAGATGTAACAGTGGCTCAAGATCTTATTATATCTTCTATGTCTAATCAGATTGAAGATCTTCAGAATAATATAAATGAAAATCACTTAACCACTGAACATCGTCTCAGTCAGATTGAAAAGCAAAGTGATCATCAAGCAAAGGGGTTGAGACACTTATATAATATCATTAGCAGAACCCACTCACTTACAGCAGAAGAGAAGAAATTCTTTGGAGGTAGTGATGGAAGTGACCCTGGAGCTGGTACAAGTCACAAAACTGTAGAGGATTCCTCAACTAAGGGGGATAAATCTAGAGGGGGAGGAAGTGTAAGTAAAGAGAAAAATGAAGACAGGAGTGAAGGGAAGAAGAAGACAACTCATCAAGGAGCAGAACAGGAAGATGATGATGCTGTAGAAGGTTTTTACTATACAGGTGAACCTGATATTGATCTGTTTGCTGACTTACAGTTTCCTGATGTTTGTGAAAAGTTTGATGAACCAGATCTCAGTTTTTGGGATGATGAAGAGCCAATAATTCCTGATTCTGTTGAAACACAACGAATGAATTTTGAAGCAAATAAAGAACTTGAACAGAATGAAGCTAATCTGTCTATGAGAGAAGAAAGACTCAAGAAGACACTCGAACAGTTAGCTCATAATGAAAGACTTCAAAAGGCTGAACAGGAAGCACTTCAAAAGCAACATGCTCAAAAGTTGGAAGCTAGGAAGATGTACATCAAGTACAAAAATGGTGATAAGTGGGAACATGCTCAAAAGGTAATAGACTCACCACAAACTTCTGACTATGATGATCATCGGATGATTGCTATTTTTGAAAGCTTTAAAAAGAAGAACCCTGTACATGACATGTATTTGAAAGCTTTGAAGACAGAAATTGTGAGAATAAGCACTGCATCTGATCCTAAGAATGGTGAGCTACTAATCTTTGTTGAATGTCATAAGCTCGGATCTCACAAAGTATCGCTTCAGTTCTTCTATGATAGATCTCTGTCAGAACTTTGGGTGTTGAGACCAAAAGTAAGAACATCTTCTGAACTAGGCATACTGCTTCATGAAAAATTCCAAGAGTTTGCTGAAAGAGCTGGTCCTGAAGTTATAAATGACCCTCCACAAGTTAAAATTCTTAAGGGAGAAGTTATTCATACTGTTAATCTTCAGACAGAAGAATTGTATACACACCTTGCCAGACATTTGGTATATGTTGAATATGCTCTTCGAAATCATGGTTTTGCAGCACAAGAAAAAATTGAAGCTGCAGATCATATTCGATCCTATGCCCAGACGAACATGAAGAAGTACAAGCAGTATCAAGGTGAGTTGAGAAAGAAACTTGGAATACCACTAGTTTATCCTACAGATGTGTCATCCGGAAGGGAATTACTTGTTGACTCCGAATTGATAAAGAATCTACCTGATATGGATGAACAAGAAGAAGGAGAAATCAACGAGGAAGAAGGTGGTAAATGAAGATTAGCTCTACAAGTTATATCATTAGAATTTTAATAGAACAAGATAGGATAATTATATTATATGATCAGTCTAGAGGATCATCTATCTTGTATTTATCTTTTCTGTTTGAATCTGGATAATGTTAATATGAACCAGAACTTTTCCATTATTTACTTAGCATTTAGAGTGTTTTCTTTTACTTTTTAATTGGAATTAGTTGAAGAATCCTCTAGGTATTTGCTTGTTATTGTATAACAAACAAATAGGGGGAGATTGAAAGGCATATGACTCAGCCTATTTGTAGTTCGAGGATCCTAATCCAATTAAACTAGATTGTAATAAGTAAATAATATCAACTGTCACAGGAATCTCAAAAGATGATAACCGTCAGAAGAAAAATCAACAAGTCAATCTATAGTTTTGATGTTTTACACTGGAAGAAGATTCAGATATCTGATCAGGCCTCAAGGTAGCATTGAAACAAGTGGATTCATTTAAGAAGACAGAGATTTCTATTAGTGACAAGAAACAATTTCAGTACCGAATGATTGATAAGAGTGAAGAGTATAAAAAGACCACAGTGTTAAAGTCACGATGAAGAACAGAGATTGAAGTTAGTCGTTCATGAACCAGACAGTACATCGAGCGTCAACATCATGCCAATGTATGTTCCTTATCATAATTACGTGGTTTTTAGCGGAGTATTGACTATTAAAGAATTTATATTAATTCTATTTTAATTAAGTTAATAAATAAATTAATTCTATCAGAATTAATATATTTGTTAAAGTGATTATTAGATTAATTAAATAAGAATTAATATGAAAAAGGAATAATTAGTTAAATGATTTTAATAAGTCATTTAATTAATTATGTACTGAAAAATATGATGATATAACTATCTAACTGATAGTTATACCGATAGTCATATTCAGTTTAAAGGAGAGATAGTCATATTCAGTTCAAAGGAGAAATAGTCATATTCAGTTCAAGAGGAGATAGTCATATGCAGTTCAATTGGATAGTCATATTTCATTCAAATGAAGAGTTATACCGAATGTTATATTGAAATGAAGAGTTATACTGAATGTCATATTGAGCTGGAAAGTTATACCGAAAGTTATATTTAAACTGGACAGTCATATTAAATTCAATTGATAGTCATACCGATTGTCATATTAATGTAAAATGATTGTCATATCAGTTTAAACTAAGTAATATGACTATGGCTGTGTTATATAAGGCAGCAGAATGCAGAAGGAAAAAACAGTCGAGCTCAACACAGAAAATACACACAGCAGCCATTCTCTCTCTCTCTCAAGCTCAAGAACACCTACAAATTTAATTCTGTAAATTCAAGTTCATCTCAGTTGTAATATCCTATCCATTGGAACTTGTTTACTTGTGATTCTTGTACTTCTAGCGAATTAAGTTTCCTAGTTCACAAATTGATATCTTGATTTTATTAACTAAATTAGCAAAGTTCATGTTGAATTTTCTAATTAGTTATTAATTACTTGATAATCATTTGGACTGATTTTGTAACACCCATCAAGTTAATATATTGTTATATTCAACTTGAAATTTGTGTTATATTATTCCGCACAAAATATTCGTTTAAATGAAAATTGTTTAACGAATAAATTTTGAGAAAATGGTATAGATTGTATTCAACCCCCCCTTCTACAATCTTATCGGACCTAACAGAAATACATGATTATCAATGAAATGATTACCGAGTTATTTTGACATTACGTGATTAATTTCTACCCGAGTACTAAAATCCTTTTTATAATTTATTATAGAGATTCTTTCTGAGAATTGAAATTTTCACTTGCGGGTAATGCTTTTTAATTATTCGGTACTCTTAGCGTCAAGACAAAGGCAAGTTCATTCCTACCCTAACTCTCGAAAATTTCGTATTCTTGTTAATTCATTCGTAATTATTTTCGAACTATCAATTATGAAATTTATTTGTTGCTCCTTATGATGCAATAATTTCTTTTGAGCATTATTTTCTCGTTAAATATTATTTTACTATTAAAATTAGTTTACTTGCGAATTGTATCCCCTATAAGCATAGAAGCAATTTCGTTGCTATCGGGTCGATCTCATTAACTCGATATGACTATTTATTTTGATTCAGTGGAACTAGTCTCTTTTGTTCGAGAAAGTTAAATTCATTCTTTTCAGTCGAATTTATTGTACAAATTTGACAATATTTATTGATTATCTTTTAGTCGGTTCATCTTTCGAATCAACAAATAGGAGTTATAAAATTAGGACCGATAGAGTTTTACTCGTTGATCAAGTGAAAAGCATTATATTGAAATGTTCATCGATTATGAGTATTATAGATATTGGAGTGGTATGATTTGTTCAATACGACTCAAACTATTTCATTTTGAGACTATTCTCATTAGTTCGAGATAGTTGCCTTTCTTGTTAGAGGTTGGAATTTTTTTCGTGTCAACCACTAAAATATGTTTATTGAGAGTTTACATCAGTCCATTGTTCGGATTGGTGGTACATTTGAGTAAAACTGGTAGTCCGCCAGATCAATCAATTATTTTCCTGTGAAGATTATTTCAAAATATCAGTTCATTAAATATTCGGGAATTCTGTATTCTACTGGTCAATTTTGGGAAAGAGACCCATGACAGAGAAATGGAGACTCGGTATATCTTATTATATTTATATACCGAGCAAGGAGAGAATTTGCTAAGCACCATAGTTGCTCATTCTTGCTTTACAATATTTATTCAGCTGTCAAGAAGGAGAGTTGCGAGACGTCCAGCCAGGGATCCAGAGGAAAAGGGAAGGCTCACGGCTATGCTGACAAGGATTAGAATATCCAGCTGGAACCTTTATCTTTCTACGTTGTGAGCTTATATAAGATATTATTCAGAGTTGTAATAAATCGTATTGTAATAATGTGTTAGACCGATCTTGGATCTACGGAGTGGGACACTTATGCTCCATTGTAATAAATATTTTGCTTTATTATTGAGCTAACATGTGTTGCAGGATATCGAGACTGATGTGACGACCCGGGTCCCCGGACAGGGCGGATTTGGGGGCGTCACAGGTTTGGTATCAGAGCGTTAGTTATACTTTTAGGAATCGTGAGAGCCTAGGAATATAACACGATGTGAGAGTTTAGAGATATAATACGATGTTGAGATTTTAACACTAAGTGCTTTACACCCTTATATATATTTATATGCATATCTAGTCGTCAAGAACCTGGTTGTGACCGAAACTCTTCGTACTTTTCTAGATGTCTACTTCAGGACCAGATGATTTCGGCTCAGTTAGAGATAGATCTCCTACACCTTGTCCCCACCGACCTATAGTGCCCAATTAATTTAAGATAGGATGCCTAAGTTTCCATTATTATTAAGATCGGATGATACCCTACAGAGTTTCCATATATTGTAGATGTTGTCAATACCATTACAAGAGTCAGAGTTGGACCAGCACGAGGTATGTGCACTAGAGATGGACTTAAAGAGAGATACAACTATGTGTTCCAAGTTCGAGGCTAAACTCTTACATGATTTCGTGACCAATATTAGTTTTTGTTTTTCTAAAGATATACCTTATAGAGGTTGAAATGATTCTCTATGGTAATGTTATTTTCGTACATCCCCTCTTAGAGATTTTCTTCCCTGACGAGCTACCGATGTCTGCAAGTGTCGCTTTTGTACAAGAATCGATACTTGTTCCCAAGAGCTTATTTGGTGCTCGAAAATCATTCTTTAAATAACTTCCTTAGCAATGATCATCAATAATTCGTACCCTTACGGATATACATCATCATACCGGTTTTTATGAAATTATGGCCGATGTGTACAAAGTCCATATTTCAATGTCACGGATGTATGTTTTTAAACTTTGATGCATGGTTTATGTGTACATTTGAATCCATTAATTAAAAACATGTTAACAACCATTTATACCTTGTTTCATTTAGAATAATACAATACAAATACTATTATTTTTTATTTAAACATTATTATATGAATATGAAGAATTATATATATATATATACATACATATATATATATATATATATATTTCACATATGAAATCGAGTTGAACTCCGACCATACATAAAATTTGAGCTTTTTCACATGCTTCCTAAAAATGATATCAGTTTTGAAATGGAACACCAAATTAAACTTTTGTCAAGTGAGCTCAAACTTCAAATAAAATCTTTTTCAAACTCTTAACTTGAAATTAACAGCTTCAGTCCATGACTCAACATAAAGCAATGATTATTAAATTAAACAATTTTAAGATACTGGCCTATAAAATGCAAATAGACATACTTCACAGTTTTTCACTAACTTACAATTTAGATACTTAAGAAAATTTTGCAACTCAAATTAAATGATAATGAGTTATTAAAATGCCAGATATGACGATTTTGGAAGTTTATGCTTAAGTTAGGACTAGCCTTAAGTTTGGTATAGGTCTTCTATCTATATATTCCATAACTAAATTAAAAACCCAATATTTAGTTTGTATATGCTCATAGAAAAGGATGTAACAATTCTTTTAGTATTTCATTAAACATTTATCACTAAATAAACTAAATATGTAACATAGGTGGAAACCACATAAATAAATTTACTTAAATATTGTATTAAATGAAAATTAATTTTAAATATTAAATTACACATGCATATTTTTATATATTATTATTAGTTGGTAGGAACTCCAATCTAGTATATGTCTGTGGATTCATATTTTAAAACCTGGTAATATAATAATATTAACCAAAACATTCTTTAAAAATAGTCTTTCAATACTAGAGTTGAGGTAGAATATTATAAAATGATCTAAAAAAAAAAAATTCAAGTATTGTTCTTTAAGTAGAATTTTTACAGAATATTTTCAAATTTCAAAATACAAAATTTGAAATCTTATCATTTTTCTAGTTTTTTCAAAATTATTATGCAATACCATCAATTTATTAATTTTTTTAAAAATTAAAGTATGCCTAAATTTTTTAAATTTGTAAAAAAATTTCAAAATCTAAACTAAGTGCAAAGAAATTATGATACACTTTTAAAGATAAAACAAAACGTGTAAATTATGAGTGGACCATTGAAGAAGAATAAAGAATTGCACATAAAAAGTTTAAATAGGCCCCACTTAGAAATAAACTATTTTTTAATATAAAAAAAACCCATGTTCATAAGCTAAATGCTTGCATACTCCCACACTATATATCTTATTTTTCACTGTTACACAAATACCCTGTATACATTTCTTTTGGCACCTTCCTCATCTTTGTTTGTACCGCCTTCCCTTTCCACCGAGCTTCCCAAATGTGGATATTTCACACATTTCTTTCTCTTTTTGTTTCGGTGTTTTTCAGGCATGATGGCAGAATCCTTGTTAGGATTGTTCGGTATGATGACAGATTCCTTGCTAGGATTCAACAACTGGAGAATATGGTAACTGATTTTTACATCTTTTTATGTCTGACTTTGATTAATTGTAAGGTTCTTTAATTTTTTTTGCAAAATGAAAAATGAAAAGATGAAGCATAAATAAGATATATAAATAGAGAAAAGTGTTTTCGTAAGTCACAATAGATAAATTCTCAGTTATAATGACTTTGAACATGTCTACAAATTTGAAGATTATCCAAATTATGCTAAATTAATTTTTTTTTTTCATTTAGTAGTAGGTTGAACATTTTTTTTGTATAATCATCTATTGATTATTAATATAGATTGAGAATTGTGGATTTCAAATCTATCAAATTAGTTTGAAGTCAATGGATACTCTGAGATAGAGGGAGAAAGAATTAATGTATAAGTGATTTTCAAGCATTTTCCCCTAGATTTTTAAACAGTTGTATTAGATTGATTGATAATTGCATAATGTAATTTGTTTTTCTAAATAAATGATTTAGCGTAAACATCATAAATTTATGAAAAATGCTAGGTACCCCAAATTGATACCCAAAAAATTTCCCAAATGCCAAGCACTACAAGAAAAATGGCCATTTATGACGGAAATTTAACACTAAAATCGTCGCAATTGGTACCAATTACGACGGAAAATTTTCGTCGTTTTTGCTCGAGTCTTAAGTTCGGGTTTTCGTCACAAATAAAAATTTCGTCACAAGTATAAATTTCGTCATAAATACCAATATGGGACCCACTTTTTACAATAAAATAATAAATGAATTTATGACGAAATAAACTGTCATAAATTATGTTTTATGATAGAAAAATCGTCGAAAGTTAAACAATTCTCCGGCAAAAAATTGTCGGACCACGATCACTTTAATAAATCAAACACAGAAATGTAAAATTTTCTCCTCTAGGTGCAAAAAGCAAAATAAGGATTCACTAAAATATGAAATGAGAACAAACTCATAGCTTATAAAATTTACTGCAATAAACTTATAAAATAATATTTCATTTATTACATTTAAGAAAGATCAATTACATTGAAGATTCAAATTACAATGAAGGATTTTTATACAAAGGGGTCTTTGGTTAAGAGCATAATAGCTTCTTGATCATAATAAAAATAAAAACAGTCATGTTAATCCTTCTTGAGCCTTCCACAGCCTCCTTGACCCTTCTGTGAGCCTTTTTATCCCTGGCCCTGCCCCTCTTGTGAGCCCCCGTGGCCTTGTTGTGACTCATGTGCCAAGTGAGGACATGCCATCTTAAGTTCACCATCCATTCATCACCATAGAGAGCTTAATTGCCTTGGAATTGAAGTTGATATTTGACATGCCTCCCTATAAAAACACATGAATAAAGATTATACAGATGAATATATATTAAATTATGAAGAATCAACTACATGTACGAAGAGATAGAAATGGACAAACAATTGTGATATTAGAAAAAGAAACAGAAACATCAAGATCTTTAAGGGAGAGAGGGAAATGGTGTTGAAGAGAGAGATATTGGAGAAAAGGGAGAGAGGCGAGAGACAGGGGTGGAGGAAATGGGGTAGAAAAAATAATAGGGTGTGTTATTGGGTTTATTTAAATTTTGGGATGAAATATGGATGGTTGGATGTGTGTTATAAGTTTGGCGCGAAAATTACTTCCGTCACAAGTTGGCCGTCATAATTGGCCAAATTTCTTGTAGTGAAGTGTGGCTATGTAAGTTTGGCCACATCATTTGGGAGCAATATTTGGGTACCAATTTGGGATACCTAGCATTACTCTAAATTTATAGGCACCAATCTAATTTCTTGCCACACCCTAGATTTTAATTATACGGTAGCTCTCTCTATGTTATCTGAATTTTAGAAGCAAATTAAGAAGATATGCAATCATGTTTAATTGTTTTCATTTCCCCTTCATTTCCCCTTCATTTCCTTTTAGGTGGACAACTATGTTCACCCTCGATTCATCTTGTTTTCTGATATCGATTATTAATGTAAAAAAAATTAATACAGGGATTAGTAAATGGACAGCTTAGAGAGTGTTATGCACTATTCGCAGATGAGCACTCATCCTTTGCTGAATTGCTTAGGATGTTTTACGACAGTGTAAGCAGTCAAATGGACATGCTGGAAAGTATCTTGTGCGTGTCAATCTTCACATACTTTTTTTTTTTTTTTAGTTTTTAAGTTTATGTAATTCTAGTACGTACATACTTAATCCTCTTGTTTATCAATTTTTATTTTTGAATTCAGGAATGACAGAGCTGTTGACTACAGAATTATATTGCATGTTTGCTATGACCTGAGAGACAATGTTCTAAGGTAACATGTCTGTTAGAGTTCTACCTGAGCGGTTTATTTGCCAAAAAACTGAATTTGCATGCTCAAAAATGATATGCTTAACTGCATCCAAAATTTTTATTTTCTTGCATTTATGTTCTTTCTCCGAGTACGACTTCAAAACAGTCTTATTTCTCTTCTTTTATTGTACACAGTACACTACATCTTGACAATTTTTAAGACTCATAGTACATATAAGGACATGAGGCAATTGTCACTCATAAATAATGTATGTGGTTATATAATTTTAAGAGCACTACAAATAGTACATCAGTCCAAGTTTTCCGGTTTGTCCTTAAACAGAAGCATGATTTTTTTCACAATATTACAGCAGAGTGCACCTATATTTTACCTGTGTTTCCAGTTAAAAGTCTCTAACTCATTCAAATAATGGAGATCTAGCAAGTTATTGATGATTCAGTGAATCATTTAAATTTAAATAAAACTCGTAGATAAATGAGATATAAGTTGTTTTCATTGTTACATCTTGTAATGAAAGCAAAATTTGTGGATGTTGTAGTTTGGGTGCTGTGCGTATGGGAAGTCTATGTTACGAGCTTTGCGAGGCTTCTCAATGTCATTCCGCAGACAGGTGAGTGTGCTTCTATTGATTAATTACATTATTTTGTTGTTCTTGAGTTATGTTATGGTTTTAATATGTATATATTTCAAAATTTCTGATTTAGAAGATGTGCAATTTATAAATTGGTTAATGTCAAGATGTTACTATTTTATATATGGATAATTTTTAAAGATATGTGTGTGTTTCCAATCCTACTTTAGAGAAATTAACAGTTAAAATTGGAGGAACATAAGTTAAGTCACTTCTGTCTTCGAAACCATCCAAAATTTAACCCAATCCAAGATTAAATATGTCACAGGCTACAATGTATTAAAGTTTGATTTGCAATTTAAATAAATCATAATGTTGTCGAGAACTACTACTTTTAAGTGAACCTATGTTGATTGGAGTTGTCCACATCGGTTGTGGAAGGGGCAAATTGTTGGCAGTAAGTTAACTCCATTAGTTAACTCGATTAGTAAGAGGCCTTTTGGGTACCCAAAACCAAATTTGTACGTGCTCGATCCAAAGTGAGCAATATCATATCATACTATTGTGGAGTTAAAGTCTGCTTAGCAAGTCCAATGTATGACTCATATTTTTATTTATGAGATACTCAATGCAACCGGAACACATTCTTAATTGACATTCATGTTTGTAACTCATAATAAATGGAATTTGGTATTATTTTCGGGTCTAGTGTTTTTCAACTTCCTTAAATAAGTTATCAATAATTCCTTATTCACAACTTATTCAATATAATGTTTTGTTGATTATAAAATGTGATAAAAGCAGTTCACTGTATATTAAAGTTAACAGGTTAGGGCACTTTTATATTGAAACTATTTGCTGAGTTTCATTATATGTTAATCTTTAGGTGTGTCCGCACACTGCAAGAGATAAGACGCGAGTATCTCAGTCTCAAGCCACATTTAGATGAGATTCTCCAGGTAAACTTATGTTAACAAATTTTATTTTTAATTCGTACAATTTTTTGTGTAAATATGTGATTATTCAAGCTTTCTTTGCATGATGTTTTTAGTTGTTTCTTTTTCAATGTTTTGTGGCCAGGAGTCAACTTCTTGTATCGAACTTAATAGAGCATATATATCACACATTTTTACCATATTTTACAGTTCAAGTTTAGTGTAGTATTCTTCATTCCATTTCATTTCCGAGAACTTGTAAACATCGGGATCACTTTAATTAAAAATGGCTTTAGTATGATAAAATTTAGCTTTTAATATCTAATCATTAGAACTAATTAATAAGTTGTTTTATTCTAATTAATTTAATTAATAGACTAATCTAAGCATTTCATTCTAATGGTGATATCTTTTTTCCATGTGTAGCTGCTGTAAACTACCAACATTACTTGGATGAGAACAATCTTCAACCATATTCGTGCTTTTCTTGTTGTTGGACTGGCAACTATAAGTGGGTTTTACCATGTTGGTGTTGTTTCGTAATTATTTATGGACTATTTATCAGATGGAGTTAATTAAGGTTTCATGGTTTTCATGTTATGTTATGCAAATGTTGCAGTTTTATCATTGTAGTTGGAGTGAATTTCTTTAAAATTGGCATAAACAGAAACTTTGATTGTACTGAGAGTTTTTGGAATGTTAGTCTTCATCAAGTAGAATTGTTCTGCAAGCGAAAGACATTATTCTACGTGAAGAATAACTAGCATGCATGATAGTTCAGAATAAAACAACAGCCTCATTTTTATTCATATATTTATATGATTTTGCAAGTATGTAATGCTATATAGTGTTTCATTTTGTAGAATTTGAGATTGGAAATTTATATGTGATATTTCATGTATCTCATTAAAAATAAAAATTAAATATTTTGGGTCACCATGGTTTAAAAAAATGAATATAGAAACTCTAAAACTACAAGCATTTTCATTAAAAGTATTCCACGGAAGACTTGCATGTGAAACTTTACAATGCATTCCATATTTCCAAAACTTTAAGGTAATAAAGGACTAAAGAATCTTTCAGCAATACATAGTACAGAAGATCTGCTGCAGCCACCTACCTTTGCCCAAAAAAAATGCTTGTGAGATGCAACCTATGAAATGACTCGATTATTCTTTAAAGGAGATATTCAAATAAAAAAGCATTCGACTTACCAGTGTGTCAATGCTAAATCGATACATAATGTGTAGGCCACGTTAATTTTGGGAAATGTCTGTTACTCCTACCTACCTTATATAGTCTATTATAATCTACTTAGGATTTCCTGATATTATTTTCTATGAAAACCAAGGAGAGCATGAGCTCTCCAAACTAAACTGCTTGTATTGTAAGTTAAGATGTCTTGATATTGTACTTGGGAAGATATTGTACTTGGGAAGAAGCCCTGAGGTCTTCACATGTCATCAACCTCTCTAACTGATCATCCACCTGTTCTGTCACTAGGTTTTCAAATATGAGATGATCTTATTTAATATTTAAGTTAATTCCATCAACATATATAACATCTTATTTATAAGATCAAACAACACTGATATCTTTTGTCAAGGTAAGTGTTTTCATGGTATATTTTGAGAAATTTCGACATAAGAAACCTCCAAATTCATTGAAGATGATAATTTCTTAATTTCACTTTTGTCCTTGTCAAATGTCGTGACTTTATTTTAATTGTTCGCATTTCATATAAAATGGCTAAATGATCTGTCATATCAATTCAATAATTTCTAAATACTATACTATTATAAGCTAACCGGTTTTATTTGGTTAGTTGCTGGTTTAACACCTTTCAAAAAAATTGTTAACGCTAAAAATATAAAATTGTCTTATTACAATTGTACACTAATTAGATATAAATAAATAGAAAAAGAACCAAAATACAAAACATATATATATTACAAAAAAAAAACAAAGACATACTCTAATTATATATAAAAAAATAAAAACATACCAAAATACAAAACATATTTTACAAAAGGAAAAGATAATTGTAACATCCCTAAATTATTAAAGTTTATTTTCTAAGTCCATGAACAAAAAATATGTATTTCAAGGTAACAAACTTTTGAACTTTTCCCATCGTAGTCCTTCTGTCCAAATTTGAGAAACGTTAGTCAATGCCGTGTGACAGTGATGTGGCAAACAAAAATTTATGGATTGAAGTGAAATTTTGATATGTTAATCTAGAAGTGATTACATGGTGAAAGTTTTTAATTTCAAGTTCGCTAAGGTATAGAAATCTACACTTTAATTCCAAGAACACCAACAAAAAACTTACTAAGATCTGTAGATTTTTATATGTTAGTGAACTCGAAATCTAAAACTTTCACCACTCGTGTTCTTGTAATCATTACTAGATTAAAATATCAAAATTTCACTTCAATCCATGAATTTTCGATTGCCACGTCACTATCACATCAAACATTGACTAACATCCGATGGTAAAATTTTGACGGAAGGATTGCGATGGGAAAAGTTCACAAGTTTGATTACGTAGAAATTCATATTTTTTGTTGAGGGACATAGAGAAAAAAAGGCTATTAGTTAGGGATGTTAGAATTAATTTTCCCTTTAAAAAAATATAAACCAAAACAAAAACACCGAACACTAGACAATCATAATATGCAAACAATTTGAAGATAATTTTATTTAATGTAACGTCCCCAAATCCGCTACAAGTGGCTTCGGGTCATCACATCACCATTGCAATTACCTTTGTTATGAAACATACCGTATAAACCTTCTTACCTCGCCCGACAGATCCAAGGGTCGAGTATTCACCTCATGTTTCCACCTGCTACCATTACTATTACATACCTTCGAGTCCTTAAGTTCATAATACTTTAAATATTACAAAGATTTTCTAACGAATAACACTGAGAGCTCATGAAGTAAAGCAATTCTTTTACTCCTCGTTCAGGAAATGTTCTTTCCCCTTGCTCTTGAGATGAACCATTTTCTGGCTATCCGTTTGATAAGAGCCATGTTCACCTTTGACTGTTATAGGATTAAGATTTACAGCAAAAGTGAGTGAATGATTTCTCAGCTGACCACCTGCAAAAGATAATAAGATGCGTGGAAGCGAGTTGTACCCGAAGGGTACTAAGGATGGAAAGAAGAGGAGATTTCAGAGTAGTGGAAGAAACTTTGGGAAGAAGTTTGATCATCGGAGCGAGAAGAAATCTTGTGTGAAGATAGAGGATAAAAGCACAGATACTAGAAGGATTGGGAATCATGACACCAGAGGAAGCAACCAGAGGTTCAAACCTCCACAGACAGTTAATGTGATGCAAGGAAGACTACCTCTACCAGAATGCAAGACATGTGGAAAGAAACACCCTGGACCCTATCATCAAGCCAGCGTGAATTGTTATAATTTTGGACAGAAAGGTCATTATGCTTCTAATTTCAAGGATCAATCCGTCACCTGTTTCAACTGTGGAAAGAAAGGTCACGTGTCCCGAGATTGCAAGCAGCCTTCAAAGGAGAATCCAGTACCTCGACTCACAGGTCCTACTAACAACAAGCCGACAGCACGAACTTTCAACATGACTGTAAGAGATGCCTTTGACGATAGCTATGTGATCGTAGGTACGCTTCTAGTAAATTCTGAGAATGCGTGCGTTCTGGTTGATTCTAGAGCCACCAAATCTTTTAATTCTAACAACTTCATGGATAAGTTGAATCTCAAATCTTTGACTTAGAGGGAATTCTGAACATAGAAATGGCTAATCAGGAAGTCATTCCAGTAAACCGATTATGTCCAGATTGTTCTATAGAGATGCAGGGACAACGTTTTGACGCAGACCTCATTCCTTTTAAGTTAGGGGAATTCGATGTAATCCTAGGGATGGATTGGTTAGCACGTTACGATGCCCAAATAAATTATCGTCGGAAGAGGGTTAGCCTAAGAGGATCTAATGGTATAAAAAATTTCCATTTCTTGGGTGGAGACCGACTAAGGATTTTCTATCAATAATTCAAGCTAAAAGAGTTACTTGACAAAGGTGTAATCAGACCAAGTGTGTCCCCGTGGGGAGCTCCAATTTTGTTCGTGAAAAAGAAGGATGGATTTATGCGACTATGTGTTGATTATCATGAACTGAACAAGATGACCATCAAGAACAGGTATCCTCTACCTCAAACCGATGATCTGTCTGACCAACTTAAGGGAGCTACGCATTTTTCGAAGATCGACTTGAAATGCGGATATTATGAACTGAAGATCAAGCCCGAGGATATTCCTAAGACTACCTTTAGAACCCGATATGGACATTATGAGTTCTTAGTTATGTTGTTTGGGTTGACGAATGCTCCAGCTACTTTTATGGATTTAATGAATCGTGTGTTCAAGAAGTACTTGGATAAGTTTGTGATTGTATTTTTTGATGACATTCCGATATACTTGAAGTCTCCTGAGGAGCAAGCTGTACACCTCCGTTTGGTTCTAGAAGCCTTGGGGATGGAAAAGTTGTATGCGAAATTTTTAAAGTGCGAACTGAAAGAAGTTCAAGTTTTAGGCACGTTGTGAGTGGTGAAGGAATTTCTGTAGACCCCGCTAAGATAAAAGCCGTACCAGATTGGGAGAGACCCAAGACCCCAACAAAGGTTAGAAGTTTCTTTGGACTGGCCGGATATTACCGCAGATTTATGAAGGATTTCTCAAAGATAGCTATGCCATTGATTCGACTTACCAGGAAGACTGAAAAGTTTGAGTGGACCTCCAAATGCGAAGACAGCTTCCAAGAATTGAAGAAGAGACTGACTTCTGCTCTAGTTCTGACTCTGCCCGATGAGAAAGGCGATTTCGTGATTTTCAGCAATGCTTCTCCCAAGGGATTAGGATGCGTACTGATGCAACATGGGAAAGTAATAGCTTATGCCTCTCGACAACTAAGGGAATATGAGTGCCTCTACCCTACTCACTATTTAGAACTTGCTGCTATTGTATTTGCACTCAAGATTTGGAGACATTACCTGTATGGGGAGAAATGCGAGATTTACACGGATCACAAGAGCTTAAAGTACATATTTACGCAAAAGTAATTGAACATGAGACAGAGAAGATGGTTAGAATTAATCAAGGATTATGACTATACGATAGACTATTACCCAGGAAAGGCTAATGTAATGGCCGATGGTTTAAATAAAAAGGAAGACTCAACTTGTTGACAACCTCAGAAGAATTAATTAGAGAATTCGAGAAAATGGAGTTAAAAGTCAAGGTCCCAGTCCAAAACAATGAAAGAATTTACAGCATTCATTTTCGACCAGAGTTGCTCGAGAAGATTCGCCGCTGTCAGGAACAAGTAATGGAAGAAAGAAGATCAGAGTTGACAGGAGAAGAGTTTTTGAGTTCAAGAGATGATAAGAGAATTAAACGATTTGCTTCGAGTATTTGGATTCCTAATGTTACCGAATTAAAAGAAGAAATCGTGAGAGAAGCGCATAACTCGAGATATTCCATTCACCCAGGGAGCATAAAAATGTACCAAGACATCAAGCAGAATTATTGGTGGCCTAACATGAAGAGTGAGATTGCAGAATGGGTAAGCAAGTGTTTGACCTGTCAGAGAGTGAAAGCAGAACATCATTGACCCAGTGGATTACTTCAATCATTAGAAATTCCAGAATGGAAATGGGAGCACATCACCATGTATTTTGTAGTAGGTTTACCTCGAACCAGAGCAAATTATGATGCCATATGGGTTATAGTTTACAGACTTACGAAGTCTGCGCATTTTCTTCCGATTAGTGAAAGGTATTCAGTAGAAAGACTAGTAAGGTTGTATTTGAAGGAAGTGGTAGTTCGCCATGGAGTGCCTGTATTGATTGTGTCATACAGAGATGCTCATTTTACTTCTAGGTTCTAGAAAAGTTTTCAGGAATGCCTTGGTACCAAGCTAAATTTGAGTACAGCCTATCATCCGCAGACAGACGGATAGAGTGAGAGGACAATTCAGACGATAGAAGATATGCTCCGAGCTTGCGCTTTGGATTTCAAGGGAAGTTGGGATGATCATCTGGCGTTAGTTGAGTTTGCATACAATAATAGTTATCACTCGAGTACTGGCATGGCCCTGTATGAAGCTTTATATAAAAGGAAGTGCAGATCTCCACTGTGTTGGGATGAAGTTGGTGAACGAAGAATACTAGGGCCAGAAATGGTCCATCAGACTAAGCAATCCATAGAAAAGATTTGAAAGATATTAATTGATGCTCAAGACCGTCAGTGAATATATGCAGATCTGAAGAGAAAAGATAAGTCATTTGAGATAGGAGATAAAGTATTGTTGAAGATTTCCCCGTGGAAAGGGGTGATGAGATTCGGGAAGAAAGGGAAACTGAGTCCTAGGTATATTGGACCCTTTGAGATTCTTAAGAAAGTTGGAGTCGTGTCGTATCAATTAGCCTTACCGCCAGATCTTCAACGCATTCACGATGTATTTCACGTATCAATATTGAGAGCCTATCATCCTGATCATCGACATGTATTAGAATATGAACCCATCGATGTCAGAGCTGACCTGACCTACGTAGAGCAACCAGTGGAAGTTATGGACTATAAAGTTCATGAGCTTCGTAATAAGAAAGTTAATTTAGTAAAAATTATTTAGAGAAATCATCAAATCGAAGAAGCTATTTGGGAGCTTGAGAGTGAAATGCGTAGTAAATACCCAGAATTGTTTAGCGAATAATGTTGATCCCAAGGACGGAATCCTTTTAAAGAGGGGAGACTGTAATACCCGAGAATTTTATTAATAGTTATAATGCCGAGCCTTCTCAGAATAATTTTATAAATTCAACTTTCTTTTTTTTAGGGATGCGTATGAATATTTATTAGAGCAAAGCTATCTTTCTAATAATGGTGATCTATTATTATTATTGTTAATATTATTATTATTATTATTATTATTATTTTTTTTTTTTTATTTTTTTTTTTTTGCTAAATTTTTATTATTATTATTATTATTATTATTATATTATATATGTATATATTTTATTATACTAATCTTGATAATGGGCTTATGATATTTATTATGTGGATAATCAAATATATAGAATAAAAGGAGTATTGTAATAAGTGGGTCAATTGTGAGCCCAACTAGTGATAGGCCTCATTAGTAGTTTGTATAACATACCCTTATTACTAGTTGTCAAGCCCACTTCCATAAGTTCTTTTATTTTTATTTTTTTTCTTTAGCACATTAAGAGCCCAAGAGAATTGTTGGTATTTATTAAAGGCATTAGATCAAAAATGATCATCATCCTCATTACAAACACCCGAGAGAGAATAATAGAGAGAGAAAGACAAAAACCTCCATTAAAGCCTAAATTTGAAGCTCCTAATTACTAGAGAAGTGGTCGGATCGCGCATGCAATTGCATAATTAAATAGCTCTCGAGAAAATCTTTTATTTGAGATCCATTTGTAAGGGGTTTTTAGAAAAGATTTTGTAGGCAAGTTTTAAATACCCTGAATTGTTTAGCGAATAATGTTGATCCCGCGGACGGAATCTTTTAAGGAGGGGAGACTATAATACCCGATAATTTTATTAATAATTATAATGCCGAGCCTTCTCAGAATAATTTTATAAATTCAACTTTCTTTTTTCAGGGATGCATATGAATATTTATTAGAGCAACGCTATCTTTCTAATAATGGTGCTCTATTATTATTATTGTTAATATTATTATTATTATTATTATTATTATTATTATTATTATTATTATTATGATTATATATGTATATATTTTATTATACTAATCTTGATAATGGGCTTATGATATTTATTATGTGGATAATCAAATACATAGAATAAAAGCAGTACTGTAATAAGTGGGTCAAGTTGTAAGCCCAACTAGTGATAGGCCTTATTAGTAGTTTGTATAACATATCCTTATTACTAGTTGTCAAGCCCACTTCCATAAGTTATTTTTATTTTTATTTTTTTCTCTAGCCCATTAAGAGCCCAAGAGAATTGTTGCTATTTATTAAAGGAATTAGATCAAAAATGATCATCATCCTAATTACAAACACCCGAGAGAGAATAATAGAGAGAGAAAGACAAAAACTTCCATTAAAGCCTAACTCTGAAAGCTCCTAATTACTAGAGTAGTGGTCGGATCGCGCATGCAATTGTATAATTAAATAGCTCTCGAGAAACTCTTTTATTTGAGATCAATTTGTAAGGGGTTTTGAGAAAAGATTTTGTAGGTATTTTTTAAATTTGGTTTTTCACAACAAAGGGTATGAATTTATACCCACCAAAACCTCTTTATGTTATTTTTATTTTGTTTTCAATACTTTATGTTTAATTATGGATTTGAAATATATGTGTTAAAATTAGGTTCTTAATTATGTTTGATTTACCTTAAAATTGTGATTTGATGAGAGAGATTAGTAGTTAAATATTGGGTTTGTGTTTGGGGGAGGTAAGATTGCGTTGCATGTTGATTTCGGGGTCACCACCGCTGCGGTAAAGGCGGCCGACCGAGGTGGGTTTCGCCGGAAGCAGTGTAGAGGGGGTGGGGTGTGGGACGAAGAGAGAGGAGGGGAAATTGAGGGGGAAAACGAGGGAGATTGAGAGAGAAACGGAGAGAGACACGGACGGAGGGAGAGAGTGAAGACGAGAGAGAGACGAGGGTTTGAGAGAGAAGAAGAAGAGAGAGAGCGAGAGTTTGAGAGAGAGAGAGAGAGAGAGAGAGAGAGAGAGAGAGAGAGAAAGAGAGAGAGAAAGATGGAGTGGGAAAGAGAGAGTGAAAAGTGAGAGAGGGTGAGAGCGATAGTTTGAGACGGAGAGCAAAAGAGATAGAGGGAGGTGGAGAGAAAAAGAGAAGAGAGAGAGAGATGCGAGTGGGGAGAGGAAAGATTGAGAGAAGAGATCGAGGGGAGAGACAGAGAGAACGAGAGATTTTGAGAGTCATAGAAAGAGTAGGGGGTGGTGGAGGTGGAACCGCCTGCGCCACCACGGCGTCCGGTCGGCGACCGCCGCAATGGTGGTAGTGGTGGTATATGCTTGCAAAATTTGTGTGTATAATTAGGAATTAATTTTGGGTATTAAAATGATTAAAATAATAAAACAAATTAGGATTATCAAATTGGTTTTTAGAGAAAAGGTATTTTATTATTTGGTTGAGCATTAAAATGGGAATTTTATTAATTGTGATGAAGGATGAGATTAGTGAATAAAGTATTGTTTTAAAAAGGGTATTATCAATTGGTTTAAAATTGATCCAAAAATGAAAGTTTGTTAATTTAGTAATAAAGAGAAGTGGATTAAAACTTTGGTCATGTGAAATTGGGTTCATTTTCTTAGAAATTGATTAATTATATTAAAAGAAGATTGTTGATTTAATAGAATAATTGGTTTAAAATAGAGAAAAGAAATATAGTTTATTAGTTGAATATTAAGTGAGAAAGATTTTAGAATTTTGAGAGAATTATTAAAATAGGATTTATGTGATAAATTACATCTTGTTAAAATAGGAATATTGATTATGTTCTTAAATTTAATAAAAAATGGATTCGTTAATTTGAGAATAAATATGAACTAATATTATTAGTTCTCTAAATTGGACTTTATTAAAATGGAGAATTTCTAGATAAAATTTTAGAGACTTGATACGAACCAAATTAATTTGGAAGTGTGAACTAAATGATTAATCAAATTATAGAATTTCGTTATAGAATGAGAATTTTAGATAATTAGTACGAATTTTATAAAAGCATTTATTCGAGATGTGATTTTTAAATAAATCAAAATGTGTCACTTAATTAGGAATAAATAGAGACATCCTAAATGAGATTTTCCGTACGAACAAATAGATTGAAATTTCCCTCGTAGTCTTTTAGTTTCATTAGAGAAATGTCATAAATTACGGGATATCAAAAATAATTAGGTAAACGATTAGAGCCTCCATTTAAATATATTATTTTGCGAATAATGTGAAAAAGAAGTTTTGAGGATTATAAGAATATTTTAAATTATATCTTCGAGAATTACATGATTATCAATGACATGATTTCCGAGTTATTTTGACATTACGTGATTAATTTCTACCCGAGTACTAAAATCCTTTTTATAATTAATTATAGAGATTCTTTCTGAGAATTGAGATTTTCACTTGCGGGTAACGGTTTTTAATTATTCGGTACTCTTAGCGTCAAGAAAAAGGCAAGTTCATTCCTACCCTAACTCTCGGAAATTTCGTATTCTTGTTAATTCATTCATAATTATTTTGGAACTATCAATTATGAGATTTATTTGTTGCTCCTTATGATGCAATAATTTCTTTTGAGCATTATTTTCTCGTTAAATATTATTTTACTGTTAAAATTAGTTTACTTGCGAATTATATCCCCTATAAGCGTAGAAGCAATTTCGTTGCTATCGGGTCAATCTCATTAACTCGAGACGATTATTTATTTTGATTCAGTGAAACTAGTCTCATTTGTTCGAGATAGTTAAATTCATTCTTTTTAGTCGAATTTATTGTACAAATTCGTCAATATTTATTGATTATCTTTTAGTTGGTTCATCTTTCGAATCAACAAAAATGAGTTATAAAATTAGGACCGATAGAGTTTTACTCGTTGATCAAGTGAAAAGCTATCTATTGAAACGTTCATCGATTATGAGTATTATAAATATTCAAGTGGTACGATTTGTTCAGTACGACTTAAACTATTTCATTTTGAGACTATTCTCATTAGTTCGAGATAGTTGCCTTTCTTGTCAGAGATTGGTATTTTGTTCGTGTCAACCAGTAAAATATGTTTATTAAGAGTTTACATCAGTCCATTTTTAAGATTGGTGGCACATTTGAGTAAAACTGGCAGTCCGCCAGATCAATCAAGTATTTTCCTGTGAAGATTATTTTAAAATATCAGTTCATTAAATATTCGAGAATTCTGTATTATACTGGTCAATTTTGGGAAAGAGGCCCATGACAGAGAAAGAGAGACTCGTGTACCGTTATATGGGCACGAGAATATTCAGGCAATATGTTGCCAGGGTTGACTTAATAACCCATTATGATGCTAGCACTCATTCATATATATTATATTTCGTTGATATCGTATGGTAGTCGTGATCGGGCGAAGTGCGGTGTCATAGGTGGACTGTATTCCCGATCGGATAGTTGATCGCCCCACCGAGATACTGAGAGGTTGGAAGACTAGTTTATTCATTTCTCATGAGTCATCAGAGTTACACCAAATGAGTCTTTCGAGTATTCTGTTATCGAGATTAGTCCTGAGTCAATGTCAGATTGCTGATATCCGATTGTTCATTAAATTTTTAGTTTATAATTCGGTAACTCTTATTATATTTATATACCGAGCAAGGAGAGAATTTGTTGAGCACCATAGTTGCTCATTCTTGCTTTACAATATTTATTCAGCTGTCAAGAAAGAGAGTTGCGAGATGTCCAGCCAGGGATTCAGAGGAAAAGGGAAGGCTCACGGCTATGCTGACAAGGATTAAAATATCCAGCTGGAACCTTTATCTTTCTACGTTGTGAACTTATGTAAGATATTATTCAGAGATGTCATAAATCGTATTGTAATAATGTGTGAGAACGATCTTGGATCTGCGGAGTGGGACACTTACGCTCCGTTGTAATAAATATTTTTCTATATTATTGAGCTATCGTGTGCTACAGGATATCGAGACTGATGTGACGACCTGGGTCCCCGGACAGGGCGGATTTGGGGGCGTCACATTGATAGAATTCGAATCTTGAAATTTTAGTAAATTAATTTAATCATATAATATATTTAATCATTAGATCTAATGATTCTGATTTTTTACTAAAAATGTAGTGGTCATTATTCGTAGTATACGGATTTCTATTATATTTTATTATATTTTGTTAGTGATTAGAAGATATGGTGTGATATTTTGAGAAAATGACTAAAATAACATTATTTTGGTTCCCTATTGCCCAAAATAACAGTTGTCGGGAAAGGTGCCCATTTTGACCAAGTGTCTACGCATATGGAATATGCGTATATTCTTTTTTTTCTCTCTCTGCCTGTTGTTCTCTAATCTCACAAACACATGAAATGAAAAAACAAAGACCACGCATGAGGCTTATGCGTGGTCAGTTTCTATATAATATTTTTTTTATATTTAATATTTTAAAATTTTATCGATATTTTCTTTAGGGGTTAAATAATTTTCATTTAGGGTTTAACGGGTTTCATTTGGGGTTTAGAAATATTCAATTTTATAATTAAAATTTTTAAATTTATTTGTATTCTCTTGAGGTTTCAACAGTTAACTTTTGGGATTCAAAAGTTCCATTTTGGGTTTTAGAAATATTCAGAACGACGAATAAACCGTATGCGAACTTACAATTTATTAAAAATATTAAATTTTGTAATTATAATTTTTAAATTTTATTTGTATTCTCTTGGGGTTTCAATGGTTAATATTTGGAGTTCAACAATTCCATTTTGGATTTTAGAAATATGCAAAACGATGAATAAACCGTATATGAACTTTTATAAATGTAGGCTACTGTTCAAATAGAAACCTAACTTAAAATAGAAACTAATATTAGCCCTTAGATTATTCTAATCTAATGGCCCCGCCAGGGTACCACACATAAATCCAATGCACCCTAAGATATACCATCCCATCATATATAAATTTTGTTAAAAAAAAATGGAAGCCACCTACGAATTTGAAATATGCGTAAGTAGCTGAGTTTCGCATTTCAGTTATGCGTAGGTTGAAGACTCGCATTCTCTACGTGCGTCTACCTTATAATAAATTTATAAAAAAAAAAAAAAGCAAAGTCAAAATTCGCATATGTAGTATGCGTAAGTAGTGAACGCATTCCCAAAATGCGCATATGTCTGGTCATTTCAGGCACGCCTTACGCCCATGATTATTTTGGGCACTACACTTTAAAATTTGGTTATTGGGGACTTTCACCCTGATATTTTTGGGTATATATTAATTATTGCTAGATAGGTGTTTATAAAAAGTAATATCTTCAACTAAAAGTTAATGTGAAAAAGGCAAGCGACAAATTACCATTAATTATATTATGTTATTATTCATTTTAGGTGTTTTAATAGTATAGATATCATATATATTTTCTTTATAAGGAAGGGTAAATAAGTATTTTTACGAAATACCAAAAAACATATACCAAAAAATAGGTAACAAAATTTTAATGTTTCAGCTAATATATAATTAATTAATTTTAATTTAATATTATTTAATATACTCATGTTTACGGATTATATTAATGTTTCCTTATTATAAACAATGTATACAGATTTTTAAAATATTTTATTAATAATTTAAAAATATGGTGTGATATTTTCGGGTATATATTAATGATTGTAAGATTAGTTTGAAATTAAAAAGGTGACGTATTTTAATTAGAAATTAAATATTAATGATTGGAAGATATGATACGATTGATGTTTTTAGATGTTTATAAAATGTAATATCTTTAATTAAAAGTAAATATGAAAAAATGCAATCGACTAATTACCATTAATTATATTATAATATAATTTATTATATTATAATTTCTTTATAATGAAGGGTAAATAAGTAAATTCATGAAGTACCAAAAAATAGGTAACAAAACTTTTAGTATTTAAAATTATCAAATGGAGTTAGAGTATCAAAGATTATGGAACTTATATTTCTAACTTGATTAAGGGTGATCAAGACATTGGGCATCAAGTTTGTTCAAATGTATAAACCATTAAAGTTTAAAAATGTACATCATCAAAATTTGAAAATGTACATCCGTTCCATATGGATTTTGTATAGATAGATGTAAGGGTAAATTCAGAAAATATTTATAGGTTTGTAACGTTTTATATATTGGCCCTCGAAATTTGATCAAATGTAGCCATAATTTCTTTCAAATCAACTGAAATTTATATATATTAATACCAACTAGCACAAATAAACATACTTTTAAAGGTCAATATATTAATACCAACTAGTGGATCTCTAGTTTAAATTTTATTTTTTGTCATATTATTTAATTTAATTATAATTTTTTTTTAAATTTTAATTTAGGTTATATATATATATATATATATATATATATATATATATATATATATATATATATATATATATATATATATATATATATATATATATATATATATATATATATATATATATAGGGTCTTGTTCTAATAGAAACTAAATTAGAATAGAAAATAGAAACTAAACATAAATTAAATATTTCAAGTTAATCTAATGACCAAATTAGGGGTACCCTAATACAAAAAACGTTTAAAATTATTGGCTCTATCCAACAAAAAAATAAAAAATAAATAAATAAATTTTAAAAAAAAGTTACTGTTCACGTGATGACGTGGCACGAGAACAGTAATTTTTTAATTTTTTTTATATTTTTGTTGAATAGAGACAAGAATTTTATAAGTTTTTTGTGAAGGTGTCCCTAGCGGGACCATTAAAATAAATGAAATATAATTTATTTAGTGTAGGTTTCTAGTTTCTCTTTTAAGTTTGGTTTCTATTTAAACGCTAGCATATATATATATATATATATATATATATATATATATATATATATATATTAATTTTAATTGAACTAATTTTATATATACTTTAGTGGTCAATATATTTTTTAAATATTAATTTAAGTATTTTTTTTATTTGTAATTTAATTTATTTATATCTTGAGTCTATATTTTATTTTAATCTTGTTTTACATTTTATTTTATTTTAATGAGAAATCAAAATAAAATTACAAAGGTAAAATACGGTCACAACCATAATTTAATATTACATTTTAATTGAATTATAATTACTTTAAAAGTTAAAATAAAAATAAATGTGTGATAAGATCAGAAATTCAGTGGTTATGAACTTATATTTGACATAAGAGATTAGAGGTTCAATTTTTCATACTAACATAAATCAACTTATTTTTCGCATCAATTAAAAATTAGTAGAACTTTTTTTATTTGATATGAAATATGGGTATATTTGTAATTTCACAACCATTTGATTGGCTCAATTTATATGTGTATCTGATTTTAGCAAAATTATGTTCATGGTCATGTGTATAAAATTTTAAAAATATATATAAAATACTTAAATTAAAATTTTAAAAAAATTATAATTAAATTAAATAATATGACAAAAAATAAAATTTAAATTAGAGACCCGTGCTAGTTGGTATTAATATATTGACCGTTAAAATATGTTTATTTGTACTAGTTGTTATTAATATATATAAATTTCAGCTGATTTTAAAGAAATTATACATTTAATCAAACTTGGAGGGCGAATGTATATAAGGTTACAAACATATAAATATTTTCTGAATTTACCCTTACGGATATACATCATCATACGGATTTTTATGAAATTATGGTCGATGTGTACAAATTCCATATTTCAATGATAATGAGTTATTAACATTATTCATAAAATGCAAGGTATGAGGATTTTGGAAGTTTATGCTTAAGTTAGGACTAGCCTTAAGTCTGGTATAGGCCCTCTATCTATATATTCCATAACTAAATTAAAAATCAATTATTTAGTTTGTATATGGTCATAGAAAAGGAAAAAGGAATGATAAGGTAACAATTCGTTTAGTATTTCATTAAACATTTATCACTAAATAAACTAAATATGTAACATAGATGGAAACCACATAAATCAATTTACTTCAATATTGTATTAAATGAAAATTAATTTTAAATATTAAATTAGACATGCATATTTTTATATATTATTATTAGTTGGTAGGAACTCCAATCTAGTATATGTCTGTGGATTCATATTTTAAAACCTGGTAATATAATAATATTAGCCAAAACATTCTTTAAAAATAGTCTTTCAATACTAGAGTTGAGGTAGAATATTATAAAATGATCTACAAAAAATTTTTCAAGTATTTTTCAAAATACAAAATTTGAAATCTTATCATTTTTCTAGTTTTTTCAAGATTATAATGAAATACCATCAATTTATTAATTTTTTTTAAAAATTAAAATATGCCTAAATTTTTTAAATTTGTAAAAAAATTTCAAAATCTAAATTAATTGCAAAGAAATTATGATATACTTTTAAAGATAAAACAAAACGTGTAAATTATGAGTGGACCATTGAAGAAGAATAAAGAATTGCACATAAAAAGTATAAATAGGCCGCACTTAGAAATAAACTATTTTTTGATATAAAAAAAAATCCATGTTGATAAGCTAAATGCTTGCATACTCACACACTATATATCTTATTTTTCACTGTTACACAAATACCCTGTATACATTTCTTTTGGCACCTTCCTCATCTTCTTTTGTACCGCCTTCCCTTTCCACCGAGCTTCCCAAATGTGGATATTTCACACATTTCTTTCTCTTTTTGTTTCGGTGTTTTTCAGGCATGATGGCAGAATCCTTGTTAGGATTGTTCGGTATGATGACAGAATCCTTGCTAGGATTCAACAACTGGAGAATATGGTAACTGATTTTTACATCTTTTTATGTCTGACTTTGATTAATTGTAAGGTTCTTCAATTTTTTTTGCAAAATGAAAAATGAAAAGATGAAGCATAAATAATTTATAAATAGAGAAAAGTGTTTTCGTAAGCCACAATAGATAAATTTTCAGTTATAATGACTTTGAACATGTCTACAGATTTGAAGATTAAGCAAATTATGCTTAATTAATTTTTTTTTTTCATTTAGTAGTAGGTTGAACATTTTTTTTGTATAATCATCTATTGATTATTAATATAGATTGAGAATTGTGGATTTCAAATCTATCAAATTAGTTTGGAGTCAATGAATACTCTGAGATAGAGGGAGAAAGAATTAATGTATAAGTGATTTTCAAGCATTTTCCCCTAGATTTTTAAACAGTTGTATTCGATTGATTGATAATTGCATTAGATGGATTTGGTACCCACACAACAGATTTCTATGGCAATCTTTGAAACTTTCTTCCCTTTTGAATAATGTAATTTGTTTTTCTAAATAAATGATTTAGCATAAACATCATAAATTTATGAAAAATGCTAGGTACCCCAAATTGATACCCAAAAAATTTCCCAAATGCCAAGTGTGGCCAATTTGGGATACCTAGCATTACTCTAAATTTATAGGCACCAATCTAATTTCTTGCCACACCCTAGATTTTAATTATACGGTAGCTCTCTCTATGTTATCTGAATTTTACAAGCAAATTAAGAAGATATGCAATCATGTTTAATTGTTTTCATTTCCCCTGCATTTCCTTTTAGGTGGACAACTATGTTCACCCTCGATTCATCTTGTTTTCTGATATCGATTATTAATGTAAAAAAAATGAATACAGGGATTAGTAAATGGACAGCTTAGAGAGTGTTATGCACTATTCGCAGATGAGCACTCATCCTTTGCTGAATTGCTTAGGATGTTTTACGACAGTGTAAGAAGTCAAATGGACATGCTGGAAAGTATCTTGTGCGTGTCAATCTTCACATATTTTTTTTTTTTAGTTTTTAAGTTTATGTAATTCTAGTACGTACATACTTAATCCTCTTGTTTATCAATTTTTATTTTTGAATTCAGGAATGACAGAGCTGTTGACTACAGAATTATATTGCATGTTTGCTATGACCTGAGAGACAATGTTCTAAGGTAACATGTCTGTTAGAGTTCTGCCTGAGCGGTTTATTTGCCAAAAAACTGAATTTGCAGCTCAAAAATGATATTCTTAACTGCATCCAAAATTTTTATTTTCTTGCATTTATGTTCTTTCTCCAAGTACGACTTCAAAACAGTCTTATTTCTCTTCTTTTATTGTACACAGTACACTACATCTTGACAATTTTTAAGACTCATAGTACATATAAGGACATGAGGCAATTGTCACTCATAAATAATGTATGTGGTTATATAATTTTAAGAGCACTACAAATAGTACATCAGTCCAAGTTTTCCGGTTTGTCCTTAAACAGAAGCATGATTTTTTTCACAATATTACAGCAGAGTGCACCTATGTTTTACCTGTGTTTCCAGTTAAAAGTCTCTAACTCATTCAAATAATGGAGATCTAGCAAGTTATTGATGATTGAGTGAATCATTTAAATTTAAATAAAACTCGTAGATAAATGAGATATAAGTTGTTTTCATTGTTACATCTTGTAATGAAAGCAAAATTTGTGGATGTTGTAGTTTGGGTGCTGTGCGTATGGGAAGTCTATGTTACGAGCTTTGCGAGGCTTCTCAATGTCATTCCGCAGACAGGTGAGTGTGCTTCTATTGATTAATTACATTATTTTATTGTTCTTGAGTTATGTTATGGTTTTAATATGTATATATTTCAAAATTTCTGATTTAGAAGATGTGCAATATATAAATTGATTAATGTCAAGATGTTACTATTTTATATATGACTTATTTTTAAAGATATGTGTGTGTTTCCAATCCTACTTTAGAGAAATTAACAGTTAAAATTGGAGGAACATAAGTTAAGTCACTTCTGTCTTCGAAACCATCCAAAATTTAACCCAATCCAAGATTAAATATGTCACAGGCTACAATGTATTAAAGTTTGATTTGCAATTTAAATAAATCATAATGTTGTCGAGAACTACTACTTTTAATTGAAGCTATGTTGTTGGGAGTTGTCCACATCGGTTGTGGAAGGGACAAATTGTTGGCAGTAAGTTAACTCCATTAGTTAACTCGATTAGTAAGAGGCCTTTTGGGAGCCCAAAACCAAATTTGTACGTGCTCGATCCAAAGTGAGCAATATCATATCATACTATTGTGGAGTTAAAGTCTGCTTAGCAAGTCCAATGTATGACTCATATTTGTATTTATGATATACTCAATCCAATCGGAACACATTCTTAATTGACATTCATGTTTGTAACTCATAATAAATGGAATTTGGTATTATTTTCGGGTCTAGTGTTTTTCAACTTCCTTAAATAAGTTATCAATAATTCCTTATTGACAACTTATTCAATATAATGTTTTGTTGATTATAAAATGTGATAAAAGCAGTTCACTGTATATTAAAGTTAACAGGTTAGGGCACTTTTATATTGAAACTATTTGCTGAGTTTCATTATATATTAATCTTTTAGGTGTGTCCGCACACTGCAAGAGATAAGACGCGAGTATCTCAGTCTCAAGCCACATTTAGATGAGATTCTCGAGGTAAACTTACGTTAACAAATTTTATTTTTAATTCGTACAATTTTTTGTGTAAATATGTGATTATTCAAGCTTTCTTTGCATGATGTTTTTAGTTGTTTCTTTTTCAATGTTTTGTGGCCAGGAGTCAACTTCTTTTATCGAACTTAATAGAGCATATACATCACACATTTTTACCATATTTTACAGTTCAAGTTTAGTGTAGTATTCTTCATTCCATTTCATTTCCGAGAACTTGTAAACATCGGGATCACTTTAATTAAAAATGGCTTTAGTATGATAAAATTTAGCTTTTAATATCTAATCATTAGAACTAATTAATAAGTTGTATTATTCTAATTAATTTAATTAATAGATTAATCTAAGCATTTCATTCTAATGGTGATATCTTTTTTCCATGTGTAGCTGCTGTAAACTACCAACATTACTTGGATGAGAACAATCTTCAACCATATTCGTGCTTTTCTTGTTGTTGGACTGGCAACTATAAGTGGGTTTTACCATGTTGGTGTTGTTTCGTAATTATTTATGGACTATTTATCAGATGGAGTTAATTAAGGTTTCATGGTTTTCATGTTATGTTATGCAAATGTTGCAGTTTTATCATTGTAGTTTGAGTGAATTTCTTTAAAATTGGCATAAACAGAAACTTTGATTGTACTGAGAGTTATTGGAATGTTAGTCTTCATCAAGTAGAATTGTTCTGCAAGCGAAAGACATTATTCTACGTGAAGAAT
Organism: Saposhnikovia divaricata; assembly: GCA_036435485.1. NCBI lineage: Eukaryota > Viridiplantae > Streptophyta > Magnoliopsida > Apiales > Apiaceae > Saposhnikovia > Saposhnikovia divaricata. Next base: position 38,091,135 of record CM071595.1, read on the forward strand.
AACTAGCATGCATGATAGTTCAGAATAAAACAACAGCCTCATTTTTATTCATATATTTATATGATTTTGCAAGTATGTAATGCTATATAGTGTTTAATTTTGTAGAATTTGAGATTAGAAATTTATATGTGATGTTTCATGTATCTCATTAAAAATAACAATTAAATTTTTTGGGTCACCATGGTTTACAAAAACGAATATAGAAACTCTAACACTACAAGCATTTTCATTAAAAGTATTCCACGGAAGACTTGCATGTGAAACTTTACAATGCATTCCATATTTCCAAAAGTTTAAGGTAATAAAGGACTAAAAAATCTTTCAGCAATACATAGTACAGAAGATCTACTACAGCCACCTACCTTTGCCCAAAAAATATAAAAAAAATGCTTGTGAGATGCAACCTATGAAATGACTCGATTATTCTTTAAAGGAGATATTCAAATAAAAAAGCATTCGACTTACCAGTGTGTCAATGCTAAATCGACACATAATGTGTAGGCCACGTTAATTTTGGGAAATGTCTGTTACTCCTACCTACCTTATATAGTGTATTATAATCTATTTAGGATTTCCTAATATTATTTTCTATATGAAAACCAAGGAGAGCATGAGCTCTCCAAACTAAACTGCTTGTATTGTAAGTTAAGATGTCTTGATATTGTACTTGGAAGATATTGTACTTGGGAAGAAGCCCCGAGGTCTTCACATGTCATCAACCTCTCTAACTGATCATCCACCTGTTCTGTGACTAGGTTTTCAAATATAAGATGATCTTATTTAATATTTAAGTTAATTCCATCAACATATATAACATCTTATTTATAAGATCAAACAACACTGATATCTGTTGTCAAGGTAATTGTTTTCATGGTATATTTTGAGAAATTTCGACATAAGAAACCTCCAAATTCATTGAAGATGATAATTTCTTAATTTCACTTCTATCCTTGTCAAATGTCATGACTTTATTTTAATTGTTCGCATTTCATATAAAATGGCTAAATGATCTGTCATATCAATTCAATAATTTTTAAATACTATACTATTATAATCTAACACGTTTTATTTGGTTAGTTGCTGGTTTAACACCTTTCAAAAAAATTGTTAACGCTAAAAATATAAAATTGTATACAAATAAATAGAAAATATCAAAATACAACAAATATTTTAAGAAAAAAGAACAAAGACATGAGATACTAGACAACCCTAGTATGCAAACTCTTTGGACATAGTCTTATTACAATTGTACACTAATTAGATATAAATAAATAGAAAAAGAACCAAAATACAAAACATATATATTTTACGAAAAAAAAAACAAAGACATACTCTAATTAGATATAAATAAATAAAAACATACCAAAATACAAAACATATTTTACAAAAGGAAAAATTAATTGTAACATCCCTAAATTATTAAAGTTTTTTTTTTAAGTCCATGAACAAAAAATATGTATTTCAAGGTAACAAACTTTTGAACTTTTCCCATCATAGTCCTTCCATCCAAATTTGAGAAACGTTAGTCAATGCTGTGTGACAGTGATGTGGCAATCAAAAATTTATGGATTCAAGTGAAATTTTGATATGTTAATCTAGAAGTGATTACATGGTGAAAGTTTTTAATTTCAAGTTCGCTAAGGTATAGAAATCTACACTTTAATTCCAAGAACACCAACAAAAAACTTACTAAGATCTGTAGATTTCTATATGTTAGTGAACTCGAAATCGAAAACTTTCACCACTCGTGTTCTTGTAATCATTACTAGATTAAAATATCAAAATTTCACTTCAATCCCGTGAATTTTCGATTGCCACGTTACTGTCACATCAAACATTGACTAACCACTACACCACAAATGGTCTTTGCCAACACTGAAAATCGATGTTGCCACATTAAATGTTGCCTTAGATGCTAAAAATTGAATAAATTTGATGTAAGCCAACATCATAACCAGATGTTGCCATTCATGTTGCCTTAGATTCATTTTAGTCCTCAATGCCAACACATGAACGGGTGTTGCCTTAGATAACTGAAAAAATGTTAAAAAAGGGGGGGGAAGAAGCCCGCTATTACTGAAATAAAAACCCGCTCAGATATTCACTCTAAATTAAACAGCCCGCTCAGAAATTAAAACAAAATAAAACAATGAAAACATCTCTCTCTCTCTCATCTCTCTCACTCCGCTCACACTCTCATCTCTATCCGCTCTCATCTCTCACTTCTTTGGCATTTCTATTACTGTTCTTCTCTCACTCGCTCTCTCATTAATTCAATTAGGGTTCAAAGATGATTCGAGCTGGGTATGAAGTTTGGTCCAAGAATTCAATTAGGGTTTGTGCTAGGTTAATCAAAGTTTGGTTGAAGAATTCAATTAGAGTTAATCGAAGCATGGTTTGTGTTTGAAGGTATTTGATATCTATTTGAGGTATAAATCTCTATTTGTATGCTTCAATTTGCGTATTGTTAGCTTGGTTTGACCTCTCTCTTTCCCCTCTTTCTCTCTCTCTCTCTCTCTTCCAGTCCGCGATATGATAATTGTTTAATTGATATGGAACTTAAGTATCGTTTTGCCGACAACCAATCAAAATCAGAGTTCTTCACTAGTAGATTTCAACATACAATGGTAGCTGTTAAGGTGTGCACAAACCCTAATTTCATTTAACCACCTAGGTTTTCTAATTTTAGGGTTTATTCATACTTGATATTCATCCCTTTGGTTTTTTAGGGTAAGCTGATTGCGAGTGGAGTAATGGAAGACGTTACTAATAGCAAGAGTGGTAATTGTTAATTATATGTGTTTGATTTTTTTGTGTTCTTTGCACTGCAATACTTTGTTTCTTTTTTCTTGATGATTTTTGTATGGGGGTTTTTAATTTGAGATACAGTAGGATTTGGAAAGTTCAAGATTTATGCAGAAAATGATAAAGTAAAACCTCGCCCCAGAGATTCTGTTGATGATGAAATAAAGTAAGTTTGTTTCGCATGTTCTTACTTCTTACCCTGATTTTTTTATGTTTCTTATCACTGGTATTCGATGAATTTATTCTCTTCTTTTTCGGTTCTTACTTATATTTGCACTGTGTGTGTGTTCTTACGATACTTTGAGAAATCCACCATCTAATATTAATAAAAAAAACAAGGGTTATTGACTTTTATGGCTCGATTTTTTAGTAGGAAAGAATTGTGGATGAACAGAGAATGCATAGTGTAATGTGTTGTGTTTTCCTCATTCTAAGCTTGTCATACAGTAGTTGTCATATCAACATTTATTGATTTCAATTTAATATCCTCGCAGAAGGAAAGTTTTACCTGTTAACACTGGGTGTCAGGCCACCGCAACCAATTCCAAGGTTATTGCACCAACATTTCTTTCATGTTGTATTTTCCCACACTACAAGGATTTTTGCTTTAGACGACACCCAAAACGTGTTGTCTGAATGTACCAAAAACTGTTGACTATTGAGAAGTCGTCTGATACACACCTCAGACAATACACAGCAAGCTGTTGTGTGAAAGTTGAAAGACAAGTAAAAGCCACCTGAAAAGAGTTGTCTGATACCCAGAAACAACAACACTTTCTTTGGAAACCTGCTGTCAAAGCTCCAATAATGCAACACGTTTTAACGAATATATTGTTGTTTTAAGCAGTAAAGACAATGGTTTTTAAAAGAAAGCCTATTGTTGAAGTGCAAATGATACAATCCTTTACTTGATCAGGGCTGTTGTTGTATGTCACTACAGACAATGGTTTTTTAGCAAAAACCATTTGTTTTATGGTTAGTTGTACAACATGTTATCCCATATGGCATGTTGTGTAAATGTACAACCTACAACGTTTTCATTTATTTATTATGTTGTATGTGTTTTAACTACACCACACTTGTTGTGCTTATTACATGTTGTCTGAATATATAAGTCACTACGTTTTCATTTTGCTAAAAGCATTGTTATGTTTTCTTATAGACAATGGATGCATTTTTTTGTTGTTGTGCGACTTTTCACTACACAACGGTCTAGTTATTAAAAGCATGGCCTCGTTATAAAGCACATGATGGTTTTTTTATAAATCTTGGATATTAAAAAACATTGTATGTTATTACATAATCAAAGTACAAAACCAACATACTGGTGGTTGATCTCACTAAATAATATCCATCGAAGCTATTGTACATGTGAAGTCAAGTAACTGAAACCAAGATATTGCTGGTTACACCACTTGAGACCCTAAATCACTACTATTACCATTCCGTAATTAAAGACACAAATACAACAAAAGCATGCAAATACGCAATAGCATACAAAACTCCAGCACGCTTGCCTGCTTGAAAGGTCATGAGCAAAGGCAGCTACTTCATCCGTATAAGCGCTGAACATGAGAAAAGATGCAAGAGCCGCATATCCAATAGCAAAACCTTTGGTGGTAGCTTTGTGGTATTTCCAATAGTATCAAGAATATCGGTGATTTCTCGAACACTTTCAAGCTGCAAGAGCATACAGTGCAAGTAATAATGCAACATTTAAAGTAGACTTGTAGAATATAACTTGTGCAAAGAATAACTAAAAGATGTCTTGCCTTAGAGTCCAGACAATAATGCAGCCGTTACTGGTGCATGCTGCTAATAAAGAAATATGCTAATATAAAGGAAATATGACCTATCCAACAAAAGACCAAAGACAATTAAAACAGGACTACTTTCTAACGATTCAAATTAAAAAAATCAATAGAGAAAACTTGTCAGCATTCGATCTTAGCTATTACCAGAATGATACTACTGATAGCATCTTTCCCCAGAAAACTAATCTTTCACTCAGCAGTTCAATCTAAATTAAACATCAACTTTTATTTAAGTGAAGCTAGTGACAAGCTATATCTTTGGCAGTAAACTTGAAGCTAATGCTAAACTCTCACCTTAGGTTCTGAATTTGTTATTCGCATTGTAAGGAGAACTCTCTCTAGACTTCTACACACTTCATCTTCTGTTTTTCCATTGATAAGTAGTAGCTGGCCTCTGGGTTCTGTTGACAAGTTTGCAAAATTAGCAATTAGTAAGTTCAAAATTTCAAGATACAAGGAACACAAAAGCTTCAAGATATTCTATACATTAGGATTTAGTGGTCACAGTCTTCATGTACTTACAGTGGGTTTACACTTAATATAAAACTAAAAAGAAACAATATGGCAGTCAAATGTCAAACATAGTTCATGCTTTTATCCAATAAAACTTTTAACACTGTATTAGATTCTATGAACTATGTCATTCACTTACATTGAATTATATATCTATACATCTGTCTGCAATTAATGGATCAAATCATAGAAGCAACACTAACGTTCAAACAGTTTTTTGGGGGTATATATATAGCGACACTTCTTTGCGAGGAAAAAGAAACGAGCACTCACTGCTTTCCTATTTTTTCAGCCTCATCGATCCAGCCAAGAAATAAAAGGACTATTTACAATGTGCACAAGCAATTACAATATAAAGAAAGGATAAAAAATGTATGTCAATCTACCAGGAGAATATCTACATGTGATACTCAGTTTCAACATATGCTGCAGTACTTAGCATGCGCCACCTTAGATTGTTTGAGTTGGGTCTTAAAAAGTACCTTGAGCACCACAATATGATTGCTCTGTAACATATTCTATGACAGACATTGACACATGGAACTTGTGAGGATACGGATTTATTCCATCTCTTTTAAGAGCAACAAGTGCTTTAATCCTGTTATCAAAATATTGCTACAACAAGAAAGAGGAAAAACTTAAAACACTTAATTTACTAATCTAAACAAAAGAGATATTCCAGTTTATTCAATTTTTATTAGAAAATTAAGCCTTTGTATGAAACTCAGAACTTCCTTTGTATAATGTCATCAAAGGAATCTGTATATGGTCTTAATTCACAAAATGTAGAAAGCTAAGTACACAAAAAAAAAATCAAGGAATATTAAATTTGCTAATCTTTTACAATATTACATCCCAACAATACAAGTACCTCGTGGAAACATGTGTGTGTTATTGTTGTTCATAAAATTTCATTTAACTTCCACATAGAAAACCATCAAATTATCTCACAAAAACTATGCATAATACAGAATTACCTGCAACGAAAGGCTTAATCCAGAATTACTAACCACCACTTAGCAATATGCATAAAGAATTACTAACAAAAACTATGCAAAAACTTGGAATTGTAATAAAAATCACACCTCTGAATTTATTGATCTGGGTCATCGTCATCTCCTCCCTTCTAGAAAATTTAATCCAAGCAAATTTAACATCCTCCCCTCTAGCAGCCTTTGTCATCTCCTTCTGATTCAGGTTTGTATCTAGCATTTTAATTTGTAAAGAGTCAAATCGATTCAGTTTTGTATCTAGCATTTTAATTTGTAAAGAGAGAAAGAGAGAGAGAGAGAGAGAGAGAGAGATGGTGAGAACGAGGGAGAGTGTGTATCGAGAAAGAGAAGGGGGAAATATGCGGGGATAAGCGTTTTAAGTAATTGAGAGAAGGGGCTAAGCGTGAGTTTGTGTTTTTGTGTGTGAGAGATAGAAACATGGAGTCAAGGAGAGGTCTCTGGAAAAAAAGAGGGGAATTGAAATTTGGCAATAGGGGGAAATTTAGGTTTAATGAAAATTTCAAGAAACGAAGGAGGGAAAGTAGATGAGGGAATTGAAAATAAATTTTTTTAAAAAATAATTTTCATTTGTGAGATATTAAATTAATTATGTTTTTATTAAAAAATATTTCAAAAATAGATTTAAAATTTATAAAATTTTCTAAAATTTCTAAAATTGATTTGATTTGGGATCTTAGTACATAACTACTAAATTTACTCGTAGTTGTAACTAGTGCTTATCACAGATAATTGTTTCTATTTTAAAAAAATATTTTTCGACAATTCAACAATCGAACCGTAAAAATGTTAATAAGCACTCATTTTAGTGTTGGGAAAAAATAATCAAAAAATAAAAAGGTCCGGATGTACGAGATTTTAACAAAAATGTAGTAAAAGTGCTGCTTTCTATAACGAGGCACGATCCATATTCACTAAATGATTTTTTTGAATGATTTCTTCGACGATCGAACCGTACGGATATTAATAAGCACTCATTTTAGTGTTGGGAAAAAATAATAAAAAAATAAAAAGGTCCAGATGTACGAGATTTTAACAAAAACGTAGTAAATGTGTTGCTTCCTTTAACGAGGCACGATCCAGATTGACTAGATATTTTTTTGAATGATTTCTTCGACGATCGAACCGTACGGATGTTAATAAGCACTCATTTTAGTGTTGGAAAAAAATAAACAAAAAATAAAAAGGTCGGGTTGTATGAGATTTTAACAAAAACATAGTGAAAGTATTACTTCCTATAACGAGGCACGATCCAGGTTCACTGATTACTTTTTTTGAATGATTTTTTCGACGATCAAACCGTATGAATGTTAATAAACACTTGTTTTAGTGTTGGGAAAAATAATCAAAAAATAAAAAGGTCGGGTTGTATTAGATTTTAACAAAAAAGTAGTAAAAGTGTTACTTCCTATAACGAGACAAGATCGAGATTCACTCAATACTTTTTTGAATGATTTTTTCGACGATCGAACCGTAAAAATGTTAATAAACACTTATTTTAGTGTTGGGAAAAAATAATCAAAAAATAAAAAGGTCGGGTTGTATGAGATTTTAACAAAGTGCTACTTCCTTTAATGGGACACGATCCAGATTCACTGAATAATTTTTTTGAATGATGTCTTTGACGATCGAACCGTACGGATGTTAACAAACACTCATTTTAGTGTTGGGAAAAAATGATTAAAAAATAAAAAGGTCTGGTCGTACGGGATTTTAAAAGAAACGTAGTAAAAGTGTTGCTTCCTATCACGAGGCACGATCCAGGTTCACTGATTACTTTTTTTGAATGATTTTTTCGATGATCAAACCGTACGGATATTAATAAACACTTGTCTTAGTGTTGGGAAAAAATAATCAAAAAATAAAAAGGTCGGGTTGTATGAGATTTTAATAGAAACGTAGTAAAATTGCTACTTCCTTTAACGGGACACGATCCAGATTCACTGAATAATTTTTTTGAATGATGTCTTTGACGATCGAACCGTACGGATGTTAACAAACACTCATTTTAGTGTTGGGAAAAAATGATTAAAAAATAAAAAGGTCTGGTCGTACGGGATTTTAACAGAAACGTAGTAAAAGTGTTGCTTCCTATCACGAGGCACGATCCAGGTTCACTGATTACTTTTTTTGAATGGTTTTTTCGACGATCAAACCATACGGATGTTGATAAACACTTGTCTTAGTGTTGGGAAAAAATAATCAAAAAATAAAAAGGTCGGGTTGTATGAGATTTCAATAGAACCGTAGTAAAAGTGCTACTTCCTTTAACGGGACACGATCCAGATTCACTGAATAATTTTTTTGAATGATGTCTTTGACGATCGAACCGTACGGATGTTAACAAACACTCATTTTAGTGTTGGGAAAAATTTATTAAAAAATAAAAAGGTCTGGTCGTACGGGATTTTAACAGAAACGTAGTAAAAGTGTTGCTTCCTATAACGGGGCACGATCCAGAATGGTTTAGTTTTTTCTTATTTTTTGTACACATCACTCAAATCATTACATATTAACATCCGTACGGTTGGATCATTGGAAAAAAATTTATAAAAAATATTATTTTTTATGTTTTGATTATTTTTTCCAACACTAAAATGGGTATATATTCTATTGATATTCCGAAAATTTAAATATTCTTTTTTTGTTTCGAATCAAAAATCTGAAATTTCTTTAAATTCCAAGAAACAAAATCTCGAATTTTACATCCCTACATTAATCTAATTCATATTGCCGCTCATTACTTCTATTCCTACATTATTCCAAACCCAAAATTTCATTTCCCCCTTCTTCCCACCCCTAATTATTTTACAGGCGCTCAAAAATTCCCCCTTTCTCAAAACCTTCTCAAAATTTCCCCCCATTCTACCTTCACTAATATATTTCCCATCTCATACTCCCTCACATTTTACCTTCAATAATATATTTCCCATCTTATACTCCCTCTCATTAACATCTCACTGAAACACTCTCCAAACAATCTAAGGCTTCAATTTGGTGCATCAATTTAGAGATTTAGATTTAGGGATTGGGTACTTGAGGGTTTAATTTTGATTTGGGTTCAAGCTTCGATTGGATTCAAGGATTTGGGTTCAAGCTTTGTTTGGGTCCAAAGATTTTAGTTGAAGCCCCGAAGGCACTAACAACACCTGGGAGGTATATGAGATTCCTTTTCTTGTTCAGTTCATAGTGAATTGATAATTACATGTACAATCGACTATTCGAGACTAGCTAATTACTTGGTAATTTCCTTGATTTGTGTTTCCAGGCAATTGTTTTTCTGCGTGCGCGTTGGTCTCTGGGCAGGGCTTATTATTGGTTGTTACCGAGTACTACACCAGAAATGCTTACAGGTAATTGTCCAATAATTGATTGAAGTAATGCAATTCAAATTGAATTATCTCATTTGCAATCATTTCCTTGTATCTATTAATTGATTCATCTTTTCATGCTAGCCCTGTGCAAGATGTAGCTGATTCCTGCCGGACTGGAGCTGCAAAATAGCGGAGGAAGCAAAGAAGGTTGCTGCAGAGAAAGGAGAAAGGATACCTGGTGTTGTTTCTTACAAAAGCACACTTTCTGCCTTGAGACAAATTTTGCTTGAGGAAGGGATTTGGGGATGGTACAGGTTGGTGCTTCGTGCAGGCTTAAAGTCGACTGCGAAATTTCTGCATTTGGCGTATGCTTTTCAATTGATGCATTATACCCTTCCTCTTGATCTAATGTTTCCCGAGACTTGTGGAAATTAGTAAACTTTCATAATCATGTTCAAGCTAATAACATTACAAGCATGTTACTAATTCATCTGCATGTTTAGTACAAAACATGTTTAGTACAGGTTGGTGCATTTCGTGATATATAACCCCGGGATGTTAATTTTTTCAATGGTTCAGAACTTTTAAAATGGACTTTAGGCCCTTGCTTTATACTTGTGCTTATATGAGTAATTCATGTGGATTTTGTGTGATATGCAGTGGCCTTCTGCCCTCTCTTGTCGGGATAAGCCATCCAGTTTCCAACATATGAAAATTTAAGGGCTGTGGTCTTTCTGGTATTAGTGTAGAGTAAGCTATCGTACTTCATTTACTACGACGAAAAACAAAGATTGTTTCTGTTCCAAGCACACCTGTTTGAGCGGGTTTATGGCCCATGCAACTTACCCTTTAAAGCTTGTGCGGTTCTGTACGCTGTTGCAGCTTTTCTTTTTTTAAGTTGTGCCTTTGGGGAGTCCAGGTTAGCAATGTTGAGCATGGATATATCATCCTAGCTTCCTTTGCTTGTCAGTGTTCAAGCTGCATTATTCACGAAAGAAGTGTTAACTTGCTACTTGATGTTCACTTCAGTGGTGCTACCTGACCTGAGCTGTGTATTCAATAATCAATATTGAATCATCGTTGCATCTTATTATGGAGAGCTATATTCTTGGACTAAGTATTGCATCAATGTTTTGCGGGTCAAATTATCATTAATATACTTAAATTGGTTATATATAAAATAATATTATGTTATAATGCAATTTGCAGGACTTGAATGTTTTATTTATAATCTTCATATTTTTTAGTTATTTTGTTTTCTGGTATAACAAAAGATTACAGACACACATTTACTTAGTCAACTAGTTTTGTCGTTCCTTTGAACGTTAGTGTAGATTTTTCTCAAGCTTTATTAAGAAAATATTATAATCAGATTTTTATTTTACTTTTATTAAGCTAGACCAGATATTTTTCTTCTTTAACATTAAGTGTTGCGTGTTTGTTGGATTTAATGACTCCGCCTGCACCTTTTCTTGCACCTTTTCTTTCAACCCGCCCCTGCGTGGCTGCGTTCAGGACTGCACAACTTTCCGATCTTGTCGGGACTAGGGTGCTTACCAGTATAGAAGGCCTTGATTATTTCATTCATGTAATATTTTATCTGTTATCACCAGGTCATACGATCTAGACTTCAATAACAAGGACAGGTCAGAAATTTAAAACCACACTATGCTGGTGGCATTGATTGTCTGCAGAAGGTGCTCCAAAAGGAAGGCTTTTCTGGTTTATATCGTGGGTGCGTCACCAACTTACTGAGAACAACTCCATTTGCTGTTATTACATTCACCGCATATGAGATGATACATCAATTTTTGGAACGGAAACTACCTCCGGACAGAAGCATTCAGAAGCCTGTCCCAGAACTGAAGGTTGTGTAAATCCATGCAAGCAATTAGAAGGTGGTGGAGGAAATGACTTCAAATTAAATAGATCAAAAATTACATCTAACAAGCAAACTCTTGTAATACCTTAAAGAACACAGATCAAATAACAGCTGAATGTTACCTGTTTACCTTGTTTACTTTGACAATTGTAAATTTGTAATAATGTGAAAATCAATTAGATAAGACTATAGAGGTGAATGAAGTAGGTACAATTTTCACATATCTTCTTGTCTTTTGTAATGTAATAAATTAATTTGTGCTCTTTAATTTGTAACTATAACTCTTGATAGATTGTTGGTTGGTTTGTTCTCATCTTTTAAATATTTTTTTTTTCATGTACAGTTCATTAGACAACATTTTTAAACAGAAGACACTTGTATGAGTTCAAACACACAATAGGCCAGAACCTGTTGTGTGTTGGATTAAGTTCATACAACACTATGTAAAACACTTGTGTTAAATATCATTACACAATACCACATTGGAAACCACTTGTCTCATTCTAACAATACTTTTTACGATGTATTGTTTATGCTTCATTCACATAATATTTCTGAAAAATGTTGTGTGTTGGTTCAATGTCACACAACACTATGTATAACATATTGTATGACTGGTACTTAGACAACAGACCTAAAAACACTTGTCTGAATACAACAACGGTTTTCCGGGATATTGTGTTGTAGGCATTCACACAACACTTATTTGCTAATGCTTGTCTAATCTTAAAAATACTTATGCATTTACACAACACCCCTGGTCAAGAAATGCTTGTCTGGTAAGATTTATCACACAACGGTTTTGGCCCATTGTGTGAATGTTGGATTACACAATACTTTTTCGAGTTGGAAAATAACATTTGTCTGATCATTTCGGGCAACACTTTTTACCATGGGTGTTGTTTGATACGTGTCGTCTATAGCCAGATTTGTTGTAGTGCCACTTCCTGAAGTGTTAATTATGGAAGTGATGAAATTTGGTACATACTTTTATTGATGATTTTCTTTCATTGTTCGATTGTACTGAAGATAAGGGGAGGTCTCAAGAACATAGAGAACACTAGATTAAAGAATGATAAATCTGGTAAGTGAGACCTGGATTCTCTTTGAGATTCTAACGCAGGACTAATTTTTTGACACACACACCTACTTTGTTCCCAGTGATGAGAAACTCTGGAAGAAAAGTTCTAGCTGATATCAGCAATGTTAAGGGAGATGCCTTAAAGAATGCATTACCCAGCGGTGCTAAACCACTGTGAGTGATTTTCTTTACATTACTTTAAATGCATTATTCATTTGTATGATCTTTGGATCTTTTTAAGGCCCTGAAATGCAGAATGATACCCTGGAAGACTGAGTTATTTTTATTTTTGTGTCTTCTGCAACATTGAGCATTCACCACCTTTCCGCTTTTTGGAGCCATACGAACCTTCAGTTTTCCTTCTTACAAGATTTAGAGCGCCGGGATCCTTATAAAATTTTATGCTGTCATTTAGATAGATGAGTTCATCTCATTGTGGCTTGAAAAGTGAACTCTTGCAAGTTACCTATGCTTACATATCTTTTTCCCTTGAACGTAGTTTTTTTAAAGTTACCTCTATTTTATGATGCAGGACAACTAAAGCCAAAAGCATTATGTATTTGCAAAGGTACAATTGTTTTTACTTTTAAATCTTCTAGCTCTTTCAGATGTTACTACCATTAAATGGAATACTCCCTCGTGTCATTGTATATGTAACAAATTTGTTTTTAACATTAAGACTAGTCGAAAGCACAACAGATTTATTTGTAAATATTTTGAGAAGATAGAATTATTTAAACCTGCTTCATGCCAGGGAAAGGCATCCAAATTTATCTAGGTTAAAATTATTTCCCTCTCTCTCTCTTTGTATCTCTCTCTCTCTGTCTCCTCCCTTCGTCTCTCAAAGAAACATAATTATATATGAACTTGTCTAACATAGTTCAATACAGTGTTAGTTTTTGATAATTTTAATTGTTATACAAATTTTAAACTAGAACTTCTTCTGAGATAAGATTGTTGTTTCTTTTAGCGGTTCAGTTTTTGGGTGATAAACTAGAGTCGTTTTAATTGGATTATATGTGGATTTGACACAATGTTGTTGGAGGTTTATGTCATATCATGTTTTTTGTTTTGTCATAAATGCTATGTACCTGCTACTATTGTGTTTATAGAAGTTTCATGTTTATATAGAAATGATGCATTTAGAGGATAATATCTAGAGAAATATGTATTGACGATAATGTAAACTGTACTTGAAATTTTATTGTAGCATATAACCAAATTTAAAAGTGACTTGTTACTATTTTCCTCAATTATTCACTGGTTTACCCTGGTTTACCCTTTTTTGCATCTTAAATTTAAGATCGAGCTTATGCACTTGATAAAATGGACAGAACGGATCCAAACTCTAATGGAAGAGGGGTGATGCAGTTCAAAACAAGCCTTCTACAACGACTGAACCGGGTAACTAATATTTCTTCTATGCATTTCATTATCATTTCTCTGTTTATGTTGGAAGTGATAATTAATTTATTTATCTTTCCTTCATATTTCCTCAAACATTTCAATTTCTATTATTAGCTAAAATTAGTATATTTACATGTAGGAAATAATGCGGGTAGCTGAATGAGATTTACCTATCATTTAATGTTTTACTACTCTACTGAAATATTATAATCTATTATCGTATGCACACATCAACTACTAGCAGTATGGTCAAGTCTTGAGGTTTTAAGTCTTGCCTCCAGGGTTAAAGAATTTGATGCCCAAGAAATTGGTGCCTTTTATTATGAGCACTACACTAGAGTTCTGGACAAGGGAGATCAAGCAGACAGGCATGTACATCTGTCTCTATTCCGTAGACTCTATTCCTCTTCCTGTGGTTGTGATCAACTCAGTGACAGCCTATTGATTAAATGTTATAAACTTATATGCAACAGAGCCCAACTAGGAAAAGCTTACCAGACTGCTCAGTGACCGCAGACGTGATATTTCATTTCAAAATCAGGTGAGAAGCGGTAACTCTCTTGAGAGAGCTCATGTCCAGAAATGGAATAGAATATTTGAAGTTTTACATCTAATCTATGCTTTGTTCACTTTCAAACAGATCTAGGAAGACACGGCTTGGTCATACCCTTTGTGTTTCAAAACAGGTTAGTCACTAGTACTTGGCAGTAAATGTTGGAGATTTAATATGTTTCTGATTTGATTATATAGAAATTCTATTATGTCCATAAGCATAATTCGAGCTGTTAGTGATTTAATTATGTAGTATATGCGATAATTTGCATATACTATAACAATGAATACAAAAATTTATTACTTTTGTAATACCGAGGATCATATAGTAGTTGTCACTTACAATGTACCAGTGAACTGAAGTATAATGACGAACTCTATTTTTGCAGTTTTTTATAAAACTTGTGGAATAGTAATTTCCTGCAATTAACAACTGTTGGTTCACTAGCTCCCTTTTCACTTCTTAGTTCTTATAAAAATTGGGGGAACCTAAATGTCATCCGATTTGGATTATTGTACTTAGGAAAATTGGTTAAACCAAGTAAAGGAAATGCATTTGCAGTGTGACCGTGGTTTTTCCCAAAATACTGGAGCACCTGGTCTGCAGCAACAAGGGATATCAGCGACCGACTGCAGGTAAATTTCATTACCCTTTGAGAGAACAACCTATTGCATTAATTTCATCAGAGACCTTTTGTCGCTGCAAGAAAATTGTAAATAGCAATCTGCCCTCGTCTTTGCAAATAGCTATTGTTGCTGCTAAAGGGTAACCTTATAAGCTGCTGAACAGATCATGATGGAATCATTTGTGCAGCTCATTGGCATAACATTGCCAATAGATTTACATTAACTGACCCCCAAACAATGCAGGTGTGTCAGAAACAACAATTGTGGACACAGGTATTGCTTGTTACATTGGTAATTTTACACTTTGATATGTTCTATTAATTCTTCTACTTAGAATGCTGGAAGCTTTAGTAAGCAAGCGCACAAACTTGGATCAATATGCCATTGGATATCAAATTTATAATTTAACATTTACAGGCAGCAGCTGAGTTGCGACAGGTCTTTAGCAGCGAGATTCAGAAAGTTGGCACTGTAGGTGCTAAAGTGTTACTTGAGCTTGGAGAAAAGGTTGAAAGGATGGAAAAATTAAGCCCAGGAGATTTGCTAGAAGAAGTGCATGAGGCTGCTGAAGAATTACAACTAGCAATTGATAAAAATCATACCTTCTTATGAATGCGGAGAGTTGGGCAAGTTCCAGAATGCCACAGGAATTTGAGGACCTCCTTATTAATGTATAATGATTTGACTTGTGTAATTAGTAATTTTTTGTAACGGAATTAGTGACATATTTTAGTTTTATAAAAGTTGATAAATGTGATTCATTCAAATTATAGTTTAATTTACCTTGACTTGCGTTAATTTTTATTGTATTTTTGAAAATTTTAAGAATATCATAAATAAAACAAAATCCAAAAAAAAATTAATTAAAATATAAATTTTCAGAAAATTTATACCAATCGGTGTTGCTGTAGAGGGACAAAGATGTTGGAATAGGCTATATGGCAAGATCGCAAGGGTGTTGGTGTTGAGTAGACAGTGTTGCCATAGATTTTATGCCAACACCGGAAATAGTGTTGCTATTTTGCATGAAATGTTGGCATAAGTGCCTAAGGCAACATCATGTTGATGTTGCCATAGTTTTGACAAAATGTGTTGGCTTAACCTCTAAGCCCACATGCAAATTCCCAACACCTTCAAAATTGACCAAAGTGTTGCCTTAAATCCTATGGTAACATTTTTCAGCATTTTTAACGCTTATTTTGGGTGTTGCTATAGACCATATATGGTGTAGTGAACATCCGATGGTAAAATTTGGACGGAAGGACTGCAATGGGAAAAGTTCACAAGTTTGATTACTTAGAAATTCATATTTTTTGTTGAGGGACTTAGAGAAAAAAAGGCTATTAGTTAGGGATGTTAGAATTAATTTTCCCTTTACAAAAACATAAACCAAAACAAAGACACCGAACACTAGACAATCATAATATGCAAACAATTTGAAGATAATCTTATTTAATGTAATGTCCCCAAATCCACTACAAGTGGCTTCGGGTCATCACATCACCATTGCAATTACCTGTGTTACGAAACATACCATATAAACCTTCTTACCTCGCCCGACAGATCCAAGGGTCGAGTATCCGCCTCATGTTTCCACCTCCTACCATTACTATTACATACCTTAGAGTCCTTAAGTTCATAATACTTTAAATATTACAAAGATTTTCTAACGAATAACACTAAGAGCTCATGAAGTAAAGCGATTCTTCTACTCCTCGTTCAGGAAATGTTCTTTCCCCTTGCTCTTGAGATGATCCATTTTCTGGCTATCCGTTTGATAAGAGCCATGTTCACCTTTGCCTATTATAGGATTAAGATTTACAGCAAAAGTGAGTGAATGATTGCTCAGCTGACCACCTGCAAAAGATAATAAGATGCGTGGAAGCGAGTTGTACCCGAAGGGTACTAAGGACGGAAAGAAGAGGAGATTTCAGAGTAGTGGAAGAAACTTTGGGAAGAAGTTTGATCATCGGAGCGAGAAGAAATCTTGTGTGAAGAGAGAGGATAAAAGCACTGATACTAGAAGGATTGGGAATCATGACACCAGAGGAAACAACCAGAGGTTCAAACCTCCAGAGACAGTTAATGCAAGGAAGACTACCTCTACCAGAATGCAAGACATGTGGAAAGAAACACCCTGGACCCTATCATCAAGCCAGCGTGAATTGTTATAATTTTGGACAGAAAGGTCATTATGCTTCTAATTTCAAGGATCAATCCGTCACCTGTTTCAACTTTGGAAACAAAGGTCACGTGTCCCGAGATTGCAGGCAGCCTTCAAAGGAGAATCCAGTACCTCGACTCATAGCACCTACTAACACTAATTTAACAGAAACTCCATAAACAAATATGTTCACAAACATCATCTAAATTATTAACATATCATTACAAGCAAGGAAAATAATTACAATGAGGAAAAAGCCAAAAAAAAAATCATCAATTTACCAATAGAAATCAAGAAACCTTGCTAATCATCCTCTCACCACCTCCTCCTCCTTTTTCCTTCTTCCTCTCCTCCTCCTCCTCCATCATCCACGAGATGGTTGGAATTGACTCTATTTCTTGTAGTGATATTCAACTGACACTGTCTTCTTGCATGATAGTGAGGAGTGAGTTTTTGCTTCTTTTATTAGGTCTTCAATGATCTTTAGAACTTATCAAGAATTTTTCTGTACCATTAAAAATTAGACCTTGAGTTCAGGATTCCATTTAATCAATGGGTTGTTGGTTATTGATACCAATGGTTCTTGTTTTAATAGTAGAGGGTTGGTGGAGGTTGTTATCAAATTTGAATTCTATTTATTCGGGATTGCATAATTTTATTTTCCTAATTAATTTAATTCCTATTTGTAATTGGGTTTGTATCATCTTATCTTGACGACGTCTTTGACTTTATTAAATAAATTTCTTGAGTTCTTTGAATTTATTGAATAAGTTGTCGATAATTATCATGTAGATGTGATTTATTTCATATTATTTTTGTTGAGTATAAAATATGACAAAAGTGATTCAATGGCAGTGCATATTAGGAGGTAACGGGCTAGGGCACTTTTTTACTCGAACTTTATGCTTAAATTCTTTAATTTCAATCTTTTAGGTGTGCTAGCGCAATGGATGAGATAAGATGCTTGTCTCTTAATTTCAAAGTACATTTAGATGAGATTCTACAAGTGTTAATGTGTGGTTCTAGCTTTCATTGCATGCTATTTTTCGTGGTGGTGAATGTTATAACCCACCTTTGGTGTTTAAATATTTTGTGGTTTCTTAATTTATATTTTGTGGCAAGGACTCAACTTGTGTCAATGACTACAAGAAACAAAGTCTTTTCCGACCGTTATAAATCCGGCCAACTTTTTACTGGAGCAAAACCCGACCATTGGGTTTGACGGTCGGAATTATTTTAAACTCGACCACTTAAACCGACCAATGTGTCTTGTGGAGCCCACTTTTATTGACTAAAGGGCCACGTCAGGCTAAACCGACCAATTTTATTAGTGGATCCCACACTTTTACTAAAGAATAAAATCGACCAGCAAAACCAACTACTATTTTTCGTGGAGCCCACACTACTCCTAAAGAATTAAACCGACCAATTTTCCGACCATTACTTCCGACCATAGTTTCTGGCCTTTCCACGTCAGACTAACCCGACCATACATAAATATTTTTTGTAATTCCCCGTTTTATTTTTATACCATTATAATATCTCTACACCTCCAACTCTCTCCTCTGGTAACTCATCTCTCTCTGGTAACTCATCCATCTCTCTCTCTCTCTATTATATACGTACATGCACTGTATCTATATATTCAAATTGGGCTTTTAACTTTATGGATATATGAATTTGGGGATAGAAAATTGATTTTCTATTATATGATTTTGTATGTTGGATTTCTTGGTTCGAATTATGTTCGATTATATGATTTTGTATGTTGGATTTCTTGGTTCAAATTATGTTCGATTATATGATTTTGTATGTTAGATTTCTTGGTTCGAATTATGTTCGATTATATGAGTTATTATGTTAGATTTCTTGGTTCGAATTGATGGATTCAAATTTATTTTCGATTACAGGATTTTGTTTGTTGGATTTGTTGGTTCGATTTGACACATTCGAATTTATGTTCGATTTTTATGTAATTTTGTTGTTCATAGTTTTTGGGATTGTGGTTTAAGAATTGTGGTATTATGTATACTATTTATGTATGTAGGTATTTTATGTAATTAGGGATTTAATAAAGGTAGGAATCTTGAATGCGAGAAATATACAATTTACATATTTCTTTTTTTTTGAATATATAGAGATGGATGGTCAAAATTACTTGTTTCCACGTTTTATGCGCCTTGTCCATCCCAGCAAATATACACTGCAAAATAAAATGGTATGAGTAATGGTCAATTAATGTATGCATTTGAATATATAGATATGTATGACACCTCTTTTTTCCGCAGAGGATACCACCGCCAATTTTAACAGCTTCTGGAGCTGAGATGCCAGAAACAGTTATATTTGAGCTTCCTAACGGTGAGAAGACCCATGTCAGATTCGATCGGGAGGATGGGATTTTTAAAAACATTTTGGAATTTTTTAAGAAATTTCGGAGCAACTATGGTATATATGTCGTGTTTACCAACAAGGGCAACGAGATCTTTATGGTAAATGTTTTGAATGAATATCTGACAGAGGTTGAGTATGATACCCCGACCTATGGTAATTTTCTATCTTTTATCCTTTGTTATATATATATAGCTATCAATTAGTAATTAACTTTACTTTCAATGAGTAATTGTTTTTTTTATTTTTAGATAAACTTACCATGGTTGGATGTAAGGCTTTTTCATTATGTAAGACTAAAGATTTAGCAGAAAGGGGTCTCGTAGTAAGTTCACATTATCTTACTTTTAATGCATTATACGCAATACAATTTTCATCTTTTTTGATATAATTTTGGTTGATCATATACATATGTACAAATCCAGGCCCTCTCCCTGGATTTTTTTAAGCGATTTGCTCATCTTCTACCTTCTGAAATTACCGGTACTTTACCAAATGGCCAAACCTTCATTGGATCTTACTCACTGGAAAGCAAAATTTCTGGCTTGAGGTTTTTTAAGGAGGGAGACATTATAGTGCTTACTTATCTTGGTGATGGGCGATTTGAAGCAATTTTATTTGGTCCAAGCCTCGTGGAGAAATCATTTTCGATTAATGAATTCAAAATAGAAATTCGACCAACACATCTCCTAAATTATTACTATGTAATTGTAAGTTTTTGTTTGTTTTATATTAAAATTTTTATGATTTAATTATTTAGAAAAAAAAGAATTATGATTTTGCAATTGTTTAACTTGTGATTAATGTGTAGGACCTAGCAGCAAAGTTCAAATTAGTGACGCAGAAGTGGCATCACGGTGATGTCTTGGAAATTAAGTATGAGCTTAAGAATAAAACGTGGCACTTACAAGTTAAGGCGACCGGTCGACGAATAAAACTCATGATCAAGCTTGGGTGGGTTTTGCCAAAGCATTAGGACTAGAGGTAGGAGATGTTCTAGTCTTTACCAGGGGGCCTATTAATCCTAGGAAATTTAGTGTAATTTGCCACAAGAAAAATGGGCCAGATTTGATGGACATTGATGTATGATTACTTTTGGTCCGATTCGATGACTGTGTACCTTAAAAACTATGGTTTGGATTTGTAGACTTTTGGTTTGGATTTGTAGACTTTTGGTTTGGATTTGTAAACTATGGTTTCATTTATTTAAAGATCTTACGTAAATTTTAATGCTTTAATGATTCTTAATATACTGGATACTTGATGGATAGATAGATTTGATGGATTGATTTTATGGTTGGATTTATTTTATTGCGTTGATTATGTAATTGGTACAGCTAGGAACCAGAACTGCTGTGGAAAAAAATGCAGGATTTAAACCGACCAAGTAATCCGACTAAAGTTCTTAAACCGATCGTTTTTTTACCATTGCGTCCCCAGGAAAACCGACCGTATTCATAATACACTGGTCGGTTTAACGTAGTCGGTTTTAAAGGTCTCTGATCAAAAACCCACCATTGTGGTCGGTATCTAAACCGACCACTTAATCTGACCAAACCGGTTGGATTAATACTGCATTAAATGCTCCCACCAACTTCTGCACCGTTGGTGACAAAAAGTTGATATTGCTTTATTTAATCCGACCGTTACGGTCGGATAAGAACCTGACACTCTATCTTTACGCCTCTTTTCTTTCACTTTTCATTTATTGTTTTCTTGAAAACTTTGTTGAGTTAATTGGTTGGAGCTAGAGAAACATTTTTTAAGGTAAAAATCTTGGAGAACATTGAAAGCTCATTAATGGTATGTTATAAATTCCTATTTATATTTATTTTTGTTTTAATTCTTTTTCATTTGTGAATATGTATATATATATATACATGTTTTGTACATATTATATTTGTGAATATGTACATACAATAATGAACAAATATACATGTTTGTACATATTCTTTAATTGTGAATAGAAATTGGTTTTAGTTTGGTGGTAACAAGAGTTTGCATTTTTATTTAATTTATTTTAATTGTGTGAAATGTGAATATGATTTTTTGTTGGTTTGTAGTTATGTGAGAAATGTATTATGAAATTGATATATATATATATATATATATATATATATATATATATATATATATCTGTGTGTGTGTGTAGATGTCGAATCGTGATTGGATGAACCGACGTGTGGAAAATAATATACTTTCATCGAGTAATGAATATTGGGATGGTGTGAAAGAATTTTTGGAGTTTGCGCGTAAAAATGGTATGAAGGGCGAAAAAATATTATGTCTGTGTAACAAATGTAAAAATGCGTTGTGGGTGAAAGTTGAAAGTGTTGAACTTCACTTATATAAAAATGGTATTATGGAACATTATAAAGTATGGACTTTGCGTGGTGAAAAAAGAGAAGTTATCAAAAAGAAAAAATGTAAGCGTACCTCGGAAGAGATTGTTCATGAAGAACCTTTTCATTTAAACGCATTATTACGAGATATAAATGGTTAAAATCATGGTGATGCGAGTAATAGTAACATTGAAGAACCACCAAATGCATATGCTTCTCAATTTTACAAGGATGTTAAAGATTCGGGAGCTCCAATTTATCCGGGTAACACAACTTTTACAAGAATGTCATTGACCAATCGATTGTTACATTTTAAAAATATGGCACAATGCTCTGAAAAAGTCTTTGATTCTTTACTTGCATTGCTTGGTGAAGTTCTTCCTAAGGACCATACTTTACCGAATTCTTATTACATTATGAAAACAATGATGAAGAAGTTAACTTTGGGATATGAGAAAATTGATGTATGTGAGAATGATTGTATGTTGTACTACGGTGATGATGAGAACAAGATTGTTTGTGACATTTGTGGTAAAAGTCGTTACAAAGGTAAAAAAAGGAAAACGGAAGAGGGATACCGAACAAGGTCTTGAGATATTTTCCACTTATCCCTCGTCTACAGAGATTGTATATGTCAGAGCATACCGCTAAACACATGACATGGTATAAAAAAAGGGAAACAAAGCTGGGAGAACTTAGTCACCCTGCAGACGGAGATGAGTGGAAAGAATTCGATCGTCGTTATCCAAGATTTGCAAGGGAGAGTAGGAATATCCGTCTTGGACTTGCAACTGATGGCTTTTGCCCTTATAGCAATTCCGGCAAAAAGGTCTACTCGGTGTGGCCGGTGATAGTGGTGGTCTACAATCTTCCTCCCTCTATGGGAATGCAAAAACCGTACACTTTTATGCCTCTTTTAATTCCCGGTGAACAGAGTCAACTTGTTATTAAACAATTTGAATGCCCTTGATTGGTATTAAAAGACACTGTTATATATATATAGTATCAAGTTGTTGTTGTCATTGTTATTATTGAGTTGTCGTTGTTATTATTGATTGTAGTATCAAGCATCCGGTGGCTAAAAAAACGATCTTACAAATAATGCGATCAACGTGGCCACGTCGTTTGTTTACCTATAGGGATATTGTGGGGAAGAACCCAAAATGGATTAAGGTTGTGATAGCCGAATTCAATGTAAGTCAAATACTATATATGTGTGTGTGTGTGTGTGTGTGTGTGTGCATGTGTATGATTTTCTGATGCTTATCTTTTTTTTGTAGAATTATTACGCACACAAGGAGGATGAACAAACCGACGAGGGTGCTTATGAGAGTATTTATAAGCATGTTCAAAGCGAAATTAAGCACACCTTAAATGAGGCAAAAAAAAGCCCAAGGCAGATGCGAAGACGTTAAACAAAACCCTTTTTGATGTTAACCCGAGTTATTTTAATGATGATTTTTGGAAAGAGCTTGTGGAGTATTGGAATAGCTGAGCCCATGCTCATCGCTCCGAAGTTGGTGCCAAGAACAGAAAAAAGATGAAGACTTTGAATAGTGTGGGTGCAAAGTCATTTACGGAGCTACAAGATGTATGTATTGTCATTTCTTGGGTATATATGTTTACTAACATTTTGATGTTTTGTTGTAATTTTGAATACATGTGATTTGTAGGAATATGTGGAAAAGGTTGGAAACCCCCCCCCCAAGTTTAGTGGTATAAGAAGATTCATTTGAAGAAAAATGGTAAACAAGTGGAGATAGATGAGCTTCTATGTGATTCGAATTTCATGACCGATGAAAGCCGATTGATTGCGGTATAAATTTAAACCTTTTCCTTCCTAATATAGTGTATGTATATGCTATTTATAATACTTTTAATTTTATTTTGTATATATAGGCTCGATACGCGGACATAGTCGAGCGAAACTGGGATTGGTTTGTGAGTCAACCCGGCGGGGAGGAAGAAACTACTCATCCTATACAATGGTGGCTTGAATCAACTGCCCTGAGGTGTGCAAGACCCCCGAGAAATTAGCTTATTGGTTATCCACGGATCCCAGCATCCACTCTCATCCCGGATCTTGCGGCAAAATAGGCTTTTGGCGTCGGTTTTTTGGCGTAGTACAAGTAGGCGACACTAAAAGTATATGTTTTTATTGTCGGTTGATTTGGCAATGCATATCAGCTACCAAGAGTGTCAGTTGCTTAAAGAGCCGATGCATATGAGTTACCAAAAGCATCGGTTGCTTAAATAACCGAGGCATATTGTCATGTCAGAGGCGTCAGCCAATTAAACAACCGACGCGTAAAATCTGTTATAAGCGTCGCAGTGTTGAAGAACCGTTGCTTAAAGACATGTTATAGGCGACGGTTATTCCCAGAACCGTGGCTTAAAGAGATGTTATAGGCGACGGTTCTTTCCAGAACCGTGGCACAAAATCATTTTTTTTTTAAAAAAATATTAAATTTAAATATTGCAATTTACCATTTATCTCCCAACAACAAAAACCACAATATATATAAAAGCTAGCTTGAAAGTATACATGGTAGATAATCATAAATGTGATTTTATTAATAAAATCCTTTAGACAACTCTACAATATTTCAACTTCCTTACATCAATTTTGTAATATATCAACTTACTGTTATGTACATCAACTAACTAACCTGCTTCCATCCACACCATTATGGGCACTGGACCATTACAAAGATAAATAAGTCTATTTTCTAAGGAAATAGACCTGTTCATGAATCTGTATTTTCTACAAAAGTTATTGCAGATTTAGTAGAAGAGGTGCTAGCTGTCCACATCAATTTGCTGCATTGCTTACCTTATTTCCGGTCTTTTTGTCAAGAGGATAAGGAATGACAACTGGTTGTGATGTATTGGGCGTGTTATGAGCTCCTGGAAGTTAAAATAGTAGTGGATATTACAATAGTGATTCAAGAATGATCTCAAAGAACTACTCACTATATATATAAGGTGAAAATATAACTCGGAATATAGATGTGCATTACCAGTTATAGTTATAGCCACAAGAGTCATCAGAGCCGTCATCACGAAGTCCTGAACAACATCTATTAGTCATATCATAAAAGTAGATGTAAAGTTAAACGCATGACATCAAAATAAAATAAACATCCACATGAAGAAGACATAGGTTTCCAATGTCTGATACAAAAAAAAAGAGTTTCAGTTGAAGTTCAAATGGTTGGTCATTCAAGAATAGACAAGAAAATGTTCATGATGGTTGATACAGACTTGAAATTCCACCATAGTTGGCAATAAACTCTTGCATATTTATGCACCTTGGATGATTTCAATCATCCACCATATTCAATCTATGATTTCTAGTCTATGCATTGCGTAAGGAGTATTAGTTATTTATAGTGGTGACATTTTGCAACAAGATCGTGTTTAAACCAACAAACATATTTTGATATTCAGTGAGAGAAATTTATTCATTGTTAATCAGGGAGTACAGGCAACCACTTAAAAAAAGTACATAGTTCATTCAATCCTCAGCCATAGAGTGGAGTTTATTAACTTAAATAGCAGAGTCTATTATGTTTTGAAAAAGCGTCCTGATGCTCTGATACTATCCTATTGATCAGGCCGAAGTACCTGAAGTAAGAAATGCTCTCCAAGGTTTATGGTCTGCCAAAAGTCCATAATTTCCATGAAGCTGCAGAATTTAGATGGATGAAATAAATCAATAAATTCTTAGACCATATCATTTTCTATACACTAAGCCAGAAGAGATGAAGCAAAAAATTATTATGCTATGCAGCCAGCTCCAGAAATATATATAATATCTACCAAATTATGCATGTGAAGACAAACATTAGCATTCACACCATCTGGAATAATTTGATTTTCAGATTTCCACTTTAGATAATCAGTACAGGGAAATTAAATTTAGCACGACGCAAGGCCTCCTGTGCAGGGGAAACCTATATAACTCCTGATTACACGAACAAATATGCAGACCATTGATGAGCTGAAATAATGTAACCTGAGGACTATAGCTAATATAGACTATATTCGAGAAGATATAAATGGAAATAGGTTTGGCTTACTTTAGTGCCAATTCTATGTATTGGAGATGGTCATAAAAAACTGAAAGATCTCCATAGGTCTTCATCGTATCTGGATGGTCAAGCCCAAGTTCTCTCTCATTGATATCCAAAGCCTTTTGTTGGTAAATTGTTGCCTAAAGGAGAAGCATAAGAGTAAGACAGAGCTAACTGGATGCCTAATACAGATGTTTCATGCTGTTGAAAACAATTTAATCAAGTTCGATAAAGAATACATCAACTGGTAAATTATACAGATTACGAATCCTGTTACATACAATACAGTAGGAAACTCGTGCACATCCATATATATATATATATATATATATATATATATATATATATATATATATATATATATATATATATATATATATATATATATATATATATATAGAGAGAGAGAGAGAGAGAGAGGGGGAGGGAGAGAGGGAGGGAGAGCTACCTTACAAACAGGAACCATGCCGATAATATCGGAACTGTTGAAGGGGTTCTGACTTTCCATATCATAGTCTCTTGGAACCAACTCTAATCCAACCTGTATAAGAAATTTTTTTAAGAAAATTAAAATATTTATCTAGAGCGGAACAAGACCTGGAACAATGAAAGCAAGAGGTTCAGTTGATGCCTTTTGACAAAGTCCACAGAGGATCGATATTTTTCGCAACTGCTAGAATTCATCTTTTGTTGTGTAACCAAATCTTGTAGCTAAAAATGTCCTCAACCATTGTAATTTGATATTATGACCCTCACTTGAATTATGTTTGTTGTCTTCTGTCTTGCAATTCCCAAGCAAAAAATTAAGGGAAAAAGGCTATTTGCCATATATTTATTGCATGCAATTCGTGCAGCTTCCAGTGCCTCGCTAGTGACATTTTCCTTCATTCCAACATCATAAGTCCTAATTTTTGGATCAGGCACACCACGACAGAATCTTGATAGTCGATATCACTGCACTATTAATATTAATAACAAAGACATATTTTTAAAAATTATATATAGTTCTAAATGAGTATAATGTAACAACCGCTAGATTTCATTAATCAATTGCAATAGAATCATGTTTATATCACTTGACATAATCACTAATAACCTTATTTTAAAATAATCACTAATATCACTTGACTTGGATGGCTTAAAATATCACTAATAACTTGTGAAAGGAGCAAGGCAGTGGCCAAGTGAGAGCTAGAGTTCTATATGTAGCTTAATATTTGACATAATCCAAAAGTTTTAGACATTCTAAACTATTATATGATCAAATTAAATATAAATAGTCAATTAAAAAGTACTGAATGTTTCCTCTTCAGAACATTATATCTAATATTAATGATAGAACAAAGTACTGAATATAGTAAAATAAATGTTTATTCAATTTATAAATCATTAGACTAGCTATAAGCAAGAGCATTCCCTTGGTAGTTTTGTACTAGTGTGGTGGTGTAGGTTCTTCAAGCCAAGCTAATCAAGGATCGGTTATTCCAGATCCCCTATTCATCAATGTAGTGAGTAATGTCTTACATGAAGCACAAGCAAATTGGGGCGCCTACCACACTCAACAAGTCACAAATATCGCCAATGCCGCTCTAGAAATGCAAAGGAACCCGGAAATGGGGCCACAAGCATTTTCTAATGCTATTGTTGGTGAGGTAACTCGATTGGTTGGAGAAATCCTCCAATCGATTTATAACAAATATGAAAATGCAAATGCGGAGGTAAATAAATATAAGATTTTTTCAAGTCACATTTTTGTTTAGTTATTATTATAAATGTTATTTAATATATATTAAGTCTCGTCTACTCTTATATATAGGCGATAAGGAGGGCTGAAGGTGGTGCCAATGATGGGGGGAGGATGATGGAGTAGAGGAACATGATAATGAAGAAGATGGAGGACAAGATGCTAATGAAGAGGAGGGTAATGGAGGAGAAGAGGGTAATGGAGGAGAGGAAGAGGGTGAAGGGTCTGATAATGACCAAGAGTAGCCGGTTGTTATGTTTTTAAAAAATTGCATGTAAATTAAGTTTGCTATATTTTGGAAAATTCGTGGTTTAATGTTAATGTTTATATTCAGTTTTGATGGATTATACTCATGGTTCAATGTAAAATTGATGGTTGTTATGTACTTGTTTTATTGGTATTGCATTTGTAATTGGTAATGTACGGTAGTTTTGGTTGAATCTTGGTTATAGGTAATATTGTACAGGGAACCAGAACTGCAGCCAAAAAAAAAAATTGCAGACTAAAATTGATCATTTTATCCGACTAACAAAGCAAACCCGACCGTTTTTTGACCATTCATGTGCACAGAAAACCAACCAAATGATAAATAAAACCAACCGCATTTATGTTAAACCGACCAAATTTATAATTGTGCTGGTCGGTTGTACTTGGTCGGTTTAAAAGCTCTTTAATGAAAATCCGACCACTCTGGTCGGTTACTAAATCGACCATTAAAACCGACCAACATTTATGATTCAGTTCATGTAAAACCGACCAATTTCATAATTGCTTTTGGTCGGTTGTGTTGGGTCGGTTAAAATACTCTCTGGAATAAATCCAACCATAGTGGTCAGTTACTAAACCGACCATTAAAACTGACCAAAACACATCTAACTACGTGGGCAGTGACGTGGCATTGAAGTGGGGTCGCCACGTCAGCTGGGTCCCTCCTACATGTCACTTACATGTCACTGTCGTGGGCCCGCCATGTCCTGTGGGCCCCATGACACGTGGTGCTAAAAAGGCATTCATTGGTCAATGGAAGTCAACGTTAAAACCGACCGTTAAGGTGTAGAACCGACTAGGTTTAACCCGATCAATTAAAACCGACCGTTAGTATTAAACCCGAACGTTTCTATATTAAATCCGACCGTTGAGTCGGTTAGAAATGACTCTGTTTCTTGAATCTTCATTGAACATATTATGTCCATTTCTACTTCGGACGTTGTCTGTATGTGGGCTACTTGTATATGAACGTGTATAAATGTTTACTCTGAAATAAACCCTACTCCACACTATGAACATATCCATGGCTTCATTATGCTCAATCGAGTCTAATTGATAGTTTAGTACTAATCATGGCCTCTCTAATTTCTTTCAATCAACGTACTAATCATGGCCTTTTTATATTATGAATCATCCATGACATAATATGATTCATCGATGGCATAATATGATTGCAAAACTCTGACTACACATGTCATTTTAACAGTGTTTTTCTCTTCTATAATTTCAGCTACTCTAACTACTAACTTGGATTAATCCCCAATGCATCATGATGTGACTTGTTCGGGACTGGTTATAACTATTAGTAGGTTTTGTATACAGTGATGGTGTTATTTTGTACACATTTTATTTGTAATATCTGTTTTATCAAATGATTTGCAAATTGTATTCCCATTTTACAATTTTACAATTTTATCAAATTGTAAATATGCCAAATTTTGCTTCTATAAGCAATTTATAACTTAACCAGAGTTGGGTACATATTTTCTTTAGTCATAATTTGGCAAACAATAACATTTAAGAAAGTTAAAATAACAATATAGCTATTATGAACAAATAGAGAATTATAAATGATAGCTAATGGATATAATCAATAAAAAAACGATTTAGGACTTTCAAGATAGTGTGAATCATGAAACAGCATTCAATTTTATATTTTAATGTTTAGGGATTGTTTTTAGTCACCACAAGTGAACAATCCCCAAAAAAGTAAGTCTAGCTTATATAGTCATAAGAAGACAATAGTAGTAGAATAACTTCCTGAAATTAAAGTGTACAAATTTTCCTTTGTACAAATTTTGTTTGTAAAAGTGTTGTTCAAGCTTGTGTTTAAAAAGAATACTGGTACATAGAGTAACAACCTAATTTTGAAATCACCCACTTGTAGCCTATATATAACACTCACTAATTAGTACTTAAATAATTATGTTAACCTATTCTTTTTTTAATTTTTTTCAGTCAAGGTAGTTAACATATTCATCAACAAAATAATGTAATTCCTAACCATCTTATTGTAAATGAATAAGCATGTTGTCTTAACAATGCTTTCTTTTCTACATGCAGCTGCTGCAAATTTTAATTTCATTTACCATTTCATCAAATATGCAGTTATGGTTTTATTGTTTTCATGTTATAATTGACTTAGTAATTGACTAAGTCAAGGTTTTAGAATTAGAATTGATGTTATATTAATTGTGGTGTGTTTAGATTGTCATGGAAGTGGTAGAAAATAAAAGAGACATGAAACTAGGGTTTATGAAAATTGGGGAAGGAGAAATGGAGAAATATATTGGTTTGAATTAGGATCGAGTGCGATTTGAGTTGAGTTTACATGACCCCACAAAAATGCAAAATTACTATAACCCTAAGTGAGTTAAATTATTTTGATTTGTAATATATTCAATTGTAATATACTAGCTTGTAACCCGTAATATACTAGCTTATAACTGTGTCACGATTTGTTTTGATATGTAATAAATTTTGTTTTATGTTACATTTATATTTTTATATAATCATTATTTACAATATTTTATTTTAATTTTAATATTAATAATTTAATATAAATTTAACTAATGATATGCATAGTTTAAAACTTATGTTATAAAATTTTAAAATAAATATGTCGTTGATTGTAAAACCCGAGAATTTTATTAATAATTATAATGCCGAGCCTTCTCAGAATAATTTTATAAATTTAATTTTGTATTTTTTAGGGATGCGTATGAATATTTATTAGAGCAGCGCTATCTTTCTAATAATGGTGATCTATTATTATTATTATTGTTAATATTATTATTATTATTATTATTTTTATTATTATTATTATTATTATTATTATTATTATTATTATTATTATTATTATTATTATTATTATTATATATGTATATATTTTATTATACTAATCTTGATAATGGGCTTATGATATTTATTATGTGGATAATCAAATACATAGAAGGAATTTACAGTGTTGCTCTTATGGCAAGTTTTTCGTCTTGCTCTTATGGCAAGTTTTTTGTCTGTCCCTTTGGTAGTATTCCCTTTACAGCTGAGTCAATTTAAACACTCTAATTGCTTTAACCTATAATACCCATCTTTTATCATATCTCTCTTTTTTATTTCTCTCCTTACACCCTCTATTATGGCACGTATGGAGGCGTCTTTGGAAAACATGTATGCAAACCTAGTCATTGAAGAGGAAGAGGTCGATGAGGTAGATATTGGCAATGTGGAAACCGTTGCAGTAAGGCAAGACTATGTCCTGGTGGGGAGGTTCTTGACGGACAAAAATATCAATTTCAATGCCATGAAGAATGTCATTGCATCTTTATGGCGGCCAAAAGAAGGCATGGAGATCCATGATTTAGGGGGATTTCGTTACTCCTTTGTGTTCTATCATAAATTAGACTTGCAGAAAGTAATAGATGGGGTCCATGGACTTTTGAACAAGCTATGCTAGTGCTTAAGCAGTTAAAAGAGTCTGAAGATCCACACTCAATATCCTTGAAGGAAGCAGAGTTTTGGGTTCAAATGTATGACATTCCCAGAGCCCTTATGTCTGAAAACGTTTTTAAAAGTATTGGAGCATCTGTTGGTACCTTCATCAAATCAGACCCTGCAAACACAGAGGGATCCTGGAAGTCGTTTGTGCGTATTCGAGTGGCCCTAGACATTGACAAGCCGATAAAACGAAGAATGAAACTAAAGAGAGAAGAAAATGTATGGAACTGGATTAATTTCAAGTACGAAAGGCTGGGCACATTTTGCTTTGTATGTGGACGAATAGGTCACTCTGAACGGGATTGTAACATTGTGTATGCAAATCCGGATAAGGTAGTTGACAGAGCTTATGGTCCCTGGTTACGTGCTTCTACGAGAAACGCAAATGTTAATACTGGATCAAGGTGGCTGAGGAATGCATCTGATGGACAACAGCAATGGACAAACACAGGATCTTCATCGAAGCATTCAAGCACAGGCCAAGGAATGAATGAAAGAAACCAGATTTCAAAAGTCACAGAGATCGATGGAGTGGTCAAAGAAGGTAATGCCGAGGATAGTGCTGCTACTATTAAAAGTTGTGAAAAGCAGGATACTCTTATGGAAGACAAGGAAGCAAGTATGGTGGAGGGATTTGGGGGAAAGGAAAAAGATAGTGATACGCTGGTTGCTTTTGAATTAAAAAGAAAAAGGATGGAGGGAAAGGTGAACTTGGAAAGTGAAGAAGGAAATAAAATAACCAGTCTGGAAAATACAATTGAAAGTGGGTCAAAAAACGGATTTGTGGCGGGTCCTGGACTCCAGGCCCGCCTAACATTATGAGTCTCTTAGCTTGGAATTGTCGTGGGCTGGCCAACCCACGGGCAATTCGATTTCTAAAGGAAATCAACAAACAGTACAGGCCGAATATTATTTTCTTAATTGAGCCTTTAGTAAAAAAGAATAGAATAGATAAAGTTTGTAAAACGTTAGGTTTTGGAGCGTGTTTTGCTGTTGATGCTCAAGGCCATGGAGGGGGTTTAGCTCTCTTCTGGAAAAATGAGGGTGGCGTTGAAATTATCGAAAGTACTCAGAATTTTATTGACTTCGAGGTCTCAAATGACCAGGTAGGAAGGTGGCGTTATACGGGCTTCTATGGTTATCCGGAAAGACAACGAAGGATGGAATCATGGAATTTGCTAAGGAATTTAGCGCAAAAATCTGATCTGCCCTGGTGCATAATCGGTGATTTTAACGATATGACTAGTCTTGACGAGAAAAAAGGTGGGCGAAGACATCCCTTGTATCTCTTGGAAGGATTCCGGAACACGATTGAGGATTGTAACTTATTGGACTTACACTACCAAGGGGAGTGGTTTACGTGGGAGAAATCTAGGGGCACTGTAAGGTGGGTTCAGGAAAGATTGGACAGGGGTTTGGCTAACAAGGAGTGGTTGGAGTTGTTTCCTTCAGCCATAGTCGAGGTTATGGAAGTCTCGACTTCCGACCATCTTCCCCTCTATCTTACTTTAAACAGGCAAGTGTTTATGCCTAAAGTGCATCGTTTTAGATTTGAAAATATGTGGATTAAAGAGGATGATTGTCGCAGCTTAGTGATGGATTGCTGGAATCGAATTGAGGGAGCTGATATTATGGATAAATTGGCCACTGTTTGCTCCAAGCTGGAAGAATGGGGTGGGGGTATGGTTAAGGAAATGCGGATTCAAATTGCAAGCTGTAAGCGGGATTTGAGAAAGTATCGATCGAGAAGAGACACGGAGGGCATTCAGAAGTATAATAAAGTGAGGTGGGAGTATATGCGCCTTCTTGAAAAGCAAGAAACCTATTGGAAACAAAGAGCAAAGCAGTTCTGGTTACGCGAGGGGGACAAAAATACACGGTTTTTCCATAAGTTCGCATCTGCTAGAAAGGAGCATAACTCGATCAAAAGATTAAAGGATTCGAGTGGAGTGTGGAAAGAATCGGATGAGGAAATTCAGGAAGTTATAACTGACTATTTTCAAAAGATCTTTCAAACGGGAGGGGTGAATGAAGGCCTGATGGAAGGAGAACGAGTGCGAACAATTACTGATGAACATAATGAAAATTTGTTGAGGCCTGTGACTAATGAGGAAGTCAAAAATGCGGTTTTCTCAATGCAGCCAGAAAAAGCTCCGGGAATAGATGGCTTAAATCCTGCTTTCTTTCAAGCATATTGGACCATTGTTGCAGATGATGTTACTCACTTCTGTCACGATTTCATGATAACGGGTATGTTGCCTAACGGAATTAATAGAACTCTAATATGTTTGATTCCAAAAATCAAGCATCCCAAGCAGGTGACAGACTATAGGCCGATTGCTTTATGCAATGTGTTGATGCGAATTTTGTCAAAGGTTGTCACAAACAGATTGAAACCTTGTCTTAAAGATATTGTGTCTGAAAATCAAAGCGCGTTTCTTGAAGGTAGATTGTTAACGGATAATGCTATTATAGCTTTCGAAATTAATCACTACATTCATAGACGTACTCAAGGAAAAATGGGAATTGCTGGATTAAAGATTGATATTTCAAAGGCGTATGATCGCTTGGAATGGAGTTTTCTGGAAAAAATGTTATGCATGTTTGGTTTCCACCCGCTCTGGATTGCAAGATTGATGTCCTGTGTAAAGTCGGTCTCTTATAGCTTTATGAGAGATGGATCAGTTTTTGGTGAAGTGAAACCTCAACGGGGGATTAGGCAAGGAGATCCGATCTCCCCCTATTTGTACATTCTTTGTGCGGAGGGCCTGACTGCCATGATAAGATGGTATGAAGAAATGGGGCTGTTACATGGGTGTAAAATATTAAGGGGGGCTCCGAGTATTTCCCACTTGTTATTTGCGGGCGATTGCTACCTCTTTCTAAAGGCAACACAGAGTGAAGCAGGTATAATGAAGGAAATTCTGAATAGATACGAAAAGTGCTCGGGACAAGCTGTTAACTACAGGAAATCGAACATCATCTTCAGTCCAAACACAACCAGTGAAGACAGAACTAGGGTATGTACCATCCTGGAGGTGGAAGAAACAGATAAGCCTGGTAATTATCTAGGAATGCCAATGTTTATAGGTAAAAATAAACGTGATGTTTTTGGCTTCTTAGCGACAAAGGTCGGCCACAAACTAAAGGGGTGGGCTAATAAAGAGTTATCTAAGGATGGTAAGCATACCTTATTAAAGTCAGCTGCGCAAACAGTCCCAAACTTTTGGATGTCTCTCTTCCTCATTCCACGGGGCATTTGTGATGAAATTGAGAAGTTGATGAATGGTTTTTGGTGGGGTAAGGGATCATCTGGTACGGGCATAAGATGGTTTTCATGGGAGAAACTTAGCAGTTCAAAGATGGCCGGGGGTCTTGGGGTTAAGAGTCTAAGAAACTTTAATATTTCTATGCTGGCAAAACAGGGATGGCGGCTTCTCAATAATTGTAATCCTCTTGTATCTGCTATTATGAAGGCCAAATACTATCCTAAAACTGACTTACTCAATGCTGAGATTGGTGGAAGTCCCAGCTTTATTTGGCGCAGTATCATGGCTGCAAAGGATGCTTTAAGAGCAAGCTGTCGTAGAAGGATTGGTGATGGAGCTTCTACATTCGTCTGGTCAGTACCTTGGCTTCCAGATGAAGATGATGGATGTATCTCGACTGTTATGCCAATGCAGCTCAGTGAAACAAAAGTGCAGAACTTATTTGATATGGAGGGGCGTAACTGGGACGCTGAGGTGCTTCGTGATATATTTAATGAAAGGGATATTGAGCTAATAAGTCGAATTCCTATTCCTAATACTCCTAGTGAAGATTCCTGGTTTTGGCTTCGAGATGAAAAGGGCCAGTTTACGGTACGTAGTTGTTACAGATGGTTGCAGGGGGAGCATGATACCTCAAATTTTTGGAAGAAACTCTGGTCACTTAAAATGCCTGGCAAGGTTGTAAATTTTTGATGTGCTCAATCGTGTGTTTGTTGGTGTGTCAAAGGATCAGTGTATATGGCTGTGCCTCATATGTTGGAGCATATGGAAGAGGAATAAAT
This sequence comes from Saposhnikovia divaricata, assembly GCA_036435485.1. Lineage (NCBI taxonomy): Eukaryota > Viridiplantae > Streptophyta > Magnoliopsida > Apiales > Apiaceae > Saposhnikovia > Saposhnikovia divaricata. The sequence goes on from CM071595.1 coordinate 38,126,673, forward strand.
GGGTATGGGATAAGGCTAATGGTTCAGCCTTTGGAGTTAAAGCTGCTGCAATGCACTTGCTGCATGATTGGAAAGAACCCCAGAAGTTGCAGGTGAAGCATCAAGCTGCTGGAAAGAACATAGCTGATAGAAAATGGAGCAAGCCGCCTGATGAGTGGGTTAAGGTCAATATCGACGCAACAGGAGTTCAAAATGGTCATATTGGCTTTGGTTGTGTAATTCGAAACTCACAGGGGCAGTTTATTGGAGCAAGATGTGGTCGTATCAGGGGTAAATGGAACCCAAAGGAGGCTGAAGCCTTAAGCTTAAGGGAAGCTATTTTGTGGACAAAGAACTTGCAACTGGACAACTGTATTTTTGAAACTGATTCCCAGATTTTAGCCTCTGCTTGTTATGGGAAGGATGGTTGGGCTTACTTCAACACTATTGTCAGTGATTGTAAGCTATTTTTAAAGCACTTCAATCATGTGCTAGTTAGGTTTGTGTTTAGGTCTGCTAATTGTGCGGCTCATGAGGTAGCTCGAACTGCACATTCTATGTCTGACCTCGCAGAGTGGCATGTCACTCCTGCGTTCTTAAATCATGTTCTTGATTCTGATTTAGTTGAGTAATGCAAGTACGTATATTTCAAAAAAAAAAATAAATAGAATAAAAGGAGTATTGTAATAAGTTGGTCAAGTTGTGAGCCCAACTAGTGATAGGCCTTATTAGTAGTTTGTATAACATATCCTTATTACTAGTTGTCAAGCCCACTTCCATAAGTTCTTTTATTTTTATTTTTTCTCTAGCACATTAAGAGCCCAAGAGAATTGTTGGTATTTATTAAAGGAATTAGATCAAAAATTATCATCATCCTCATTACAAACACCCGATAGAGGAGGGAAAATAATAGAGAGAGAGACAAAAACCTCCATTAAAGCCTAACTTTGAAAGCTCCTAATTACTAGATTAGTGGTCGGATCACGCATGCAATTGCATAATTAAATAGCTCTCGAGAAACTATTTTATTTGAGATCAATTTGTAAAGGGTTTTGAGGAAAGATTTTGTAGGCAAGTTTTAAATTTGGGTTTTCACAACAAAGGGTATGATATTTTATTGTGTTTTCAATACTTTATGTTTAATTGTGGATTTGAAATATATGTGTTAAAATTAGGTTCTTAATTATGTTTGATTAACCTTCAAATTGTGATTTGATGAGAGAGATTAGTAGTTAAATATTGGGTTTGTGTTTGGGGGAGGTAAGATTGTGTTGCATATTGATTTCGGGGTCACCACCGTCGCGGTAAAGACGGCCGGCGGTGGTGGGTGTTGCGGAAAGCTGTGTAGAGGGGGAAAACGAGGGAGATTGAGAGAGAAATGGAGAGAGACGCGGACGGAGGGAGAGACTGAAGATGAGAGAGAGACGAGGGTTTGAGAGAGAAGAAGAAGAGAGAGAGCGAGAGTTCGAGATAGAGAGAGGGGAAAAGAGATAGAGAGAAAAGAGAGAGATGGAGAGAGCGAGAGTTTGAGATTGAGACGGAGAGATTGAGAGAAAGAGCAAGAGAGATAGAGGGAGGCGGAAAGAAAAAGGAAAGAGACAGAGAGATGCGAGTGGGGAGAGGAAAGATTGGGAGAAGATATCGAGGGGAGAGACAGAGAGAACAAGAGATTTTGAGAGACACAGAGAGAGTCAGGGGGTGTGGAGGTGGAGCCACCGGCGCCACCACGGCGTCCGCCCGGCGACCGCCCCTGTGGTGGTAGTGGTGGTATATGCTTGCATAATTTGTGTATATAATTAGGAATTAATTTTGGGTATTAAAATGATTAAGATAATAAAACAAATTAGAATTATCAAATTGGTTTTAGAGAAAAGGTATTTTATTATTTGGCTGAGCATTAAAATGGGAATTTTGTTAATTGTGATAAAGGATGAGATTAGTGAATAAAGTATTGTTTTAAAAAGGGAATTATCAATTGGTTTAAAATTGATCCAAAAATGAAAGTTTGTTAATTTAGTAATAAAGAGAAGTGGATTAAAACTTTGGTTATGTGAAATTGGGTTCATTTTCGTAGAAATTGATTAATTATATTAAAAGAAGATTGTTGATTTAATAGAATAGTTGGTTTAAAATAGAGAAAAGAAATATGGTTTATTAGTTGAATATTAAGTGAGAAAGATTTTAGAATTTGAGAGAATTATTAAAATAGGATTTATGTGATAAATTACATCTTGTTAAAAATAGGAATATTGATTTTGTACTAAAATTTAATAAAAAATGGATTCGTTAATTTGAGAATAAATAGAACTAATATTATTAGTTCTCTAAATTGGACTTTATTAAAATGGAGAATTTCTGGATAAAATTTTAGAGACTTGATTCGAACCAAATTAATTTGGAAGTGTGAACTAAATGATTAATCAAATTATAGAATTTCGTTATAGAATGAGAATTTTAGATAATTAGTGCGAATTTTATAAAAGCCTTTTATTCGAGATGCGATTTTTGAATAAATCAAAATGTGTCACTTAATTAGGAAGAAATAGAGACTTCCTAAATGAGATTTTCCGTACGAACAAATATAGTGAAATTTCCCTCGTAGTCTTTTACTTTCATTAGAGAAATGTCATAAATTACGGGATATCAAAAATAATTAGGTAAACAATTAGAGCCTCCATTTAAATATATTATTTTGCGAATAATGCAAAAAAAGAAGTTTTACGGATTTCGAGAATATTTTAAATTATATCTTCGAGAAATTGAAAGGCATATGACTCAGCCTATTTGTAGTTCGAGAATCCTAATCCAATTAAGTAAGTAATATCAACTGTCACAGGAATCTCAAAAGATGATAACCGTCAGAAGAAAAATCAACAAGTCAATCTATAGTTTTGATGTTTTACACTGGAAGAAGATTCAGATATCTGATTAGGCCTCAAGGTAGCATTGAAACAAGTGGATTCATTTAAGAAGACTGAGATTTCTACTAGTGACAAAAACAATTTCAGTACCGAATGATTGATAAGAGTGAAGAGTATAAAAAGACCACAGTGTTAAAGTCACGATGAAGAACAGAGATTGGAGTTAGTCGTTCATGAACTAGACAGTACATCGAGCGTCAACATCATGCCAATGTATGTTCCTTATCATAATTTCGTGGTTTTTAGCGGAGTATTGACTATTAAAGAATTTATATTAATTCTATTTTAATTAAGTTAATAAATAAATTAATTCTATCAGAATTAATATATTTGTTAAAGTGATTATTAGATTAATTAAATAAGAATTAATATGAAAAATGAATAATTAGTTAAATGTTTTTAATAAGTCATTTAATTAATTATGAACTGAAAAATATGATGATATAACTATCTAACTGATAGTTATACCGATAGTCTTATTCAGTTTAAAGGAGAGATAGTCATATTCAATTCAAAGGAGAAACAGTCATATTCAGTTCAAGAGGAGATAGTCATATGCAGTTCAATTGGATAGTCATATTTCATTCAATTGAAGAGTTATACCGAATGTTATATTGAAATGAAGAGTTATGCCGAATGTCATATTGAGCTGGATAGTTATACCGAAAGTTATATTTAAACTGGACAGTCATATTACATTCAATTGATAGTCATACCGATTGTCATATTAATGTAAAATGATTGTCATATCAGTTTAAACTAAGTAATATGACTATGGCTGTGTTATATAAGGCAGCAGAATGCAGAAGGAAAAAACAGTCGAGCTCAACACAGAAAATACACACAGCAGCCATTCTCTCTCTCTCTCAAGCTCAAGAACACCTACAAATTTAATTCTGTAAATTCAAGTTCATCTCAGTTGTAATATCCTATCCATTGGAACTTGTTTACTTGTGATTCTTGTACTACTAGCGAATTAAGTTTCCTAGTTCACAAATTGATATCTTGATTTTATTAACTAAATTAGCAAAGTTCATGTTGAATTTTCTAATTAGCTATTAATTACTTGATAATCATTTGGACTGATTTTGTAACACCCATCAAGTTAATATATTGTTATATTCAACTTGAAATTTGTGTTATATTATTCCGCACAAAATATTCGTTTAAGTGAAAATTGTTTAACGAATAAATTTTTAGAAAATGGTATAGATTGTATTCAACCCCCCCCCCTTCTACAATCTTATCGGACCTAACAATAGGTATCAGAGCCTATTGATTGATACACAAATCAAGATCCTATTTTTACTCAATCAAAAATCAAGCTCGAATTTTTAACTCTCTTAAAAATTCATCATATTAGCCAAAGGCAATGTTAAAATTCCTATCTTTAATAAAGATAACTATGACTTGTGGAAAAACAAAATGGAGTTATTTCTTGATGTAGCAAACCCAAGATTTTTGTGGGTTTTGAAAAATGGACCAGTAACTCCTATGCAACATGATACTGAAACAGTTGTAAATGGAACTGTAACAGTACCTGCCAATTCCTATCCAAAGGACCCTAAGAACTATACCTCTGAGGATAAGGAAGAAGCTGGATTGGATAAAAATTTGAGACTCATTCTATTGGATTCCCTAGATGCTGTAATGTATAGCCTTGTGAGGAATTGTAAAACTGCTAAGCACATCTGGAAACTATTGAGATCATTAATGAAGGGACTGATGAAGTCAAGGAAAATAGACTTCAAATTCTGACCTCTGAATATGAACACTTTAGAGCTGGCCCTAATGAAGGCATTCAGGAAGTGTTCGAAAGGTATAACAAGATAATCAACAACTTGCAAGTTCATGGCAAGCAATATACTCAGAAGGAGATCAACATGAAGTTTTTACTGACTATGCCTACTCACTTGGAGCATAGAATCACTGCCATCAGAGAATCTAGAGATCTAACTCAGGTTGCTCTTGAAAGGCTGTTTGGTGTTCTAAAAACATATGAATTAGAACAAGTACAGCAAAAGGAATTCTATGGCAAAGGCAGAATGGCAAATTCTTCTACAGCTCTAGTGGTTGAGGTTCCTATGGAAGTGGAAACTAAAGTTGTTCAACCTAACAGCTTTAACAAGGAACAAACTGAAGTAGAACTTGGCCAAACACCAGCTACTCAGGATGGTGGAGAATTTTACTCACTTGAAGAGCTGGATCAATTGGAAGATGAATCTATGGCAATGATGGTGAGACAATTCAGTAACTTCAGATTCAGAAGAAATCCAAAGTTCAGGTTAAAGTCAAATAACAGATTTCAGAGAGGTGGTTCTTCATCCTCTAGTAACAGGGGAGGTTATAAAACTGGAACTGTTGACAGAAGCAAAATCCGTTGTTTCAATTGTAATGAGTTGGGACATTTTGCTACTGAGTGTCAGAAACCCAAGCAAGCACAGAAGAAAGATTATGCTTCTGAAAAGAAGAAGAGTGGAAGAGCTTATGTAGCTGCTGGTAAAAGCTGGGATGACACAGATATCGAAGATGAAGAATATGGAAACTTTGCGCTGGTGGCAAATGCTGAATCATCAACTTATTACACCACACCGGTAATTCTTACTGATGCTGAGTTAATTGATAGTTTACGTAGTTGCTTGAATAATGCACAAAGAGGGTACGAGAGAATAAGTCTTGTTAACACTAACCTTGAAAATGAAATGTTAGATTTAAAAAAGGTGCAGGTTAATTAAGATAAGAATATAGAAGAAATAGCTCGACTTAACTACAGAGAAAAGGGTCTAGGAGAATACATGGTAAAAAAAGTTGATAGGATTGCTGAACAAGAAACCAAGATTAGAGAACTTGAAACACAGGTTAGAGCTTGTTATAATACTGTTAAAGTTTCTAAAGAGTTCTTCAACAAACAAGCAGTAGAACGAACTGTAGGAATAGGATTTGATTATAGTCAAGCTGTTGGTTCTTTGAGTAATCATTCTCCTAATTCTATCTCAGCTAAAGAAAGAGGTATACCACATATTCTCAAGAATGTTGAAAAACCAATGTTTACAAAATCTGATGCTGGCCCACCAGATATTCTTTCTATGGTTATACAAGAAGAAATGAGAAATGAGGATAGTGCAAATGGCACAGTCCTTGTTAAGGATAAATGTGTTAAGGATAAAACTGTTAAGAACACTAATACAAAGAATGTTTCATCCAAGAAAAATGTCACAGTCTTTGTTAAGGCTAAATCAGTTGAGGACGTTAACACAACAAATGTTTCATCCAAGAAAGATGTACCTAAAGTAACAGGTTACCAAGAATGTCTACCAGGTCAAATGTCCAGTCAATGACACAAGTGTTACTGCTGCGAGAGAAACATGGATACCCAAGATTAAACAAAAGATTTTCAAATCTGTTTATAAGGTTAAATGTTTATTGACTAAAGAGGTTAAAATTAAAAATGTTGTTTTGCCTGATAAAGGTCAATACTTTAAATACGCAGGACCCAATCAAATTTGGGTCCCGAAGAAGGTTTAATTCATTTGTCATTGCAGGGTATTGAACAGGTTGATCGAGTAACCTGGATCTTGGACAGTGGATGTTCAAGGCATATGACTGGAGATAGAACCCTGCTGACAAATGTGGTGGAGAAGGCCGGCCCAGTAGTTACCTTTGGAGATAACAGCAAAGGTAGAACTGATGGATATGGCAGACTTGAAGCTGGAAATGTTATCATTGATGAAGTTTCTTTTGTGAAAGGACTTGAGCACAATTTGCTTAGTGTCAGTCAATTCTGTGATAAAGTTATGAAGTTCATTTCAACAAGAAGAATTTTCTAATTTCACACAAGAGACATGAAAAGCCACAACTGACAGGAGTTAGAAAAGGCAATCTGTACGTAGCCAATATGAACTCAGGAAGCACTGAAGAAGTCACTTGCTTCTACACTAAAGCATCTAATGATGAGAGTTGGCTATGGCACAAGAAACTTTCTCATCTTAATTTTAAGACAATGAATTCTCTGGTTAAAAGAGAATTGGTGAGAGGTTTGCCTTCAATGGAATTCACTCAAAAAGGACTGTGTGATGCATGTCAAAAAGGCAAGCTAAAAAGGGCAAGTCACAGGAGCACTGATACATCTTCAATAACTGAACCATTACAATTACTTCATATGGATTTATTTGGTCCAGTTAATGTGATGTCTATGTCAAGGAAGAGATATGCTCTAGTGATTGTTGATGATTTTTCAAAATACACATGGGTTCTGTTTCTGAATTCTAAAGATGAGACTCCACAACTGGTGATTGATCACACTAAATTAATTGAGCGAGATTCTACGTATCCAGTGAGAGCTATAAGATCAGACAATGGAACTGAATTCAAGAATGCAGTTCTAAATGACTTTTGCACTGAGAAGGGTATAACCAGACAATATTCAGCTCCAAGAACTCCTGAGCAAAATGGGGTAGTGGAAAGAAAGAATAGAACCTTGATTGAAGCTGCACGTACTATGCTAAGTGAATCAAGGCTTCCATTGTACTTTTGGGCTGAAGCCATCAATACTGCGTGCTATACCCAGAATCGAACTCTAATCAATAAAGATCAAATGAAGACACCCTATGAAATTATGGCTGATAAGAAACCTTCACTCAAATACTTTCATGTATTTGGGGCAAAGTGCTTTGTGCTTAAAGAAGGTGATGATCAAGGTGGTAAATTCGATACCAAAGCATTTGAAGCAATTTTTATTGGTTATTCAATGAGAGCATACAGGGTGTATGTGATTGATGAACAAAAGATGATGGAAAGTGTCAATGTAACATTCGATGACACTAAACTCCCTAGTATCCAAATTGAGAATCCATATGAGAAGCTATCTTTCGATGACATGACAGATACAAATTCAGATGATGACAATGCACCTGAGATTTTTGCTGATTCTAATGACAACAATGATGATCAGGGTAATGGTGATGAAATCAATGATAGTAGTCAAAATTCCCCTGACTCTCCTAATCAATCATCATCTAGTCAACCTGGAAACAACTCAGGGGGAGAAAATGAAGGGTCAACTGGTCACACACAACATCTCAATGAAGATCAAGGCGAATCATCAAGATCTAATCTTCCCAGACAGACTGTTTGGAATATAGCTCATCCTTTTGAGTTAATCATTGGTGATCCAGTTGTTGGTGTAAAGACTAGAAGAGCTTTTCAGAATCAATGCAATTATTCAGGGTTTCTATCTGAAATGGAACCTAAGAAAACTGAAGAAGCTCTTTCTGATCCTGATTGGGTGATTGCTATGCAAGATGAACTCAATCAATTTAAACAACAAGAAGTTTGGAAGCTGGTACCCAGACCTACAGACAGACCAGTAGTTGGCACAAGGTGGGTATTCAGAAACAAACTTGATGAAGATGGCACAGTGACGAGAAATAAAGCAAGACTGGTAGCAAAGGGTTACTCCCAATCTGAAGGCATTGACTGTGATGAGACCTATGCTCCAATGGCTAGACTTGAAGCCATAAGAATATTCTTGGCATTCGCAGCATTTTCAAACTTTAAAGTTTATCAAATGGATGTCAAGAGTTCTTTCTTGAATGGCAAGCTAGATGAAGAGGTTTATGTAGAACAGCCCCCTGGCTTTGAAGATCCAGATTTAATTGACTATGTCTACTTCCTTTTCAAGGTTGTCTATGGTCTTAAGCAAGCACCAAGGAAATGGTATGACACTCTCTCTGAATTCTTACTTGAAAATGATTTTGTTAGAGGTGTCATAGACAAAACTCTCTTCACAAAGAAACATAAGAATGATACAATTATAGTCTAAGTCTATGTGGACGATATAATATTTGGGTCTACTAATGATCTTTTGTGCAAGAAATTTGCGAAGTTAATGCATGGTAGATTTGAAATGAGCATAATGGGTGAGCTGAAGTTCTTAATTTCTTGGTTTGCAAATAAGTCAAAGGACAGATGGAATATTTATCTGTCAATCCAAGTATGTCAAAGAGCTTCTCAAGAAGTATCAAATGGAGGACTCTTCTTCAGCAAAGACACCTTCATCCACAGCTGTCAAATTTAGAGCATATGAAAATTCTGCCAAGGTAGATATCACAAGTTACAGAGGTATGATAGGCTCATTACTTTACCTTACTGCGAGTAGACCTGATATTATGCATGCTACGTGTTTGTGTGCAAGGTTCCAATCGGATCCTAGAGATGTTCATCTCATTGCTGTTAAACGAATTCTGAGATATCTTAAGGGTACGCCTAACCTAGGCATTTGGTACCCTAAAGATTCTGGTTTTAATCTTGTTGGATATAGAGATTCAGACTATGCAGGAAGTGTTGTGGATAGAAAAAGCACATCTGGGAGTTGTCAATTCCTAGGTGGTAGACTAGTTTCCTGGTATAGAAAGAAACAACAAACAGTTTCCAACTCAACGGCTGAAGCTGAATATATAGCTGCTGGAAGCTGTTGCGCACAGATTTTGTGGATCAGGAATCAGCTGAGAGACTATGGCTTTGTGCTTGATAAAATTCCAATTTTATGTGATAATACAAGTGCCATAGCAATCTCTAACAATCCTGTGCAGCACACAAGGACAAAGCATATTGACATCAGGTATCATTTTATTCGAGAGCATGTCATGAATGGTACCGTGGAGTTATTTTTTGTACCTACGGAAGAACAAACAGCAGATATTTTTACTAAGTCTCTTGACGAATCCACATTTACCAGAATTGTTGGTGAATTGGGTATGTTAAATAGTCCTAGTAATTAAACTGGTTAATATCTGAGGTTTGATCTTTAATAATTTACAAGTGGTTGATGTGTTAATATTTGTTATTAAAATCACTTGTATAATTATTTTATCAACTTATACTCTTGCTTGTTTCATCTTAAATCATTGTTATTATCTTCTCTATATATTTTTAATTACTTCTTATATTTTTAGATTAATTCATTTTCTTAAAAAATATTTTTCTCGAATTTTACAAGCTGTAATTTATGAGAAATCTATTTTTCTTGAAAATGTTATTGTTTTAAATTCAGTTTAATTATTTTTGTTGTTTAAATAAATCATAGTTTCTTTTTGAATAATTTTCTATATGGAAATTGTTTTATTAGAAAATTTATAGATTTATTAATTCATCAGAAATAATTATGTAAATATTTAGTATGTTAATTGATTTTATTTTATTTGATTTGTAGTGTTTGTCCTTTTGTTATTAATGTTTGATTTCGTAAAAGGGACTACATATGATCGTTTTTTATAATTTTTATTAGGTTTTATAATTTTAGTGTAAATTAATTTGCTATTTTTTGGCTTGTGTAAATAATTAATGTGATTTTCTTGTTAAAATTCTGTTAATATTCAATTTTTAGGTAAGTTATATTAGCTATTTTGTTTAAATATAACTGTCAGGTATAACAATCCATTTGATTGTTATATTCGAATTTATGTTAGTTATATTAGTTAAAAGTAGTGTAATATAACTTAGTATTAAAATAGTTATTATTTTGTTTTCTATAAATATAACTGTTATTAGTTAATAGTTATATTGTGTGTTTTACTCGAAATATAACTATCGGTATAACTATTGATTTGATTGTCATATTCTGCGTTTTTCGGTAGTTATATTAAAGATTTAAGTGTTATATAGCTGACTAACAAAGATAGTCATATTATGTTTACACCTAATATAACTATCGGTATGACTATCACCCGATAGTCATATCACAGCCGTTTGATACTTAAGAAAATAGTTATATTCAGTAGTTATATCTCTGTTTGTTTCTCTCTCGCGTGTTAAGTCACCGAGAACGTTATATACATACATATACACACATTTTCAGTCGAATTACTGCCCGATTTTCATCTCAAAACACGATTCTAAGGACATTGCTTGATTACCCAGTCAATAATCATCAAAACCACGGTTTAAACGTAAGATTTGGTCGAGGTTTTTGATTTTGAGTTTGAAAATGTCGAATTTTCGATCTAAAATTCTGAACAATTGGTGATGATTTTGTAAAATCTAAAAATATGTGTGTGTTTGTAGAGCAATCAAGATCTTTGCCTCAAAATTTCAGAATTTTTGATGAAGATTTTGATTTTTCGAATTTTTATTTATTTATTAATTCGAATTTTGTAATTTAATTGGGTTAAATTGTTGAATTTTGCAGATTTATTAATTTTAATCCCTGATTTGGAATGGCTGGTGCTTATAATAATTTTGAGCTTGTTAATTACAATTATATTGGATATTTTAATCCCGAGGATTGCCCAGTGGATCGGTTCAAGTCCTGGATAAAATTCCTAAACGAACAAAATCTCTGTAGTCATTCTATAACTGCAAATGTTCCCATGAAATTTGGTCCACTTAAACTAATGTGTACTACAGCTGTCTCAGATGAAAGATCATTTTCATTCGACTTTAATGACAAGACATATACAGTGGATGAATCTGTCTTCAATGCTGCTCTGAGGCTTCCTACTGAACAATTTGCTGAAGTGCCTTCAAATGATGAGTTGACTCAATTTTTCACAAATCTCAACTATCATGGCCAACTGAATCTTAAACGACCACTCAAAAGCAATCTTGTTCAAGAATGGAATATCTTCTTCGAGATCATAGCAAAGGTGTTTGCTAATTCTACAAAGGGTAACAATACTGTCATCACAGGTATGTTACAGTCAATTGGTTTCTCAATTGCTCACAATAGAAGAATCAATTTTGGCAGCTTGATATGGCCTATCTTGCTAAATTGATTGAAGAAGGCTAGAAAGAACTTTGGAAAAGGTAAACTGGTTAAGTGTCATTATCCTCAGTTTTTGACAATAATTTTTAATCATCTTATGCCTAAGGATCAACCTGCTCCATTTCCAAATGATCGAATTCAATGGTCTGGTAAACCAAACAAGAAGTTCTACACTAGGCTGGATACTTCTAAGGTCTTGTTGCATGTTCCGGTAGTCATAACACCATATATGTCTACATACATAAATTTGCCAAATGTCATGCCACAGCCAGCTGCTGAGACACCGTTAATTCAACAAGCTCCACAACCTGAAGCAGAACGAGTTCCAGAACCTCAACCTGATTCTGAACCATTAAATGCTCTTGAACATCAACTTCCAGTGGATCAACCCACTCAGAATGAAGATGATGTACCTATCAATTATCAGGTATTTGACTCAACTACTTTACAATCTCAATATCTTTCTGATAGTCAAATAATTGTGAAAAGTGACCAAGGGATTGTAGATCCACAACCTTTATCCCAGGTCAATGCACCAAACACTGATCCTAAATTCTCCAAACACTATCGTAGAAAGAAATTGGCATTCAAAAGAGCTATCCCTAGTAGTGATATCTTGAGTGAAACAGATTTGCCATCACAAAAGAAAGGTAAAACTATGTCAAAGGCAATCATAAACCCATTCATTCCTTCAAGCTCACCCCTGTTACTCACAATGGGGGAAGATATTTTCTCACATGAAGCTGAAAACATTGTTATGCAAGAGGAGCAAGTTACAGTGCCTGCCATTGTTTCGGCAGAAGAACCTTCACAGGTTGATCGGGATTTGCGAACTCCCATTGCACCACCACTGACCTTCCAAGAGGAGGCTAGGGTGATCTCTAGTGCAGGTACAATGGATGCAGCTCAGGATTATGAGAGGAGTGATGTGAGAATTACTTCAAATCTGAGTGAAACACTAGCACGTGAGGTGAGTGATAGTCAGAGAGCGATTGAGGTGAGAGCACACAATGACACATACACTTTATCTCTCATAGCACAACTCAATCAAATGAAAGAAAGTCTTGCTCAAGCTGAAGAAGACAATAAAAACTTGAGGTTTGATATGGATAACATGAGAACTATCTTCAACAACAAAATCAATGCACTTAAACTCTCTCAACAACAAGCAATCGAAGACTCTAGAGATGTAACAGTGGCTCAAGATCTTATTATATCTTCTATGTCTAATCAAATTGAAGATCTTCAGAATAATATAAATGAAAATCACTTAACCACTGAACATCGTCTCAGTCAGATTGAAAAGCAAAGTGATCATCAAGCAAAGGGGTTGAGACACTTATATAATATCATTAGCAGAACCCACTCACTTACAGCAGAAGGGAAGAAATTCTTTGGAGGTAGTGATGGAAGTGACCCTGGAGCTGGTACAAGTCACAAAACTGTAGAGGATTCCTCAACTAAGGGGGATAAATCTAGAGGGGGAGGAAGTGTAAGTAAAGAGAAAAATGAAGACAGGAGTGAAGGGAAGAAGAAGACAACTCATCACGGAGCAGAACAGGAAGATGATGATGTTGTAGAAAGTTTTTACTATATAGGTGAATCTAATATTGATCTGTTTGCTGACTTACAGTTTCCTGATGTTTGTGAAAAGTTTGATGAACCAGATCTCAGTTTTTGGGATGATGAAGAGCCAATAATTCCTGATTCTGTTGAAACACAACAAATGAATTTTGAAGCAAATAAAGAACTTGAACAGAATGAAGCTAATCTGTCTATGAGAGAAGAAAGACTCAAGAAGACACTCGAACAGTTAGCTCATAATGAAAGACTTCAAAAGGCTGAATAGGAAGCACTTCAAAAGCAACATGCTCAAAAGCTGGAAGCTAGGAAGATGTACATCAAGTACAAAAATGGTGATAAGTGGGAACATGCTCAAAAGGTAATAGACTCACCACAAACTTCTGACTATGATGATCATCGGATGATTGCTATTTTTGAAAGCTTTAAAAAGAAGAACCCTGTACATGACATGTATTTGAAAGCTTTGAAGACAGAAATTGTGAGAATAAGCACTGCATCTGATCCTAAGAATGGTGAGCTACTAATCTTTGTTGAATGTCATAAGCTCGGATCTCACAAAGTATCGCTTCAGTTCTTCTATGATAGATATCTGTCAGAACTTTGGGTGTTGAGACCAAAAGTAAGAACATCTTCTGAACTAGGCATACTGCTTCATGAAAAATTCCAAGAGTTTGCTGAAAGAGCTGGTCCTGAAGTTATAAATGACCCTCCACAAGTTAAAATTCTTAAGGGAGAAGTTATTCATACTGTTAATCTTCAGACAGAAGAATTGTATACACACCTTGCCAGACATTTGGTATATGTTGAATATTCTCTTCGAAATCATGGTTTTGCAGCACAAGAAAAAATTGAAGCTGCAGATCATATTCGATCCTATGCCCAGACCAACATGAAGAAGTACAAGCAGTATCAAGGTGAGTTGAGAAAGAAACTTGGAATACCACTAGTTTATCCTACAGATGTGTCATCCGGAAGGGAATTACTTGTTGACTCCGAATTGATAAAGAATCTACCTGATATGGATGAACAAGAAGAAGGAGAAATCAACGAGGAAGAAGGTGGTAAATGAAGATTAGCTCTACAAGTTATATCATTAGAATTTTAATAGAACAAGATAGGATAATTATCTTATATGATCAGTCTAGAGGATCATCTATCTTGTATTTATCTTTTCTGTTTGAATCTGGATAATGTTAATATGAACCAGAACTTTTCCATTATTTACTTAGCATGAATCCTCTAGGTATTTGCTTGTTATTGTATAACAAACAAATAGGGGGAGATTGAAAGGCATATGACTCAGCCTATTTGTAGTTCGAGGATCCTAATCCAATTAAACTAGATTGTAATAAGTAAATAATATCAACTGTCACAGGAATCTCAAAAGATGATAACCGTCAGAAGAAAAATCAACAAGTCAATCTATAGTTTTGATGTTTTACACTGGAAGAAGATTCAGATATCTGATCAGGCCTCAAGGTAGCATTGAAACAAGTGGATTCATTTAAGAAGACAGAGATTTCTATTAGTGACAAGAAACAATTTCAGTACCGAATGATTGATAAGAGTGAAGAGTATAAAAAGACCACAGTGTTAAAGTCACGATGAAGAACAGAGATTGGAGTTAGTCGTTCATGAACCAGACAGTACATCGAGCGTCAACATCATGCCAATGTATGTTCCTTATCATAATTACGTGGTTTTTAGCGGAGTATTGACTATTAAAGAATTTATATTAATTCTATTTTAATTAAGTTAATAAATAAATTAATTCTATCAGAATTAATATATTTGTTAAAGTGATTATTAGATTAATTAAATAAGAATTAATATGAAAAAGGAATAATTAGTTAAATGATTTTAATAAGTCATTTAATTAATTATGTACTGAAAAATATGATGATATAACTATCTAACTGATAGTTATACCGATAGTCATATTCAGTTTAAAGGAGAGATAGTCATATTCAGTTCAAAGGAGAAATAGTCATATTCAGTTCAAGAGGAGATAGTCATATGCAGTTCAATTGGATAGTCATATTTCATTCAAATGAAGAGTTATACCGAATGTTATATTGAAATGAAGAGTTATACTGAATGTCATATTGAGCTGGAAAGTTATACCGAAAGTTATATTTAAACTGGACAGTCATATTACATTCAATTGATAGTCATACCGATTGTCATATTAATGTAAAATGATTGTCATATCAGTTTAAACTAAGTAATATGACTATGGCTGTGTTATATAAGGCAGCAGAATGCAGAAGGAAAAAACAGTCGAGCTCAACACAGAAAATACACACATCAGCCATTCTCTCTCTCTCTCTCAAGCTCAAGAACACCTACAAATTTAACTCTGTAAATTCAAGTTCATCTCAGTTGTAATATCCTATCCATTGGAACTTGTTTACTTGTGATTCTTGTACTACTAGCGAATTAAGTTTCCTAGTTCACAAATTGATATCTTGATTTTATTAACTAAATTAGCAAAGTTCATGTTGAATTTTCTAATTAGTTATTAATTACTTGATAATCATTTGGACTGATTTTGTAACACCCATCAAGTTAATATATTGTTATATTCAACTTGAAATTTGTGTTATATTATTCCGCACAAAATATTCGTTTAAGTGAAAATTGTTTAACGAATAAATTTTGAGAAAATGGTATAGATTGTATTCAACCCCCCCTTCTACAATCTTATCGGACCTAACAGAAATACATGATTATCAATGAAATGATTACCGAGTTATTTTGACATTACGTGATTAATTTCTACCCGAGTACTAAAATCCTTTTTATAATTTATTATAGAGATTCTTTCTGAGAATTGAAATTTTCACTTGCGGGTAATGCTTTTTAATTATTCGGTACTCTTAGCGTCAAGACAAAGGCAAGTTCATTCCTACCCTAACTCTCGGAAATTTCGTATTCTTGTTAATTCATTCGTAATTATTTTCGAACTATCAATTATGAAATTTATTTGTTGCTCCTTATGATGCAATAATTTCTTTTGAGCATTATTTTCTCGTTAAATATTATTTTACTATTAAAATTAGTTTACTTGCGAATTGTATCCCCTATAAGCATAGAAGCAATTTCGTTGCTATCGGGTCGATCTCATTAACTCGATATGACTATTTATTTTGATTCAGTGGAACTAGTCTCTTTTGTTCGAGAAAGTTAAATTCATTCTTTTCAGTCGAATTTATTGTACAAATTTGACAATATTTATTGATTATCTTTTAGTCGGTTCATCTTTCGAATCAACAAATAGGAGTTATAAAATTAGGACCGATAGAGTTTTACTCGTTGATCAAGTGAAAAGCATTATATTGAAATGTTCATCGATTATGAGTATTATAGATATTGGAGTGGTATGATTTGTTCAATACGACTCAAACTATTTCATTTTGAGACTATTCTCATTAGTTCGAGATAGTTGCCTTTCTTGTTAGAGGTTGGAATTTTTTTCGTGTCAACCAATAAAATATGTTTATTAAGAGTTTACATCAGTCCATTGTTCGGATTGGTGGTACATTTGAGTAAAACTGGTAGTCCGCCAGATCAATCAAGTATTTTCCTGTGAAGATTATTTCAAAATATCAGTTCATTAAATATTCGGGAATTCTGTATTCTACTGGTCAATTTTGGGAAAGAGACCCATGACAGAGAAATGGAGACTCGGTATATCTTATTATATTTATATACCGAGCAAGGAGAGAATTTGCTAAGCACCATAGTTGCTCATTCTTGCTTTACAATATTTATTCAGCTGTCAAGGAGAGTTGCGAGACGTCCAGCCAGGGATCCAGAGGAAAAGGGAAGGCTCACGGCTATGCTGACAAGGATTAGAATATCCAGCTGGAACCTTTATCTTTCTACGTTGTGAGCTTATATAAGATATTATTCAGAGTTGTAATAAATCGTATTGTAATAATGTGTGAGACCGATCTTGGATCTACGGAGTGGGACACTTATGCTCCATTGTAATAAATATTTTGCTTTATTATTGAGCTAACATGTGTTGCAGGATATCGAGACTGATGTGACGACCCGGGTCCCCGGACAGGGCGGATTTGGGGGCGTCACAGGTTTGGTATCAGAGCGTTAGTTATACTTTTAGGAATCGTGAGAGCCTAGGAATATAACACGATGTGAGAGTTTAGAGATATAATACGATGTTGAGATTTTAACACTAAGTGCTTTACACCCTTATATATATTTATATGCATATCTAGTCGTCAAGAACCTGGTTGTGACCGAAACTCTTCGTACTTTTGTAGATGTCTACTTAAGGACCAGATGATTTCGGCTCAGTTAGAGATAGATCTCCTACACCTTGTCCCCACCGACCTATAGTGCCCAATTAATTTAAGATAGGATGCCTAAGTTTCCATTATTATTAAGATCGGATGATACCCTACAGAGTTTCCATATATTGTAGATGTTGTCAATACCTTTACAAGAGTCAGAGTTGGACCAGCACGAGGTATGTGCACTAGAGATGGACTTAAAGAGAGATACAACTATGTGTTCCAAGTTCGAGGCTAAACTCTTACATGATTTTGTGACCAATATTAGTTTTTGTTTTCTAAAGATATACCTTATAGAGGTTGAAATGATTCTCTATGGTAATGTGTTTTTCGTACATCCCCTCTTAGAGATTTTCTTCCCTGACGAGCTACCGATGTCTGCAAGTGTCGCTTTTGTACAAGAATTGATACTTGTTCCCAAGAGCTTATTTGGTGCTGGAAAATCATTCTTTAAATAACTTCCTTAGCAATGATCATCAATAATTCGTACCCTTACGGATATACATCATCATACCGGTTTTTATGAAATTATGGCCGATGTGTACAAAGTCCAAATTTCAATGTCACGGATGTATGTTTTTAAACTTTGATGCATGGTTTATGTGTACATTTGAATCCATTAATTAAAAACATGTTAACAACCATTTATACCTTGTTTCATTTAGAATAATACAATACAAATACTATTATTTTTTATTTAAACATTATTATATGAATATGAAAAATTATATATATATATATATATATATATATATATATATATATACATATATATATATATATATTTCACATATGAAATCGAGTTGAACTCCGACCATACATAAAATTTGAGCTTTTTCACATGCTTCCTAAAAATGATATCAGTTTTGAAATGGAACACCAAATTAAACTTTTGTCAAGTGAGCTCAAACTTCAAATAAAATCTTTTTCAAACTCTTAACTTGAAATTAACAGCTTCAGTCCATGACTCAACATAAAGCAATGATTATTAAATTAAACAATTTTAAGATACTGGCCTATAAAATGCAAATAGACATACTGCACAGTTTTTCACTAACTTACAATTTAGATACTTAAGAAAATTTTGCAACTAAAATTAAATGATAATGAGTTATTAAAATGCCAGGTATGACGATTTTGGAAGTTTATGCTTAAGTTAGGACTAGACTTAAGTTTGGTATAGGTCTTCTATCTATATATTCCATAACTAAATTAAAAACCCAATATTTAGTTTGTATATGCTCATAGAAAAGGATGTAACAATTCTTTTAGTATTTCATTAAACATTTATCACTAAATAAACTAAATATGTAACATAGGTGGAAACCACATAAATAAATTTACTTAAATATTGTATTAAATGAAAATTAATTTTAAATATTAAATTACACATGCATATTTTTATATATTATTATTAGTTGGTAGGAACTCCAATCTAGTATATGTCTGTGGATTCATATTTTAAAACCTGGTAATATAATAATATTAACCAAAACATTCTTTAAAAATAGTCTTTCAATACTAGAGTTGAGGTAGAATATTATAAAATGATCTACAAAAAAAAAAAATTCAAGTATTGTTCTTTAAGTAGAATTTTTACAGAATATTTTCAAATTTCAAAATACAAAATTTGAAATCTTATCATTTTTCTAGTTTTTTCAAAATTATTATGCAATACCATCAATTTATTAATTTTTTTAAAAATTAAAGTATGCCTAAATTTTTTAAATTTGTAAAAAAATTTCAAAATCTAAACTAAGTGCAAAGAAATTATGATACACTTTTAAAGATAAAACAAAAGGTGTAAATTATGAGTGGACCATTGAAGAAGAATAAAGAATTGCACATAAAAAGTTTAAATAGGCCCCACTTAGAAATAAACTATTTTTTAATATAAAAAAAACCCATGTTCATAAGCTAAATGCTTGCATACTCCCACACTATATATCTTATTTTTCACTGTTACACAAATACCCTGTATACATTTCTTTTGGCACCTTCCTCATCTTTGTTTGTACCGCCTTCCCTTTCCACCGAGCTTCCCAAATGTGGATATTTCACACATTTCTTTCTCTTTTTGTTTCGGTGTTTTTCAGGCATGATGGCAGAATCCTTGTTAGGATTGTTCGGTATGATGACAGAATCCTTGCTAGGATTCAACAACTGGAGAATATGGTAACTGATTTTTACATCTTTTTATGTCTGACTTTGATTAATTGTAAAGTTCTTTAATTTTTTTTGCAAAATGAAAAATGAAAAGATGAAGCATAAATAAGATTTATAAATAGAGAAAAGTGTTTTCGTAAGTCACAATAGATAAATTCTCAGTTATAATGACTTTGAACATGTCTACAAATTTGAAGATTATGCAAATTATGCTTAATTAATTTTTTTTTTTCATTTAGTAGTAGGTTGAACATTTTTTTTGTATAATCATCTATTGATTATTAATATAGATTGAGAATTGTGGATTTCAAATCTATCAAATTAGTTTGAAGTCAATGGATACTCTGAGATAGAGGGAGAAAGAATTAATGTATAAGTGATTTTCAAGCATTTTCCCCTAGATTTTTAAACAGTTGTATTAGATTGATTGATAATTGCATAATGTAATTTGTTTTTCTAAATAAATGATTTAGCGTAAACATCATAAATTTATGAAAAATGCTAGGTACCCCAAATTGATATCCAAAAAATTTCCCAAATGCCAAGCACTACAAGAAAAATGGCCATTTATGACGGAAATTTAACACTAAAATCGTCGCAATTTGTACCAATTACGACGGAAAATTTTCGTCGTTTTTGCTCGAGTCTTAAGTTCGGGTTTTCGTCACAAATAAAAATTTCGTCACAAGTATAAATTTCGTCATAAATACCAATATGGGACCCACTTTTTACAATAAAATAATAAATGAATTTATGACGAAATAAACTGTCATAAATTATGTTTTATGATAGAAAAATCGTCGAAAGTTAAACAATTCTCCGGCAAAAAATTGTCGGACCACGATCACTTTAATAAATCAAACACAGAAATGTAAAATTTTCTCATTAGAACAAACTCATAGCTTATAAAATTTACTGCAATAAACTTATAAAATAATATTTCATTCATTACATTTAAGAAAGATCAATTACATTGAAGATTCAAATTACACTGAAGGATTTTTATACAAAGGGATCTTTGGTTAAGAGCATAATAGCTTCTTGATCATAATAAAAATAAAAACAGTCATGTTAATCCTTCTTGAGCCTTCCACAGCCTCCTTGACTGAGCCTTCTTATCCCTGGCCCTGCCCCTCTTGTGAGCCCCCGTGGCCTTGTTGTGACTCATGTGCCAAGTGAGGACATGCCATCTTAAGTTCACCATCCATTCATCACCACAGAGAGCTTAATTGCCTTGGAATTGAAGTTGATATTTGACATGCCTCCCTATAAAAACACATGAATAAAGATTATACAGATGAATATATATTAAATTATGAAGAATTAACTACATGTACGAAGAGATAGAAATGGACAAACAATTGTGATATTAGAAAAAGAAACAGAAACATCAAGATCTTTAAGGGAGAGAGGGAAATGGTGTTGAAGAGAGAGAGATATTGGAGAAAAGGGAGAGAGGCGAGAGACAGGGGTGGAGGAAATGGGGTAGAAAAAATAATAGGGTGTGTTATTGGGTTTATTTAAATTTTGGGATGAAATATGGATGGTTGGATGTGTGTTATAAGTTTGGCGCGAAAATTACTTCCGTCACAAGTTGGCCGTCATAATTGGCCAAATTTCTTGTAGTGAAGTGTGGCTATGTAAGTTTGGCCACATCATTTGGGAGCAATATTTGGATACCAATTTGGGATACCTAGCATTACTCTAAATTTATAGGCACCAATCTAATTTCTTGCCACACCCTAGATTTTAATTATACGGTAGCTCTCTCTATGTTATCTGAATTTTAGAAGCAAATTAAGAAGATATGCAATCATGTTTAATTGTTTTCATTTCCCCTTCATTTCCCCTTCATTTCCTTTTAGGTGGACAACTATGTTCACCCTCGATTCATCTTGTTTTCTGATATAGATTATTAATGTAAAAAAAATGAATACAGGGATTAGTAAATGGACAGCTTAGAGAGTGTTATGCACTATTCGCAGATGAGCACTCATCCTTTGCTGAATTGCTTAGGATGTTTTACGACAGTGTAAGCAGTCAAATGGACATGCTGGAAAGTATCTTGTGCGTGTCAATCTTCACATACTTTTTTTTTTTAGTTTTTAAGTTTATGTAATTCTAGTACGTACATACTTAATCCTCTTGTTTATCAATTTTTATTTTTGAATTCAGGAATGACAGAGCTGTTGACTACAGAATTATATTGCATGTTTGCTATGACCTGAGAGACAATGTTCTAAGGTAACATGTCTGTTAGAGTTCTACCTGAGCGGTTTATTTGCCAAAAAACTGAATTTGCATGCTCAAAAATGATATGCTTAACTGCATCCAAAATTTTTATTTTCTTGCATTTATGTTCTTTCTCCGAGTACGACTTCAAAACAGTCTTATTTCTCTTCTTTTATTGTACACAGTACACTACATCTTGACAATTTTTAAGACTCATAGTACATATAAGGACATGAGGCAATTGTCACTCATAAATAATGTATGTGGTTATATAATTTTAAGAGCACTACAAATAGTACATCAGTCCAAGTTTTCCGGTTTGTCCTTAAACAGAAGCATGATTTTTTTCACAATATTACAGCAGAGTGCACCTATCTTTTACCTGTGTTTCCAGTTAAAAGTCTCTAACTCATTCAAATAATGGAGATCTAGCAAGTTATTGATGATTCAGTGAATCATTTAAATTTAAATAAAACTCGTAGATAAATGAGATATAAGTTGTTTTCATTGTTACATCTTGTAATGAAAGCAAAATTTGTGGATGTTGTAGTTTGGGTGCCGTGCGTATGGGAAGTCTATGTTACGAGCTTTGCGAGGCTTCTCAATGTCATTCCGCAGACAGGTGAGTGTGCTTCTATTGATTAATTACATTATTTTGTTGTTCTTGAGTTATGTTATGGTTTTAATATGTATATATTTCAAAATTTCTGATTTAGAAGATGTGCAATTTATAAATTGGTTAATGTCAAGATGTTACTATTTTATATATGGATAATTTTTAAAGATATGTGTGTGTTTCCAATCCTACTTTAGAGAAATTAACAGTTAAAATTGGAGGAACATAAGTTAAGTCACTTTTGTCTTCGAAACCATCCAAAATTTAACCCAATCCAAGATTGAATATGTCACAGGCTACAATGTATTAAAGTTTGATTTGCAATTTAAATAAATCATAATGTTGTCGAGAACTATACTACTTTTAAGTGAACCTATGTTGTTGGGAGTTGTCCACATCGGTTGTGGAAGGGGCAAATTGTTGGCAGTAAGTTAACTCCATTAGTTAACTCGATTAGTAAGAGGCCTTTTGGGTGTCCAAAACCAAATTTGTACGTGCTCGATCCAAAGTGAGCAATATCATATCATACTATTGTGGAGTTAAAGTCTGCTTAGCAAGTCCAATGTATGACTCATATTTTTATTTATGAGATACTCAATGCAACCGGAACACATTCTTAATTGACATTCATGTTTGTAACTCATAATAAATGGAATTTGGTATTATTTTCGGGTCTAGTGTTTTTCAACTTCCTTAAATAAGTTATCAATAATTCCTTATTCACAACTTATTCAATATAATGTTTTGTTGATTATAAAATGTGATAAAAGCAGTTCACTGTATATTAAAGTTAATAGGTTAGGGCACTTTTATATTGAAACTATTTGCTGAGTTTCATTATATGTTAATCTTTAGGTGTGTCCGCACACTGCAAGAGATAAGACGCGAGTATCTCAGTCTCAAGCCACATTTAGATGAGATTCTCCAGGTAAACTTATGTTAAGAAATTTTATTTTTAATTCGTACAATTTTTTGTGTAAATATGTGATTATTCAAGCTTTCTTTGCATGATGTTTTTAGTTGTTTCTTTTTCAATGTTTTGTGGCGAGGAGTCAACTTCTTGTATCGAACTTAATAGAGCATATATATCACACATTTTTACCATATTTTACAGTTCAAGTTTAGTGTAGTATTCTTCATTCCATTTCATTTCCGAGAACTTGTAAACATCGGGATCACTTTAATTAAAAATGGCTTTAGTGTGATAAAATTTAGCTTTTAATATCTAATCATTAGAACTAATTAATAAGTTGTATTATTCTAATTAATTTAATTAATAGATTAATCTAAGCATTTCATTCTAATGGTGATATCTTTTTTCCATGTGTAGCTGCTGTAAACTACCAACATTACTTGGATGAGAACAATCTTCAACCATATTCGTGCTTTTCTTGTTGTTGGACTGGCAACTATAAGTGGGTTTTACCATGTTGGTGTTGTTTCGTAATTATTTATGGACTATTTATCAGATGGAGTTAATTAAGGTTTCATGGTTTTCATGTTATGTTATGCAAATGTTGCAGTTTTATCATTGTAGTTTGAGTGAATTTCTTTAAAATTGGCATAAACAGAAACTTTGATTGTACTGAGAGTTATTGGAATGTTAGTCTTCATCAAGTAGAATTGTTCTGCAAGCGAAAGACATTATTCTACGTGAAGAATAACTAGGATGCATGATAGTTCAGAATAAAA
The DNA here is from genome assembly GCA_036435485.1 of Saposhnikovia divaricata. NCBI lineage: Eukaryota > Viridiplantae > Streptophyta > Magnoliopsida > Apiales > Apiaceae > Saposhnikovia > Saposhnikovia divaricata. Next base: position 38,150,943 of record CM071595.1, read on the forward strand.
CAACAGCCTCATTTTTATTCATATATTTATATGATTTTGCAAGTATGTAATGCTATATAGTGTTTCATTTTGTAGAATTTGAGATTGGAAATTTATATGTGATATTTCATGTATCTCATTAAAAATAAAAATTAAATTTTTTGGGTCACCATGGTTTAAAAAATGAATATAGAAACTCTAAAACTACAAGCATTTTCATTAAAAGTATTCCACGGAAGACTTGCATGTGAAACTTTACAATGCATTCCATATTTCCAAAACTTTAAGGTAATAAAGGACTAAAGAATCTTTCAGCAATACATAGTACAGAAGATCTGCTGCAGCCACCTACCTTTGCCCAAAAAAATGCTTGTGAGATGCAACCTATGAAATGACTCGATTATTCTTTAAAGGGGATATTCAAATAAAAAAGCATTCGACTTACCAGTGTGTCAATGCTAAATCGACACATAATGTGTAGGCCACGTTAATTTTGGGAAATGTCTGTTACTCCTACCTACCTTATATAGTCTATTATAATCTACTTAGGATTTCCTGATATTATTTTCTATGAAAACCAAGGAGAGCATGAGCTCTCCAAACTAAACTGCTTGTATTGTAAGTTAAGATGTCTTGATATTGTACTTGGGAAGATATTGTACTTGGGAAGAAGCCCTGAGGTCTTCACATGTCATCAACCTCTCTAACTGATCATCTACCTGTTCTGTCACTAGGATTTCAAATATGAGATGATCTTATTTAATATTTAAGTTAATTCCATCAACATATATAACATCTTATTTATAAGATCAAACAACACTGATATCTGTTGTCAAGGTAAGTGTTTTCATGGTATATTTTGAGAAATTTCGACATAAGAAACCTCCAAATTCATTGAAGATGATAATTTCTTAATTTCAAATGTCGTGACTTTATTTTAATTGTTCGCATTTCATATAAAATGGCTAAATGATCTGTCATATCAATTCAATAATTTCTAAATACTATACTATTATAAGCTAACCGGTTTTATTTGGTTAGTTGCTGGTTTAACACCTTTCAAAAAAATTGTTAACGCTAAAAATATAACATTGTCTTATTACAATTGTACACTAATTAGATATAAATAAATAGAAAAAGAACCAAAATACAAAACATATATATATTACAAAAAAAAACAAAGACATACTCAAATTATATATAAAAAAATAAAAACATACCAAAATACAAAACATATTTTACAAAAGGAAAAATTAATTGTAACATCCCTAAATTATTAAAGTTTTTTTTCTAAGTCCATGAACAAAAAATATGTATTTCAAGGTAACAAACTTTTGAACTTTTCCCATCGTAGTCCTTCTGTCCAAATTTGAGAAACGTTAGTCAATGCTGTGTGACAGTGATGTGGCAAACAAAAATTTATGGATTGAAGTGAAATTTTGATATGTTAATCTTGAAATTTTGATATGTTAATCTAGAAGTGATTACATGGTGAAAGTTTTTAATTTCAAGTTCGCTAAGGTATAGAAATCTACACTTTAATTCCAAGAACACCAACAAAAAACTTACTAAGATCTGTAGATTTTTATATGTTAGTGAACTCGAAATCTAAAACTTTCACCACTCGTGTTCTTGTAATCATTACTAGATTAAAATATCAAAATTTCACATCAATCCATGAATTTTCGATTGCCACGTCACTATCACATCAAACATTGACTAACATCCGATGGTAAAATTTTGACGGAAGGATTGCGATGGGAAAGTTTCACAAGTTTGATTACGTAGAAATTCATATTTTTTGTTGAGGGACATAGAGAAAAAAAGGCTATTAGTTAGGGATGTTAGAATTAATTTTCCCTTTAAAAAAATATAAACCAAAACAAAGACACCGAACACTAGAAAATCATAATATGCAAACAATTTGAAGATAATTTTATTTAATGTAACGTCCCCAAATCCACTACAAGTGGCATCGGGTCATCACATCACCATTGCAATTACCTTTGTTATGAAACATACCGTATAAACCTTCTTACCTCGCCCGACAGATCCAAGGGTCGAGTATTCGCCTCATGTTTCCACCTGCTACCATTACTATTACATACCTTCGAGTCCTTAAGTTCATAATACTTTAAATATTACAAAGATTTTCTAACGAATAACACTGAGAGCTCATGAAGTAAAGCAATTCTTTTACTCCTCGTTCAGGAAATGTTCTTTCCCCTTGCTCTTGAGATGAACCATTTTCTGGCTATCCGTTTGATAAGAGCCATGTTCACCTTTGACTGTTATAGGATTAAGATTTACAGCAAAAGTGAGTGAATGATTTCTCAGCTGACCACCTGCAAAAGATAATAAGATGCGTGGAAGCGAGTTGTACCCGAAGGGTACTAAGGATGGAAAGAAGAGGAGATTTCAGAGTAGTGGAAGAAACTTTGGGAAGAAGTTTGATCATCGGAGCGAGAAGAAATCTTGTGTGAAGATAGAGGATAAAAGCACAGATACTAGAAGGATTGAGAATCATGACACCAGAGAAAGCAACCAGAGGTTCAAACCTCCACAGACAGTTAATGTGATGCAAGGAAGACTACCTCTACCAGAATGCAAGACATGTGGAAAGAAACACCCTGGACCCTATCATCAAGCCAGCGTGAATTGTTATAATTTTGGACAGAAAGGTCATTATGCTTCTAATTTCAAGGATCAATCCGTCACCTGTTTCAACTGTGGAAAGAAAGGTCACGTGTCCCGAGATTGCAAGCAGCCTTCAAAGGAGAATCCAGTACCTCAACTCACAGGTCCTACTAACAACAAGCCGACAGCACGAACTTTCAACATGACTGTAAGAGATGCCTTTGACGATAGCTATGTGATCGTAGGTACGCTTCTAATAAATTCTGAGAATGCGTGCGTTCTGGTTGATTCTAGAGCCACCAAATCTTTTAATTCTGAGAACTTCATGGATAAGTTGAATCTCAAATCTTTGACTTAGAGGGAATTCTGAACATAGAAATGGCTAATCAGGAAGTCATTCCAGTAAACCGATTATGTCCGGATTGTTCTATAGAGATGCAGGGACAACGTTTTGACGCAGACCTCATTCCTTTTAAGTTAGGGGAATTCGATGTAATCCTAGGGATGGATTGGTTAGCACGTTACGATGCCCAAATAAATTATCGTCGGAAGAGGGTTAGCCTAAGAGGATCTAATGGTATAAAAAATTTCCATTTCTTGGGTGGAGACCGACTAAGGATTTTCTATCAATAATTCAAGCTAAAAGAGTTACTTGACAAAGGTGTAATCAGACCAAGTGTGTCCCCGTGGGGAGCTCCAATTTTGTTCGTGAAAAAGAAGGATGGATTTATGCGACTATGTGTTGATTATCATGAACTGAACAAGATGACCATCAAGAACAGGTATCCTCTACCTCAAACCGATGATCTGTCTGACCAACTTAAGGGAGCTACGCATTTTTCGAAGATCGACTTGAAATGCGGATATTATGAACTGAAGATCAAGCCCGAGGATATTCCTAAGACTACCTTTAGAACTCGATATGGACATTATGAGTTCTTAGTTATGTTGTTTGGGTTGACGAATGCTCCAGCTACTTTTATGGATTTAATGAATCGTGTGTTCAAGAAGTACTTGGATAAGTTTGTGATTGTATTTTTTGATGACATTCCGATAAACTTGAAGTCTCCTGAGGAGCAAGCTGTACACCTCCGTTTGGTTCTAGAAGCCTTGAGGATGGAAAAGTTGTATGCGAAATTTTTAAAGTGCGAACTGAAAGAAGTTCAAGTTTTAGGCACGTTGTGAGTGGTGAAGGAATTTCTGTAGACCCCGCTAAGATAAAAGCCGTACCAGATTGGGAGAGACCCAAGACCCCAACAAAGGTTAGAAGTTTCCTTGGACTGGCCGGATATTACCGCAGATTTATGAAGGATTTCTCAAAGATAGCTATGCCATTGATTCGACTTACCAGGAAGACTGAAAAGTTTGAGTGGACCTCCAAATGCGAAGACAGCTTCCAAGAATTGAAGAAGAGACTGACTTCTGCTCTAGTTCTGACTCTGCCCGATGAGAAAGGCGATTTCGTGATTTTCAGCAATGCTTCTTCCAAGGGATTAGGATGCGTACTGATGCAACATGGGAAAGTAATAGCTTATGACTCTCGACAACTGAGGGAATATGAGTGCCTCTACCCTACTCACTATTTAGAACTTGCTGCTATTGTATTTGCACTCAAGATTTGGAGACATTACCTGTATGGGGAGAAATGCGAGATTTACACGGATCACAAGAGCTTAAAGTACATATTTACGCAAAAGTAATTGAATATGAGACAGAGAAGATGGTTAGAATTAATCAAAGGATTATGACTGTACGATAGACTATTACCCAGGAAAGGCTAATTTATGGCTGATGGTTTAAATAAAAAGGAAGACTCAACTTGTTGACAACCTCAGAAGAATTAATTAGAGAATTCGAGAAAATGGAGTTAAAAGTCAAGGTCCCAGTCCAAAACAATGAAAGAATTTACAGCATTCATTTTCGACCAGAGTTGCTCGAGAAGATTCGCCGCTGTCAGGAACAAGTAATGGAAGAAAGAAGATCAGAGTTGACAGGAGAAGAGATGATAAGAGAATTAAACGATTTGCTTCGAGTATTTGGATTCCTAATGTTACAGAATTAAAAGAAGAAATCATGAGAGAAGCGCATAACTCGAGATATTCCATTCACCCAGGGAGCACAAAAATGTACCAAGACATCAAGCAGAATTATTGGTGGCCTAACATGAAGAGTGAGATTGCAGAATGGGTAAGCAAGTGTTTGACCTGTCAGAGAGTGAAAGCAGAACATCATTGACCCAGTGGATTACTTCAATCATTAGAAATTCCAGAATGGAAATGGGAGCACATCACCATGTATTTTGTAGTAGGTTTACCTCGAACCAGAGCAAATTATGATGCCATATGGGTTATAGTTTACAGACTTACGAAGTCTGCGCATTTTCTTCCGATTAGTGAAAGGTATTCAGTAGAAAGACTAGTAAGGTTGTATTTGAAGGAAGTGGTAGTTCGCCATGGAGTGCCTGTATTGATTGTGTCATACAGAGATGCTCATTTTACTTCTAGGTTCTAGAAAAGTTTTCAGGAATGCCTTGGTACCAAGCTAAATTTGAGTACAGCCTATCATCCGCAGACAGACGGATAGAGTGAGAGGACAATTCAGACGATAGAAGATATGCTCCGAGCTTGCGCTTTGGATTTCAAGGGAAGTTGGGATGATCATCTGGCGTTAGTTGAGTTTGCATACAATAATAGTTATCACTCGAGTACTGGCATGGCCCTGTATGAAGCTTTATATAAAAGGAAGTGCAGATCTCCACTGTGTTGGGATGAAGTTGGTGAACGAAGAATACTAGGGCCAGAAATGGTCCATCAGACTAAGCAATCCATAGAAAAGATTTGAAAGATATTAATTGATGCTCAAGACCGTCAGTGAATATATGCAGATCTGAAGAGAAAAGATAAGTCATTTGAGATAGGAGATAAAGTATTGTTGAAGATTTCCCCGTGGAAAGGGGTGATGAGATTCGGGAAGAAAGGGAAACTGAGTCCTAGGTATATTGGACCCTTTGAGATTCTTAAGAAAGTTGGAGTCGTGTCGTATCAATTAGCCTTACCGCCAGATCTTCAACGCATTCACGATGTATTTCACGTATCAATATTGAGAGCCTATCATCCTGATCATCGACATGTATTAGCATATGAACCCATCGATGTCAGAGCTGACCTGACCTACGTAGAGCAACCAGTGGAAGTTGTGGACTATAAAGTTCATGAGCTTCGTAATAAGAAAGTTAATTTAGTAAAAATTATTTAGAGAAATCATCAAATCGAAGAAGCTATTTGGGAGCTTGAGAGTGAAATGCGTAGTAAATACCCAGAATTGTTTAGCGAATAATGTTGATCCCAAGGACGGAATCCTTTTAAAGAGGGGAGACTGTAATACTCGAGAATTTTATTAATAGTTATAATGCCGAGCCTTCTCAGAATAATTTTATAAATTCAACTTTTTTTTTTTAGGGATGCGTATGAATATTTATTAGAGCAAAGCTAACTTTCTAATAATGGTGATCTATTATTATTATTGTTAATATTATTATTATTGTTAATATTATTATTATTATTATTATTATTATTATTATTATATTATATATGTATATATTTTATTATACTAATCTTGATAATGGGCTTATGATATTTATTATGTGGATAATCAAATATATAGAATAAAAGGAGTATTGTAATAAGTGGGTCAATTGTGAGCCCAACTAGTGATAGGCCTCATTAGTAGTTTGTATAACATATCCTTATTACTAGTTGTCAAGCCCACTTCCATAAGTTCTTTTATTTTTATTTTTTTCTTTAGCACATTAAGAGCCCAAGAGAATTGTTGGTATTTATTAAAGGCATTAGATAAAAAATGATCATCATCCTCATTACAAACACCCGAGAGAGAATAATAGAGAGAGAAAGACAAAAACCTCCATTAAAGCCTAAATTTGAAGCTCCTAATTACTAGAGAAGTGGTCGGATCGCGCATGCAATTGTATAATTAAATAGCTCTCGAGAAAATCTTTTATTTGAGATCCATTTGTAAGGGGTTTTTAGAAAAGATTTTGTAGGCAAGTTTTAAATTTGGGTTTTCACAACAAAGGGTATGAATTTATACCCAACAAAACCTCTTTATGTTATTTTTATTGTGTTTTCAATACTTTATGTTTAATTGTGGATTTGAAATATATGTGATAAAATTAGGTTCTTAATTAGGTTTGATTTACCTTCAAATTGTGATTTAATGAGAGAGAATAGTAGTTAAATATTGGGTTTGTGTTCGGGGGAGGTAAGATTGTGTTGCATGTTGATTTCGGGGTCACCACCGCGGCGGTAAAGGTGGCCGGCGGTGGTGGGTGTCGCTAGAAGCAGTAGAGAGGGTGGGGTGTGGGACGAAGAGAAAGGAGGGAAGATTGAGGGGGAAAACGAGGGAGATTGAGAGAGAAACGGAGAGAGACGCGGACGAAGGGAGAGAGTGAACATGAGAGAGAGACGAGGGTTTGAGAGAGAAGAAGAAGAGAAAAAGCGAGAGTTTCAGATAGAGAGAGAGGGGGAGAGAGAGAGGGGGAGAGAGAGAGAGGGAGAGAGAGAGAGCAAAAAGAGAAGAGAGAGAGAGAGAAGCGAGTAGGGAGAGGAAAGATTGGGAGAAGAGATCGAGGGGAGAGACAGAGAGAACGAGAGATTTTGAGGGACAGAGAGAGAGTCAGGGAGTGGTGGAGGTGGAGTCGCCGGTGCCACCACGGCGTCCGGCCGGCGACCACCCCTGTGGTGGTAGTGGTGGTATATGCTTGCATAATTTGTGTGTGTAATTAGGAATTAATTTTGGGTATTAAAATGATTAAAATAATAAAACAAATTAGGATTATCAAATTGGTTTTTAGAGAAAAGGTTTTTTATTATTTGGTTGAGCATTAAAATGGGAATTTTATTAATTGTGATAAAGGATGAGATTGGTGAATAAAGTATTGTTTTAAAAAGGGTATTATCAATTGGTTTAAAATTTATCAAAAAATGAAAGTTTGTTAATTTAGTAATAAAGAGAAGTTGATTAAAACTTTGGTCATGTGAAATTGGGTTCGTTTTCTTAGAAATTTATTAATTATATTGAAAGAAGATTGTTGATTTAAAAGAATAATTGGTTTAAAATAGAGAAAAGAAATATGGTTTATTAGTTTAATATTAAGTGAGAAAGATTTTAGAATTTGAGAGAATTATTAAAATAGGATTTATGTGGTAAATTACATCTTGTTAAAAATAGGAATATTGATTATGTACTTAAATTTAATAAAAAATGGATCCGTTAATTTGAGAATAAATAGGAACTAATATTATTAGTTCTCTAAATTGGACTTTATTAAAATGGAGAATTTCTAGATAAAATTTTAGAGACTTCATACGAACCAAATTAATTTGGAAATGTGAACTAAATGATTAATCAAATTATAGAATTTCGTTATAGAATTAGAATTTTAGATAATTAGTACGAATTTTATAAAAGCCTTTTATTCGACATGCGATTTTTAAATAAATCAAAATGTGTCACTTAATTAGGAATAAATAGAGACTTCCTAAATGAGATTTTCCGTACGAACAAATAGAGTGAAATTTCCCTCGTAGTCTTTTACTTTCATTAGAGAAATGTCATAAATTACGGGATATCAAAAATAATTAGGTAAACGATTAGAGCCTCCATTTAAATATATTATTTTGTGAATAATACGAAAAAGAAGTTTTAAGGATTTCGAGAATATTTTAAATTATATCTTCGAGAATTACATGATTATCAATGACAAGATTACCAAGTTATTTTGACATTACGTGATTAATTTCTACCCGAGTACTAAAATCCTTTTTATAATTTATTATAGAGATTTTTTTTGAGAATTGAGATTTTCACTTGCGGGTAACGCTTTTTAATTATTCGGTTATCTTAGCATCAAGACAAAGGCAAGTTCATTCCTACCCTAACTCTCGGAAATTTCGTATTCTTGTTAATTCATTCATAATTATTTTCGAACTATCTATTATGAGATTTATTTGTTGCTCCTTATGATGCAATAATTTCTTTTGAGCATTATTTTCTCGTTAAATATTATTTTACTGTTAAAATTAGTTTACTTGCGAATTGTATCCCATATAAGCGTAGAAGAAATTTCGTTGCTATCGGGTCGATCTCATTAACTCGAGACGACTATTTATTTTGATTCAGTGGAACTAGTCTAATTTGTTCGAGATAGTTAAATTCATTCTTTTCAGTCGAATTTATTGTACAAATTCGACAATATTTATTGATTATCCTTTAGTTGGTTCATCTTTCTAATCAACAAATAGGAGTTATAAAATTAGGACCGAATAGAGTTTTACTCGTTGATCAAGTGAAAAGCATTCTATTGAAACGTTCATCGATTATGAGTATTATTAATATTCGAGTGGTACGATTTGTTCAGTACGACTCAAACTATTTCATTTTGACACTACTACAAATATAGGCAAAGGAACCGCTAATAAGAGACCACCTTATTCAAATAATTGATTACTTAAGAAAAGAAACCACTCTTTTTCAAAAAATGGTCTCTTATAATATAAGTAAAGAGACCTCTTATTTAAATAAGTGGTTATTTAATAAAAGAAACCTCACTTATTAAAAAAGAGATCTCTTACAATACATGAAAAGAGACCTCTTTAATTAAAAAGGTAGTTTCTTATCATTTTTTAATATTATTTATTTTCTATGGGTTCGGTTCATATTAGACATCTCATCTTTTCCATCCGACCTCTCTTCTCTCTTCTCTTATACAACTTAAGTACTTATCCTAATCCTCCCCGATCTCTCTCTCTCTCTCTCTCTCTCCCTCCCTCCCTCTCTCTCCCTCTCTCTCTCTCATCCTCGGTGTGTGTTGAATTGTGTGAAATTAGTGATTTTGATTATGATCTGACCTAATCTCCCTCTCTCTCTGAGTGTGTGTGTGTGTTGAATTGTATGAAATTAGTGATTTTGATCCTACGTCAAATTCTCTGACTCCAGACTTGCACTGTCTCATAACTCGAGTAATCAAACTCAAATCTTCTATGTTTATGATTGTCATTGGATGTTTCTGTGCTTCTATCTCCGGGCAATGTTGCTTCCGCAATTCTTTTCTTATGTAAGTTATTTTGCTCTTGTTTCCTGCTGTGTCTACTTTGGATGATCTCTCAAAAGCAACTCTTACTAATTTTCCACTGGAGACATGATTATGAATGTGTTTATTTATTTGTTATCACTGGAATTGCATGTTTGTTTAGTTGTAATTGTAGTAGTTTCTTTTACCAGCAGCTATTCTTTTGTTTCCGAAGAATTGATTTTAGTTATCCTAACACTACCATACCATACCTGAATGTTTATTTGGGCATTCTCTATGTAACCAAATTTTGTGTCCGGATACATAAAAAATGTCTAACATAACATGTATAAGGCTAAATATCAATGCCTAAAAATATGTGTAATTTTCGCTTTTGTATCATGTTATCGTAATTGGATGTTAATGGTGTATTCAGAGACTTTCATTTATGGGTCTTGATGCTACATACGGTCGAAACCTATTAAGTTAAATTTTGGTACCATTAATCATTCTGTATTACTAGCTTTATGTTGCTACATTTGAAAAACCTCTGTTTTTCAGATCTTTAACCAGCTAAACACGTTAAATGGATGTGTGGGGGAAGTGTCATCACTTAGGTCTAATGTTCTATAATTTTTTTTCCCAGTGACAAATTTTAGAGATGATAAAAATAGACGGCGAGGCTAAAATACATGGAAGGATGCCTGTATTGATTTCTCAAGCAATGGGCTCAAAGTCTAACTTTTACAAGTCTTACCGTTGAGATACTATTATTACTGAGTTAATGTAAATGTTGTATTCATGGACTTTATATTTTTGCCAAGGTTCCTTTGACATAAATAGTTAGTGGCTTTGAGACTTGCATGAGAGAAAATTTTGTAAAGGTATCAAAAAGATCTTTCATGTTGAATGACCCTGGAAGGCTGGAACGATAAATACATTTTACTTCTTCACGCAATTAATAAATTTTATATGCTAAAAGAAAATGCTCAACCTACTTCAAAAAATGGTATAAACTTGCAGAATTGTATATGCACATTGTAAAGATTGGTAAATCTTATAAATTTATGTCTTTGGTCATATTGTTGTAGCGTATCTGTTGCTACTGCTTGTAAATCTCATGTGTAGTTATCTGTCTGCAGCAAATCCATAGACTTGTACAAAGTGCCTGATGTTGCGGAGACTGGGAAGGCGATATATTGACTATAATAGACAAGCTCTCTGTTTTGAGATTCTATGAATGGTACAATTTAGGGCATTTGGATGGAACTGAATTCTTTTGCGGGTGCAGAGAGGTAGTATTATTGTTGATTGGGTTTAGAATGTGTAGCAGCTGTTGTTTCCCTGATATTTTGAAGCTTCTTACGATTGCTGACTAAAGTATGATGAAAACGCGTAACCACCATTGTTTTTGGGATATTGATCGAATTCTTTTGTGATGTAAGAAAATAGAAATGTTCATTTACCCTTTTCATTTTGCTATCACTGTCGTGTAAGGTAGCCATCTTTAAGTTTGTTCTTTTGGTATCTCTGTTACTTGTGACTTATGATATGTTATTCAGAAGTCAGAACATAGTTTAGTTCATCACTGGTTCAAAATCAAGATGGAGAAATTGAGTGATTCTCCATGTACATAGGAACATTTGTGAATGCCTTTTACAGCATTATTGTTAATTTATATGTACATCAGTTTTTTTCCCATCATGAACCCAAGTGTTTAAAATAATCTTTCAAGGAGATACCTATGGTTACTTCTAAGAGATCTGCCTCTCTATCCATGATATTGTTGCACGTCTAATTGTCACTACTCTCTACCCTCTCTATATATACAGAAGTTTTCGATCTCAAGTTTACGTTTTGAAGTGTTGACAGTCATTTTGTGGTTACATTTTGTGTTCTTCAATAATATGTTCTTTTTATAATTTCATACTAATATTCTGTAAATATTATTTTTATAATATTCTGTAAATATAAGAATATTATTATAATAATTAATAATAATAATCTAAATGGCAATTAATAATATAAAAATAATTATTAATTAGAGAAATTTAATCCTATTCAGAGCAAAGAGACCACCTTTTAGAGACAACTGATTTTTTTAGAGAAATCAAATAGACCACTCATTGGCCTATGTGGTTTCTTTACTAGAACCAGAGAGACCATCTAATCTAAATAAGTGGTTTCTTTTCCTTCCATCTAAGAGACCACTTTTCTTAAATAACTGATCTAGTATTTCTATTTAAGAAACCCCCTCAAAGAAGAGGTCTCTTATCCTAAGAGACCACTGACCTAGAGACCCCCTCTTGAGGGGGTCTCTAAGATGGTTTTCAGGTGGTCTCTTTAGGCTTTTTTTTAGTAGTGTGAGACTATTCTCATTAGTTCGAGATAGTTGGCTTTCTTGTCAGAGGTTGGCATTTTGTTTGTGTCAACCAATAAAATATGTTTATTGAGAGTTTACATTAGTGCATTGTTTGAATTGGTGGCACATTTCAATAAAACTGGTAGTCCGCCAGATCAATCAAGTATTTTCCTATGAAGATTATTTCAAAATATTAGTTCATTAAATATTCGGGAATTCTGTATTATACTGGTCAATTTTGGGAAAGAGACCCATGACAGAGAAAGAGAGACTCGTGTACCGTTATATGGGCACGCGAATATTTAGGTACTATGTTGCCAGGGTTGATTTAATAACCCTTTATGATGCTTGCCGTCATACATATATATTATATTTCGTTGATATCGCATGGTAGCCATGATCGGGCGAAGTGCGGTGTCATAGGAGGACGGTATTTCTGGTCAGATAGTTGATCGCCCCACCGAGATACCGAGAGGTTGAAAGACCAGTTTATTTATTTCTCATGAGTCATCAGAGTTACGCCAAATGAGTTTTTCGAGTATTCTGTTATCTAGATGAGTCCTGAGTCAATGTCAGATTGCTGATATCCGATTGTTCATTAAATTTTTAGTTTATTATTCGGTAAATCTTGTTATATTTATATACCGAGCAAGGAGAGAATTTGCTGAGCACCATAGTTACTCATTCTTGCTTTATAATATTTATTCAGCTGTCAAGAAGGAGAGTTGCGAGACGTCCAGCCAGGGATCCAGAGGAAAAGGGAAGGCTCACGGCTATGCTGACAAGGATTAGAATATCCCGTTGGAACCTTTATCTTTCTACGTTGTGAACTTATGTAAGATATTATTCAGAGATGTAATAAATCATATTGTAATAATGTGTGAGACCGATCTTGGATCTGCGGAGTGGGACACTTATGCTCCGTTGTAATAAATATTTTGCTTTATTATTGAGCTAACGAAGGATAGAATTCGAATCTTGAAATTTTAGTAAATTAATTTAATCATATAATATATTTAATCATTAGATCTAATGATTCTTATTTTTTACTAAAAATGTAGTGGTCATTATTCGTAGTATACGGATTTCTATTATATTTTATTATATTAATTTGTTAGTGATTAGAAGATATGGTGTGATATTTTGGGAAAATGACCAAAATAACATTATTTTGGTACCCTATTTCCCAAAATAACAGTTGTCGGGAAAGGTGCCCATTTTGACCAAGTGTCTACGCATATGGAATATGCGTATATTCTTTTTTATTTTCTCTCTCCCAGTTGTTCTTTAATCTCACAAACACATGAAATGAAAAAACAAAGACCACGCATGAGGCTTATGCGTGGTCAGTTTCTAAATAATATTATTTTTTATATTTAATATTTTAAAATTTTATCGATATTTTCTTTAGGGGTTAAATAATTTTCATTTAGGGTTTAACGGGTTTCATTTGAGATTTAGGAATATTCAATTTTTTAATTAAAATTTTTAAACTTTATCTGTATTCTCTCGGGGTTTCAACAGTTAACTTTTGGGATTCAAAAGTTCCAATTTGGGTTTTAGAAATATTCAGAACGACGAATAAACCGTATGCGAACTTACGGTTTATTAAAAATATTAAATTTTTTAATTATAATTTTTAAATTTTATTTGTATTCTCTTGGGGTTTCAATAGTTAACCTTTGGAGTTCAACAATTCCATTTTGGATTTTAGAAATATGCAAAACGATGAATAAACCGTATATGAACTTTTATATATGTAGGCTACTGTTCAAATAGAAACCTAACTTAAAATAAAAACTAATATTAGCCCTTAGATTATTCTAATCTAATGGCTCCGCCAGGGGCACCACACATAAATCCAATGCACCCTAACATATACAATCCCACCATATATAAATTTTGTAAAAAAAAAAAAAATTGAAGCCACCTACGCATTTGAAATATGCGTAAGTAGCTAAGTTTCGCATTTCAGTTATGCATAGGCTGAAGACTCGCATGCTCTACATGCGTCTACCTTATAATAAATTAAAAAAAAAAAAGGAAAGTCAAAATCCGCATGTGTAGTATGTGTAGGTAGTGAACACATTCCTAAAATGCGCATAGGTCTGGTCATTTCGGGCACGCCTTCCGCCCATGGTTATCTTGGGCACTACACTTTAAAATTTGGTTATTTGGGGCTTTCACCCTGATATTTTTAGGTATATATTAATTATTGCTAGATAGGTGTTTATAAGAAGTAATATCTTTAACTAAAAGTAAATGTGAAAAAGGCAAGCGACTAATTACCATTAATTATAATATGTTATTATTTATTTTAGGTTTTTTAATAGTATAAATATCATATATATTTTTCTTTATAAGGAAAGGCAAATAAGTAAATTCACGAATACCAAAAAATAGGTAACAAAATTTTAATGTTTGGGCTACTATATAATTAATTAATTTTAATTTAATATTATTTAATATACTCATGTTTACGGATTATATTAATATTTCCTTTTTATAAACAATGTATACAGATTTTTAAAATATTTTATAAATAATTTAAAAATATGGTGTGATATTTTCGGGTATATATTAATGATTGTAAGATTAGTTTTAAATTAAAAAGGTAACGTGTTTTAATTCGAAAGTAAATATTAATGATTGGAAGATATGATACGAATGATATTTTTAAATGTTTATAAAAGGTTATATCTTCAATTAAAAGTAAATGTGAAAAAAAGGCAATCGACTAATTACCATTAATTATATTATGTTATAATTTACTTTAGGAATTTTAATAGTATAGATATCGTATATCTTTTTCTTTATAATGAAGGGCATATTATTAAATTCATGAAGTACCAAAAAATAAGTACCAAAACTTTTAATATTTAAAATTATCAGATGGAGTTAGAGTATCAAAGATGATGGAACTTATATTACTAACTTGATTAAGGGTGATTAAGAAACCAGGCATCAAGTTTGTTCAAATGTATACAAAAACCATTAAAGTTTAAAAATGTACATCATCAAAATTTAAAAATGTACATCCGTGCCATATGGATTTTTTATAGATCGGCCGTAATTTCATAAAAACCGGTCTGATGATGTATATTGGTAAGGGTAAATTCAGAAAATATTTATACATTTGTAACGTTTTATACATTGGCCCTCGAAATTTGATAAATGTGACCATAATTTGTTTCAAATCAGCTGAAATTTATATTTATTAATACCAACAAGCACAAATAAACATACTTTAAAGGTCAATATATTAATACCAACTAGCATGGGTCTCTAGTTTAAATTTTATTTTTTGTCATACTATTTAATTTAATTATAAATTTTTTTAATTTTAATTTATGTATTATATATATATATATATATATATAGTTGCACTCCATAACAAACACCTTATATAACAAACAATAAAGAACACCTCATATCTAATCTAATCTAAGAGTTCCGTCATAGCACCCAATACAAAATGTTGTTATTTTTTCACCCTCTATCAAGCCAGCAAAAAAAAAATATTTTTTGAAAATTTACTGTTCACTAATGACATCATCATCAGTGAATAGTAATTTTTCAAAATTTTTATTTTTTATTTTTTGCTGGTTTGATAGAGGTAAAAAAATAATAACTTTTTGTATTGAACAACTTTTTGTATTGGGTGCCCCTGGCGGGGCCAATGGATCTAATAGATCTAAGGTGTTCTTTATTGTTTGTTATATAAGAGTGTTTTGTATGGACCAATGGCCTATATATATATATATATATATATATATAAATTTTAATTTAAGTAATTATATATATACTTTAAGGGTCAATATATTTTTTAAATTTCAATTTAAGTATTTTTTTTATTTGTAATTTAATTTATTTATAACTTGAGTCTATATTTTATTTTAATCTTGTTTTAAATTTTATTTTATTTTAAATCGAAATCAAAATAAAATTACAAAGGTAAAATACGGTCACAACCATTATTTAATATTACAGTTTAATTGAATTATAATTACTTTAAAAGTTAAAATAAAAATAAATGTGTGATAAGATCAAAATTTCAGTGGTTATGAACTTATATTTGACATAAGAGATTAGAGGTTCAATTTTTCATACTATCATAAATCAACTTATTTTTCGCATCAATTAAAAAGTAGTGGCACTTTTTTTATTTGATATGAAATATGGGTATATTTGTAATTTCACAACCATTTGATTGGCTCAATTTATATGTGTTTATCTGATTTTAATAAAATTATGTTCATGGTCTTGTGTATAAAATTTTAAATATATGTATAAAATACTTAAATTAAAATTTTAAAAATATTATAATTAAATTAAATAATATGACAAAAAATAAAATTTAAACTAGAGACCCGTGCTAGTTGGTATTAATATATTGACCGTTAAAATATGTTTATTTGTACTAGTTGTTATTAGTATATATAAATTTCAGCTTATTTTAAAGAAATTATGGCCAATATGTACATTTGATCAAACTTGCAGGGCCAATGTATATAACGTTATAAACATATAAAAAAATTTTGAATTTACCCTTACGGATATACATCATCATACCGGTTTTTATGAAATTAAAAGTCCATATTTCAATGGCACGGATGTATGTTTTTAAATTTTGATGCATGGTTTATGTGTACATGTAACGCACCCAAATCCACCCTGACCCGGGACCCGGGTCGTCACATTGTCTCAACATCATTTAGCACACGATAACGCAATAATAAAACGAAATATTCATTACAACGGAGCATAAGTGTCCCACTCCGCAGATCCAAGATCAGTCTCACACAATATTACAATAGGACATATTACATCTCCGGATAATATATTACATAAGTTCACAAAAGTAGAAAGATAAAGGTTCCAGCTTGATATTCTAGTTCTTGTCAACATAGCCTGGAGCTTTTCCCTTCCCTCTGGATGCCTGGCTGGACGTCTCGCATCTTTCCATCTTGACAGCTGAATAAGATGTTGTAAAGCAAGAATGATCAACTATAGTGCTCAGCAAGCTCTCTTGTTGCTCGGTGTATAAATATAATAAGATTGACCGAAAGAAATACTCGAAGTTTAAAATAAATCGGATATCACAATCTGACTCTAACTCAATACTCATCTCAAAATCAGAATACTCGAAAGACTTAATTGGTATAACTCTAATGACTCATGATTTAAGAATAAACTGGTATTCCACCTATCGGTATCTCGGTGGGGCGATCAACTATCCGACCGGGAATACCGTCCTCCAATGATATCGCACTTCGCCCGATCACGGCTACAATATGTTATCAACAATATAATATAAATGTATGAATGCTAGCATCATAGTGGGTTAATAATTCAACCCTGGCAGCATAGTGCCTAAATCCTCATGTTCGTATAACGGTACAGGGGTCTCTCTTTCTCTATAATGGGCCTCTTTCCCAAAATTGACCAGTAGAATACAGAATTCCCGAATATTTGATGAACAGATAACTTGAGATAATCCTTCCAGGAAAATATTTACAAATCTGGCGGACAGCCAGTCTGACTCAATTGTTCCACCAATCCGAACAATGGACTGAGGTAAATTCTCAATAATAATATTTTATTGGTTGACATGATCACTGTAATAACCACGAATTTCAAAAAAAAAAAAATTTATTTTTAGTCGAATTTATTTTCGGAAGCGAAATTAGAGCCTCGTTTTAATTGACCAGCAGGGGAGAAATGGATTATTATTATTAATGGTGTAATCAGATTGTTAATTTCCAAAGAAGACAGCAATTATTTCCTCAAAATCCGGAGCTTGTTTTCAGGGAATTATTGTTGATTCCACATTCTTGTTTCTTAAAATGTGTTAAACACAAAACAGCACACCCATCTCTTTAGTTTATTTACAATACTACAACCCTGCCTATTTTTTTTTTTAAAACAGAAAGCAGGGTAAATCATTTTACAAAAACAACACTCCTGGGTTTTTTAGTTCATTTTAATCAAAACCGGACTTAGTTTTCTTTTAACAAACCCATTCCTATATACATACAATCGCAGTTGTAAACAAAGGTAGACTATTTTTCTTCTCTGTTTTTTGTTTGTTTGTTGTCTTCGTGTGGTATTGGGTGGTTGTGATTTTTTTTTTTCGTTCCATTCTCTTCGTTGTTCTCGTTGTATAGAATCTGTTAAATCGAGTAGTATTTGTCTTGTTGTTACTTGGTTCGTTCGAAGTGAGGAAACAAGAGGGAGAGGCAGAGTTAGAAGGGGAAATCGGGAATGGGGAGAAAGATGGGTTTGGTTGAAGTTGATGTTAGTTATTGTTGGAGGAGGGAGTTTTGCCGAGGTTGTAATCATTGGTGGGTTGTGTTGTTAGAGTGAGAGACGGCGAGGGAGGTTGAGAGGAGGAGAAGATAGGTGGTGTACCCGGCGGTGGTGATTAGTCGAAGGGGGAGGAGAGGTGGCGATGGGGAGAGGTGAGGGAGAAAAGAGAGGTCGAGATTAGAGAGAGTTTAGGGAGAGGAAGGAACTCGAGAGAGATTTTTTGTGGTTGTTCGAGAGAGACAATAAGAGAGATTGTGGGAGAAGTGGCGGATTGGTGTTGGTATTGTTGAAACCGGAGTTATGAGGGGGAGGGAATTATTGTTTTGTTTGTTGAATTTGTGGGAATTGTGTGATGGGTGTTGTGGTTGTTTTTTTTCCGATCGTTATGGCATAGTTGTTGTTGCCGTGTGTATGTTGGTGTGGGTGGTTTCGACAGAGAGAGAGAGTGGAGAGATAAGGAGAGAGGAGGGGAGAGATTGTGATAGAGAAAGAGAGAGAGAGAGAGAGAGAGAGAGAGAGAGAGAGAGAGAGAGAGAGAGAGAGAGAGAGGGAGGTTGTGGGAGAGAGACGGTGCAGGGGAGAGAGACGGAGGGGGTGTGGGGCCCACGGTGGTGGTGTCGGTGGGGCCCACGCCGTGGTTGCCGTAGAATAAAATATTAAAATATTACGGTACTAGTAAAACGATACCGTTTAGTAATTTGGCGACAGTTCGTTAAAAATCAAGATTTTATGATTTGAACCGTTATTTAAATTATCGGGTAAATAATAATTTAATTGCGTTATTAACTAAATAGAATTATTTAGAGTTTTTAAAATGTAATTTAGAATTTATTATTTATTAATTAAATAAGTGTTGTTATGTGATTTTGAAAACAAATTAGATATTTATTAAATTGCAATAAAAAGGGTTTAATAAAATGGATTAATTATTAGTTTGTTAAAAAGAGTTATTTTGTGATTTTTGACGAAAATTAGAAATTTAATAATTTTTTGAAGAATATTTGTGAAATAAATAGAATAAAATGTGATTTATTTTGGAAAAGCTGTTTTTAATATTTTCCGGTTTATTTTAATTAACCAAATCGAGTCAGATTTAATCTAGGGATTTAAAATTTGTTAATGAGTTTAGTAAATTAGAATTTGTGAGATTTCTTTTAAATTAGAATTCTTTGATAATTAGTTTAAAAATGAGAATAATAAATATGGATTTAAATTGAATAAAAATGGATGTTTGAATTTTTCATTTTGAGTAAGAATTTAGATTTCCAGATATTAAAATAGGATATATTCTCCAGGTTTAATTCCTGTGTTCGAAGAAATATTTATTTATTCCGGAATTAATTTCGGTTAGTTATTCCGGAGATTTTATGAGATACTATATTATTATTAATTAGATTATCGGATCGGGAATATTTTATTCTGAAGAATCGCTCACGTATTTCTGGTTGCCATTTTTAGAGAATAATTCCCGAACCGTAGATCGACGCCAAATTCACGGGTAGAGTATAAATTTTTATCTGCATTCATTTGCACTTCGAGATCGAGGCAAGTTCATTCCTACCCTAACCCTTAGAGATTTGAATTTCTGTTCGTATTAATTCATTCCTTATTTAATTTCGAGCTGTCAATTATGAGATTTAATTATCCTTTTGAGCATTATTTTCTCGTTGCGATATTTTGTTACTGTTAAAATTAATTTATTTGTGAATTATATCCCTTATAAGCGTGGAATTAATTTCGTTGCTATCGGGTCGATCTCATTAATTCGAGACGACTATTATTATGATTCAGTGAAACTATTCTCATTCATTCGAGATAGTTAAATTTATTCCTTTCAGTCGAATTTATTGTACAAATTCGACAATAATTATTGATTATCTTTTAGTTGGTTCGTCTCTCGAATCAATAAATAAAGGTTATAAAAATTAGGATCGTTAGAGTTTTACTCGTTGATCAAGTGAAAAATATTCTATTTAACGTTCATCAATTATGGGTATTATAAATATTCGAGGAGTACTATTTGTACAGTACGACTCCAAATTACTTCATTTTAAGACTATCCTCAATATTTCGAGATGGTCGACTTTATTGTCGAGGGTTGACATCTTGTTCGTGTCAACCAATAAAATATTATTATTGAGAATTTACCTCAGTCCATTGATCGGATTGGTGGAACAATTGAGTCGGTCTGGCAGTCCGCCAGATTTGTAAATGTTTTCATGGAAGAATTATTTCGAGTTATCTGTTCATCAAATATTCGGGAATTCTGTATTCTACTGGTCAAATCTTGGGAAAGAGGCCCATTTTAGAGAAAGAGAGACTTGTGTACCGTTATGCGGACACGAGATATATTGGCACTATGATGCCAGGGTTAATTAATAACCCTTATGATGCTAGCATTCATATTTTTATATTATATTGTTGATAGCGTATTGTAGCCGTGATCGGGCGAAGTGCGATATCATTGGAGGACGGTATTCCCGGTCGGATAGTTGATCGCCCCACCGAGATACCGAGAGGTGGAAGACCAGTTTATTCTTAAATCATGAGTCAACAGAGTTATATCAATTGAGTCTTTCGAGAATTCTAGTTTCGAGATGAGTATTGAGTTTTTGCGAGTATTCTGCTTTCAAGATGAGTACTGAGTCAGAATCCAGATTTGTGATATTCTATTAATTTTGAGAAATCTTATTATATTTATATACCGAGTAAGAAGAGAACTTGCTGAGCACTGTAGTTGCTCATTCTTGCTTTACAACATTTTTATTCAGCTATCAAGAGGGAAAAAGGCGAGACGTCCAACCAGGGATCCAAGGGAAAGGAGAAAGCTCCAGGCTATGCTGGCGGGAACTAGAATGTCTGGCTGGAATCTTTATCTACCTACTTCTGTAAACATATGTAAAATATTATCCCGAGATGTATTATGTCGTATGATAATAATGTGTGATACTGATCTTGGATTTGCGGAGTGGGACACTTATGCTCCGTTGTATTATATATTTTGCTTTATTACTGCGTAACTTGTGCTACAGGATATTGAGACAATGTGACGACCCGGGTCTCCGGTCAGGGTGGATCTGGGGACGTCACAAAGTTGGTATCAGAGCCTTAGTTATATTTTTAGGAATCGTACGAGCCTTAGAGTATAACCGGATGCGAGAATTTAGAGATGTAATACGAGCCTAGAACTATAACGCGACGTGAGAATTTAGAGATATATTATACGATGTTGAGATTTTGACGCTAAGCGCCTTACGCCTTTTTATATATATATTTATAGGCATATCTAGTCGATTGAAACCTGATCGAGGTTTTTCGTACTTTTGTAGATGTCTACTTCCAGACCAATTGACTTTCGTTCTACTCGAGATAGACTTCCTACACCTTATTCACATGGACCCTAGTTCCCAATTAATTTAAGATAGGATGCCTAATTTCCCATTATAAATGAGATCGGATGATACCTTACTGAGTTTCCACATTTTGTAAATGTTGTCAATACCTTTACCGGAGTCTACGAGTGTCACTTTTATTCGAAAATCGATAGTCGATCCTAAGAGCTTACTGTGTGCTAGGAAATCGTTCCTTAAGTAACTTCCTTAACAATGATTATCGGTGATTTTTATCATTCGAATTTACTCAGGCAATATCTATCCTATTTGAAAGGACCTATATTGTTCAAAGGTTCATTTTCAGAGCGTCATGTACTTCTCTAAATATAAAACTCTTTCATATCCCTTCCTATATTTGTCACCCTTTGTGATACTGAGATGAACAACCCTACTTATACAGGGGAAGACTGTCTGTCTCTGTGATAGAAGTCTGGTGGGACGCCACCATTTGTACTGTTGATTGTTAATTAGAGTACTAAAGGCTGGCCACCTTGTGTACCCTGACGGTTGTCCTAATGATACATGCAACAAAACAAATGTTCGATGATCATAATGATCTCTCAGCTAATCCTTTCATAAAAGATTCTCACCATCAAGAATCGAGTGTGCACATGTGTTGTTTAATATCTATTCCTTATGAGTTATCTCTATTCAATGTTCTTATGGATCCTATAATGATTGGGGCCTAAGAATTCTAATGTGGTATACGAAAATTTGAAAGTGATGAAACTTCTCTTCCAGAAATGGAAATTTCAACAACTCAAGTCGGAGTGACAATTTCTAAATAGAAATAGACCTGATGCCCAGCCCGTTGGGTAGTAACCTTTATTATCTCTACTAGACTAGTATGTTGGTTAGATACTTTTACGATGTGCTTATTATCAGCGACCAGTTTGTGTTCAGTACCATGACCTGGACTTTACCAGTATGGAACCTTATCAGTATTATATTGTGATCTGCTATAGTACCGTTATCTCATTTTGTTTATTATAGATCTGTGTTATATCAGAATAGCCTGTCAGAATAATTTCCATATTACCCCTGAATTAGTTAACAATTTTCTTTCCGATACTACGGCTTAAAAAGAATTTTCGAGAACCAGAGATTTATGATGATTGAATTTTTGAGAACCGCCATTTAAATTGAGATAAATCTTCACGAGTATCTAAAATCATTTTATATCGAGAAATAAGATCAACTGCTTATAAAGAGACAAGGGAGGGTTGTGATTGTGAGTATTGTGAGGAACCATAAATTTTGACCGAGTAGATATTTATGAATACCAATTTCAATTGTGCCAGCAATGGTGTTTGAGAATTGCATATCCGAAACATAACATACCTTATTGTTTTCGCTCTTATAGAAAAAGATGCCACCAAAGAGAGGAAGACCCGCAAGAAATCCTCGTCCTCAACCCGAGGTGAATCCAGAGAATGAGGTTCCACCTCAGAACCAAGTTCCAAACCCGGAACCACAACTCGCTCGAGATCCCAACCAAGAAAATAACCCGATGAGTCTACTTATGAACTTTCTTATTCAGCATACCCAGAACCCTCAGAAAATTGAAGAGAAGTTAGTGGGTGAGTTGGTTTCTGTTGGTACCAGTGATGATATGGAAAAGGTTTATGCCTCTTTACCTGATTTAGGTGAAGACCTGGGTGGTGTTGCTTCTGATCCTGTTGTGAACTGATCCTTTGCTTGCATGTTTTGTGCTACTGATTGCTGATACTTGTGCTTAAAAGACTGTTTTGATTATCTCTTACTGAGAATTATCAGCCTGTGGTACTTGATTTGCTATGACTTTTGTTGTTCTATGATGTTGCTTTCTACTTGGAATAAGACCAATGCAATCAAGTTCTCTATAAGTCAGTGAACCACACTGATTAAATTGGAACTCTTTTGATGTATATACAAATTGCATTGACTAAAGTTTGCTTACTGCACTTGTTTTAGTTATATATGTACTTAACTTTTGGATAATTATCACTGCAAATCTGACATGCCATTCACTAAACATGAATTAGCTCAGAATAGATAAGAAATGCATAAGAAAGTGGAATTATATTTGCTATTCTATGTTGAATGCCTGCAATAATGTATTACTTGGATACATGGCCACAAATATGACCTCTTTACCTACTGTGATCTCCCTGTGAATTATTGGATAATTACACAAGTTCATTTTATCCTTTAGTTTGGTTGTATGGCATCTCTCTATACAAATCTGATCTTATCTAGTACTATCAACTGTCTAAACTTGATCCATCAATAATGAATATTGTGCAAGTTACAACTATGCTACAATATGTGAGAATCTCAAATACTTGGTCTACAATGTAAAATCTAAGTGAATTATCTAGATTTCAATGTTGAATTCTTGTTGGGACAATAGAACTTGAGTTTTATAGTATGCAAAAGTAATAAAGTATTCCTGGAGATTGATATGAATCAACATTTGTTATTGCTGTTTAGTAAAGGAAAATAGTACTCAGAAAAATCTATTAAAACTGCTTATCAATGAATTCTTATACTCGCAAAACTGGATAACTTTAGCAAATGGTTATAATGGTAAGAAAACTGTGCATTTACAATTGATTATCTTATCAGAGTTCTTAGTATTATGAACTTGCAGCTTGTATATGAAGAACTGACTTATTGATCAGCCTTCAAACCGTTTCATTTGAACATTCTGTTTGCATACGAAAAGATTTATGTACGTATAAGACTAAATGATTTGAGACTATGTAAAATAATTCTTATTTGTATATCAAGAAAGACTATTCAGACAACATTCACGATTATTCTTGTACTTTTAATTCTGAGTAACTTGCGTTATAATTGTATCGTTTATGGACTGAATATTTGTCAAAAATTCTTGTACTAAACGTTAATTAGAACAACGTTATAGATAGAATCGTACCAAGTGAAAATAGTTGAATGAAACCAGTTATTACATTTTCGATTACTAAGAAAACAAGTGATTAAAATGCTATTTGTACGAATCATGATTGCAAAACTAAGAGCAACACAGATCGACAAAAACGATTGAAAATCATAAATATTTGATATTACATCAAATAAAAATGAGAAAAACAAAACTCTTTGGTACTACACCAAAAGAAAAAATTTTTACGATTCATTTACTAAAATAAAAAGAAATTTTCGTAATTAAATGAACGATTAAAAGACGAAAAGGGGAAGGGAAAGAAATTCTGTAATCTTTCAAGGGGAAGCAAAATTTTTGATAAAACATCAAAATTATAAAAGGAGAAGAGAAAATTAATCGATATTACACCAAGTTATACTGTTACAAAAAGGGGAAGAAATAAGGAAAGTGAAAATGAGTTTGATTCAAAACGAATCATATTTAAGGGAAAGCACAAATTTTTGATAAATACATCAAAAAAAATTATACAAAAGCTTACGAGGAAGATATAAGGGGAAGAGAAAATTAAATTTTTGGTAATATACCAAACAAAAAGGGGAAGAGAAAATTAGACCCCAAATTTAAAATTTTTAAAATTTCCTATATGTCTAAAGATATTTATCTATCTCATAGGTTGTTTTGCAGGAATCAGTAGTGGGATTTACCGAGTGCTTCGAATCGAGTCTAAAAATATTTTTCAAACTCATGCATACACTAAGGGGAAGCACACACGGGTAAATTTTTAAATTTTATGTTTTGTTTGGCAAATACCAAAAAGGGGAAGATTGAAAGGATATCTTCGATATATTATTTATTTTGGTATTTGTATGATTTAAACATAAAATTTAATTACACTTAGTTATCCTCTCCACTAGGCCATTTAATTTAATTGATTCTGTCAAAGGTCAAAAGTCAATTCTAGCAAATATCTATTTTTACTTATAAGAGATATTCTATTATTGCGAAAAATTAAAATTATATTTTTATGGAATATATCTCTACACCAAGGCAATAAAGATCGAACAAGAAATATCGAGATTTTATATTTTTTAGATCTTCGTTGCAAAATTGATAAGGTGACAGGCTTGAACAAAGAATATTCGAGGATTAATATTCTTTAGAGAACTCGTGCTACATTTAAAAGCGATCTGTTTCTATTCAAAAATATTCCGCCTTCGCACTCAAAATATTTTTATCTTCAAAGAATATTAATATTCAGTGGTAGAATAATAATGCTCATTTTTATCTCGTGCTAGAAATATTTAAAGTGATTTTTCTCCCACTTCTTAAATTTATTCCATTTTTCGGAGAAAATTATTTTAAATACTCAAAAATATTTCCTACACTTTCAATATATTTTATATATTAGGAAATATATTCTAAGTATTTATTAAAATCAAAACATTGGTCAAAAGAGGTATCTATTTCACGGAAAGACCAATCGTATTTTATTTGAAACCCAAACCTGATTTAATCGAATTAAATCCAAATAAAATACTTCCACTTGCTAGAATGACTTGAAACTTGATATGGGTCACTTAAATATTATTTTATATGCATGGTAAAAGTTTCGTAAATTTCTGAGAATTTTAGTCCGGGCACGAAAATCGAGATAGTGGGTCCACGTTTGACCACGTTTGACCAAGTCAACTTTGACCATTATTTACCAAACATTCTAGAATTCCATTTTATAATATTCCTAAGTGCTTCATAATTTTAGAATTATTTATTTGGTATTTTCGTATTTTTCGGGTATTTAATTAACGATATATGTTACGTATTTATTCGTTAATTGATACGAGTACGATACATTAAATAAAAGCCCAAACACAGCTGGGATACTTTACCACAAACCACTCCAAAGAAACACAAAACCACCCCCAACAAACACAATACCACTTTCCACCTCATCAATCCACACCTTTTCAATCTCAACCACTCTTTTTACTTTAAATCTCAACCACTCCTTCCGCCCAACTCCTCCTATAAATAAACCCCTTCCCCCAACCATTTTCAATAAGCTAAAGAACCAAATAATTGCTGAGATTTTTGAAGTGTGAGCTCTCTCAATATATCCAAACACTCTCTACACCCACTTCATCTCAAAAACCTTCTCTTTCTTATATATACTTATATATATACAAGGTTTTTGTTCCATAAAGCTTAGTTCCTTCAACCAAGCTTTCTCCCATGTAGCAAGCTCATCTACCACTACTATCCGGCCTCCCAAAGGGCTGCCCAAGTTCGACCATAAGCCATAATCCGGCCGAACCTCCGGCAAATTTTTCCGGCAAACTTTTCCGGTGATATCCAAAATTGGTAATATTTTAGCTTCATATCCGAGTCTTAACCAACCATATTTTTATACATATAAGAGCTATCTATCTTCATCTTCTCTTCATCTTTGAGCTCTTATATCGAATCTCAAACCGAGACCATAAAATCAGTACAAGGATTAAATTTCGAACAACGATTCGAAGTATTATAATACCTCAAAAAGAGGTTATATTTGACGACGGTCAAATTATTACATCGAGCTTGATTTGATTCCCTTCTATCACCTCTAGTGTTCCGGGGGTAAAGAATCTAAAATCCTTAATTAAAACTTTAACGCACTTACTTTAGCCATTAATATTTTATTGTTTGGTGGTGTGTTTAATTACTCGTACGTGTGTGTTTATCTTTAACGCGTAATAGCATGACAAAAGCCGTTTATATATTTTCCGCATTTTTAGCTTCTCGTCCTCACACTTGTGAGTGATTTTACTTTCCGCACTAATCTTAACGCGTAATAGCGTGGCGAAAGCCTTTTGTATATTTTTCGCACTTTTTATTCTCGTCCTCACACTTGTGAGTGATTTTACTTTCCGCACTTTTTCTTCTCGTCCTCACACTTGTGAGTGATTTTACTTTCTGTATTTTTTCTTGTCGTCCTCACACTTATGAGTGATTTTACTTTTCGCACTAATTTAACGCATAATAGCGGCCCTCGTTTTATCCTATAGATAAGCGAGTTACTTTTCTGTACGTGTGTGTTATATTTGTGTGTGGTGTTTATTTGACCAAATCATATTAAAGTGCAAATTGTTAAAGTAATATTGTAACACTCTCGTTTAAATATATACGTATAGTCTAAAGTTGACTATATCGAACGAGAAGTTGTTTATCAAAGATCCTTAAGCTATAAAGCTTTTACAAGGACTTGATTTATACATTACTTCGAAAATAGATGTATTTTCAATAAAGAAGTAATTGTAAGTATACTTCGACATTTACAAAAAGTCGAACCAAAGTATACGATTATAAACCTTATAAGCCTACGAGCTTAAAGGGCATAATCAATATTTACAAACTCCAAGATATATTTAAATCTTTTTTTAAACGGAGTATTGTATTGAAAGTATTCTTCGATCTACAAGTCATATCGAATAAAGAATACACATAAAGTCATAAGTAAACAAAGCTTATTGAACTTATTTTTATTTAATATTTGTGTAAGAATATTATAGTCATCCTAGGACATATTAGTCCAAAACCTCTCTATATTACGGTTTGTTTCGTAGATATTGTTTTCTAAGTTTTGCAGTGAGGTGAAGTTGAAGTGAGGTGATTCTCGTTCTAAGACCCAAGTCCTAGGCACTAGCAGGGAGTTAGTGGCCTTTGCACCGTGAAGAAGAGGAAAGACCCAAGACCTTTCATCTAAGATCCAAGACCGGCAAAAGCGAGGAATTCAAAGACTACACCGAGGGTTCTACATCAACTTTGAAGAAGTAGCGGGGAGTTGCTGTCTAAGATAAGTTGTGTAGGTTTTCACAAAGACTTTGAGGGTGTAACAGGGAGTTACGACCCAAGACGAGTCTTGTGGGTTTTTATATTTATTGTGAGGTAGTATCTTGGAGATACATGCCAAGACCAATATTTATTGGGTTGTAAAGGCTTCTCCGCCTACTAAAGGAGCGAGATATTTTTAAGGGAAAATCTCGAGTCCGGAGAGGAGCTCGGGGACTGGAGTAGGGGTGAGCGAATCAATTAGGGGTTGCGCCATCGCGAACCAGGATAAAATCTCCTGTGTGGTATTTTCTTCCCTTGTCTTTTATTTCTGCACTTATAAATTGCATAACGACTCGGTAACAGTTTTAAAAAGGGAAAATTATTTTAAAACGCCATAATAATTTTTAAATTGGATATTAAGCTATTCAACCCCCCTTCTAGCTTAAATTAGCCCTTTTACGGGACCTTACACTGAACGACAACCACCATATACACAGACCAAATCAAAACGTGGAGGTAGAACAATGCACCAAGCAGAAAATACACAGCATAGATTTGCTAGAGCTAAAATGAAATCTGCTAAAGCTAAAAAGGAGTCTGTCAGGCCTAGAAAGGAAAGAAAGGAAAGAGCAAACAGACCTCCATCACCATCTGTTGTTGAAGATGAGTCTACTGAAGAGGAAGTGACAGTTGATGTACCTCAATCTAAGAGGAGAAAGTTGATAGTTAATGAATCTGATGAAGAGTTGAATGTTGAAGCTCCAAAGATGATTTCTAAAGAGATACCTGCTGTTGAGATAAATGCTGCAGAGGAAGCTATACAAACATCTGAAAACGTACAGATGGATGTGGACAACAGAGATGGTTCTGCTACAATGGATGATTTTGTTGAGACATTCATTCCATTCTCGAATCACATTGATGTTCCTACTTCACCTATTGCTGCTAATTCTGGAGAAACTGGTGCAGTTGATCAGCCTACTGTACTACTTGATGAAACAATAGCATCACACACTGAGCTATTCTCTGATGCTCACCAGGTTTTTGAAAAAGGTGAAGAAGTTGGGAAATCAACCAAGGCTATACTTTCTGAGCATATGGATGTAGTTCTTGAAGTTGCAAAGTCTGTTGATAAGATTGTTGAGGCTGTAGAGCAACCTGCAGAGCAAGTTGATGTTGAAACTGCAGAGAATGTTGTAGAAACTGTTGCTGAAAATGTTGCAGAGCCTATTGATCCAGTTGAAGATGCAACTGCTGATGCTGAAGATGAAGGAAGTGCAGAGTCTAACTCTTCTCAGAGTATACCAGTACAAACTGATGCAAAGCACACACCTTTTTCTCAACCTTCACATCAATATGACATTGAAGCAGAATATTTTGCCAAGTATTTGAAGGATTGGTATAAATCAGATTGCATTTTTAATACTGGAAGAGCAGCTAAATTTGTGCATCAATCTGCCAAAAAGATTTCAAATCCTAATATTCTCTCAAATCTTCAAGCAACTGTTGTTCAAGTTAAGAATTTGAATGAAAGGTTTGATGAGTCTCAAAAGGCAATTACTGATCTGAGAGCTGATGTTGTTGCTCGAGACATGAACATGCAGAGAGATAATCAAACAAAGTTTTAGACCTTTTCTAAAGCTCAATAAACTCTGTTTCAAAGGCTAGGTCAAGTTGAACAGAATCAAACTATCTTGTCTGGTAAGATTGATTCTATTGGTACCTCCTTGGAGCTGATTACATCAATTTTGATTCCTGATGATGTCAAAAAAGGGGAGAGAGTTGCTAAGTCTAAATGCAGGCAATCTCAAACTCTGACTAAGAAGGATGATACTGAAGATGGAGGAGGAAATGACAAAGGCAAGAGATTAATAGCTGATCAAAATCTAAGTCTGAGATCTGGCAAGTCTTCTAAATCAAAGTCTGATGGAATAAACACTAATGCTCAGGGTACTTCAAAAACCAGGAGTTTGTTATTTACTGAAAATCCACAAATTGATGAAGAATTGGCTGCCATATTGTTTCTAGAAGAAAATGAAGAAGGAGTTACCATTGAAGACATTCAAGCTGAAGAAAAGAATCTACAAGAAGAACATCAGAAAGCTTTGAAGTCTAGAAAATTCAAGAAGCAAGAAAAAGCTCTTAGGCCTGTTCTTAAAGGCATTGTTATTAAGGAAAATGTTGGTGCTGATCAAAGGTCACAATTGTCTAGGAAACCAACAGAAGCAGAGGCTAAACAAAAGCTGAAAGGCATTGTTGAAGAAGGGAAGGTTTTAAAGAAAGTGAATTCAACCTCTATTGCTACAAAAGTTGTACTGAAACCTTTGTCTACCTAGATGCAAACGGTTTTTGGAAAACCAACACTTCATGATCCAACTCTGATGACTGGAGGTACTACTGATTTTCTATATGGCAGAGCCTTAATGGGTAAGCTAGGAAGAGATAAAGATGGCTTGGGCTCACATAGAGAAAATAGGATGAATACTGGTCCTAGAGATCCTTCATCACTGGCTGTTCCAGGTCTTGGTGTTACACAGGAGAGTTTAGATAGACTAGAATCAGTGTAGTTGATTCATCAAAAGAGCTTAGAGAAGGATTTTCTTCTGTACTTCATGGCTGATGGGACTGTGTACAAAATTGGTGAGAATGATCTTGATTTGAAGCTATGGGAGGAAATAGAATATGTTCTATATATCTTCAAAGTGAAAAATTGAAGGACTCAGCTAGCTGCAAATGTGCTAAGAAAGAAGATGCTGCATAATTTGGCAGTTAGAGGTATAAAATACAACAGTAAGAATGTCCCAAAGTATAGAGATTATCATGGGAATATTGTTGAGATGAAGAAGAATAGTGCTAAACTGAAGACAGATCTGGGTATAACAGTTCTTGATTTTAACTCAAAGTCAGAGAAAGCACAATTCATCAGACTGGGTAATGAAATGAGAAGAAACAAAATCTGTTCTTTGAGATCTGCTATCTACCAAACTGTTGAAGATGATCCTAAGCTGAAAGAGATCAAGGAAGTTATGCAGACAGAACTTGAAAATGCAGAAATAAGATTACTTATAGACTATCTCAGATCAACACCAGATGTTGAGGAAATTAAGGAATAAAGCTCTGTAAGATTTTTTTTTTTTTTTTTTATAGATTTTGTTAGATAGATGTTTAAACTCTATTTGTATATTAAACACTGTATTTATTTATTTGTTTTGACATCATCAATTATTGTAAACTTGTGCATTTTTGCTAATGAACAAGTTGGGGGATATTGTTAGATATAATTGATGTGAATATTAATCAGTGTTTAAGTGTTACAGTTAAATATCAGAGTTTAGCTGGAAGCAGTCACAGTTTAGTTAAACGCTGACAGATGGAAGCTCGACAGAGTTTGTTAAACTCTGTCTGGAGGAAGCGTCTACTGGTCAACAGTGTTTGAAGAATTATTGAAGATAATTATTGAAGCAAAATCTTTGTAGATTGGATAGCTGTCAAAGAGATTGAGTTGATTAAGGAGACGTGTAGCAATCGTAAATGATATCAATTGTATAGCTAATTTATAGGATTATCAATTATCGATTGTATAGCAGCTTTATATCTTATAAATATAGTTAGTTTAACCCTACACTACGCCATAAGTGGGCTACTGTAATGCTTTTTTGTAAGCGTTACACAAATAGTGTTACAATAGCTAGTAAAGTTCATACCTATTGTAACACCGCTCGATTGGTGTTACATTAGCCATATATCTAGTGTTACTCTGAAATTACGGTGTTACGTGAAATGTAACACAACACCGTGGTGTTACAATAGGTAATACTAGTTTTTGAATTTTACTATTTTTTTAAAATTTTTAATACTAATATTTATTTTTTTAATAACTTTTAATTAATAAATCTATTACTCTTTAACCCAATTTCCGGAAAATGAAAACCCTCTTTTATTTTAAATTAACGAACTCTTTATTTGGATTAAATATTAATTTTAGAAATTCATATAATAATAATAAGTACTAATTTTAGCATGTTACTTTGTACCTACTATAACATTTTGTTTTTTGTGTTACCTTAGCCACAAATGTGATGTTACTTTAGCTTTAAAGTGTTGGATGTTAGCAACATACATGATATGTTACCTTAGATCATTAATAAACTCAATTTTTAATTTTTTAACAAAAAAATTGTTTAATTGTTTAAAAATCACATTTACCTTTAAAATATTTCATTTTTTTATAAAATTTAAGAGTTTACCAAGTAAATGAGTTTTTATTTTTAAATATCAAAGTATTTAATTATTATTTTTAGATTCTATTTATTTATTAAATTTAAAATGAAAAATTCTTAAAAAATCAAAATTTAATAAATATATTTATAACAATGTTGATTAATGAATGGCACACAGATCGATGAAATTTGTAAGCTGGCAAAAATTAGCGCCCAAACTAAAAAATTCAATCTTTTTACACTGACAAAACTCTCACTCTCTCCTAAAACTCTCTCTCGGCCCTCCCATCTCTCTCTCTCGTAAAACTCTCTCCCTCTCTCCTAAAACGCTCTCCCTCAATTTCTTTATAATTTCTTCATGTTAGTGTTTAATTGGGTTCAATTCATGGCTTCTCAATTGATTGGGGCTTCGATTTGAGGCTTGAATTTCTTCAATTTGGGGCTTTTTCTTTTCTTTTGCTAAATCATTTTGGGGCTTTTTCAAATTAGGGTTCTTCGTTTTGAGTTGAATCAATTCGATTTCTTCACTCATTAGGCTTAAACTTCAGCTGAAGTACGCAACCAAGATTGGTTAAAATCTAGAGATGTAACTGATCTTAGAGGGGAACCAGAAGAATATCCACAATTCGAAAAACTGGGTAATTGCCTGATTGACTATTAAACTGGTGGTATTGTATATTGAATGAGGAAGATACTCGATTCATGTAACATGTTGCTATTAAACTGGTGGTATATTGTATTGCAGAGTTGGTTCATACTTCGATATTTGATTATCACTTGAATTATGTTGTTGAATATTACATGTTTTACCTCTGTCCTGCATCTAAACTTTTGCACCGCATCCTAAAGTTCTCCAATTATTCCTTGAAAGTAATTAAAGATCTAGCTCTAGGCGTAAGTTACACGCTCTGCTTTGCTCTTTGGCACATTGCGTTGTAAATTTAGGGAAGAAAATGACATGTTTATTGAAATTATAGTGCAGATGTATATGGAAGGAAGAACATAGGATGAGAAACAGAAGTTATGTTAAGGCTCACATCTATTTGCTCTTTCTATTTTCTCTTAAGTTTTACTTTCAACTAATATAGACCATACATGTTGTGTGGATCTGTCATCTTACCACACGGCACACACCACTTTTCTTAAGCATCTAATTCCTTCTCTACCATATCTGTTGTCGTTCTTGTTGGCGAAAGTTGAAATTTCAGACAATCAAGATACATATCTCCCTCTACATGTGGCCTTTCTTTTGGACTCCGAATATACAATGAAATGGAGTTATACTTTTTAATGTCTGAAAGTTGCACTTGTATATCACATCTATTTTTTTGAGGTATAATGCTTAGGTAACTAAGTATATGTTCTTAACTAAAATGACCTGCCAAAGCTATAATTGAAATCAAAACAAATTAAGGCAATATTTGAAATCTATAGACTTATATCAGAAGATTTGCACAGAATAAATGAAGCGAAGTCCTTATAATTGGTGCTTTTATTGAAGTTACTGAGCACAAACTAGCGGAGATCCAAAGTGCAGGATAACAAAAACTATGGAACGAGATTTTGTTGATGAATTTAATGTAATTCTTTTGCTTCTGTATTGAATGTTCGTATGCTTCTTTAGTGATCTGTTACTGAAAGCTAATATACCAGTAATGCTACAAAAGAAAGGATTTCATTGTCCTGTGCCTAGTTTATATTAGAAAAGATCCAGATAAAGCTCAAGGCCGTTGAGCTCGCCTTCAAGTTGCAATTCCAGATCTGCTAGCAGCAAGTGATTGTGGCATCATGCGTCTACTAGATAAGCCAGCGGACCAAGCAATACTGAAATGTATATCCTCCTGTTATTTTCATCTTCACAAATATAATTTCAAATTGCAGTTGCTCCGAAAGAATTACGTTTGCTGCCTGTGTGTTAAAATTTCACTATCCATGCTCTACATCTCTTACATTAAATTTGGAAATTTTACTTTAAATTGCAGCTGTTGAATCAAGTTGCTCCCAACCTACGAATCAATTAATTGAAACTAGTGAAGAAATTCGTAGTCCATACATATGTGTGTTGGTCGATTGATAGCTGTAATAAAGCTGATTAGCTGGTTCCGGGTATTGCTAAAAGTTCTGAGTTTTTTTTTTGGACCCATAGTTTCTTGTTAATAAAAGTTTTTACTTGTTCTAACCGGGAAATATTTAGTCATTTATGCTCTGTTTTTTTAAAGAAATGATGTTTCATTTATGCTCCGTCACGAAGCTGTCAATACATACTAAGCTGTCCAAATTCAGATGTAGCGGAGGCAGAGAAGCAAATTCGAGCACACGGGTTTTTTCACTTGGTTTTATTAGTTTTGTTGTAGGCTTCAATACGGTTCCAGGGCTTTGATATTTAGGTATTATCCTTTTTCCATAAACACTTGAGGTTTTTTCGAACGTGTCATGTGTTCTAATACTGTAAATAAAAAACCAAAAACTCTTTGCAGGTGATTTATGGTGCTCAGGTATGTCATTCAGATACAATCAGTTATTTAAGTTAATAGCAACAGTGACTTACCTTGCCTACAATTTGTTTCATAGGTTTTTAATCAACATCAAACTTGAACTTTTGATGGCACATAGGTTTTAGGTTTAGTCAATACGTCAAGTCATCAAAGATTGGAACAGTAAGGAAAAAAAAATGAACACTGTATAAGATTAATAGGCATAAACTAGCGACCAATTTGAATACTGCATAGTAGAACAACAAGACCGTTTTTCAGAATCCAATACAGACTGAAAGCTAGAATTACTGCAGATAAAAAATTATCAGCTACCTCATATAAAAACATACCCATTACTAGAGTTAAAACACCACAGCAACCTTGCTTGCAAGAACTTGCTCACGTCTCTCTATACAACTAAACGGGAACCAGCCTGCTTTACCCTGGCATTCACCTTCAGCCCAACCATTGTTTGACACCTGACAACACAAAGAAATTAATCTTGTTTTGAAATGGCATTTGCTGAAATTTGCAATGGGGCAGGAGGAGCTTCTGCTCTTGTAAGCCATTTATAATTTTTATGCTAAGTAGGCCTGTTCATAATAACTGGAATGGTTGGACGAAGCTGTAGGATTTATATAGATAGTTTAATTATTGAAAGCTACTTGTTTATTGCAGGTCAGTTGCAATGGTTGGACGTTCGAAGCTGTGACAACATAATGCGTTCTTTCTCAGTGGCCAAAATCACATGTTTAACTTTGTGGTTGCCTTAAACATTTTGATGCTGTGAATTTTCTCCGTTTAACTTCTTTTTGATTGTATTGGTGGGATTTTGTATGCTGTAACTGGTGGATTAGGATGTTTTGGGAGATTTAGTATGTTGATTGTGTAATGTATTGGTGAATTGGATTATTTTGGGATGTATAATAAATATGCAATTTTATTCAACTTTTTTCACGTAAAATTTTATGATGTAATATAAAATGTAACACTTAATATGTGTTACAATTGCCCAGTATAGTGTTACAATAGAGGCTGGTGACGTGTACACAGTGTGCCACGTGGCGCAACATGTGTTGCCACGTGGCCACGTGGTGCCATGTAATGCCACGTATGCACATGGTGCCACGTCTGAAAAAATTGAACTGAGCTATTGTAACACTCAAAATGTGTTACAATTGGGCCCCTGGTGTTACAATAGGTGCCTATTGTAATACTTTTGCTACTGTTACAATAGAGAAGAAAAGCGTTACATTAGGGTACCTATTGTAATGCTCGTAAACGTAACGCCTCCTGGTGTTACAATAGATCTAATGTAACGTTTTTCGGGCCTATTGTAACATCAGAGAGGCGTTACATATGCCCATCTATGGCGTAGTGCTAGAAGGGTATCATGCAACGCAATATCATTCATTGTAACCTAAGCAGCTCTCTGTGATATTTACATCACTGAGAGATGAGTTATTAATTTCAAAACAGTTTTTAATTGTTTAAACGTGTCTTTTCTTGTTAATCTGTCATACAATCTTGATTATAATTGTGTATTTGGCCTAACATAAATCTTTTGAAACTATTCTTTGCACTCGCAACTTGGTTGCTATTCATCAAATTGAGTCTTTGTATTACTTCCTCATCATTCGAGGGGTAAGATTGTTGGAACAAGTCGATATCCATTAACAAGCAACAGCTTGGGAAATATTGGTGAATTTTTCTTTCCAACTAGATACGACTACTTCGTGGAGTCCTATCAACAAGTATTACACTTGGGGAAAGGGGGACGTGCTTTACATTTTAGAGTCATGGATTTATTCGAACTAGGAGTATTTGCGTAAGAGGTTATGGGATAGTCCATCATTGAAACTTTGTGTAAGAGGTTGTGCGACAGTTCATCATTGTAAACTGATATAAGAGGCTGTGGGACAGTCCATCCTGGAAATGGGGTCCGAGTGGCGCCGACCCCGACTAAGCCCAAAGATGGCTAGGTAGATCCGGCGTATGGTGGTATCCATATGTTCTTCCTTCTACATGTAGAGAAACAAATTTTGAGATGCACGACCTGCGACTAATCATCGTAAGGTGGTGACATCCGGCGCGACATACTCCAGCATTGGTTCATCATCCAAATCTAATTATTTTCTGCAACATGAAGTATCACTCATGCTGACAGGATTTGAAAACTGTTCAGAACTAAAAATACCTCGTAACTTCATCGTTTATATTATATTGGCACTATGTTCGTTAATGCATGGCATACGGTTTCAATAATTCTTTTGGACTGTTATATATATTATTGTTCAATATACATTATTGTTGGTGGGCTATTGCTCAGCTTTGCTTTATTATTTATATCACAACAACAGCTAGGTTTGATGGCCCGCGTAAGGCGCACTCGGTGCAAGCAGGTGACTCCAGTCGTAGGACTACTCGCTGATATGGTTGCTGCCATTGCTGAGGTAGACCGGCAGCTTTTGTTTTCAGCCTTAATTATATGTGTAATTAATGTTAATCAACGGCAAGAACTTTTAAACTTATGTTGTAATCATTTTGGGTTGTAATAACTTATACTTGTGGATCCAATAATTAGAAGACTTATTTCAATTTCATCTCTAGGACTATAACTGTTTGTGTGTGATGTGATATTATTGCGGGGTCGTAGCATGTTACTTATTTATTATAAAATCATTTATCCAAATCACTTTGTTTTTGAATTCTTGTATGTTTATTTGGTTTTAGGCGTTCACACAAGGGTTGTTAGATTGAATAGAAAATTAGTAGTGCAATTTTTTTTTGAAGATGTGCTGAGAATAGTTTCTAAATGGATGATTAACTTTTAATTAATATTTGATAAAATTATTTAACTTCTTAGTAGTAATTTACACCCAGCCTAAATTATAACTACATTCTTGTCCTTAATTGGCTTGGTTTGATTATTTTTAATGTAAAAGATTATTTTCTATTTTTCCTATCGGTGCATCTGATGTTTTTGTTAGGCTTCCTAACTCTTACCAAACCTCACCAACCTCACCAACCATTCCAACCACCACCTACCACCTACTCCTATAAATACCCTCTCCTCCTTCATTATCAAATACACCACAATTCTCTCTTCTCTCTCTATATAACTGCTAGATAGTCCGTCTAGTAGGGGAGCCGGTTTAGCCCGCTTTCAAGAAGTGTCGGGATAGAAGGTCCTCGTGCCTAAACTATTCCTTAGGGTACTTGGGTCTGATTGTAACCATCGGAGGTGGTACCACTGCAGGGGTCTTTCTATCAGGTTGTGTGGCACTGTCCGGGTTGGAAGAGGGAGAGAAGGAAAGGTTGTCGGGAAACAGTGATAGGGGGAGGTTTTGAGATAAACACTTCAGTGAGTTGGGGATATACATAACAGGTATTGTAGGGCTGAATTTTTGTATGAAATTCAGGTACCGGATACCCGGATATTGTAATCTCTTTTATCTAGTGTGAAGTTGTTGCGCTTGTAGATGTAGGCTGGCCCGAACCACGTTAAATCTCTTGTCTCTTTTAATGTATTATTGGTTTGTTGCTTTCATTACTATCACGTATATTTGTGGGATCTAAGCACTCATATTTACCAAATCGCTTCCGCATTCGTCGGGGATCGGGCAGATTCCTAATAGTTGGCATCAGAGCTAGTTGTGTCTAAATTATTGGTGCCGAAGGAAAGTCGTTAAGAAAAGTGGTTGTCTATTTTGGCGCCGTTTTGACGGAAGTGCTCCCATTGTTTCTTACACTTACCTGGCAAATTGATTTAGTTGCTTGGATTGGTTTGTGTGTGCAAACGGAGATCATGGCAAGTATTGGAGGATTCAAGGTGACTCCATATGATGGTAAAGGAACTTTTACTCTTTGGAAAAGAATGGTAAAGGATATCCTAACCCAACAAAAGCTAGCAAAGGCTTTGAAGGGGTAGGAGGGAAAACCAACAGAGATGAGGGATGAAGATTGGGAGGATGCTGAGTCACAATGCATGAGTACCATCAGACTATGCATTGCTGGTAACATTATCAATAATGTTGTTGATGAAAGCACACCGAAGGAATTATGGTCAAAGTTGGAGACATTTTATCTCGGGAAGAACTTGACTACAAAGTTAAATCTTAAGCGCGGGTTATACAAGATGAAGATGGCAACTCAAGGCAATGTTATTGAGCACATGAATGTGTGTAATGGTATTGTTGATCAACTTCAAAAGGTTGATGTAAAATTGGAGGAAGAAGATAAGGCCCTTATTCTTCTTACTTCGCTTCCGGAGTCATTCGATCATTTGGTCACAACCATTTTGTACGGAAAGGACACGTTAAAAATGGAGGAGGTTTAGTCAGCACTTTTGTCAAATGCTGGAAGGAAAAACCAGGATGGTGACAAGGATGGAATGACAGTTTTGGCTTTGCGTAATCAAAATAATAGAGGAAGGGGTGTTGTGAGAGGATCTATCAATAGCAGGGGTAAATCCAGATATATTGAAAAGGGCATGCAGTGCTTTGGTTCCAAGGAGTGGGGTCATATTAGGCCGAATTGTCCGCTTAATAAGAAGGATCCAGATGCATCATTGGCTTTGGTTACTCTCGATTGTGAAGATGTTTGCACCGTCTTCAATCGAGGCACTAGTTCTCCAGGAGAATGGATATTAGACTCAGGGTCAACTTACCATGTATGTTCCGAGAGGGGGGCATTTTGACAAATTCCAAAATACAAAGAACAAAATAGTTTGTTTGGCTGATGGATCTACTTGTGAGATCAAGGGGACTGGAATTATGAAAATCAAAATATTCGATGGAATAGTTCGCAGCTTGAACGGGGTAAGATATGTGCCTAAGCTGAGGAAGAATCTAATATCTATCGGTCGATTAGCTTCAGAAGGCTACAGATGCTCTGTAGTAGGGGGAGCTATGAATATCAAAAGAGGCCATGTGGTTCGGATGAAGGGAGAGTTACGTGGGGGAATATATCGTCTGATTAGTACATGGCCAGAACGTACTAGAACTTCGAAAATCTGGTTATCTCATGCACGAGGGAAGAGTGACTTGAAGGATACTAGTGCGGTTGTATTGCCTTCCAGTCTAGACGATGGTGCAAAGACTGTTGGGATGAATGTTTGGTCGAAGGGCTTACACAAAATCAACGAGTAGTTGGTGTGTTGCAACTGCATATGGGCATCGATCAACATGAATCAAGTGAGCATTGAACCATGCAACAGATTGATTTGTTTGATATGCAGTTGGGGAGTAAATGAACGATTGATGGTCACACTTGTGTGTGTGATGGTCACACTAGCGTGTGTGATGGACTACATATGGGATTGGCCAACGTGAATCAAGTAAGTATGTGTGTATACAACAGATTGCTTCACATGTATGTAGTTGGACAAATAGAGGTCAAAGGTACACTTAGCAAGTGGGCATTTGAGAATGAATGTACAAACTAGGGTATTGTTTGGAGTCTTGGACTTGAGGGGAGTTTTGTCATAGGGAATGATACGGATCGAGGAAAAGTTGGAGTTGTGCCAATAGGGCGCAGGTATGGAGTGCAAGTGGAGAGTAGTCATTTTGGAAAGAGGGGGAGATTGTTAGGCTGCCTAACTCTTACCAAACCTCACCAACGTCACCAACCATTCCTACCACCACCTACCACCTACTACTATAAATACCCTCTCCTCCTTCATTATCAAATACACCATAATTCTCTTTTCTCTCTCTATATAGCTACTAGATAGTCCGTCTAGTAGGGGAGCCGGTTTAGCCCACTTTCAGGAAATGTCGGGATAGAAGTTCCTCGTGCCTAAACTATTCCTTAGGGTACTTGGGTCTGACTGCAGCCATCGGAGGTGGTCCCGCTGCAGGGGTCTTTCTATCAGGTTGTGTGGCACTGTCCGGGTTGGGAGAGGGAGGGAAGGAAAGGTTGTCGGGAAACAGTGATAGAGGGAGGTTTTGAGATAAACACTTCAGTGAGTTGGGGATATACATAATAGGTATTTTAGGGCTGAATTTTTGTCAGAAATTCAGGGACCGGATACCCGAATAATGTAATCTCTTTTATCTAGTGTGAAGTTGTTGCTCTTGTGGATGTAGGCTGGGCCGAACCACGTCAAATCTCTTGTCTCTTTTACTGTATTGTTGGTTTGTTGCTTTCATTACTATCACGTATATTTGTTGGATCTAAGCACTCATATTTACCAAATCGCTTCCGCATTCGCCAGGAATCGGGCAGATTCCTAATAGTTTTTTCATACGGTGAACGGCCAGCTCGAAGAGTGTTATAGACTATTAGCAGATGATGAGGACTCATCTTTTGCTAAATTGCTTAGGATGATCTACCAAAGTGCAAGCAGTTACATAACGATTATGTATAATATCTTGTACGCATCAATCTCCACATAATTCTGTTGTGTTTACTTACCCTTTATTAAAATGATAAAATGATAACGTTGAGATCAGTGAATGAATTGATGTACAACATTACTTACCCCTTTTTCAAATGTAAAAGAAAAATCTAGAATATTATTTACTTATTGAAGATTTTTTTGTACTTGTGCATCTTTGAATCTTTGGTGAGTGATCAATCCTAGAAATTCATGAATTTTTTAAAATAAAATAAGAAGATAAACATATTTTAAGGATCTCATACTCATAAAAAGTAGATCGCAGTGGGAATATAGATATCAAATTTGTCTAGAATTTTGTCTACATCTATATTCAAATTCTTAGATAAACATGACTTTTTTTCTAGAATCACACTAAAAACTTTTGCAATTTTTTTCTACCTTACTCGTTTGTAACTCCACTTAGAGGTGAACTTCCAATATCACTTTTCAAATACCTGATATGTATATTCTACTTTTTCTTTCATTGATGTTGTAAACATTTTTTTTTCATTGATAGATGGCCAAAACAACGTGCTTGCGAGAATTCGACAATTTGAGCGTATGGTAACTCATTTTTACCATACGCTGAATGACAAGTTCGGTTAGATTTTTAATTACATAACTAAATTAGATGGATTCAATAGAAAATCAGTAGTGCAATTTTTTTTTGAAGATGTGCTGAGAATAGTTTGTAAATGGATAATTAACTTTTAATTAATATTTGATGAAATAATTTAATTTGTTAGTAGTAAGTTACGCCCATCCTAAATTATAACTGCATTCTTGTCCTTAATTGGTTTGGTTCGCTTATTTATAATGTAAAAGATTATTTTCTATTTCTATTGTCGTTGCATCTGATGTTTTTGCATACAGGGCTTGGTGAACGGCCAGCTGGAAGAGTGTTATAGACTAAGTCCCAGATGATGAGGACTCATCCTTTGCTGAATTGCTTAGGATGATCTACCAAAGTGCAAGCAGCTACATAACGATTATGGATAATCTCCACACAATTCTGTTGTGTTTTAAAGTTAATCCTAGTACATACTTACTCCCCTTGTTCATCTATTTTAATTTTTATACATATTATGTTTATACTAGCCTGTAATTTTGTGATGTTTTATACATATTATTTTTTTTATTTACTATTTTTTAATAAAATATTGTTTTACTTTGTTTTTATCATAAAATTTCAGTTTGCATTAATTGATTATCGAAATGATTAAAAATATTTTATTTGAACATTTTCAGTTAATTGTATTTTTATGTTTAATCATATTCAATAGGTATAATATATTGCTTAATTACTATTCTTTTATTCACCCTGTTTACATACACATGATTTATCTTTAATTTACAATATTTTCTTAAAAAAAAATCAAATTTACCAATTTTTCTAACTCGTTTTTTTCATCTTAGTAATATCTTTGCATTTATTGGTTATTTAACCTTATAACTACACTCATCTCAAATACAACAAAGTTATATATTATATTATTCATAAATAAATGATAATTAAACATATATATTTTCTCCTTTATAAGTTTTATGTAATCAATATATATACCATTATAGATAAACATATCATATTTAAACATGTTTTCCCTTCATAAGTTGTATGTAATTAATATCCTTCAATACGCACTCCATAACAAACACCTTATATAACAAACAATAAAGAACACCTCATATCTAATTTATATAAGAGTTCCGTCATGGCACCCAATACAAAAAGTTATAATTTTTTTACCATTTATCCATCCAGCAAAAAAAAAATTTACTTTTCATGATGACGTCACTGATGACGTCATCATGAACAGTAAATTTTTTTTAAAAATTTTTTTTATTGTTTTTTGATGGATGGATAGAAGGTAAAAAAATAAAAACTTTTTGTATTGAGTGTCCCTGACGGGGCCATCGGATCTATTAGATCTAAGGTGTTCTTTATTGTTTGTTATATAAAGGTGTTGTGTATGGAGCAATGGCCTCAATACATACCTTCCA
This sequence comes from Saposhnikovia divaricata, assembly GCA_036435485.1. Lineage (NCBI taxonomy): Eukaryota > Viridiplantae > Streptophyta > Magnoliopsida > Apiales > Apiaceae > Saposhnikovia > Saposhnikovia divaricata. Next base: position 38,194,483 of record CM071595.1, read on the forward strand.
TGTTTATATATGTCATCGTCTTACGTAAATTACATAAACAAATAGCCATGATCACATATAAAATATATACGAAATTCATATACATAATCCCATTAATATGAGAACCTTCACTCCTAATATTATGAGATATGAGAAGGTCCACACAATTTTTAAATTACATTTAATCTCAGTTATTCATTTTAGTCCGTACTTAACCCAATTTCCCACGATAACCTCCTTTATCCCTCATTTTCCGGCCTACCTCTTTCTTCCTCTCTCTTACCAAACTCCCACCACCACCACCAATCCTGCTGCTACCATCATCAATTTTGCCATTTTTTTCTCCTATATTTCTTCATAAAATTTTAATCTTTCTCTTGATACATTTACACCGGTTGAAATTTGAAATTTGAATATCTATTTGAAATTTGAATTCGATTGTGATGATTATGTGATTTACTCTAACGAAGAGAAAATTCAGATAGCGTCAATTCGAACATGAATTTAGTGGTGATTTTGATTCAAACTTTGATAATTATTATATAAAGAAAGTGATTTTGATATGATATTTGTTATTACAATATAAATTATATGTAGTTGATAAACATTATTTATCTACATGTTTGTTACAAGTCTGGAAACCAAGGATAGCTACCAACGACCAGAAGTTATCTACTTCAACTAAAGGCTCCAGATTAACATTTATCTTTATACAACAAATAGATAGAAATTAGTACTACATTTTAGGAATGTATTCAATCTGTACTTGTACCATTTCCTATATATATACATGTAAATCATTTACTGAATAATATAATCAGTTAACTATTCTCGTGTATGTTTTATATGGTATTAGTAGTCACATCTTTTCTCTCTCAGTAGTCACACCAATGGCAGATACACCAAAAGAATCATCTCCCACATCCCCATCCCAAACAACCTCTTCCACGGCCACAAAATCAATTTCCACTGTCATTGAGGCCCCTGGAAAGACTGATCCTTATTCTATCCACCCATCAGAGAACCCTACTTCAGTTTTCTTCTCTCCGGTTCTCACGGGTGATAACTACTCAGCATGGGCGAAAGGGATATTGAAGGCACTCAACGCAAAAGGGAAAATTTGTTTTATTGATGGCTCCTTACCTTCACCAACTGATAAACATGAGTTGATGTACTGGAAACGTGCTGATGATTTAGTGGATAGTTGGATTATTAACTCTATCCACACCGATATTCGACCAAGTTGTCTCTTTGCTGAATCTGCTTTACAGTTGTGGACTGAATTACAGGTGCAATTTTCTTAGTCAAACCTTACAAAAATATATCAACTAAAATCTGCCATTGCTACCTTGAAACAAGAGGATCTTTCTGTGACTGTTTATTACACAAAAATCAAAGCCCTCTGGGCAAAACTCTCATCTATCGAGCCTTCTGCTCCTTGCATCTGTGGTGCGAGTAAACTCATAATTGATCGTGATCTTCGTGATAGGGCCATGGAGTTTCTCCAAGGCCTCGATGATCGGTTTTCCACCACTAGAAGCAATATCCTGTTGATGGAGCCTCTCCCATCTATAGTGAAGATTTTCAGCTTTGTTAAGCAAGAAGAAGCTCAACAATATCTCAATAACTCTGCTGTCCCGTTGGTTGAGTCTGCAGCACTGAATCTCAAGTTGTCTGATCATCGTTCTTCACGCGCTGGAAGTAATGCCAAGTGACAACGTCCATATTATGACCACTGTACTCGATACGGCCATACCAGGACTACTTGTTACCGCATTCATGGCTTTCCTGATCGCTCCAATGCTCCTGCCAATAACAATTCAAATAATTCTGATCGTCTTGTATCATCTGTTAATGCTGTTACACCACCTGCATCAACCTTCACGGTTGAACAGTATAGCCGTTTGCTAGCTCTTATCAATCAATCAGAGGACAATACTGCTCGTGTTAACCTTGCAGGTAATAATAATTTCCTTTCAGATACTTTAATCTTTAATTCTCAACCTATTCTGAATGAATCTATGTGGTATATCGATTCTGGTGCAACACACCATATATCTTATGATATCAATTCTTTTTCTTCTTATCAAGCCGTAACTAATGCTCTCACAGTGCAGCTTCCAGATGGTTCCTTCGCCAATGTTCAACATATTGGCACAGTGAATTTTTCTCCTCATTTTATATTACAGAGTGTTTTTCACATTCCTACATTCACATTAAACTTAATATCAGTCACTCAAATAACACAATCTTTAAATTGTGTGGCTTCTTTCTCATCAAGCACTTGCTTTTTTCAGGATCGCACCACGAAGATGGTGATTGGTAAAGGAATTCATATTTCTGGCCTCTATCGTCTTCAACCATTGGTAGGAATCAATTCAGTGAATAAAATATGTCAATCCCAGCCTATGGATATTTGGCATTGTCGTCTTGGACATTCAAGCGTAGATCGTCTCAAATTATTATGTAGTTCTTTTCCTTTTATTCGGTCATATTTTCATTTCCAGTGTAATGTTTGCCCACAAGCAAAAAAGACTAGATTACCATTTAATAAAAGTTTTATTTCATCTAGTTCTGCGTTTTCCCTTATATATACACTATGATATTTTGGGTCCATTTTTTATTTCTAGCACCAATGGTGCTCGTTATTTTTTAACGATTGTCGATGATTACTCGCGATGTACTTGGCTCTATTTAATGGACTCAAAGAGTGAGACATTTAAATTTATTCAATTTTTTCATACTTTCGTTTTAACACAATAGTGTGCACATATTGCCACGATTTCAATTGGCTCACAAACTATTCATCTCCCAGTTCTACAAAAGATTCAAACGGACAATGGCTCTAAATTTCTTTCTAACAAATTCCAAGAATGGCTCCATTCTAAAGGAATCCATCATCAACGTAGTTGCGTACATACTCCTCAATGAAATTGAGTAGTTGAACGCAAACATCGTCACCTACTCAATGTAGCACGCGCACTATGCTTTCAAAGAAATCTTTCCATCCAATATTGGGGTGAATGTCTCTTAATCGCTGCATATCTTATTAATAAAATACCAACCCCTTTGTTGGAGAATCTTTCTCCCCATGTAGTTTTACTTGGTTCAATTCCGAACTACCGTAATCTTCGCGTATTCGGTTGTCTTTGTTATGCCAAAAATACATCAATGGTCCATAAATTTGATTCAAGAGCTCATCCTGGCATTTTCATTGGTTATCCTTTTAATCATAAAGGATACAAAATTCTTGACCTTGAGACTAAAAATATTTATGTCTCACGTGATGTCGTATTTCATGAAACAGTTTTTCCTTTCAAAGATGTCCTTCCACTTGAACAAGATTTTTTACGTTTTGGTGAACCCACACAATATTATTATGATGATGATGTTTCACATGCAACACCTTCCATATCACCGTCAATCCCTCTTTCGGAGAAACCTGTTCATAGTAATAATGATATAACCTTATTTTCTCCTGGTTCTCCTGTTCCGAACTCATCACCTAACTCTGAGTCTATTGATTCTCCAGTTTCTTCCTCTATGAATAGACCTATTGATTCTCTATCTCCCCCTATACGTCCCACCCGCACGCATCGTCAACCACGTTGGTTAGACGATTATGACTGCTATATCAATTCATGTACGACATCATGTCAGTATCCTCTAACTTCCTCATTTAATTTTGAGAAATTCTCCCCTACTCACCAAAGGGCGTTAGCTTTCATTATCAGTGCTGATGAACCACGCACAATTCAAGAGGCCATGAAACATTCTCATTGGAAAGATGCAATGGCCACTGAAATTAAAGCTCTCGAGTCTAACAACACCTGGACTATCACTACCCTTCCACCAGGCAAGAAAGCCATTGGTTGTAAATGGGTATAGAAGCTTTGTCCTTAGATTTAGAGCAATTGAATTTTTAAGAAATAGTCTTAACTCAGATATATCAGTAGTATCAAACTATAGTAGAGTGAGGTACCTTGGTCTCAGTAGCTTCAGAGATACTATCAGTATTTGCCATCAAGGCATAGTTCACCTCATCTTCAGAGTCTGAAGTGTCAGCCCAGTCCTTCTTCTTTGTGATGTAAGCTTGACCTTTATCAGCTTTGGCTTTCTTGCACTCAGGTGCAAAATGTCCTTTCTCACCACAATTATAGCATTTGATCTTGGACTTGTCCACTTTCCCAGACCCGCCTTCTTTTCCCTCAGCTTTTCTGAAATTCTTCTTTTCGGAATTTGAATATCGTCGTGTGAACTTCTTTCCCTTCCTGAAGTTCTTGTAAACCATCTTCTTGAAGCTTTTTACCATCAGGGCTGCAAGTTGTATCATTTCAGCATCACTGCCATCATCATCAGAGTCTGTGAGATTGTCAGAGTTTGAGTCATTATCTGAGTTTGATGACTCAGTATCAGACTTTGTAATAAGAGCCTTTCCATTGGATTGACTCTTTTTCACAACAACTTCTTTAGAAGCTTTCTCCTTAGATTTAAGAGCAATTGACTTGGACTTGCCTCCATGCCTCTGCTTCTTTGTTCCATCTCAATCTCATGAGTCTTGAGCATTCCATAGATTTCATTAAAAGACATGTCTTCCAGATCATAATTGTCTCTGATGGTAGTGGCCTTTAAATCCCACTTCTCAGGAAGAGCTAACAAGAATTTCAGATTGGAGTCATCAAGATTATACTCCTTATCTACCAGTGACAGATGATTCAGCAATTTCAGGAATCTGTCATATAGATCTGTTAATGACTCATCAGACTTCGAGTCAAAGTGCTCATACTCATCACTAAGATCTAACGATTTTAGTGATGTGGTAATTTTTTTAAAAAATCCTAAATTTATTTGGTTTGATTTTATAATGGTCAAAGCGGTCAAAATAGACTTTCCTTTTAACTAGTATTGTCCCGAATGATGATTCTATTTTTTAAAATTATTTTTTCGATGTTCCAAAATTAGTGATGTGGTAATTTTTTTAAAATCTAACGATTTAGTGATGTGGAATTTTTTTTAAAAATTAGAATTTTTAAGGTCAAAGTAAAATTTTTAAAATTTTATAATTTTAAATTAAAAAATTAGAATCATACTAATACAAAAAAATTTAAGAACCAATTTGTTTTTTGATAAAATGGCTGTGAGTACACGTGGTCTTGCACATGTCCCCAGGTGAAAATTTTGGGCGGATAGTTTCCCTCAAACGAAATAATTCACACAAACTTAAACTCACATCAAGATGTGAGAAGCAGCCTCTCTCCGCCTCTATCTCACTCTTTCTCTCCATCTCCAAATCTCCGTTAGTCCTACCACCCGTCATACACACACCCAAAAACTCGCACACAACTCTCCTTAATCTGTTCATACCATCAATTTCGACAAAATCATCCTAAATATAAATCCCCCAAATTATATATAAGCCCTAATTTTTATACCCAATTTGAATAAAAAGAACACAGAAAAGATACTAGAAGGAGACCGCTCGGGAAAGTATATCGAGAGGCTATCTAGCCAGATGAGTCGGTGCTAGAATTTTTAGAGAATGTATATGATATGTAGGCTAATAACCTCAACTTCAAGGAAATCGTAAAGAAAAAGTTCAACAGCCAAAAGCTAGCAGACGACAAAGGAGGCAGTTTTAAGGTGGCCTGTAGCGAGAAGTTATCAGCAGACACCACAACATTCAAATAGTGAACAATTGTTTTTAACTTGAAATTTTAGTTTTTGTCATTACTGGTGCCTTTTCTACTCCTACTCTTTGTTTTCCTTGTCTCAACTAGACTACTTCATTTCCTTCCACTATCATTTTGAGTGACTAGTTTTTGGTTTCCATTAGATTTAAGAAAAATGAGTTATCTTGTTATATGTACAAGTTAAATCAATAATATAGCCTGAAGTTCATGTATGCAGGGGATATCAAATCAGTGCCATTTATAGAGGCCCTTGGACAGTTTTTTTACCATGTTGAGACCTCGGAGGTCTCACGATTCTAATTTACTTGAAGTTTACACGTATCCAACATCACTTGGTCTACGAGGCAAGGATAGAATTTTGAGTGATGATGAACATAAACTCATAAGATATTATGTTCTAATCAATTTGCCGAAGATCGGAAAATACCTACGGTGAGAATATTTTTATACCATATTCACACACACATTATGCAACATTAACATTCATCTTATGAATTCATTTTAATGTGTAATGGATTCCAAAAGTTGGTGCAAACACATCATCCGAACTACAATGATGCTCAAAGGGAAGAACTTCAAAAAGAGCAATTCTCAGATTGGTTTGAATGAAGGGTATGCAATTAAATACACACACGCATGTACATATTTATATAATTATGTTTATGCAATTATGTATTTTTTTTTATAATTTTGTAGGTTCAAGATGATGAAGATCAGCTCAAGAAGAAATTCATGGACTTGATGAAAGGTCCTTTGTTTAAGGTTGAAACTTACAAAATGTACAAGTGCAATGGTTATAAATTTAGTTGCGCAAATCCTAATGAGCTTACTTCATCAAATTCCGACATTATTGTCATTGGTAAAAAAATTTGTAGATGCGCAAAATCTTAGTTGCAATTATTCTCCATCATTCCTATTTATATCTCACACATTTTAAATTGTAGGAACTTCTTACGAAGAAAGTTTTGGAAACAATTACGGACGATTGCAAGAAGTTCTAAATCTCTACTATCAGAATGGTCCAAGTTGTTGTCTTCAAATGTCATTGGTTTGATCACACAAAACATGTCAAAGTTGATAGAAATCAAATAACTACGGTTGATGTCAAATCAACACTAAATGCAGAAGATGTGTTTGTGTTGTCTAGCCAAGCTCATCAAGTGTATTATGCACCATATATTACAAATCCAAAGTCATCATGGTACACGGTCCTAACAGCAAAGAATCGACAAGTCAATGAAAGTGTGACATTTAAAGAGAAGGTTAGATCTAACGATGACGCTTTTCAAAATGAAGTGTCAAATGCTTCATCATCACATGTTGAAAGAGTGAATGTTCGTGATCCCGCAAATTTCTTTATTGACTTGACAATGTTTGAAAATGATCGTTTCATGGCCTATCACGGAGAAGAACGAAAGGAGAGCGACAATGAAAATCAAATTGAAGTCGTGAACATTGATGAAGAAAGTGATAATGATGATTTGACTTAGTTAATTTGTTTCCTACTTAAATTTATATTAATTTGAAGTATGGTGATAAATATTTGTATTATTTTAAATTACTATAAATTTTGAATTCAAAATGAAATGCATTTATTTGAGTTAATTTGAGAATGCATTTTGAGGAGTTGTGTTTTGATAAATACAGGGAGGTTAGTCTGTTAGCTAATGTCTATAAATTGTGTGTCCTCTTATATTCGACTGGAACCAGTGGAAATAGGGGCACGGGTAAAATTGTGTACTAGTACATATGTCTACGAAACACTATTATGCTTTTATTAGCTTCAAGTCTACTAGTACAGCCTTGTTTATTTATGTATTCAGTTTTATACACAAATATGCTGGTTGCATTATTTTGAATAGTAACTTGGATTACTAGATGTTTCATGATAATTTTTTAACATATTGATAGTCCAAGCTTCAATTTACGACATTCTGTTCAATATTTTGATTGTTTGGAAGGCATCAGGCTATGGTCCTCTTGTTGATATAAAACCAATTCTCTTAGTGTTATAACAATTTAACTCTAGCATAAGTCTTAAGGACGACATAGTTTTACTTCGGAATATATATCAGTACTCACTGGTCTAGTGATCTTGGATTTCTATTTAATTAAAATTTTCGATTAAACAGGCAAATGTTTGGTAGCTGTATTGTCCTTTAAAAATTCCAAAAAGATAATTGCTATTGCTAAAACTGAAGTTAAATTGCATGAAATTTTTCTAGTACCTCTTAAATGTTAACTTATACAATATGCTGTACTTCAATGGATTAGGTATTTAAGTTGAATATTTATAGTTATGTGGCTTCAATTGCAGGGTACAAGTATCGAAAAGGCAGCAATCGATACCAGTATCCCAGGAAACATATACGGAAATGAAGACGGAAACGGAGACGGAGACGAAGATGAAGATCAAGATGCATGGAATTATCCACTTTATTAGCTGTATTAACATATAATTATGATGAAGCTTTTGGACTAAACTAACATTAAGCTTTTGTGATTAGGCTTTGTAGAGCATTGCTCACTTTGTTAGGTACATTAGAATTAATTATTATGCTAAGCTTTTGGGACTAACTTCTAATGTAATTTGTTATGTTAAACTTATGGATAGTTGAATGGTTACACTACAAGGATTTTTGCTTTAGACGACACTCAAAACGTGTTGTCTGAATGTATCAAAAACTGTTGACTATTGAGAAGTCATTTGATACACACCTCAGACAACACACAGCAAACTGTTGTGTGAGAGTTGAAAGACAAGTAAAAGCCACCTGAAAAGAGTTGCCTGATACCCAGAAACAGCAACACTTCTTTGGAAACCTGTTGTCAAAACTCCAATAATGCAACACGTTTTAACGAATATATTGTTGTTTTAAGCAGTAAAGACAATGGTTTTTAAAAGAAAGCCTATTGTTGAAGTGCAAAAGATACAATCTTTTACTTGATCAGGGCTGTTGTTGTAAGTCACTACAGTCAACGATTTCTTAGCAAAAACGATTTGTTTTATGCTTAGATGTACAACATGTTATATCATATGGCATGTTGTTGTACAGTAGGAAGGATAACACTTTCTTAGTATATAACTCTTGTTTGAAATTATTTCAAACAATGGTTTTACAGAGTATAACATTTTATTTGTTAAAAGAGACAACAGTTTTGCGGGTTTTAACCTGCTGTGTGTATTCTTCTCGGACATTACTTTGTTAAATGGTACGTGTTGTTTGATTGCATTTTTTACAACTATTAACATTAAGTAGTTTTTATTTTCATGTTGTGTGAGTCATTTTCTCACAAGGGATTTTAATAAAAGCATTGCTTGATATATAATACAACAAGTGTTAATCATTGGTGGACATTGGCTAAAAGTATCTTAAACAATGGTTCTGGACATGTAAAAAAAACAAACTACAATATAAGGTCATTAGAAGCGACATCCACACCATCACTGTGTAACAAACTAAATGCCCTCAGTGACTCGTGTGAGTGTCTGGATGATTTGCTTCGATTGCCAGTTGTGCATTCTTGCGATTCTGAAGATGTTCTCCGGGCATCTATTAGGCTTTTAGATTTGTGCAACATGACAAAAGATGCATTCACACAATGGACACTCGTAGCTTCAGTGCACACTGTACCAAGAAGTTAATTACCTGCCAGGTCTTTGAGCCGGAACTGCTCAGTAAGGCATCTCACCGAAGATGTAGGGTATAAACTTTCTTATAATTCTTTGTCTTGGAGGAAACAATAGTATGCCTGCAACAATGCATACTATTGCATCACAGATTACAAACTCAGCATACTTCTACAATAGAATGGTAACCAAGAATACTGTTTTGAGAATGTAATACCTCTGCCTAACCGCCTAAGCAATCTGGAACAACAAAGATAACCTTAATCACTAGACTTACAGTATTTTACCACATACACATGCCTATGAATAAACACTTGTACTTACACACACACACACACTGATTTTTCATAAAAGAATGATTTACCTATTGTGGGAACATTCGAACGAACTTCTCCAATCTGCAGTTTGTACAATATAGTTATTTTTCCAGCTTCGTCCAGTCCGAGCATTACAACCTACCAAACCAAATATTTTATTAATTATGTTAACAATTATTCATGTAAATAGGGACATACAGTTAATGCAATATAAAAAAAATCATCACACCTTAAAAAGTATAACCAGCAATGACCTTTTGAATATCTTTTTATGCCTAGTTCTCCAATGTAAGTTTCAGCTATATGAAGTATATAAAGAGGTCAGGTGCTAAATATATACTTCATTTCTTAAGAGATATAAGACAACTAGGTAGCCATGTTACGATATAATTAAAGTGAGCATTAACACATTAAGCCACACATAAGCATATCCAATTCTGTGTGCCATCCACGTTTCACTTCAGTGAAAGTCAGAAGTTACCATGGTGTTTCTTTAATCTAAGCTCATCATGCAGAAAAAAGTAAATGTACTACCTAAGACAAAGCTATGTAAGAACCTATATTTAACTGAGTATTAAAACAAAGATTTAACTATCAAGTCTACAACTACAAGTGGAATATCACATATTAGATACAAAAAAAAACACATGCAGTGGAGATCTTGTCAGATAAGAGTTGGGTAATGGTTACTGTAGAGGCATTTATTATATGAATTTTATCATTGCTGCTTATCCATTTAACCTTAAAAAAATCTAAGAACTAAGAGTGTTTCTACTTACCAACCTCGGTAATTCTGAGCTATCATGCTTTAGATAAGTACTGGCCAGTTCATCCAGACTTCTCTTTATGCCAGCACCTCCCTGTCAAATGGTGAGTCTATACACTTGAAAATTCTGATGGCAATAAATAAAACAGAACACAAATAATGTCTTGTACAAAGATGAGTATAGCTTACTTGAATAGACATTCCATGGGGTTTATTGACAACAATGATGGCTGAATCCTACAAAGTGTTTAAAAAAAGAGGTATGCCCTGCACAATTCAATGCTATGTAAGAACTTCTACATATTGGAAAAAAAGAACAGTGAAATAAAATTTTTGAAATGCATCAAGACCTTGTATAATTCAATGCTATGTAAGAACTTCTATTCTTCCTCATTGAAACGGCACTCAATCTTTTCAGTTTTCTCAGTTTTTCCAGAAGGCAACTCTTGGACAGTGTTGGGAAGAACTATCCTAACTCCGTATTGCATAGCATCCTTCTCTCCCACCTTCCAAATTATTAAAAATAGAACAATAAAAAAACTTAATACAACAATAGTTAATCAATATAAGAGTTTACACGCTACTCAATAATCAAAAATTACCCGTTTGACTCGACGTTCTTGAGCTAGACCACCAACTTCAGAACTCGAGACATCGACACATTCTCTCCGAACCTATTTCAATTCAATAAGGCAAAACTTAACCTCCGCAATCAACAATAAAAATAAAGATAAATCCGCAGACAGTTTTCAACTTTAAATTGAAACTAACTATTCAACTTAAATCGAACTTCTAAAACATAATAACTCCACAAAAATGTATATATCAATACCTGCCTCAATCGAAACAATTTCTGGACAAGAGACCTAGGTAACTGAGGGCAACACTTAATAATCCACTTAAACGCCGTCGTTTCAGCTTTGTCTTCCGGAGAATTCTTCGTATAAATATGTTCTTATAACAGTAGGCATTCATATGGAAAGGGGGTAATACCTCTAAACTGAAGCCCCAAATCCAAAGGCCAAAGTGAAAATGTCCTGAAATCGAAAAGAGAGATCCATTAGTTGAAGTTTAAGTGAAAAACTGGAATCGATTAAACTCAAAACCAAGAACCCCTAATTTGTGAAGAAGCCACAATTTGAAGAAGTCAAAGCCTCAAATCCAAGCCCTAATCAGTTGAGAATCTCTAATTTGGACCCAAATAAGTACTAACTTGAAGAAAATTAAAGAGGAATTGAGAGTCTTGCGAGAGAGTTGAGAGTGAAAGCCGAGACAGTTGAGAGAGTTGAGAGTGAGAGCGAGAGATTGAGAGAGTTGTGTTGTTTTTGTTTTAGTGTTAAGAGTGAAATAATAATGATTAAATACTTGATATTTAAAAATAATAAGCGGCTGTTGAAAAATAAGGGGGAAGGAGAAGGGGAAATGAAATGATGGGGAAGAGGGAAATGAAATTTACATTTGGGGGGAAATGAATTATTTGTTGAGCCGTGAGCGGCAAAATAAGAGTAAGTAAATTTTGGCTTGATTAATAATTTGTGAGGGAATAAAATTATTTAAAATATATTTAATATTTATAAAAATTTAATTATTTGTTAAATTAATAGATTCAAATTTTATATTAAATTTTTTAAAAAATAAAAAATTAATTTGGTCGGATTGTACGAGATTTCAACAAAACCGTAGTAAAAGTGATGCTTCTTTTAACGGGGCAGGATCCAGATTCACTGAATGATTTTTTTAAATGATTATTTTGACGATAGAACCGTACGGATGTTAGTAGACATTCATTTCAATGTTGGAAAAAATAATCAAAAAATAAAAAGGTCGGGTTGTACGAGATTTGAACAAAAACGTAGTAAAAGTGATGTTTCCTATAACGGGTACGATCTAGATTCACTGAATGATTTTTTTTTAAATGATTTCTTCGACGATCGAACCGTACGAATGTTAATATACACTCATTTCAATGTTGGGAAAAAATAATCAAAAATTAAAAAAGTCGGATTGTACGAGATTTGAACAAAAACGTAGTAGAAGTGATGCTTCCTGTAACGGGCACGATCCAGATTCACTGAATGGTTTTTTTAAATGATTTCTTCGACGATCAAATCGTACGAATGTTAATATACACTCATTTCAATGTTGGGAAAAATTAATCAAAAAATAAAAAGGTCGGGTTGTACGAGATTTGAACAAAAACGTAGTAAAGGTGATGCTTCCTGTAACGGGCACGATCCAGATTCACTGAATGATTTTTTTTAAATGATTTTGTCAACGATCGAACCGCACAGATGTTAATATATACTTATTCTAGTGTTTGGAAAAAATAATCAAAAATTAAAAAGCCTCGGTCGTGCCGCATCTTAACAAAAATGTTATAATAGTACCGATTCAAGTAAAACGGCGCGTTCCAGATTCACTGAATGATTTTTTTGACGATCGAACCGTACGAAAGTTAATAAAAAATCATTTTAGTGTTTGGAAAAAATAATCGAAAAATAAAAAGGTCGGGTCGTACAAGATTTTAACAAAAAAGGTAGTAAAAGTGCTGGTTCCTATAACGAGGCACGATCCAGATTAACTGAATATTTTTTTTTTGAATGATTTCTTCAACGATCGAACCATACGAAAGTTAATAAACAATCATTTTAGTGTTGGGAAAAAATAATCTAAAAATAAAAAGGTCGGGTTGTACGAGATTTTAATAACAAAGTAGTAAAGGTGATGCTTCTCGTAGCGAGGCACGATCCAGATTAACTGAATATTTTTTTTGAATGATTTCTTCGACGATCGAACCGTACGGATGTTAATAAATGTTCCTTTTAGTGTTGATAAAAAATAATCAAAAAATAAAAAAGGCGGCTTGTACGAGATTTTAACAAAAACGAAAACGTTGTAATAGTATAGATTCCGGTAAATATTGTTCTTGAAGATCAAAGTCCAATTCGAAGACGTAATTGAATTCGGATTTTGACGCTCCTGTAGTCGAATTGAAGCTCTCAACGAACCCTACGTGTTCTTGCCAACAGATGTGGTGCAGGTGATTTCGATTTTTTTTCTTAAATTCGATTTATTTTCAAAATTATTAGGATTAAAAATAAAACAATTTGAAAATAGTGTTTGTTGTGAAATCTGAAGATGCTATGTTGTAGATCTTGTTTTTCTAGGTCAATTTCATATATCATATGTTGGATTTTGAGTTCCATAACATATAGAAATTGGAGATTGATTATTGTGTTCTTCATGTTCTTCATGTTCTTGGAATGAAAGCTTGAAGATGGTGATGAATAGTATTGCTTTAATCCTATTTTGGTAAAAAGGTAAAAATGGAAATGTTTTTAACCTTTTCACCTTTTAACTTATTTACTTATAATTACTAAATTACCTTTTATTTAAAAAGGTAAATTATTTATTTACTTTTCATAATTGTTTTTATTTTGATTATTTATTTTAAATCCAAAATTTAGTTATAAAAATGCAGAAAAGTTATTTTCTAAAATTGTCATTCTAACAATACTTTTTACGAAGTAGTACTTTAACAGTTGACCATTAAAATATTATTCCAAAATTATACTAGTTTGACCAAGTAGTACTTTGACAGTTGACCATTAAAATATCATACAAGAATGATTTGTTTTTTTCTAATCTTTTTTACACATAACTAAAATCAGTATATAACATCATCCGTACGGTTGGATCGTCGATAATTTTTTTTAAAAAAATAGATCATGTTCAATCGGTATGACACTCGTTAGAGCGAGTAGTACTTTTGAAGAATTTATATGATAAACACGTACAAGAATGAATTCTTTTTTCTAATTTTTTATACACACCACTCAAATCATTAGATATTAACAGTCATACGGTTGGATCGTCGAAAAAAAAATTATAAAAAATATTATTTCAAAATTATACTAGTTTGACCAAGTAGTACTTTGACAGTTGACCATTAAAATATCATACAAGAATGATTTGTTTTTTTCTAATCTTTTTTACACATAACTAAAATCAGTACATATATAATTTTAAATTTTAAAAAAAAAGATCATGTTTAAAAAATATAAATTTTAAAATTTATCATATATAATTTTTTTAATAAATACTTACTCAAATTACTACTACTACATTACAAATTCATTTTATAATATAAAAATGAAATTTTTATCATTTCCTCAATTCATTTCCCTCCTCCACGCCAATTTCATTTCCCCCCTTTCAGCTCTTAACCTAAAATTTCATTCCCCCCTTTCAGCTATAAGTCAGTCTCAACACAATTACACAACACAAAGAGATGGTGTGACCCAAAGAATTAGAAGCTACAATTCGGTCTTCAATCTTTAAAGTATATTACATCTCTCTCACTCACTCACTCTGTCTTTGTTTTCTCTGTTGTTTAAAGCTCGCGATCCAAAGAGATGGTGTGACCGGAGGTGAAGACAGGCGGAGAAGATGGCTGAGCAGTGGTGGGAATTTGTGGTCGGAGAACGACAGGGGGTTGGAGGTGGAGCAGCGAGATGTGGTTGTAGGCTGAGTGTGTTGTGGGTGAAGAAGGAGAAACGGAGGAGAAGTATAGGTGAGGGGAGAAGAAAGGTGGAGGTTGAAAGGGAATTGCAGGTGGCGATGAAGGTTGTTGGGTTTGAATTGTGGTGATGAACTGAAGAAGAAGAACGGAGGTGTGAGGTTTGGTTGGAGTTTGTGGACGCCGGAGTTGGTGGGTGCTGTTGTGGTGGACAGAGGGGGATTGAACGGAATGGAGTGGAGCAGTGTTGGATGGTGGTGTTTGATGAAGGAGGTGGGAGAACGAGGTGATGAAGCAGGCGGCGGTCGAGTTGCGATGATGAAAAAGCATAGCCTGGTATGCATTTATGTTGTTCTTTTTCTTTTATGTGCTTCCCTTTGTAATGGTTAATCTAATATTACATGTGTTTATTTTCATGTAAAGCAATTGCAGGGTTAGCTGTGACATATGGACTCACATTAAGTGGAAGGTGAAAACCTATCTGGAGTAATATGGTGTTTATGCCATTGGGAAACAAAAATAATATCAGTGGAGAGAATTTTTCAATATATGACAATTCCTAGTGAAGCTCCTCTTATCATAAAATATGGTGTTTCACTATCTTTCCTGAAATCCCCAGTCTCTTGGTTTCTGTTCTTATTTCTTAAAGCTCCATTCTACAGGTAAATGAATATTGTTCTTTCCCTTTCAAATAGAACTCCATGACATGAATACAACCACCAGTGGAAAAGCTTGTAAGTCATGTCAAAGGCTTTCACTGAATGTTCTCTAATAAGGGCTCGTGAATTATATATATGATGTACAAGAGTAATTAAAATGAAAAGCATCCATGTTGAATTCTGTCTGTGGAAGCGCAGTACTAAAAGACAATGAGAACTAATATTTTTACTCAACATATTAAAAGTCATGAACTATGAAGACTATCATTAAAGAGAAAGTGACACCTAATATCATTAAGATAAGAAAAAGTCCCTCTCTACTAAACATATTTGTGCATTTTCCAAAATTCTTGCATTATGTTTACAGATGTATCTGCTGCAGGGCACATATCTTCAGAAACATTATGCATGTGTGTTGTCTACACTAACTTGACAAGGTTGACTGCAAGAGGTTTCGAGTCACTTGTCACTAACTTCTATAATATGTTATTTTTCACCTTATTAGGTTTAAACTAAGTGAGCAGAGTTTATACGATTAAAACCGTATCGTAAATTCTGGTTCAATTGAGTTCAAATTAAATGTTTAAGCGGGGACCGGAGTAGAGGGGCATCATTAATATGGGACTCATGTTGCTTTATAAAATGAAGAGCAAAGTAAGATAAACCATATCTTTGTTTATTTTACAATTAACCATTTGTAAGTTTCAAGAGACAAACTACCATAGGGTAAACTATTTGGCAAGTTACATTAGTTACATACTTACATCTATATCGTATGAGCATTTAAAAAACTGATCCCTTATCTTCAATTTTATACAGACAGATGTGGTTGGTTGCATGTTTTGACCAAAATGGTCATTTATAATGTACTTAAAAGTTGAAGGGTAAGAGTATATTTCTGAATGGAGTAGAACAAAACAAATTCATAGACAGCAAGGTGCAGGAAAGTGTCAATACAACCACCAGTGGAAGTTTTTTTTTTGTCTACTAGAAATCATATATGAGTGCTCAAAATCCAGATGTATGTATTTTATGTGTTTCGTAGTACCAAGGATAAGAAAAGCATGTTCTGGGTATGCTTCTAGGAAGAACAGTTGAACGTCATTCTTTTGATGCTTCTAGGATTTCCTCAGCAGCCATAGTGAAGGTGAAAGTTTGTCTTGCTTATGTGAATCATGTATGTGTGTCTCTCTTCATTTTATAATATATCCGTGTCTTTTTATGCTCTTGCTAGTGAGTCATGGTTATGTTTTTATATATAAGATGTACATGTATGTTTATTCTGAAGGCACTGATTATTTGTTGTGCCTTTTCCCCATTGTAGTTGAATACAAACAGTACTAGAACTTGCAGACAAGATTCAGAAATCTGGACTCCGCGACCTATCAACAAGCAAGACACCAGATGCCTCTATTTCTGTTTCTTTGTCTAGGGACCTAGTTCTCTTCGAAAGAATTGCTCCTTCAACTTACTATAATACAACTTTCGTAATGTAATAAATTAATTTGTGCTCTTTAATTTGTAACTATAACTCTTGATAGATTGTTGGTTGGTTTGTTCTCTTCTGTTTGGTCTTTGTTGATTTGTTGGATGCCAATTTGGTAGGTTAATCATCTTTTAAATATATTTTTTTTTCATGTACAGTTCATTAGACAACAGTTTTAAACAGAAGACACTTGTATGAGTTGAAACACACAATAGGCCAGAACCTGTTGTGTGTTGGATTGAGTTCATACAACACTATGTAAAGCACTTGAGTTAAATATCATTACACAATACCACATTGGAAATCACTTGTCTCATTTTAACAATACTTTTTACGAAGTATTGTCTATGCTTCATTCACATAATATTTCTAAAAAATGTTGTGCGTTGGTTAACTGTCACACAACACTATGGATAACATATTGTATGACTGCTACTTAGACAACAGACCTAAAAAATGCTTGTCTAATCTAAAAATACTTATGCATTTACACAACACCCCTGGTTTTGGCCCGTTGTGTGAATGTAGGATTAGACAATACTTTTTCGAGCACGAAAATACTAGTTGTATCATTTCGGGCAACATGTTTTTCCATGGGTGTTGTCTGAGGGGTGTCGTCTATAGCCAGATTTCTTGTAGTGTTATATATTTAAATTTTCGGATTTTTGGTATTCTGCCCCCTCCCCTAATTGTTTTGTGAATTAGGTTGTGATTGGTTTACATTACAGGCTGGTTGTGTATGGTTTACATTACAGGCTGGAAAAAAAATAGCATGCAAATGGACTGATTATGGCATTTTAATTAGACTGCTTGCAGTCGAATTTAACAAACCAAAACATTTTGCTATTCAATAAATTTGACTGAAAAACAGTCGAATTTATAAATTCGATAAACAAAAAGCCAGTCGAATTTATAAATTCGACTTCAGTGAAGAGAGCAGTCGATCTTATAAATTTGACTGGAAACGGTCAAAAGTAAGTTCGCTAGGCGAGAAATTCAAAATTTCGACAAAAATTTCAAAAATTTATCCAGAAACAAATTCCACTGATTGCAGTCGAATTTAAGCAGTCGAATTTAGCCAGTCGAATTTATCCAATCGAATTTGTTAAATTTGATTGCTTTTTAGTAAATTCCACTAAGCTAGAATCGACTGCCCATTTGCAGTCGAATTTAGCTAAATTCGACCGGATACGTTTGAATTTAGCTAAATTCGACTACAAATTAGCAGTTGATTTTAGCCGAGATTTTTGTAGTGTTTTCATTTAAAACATAGATTAATAATTTTTTTTTAAAACATAGATAAATAGTTTTGATTCGGATCCCTAATGGATGAACCTTAAAGAGGTAAGTCTAAACAATTATAATCTATTCCATTTCCAATAAATATATTAATCTTTCTTTTTAATTAATATTAGGTTAGTGACCGAACTTAAATATAAGATATTTATCCTTTATAAAACTTCTAAAATATCGTAGAATATTTAAATTTATAAAAATAATAAAATATAAACATAAAAGCATAAACATTTTTTTTGATTCTCTACACTAAATTGAAGTGAGTTATCCTTAATCTTTTAAAAAAAGTTACATATCTAAAAATTATGGAATTCTAATTATAATATATATTCTTTTCTAAAAATTTAGAATTCTTTATATATTAAATTGGGTGTTGGTCCACTTTATCACAATTTAAACAAAAAATGCCCAAAATATCACATGTGAGAAAAATGACCATTTATATCACAGATAAATGCAACATTAGATCATGTTTATAAGAACACAAGGTCGTGTCACGTTGCTGGTCTCTTTTTTTTTGGAAAGATATAAACGCAAAATAATATTGCGTTTCAATATGTTAGTGAACTTGAAATCGAAAGCTTTCACTCACCCGTGTTCTTGTAATCAATCACTACAAGAAAAACACGATTATACAACACCTAAAACACAATGGTTAAAAAAAAACCGTTGTCCCAAAATTTTTTACAACGGTGGATTGACTGTTCACAATAAACTGTTGTGTGAGACGCTGAACAAACAACTATTATCCATGTTTTTGCAAACTGTTGTCTATGTGGAGTCCTCCAATTTAGTAAGACAACGGTTCTTAAATTGCAATGTTGTCTTACATCTTTCACATAACACTTCAAAACTGTTGTTAATAAACTAACTAATAGTAGCCTGAGACAACGGTTTTGGTCTTTACGTTGTGTAATTCAAACAACTATTTTACGAAACTGTTATCTGAACTACCGAAAAATTTGAATTGAATTGGGTGGGAAATAATGAAATTTTTGGTGGGAAATAATGAAATAATTTGAATTGAATTTTGTGGGAAATAATGAAATTTTTTAATTGGATTTGGTGGGAAATTTTAAAACATTCAAACAACGGTTTTCTGATAAAAAAATGTTGTCTGATAGTGAAGCACAACAACAGTTTTTTCATAAAAACCGTTGTGTAGTGTGTTACACTTTTAAATCGTTAAACAACAGTTTGCGTGTTTTACTACGTTTTTGTTAAAATCTCGTACAACCCGACCTTTTTATTTTTAAATTATTTTTTCCCAACACTAAAATGAGTGTTTATTAACATTCGTACGGTTCGATCGTTGAAGAAATCATTAAAAAAAAATTATTCAGTGAATGTTGATCGTGACCAGAATTGAAGCATCACTTTTAATACATCTTTGTTAAAATCTCGTACTACCCGGTCTTTTTATTTTTTGATTATTTTTTCCTACCAATAAAATGAGTGTTTATTAATATTCGTATGGTTCGATCGTAGAAGAAATCATTCAAAAAAATTATTCAGTGAATCAGGATAGTGTCCCGTTATAGGAAGTAACATTTTTACTACATTTTTTTTAAAATCTTGTACTAACCGACCTTTTTATTTTTTGATTATTTTTTACCAACACTAAAATGAGGGTTTATTAACATTCGTACGGTTCGATAGTCGAAGAAATCTTTCAAAAAAAATATTCAGTGAATCTGGATCGTGTCCCGATACATGAAGCAACACTTTTACAACTTTTTTGTTAAAAACTCGTACAAGCCGACCTTTTTTATTTTTTGATTATTTTTTCCCAACACTAAAATGAGGGTTTATTAACATTCATACGTTTCGATCGTCGAAGAAATCATTCAAAAAAATTATTCAGTGAATCTGAATCGTGTCCCGTTATAGGAAGTAACATTTTTACTACATTTTTTTTAAAATCTCGTACTAACCGACCTTTTTATTTTTTGAGTATTTTTTACCAACACTAAAATGAGGGTTTATTAACATTCGTATGGTTCGATCGTCGAAGAAATCTTTCAAAAAAAATATTCAGTAATCTGGATCGTGTCCCGTTACATGAAGCAACACTTTTACAACTTTTTTATTAAAATCTCGTACAAGCCGACCTTTTTTATTTTTTGATGATTTTTTCCCAACACTAAAATGAGGGTTTATTAACATTCATACGGTTCGATCGTCAAAGAAATCATTCAAAAAAATTATTCAGTGAATCTGGATCGTGTCCCGTTATAGGAAGTAACATTTTTACTACATTTTTCTTAAAATCTCGTACTAACGACCTTTTTATTTTTTGATTATTTTTTACCAACACTAAAATGAGGGTTTATTCACATTCGTACGGTTCGATCGTCGAAGAAATCTTTCAAAAAAATATTCATTGAATCTGGATCGTGTCCCGTTACATGAAGCAACACTTTTACAACTTTTTTGTTAAAAATATTCAGTGAATTTGGATCGTGTCCCGTAACAATAAAATGAGTGTTTATTAACATCCGTAATCTGAATCTGGATAGTGATGTGAAATTTTTTTTTTAGAAAATATCAAATTATTCTTATATGATATTTTAATGGTCAACTATCAAAAGTACTATTTGGTCAAACTAGTATAATTTTGGAATAACTCCGTATTAAATTATTTTTTCGACGATCCAACCATACGGATATAATCTATATTGAATATATTGATGTGAAAAAAAAATTAAAATATTTAAAATTATTCTTGAATGAGTTTATAATAAAAGCTCACCGAAAGTACTGCTTCTTCTAACTAGTCTCATCCCGATTGAACGTAATCTATTTTTTTAAAATCTTTTTTCTATGATCCAACCGTACGGATGATGTTATATATTGAATATAGTGATGTGAATTTTTTTTTAGGAAATATCAAATTATTCTTGTATGATATTTTAATGGTCAACTATCAAAAGTACTATTTGGTCAAACTTGTTTAACTTCGGAATAACTCCGTATTAAATTCTTTTTTCGACGTTCCAACCATACGGATGATAATCTATATTGAATATATTGATGTGCAAAAAAAACTTAAAATATTTAAAATTATTCTTGAATGAGTTTATAATCAAAACTCACCAAAAGTACTACTTCTTCTAACTAGTCTCATGCCGATTGAACGTCGACTTTTCTAAAATCTTTTTTTAACGATCCAATCATACAAATGATGTTATATATTGATTTTAGTGATGTGTGCCAAAAATTAGAAAAAATATAAATCGACGATTACTTTCCTTGTGTTGAAATTTAATATATAGTTATAAATTATTAAAAGGAAAATTAATTAAAAATGAAATATATGTTTTTAGAGGCCAAAAAAGGGGCGGTAATATTCCCTCCAAACAAAAATATCAAGTGTTCAACTCCCCCCAAAAAAAAATAATTCAGATCTTATCAATACCTAATCTCTTCCTCACAAAGTCAAAAGTCTCCCTCTATTGCCTCTCACCCCGAGGAGCCTCCCAGCCCGCTCTAATATTAATAAACACTCTCTAATTCCTCCCCAAATCAAACATACCTTTCTCTCGATTAATCCTTAGATCCTCTGAATTGCTCTACGCACGGATGCTCTAATTCATCTTTTATATTTGAGGTTTGAAGAATCGCATTGTATAGTGTCTTGTTAATTGCTCTCGATTAATCCCTAGATCCTCTGAAATGCTCTACGGACGGATGCTCTCTTGTTCTCTCCTAGAGGCAGTTGGTAATCTCCTTCCCCCCACCCCTCTCTCTCTCTCTCTCTCTCTCTCTCTCTCTATCTCTCTCTCTCTCTCCCCCTCCCATGTTCTCCCATGTTCATCTTCTTTTTCTAATAATATTTTCCTTATTCTTTTTTTACAGGTTAATTTCTATAATCTTATTGATGTTTAGTTGTTCAATTCTTGATTAATTTACCTAGTTGCAATATATGATTACAGGGGATAGTGCTCCTCCAGAGAGGCCAGTTTCACCTGATATACTTTATAGGGTTGCCCTTTTGAAAAATCGATTTGCAGATACAATTTTAAAAGCTCAAGAAAAGACTCTCAAATAGGTATGTAGCATGATCGTTTTCTCGTCTCGTTCTGTTTATGTTTGAACCAATCTATCTATTGCATAAAAAAACAGAGTTCATTTACTGTATCAAACGTGTTTCAAGCGCTGAGTGTCACTACTTGTTTGATAAATTGTGTAGTAAACTGAATCTTTATTGCAGTAATAGTCCTTGTATTTCAGTGAATTATGTTTACAAGCTATTGATGCTTCTATTGAAGCAGAATATTAGTCATGGTGCTTTTATTGGTTCCTTCAGATTAAGAAATTCACTCTCTTATAATCAACAAAGTTAGAGGACTTGGAATTTATCTAGTCAGGCCAAATTCGTGATACTACAAGACAGTGACTGGTGAGTTTTCATCCTTTCATCGTCTGCCATTGCTGTATTGTGTATGGTATTTGGTATCTGGTTGATTTGTAACTTTTGGATCTTGCTCACAGGATTGGCTGAAAAAAATAATTCCAAGTTTAACTTGTCTGCATTGAGATTTATCCGTCTTTATGAGTAGATGTTGTGGATGTTGTTTCTAGTTAGATATATCACGTTATTACAAGGATCGAGTAAGAAAACATCATTTTAACCTATGAAATTTTCAATGCAGTTGTCAATGTTGGGGCTGCACTCTTCTTCTTCAAACAATTGGCTGGCATAAACACTGTTGCTGCATCAAATGTTTCTTTTAGTTTCTGAAAGTTTCTATTATCTTTTTTAAAAGTCCTAAGAATATCACATATGATGTTTCATCCAAAATACCGCAGCCGGAGGATGAAAAGTACGAAGACAAATCTGCATATATTGGTCTTATAAACCCTTTTTTCCCAGCCTATATAGCACACTTTTTTTATTAATTATCACTGGCCACAACCCTTCTTCCTCTTTCTCATATGTACAGTGTTACTGTCACGGCTTAGTATTTTACCCAGATGTGAAACTGTATATGTGGTCAACTATGCTATACACTTGTCTCATGCTTGTGTATATAGATTTCTACCCCATAGTGATGATACCTTGTATTAATGCAACGCATATTAATCAATTTTTCCAAATGTTTTTGAAGGCTGCTTCAATGTTGCTGCTTTCAATTTTCTTTTCCTGGATTGGGAGGGACTGTTCTGTGAGTTGTATACTGCTTTTATAATTCTCCTTTAGGTCATTTTTCTATGAAATAGTATCAGTTAATTTTTGTTTTATGTGATGTTTATGCCAGGATCTGATTGATTCTCCAACTGTTGTGGTAAGAGGCCACCATGGAAAGCTCCACAAATAAGGACTTCAAATGATCATTGATGAGCGGTGGACGAAAGCATGATCCAATTGCTGCTATTATGCTTCCTTGGCAATTAAAGATAGTTCTTGCTGCTATTCAGACTTTTCCCTATGTAAATAGAATTTATATAATTTTTTTATGATTTATTATTCAAGTTTTATGCTCCTTTATGTTGATTTGTTGCATTGTGTAAGACTCATTTTTGATATATATAAACCATTGTGTGTTAAATTGAAACACAATACAAGAGCAGAAAAAACGGTTGTACCAATGTAAAAGAACGACACCTATTCAATGGTTTATAAACATTGTGTTTTAACGTATCCAATAACAATTTAAATATTAAAAACAATTGTCTATAGATGGCAAAAACAATTGTTCAAATTAAACAAACTATTGTGTATAATTCTAAACAACAATGGACAAATTCTAAAAGAATGTTGTGTGATTTCCATTCAGGCAAGTGTGTATTCAACTAAAACTGTTGTCTATAATTCCCAACAACAATGGACAAATTCTACAAGAATGTTGTGTGATTTACATTCCGATAAGTGTTTATTCAGTTAAAACTATTGTGTAGCATCTAAACAACAATGGTTTCTAAATCGAGTGTTGTTGTCTCTGGCTATTACACAACGCGTCTAGAGATGAAGTCATTGTGTTACGTAATTTTTAACAACAATTTAAAACTGTTGTGTTACCTTCTTCTATCCATCGGGTAAATAACCATTGTCTGATTTTAAACAGACAACTGCCGGATAGACAACGAAAAAAAAGGCAGTCAGACAACGGTGAAAAACTGTTGTTAGATTGAGCTTTTCTTGTAGTGAATCCTAGATTAACATATCAAAATTTCATTTAAACCGTGAATTTTTGATTATCACGTCAGCGTTGACTAACGTTCGTTAGTAAAATTTAGACGCAAGGATGACGATGGGAAAAGTTCAAAAGTTTGACTACGTAGAAATTCATTTTTTTGTTAAGGGACTTAGACAAAAAACGTTATTAGTGTAAAAACGTTAGAATTATTTTTTCCTTTATAAAAATATAAAACAAAATAAAGACACCATACACTAGACAATCATAATATGCCAACTTTTTGAAGATAATCTTATGAGAATTGATATTAAGTTAAAATATCTATTTACCAATTGGTTGGTTAACACTCTGTTAACACCAAATACGAAATACTATACAACTAATAAAATGCCAAAATATAAAACATATTTTACAAAAATAAAAAACAAAACACACACACGAGATACTAGACAACCATAATATGCAAATTCTTTGGACACATTGTTATAATTAAAAATGTACTATAACTTGAATTGCTTTACGTTACACTTTATGCTCGCGTACTCTGAAAATCGCATCCATGCTTGATTTCTTTATTAATGTTTTTGTCTAAGGAACAAAAAATTTTCTTTACATTAATAATTCAAATTTTATTAAGCAAACTATATTTACTTTTTTAATTTATTCCATGTAAAATATATAAATTGACAATTTTTTTTTGTTATTTTCATTATATAAATGAGTCGAATCTTGAATTGATATTTGTCACAATGTGTACTTTAATAACTACGTTTACTTTTTAACTAAAATGATCAACAATAAGAAATTAATTTATATTTATTTGTCAATCTTAATAATTATTATAAATGATCGGTGAAGATTGAGTTGTTAATTGAATCCCACAAAATCATGAGTTAATTGATTTTCTAGTGTGTCCATTGGTGGAAGTCAGTGCCTCCACCAATCAGATTCCAGATTTGTATTTGATATCTTTTGTAATTGATATATTCGTGATTTGTATTTGATATTTTTTGTAATTGATATATGTATAAATTGTATTATATAAACACACATAGGTTTGCATTTTATGTGCACCAAACAACTTCACATCTTTCTTGTAACCTACTCACTCTCAAGAGCATAGTATTTCTTGAGAGAGTAAGTTTGAGTTTTGTAACACATTTTATATCATTAATAAAGTCTAGCAAGTTTTCATATACTGTTTCTTGTTTTTGCAAAAAGCTAATGTAATTGTATTCAACCCCTTCTAGAATTTACTGGGCAACAATTAGTTTGGGAGCAAACTGAGTATTTCTAATCAAATTCGATTGAAATGGCTATAGGAAAAAATCTGAAAGTTTAAGAATTCCAATTCTCACTAGTACAAAATTGATTTTTTACGTCACACATTTTACGTCGGTCATATAAAAAGGCGACGTATATGATGATATTATACGTCGATTGAGAAAAAAGCGATGTATATTTACATTTTTAAAACCTCTTTTACATTGGTTCGAGAAAATGCCGACGTATATGATGATATTATATGTTGGTTGAGGAAAAGGCGATGTATATAATGTTATTATATAAGTCGGTTTTGACTCAACCAACGTATAAAATACTCTTTTACATCGGGTTAGGAAAAGCCGACGTATAAAGTTTCATTTTATACGTCGGTTGAGGAAAAACCGACATATATAATGCTATTATATACTTCTATTTTTTTGTCAACATATAAAATTCTCTTTTACGTCGGTTAGGAAAAGCCGATGTATAAAGTTTCATTTTTTACGTCGCTCTCTTTATATAAAACCTTTAATTTAACTAAAAAACATAGTCAATTCATCAGTTCTTGCCCTAAATTATTACACTCTTCTTCCCCAATTAAACTCTATTCTTCCCTCTCTTATCTTTCTCTCTCTCTCTCTCTCTCTCTAAGAAATGAACTCCGTGGGGAAAAGATTCGGTGCATCGGCGGCACATCACCAGCGCCAATACTCCGATAACTTTCTCGAAACGACGTTGTCTTCATCGAATGGCCATTGGCTTGAATCGACCGGTCTTCAACACTTCCAGTCCACTAATCCGCCTCCACATGTTCTGATCGTATCTATACTTACATGTTTGTTGTATCTATTTACAGATCTGAGTATTTGATTGTAAATTCATGTGTACTGTATGTGTATTAGTTTATTTATAAGTGTGTTTTTTTATTATTATGTTTTGATTTGATGTTGATGTATTTGATTATGTATTGTATTGTATTTGTGTGCATTGTGTGACTTTGTGATTATATTTAATTTTGTTTTGTGATAGTGTAGTATATTGTGAGGGGAGGAAGAAATTTGTTCTATTTGTTACCGGAGGCGTTCAAGGGAATTAAGCAAATCGGTGTCATCGGTTGGGGTTCTCATGTATATATGTCCTTACTTTTATATCCCGAATTACGTTGTTATTGCCTGTATATAGAGATAAAATTAGGGTAATTGTCACTAAGAAGATTGTTAGGCAGAATACACAAATATAATCAAGTTTGTATGAGAGAATAATAATTAACACACGTTTAAACAATCAAAAACTGTATGAAATTAATAACTCCTCTCTCAGTGATATAAAATATCACAGAGAGCTGCTTAGGTTACAATGAAAATGATAATGCATTTTTCGATACCCTTCTAGGGTTAACCTAACTGTATTTATAAAGATATACAGCTACAGTACAATCGATAATTGATACTCCTATAAATCAGCTATACAAATGTTATCAATTATGATTGTTACACGTCTTCTTAGTCAACACAATGTCTTTGAAAACTATCCAATCTTCAAAGATATTGCTTCCATAATTATCTTCAATTATTCTTCAAACACTGATGATGACCAGTAGACGCTTCCTCCTGACAGAGTTTAGAAAACTCTATCGAGCTTCCATCTGTCAGAGGTTAATTAAACTCTGACCACTTCCAGCTTCCAGTTAAACTCTGATGAATATCTGTAACACTTAAACACTGACATTATTCACATCAATTATATTTAACAATCTCCCCCAACTTGTTCATTAGCAAAAATGCACAAGTTAATAATAATTGATGATGTCAAAACAATTAGACAAATACAGTGTTTAATAAATAATCAGTGTTTAAACTTCTACTTAAACAAAATTTACAGAAAACAAGAAATACTTACAGAGCTTTGTTTACTTAATTTCCTCAACATCAGGTGTTGATTTGAGATAGTCTATAAGCAACCATCTTTCTGCATTCTCGAGTTCTATCTGCATGATCTTCTTAATCTCTTTAAGTTCAGGATCATCTTCACCAGTCTGATAGATTGCATATCCAGTCTGATAAAATGTGCTTTCTCTGACTCCGGATTAAAATCTAAAATAGTTATACCCAGATCTATCTTCAATCGAGCACTATTTTTCTTCATCTCAACGATCTTCCCATGATAATCTCTGTATTTTGGAACATACTCACTTGTGTATCTTGTACCACTAATTGCCTTAGCTTTCAACATCTTATTCCTTAGCACATTAGCAGCTTGATGAGTCCTTTGATTTTTCACTTTGAAGATATATAGAACATATTCCAATTCTTCCCATAGCTTCAAATCAATGTCATTCTCACCAACTTTATACACAGTTCCATCAGCCATGAAATACAGTAGAAAATCTTTGTTCAAGCTCCTTTGATGAATCAACTGTACTGATTCCAGTCTGTCCAAACTCTTCTGTGGAACACCTTGTCCTGGAACAGCCAGTGATAAAGGATATAGAGGACTAGTATTCACTATAATTTCTCTATGTGAGCCCAAAACAGATGTATCTCGACTTTTCTTGGACATACAAGCTCTGCCTTGTAGTAAATTAGTACCTCCAGTCTTCAGAGTTTGATCAAGAATAGTTGGTTTTGTAAAGAACATTTGCATCTGAGTAGACAATGGTTTCTGTACAACTTGTGCAGCAGTAGAGGTTGTATGCACTTTCTTCGAAACCTTTTCTTCTTCTTCAACAAGCTTACCTTTCAGCTTCTGTTTAGCATCTTCTGTTGGTTTCCTAGACAATAATAAATTCTGATCAGCACCAACATTTTCTTTAATAACAATGCCTTTTTGAACAGGCCTAGGAGCTTTCTCAAACTTCTTTAACTTTCCAGACTTTAAAGCTTTTTGATGTTCTTCTTGTAAATTCTTCTCTTCAGCTTCAATGTCTTCAATTGTAACTCCTTCCTCATTCTCTTCCAGAAACAGTCTTGCAGCCAATTCTTCATCTGTCTGTGGATTGCCAGTGAGTAACAAGATCTTGGTCTTTGAAGTACCATGAACATCAGTAATTATTCCATCAGACTTTGTAAAAGACTTGCTAGATCTCAGACTCATATCTTTACCAGCTTTTGATTTTAATCTCTTTTGTTCATTTGCTCCTCCATCTTCAACATCATCCTTCTTAGTCAGAGTTTGAGATTGCCTGCATTTGGACTTAACAACTTTCTCCCCCTTTTTGACATCATCAGGAATCAATATAGATGTGATCAATTCCAATGAGGTAGCAATAGAGTCAATCTTATCAGACAAGACAGTTTGATTCTCTTCCACTTTACTTAGGCTTTTAAGCAGAGTTTCTTGATCTTTAGAAAAAGTCTGAAACTTCAGTTTATTATCTCTCTGCATAAGTATGTCTCTTTGAACAACTTCAGCTCGCAGATCAGTTATTGCTTGTTGAGAATCATCAAACCTGGTATTAAGAGTCTTGACTTGAACAATAGTGGCTTTCAGACATGAAAGAATCTCTGGATTTGAAATGTTTGTAGCAGTGCTATGCACAAAAGCAGCTGCTCTTCCTGCAGGAAAAATACAATCTTCTTTATACCAATTCTCCAAAAATTTGACAAATTGTTCTTTTTCAATTTCACGTTGTGAAGGCCCAGAAAAATCAGTTATCTTTGCATCAGTTTGTACTAGTTGTCTCTGAGAAGAGTTAGACTCAATACTTCCTTCATCTTCAACATTGAATTCAACATTTTCATTTTCCACTGGATCATTCTCAGCAATATTCACTGCAGCTTCAACTTTTTTCAGCAGGAGTCTCTACAACTTTAATTTCTTCATCAAAAATCTTCTCAGTATTCTCTGCAGTTTGCTCTCCATCTGCAACAGACTTTGCAAGAACTTCATCCAAAGTCTTCAAAATTTATCTTTTCATCTGACTCATCAACTAACAACCTTCTCTTTTTTGATTTAGGTAACTCAGCTGCCACTTCTTCTTCAGCAGAGTTTGAGAAATCAGACCTTTTGACTCTTACCTTTTTAGCCCTGACAGCTTTGTGCTTTGTTCTTCCTCCATGCTTTGGTTTAGCCTATGTAGGTGGTGGATTTTGTTCAGTGTTTGGCTCAGCATTTTCAGGTTGAGAGGGTTGAGGTTGTGGTTCAGTGTTTGTAGGTTGTAAAGGTTCAGGCTCAAGCTGTTGTGGTTCTTGAGGTTGATTTAGGAAGTTTTGAAGAGCAAGAGGCAAAACCAAGTCAGGTATGTGCTCCTTGGTTAGATCCTTGTTGGTCAAATCAGAGAATACTCTCTTATGAACCTTAAAGTCCTGAATAGTGTCCTCCTCAGAAATTTCAACATCAGGCACACAATCATAGAATAGTAATTGAAAAAATCTAGAAAAATAAACAGTGGTGCTAGACTCTGACAATCTTTCACCAATATTCATTAAGACAAGTCTACCAAAATCAAAATTACTTCCATAAAGAAGAGAATACCCGATTTGAAGACTGTCAATAGGAATAGCATCCCAATTGGTGACTTTCTTTCCAAACGCCCTTGTGATTCAATCGAAAAAGAAACTCCAATCCTTTGTCAGAAATGGCCTTTTCACTTGACCAAGTTTTTCTAAAGGTCCTGAGTACCCAATTTGCTGCAACATCTCTTTTAGAAAACTTTCACCAACAACACTGTACGTACCAAAAGATTCTCTGACCGTCGTTGGAGTAATGACATACTCTGTTTCCTCATGTGTGAAAATAATTGAAGGAGTCCCATTCTCGTCTCCATCATCATAACTAGCTGATTGACAGAAAATAGCAATCTGTGCAGCAGAGAGCTTTGTTGGTTCGACTAAAGCTCTACCAATCTCTGAATCAACTAAGAAGTTTTGAATTAGATGAAACGCCGCAGGAACGTTCTCATTATTCAGTGGAGCTGCATAATTGTTAGGTACAAACACTAACCCTCGAGCGGTAAAAGCTTTGGTGGCCATGAGATTAGACTTGAGAAGAGAATATCAAAAAAAAAAATGTGTATGAAAGGTGTTTGCAAAAATGTGCAAGTGAAAGAACAAGGTAACTATGAGTGGTTATGTGTAAAGAGAATAATCATTTATGTAAAATGATTAGATGTGTAATTAAAAATTAAAACCCAATCTTTTTAAGAATTAACGCACGCAACCAGTTCCTTGTTTAATGTGTGAATGGGACACGTGGCACACATGCAATGGAACAACTTCGCACATTCAGTCTCTCTCCTATTTCCAATACACTTTAACACTCTAATACTCATTAACAGTTGGCAATTATTTATCTCATTTTTCAAAAACTCTTTTTACCCCAAGTCCGTAAATTGTCTGAAATAAAATTTACCTTAGAGTACTAGACAAATTTCATCAGTGTTTGTCAATTATCCAACTTTATTATCATAACCCGTTCAAAAACTACACAGTTGTGAATTTATATGTGTGTATAGCAGAGTTTATAATTCAATATTTAGAGCATCTAATTTTTCATAAAATCCATAAAATAAATCAGTAAACACTGTTTGCACAAACTCTCATAGTATACTCTTAATGTCTGATGAATGCTAAACTCTGTAGTAAATAATTGATATACAGTAACTCTGAACTAACTTCTACCCCCATTCTAACTAATCTTTTTTTTACACTCCAGTAATCAGAGGTTGGAACTAGTCACCAAAAATCCTATAATTTTAGCCCTTATCTTTTTGATAAGTTCCTGGGTCTTCCTAGTCTTTGACTAGTCACCAAAAATTAGAGAATTTTAGCCCTTAATTTTCACTAGCAAGTTCCTTGGTCGTCCCAGACACAACATAATCTCAAAGGAGTTCTAACAGCCTATATACTGCATTGGGGGTAGACTAATAACAGAATCTAACTTAACAGAATTTAACAAATAGAGTTTAGAAGTCATCAATCATCAGAAGTTAGTCATGAGAGGCAATGCACACAGCATTTACAGACTCAGAGTTTAGGATAGATAAACTAAGAGATGCTATAAATATGGAAATAGTGCATGCTGTGTTAATTTTCTACACATTCTAAGATTAGATCACAAATAACTTAGAAGGATTCATGATTAATTATTGAGAATCTTGCTTCATACAGATTTCTTCATCGGTGTTTATGTTCAGACAATAACATTATCAGAGTCTATCAGAGTTTATCCAACATTTCAACAGTGTATGACCTACAGAGTGTTCTAACAGTTGTATTATCACATCAAGGTATACTAATCACAGAAACATAAGCAAAATATTATATAAATAAAGTTGAGTCTAACCAGTATCTCTAGTGAAAACCAGAGATCATTCCTAGTTCATTTACCAGCCTTGTAAATGTAGCTTCACTCAATGGCTTGGTGAAGATATCTGCAAGCTGTTGTTCTGACAAAATGAAGCTCAATATTTCCTTCCTCTACATGTTCTCTGATAAAATGGTACCTTATGCTGATGTGCTTGGTCATTGAATGCTATACTGGATTACCTGTCATAGCAATAGCACTCTGATTATCACAGAAAATAGGTATTTTACTGTACCTTAATCCATAATCCAGCAATTGATTCTTCATCCACAGAATCTGTGCACAACAGCTACCAGCTACAATATACTTTGCTTTAGTTTTAGATGTAAAAATTGATTTCTGTTTCTTGCTGTACCAAGAAACAAGTCTATCACCCAGAAATTGACAACTTCCACTTGTGCTTTTTTTCTATCTTACAGCTTGCAAAGTCTGCATCAGAGTAACCACGTAGCTTCAATTCTGATTCTCTGGGATACCACAGACCTAAGGTTATGGTGCCCTTGAGATACTTAAAAATTCTCTTCGCAGCTGTTAGATGTGGTTCTCTGGGGTCTGCCTGATACCTTGCGCAGAGACAAGTTCCATACATGATGTCAGGTCTGCTTGCTGTTAGATAAAGAAGGGACCCTATCATGCCTCTATAGCTTGTCATATCTACTGGAGCTCCTGTGTCTTTGTCCAACTTTGTTGCTGTTGCCATGGGAGTTGTGGCAGATGAACAATCAAGCATACCAAATTTTTTGAGAAGATTTTTGGTATATTTTGCTTGATTTATAAAAATCCCATCATCTGTTTGCTTCACCTGTAGGCCTAGAAAATAACTAAGCTCTCCCATCATGCTTATTTGATACCTGGACTGCATGAGCTTGGCAAACTTCTTACAGAGTTTATCATTAGTGGACCCAAAAATTTGTCATCAACATATATCTGAACTAAAAGCAAGTCACTACCAAATTTAAAATAGAACAGGGTTTTATCAATTGTACCTCTGTTGAACCCACTTTCTGAAAGAAATTGATCCAGAGTTTCATACCATGCTCTTGGTGCCTGCTTAAGTCCGTATAGTGCCTTATCCAGCCTGTAGACATAGTCTGGATATTTAGGGTCCACAAATCCTGGTGGTTGTTCGACAAACACTTCTTCTTCAAGTTCTCATTCAGAAAAGCACTTTTTACAACCATCTAAAATACCTTGAATTTCTTATGAGAGGCATATGCTAGAAAAATCCTTATTGCCTCCAATCTTGCAACTGGAGCAAAAGTTTCATCATAATCTATTCCTTCCTGCTGTGAATAGCCTTTTACCACAAGTCTAGCCTTGTTCCTTGTAACAACTCCCTCACTATCAGTTTCATTTCTGAAAACCCATCTAGTACCAACAACAGATCTATTCTTTGGTCTTGGTACAAGGGTCCATACTTCATTTCTTTCGAATTCATTTAACTCCTCCTACATTGCTGTTATCCAGTCAGCTTCTTGAAGAGCTTCTTGTACCTTCTTTGGTTCAGATTTAGACAAAAATGCATGAAATAGACATTCATTTGTTATAGCACTCCTTGTCCTTACTTTCGCATCTGGATCTCCAATAATTAGATCAGGTGTATGAGATTTTGTCCACTACCTAGCTGAAGGTAAATGACTTCTATCAGTATTTGATCCTCCCCCTTGATGCATGTTCTCCTGATTTTCTTATTCCCTTTCTTCAGTCTCTGAGGCTCCCCCTGAATTTGACTGCTCAGAGTTTGAACTATCAGATTTTGCACTTTCAGAGTTTGAATCATCAGAGATTGATCCAGATTTTTCAGCTGACTCGCTTTCAGTATTTGAGTCATTATTTTGAAATGATCCTACATGCTCCCCCTCAACTGGTTCTCCCCTTTGTTCTGGATGGGAAGTTTTTTCAGTGTTTACCAGTAGAGGTTCAGAGTATGCTTTAACAGAGTTTGTCGATTCAGCTTTATCAGAGTTTACTTCA
The DNA here is from genome assembly GCA_036435485.1 of Saposhnikovia divaricata. Lineage (NCBI taxonomy): Eukaryota > Viridiplantae > Streptophyta > Magnoliopsida > Apiales > Apiaceae > Saposhnikovia > Saposhnikovia divaricata. The sequence continues at coordinate 38,228,509 of CM071595.1, forward strand.
TCAGAGATTAACTCTTCATTTTCAAAGCGCAGTTGATCATGTTCATCTACATCTATAAGTCCAGTTATTTTCTTATCATTAAATGACACATGAATTGACTCTATAATCACCTTGGTTCTCAGATTACAAACTCTGAAAGCCTTAGTTGATAGTGGATAGCCAACAAAAATTCCTTCATCAGCTTTTACCTCAAATTTGGTCAACTGTTCAGAATGAGTTTTTAACACAAAGCATTTGCACCCAAAAATATGAAAATATTTCAGGTTAGGCTTCTTTTCATTCACCATCTCATATGGTGTTTTCCCATGCTTGTTGATCAGAGTGGCATTTTGAGTAAAACAAGCAGTTTGGACTGCTTCTGCCCAGAAATAGGTTGGCAATTTTGCTTCATCAAGCATAGTTCTGGCAGCTTCTATCAAGGTTCTGTTTTTCCTCTCAACTACACCATTTTGCTGTGGTGTACCAGGTGCAGAAAACTCTTGCTTCACTCCTCTGTTCTTGCAGAATTCTTCCATTGTTGCATTCCTAAATTCAGTTCCATTATCACTCCTGATTATTTTGACTTTGTGTTTTGATCCTTTGTCCAGCAGCTTTACATGCCCCATCAGAGTTAATGCAGTTTCATTCTTCTTTTCTAGAAAATACACCCAAGTGTATCTTGTGTGTTCATCAACAATGACTAAAGCATATTTCTTTCTTCCAATAGACAAGAAAGACTTTGTTTGGCCTTTTGATAGGAATCACATAGGCCATCAAGATTTAATAAAGACTTTGGGAGTCCCCTAACAGGATCCTTTCTTATCAACTCATTGATGTTGTTCAGATTCAAATGAGAGAGTTTCTTATGCCACTTCCAACTCTCTTCACTAGACATTCTTGTTGACAGGCACACAGCTTTTCCATCAGGGTTTGTCAACAAACTTGCTTCATAAATATTATTGCGCCTGTGTCCAACTAGAACAACTTTCCCTGTAGATTTACTGATAACTTCACAGTATTCCGGTTGAAAATCTACATGATAACCTCTGTCACAGATTTGACTCACAGATAGAAGGTCATGCTTGAGTCCTGGAACCAGAGCTACATTTGTGATGGTGACATTTCCAAGATTAATATTTCCATATCCCAGAGTGCGTCCTACGTTGCCATCTCCATAGGAAACTTTTGGGCCAGCCTTCTCCTCATACTCTGATAGCAGGGCTTTATTTCCAGTCATGTGTCCTAAACATCCACTGTCCACGACTAGGGTACTCTCCCTGATGCCCTGCAATCACAAACATTCACTGAAGGTCAGATTTAAGGATCCAGACTTGCTTGGATCCTTTGGCTTTCTTAACTTTGTTAGCTTTAGCAGCGGAATTCTTGTTGTCAGAGTTTAAGCTAACATTTTCAGAGGTTACACTTGCAGAATTAACATTAACCCATTTCAAATTGGGCTTCAGTTCATAATAATTATGATAAATAGCATGATAATCCCTACAAGTATAAATAGAATGCCAAGTACTTCCACAATGTTTGCATAAAGTCTGTGGTTTAGTTTTAACATAATCATGACATGTCTTCCTTGGAGCATTAGTAGCAAGCATTTGATTATAACCTTTAGTAATGCCTACTTTACCATTTCTATTCTTCCTGGACACTTTCTGTTTCTTAACAGATTTTAACTCCTTAAGCTTATGTTTGAGTTGTTTATCTGTCATTGAACAAATATTAATCTGTTTAACACAAGTTTTTACTGATTCTTTCTTAGCAGCTTCTTTTTTAACTTCAGACTTAGGTTCACTTGTGCCAGTAACAAATTTTTTAGATGGAAGATGTGTTCTAATTTTGACTTTGTTTTGAAACCTAAGTTCGTCTCCCTCACAGTAACCTAAACCAACTGTGTCTTACTGAAAAACCTCATGAGTGTCTTTTCTAGTATCAGTCCAAGTCTTAATTATGTGATTTGCTTTCTCCAATTCAGATTCTAGTTACCTATATCTTCCAAGTAACTCTTGTTCTAGATAAACAGCATCATCTCTTTCTTTCTGAACTTGTTGCATGTTGACAAGTTTCTCTTCAACAAATTTATTTCTTTCTTTGAGTTCAGAACTCTCAGATTTGATTCTCTCATTCTCTAAAGTTTGATCCCTATAACTGATATGTAAGGACTTAAGATAAATTCTCAATTCAGATATATTATCAGTATTATAAGCATACGTAGTTAGAGGTACCTTGTTTTCAGAATCTTCAGATTCATTCTCATTAGTAGCCATGAGAGCATAGTTAATATCCTCATCTGAGACTGAAGTGTCTGCCCAGTCTCTGCCTTTTGTGAAGAGTGCTTTTTCAGTTTTACCCTTCTTGCACTCAGGAGCATAGTGACCCATCTCCTTACACTTGTAGCATTGAATCTCAGACTTGTCTTTCTTCCCAGATTTGGTATCCTTTCTCTCAGACTTTCTAAAACTCTTTGTCAGAATTTGAATCTTTCTTAGAGAACCTTTTTCCCTTCTTGAAGGTCTTCACCATCGAATCAGCCATTTGTATCATTTCTTCTTCATCATCCTCAGAGTCAGATGATTCATCAGTGTTTGAGTCAACATCAGAATTTGATGACTCACTTTCAGAATGTATGACCAAAACTTTTCCCTTAGCTTTCTTCCTTGATGCTTCCTTCTTCAAGGGTTTTTCTTCAACCTTAAGAGCAATAGACTTTATCTTCTTGCTTGATCTCTTGTTTTTCTATTCCAATTCCAGTTCATTAGTTTTGAGCAACCCATAGATTTCATCAATCTCAGTGTCAGCAAGGTCATAATTATCTCTTATAGTGGTTGTCTTTACATCCCATTTTTCAGGTAGAGCAAGAAGAAATTTGAGATTTGAATCTTCTAGATCATACTCTTTATTCACCAGTGACAAATCATTGAGTAGCTTACAGAATCTGTCAAATGTTTCTGTCATGGTTTCTTCAGATTTAGCCTCAAAATGTTCATACTCCTGTGTGAGTATGTTCCTTCTGTTCTTCTTGATAGCAACATTTCCTTGACATCTAACTTCAAGGGCATCCCAGATTTCTTTGGCAGTTGTGCAATTAATCACTTTGTTAGACATCACATTGTCTAAGGCACTATGAAGTAGATGTCTAACCTTTGAATCCTTAGCAATAGATGAAATATCCTCAGAAGTCAGATCTTTCTTCTCCTTTGGAACTAATTTAGCTTCTTGACCAGCAGTAACAACAGATAACTTTGTAGGTTTATGAGGACCTTCATAAATTCTGTCAAGATATTCTGGATCTGTAGCCTCCAGAAACATGGTCATCTTCACCTTCCAGATTGAATATTCTGTCGGCCTGAAAATAGGAACCCTAATTGTCTCATAATGACTCATAGTAGTAGGTTGAGCCTTCTCAGTACTAGAACCTGATGGAGGAGGTATATCTGCCATTGATTATAGTTGTGTGTGGATTTTAAACTGTATAGAGTAACAGATCTGCTCTGATACCAATTGTTAGGCCGAATACACAACTATAATCAAGTTTGTATGAGAGAATAACAATTAACACACGTTTAAAAAATCAAAAACTGTATGGAATTAATAACTCCTCTCTCAGTGATATAAAAAATCACAGAGAGCTGCTTAGGTTACAATGAAAATGATAATGCGTTTTTCGATACCCTTTTAGGGTTAACCTAACTGTATTTATAAAGATATACAGCTACAGTACAAATGATAATTGATACTCCTATAAATCAGCTATACAAATGTTATCAATTATGATTGTTACACATCTTCTTAGTCACCACAATGTCCTCGACAGCTATCCAATCTTCAATGATATTGCTTCCATAATTATCTTCAATTATTCTTCAAACAATGATGATGACCAGTAGACGCTTCCTCCTGACAGAGTTTAGCAAACTCTATCAAGCTTCCATCTGTCAGAGTTTAATTAAACTCTGACCGCTTCCATCTTCCAATTAAACTCTGATGAATCTCTGTAACACTTAAACACTGACATTATTCACATCAATTATATTTAACAAAGATAATATAAATATTTACTATGTACTCAAGTGGTCGTGCTCTTGGAATGTAATATAAGATATTGATGGGGTAGTGCATTATAATTTATAGGTGAAGAAGTTAGTTGGAAACACCCTCTTAATCAATAAGAAATTGCAAATCAATTTATAACTTTTTTCTTTCATGAGGTACATTGCAGAACATGTTTATTGAAGGATTGTGTTTTCTTCTCCTTGTTAAATAACAAAATAATGTATTTCATGTTATCTTACTCGAATTTATGATGGTCATCCACAGGGCCTGCTCAAGCCCAAAATTTGAAGGATTCTCTCATAGAAGCAAAAAATGATATTATGGTCAAGTTGAATATTTGCAGATGCTAGCTCCTGCAATGGTAGATGCTCCTATGTATCGTTCTTCACGAGGTCGAAGCTTTGATGATTCCAAACTATACTATGGATCCACCAAGCCAAGTAGCAGAGCTTGTGGTGTCCCTGAAAACAATACCTTAAAACCTTTTATTCCTGATAAAGAAAAGGCTAACAGAGCTCACGGTGTCTCTGACTTTGAGATTCTCTATTTCTCCTAAAGAATAATTACACAGCCTGATTTGTAGCCTGAATATACATATTATTGATTTGGTTTCAAGATAGACAGTAGGTAGTAACTCAATGCTGCTCATACTTGTATATATGGTTTTTGGTTGTACAAAACTTTGTTATAGTAGTTATACATTGTTCAGCAGGTTTATGGGAATGGGTACAGAGAAACGGAAATTTTTTTTTTTTAATTTTTTTTACAGTATACGTCGGTTATTATATTTAACCAACGTATATAATGCTATTATATACGTCAGGTTTTTAGCGATGTATGTTTCCACTTTATACGTCATCTTTTTAACCGACATAAAAGACTTGTGACTTTATATGTTGCCCCACTATACGTCTAACTGACGTATAAGACCTATTTAACCGACGTAAAAAGTCATTTTTGTACTAGTGTCTCAAGAAGACTGAGTACCCAACATGAAGGGAAAAAATGACGATGTTCTTAGATGCCACAGATCCTAAGTATCTTTACATAATTCGTGATAGTCCTTTTGTTCCATCAAAGATTGTGCCTCAGGCAATTGACAAAGATGGCAAAACCATTCTTGAACATTATGCATTGATATAAAAGAAGGATTGGTCTCCTGAAGAAAAAGTTTCTGTGTTGAAAGAAGCAAAAGTGAAGAACATTCTTCACAACAGTCTTGTTCTTGTGATGTCAAAGAGGATAATTGGCTACAGGACTACTTATGAGATATGGGATGATCTATAAGTTCAGTGTCAAGGAACGAGGAAAATAAAGAAGAATAGAAGGACTGTACTCAATCAAGAATATGAGTATTTTGAGGCTAAACCAAATGAGTCCTTAACAAATGTTATGACAAGTTTCTAATACTATGGAATGATCTTGCCTTAATTGGTTGGTAAGGATTATTAAAAAAAAGACTAATACCAAGTTCATGAGAGCTCTCCTAAAGAATGAGATACGCATACATCATTCATAAGAGATAGAAGAGATCTTAACAAAATTTTTCTTATGAGGTCTATCAAATACTCAAAACTCATGATCTTGAGTTGTAGCAAAGGAAGGACAAAAATGTTAGACATATTAGTACTTGTATTCAACCTTCCCCCCTCCCTTTCTACAAGTACTTCTAGATTAACACACTTAGAAGATGAGCACTTATTCATTCTAGAAATTAAAAAAATGTGATAGTGCTAAACATGTGAAAGTTTAGATAAAAACAAGTGTTTTGAACTTGAAAAGGGTAATGAAAAGTTTAGAACTTGGGTAGTATTAGAAAAGAAGGTTCATGAAATCATTACTGATAAGAATCAGATAAAATGCTTAGGATATGAATCAGTAAATGAGAAAAAGAAAGAAACGGTTGCTAAAGAGACATCTTCTTCCAAGACTTATAGACATGTAATAGACAAATGTAAGTCTAACATCAATCCTATCAATTTTGTGTATGTTAACAAGAGTCCTAAATCTATTTTTGAACAGGGATCCACTTCTGGCAGTAAAAACACAGACAATGTTCCTGAAGTTGTTAAAACTTCCAACACTAAGATAGCTAATGTAGGCCTAATGTCTCATAATACAATTGAAAGATAAAATAAGAGAAGCAACCAATAGAAACAAGGCACCAAAACCTAGGAGAAATTAAAATCATAAAATTGTGATAAAATTGAAAAAGTAGCTCTAGTAGATGGACTAAAACAATCTTTGGAGTGTTAGTCCTAGAGGTTATCATGTTGCTTTCATGAGACTCACTGTAATGTGATTCATAAAATGATTCATAAAATAACCAGCATAATTTTCCTCACTTGGTACAAAAATGATAACTTATCTGAAGCCAACTTGCATGAAAATATTAATGAACCAGTTGCATGTTTGATGAGCAAAGCTACATATGAATAAAGTTGGAAATGGCATAAAAAACTATGTCATCTCATTTTAAATTAAAATTATTATATTAGTCCAAAAATTTTAAAAATTAAAATCACATAAATCACATAAATTTTATTGAGTAAAATGTATCCTATGAAAATACAATCAACTTTTTTTGACCAAAGCTTAATCTTTTCATGTTTTGGAACAACTGCTTTTGCTAAGCACCCGCACACTTTCAAATATTTGTAACTAGGGTGTCTTTTTGGTAATTTATATGGAATCTTGTGTTTTTTCTTATGAGGAATTTTATTCAAAATATAATTAGGAGAAAGTAAAGTACCCCCAAAAAAGTTTGTGGTAATCCACAACATATCAACATGGCATTAACCTTGTCCTTTAATGTTCTATTCTTTCTTTTCGCTATTCCATTTGATTTAGGTGAGCATGGAGTGGCAGTTTAATGTTTAATTCCATGTTATGAACAAAATTATTTAAACGGTGAATCATACTCACCACCTCTATGACTTCTTACAGCCTTCATAACCTTCATTCTTATAAATTTTAAAATATTCTTAGATTCTAAAATTTGAGTGATGGAAAAGCCTTCTATATGCCTTATTTTTGGCCAGACGGCAACCAGATAACATTGTCGTGCTGCAACTTGGTCACCAACGACCTCTCCAATTTCAAATTTTGTAGGAAATTTCATTTTCAATGAAGGAATAGAGGTGATTGTTTTTAAAGCAGTCAATGTTGTTCTACCGATGATGGTATTTGCTTGAGTTGGCATTGATGACATAAAATTTGATGATTTGCCATGTTTGACAAGGGAAGGAGCCAAATAGTACTGGGAGATCAATTCTGCCCACGACCTTGACCTTATTTCCGGTTAAGTGGTACAAAGGCATTTTTATGTTTTCCATCTTTCGATCACCAATATCCATTCTGGCGAAGGCACTGTGATAAAGGATATCGACAGAGCTTCTCTTATCGATGAAGATTTTGTTGACCGTGTTTGTGCCAATCTTATTAGTAATAACTAGGGCATCTTGGTGGGACTCAATCATTTAGAGGGGTAGTCATCATCAGAGAATAAGATGGTGGGAGATGGGTTAAGTCATGGCCGTTTCGGGGCCTTAGGACAGAGTTTTTGGAATTTTTGGATGAGCCCCCCGTCACACGTCCTCCGACTATGACATCGATGACATGATCATCGTTGTAAGAATTATGAATATTAACTTTATGTAATTACTATATTTCGTAAATTGAGTGAAAATATTTTAAATTATTTTATACCAGTTAACGAGTCAAAGTGATAAAAGTTGACCGGTATTTGAGGATAAGTGTTAAATTGATCGAAAAGATACCCGTATATGTTTATTGTGTGTTAGCTGTTAAACGATAGGATTGAGAGCCTTTTTCGTAATCCGTACAATCAATTTGTTCTTATCCGATAAACCCAGTTTTCAAAATCCCTCGGCTTCGATTTAAAATCATTTTCATATTAATATTCATCAGATAAATCTCAAAATATTCAAAACTTGTATTTTATTCATTTTATAAATTTTCAGTATTTAATTCGTTATTTTCGTAGAAATATTTTCGTTCGTATCGGACCCGTAATTTGATTTAATTGGTACTTTCGGGAGAAATTAAAAGTTAATTAGGGTTCCAAGCGTTTTGGGGGGACATAGCTTTTATAGTCAAAAGTAGTATGTGCTTATCACAAAATCTTATCTGTAAACAATTTTAGTTTTTAAAATCATTTATTATTTAAAAACTAAAGAAATATAATTTCAAAATCGTTCTTGAAGATCGATTGTTAATTTGGAGGCGTTATCGGACTCCGATTACGATGCTCAAATACTCGAATCGAAGCTCTCAAATCCTAGAATCATAAGCTGCCATCAAAACTCACCCAAGTTAACTTCTTGAATTTTTATAATTTTTAATTTGAAAATTCGAGTTTTAAGGTTCTTGATATTCAAATTTAGGTGGTTTGATCTGGTGATTCTTTGTGAAAACTAATGCTTCCTATAGCTCCTACGTGTTGTTTACAATCATGTTATGTACTTACTTGCACTAAATGATCTCGATCTGCTAGGAAACGAGCTCTTGTTTTTTTTTTTTTGGAAATTTTGAATAACTCGTTCGCCTTGTATATCGATTGACTGCTAAAACTGAAACCATAAGGAAATTCTAGAGGTTCCCAGCTTAGTTTTTACATATAATAAGCACAATATGGTTTAGTATTTAGCAAATTCGAAGTTCGCTGGAGGTAAGGTTTGTTGGTGTTTTCGTGATGTAGTGGTATCAGAAAGGCTTGGGGAGGTTGTACAATGAATTTTAGACTGAAAACCGTGTGGAAATGTAGTGTTTTGGTTGGTTCTTGGGCCGTCGAAGTTGCTGCCGGAGTTGCTTCCATCGCCTGTTTCTACAGATGGGTTGGCCAGAAACTGCTGTGTCAAGAGCATTCAAAGTGTTCTTAAATTTTCTTTTCTTTTTTTTTTTGTTTTATTTGTTTTAGTTTGATTTGTTTTGTGATGTTGTAGTAAACACAAATTGGTTTTAACCTATTTACCCTTTTATCGTGGCAGTTGTTTTAAAAAAAATGACTTTTACTTTTAGTGCTAAAAATATTATTTACTTTCCTGATTAATATTGATTTTGCAATTTATTTTAAAGAGATTGAATTTTCTTTTAAATTCAGAAATCGTTTTGTAAATTATGTTTTAAATTCAGATTTCTGACTATTTATTTATTTATTTATTTATTTTATTATACTTTTTCAAAAATCATTTATTTATTTATTTTAACTCAAAATTAATTAAGAATTAAAAACTTTTAATTATATTAATTAATTTCAAATAATGACTTAATTAATTTAATTATTTGATAAATGTAATCATTTATCAAATCATTTTATTAATCAGCTCTTAGTTGATTTTAATTAATTTAATTAGAATTATTTAATTTTTAATTAATTTGTTTTCTGTTTTAAAATGATTTAAAAATAGTAGAAAATTGTTTAAAAAACCAGAAAGTGTTTTAAAAATTCTTTAAATTATGCTCAGTTGGATTTTATTCAAAAACCAAGATTGAAAATTGTTTTAAAAATATTTCTTGAGTTCAGTTAATTATCAAAGTGAGTTATATGGACTATTTTGGTAAAAATACCATGCTTATGTGCTATGTGAAATATGTGTATTGATTGTTAGTGAATCTTAAATGCTTTATAGGTGATCCATGTGCTCTAACTATTATAGAGTCGAGTAAGAGGGACGAATGAAAGTCTAGAATCTAGTAAGAGGGATGAAGGGAAGGCTAAGGTAGAGTGAGGCGATCAAGTATTAGACGAGTCTAGCGTTGGTTGACAGGCAAGTATTTCTTCCACTTCCTATTCAAGTGAAATTGTTCTTTAATTATTTTGATGATGAAATCCACCCTAATTATTTCTATAAATCTTCTCGATACCTGTTGTTGCTATTGTTTATTCATTTACACCCCATTTATTGTATCGAACTCATCGATACTTATTGATGATCTTGATTAATCGTTTATCACCTTTATTGTATCTATCCTGTCGATACTAGATGATGTTTTTATTTCCTCATTGATTCTCAATTATGAGTTATTATTCTGGAACGTGAGTATTCCAGTTATTTGGTTGGCAGAGGTGGTCGATTATTCCGACACCTAGTGCGTTTGATATAGAATTATAATGTTTTTAAAAGGAGACCCTTTATGGGTAGAGTCCTATCAGGGAGACCAAATTAATGGTCAAAATTTGAGGCAAATGTGTGTCGTGGATTTATTTAGAGGGACTTTGCTGTGTGCATTGTCCGGGGTTAGTGCGGCACTGATCAGCCACCTAACTCCGCTGTTTTTTAAAATATATATATAAAAATCCAATTCTAATCTCGAAATTGAGTTTGAATTGCTTTAAAGTCTGATTCCTTTCAAACCAATGATGATTATGTTTGGTTATCAGAACTTTTATCAGTTGTCATTGTTGATACGCTTTATTCTAGCGGAGCGCTGCTGGCTCATCCTCGCGTTACAATATTTAATTTCTTCAGCTGTTTTCTTTAGTAGCATGTGATGATTATTCTTGTAGACCAGAACTTCTATCTGTTCTTGATTTTGGAATATATTTATATACTTGGTGAGCAATTTTGGCTCACCCTTGCATTTTTGTTGTTTCCTTCCTCTAGTTAATAAAGAAGTTGATTATACCTTGTGGTCCAGTGAGTAGTTCAGTTCCTGTAGCGGGAGGTGACGTTCGGGTTGTTCACTGGGTCAGGTAGTGGTTTTCAGCTTGTCAGAGATTGCTTAACTATTTCGGCAGATACACTTAGTTTGTTATCAATTTATATAACATTTTTATTCCTTGATTGGATTGTAACGGTGTAATCTAATAGTTTGTTTCATACCATAACCTGTATGCAATCTTGGATCAGGGGTACTTTATTATTATTTCTGGCCTATGTCCAGGCTTGTATTGTGTTGTTGTGGTCCGTGGCCCCAAATCTGTATCCCGAATTATGGGATGTCATGGTTGGTATCAGAGCTATAGGTTATGGTCACTGAAACAGATTAAGAGGGTTAGGTGTACCTGTCTAAGATAGACATGGGTAGAACGATTTAGGATAAGGTTCGCCTTAGGATATTTCGACGTGTGTTGTGACGTTATATAGTCTTTCGACATATATTATACGAGTAGGAATTCAATCCGTTTGACGATTTGGGTATGTGCGAGATAGCTAATCCGAAGCCGCGTAAGCTAATTGGATAGTTGGAGCTACCAGGTTGGGGGACACTATCTCAAAATTTTCACTTATCTTCTAGAACCTTTCGACAACTTTAGCTACGATGTGAACATTATAGAGAGAGTACGAGAAGACTATAAACACGACGAGGGAAGCGATTATTTGCATGGGTTGAAAGTAAGGGCATAGATGTGCTCCATAAGCCATTGATCTCATTTAATTTATTGTCAGTCCAAGGGAATCGTATTGTTTTAAAAAGAATTTATTCTTATTCTCGCTATGAATTGTTGTAAACTAATTCACTGTTTATATACAAATTGAGGCATTTATTGTGCGGTGACGGTTAAAAATTGAGAATGAATTGAGATCTTCTTACTTATTCAACTCATTATTGTTAGGTCAGTTTTGGCAGCTAAGTATATTAGTGCTTAGTCGACAAGAGTGAGATTATGAATAATTAGGAATTTCTTGGACGTCTATTTAATCAATAGTTGACGCATACGTTTGCTGATCAACTATACTTCAATTGATGATGAACTCTGTAAATAAACTTTACTTACATACAGTCCTATTCTTTCAGAAATATCCAAATTTAGAGGATACTTGATTCAACTCTATACATGAAAATTTTAAGACTCTTGAACTCTTTTAATTTTTCCCTGAATATTTGATCTTTTTAATTCAAACTGGGATGAACAACCCTATGTATATAGGGGATTCAGGGACATCTTATGTTAGTGTAGGTGCCCTAGAGGCAATACATTGTTTCTTTGAATAAACCTTTATGTCATTTGATCATTCAATAAACGTATTTATTATGACTTTAATTACTGCGATATATTTGTTAGCATAATAAATGTCCTTAGAATCATGATACACATTATATAGTTTAAGTACATGACTTGAAGTTGAGATTATATAATATATCATATTCTTAAAAGGTCCCTGGTCGAGTATTATTATTATAGGACAATAATAATACACAAATAGACTAGTATGTTGTTTGACAGATAACCACATCTCATTGGTTATAAGTATGGAGATACTAAAGTCAATACATAGGTACATGTAGGAGTACATGGTACTGGACAGACCCACAGTGAGATTCTTCATGTTTAATAAAGTCATAAGAAAGACTCACAGTGATAATGGTGTAATGATCCTTTGACTTGAGATCATTATATTTCTATATGAGGATTAATATACTTTGACTACATTAAAAGTTACCGTTGACCGGGTGATGATAAAAGTGGACATCGGGTATATCATGAGTCGTATGAGAAATACGAATGATAGATAAAGGATTTAACCCTCCTAGAATTAGGAGAGATATTATTGGCCTCTTGATTGAGTGAGACTATAAAATGCATGGTCGTGCTCAAATAATGATTTGGTTTTAATAGTCTACTCATGGATCAAGTAAACCCGGATTAAATGTTGAAGAGGATGACTAAACACATGTCTCGAGTTTAATCTATAATATTTGGTTAAAGGGATTATATTACATGGAAACATTAATCACGAAAAAGGTTTTATCGAATCACGATTTAATTATTGTTTAATTGGGTAGCAATGATGTATTACTAGATACCGCTCATTGTTTATAGTTTTATTAGAGAATAAAATTATTTCCAATTAAATAATAGCCTATAGGGTCACACACATTGAGCACTTAAAGGAATAATTAATTTTAATTATGGATTTAAATTAATTGGTGATTATTTAAGTTTTATTATGTTAATTAAGTGAGACTTAATTAATTGATATAATATATAAATTTGAATTAGAGGAGTATTTCTGCCCATAATAATTAAGTGTGACTTAGTTATTAAATAAATAATAGAATTTCGTTTTATTATTTAATCCTATACCAAAAAGGGTTGGGCTTTTGCTGTTGAGGGCCCATTAACCAGTCATTATAAATAGATAATGATAGGTTAAGAGGGTTTTATGTTTTTGTGAAAAACCCTAGAGAAGGCAGCAAGAAAAGGCAGAAATCGAATCATCAATAAGGAGGCTAGTACATCCATTCTGCAGTCAAGTTCGTGAGTCGTTCTTGAAGGTGTTCGTGTGGATACCATAGAGGTGTTTTCCGAGAGATAGACACAAGTCGTGAAAGCTAGGATCTCCTTTGAGTTCGTGAAAGTAAAGCTTTTTAAAGGTATGATTCGTAATCTCCATAATCTGTCCATAATTATACATGGATCCTGGTTTGGGTTTCGATTTTTATTGTTTTATTTATGTTTATCCGCTGCGTTTTATGCCTCGAAACCCAACATCTTATCTATGTGATAGAAGTCTGGTGGGATGCCACTAATTGTGTTTGTCATGAAAGTACTGAAGGTTGGCCACCTTTTCGTACTATAGTGATTGACCTAATTGACAAATGCAACCTAATAATAGTTCAAAGATCATATTGATCTCTCGGTTAAAATTCTATTACAAAAAGTTTTATCAAACAAAATTCAGTGTAAATTCATACATATTGATACCCACTCATTTTATTGAAATCTTTTGTGAGAAACCCTGATGATTTTAAATTACCAGTGATGAAGAGCTACAAAGATAGACGCGACGACATCCTAAGTGATTGAAACTGCAATTATGTTGATGAAGAATTGGTTGAACAAGTTTGAGAAGCTAGTGTTAAAACAGAGATGGCATATCAAATTGGATTACTTATTGGATTGATAAGACATGTACAAAGATTCGATATTACAAAAATATAAGTCAAGTAAAGAGCATGTAACAAGGGCATAAGATTGTGGATTTTGTTAAAGGTTGAAAAGAGAATGATGATGGAGATGTTTGGTATGTGATAGTTAGTGTTGATGAAAGATCATTTTGGACACCTATTTAATTTTGGAGGTAGTAAGTGAAATATCATAAGGTTGTAAATGTTTTGAAACCCATTATTGGGTATAAGATTTTAGAACCGAAGAGGGATAATTTGAGTAAAGCAGAGTGAGGCAGGAGGGAGTGATTGTATTGGAGTTAACAACTTATGTGAGCCTAGTTTAAAGAGTCATGATTATTAAGAGTGGATGAGAGTTGACCAAGATGGAACAAGATGATAAGAAGAGGATGAAAGAGAATCGGGAAATTTTAGAGTCGTTTTAACAGAACACATGTGCTTTAGTTAAAAGAAGAATGTAGAATTTAGAAGATCTAGAGCCTGGAGAGTGGGGGGCACAGTAGTTGCCCATGGGATGAGAATTAGCAGAGATTAACAAGACCCCATGGTCGGAAGATAAGATTTGAGAGAAAACATAGTGAGATTGTGTTGCGGTAAATGTCGAGAGTTGTAAATGTAATCAGAAGGAATAGAATGGTAACAAATGATAGAGTCAGAAGTTAAAATTTTGTGCCAGAAGCATGAGAAGATAGGATATTTTACCAGAGTTTATATCATATCAGTCTCAATAGACCCTATGATGAGTGTAGCAGAAATGTTTTCTATAAACTACTAAGAAGCTAGAAATTCATCATGACTATGAATGATGTTATCACGAATTTGAATGTGAAGCTAGTGAAAAGAGTTAAGTGTGATTCAAGATTTGATTGATTAGCTAGCTACGAAGTACGAGCAAATTATGTGGGTTAGAAAGAGAGATTATGATTCTCAAGAGATGTAGAAGTGGTGTTTTGAGGCTGAAAGTAGACGAAGAAGTCTTAACGATTATGCAGACCAAGAGATTATTGTAGAAAGATTATGAAGTTGTCTTGCACAGGGGCAGATATCACAAAGGAAACAGTTAAATTAGAGCAGATTTCAGTGGTTAAAAATTTTTGAATGTACATTTTGATCGATTACCAGGATTATCATAAGACAAAGATGTAGAGATTGTTTGTTAATTATCTCCAAATATAGAATCAGTTTCAAAGAATTCAATATTGGATGACTTCAATGGGAATGCTGGAGCTAGCAATGTAATTAAAGGATTTTCGCAAGAGAAGGAGGAGTAATACTCAGTGTATCTCAGGAGAATTCACCAACACTATTCGTGAGAAGGAAAAAGGGGAGTTTGAAGTTATGAATTAATCTTTAAAAATAGAATAAGTGGATAAATAGTAATGAGAATTTTTACCAAGGTTGGATGAGTTGTTTAATCAGTTGAAAGGTATATATTTTGCCTAAAGTTGATCTATGAATAGACTAAGATCATTGGAAGATAAAAACCTTATGATATTCTAGAAGCAATGTTCTCAGTCGATATGGACATGATAAGTTGTTAGTAATGGGGTATGGTTGGACAAGAGCTTTATGGTTACAATGAATAATATTTTAAAAAGTATTTGGATGAAATTTTAATTATGTTTATAGATAGCTGAAAGTGTTTGTCCTAAATCCAATCATGTATGATGAGTTAGGAAGAACTTTCATGTATTCTTGTTTGATTTCATTAATAATAATAAAAGACTTGTTTTGATTTTATTACGGGCATTATCTGTTTAAAGTGTTTTAAATAAGATGTTCCATAGTTTAGAGTAAAGCTTCTATAATTATAATGAGATTATAATAGTGAGATCTAGAAGATGATAACTCTAGACTTAAACAGTTCCTGATCATAGGATAACTAATCGGAAGTTAGTGAATCCGCAAAGATCGGTACATATTATGCTTGCTCCCGTGAGGAGGATGTCTGTTCTCATAGGCATTTGTGTGGTGACACTATAGCTAGTATGTAGGTGCTTATTATGGAATAAGTTCACTGAACATGACTCGATAAGTTGGACAACTAATGGAGTTTACTCACGTGTCAATAGTTATTTACTGAGTGATAGTTGTACAAGTGTCCTTAGACTTGAGATCGTTAGAGTAATCTTGTATATAATGAACTGTGCTTTGGTTTAGTCCTTAGTCTCAAGGACATACATTAGGTCTATTCTGGGTACAGGGATTTATGTATGGAGATAGTTAACGATCAATAAAGAATCTACCCCTTCCAGTAAGGAAGTGAATATCCTATGTTATTCTTAGTATGCGAGTTCTGGAATCTCTGGCCAGAGTGTATGAAATTAGAAAGGAGTTTCTAATTTGCATTAATATGAACTTTGCGTTATGAATAAGAAATCATATGATTAAATTTGATAGGCCTGACACGAGATCCATGCCTTGTATTTAATCGGGATATTGTAGGGTAGAAGGAATTGATTGTACGATAACTAGTCACTGACAGGTTCTTGGTATTCTAAGCAGTGAATTCATATTATCCGGATAGTCGCGATATGTTGAGAAGCATCACTCACGATGTAGAATAAATATAATTAATCAGTTAATTATATTTAATGAATTTTAGAATTCATATAAATAATAAATAAAAGGTTTATTATTATTTATTTCTACTACCGGCTTAATATTGAACCTACAGGGTCACACCATAAAAGAATATTTTCTTTGATGAAAGGTTTTAAATTATGAGAGAGAGAATTATTTTCTAAATAGTTTAGAAAAAGAAATAATGATTAAAATAGTTTTAATTATTATTTAATCATTTTATTAGATAAAGTGTAGGATTTATATATTAATATATAATGATATATTAATATATAATGATATATTAATTATATTAAAACCCTACTTTATCCCTATAAATAGAATGAGATGAAGGAGTTAAACACACTTTTGGTTTTTGTGAAAAACCTAGTTGCCTCCTCCATCTTCTTCTTCATCTCTCTCTCTCTCTCAAATTTCTCAAACTCCATTTTTATAAAATCAAGATTTTATAAAAGGTTTCGTCGAAGAACAATTCTTGGTGGATACCGGTAGAGTGCTTCACACTCTGAGGAGCAACTGCTTGCAACACCATTTTTGTAAAGCTTCGATTTCAAGGTATGGTTACGAATCCCTCGTATTTCATTTTTACATGATTTTCTATATGTGCGATATATGGTTTTTACGGAAATAATTGTTATACCACGCTTCCGCCCATCCGTCAATTCCTTCAATGGCATCAGAGCTAGGTTCTTGCATATAGAGAGTCATATAAAAATTTCAGATTTTTTTATGCATGTATGGATTTATTATGATTTTTGCAAGTTTATTTGGATTTAATTATGAATTAACTCGAAATAATTTTTGCATATGATTTTGACCACTAATCTGAGTTGCACAAGTGTTGTAGATGATCTGGATATTTTTCTCATAATTTTTTGATGTGTAGATTATTTGTTATGAATTTTTAAAATTGTTTTAGTTAAAATTCATAAAATAATTATGCATGTGAAAATATTATGATTAAAAATATTGCACAAGGACCCCTAACCACCTGATAATTTTTGCTGCTCTTGATTTTAAGAAATCATGTCTTGATAATTTTTTTATTAATTTATTAATTAATTGTTAATTAATTTATTAATATTAAAATTAAGAAAGATATTAATAATAATAGTTATTGTTAATAAAAGGGGAGTTAGTGTTTTTAATGTAAGGGAGTTACAAAATATTAACTGCTAAAAAAAAAACTTAACTGACAACCGTTGCTGGCGCGTGCAGTGCAAACGCGGGGGGGGGTGTCACGCATTTCGAAAATGCGTGACAGGGGTGTTGCGCATTTTACGGATGCGTTACAGCGTTTAATGGCTTTAAATGCTTGTAACGCATTCCGGACATGCGTTACAGCCTTTCTGTCCACAATAAATTTGATTTATTGGGAGTTTCGTAACTCCGTTTTGGGCGTGCGATATATCGTTGGATTCGTTTTTCCGAGACGGATCTAATGGAATGGTCAAATATTTTTTATATAATATTTTTGAAATATTTATATTCCCGGAAGTGTTTTAAAGCATGTTTTAATTGTTTTAAATTGCTTTTAAATGCTATAATAAATCCATACATCATTATATCAATGTGTGACATGATATTGCTTGCATGCCTACTTGTTTACTTAATTTTATATATGAGATATATGCCTATGTTTACCATGCGATGATAGATTTAGGTGAACTTAAATCAAAATAAGGCATGCTCTAGAAAATCTAGAAATAGGAATCGTTTCTTGCCTTAATAATAATATTATGAATACAATCATGAGATTCTTGTGTTTGTGAAACACGTAATTAAATATGAATTTTCAATATTGAGAGAATGGATGATTCTGTCAAAAACGGATTTCGATCTGTAAGAAAGGGGTATTAAGTGACGCCTCTTGACAATGCTCCCCCCGATCTGGGAATCATCCAATTATCGATTATTGATTTGAAATATTTAATTTAAAAGGAAGAATCTCTTTATAATAAGATTATGATTGTAACATAATATAATCCCTCTAAAATTAAATAATATCAAGTAGTAATTGGCCAATGACACAACGGGCTTGTGTCGGTCATAGCCTTCCAACATGGTAGAAAGTAGTTCTCATTTTTGAATCATTGTCGTTTCGTGCTACAGCCGAGGGCTCTGATTTCGAAATAAGAAATACTTGTCTATTACATAGAGATGTGTACAATGAATTAGAATCTAATGGTCGTTACGTGCTACAGCCGTGGGCCATTGGAGACTGATTCAGTTGTACGGAATGTTGGGTTAGACTTGAATTAGAATATTGAGTTTGTCGTGCCACAGCCGTGACTCAATTATTCGAGAGGCTAAAGTTTTATTAGGGAATAACATGAGATGTAATTGACAAGAGTTGTCTGCGTATTGAACATCACATGGCGTTTCGCGCCACAGCCGAGGTTGTGTGATGGAATATAAGATCCCTATTCCCACTAGCATTATGAATGCTTAATTTTTCTCTTAAGGGGGTTGAATAAATTAGATAAACTAGTGGGAGTCACTTATGAATAAAGACCCGATTCATATAGTGTTTTTAAAATGAAATTGAATATTTGCTAAGTGTTGTTATGTGTTTATCATTTACAGATTTACTATATACACTATGTCTGGTGCACTATCACTCCGGAGCATACTAGATGCTCACAAATTGACTGGTCCGAATTTTGCTAACTGGCTTCGAAACTTGAGAATTGTTCTCAGGGTTGAGAAGCTGGAATATGTGCTTGACTCACCTAAGCCTGCTGAACCTGCTGACGATGCACATAATGATGAACATGTTGTGTATCGTAAGTGGATAGATGATGCTAATGTTGCTCAATGTATCATGCTAGCTTCCATGAACGATGAGCTACAGAAGCAACATGAGCTTATGGATGCTCACACTATCCTAGAGCATCTGCAAGAGTTGTATGATGTGGCAGGGAGGACAGCTCGATATGAGATATCGAAGGAGCTGTTCCGTTGTAGGATGTTTGAGGGATCATCCGTGAATGACCATGTACTTAAGATGATTAATTTGATTGAACGTCTTGGGCAACTTGGTTTTGTCATGGATAGGGAACTGACTCAAGACTTGGTCTTGCAATCACTTCCGGGTTCATTTTCGCAGTTTGTTGTGAACTTTCACATGAATAAGTTGGACGTCAGCCTGGCTGAACTCCACAACATGTTGAAGACTACGGAATCGAATTTTCCCTCTAAGAAGAGTTCTGTTCTTCTAATTGGTGAGGGTTCCAATCCTAAGAAAAGGAAGAAGAACCCTTCCAAGAAGAAGAAAGTTGGTGAGAAAAAGCCGGTTCCACCAAAAGCTGAAGACCCCAAGAGCAAAGCTGTTTGCTTTCACTGTAACAAGGTGGGGCACTGGAAGAGGAACTGCAAGGTTTACCTTGCAGAAATGAAAAAGAAGAAAGATAGTGAGACTGTCGCTTCTGGTTCAGGTATGTTCATGATTGAAGTGAATATGTCAATAAATCAAAATTCTACTTGGGTATTAGATACCGCCTGTGGTTCTCACATTTGCAATTCGTTGCAGGGACTAAGGAGAAGTAGGACTCTCGAGGAAGAGGAGGTGATTCTACGGATGGGAAATGGAGCAAGAGTTGCTGCTGAATCTGTAGGATCGTTTGATTTACATATGCCTACGGGCAAGACTATTGTTTTAAATAATTGTTATTTTGTTCCCTCGATTGTGAGGAATATTATTTCTATTCCCATGTTAGACTTGGATGGATTTTCGTTTGTTATTAAGAATAATGAATGTTCAATTCTTAGAGATAATGTTCTTTATGGTAGTGGTATTTTAAATAATGGTCTATATGTGTGTGACATAGAGCATGATTTACTACAAATTGAACATACTAATAAAAGGAAAAGAGATGATGAAAATCTCACCTATTTGTGGCATTGCAGACTTGGTCATATTAGTGAAAATAGACTGCGGACATTGCATAAGGAAGGGTTACTTGACCCCTTTGATTTTGAATCATATCCTACATGCGAGTCTTGTCTATTGGGTAAAATGACCAAATCTCCATTTAGTGGACATGGAGAGAGGGCTGCAGATTTGCTAGGACTGGTACATACAGATGTATGTGGACCGATGTCTACGCAAGCCATGGGTGGATTTTCGTACTTCATTACTTTCATAGATGATCGATCTAGATTCGGATATGTGTATTTGATGAAACACAAGTCTGAGGCCTTTGAAAAGTTCAAAGAATATAAGAATGAAGTGGAGAAACAAACCAAACGTAGTATTAAAACTCTTCGATCAGATCGAGGTGGTGAATACTTGAGTGGAGAATTTCTAGATTATCTCAAAGAAAATGGTATAGTCTCTCAGTGGACTCCTCCATATACTCCACAGTTGAATGGAGTATCTGAAAGGAGAAATCGAACTTTGTTAGACATGGTTCGGTCCATGATGAGCTATGCAAATCTTCCAGTATTCCTTTGGGGTTATGCATTGGAAACCTCAGCATATTTACTGAATAAGGTGCCTTCCAAATCTGTTCCTCAAACTCCATATGAGATATGGAAAGAAAGGAAACCGAGTCTTAAACACGTTAAGATTTGGGGATGTCCGGCTTATGTCAAGAAAGTTGACCCTGATAAGCTAGAATCTCGATCCGTGAAATGTAGTTTTGTGGGATATCCTAAAGAAACTTTAGGGTATTACTTCTACACCAATCATAGTGTATTTGTCTCCAGACATGCTACCTTCTTGGAAAAACAGTTTATCCTAGAAGGAAACAGTGGGAGCAAAATAGAACTTAATGAAGTTCAAGAAGCACAAACTACTACGGTTCAAGAGGAAACACCTGTTCAGACTGAACAACCTTCTGTGGTACAGCCCATTCGTAGGTCAGAAAGAGTGTCTCGCCAACCTGAGAGGTATTATGGCCTTGTCATTGAGAATGACAATGAGTTATCAATCGTTGATGATGACGACCCTATGACCTATAATGAGGCTATGAGTAGTGTCGACTCAGAGAAATGGCAGAGTGCCATGAAATCCGAAATGGATTCTATGTAT
This sequence comes from Saposhnikovia divaricata, assembly GCA_036435485.1. Lineage (NCBI taxonomy): Eukaryota > Viridiplantae > Streptophyta > Magnoliopsida > Apiales > Apiaceae > Saposhnikovia > Saposhnikovia divaricata. Next base: position 38,250,044 of record CM071595.1, read on the forward strand.
GCCAACCAAGTATGGACTTTGGTTAAAGCACCAGAGGATGTGAATCCTATTGGATGCAAATGGGTATACAAAAGAAAGATTGGAGCAGATGGCCAGGTGGAGACCTATAAGGCCAGGCTCGTGGCAAAAGGATTCAGACAAAGGCAAGGGATTGACTTTGATGAAACTTTTTCGCCTGTAGCCCTGTTAAAATCAATTCGGATTTTGCTTGCGATTGCTGCTTACTACGACTATGAGATCTGGCAAATGGACGTGAAAACGGCCTTCCTCAATGGGAAACTTGAAGAGGAAGTGTATATGACACAGCCAGAGGGGTTTGTTTCTAAAGGGAATGAACACCTAGTGTGTAAACTGCTAAGGACCATATATGGATTAAAGCAAGCTTCTCGTAGATGGAACATTCGTTTTGATGAGACAATCAAAGAGTTTGATTTTATCAAGAACATAGATGAACCATGTGTCTACAAGAAGGTTAGTGGGAGCGCGGTAACATTTCTTGTATTGTATGTGGATGACATACTTCTTATAGGAAATGATGTACCGATGCTGCAATCAGTCAAAATTTGGCTATCGAAGAACTTCACTATGAAGGACTTGGGAGAAGCGTCCTACATTCTCGGTATGAAGATCTATAGAGATAGATCTAGAAGAATGATAGGTCTTACCCAGGGTACATACATCGAGAAAGTGCTTAAAAGGTTTAGCATGGAAAACTCCAAGAGAGGTCTCATACCGATGAGCCATGGAGTATCTCTTTCCGAGAAGATGTCTCCTAAGACACCTGAGGAAAGAGAGCGTATGAGTAAGATTCCTTATGCTTCAGCAATAGGATCTATTATGTACGCGATGTTATGTACTAGGCCTGATGTTGCTTATTCAATTAGTGTAACGAGTAGATATCAGTCCAATCCAGGTGAAGACCACTGGAAAGCAGTGAAGAACATCCTTAAGTACTTGCGAAGGACTAAGGATATTTTTCTTGTTTTTGGTGGATCTGAATTGAAAATAGAGGGTTATACTGACTCTAGTTTTCAATCAGAAAGTGATAGCAAATCCATGTCAGGGTATGTGTTTACTCTGAATGGTGGTGCGATTAGTTGGAAGAGTTCCAAACAGTCTACAACGGCTGACTCCACAGCGGAAGCAGAGTATATAGCTGCAAGTGAGGCTGCAAAAGAAGCCGTTTGGATGAGGAAATTTGTTTCTGAGTTGGGAGTTGTTCCAAGCATTGAAGAGCCTATTGTGTTGTATTGTGATAACAATGCAGCAATAGCACAAGCCAAGGAACCTAGGTCTCATAAAAATTCCAAACATGTTTTGCGGCGCTTTCATTTGATTAGGGAGATCATTGAAAGGGGAGATGTCAAGGTTGAGAGAGTTGACACACATAACAACATAGCAGACCCACTCACAAAGTCATTGTCTCAGATTCACTTTGATCGTCATAAAGAGAAGATGGGTATTAGATACCAGGGTGATTGGCTTTAGTTCAAGTGGGAGATTGAAAGTGTTTGTCCTAAATCCAATCATGTATGATGAGTTAGGAAGAACTTTCATGTATTCTTGTTTGATTTCATTAATAATAATAAAAGACTTGTTTTGATTTTATTACGGGCATTATCTGTTTAAAGTGTTTTAAATAAGATGTTCCATAGTTTAGAGTAAAGCTTCTATAATTATAATGAGATTATAATAGTGAGATCTAGAAGATGATAACTCTAGACTTAAACAGTTCCTGATCATAGGATAACTAATCGGAAGTTAGTGAATCCGCAAAGATCGGTACATATTATGCTTGCTCCCGTCAGGAGGATGTCTGTTCTCATAGGCATTTGTGTGGTGACACTATAGCTAGTATGTAGGTGCTTATTATGGAATAAGTTTACTGAACATGACTCGATAAGTTGGACAACTAATGGAGTTTACTCACGTGTCAATAGTTATTCACTGAGTGATAGTTGTACAAGTGTCCTTAGACTTGAGATCGTTAGAGTAATCTTGTATATAATGAACTGTGCTTTGGTTTAGTCCTTAGTCTCAAGGACATACATTAGGTCTATTCTGGGTACAGGGATTTATGTATGGAGATAGTTAACGATCAATAAAGAATCTACCCCTTCCAGTAAGGAAGTGAATATCCTATGTTATTCTTAGTATGCGAGTTCTGGATTCTCTGGCCAGAGTGTATGAAATTAGAAAGGAGTTTCTAATTTGCATTAATATGAACTTTGCGTTATGAATAAGAAATCATATGATTAAATTTGATAGGCCTGACACGAGATCCATGCCTTGTATTTAATCGGGATATTGTAGGGTAGAAGGAATTGATTGTACGGTAACTAGTCACTGACAGGTTCTTGGTATTCTAAGCAGTGAATTCATATTATCCGGATAGTCGCGATATGTTGAGAAGCATCACTCACGATGTAGAATAAATATAATTAATCAGTTAATTATATTTAATGAATTTTAGAATTCATATAAATAATAAATAAAAGGTTTATTATTATTTATTTCTACTACCGGCTTAATATTGAACCTACAGGGTCACACCATAAAAGAATATTTTCTTTGATGAAAGGTTTTAAATTATGAGAGAGAGAATTATTTTCTAAATAGTTTAGAAAAAGAAATAATGATTAAAATAGTTTTAATTATTATTTAATCATTTTATTAGATAAAGTGTAGGATTTATATATTAATATATAATGATATATTAATTATATTAAAACCCTACTTTATCCCTATAAATAGAATGAGATGAAGGAGTTAAACACACTTTTGGTTTTTGTGAAAAACCTAGTTGCCTCCTCCATCTTCTTCTTCATCTCTCTCTCTCTCTCAAATTTCTCAAACTCCATTTTTATAAAATCAAGATTTTATAAAAGGTTTCGTCGAAGAACAATTCTTGGTGGATACCGGTAGAGTGCTTCACACTCTGAGGAGCAACTGCTTGCAACACCATTTTTGTAAAGCTTCGATTTCAAGGTATGGTTACGAATCCCTCGTATTTCATTTTTACATGATTTTCTATATGTGCGATATATGGTTTTTACGGAAATAATTGTTATACCACGCTTCCGCCCATCCGTAAATTCCTTCAATAGCATCCCAAGATATTTGAAGACTTGTGAAGAGTGTGCAAATCAATTGAAAATTACTTTAAGAAATTTCAAGGGGAGAAAGATTATGCACAAGAATTATATATATGAATTTTGGATGGGAAGGAATCTAATTTAAAGACATGCAATTAGAAAAGAAAGAATCAAAGTGAAATTGTGGGAAGATGAAGCAAGGAAGAATTGAGAAGAACCCAAAGTGCCAGTAGAGGTAGTAAGTTTTGTGAGATTAACCAGGGACTATTAAAGATTATGGAAGGCTTTTACCTAGATAGCTACGGTAGTAATCAGGTTACCAGTGGGAACTAAAAGTTTAAATGAACAGAGTAGAGTGAAGAAAGTTTCTAAGAGTTAAGGAGGGTTAATAACTGTTCCAGAGATAGTGGAACCAGATGAACATGGAGAGTTTGTGAATTATTGTGATGGTTCGTATAAGAGGCGAGATTGTTTATTGGCGCAACATAAAAAGGTATTTGTTGATATTCATAAGCAGAAGCATTTGACACATGAGTTGGGATTGTTCGTAATAGTTTTGCGTAAGGATTCATACCATGATATTTAAGCGTGAGTTACCATGGAATTAAGAGGTACCGAGATGAGGTGATGAACCAGAATGTGAATAAGTTGACGGGAGAGGAATGGAATAGTCAGGAGGATAATTGGTGAATGTGTACTTTATTTCGTAACATAAGTGATGGATAAATGCCGTAAGTTCTGTAGTTAATCTGAGCAGTGTTAAACGTTGGAGTTATAATGTGAAAAGTTCAATTTGAGAACTTGTTGTGATTGTAGAGTTATGTTTCGGAAGTTGATTTCAGAGGATACGGAATAATTGTATTTTAAATGATTTCTGAAGATCATGAGTTAATTGTTGAAGACGTATGATTGAGGTGACGTATCTTAAGTGAAGTTTTCTTTTTAGTAAAAGTTAGAGTTTGTTGGAAATTGTTGGAGTGAAAGTTGTTTTTTGGTCGGTATCGAGGGGGCTGTGACCCTGGGATAGTCGACGATATAACCAGTTATTTCAAATATTTTGTCATTATAGTGCGTTATTGTGTCGAAGTCAAGCTGATGAAGTTTATTAGTTTTCAAAACTGTAATTATTGAGGATAAAAATGTTTTTGGAGGTATTTTATTTTGAAAAATTCTTATTCTAAAATAAATTATTTTATAATATTCAATTTGTTTGTACGGTTGTAATCTTGGGTTATTTATAACCCAAGAGTAGCATTGTTTATGTATGTGTGTTGAACAAGAGTTGTATGAGAGCTGTATGAGAACAAACACATACAAGAAATACGAGAGAAAACAATGAGCTCAAAGAGAGAGATAGTTAGGTTTTCTTTCATATTCAAACCTTATAATCGCAGCTGTGTATTTCTGTACACAGATTATTTCTTCAAAATATAAATCTCAGGTGGATCAGAAAATTACCCACCTGAAATTTTGTTAGTCTTGTGTACTTGTTTTACATTTCATTTACTCGTTTCATTAATTTGTTCTACCAAACTATTTAGCCTACATTGGTTCGAAAAGTTTTTGTTGAAGATTGTATTCAACCCCCTTTCTACAATTATTGGGATTTATCAATTAGTATCAGAGCAAGATTCTAACAAACAAGAAGTCTAAAGATCAAACACCAGGGAAAGAAGGACACAGGCCTGAAGATTCCGATGCTTGACAAACACAATTACTTTCACTGGAAAGTAAAGATGCACCTACATCATTCAACCATTGACTAAGTTTATGTAGATTGTATAGAGAAAGACCCTCATATGCCAATGAAAGCAAACTCTGGAGTTGGTGAAGCTGCTGGCACTGCAGCTGTTGGAAGGCCAGTTCCAAAAACTCAAGCTGAGTACACAGACGAAGACTTAGAAGAAATACATAAAGATAAGAAAGCCATGAACATCCTGTTCAATGGTATAGACCAAGACATGTTTGATAATGTCATTAACTACACAACTGCTGGGACACTATACAAACAATCTGTGAAGGAACTGAGCAAGTCAGAGAAAACAAGATGCAACTTCTTATACAACAGTATGAGCACTTTCACTTTGTTTCTGGGCAAAATCTCACTGATATCTTTAGTAGATTGCAGAAATTGTTAAATGGTTTAATGTTGTATGGAAGAGTTTACTCTGTCAAAGACTCCAATCTCAAATTTCTGAGATCTCTTCCTAAAGAATGGAAACCTGTAACAGTCTCGTTGAGAATTTCTCAAAAATATAAAGATTTTACCCTTGAGATACTGTACGGTATCTTGAAGACTAATGAGCTTGAACTGCAACAAGATGAGGAGATCGATAAAATTCAGAAAAAAAGTGGAGCTGCAGCATTGGTGGCGAGTGTGCCCCGTGGTGAAGATGGTGGAAAGATGGAGGATATCAATAATACACCAACTACTAGTTCTGGTACTTGTGAGGGTATAGGAAAGCTGAGAAAAGGCAAGAGCAAAAAGGTTGAACAACTAGAAGCATCTAGTGGTGATGAATCTGAAGACTTGGATGAGTACTTAACCTTTTTTGTCAAAAATGTTCTCTAAGCTCATATTCAAGAAAACTCCTGCGGCAGCAAATAAATTCAGAAGAAGCTATCAACCTAACAATGACATGGTTGAAAAGTCTAAGGTCAAATGCTTTAGTAGTGGAATTGCTGGTCACTTTTCAAATGAGTGCAGAAAATCTATGGAGAAGAGACAGTTTGAATCTGTTGACTACAAGAAAAAATACTTTGACCTTCTCAAGCAAATGGAAAAAGCATTCATGTTAAATGACAATGACTGGGCTGCTGGAGGAGACACAGATGAAGAAGAAGAGTTTGTCAATCTATCTCTCATGGCAAGTGAAAATGAAGAAGACATTACAAGAAAAACTGAATCAGATGACACACATCAAACAACGCTTCGATGAAAAAGTGTTGGCTGAAATTTTCACACAACGGTACGGTTTATTATTCATGCTTTTCGTTGTATTGTCTGATCATGAACTTTACGATAGTTTTAAAAAGTGTTGTCTAGAAGATCAAAATCGACAACTGTTTTACAACGGTTTTGGAAAGTAGTGTTGTCTAACAGGTTGTCTTACAATGTTCCTAAAAAGCGTTGTAAAACTTAGACAAGTGTTTTTATCAGATATTGCTTCAAAAGTAGTCACACAGCGGTGACTAAATATACTATTGTCTGATTTTATCACTTTCTAAAAGCATTGCATATGAGCATTTATGCTTTTCAAAAACGTTGTTAAAATTAGACAAGTGTTTTGTTAAGACGTTGTATAAAATGTAATCAGATAATGGTTTGTGAATACTATTGTCTGAATTGGATGCAACACACAATGGTTTTGTACATAAAATCGTTGTCTTCAACACTTTCGGAAAAGCTTTTAAAAATTTAAACTGTTGTCATAACCTTTTTTATACAAGCGTTTTACAAATAAACCGTTGTCTGATGTGATAGCACATGATTGATGGAAAAATTTTCACCTTGACTGCTGAGGTGGCGAAATAACAGCCCTTGATTGAAATGAGATTAGATATTAGCCGTCAGACAACGGTTTAATATACAAACCCGTTGTGTGAATATATATATATATATATATATATATATATATATATATATATATATATATATATATTCACACAACGGGTTTGTATATTAAACCGTTGTCTTCATCATTTCAGTCCACACCGTTGTCTGATATCATTTTCAACAACAATATTTTATAAATAGCCGTTGTAACATGGATGTGTAAAATAAATGTTCAAAAAAAAACAAAACTAGTGTCAGACAACGGTATCTTTATAACATATCGTTGTCTGAAGCTTCACATTACAATTGTATTTGTTAAAATACCGTTGTCTATTATCAGACACTGGTTAATTTGTCCAAAACCGTTGTCTGGTATCACTCGAGACAACGGTATTTGACAAATAATCACTTCATTTAGAAAAACCACTTCGTTTATTAAATAATAAATTTTACAAACCAAATTAATTTTTTATTTTTTGAAAATTTGTGAATATCATAATATTAGATATATCTTGACATCTTTATAGTTGGATTGTCGAGAAATAATTTTAAAAAAATAGAAACAACAATCCGTGACATAGCACTAGTTACGGGTACTAGTCAATATACTAGTGATCTAGTAAGATCTCCAACCAAATAAATTTTTTATTTTTAAAAAATTTTTGAATATCATTATATTAGATATATCTTAACATCCGTACGGTTGGATCTTAGAGAAATAGTTTTTAAAAAATAGAAACGACAATCAGTGACAAAGCACTAGTTACGAGTACTAGTCAATATAGTAGTGATCTTCTAAGATCTCCAACCAAATCAATTTTTTATTTTTCAAAATTTAGGAATATCTATATATTAGATATATCTTGACAGTCGTGTGGTTGGATCGTCGAGAAATGTGACCGAATATATCACTAAAAATTTTCAAATTTATTATGTTTATTTATATTTATGTTAAAAAAAACATAACTAGTGTTAGACAACGGTATCTTTATAACATATAGTTGTGTGAAACTTCACATTAAAACTGTATTTGTTAAAACACCGTTGTCTATTATCAGACAACGGTTTATTTGTCCAAAACCGTGGTCTGGTATCACTCGAGACAACGATATTTGACAAATAATCACTTCATTTAGCAAGACCACTTCGTTTATTAAATATTAAATTTTACAAACCAAATTAATTTTTTATTTTTTGAAAATTTGTGAATATCATTATATTAGATATATAATAGAAACAACAAACTGTGGCAAAGAACTAGTTACGAGTACTAGTCAATATAGTTTTGATCTACTAAGATCTCCAATCAAAATGATTTTTTATTTATTGAAAATTTTGGGAATATAATTCAATTAGGTATATTTTAATAGAAAGCTAGTTAATTTAATATTTCACAAGTAAAAATTATTTTAAAAAGTTAGGTAAAACCCAAATTTCCCTCTTCTATTTTCCCTCCTTTTTTATTTTCATTTCCCTCTTCTATTTTCCCTCCTTTGTTTCATCGAACAAACCCAAATTTTCTTGAAATTTCCCCCTTTATCCCAAATGTATTCCCCGCCTTGCACCAAATTTTTCCCCCTTTTGTCAATTTTTCACTTCCCCTTAATCAAAACAAAACATCAGCAAAACAAAACAAAAAAATAAAATTAACATCCCTCTCTCTCTCACTCACCCCTCTCTCTCGTGAACCCTAAATCTCACCCTCGAATCCACAAATCACCACACTCTCAGCCTCAAATCCACAGCTCTCACCTCAAATCTCAAAGCTCAAATCTAACAACTCTCAAAGCTCAAATCGATTTGTTCGAAACCCAAATCGATTTGCTTAAATTGATTTGTTCAAGTCTTGAAACCTTGATTTGTTGAGTGGACTGATTTAGTGAGTCTTTCGGTTCGATGTGTTGTTTTTGGTTTTCGTCAAGATGTTCATCTTCTCTCGACCATCTCTCGAACTACATCTGGCTTTGGTTTAAACTTCTTCTTTACACATATTCTTGGTTTAGACCAAATTCACTTTACTCACTATTTGATTCTTTTTTATTTTTCAAGTGAAATTAGGGCTTTCAATTGGGAGAGAGATGGAGAGAGAATGACAGGGAGAATAATGAGAGAGAGAGACAGAGAGATGGAGGGATAGAGAGACAGAGAGATGTTGGCTGATTATGTTCCTAACTTTATTTCCATCCTTTACGCTTTGCCCCTGGTTATTAATTTTACTTCCATTGTGTCGAGTAGAAGTGAAGCATAGAACTGCAATCAGTTGGGAACTTAACTTTTTCTAGCACACAGGTATAATTATTGATATAGCTAAAGTAGTTGTCTTGTTATTTTAAGCAACATAATCAGGAAGAGTATTTCTCTTGTTATCTTTCTCATATGTTGTCTATTATTGAAATCAGGACACAAATTACATCTCCTACTTTAGTTTGCAGGTGCAGCACAGTCTCTTGGTTCTGGAGCGATCTTGGTAAACCGATGGAACATTAGTGAAGTTGCTGCTTCGATTGATTATGTTTCAAATATGCCAGATGATGAAAGGGAGAAACGGCACCAGCACAAATCCAAATATGTCATCACTCATACATCCCAAGAATAGGCTGAAAACTTTTTGAGGTACATGCACTTTATCTTAAAATGTAGCATAACCGAAAAAACTGGTCTTATATACATTTCACTTATAAAACTATGATAATGTATACCAAAGTTAACGCACCTATATTCACTGAACTTGTATGTTTGAGGAATTCAGAACTGAACTATGATAATGCTCCTGCTCCTGCTCCTGTTGCACCTCCCGTTAGTGAGTATACACAGAGGAAGATTTTTATGAGTAATTTATCTGCGGATATTGAGCCTGCTAAGTTGGTTGAGTTTTTCTCAAGGTTTGGGACAAACAAAGGAGACATATTACTATCCTGAGGTATTATCTGACAATTAAGGCTGGTGGTAGCTGCATATGTGCAGATCAAATAAAGGACCATGGAAAGACCCCAATGTATTAAAGGTAATGGAAGTGCTACTATAACCATCTATATATTTTGGTTCCTATATTTTCTACTTTATACACTAATATACCATGAATGCAGAGCATCACACAATGTTCTACACTAGTCATCAACATATCAATCAAGTGATGAGGGAAAATCGGTAGGTCACAGCAATCCCTAGTCAGCAACATATCAAGTTATAGCTTCTATAGTTTTTGGTTCTTGTTAGAAATTGATATAATACACAAGTTATTGATATTGTTTTTGGTAAAAGGTATAGACACGCCCAGTTTTGTGTCTGGATATAAGGCTGACGAGATCTCTTCACCCAGAGCAAAGAACGGCTTTTCGGAACTAAGTCTGAGTCCTAGTAAAGAAGTTTGTGTCTCTGATAATGAATAAAGATATTTTCTATTATTCTATTAAATGTCTTATGTTCTTGGTCAAGTAAATTTGCCAGTAACAGTGTTACTATGAGGAAAGGGTTTGTGTTGAACATGCATTTATCACCTGATGAGTGTAGGCATAACTAATACGCTTTTGATAATCATTTTTTATTAGGTGGTAACTGAGAGACAATTTTGTGTGATGAGGATGTCCCAGTGGTAGATAAGGCTGTTGATGCAGAATGGAAGAAACAAGAGACCCTCCAGGTCAATACTTCAAGAGGTTAGCAACTATATCTCCCTTGTTTGATGTATTCATCTTGATTCAACTGTGGGCATATTTTTTATTTTTCTAACCTTAATATAAAGAGACATTGTGGAATTTGATCGGTTAATTTGTTTTCTAAAAAATAAACATCTTGGTAAGAGCTGTTATATATTTTTCCGAGACCATAGTTTTGTCTGGAATATTAATTCTACTCTTTGGGGTTGTAGTTTCCGTTGCAGCCATTCTTCCATGACCTTACTAGCAGTCTAACATAACAAAACAAATGGAAAATTCTACCTCCTTCTATGCGTTCTCTCAATAATGTCTCATTTATTTTCATTCTATTCTCAATGGAAAATTCTGCCAAGTTGGTTGAGTTTTTCTTAAAGTTTGGTACAACTGTTAGCTTGTGACTTGTGTTTACATATTACTATTTATTTGGCAGGTTAGAGTGCTTGCTTAGATTGTATGAATAATCCAATTATACAATGTAGGAGATGCACACTCCCTATTAGGATCTAGTTGTTCTGTTTTCACCTAATACTCCCTAGAATTTAAAAAGTTTACTTATAAGCAGATATGCATCATAAAAATATATCTTCTCTGCGTGTAACTTTCTCAATCCTCATCATGACCATTACCCTACAGTTTATATGTTATGTACTGTAGTTTCACTTTGCATGCTACTGGATTTTTTGTTCTGCAATGTTCTCTCTTGCAACTTCTGTTTGATAAATAATTAGATCTTCATTTTTTGTTTCACCAAGAAAAGAAAGATTGTCTTATGACGCGGTGAGAATTCACCATATAATTTATTTGCATCTTCTACTTCTCTCTGTTTTACCCGTTATCCCCTTCTTAAAGGCACATTATTGGTACATGGGTTATGGAGAATGTGGAGGTATACGGGGCTGGTAAGCTATGTGGGTGAGTATACCGTGTGTACGTATTGGCTGTGCGTGTGTGTTTTGACAAGGAAATGGGAGTAATAAGAAGTTAAATTGGGGTGGATTGAGAGGGACTGCACTCAAGAAATGGTAAGAAAAGGGGGTTGATGAATATGTGAATGTACGTGTTGATGTGTAGGCATGTGTGTTTGATGTTGTAAGTATTTCAAGATTTAATTTTGGAATTATGTGATGCATTTGAAGTTGGAGTCTAAGAAGTGTTTATAGTTCAAGTTAGGGTAATTAAGAATGTATATCCGAATTCTTAGTTGAACAACTCTTATAAACTCGAATGTTTGATATTCAAAGATGGATGGAGTGATTTATATGAAAGGACAATTACTTGTTGTTTAGATAGAAATTTAGAATTAAATGTATACATTTTAGGATGGTTTAAATTTGGTATGAAATGGAAAGGAAAGGGGTAGTTAAAGTGGAATTTCATTTGACATTTGAATGTTTATATAATGTGCAGGATAACGATTGTAATTTAAGAATTTGATTTGAGCATACAGTGAATAAAAGGATGAATTGTTTGGGTCGGTTGTATTCCGACAGGTTTGGTCATATTATAGAGGAGGTGCTGTCCAATTTTTGATTATTAAATATTTCTCTATAATTCTTATGATATTTTGATTAAAATTTCTTATGTTCAAATGTTATATGTGTGATATAAAATATAAATATAAGTTGAGGTTATTTGCTAAGTGTTTATGTGATTTATATGGTTGTATTATACTATTGTACGAGTATAACCAGTATATGCTAAATGTGCTAAGTTGTAAACCGTATAGGACGCGTTTGGGTAGAGCAGAATTAGACGATTAAGGTTGTGAGCATACTGAAGCAGTACTTTACCTTTCTATAGGTACGCATAGGAGGCCAGCTAAGAGTCAGTACACGTGGAAATGGAATTTTGAGGAATGGAATAATTATGGAAATTGACGAGTATGCTCATGGAGTGGCTGACAAGTTAAGTTAAGAAGAAGGACAAATGTATGATCGATTAGAGACCAATGTATAAAGAAGGAGAGACTGATGAAAAGTGAGTAGAGGATTGAGATGTGGGAATTGGAAACTTTGTGTATTGAGGTAAGAATACTATCCCTCACTTATTGTTCAAGTGATGTGAAACCTCCTGTGTTGTTTATATGTTCTTTCAAATTCTTTCTTGCAAGCATCTATACCTTTCATTTTCGTTTTGAATAATGTGAACCTGATCTGTTAATTATACAATGCTCATTTCAAATCATTTTGCTACTGCCTATACTTCTCATTTTTATTTCCAGTGACCTTCTTCTTCTATTAATTTTCAATCGTTTATTCTCGAAATTATTCTGTCAATGTTTATTTCCTTCAATATAAATAGTCCTCATCTCTAGTAATATTCTTCAAGGAATGTTTTATTCAAACTGTTGTAAACTAATTTGAGGTTTATATTGTCATTGAAGCATGTGTTGCTCTATGACGATTAAAATCGAGAATGAGTTGAGATCTTCTTAATTATGTAAACTCATTATTGTTAGGCCAGTTCACGTAGCTAAAGTCTATGAGTGTTTAGCAGACAAGAGTGAGACCTTGAGTAATTGAGAATTTTTTAAATCATTTTTCTTAAATTCAAATTTTCTCTATTCCATGATTTTCTTAAAATTGCTGTTCAATTTGTAGAATCTTAATAAGTGCTTCATTCTTTAATTGATTTATGTTTCCTTGTTTATATACAATTTTGCCTTGCTGATTTTTTGATTCATAATTCTGTCTTAAAGAACTATATCGTGCTTAGTTTAATCTTATTGCTTTGTCGTTTATGATTCCATATATCGAGTGCCTCCCTGAATCTTAATCTTATTGGAGTGATTGTTCGTGATTCTTTATATTGAATGCTTCCCTGATCCTTAATCTTTTAATTTGCTGATTTAATTGGCTTAATTAATTAAAGATGTTTTTAAAATTCCTTATACTGGGCTGATCTGTTATCAGTGAGTATAAAGGACTTAAAAGTGAAATGTTTTAAGTGTTTCAAAGGTTTTAGTTTGAAGGATTCCATCTAAATGTTTTTCTACGGATTCCTTCAGATTGGAGGCGTAAGAGGTCGGGTGACGCCGGTCCAGCATGTTTTATTTTGTGCTATAGTTCTGGTGGGACCAATCTAGCACCTTTATGGGCCAATGTGTTGCCTAATTGGGAACCCAATTTTATGTCCAGAGGGACTTCGTGTCCTGTATGGGGACTTTACGTAGCTGATCACCTGTATTATCCGGAGTCATGGAAAAACGCCAATCAAGTTAAATGTTTTAAAAAAAAAAAGGGGTTTTATGAAAAGTATGTTCAATAATAAAACAGTTTTAATGAAAAGAATGTTTTGATGAGAAGCTATGATTGAAGAAAATGAAAAGTCTTATTCTATGATGGAAATTGAATTATTCCCTTGAGATAAGGTGGTCATTAATATTGTTCATCAATGAATCATTGAAATATTATTGTTTCACTATACCGTTCACTTGCTGAGCATTGTTGGCTCACTCTTCCTTTGTTTTACCTTCCCTTTCAGTTAGGGTTAAGGAGTTGGATATCTGCGCATTATAATTCAAATGATAGCGATGGTACATTCCTTAAATGTTAGATACAGAGCCAGCACGGGCATAAAGTAATTGGCTTGCGCTATGGTCTAGATGGTATAAAGGTTTGTATTTGGATTGGAGATAGGAGTTGTAATAATTTGTATATTGTAGATTATTGTTTCATACCATGACCTGGAATCGATACTCGGTGAGAAATCGTTGGTGTATTAAGTTTTATTATTCAGGTATTTGTATTTGTTATTGGTTGGGTGGCACCCAATCCGGGTTACCGGGTATGGGGTTGTCACATACTTATTCAAAAAAAATGATTAAATAATTATGATATATATGATATAAAATTATTTTAAATGTGCATCTTGCTTATGAATGGATAAATATTGAATGAAATGAGCGGTAATGTATATAACCTATTCGCTATAACCCGTTAAAATTATAACTACTTAATTCATCATTTTTAGAATTCGGATCTAAATTGGATCTATTATTTTGAGTCATATTCGGTTCGGATAATTTTTTATTCGGTTTTAGTCGGTTCTTGGTCGTAATTGGGTCTAGTATTTCGGATTATTTTTGGTTCAGATATTTTTCGGATCGGATCAAATTGGTTTTCGGATAATTATCGATTTTCTAATTCGGATACAAAATCGGATTTGGTTCCCTGAATTTCGGTTCGGTTCTTCGGATCCAGACCTGGCCAGGTCTATTCACTACAACAAATCATGCCATTTGTGACCGAAATTTTACATGAAAAAATTTCTTCATTTTTACTCAAGTCTTAGGTTCAAATTTTCGTCACAAGTATAAATTTTCATCATAAGTATAAATTTCTTTATAAGTTCCAACGTGAGTCCCACTTTCTACAATAAAATAATAAATGTATTTACGTCGAAATAAAATATAATAATAACAATACTTTTGACAGCACTATTCATCGTATGTCATAATTTAAGGCGATTTTTTCTATCGTAAGTTTACTTTTGGGACCACCTTCTACGCATTTAAATTTGAAAAAAAAATAAAAAAGAATATAAAAAGATAAACAATCGTCATAATTTACCTAGAAATTCGTCGTAAGTTACTCTGACCAAAAATAGAATTATGATGCTTTTTCAAGTTCAAGCCATTTTCGGCTTTCAAATAAATCAACATAAAAATGATTGCTCTATTTATGTAACATTCCCAATAATAACAAAATATCCAAAACAACTTAAGAACATTCAATGAAATTCAATATCCTGATCTCTTTCCTCCACCAAACTACGATAACCACAAACTAAAATCAACCTAACAGAACCATACAATTATCCAAAGTACTTGATAAATATCAAAGTCCAACATAACTACCAAAGTTCGATAAAAATATATAGATAACACATTTAAGAAGTAGCAGCAGCGCTGCCTTGAATGGAAGGAGTGCCTTGAATGGCAGGAGTGATTGGAGTGCCATTGTCATCCTGAAGCAATTGATTATTTATCGAATCTGATTAGATGCAGTACCTTGTCTCCCTTCTTCCTCATTTCCTTAAGGAGCCTACACAGCGAGAAATGCATCATAATCAGCTCAACTAGAGTTATCAACCTTGCCATGAAAATATATAAACCTTAGTATAAAACATATGTATTCCAGCGTATGCCTTTACTTACATCCCATAGAACTCAGTAATTGACATTGGTGGTTTCCTATCACTAACGGCTCCAAGAAATTGCACTATAATAGGGTGGCAAAGATTTACTTGCAAATTCACCTCATGCCTGAAATCCTGACTGTATCATTGAAAAAAATATGATGTATAGAAACAAACTGTAATACACTACAAGAAAGTAAGGCTAAATTCGACCGAATTAATTCGACCGCGGCGAAATTCGACCGTAATCGATCGAATTTAGTGTCCGCTTCGATCGAATTTAGTGTGCTAAATTCGACCATATTTGGTCGAATTTTAGTTTTGTTCAAAATCGGTAAAATTTAGTAGCCGACAAAAAAAGAGAGGGAAATGTCTCGCCAATTTCTCCACCCACATGGCTAAATTCGATAGATTTCGGTTGAATTTAACACTTTAACCGAATTCAGTCGAATTTAGCACTTTGACCGAATTCGGTCGAATTTAGCACTTTAACCGAATTCGGTCGAATTTAGTAGCCGGCAAAAAAATGAGGGAAATGTCCCGCCAATTTCTCTACCCCACACGGCTAAATTCAATTGATTCTGGTCGAATTTAGCGTTTCGAAATTTAATTTTGCTAATTATTTTTAAAAATTTAGATTTTCTTTTAGAATGAGAAAGTTGTTTTGCAAATTAAAATATAAATTCAGAAATATTTCTGAATTTATTATTTAATTGTTTAAATTTAAGAAAATCACTTTTATTTATTTATTTGTATATTTTACTTAATTTAAAAAATAAATATGAGCTAAATAATTTTAATTAATTTAATTAATTTCAAATAATGATTAATTGATTAAATTATTTAATAAATATGAACATTTATTAAATAATTTTATTAATTTATTGTTAAATGATTTTAATAATTAAATGAGGTTATTTAATTTATTTGGTTTGGTAATTTTATTAATTTAGTTAAATACTTTTAATTAATTTGGTTTGGTAATTTAACGGTCAACTAGGACTATAACCCCTAAACATGGTTTTGTCAAAGTTTCGATTTTCAATTTTTTTAAAAATATTTCTCGATGACCCAACCATACGGAGGTTAAGATCCATCATTTTTAATGTTATTGCCAAAATTTCAGAAAAAAATAAGTTAGTTTGGTTTGGTAATTTAACGGTCAACTAGTACTTGGACAATAACCCCTAAACAGGATTTCACCAGGGTTTCGTGTTTCGATTTTTAAAAAATATTTCTCGATGACCCAATCATATGCAGGTCAAGATCCTTCCTTTTAATGTTATTACCAAAATTTCAGAAAAAATTAAATTAGTTTGGTTTGGTAATTTAACGGTCAACTAGTACTTTGACTATAACCACAAATAGGGTTTCACCAGGATTTCATATTTCGATTTTTTTAAAAAATATTTCTCGACGAACCAATCGTACGTAGATCAAGATCCATACTTTTTAATTTTATTGCCAAAATTTCAAATAAAAATAAATTAATTTGGTTTGGTAATTTAACGTTCAACTAGTTTGGAAAATAAATTAAAAACGTAAATTAAATAAAAATAGAAAAAAAACCAAAATTTAATATAAAATTCATACACACCAAAATAGTCACACTCAGTATTTGTTTGATGAATCTTACACTACTTTCACTAATTTTCATTTTTTTTAATTTTATCCCCATTTTTAACTAGTTTGTAAAATAATTAAAAAATTAAATAAAAATAGGAAAAATGCCTATTTTTTAACATAAAAATTTTGTGGTATGACTACGTGGGTGATTATAAATTCTGAAAAAAAATTGGCTTTTTTCTATATTATTTTATTTTTTGGCCTTCATTTCTTTTTTTAGCATAATAAATTCAACCAAATTTCGACCAAATATTAAATTCGACCGAATTCGGTTGAATTTAGCCGAGCTCCTAATTTCGACCATATGTAGTCGAATTTCGCACACTAAATTCGACAATATTCGGTCGAATTTAGCTGTGCTATCATTATAATGGAATTTCTCAGTCATCGTTTACGTGGCTGTCTCTCATTGGTCCATTTAATATCACTTGGATTGATGAGTCAATTAATCTGAGTCCTTAAAAAAATTGAATTCAAGCCATTCATTTAAATAACATACATATATAATATATACATATATACTTAACCCCCCACCCCCCTCAACCCCCCACGCCCCCCCTCCACACCCACCGCCTCCCCTCTCCTTACCTCCCTCCATCACTTATCTCTCTCTCTCTCTCTCTCTCTCTCTCTCTCTCTCTCTCTCTCTCTCTCTCAATTCTCTCACTCTCTCTCCGTTGAGTATTGAATACAGTAAAAGAATACAGAGGGGGGGTGAATGGATTCTTGAACTTTTCTTCGTTCTTGAATCTTTGCAGCAAGATAAGTGATGAGTGTGTGAGATATGAAGATGCGGATAATTAAAGACAAACACAACACAATATCACTTTAATCTAATATCTTATTAGATTAAGATTTTGCTACAATCTGTGAATACAAATGATGGTATTCTCAGCTTCGTTTTTCTCAGAGAGATATTTTCTGGGTATTTGAGAAACTTCAACACCTTAACAGCTAAGGAAGTGAGGCTGTATCCTTATAGACATGGATACACCCACTTACTACAAATGAGGTAGGTAAAAACAAAAACACTTTCCAGTCTGTCTATCTCATTTTAGTAAGAGTCCAAACGGCTACAGATTTGACTTTGAAAAGCCTGTTTAGATCCACTTCTTCAGCTCCTTGTCCCTTGTCTTATCTCTCCAAGCTTCTTTGTAGGCTTTCCAGCATGCTTTATAGGACAGAGTCAAATAAAGTATCCTGGCTTGTTGCAGGTTTCTGACTTGTACAATTCTTCAGTATTTTGTCCTCAAGAATGTATTCGAGAAGTGACTAAGTGAGTGATTCGAGAACTGCAGTTGACTTGATCGATAACTCTGAGTTCTCGAATAGTGTTATCTTGACATATCGAATCACTTCTCGAATAGCTCTTTTCTCTGGGACTCCTTGAGATATCGAATAGAGCATTTTGACATATCGAATCCCTGAGATATTGAATAGCATATTGAGTCTTTGAGATATCGAATGTAGCATTGACTTGTTGACCCTTTGAGAACTCGAACTGTTGACTCCTTGAGTTCTCGAACCGTGTAATGGACATATCGAATCCCTGAGATATCGAATGAGATATCGAGAGATATCGAATAGTGTCTTCTGAGATATCGAACTCCAGACTTCTCGAATGCTAGACTTTTCGAATAAACAAATGTACTTCTCGAATTAGTACTTAGGCAATTTCTTCATTTCTTCAATTCTTCAAATCCCAACTGTGATTATTTGACAGTCTTCATTTCCTTGCTTGAGGCATGAACCTTAGAACTTCTTTCAAGCTTTATTCTTGACTAAGTAGGTATAGTTACACAGATAGAATTTGATGCCTATTACATAGTACAAACAAGTAGAGACTCTACAACTAGAGGTTCCCTCAGTTAAGAGGTCATGTAGGTAATGCATAGCATTACGAACCACTTGGGCTTGTTATTAGATGTATTCAGGCATGCCTCTGTGACTAACAATCTCCCCCAAATTGTGAGTAAGACCCTTAGTCACAATTTCATGTCTGATAACAAGCCTAACATACATAAAGATAAAACTTGACAGTACAGGTATGAATTTCCATTAGCAATTTGGATAGAACTACAGAGTGAGTAATCTTACAGCCTATGATGAAGAACTAGCCATTGTCTTTTGATTCCCTTTCCATAGCTTTGGCTTGAAATTCATCATATTCTTTCTCTCTTCTTTCTTTCTCCTTCCTTGTATTCTCATCCATAGCTTTTATTATTTCTGCCATAGCATCCAATTCTTCAAGCAAAATTGAGTCTTTGAAATCTTCAAGTACTGGTTCCAGAATATTTGCAGGATAGTGGTTGAGTAGATTCATTCTGATGTTGACTTGATTTCCATTTCTCCTCCTATACTTTACCATGTAGGGGTTGAACTGAACTCTACACAAACCCTTTTTCCTCAGCTTTTCTGCTTCACTTTCCAGTCTCTCAATTTCTGTCTCTCTTGCCAGCCATTTCTCAAAACACCCTTTTCTGACTTTTTCCTCATGATCTCTCTTCATTTTCACAAAATCAATTAGCTCCAGCTTCCATACTCTCTCCACTTTATCTTCTGAGCTCAACAGTGCAATGATTCTCTCTATGTCATATAGCTTGCCCCAGTGTTGACATCCTCCTTGTTTGAATTTCTCCTCCCTTCCATCAGAATATTTAATCTCAAGGCAATTATCAACAATGGCAACATGATAGATTCTTTGAGCTTGCAAAAAATGCAGTTGGTCTACATCATAATCTTCATCTAGTGGTTGGAGTTTTAGGCCTGGATAGATTGTCAGGGTTTTTGATATGGTTGGCTTTGATTTCCTTGCAGCTTGCTTGAACTTGATTCTTTTTACATGATTACTTGGCAGCAGTATGTGACCTTTGTTTGTAGACCATTGTAGTATTCCATTAGCAGTTTGCTTTTTGAAACATACAGATGGTTTCTTGACTTGAATCTTCTTCTCTTCTTGAGGTGGCAAGACAGTTGCAGAAGCCATAGATGCAAATTTTGAAAGGTCACTACTGGCAGCATTCACCCTAGACTTAGAGTCTTGCGTTGTGGTGAGGTTACTGTCAGCAATGCCTGAGGCTTGCTGTCTTCCACTTTTCCTCTCAGAGCCTTTACCTTGATCATCATCATTCTTCCTCTTCTCATCATCCTTCTTCTTCTTCTTGTCTTCATCACCCTTATTACTCCTGTGATGTCTTCCCCTTCCGTCACTTTTATCTTCATCCTTGTCTTGATCTTTGCTTGGGTTGAACTTAGCAGTCTCAGATACAATGCCAGTTGCAATATATGACCTGAGATAAGATATAGCTTCTAATTCTTCTGCTGTTCTTGATCCCTTCTTCTTGATCAGTTTCTCAATGATGGCTATTATGAGATTTTTATTTTGAGGAGTTAGATGCTTAGGAATGACCAGCTGCTTGATATCTTCAATTCTTGTTCCAGCCTGGTAGATAATAGTTCTAGGATCTGTGAAAACTTCAGGTAGCCTTGAAGGTTGACCATTCCTCAAGTCATCATGAAGACTCTTGTTGTTCTCATTTCCCTTCTTAATTAGTCCAAGGAGCACATTCACTTCTGAGTGCTTTAGACTCTGTAGAGTATTGATGGTTAAGTGCCATATCTTGTTCTTTCCTACCATCAATATCTCCTTGAGCCATAGATTATTAAGCATCCTTGGTACTACAGTGAGACAGTCAATCTGACTCTTCAAACTCTCATGATATAGCAGAGCATCACCAGCCTGTTCTCTAGAGACTTTCAGAAACTCCAAGAATGCATCATCATGATAGACATTTGAGTTTGCAATTTCTTGTAGCTTGGCCTCAGTGACCACCTTCACTTCTACTGGCTTGGCACTCTTAGATATTGAGATTCGAGGCTTGTCAGATGGCATACTCCCCGCAACCACTGTGGTTGTGATAGACTGCCTTTGACCATCAGGAGTAGTGATGTGCACAGTTGGTAGAGTGACAACTGGCAGAGAAGTGGGAGGCTCATCAACTTTGTCCTTTCCTTTTCCAGGCACATGAGTAGTAGATTTCAAAGTTCTCTGATGGCCACCCTCAGTGATCTTGATGCCCTTTTCTAGTGGTCTCTCCCACTTTGGATTTGAGTTCTTTGATATCCTCTTCTCCCCCTTAGGCTTGTTGACAGACACAGGGACTGTAGGAGGCACCTTTGGAGTTGAAGATTCATCAGGTAGAGGGAGACCCATGTGCTTCATCATTGCAGACAACATTGATTGTTGATGCAGAAGAACATCAGCTGTGGTGGTGGCTTGAGTGTTCAACTGCTCAGTCAGAGTTGTCACAGTGTCTGTAAGATGAGCATTGGACTTGTGGAGAGAGACTACCTCCTTTTCAAGAGTATCCACTTTAATGAAGAGTTCATTGGCCTTAAAACCAGATAGGGATTGATCCTTCAGTCTCTGCACTTCGAACCTTGACATCTCATGCACAGGAACCTCAGTGACCAGCTTGTCTCCATATTGATTTGCAAAGAGGGTCCTGAGCATGGCATTGGCATCAGTTGTCTGATCTGATAAGGATTGAAATTTGTGCCCCAGACCTATGACAGCATCCTTGAGAATAGCCAAACCATTGCCCATCCTGGTGCAAGTAGCATTGCAGGTTCGAATGTCCTTGAGAACAGTCTCCAATTGAGGGAATTTAGCATCAAAAGTCCTCTTGATCTCATGCACCTCCTTGGTTGTAGCTGAACATACTTCATTAATTTCTGTCTTTAAGCCTTTACCAAGATAGTGTACAGCCTTGAGAATGCCTTTATAGCTGTCATTCACTGCTTCAAACACATCAGTAGGGTTGAGAGATTTGGCATTGGACCCTAGTGAAGTGATGTACTCTTCTCTGAGATACTGAAGACCTTCTGAGAGAGGGATTGAATTGGTTCCTTGCAGCCAAGCATCGATATTCCCATCTCTCTCAGTTTCATCTATGATCTTCTCCTTCTGTAGCTCTACATCCTCTTTGTGACATAGGAGAATAGCTTCATAGTCTGGATTGGGCATGTTTGCAGTGAGAAGGTGCTGAGCAATTTTTGTGAACTCAGGGATCTGATCCACAACTAAGCTTTGAAGTGCTTCAACCGTCAATTGTGGTGGAACAGACCCTGATCCTGAAGCACTGTCATGTTGCACAGACTTCAGCCATTGAGACAAAAAGTTAGAGCTAGAGCTAGGCTTTCTAGGCTCCTCAGGTACAGATGCAACTTCTGCAACCGGATGAACAGACTCTACTACTGCTGTCTCCACAGAAGTGGGATGAGTTACAACAGTAGTTGACACAGGCACAGAGTCTCTAGTAAGAACTAGTGAATCCTCTGTGTTTGTGATGGTGTCATTAGGATATGCCCCAGCATGCATTCCCTGACCATCCAAATGTGGTACCTGGGTGGTGAGCAAGGTGTCATGCACCAAGTCACTTGAATTCATTGGCTCATTAAAGGAAAAGAATTCTTGATGATCAATGCCTTGCTCCTCAATTGCTTGAGTTGCAGGCTTCAAAGAAATATGAGTGGTAGATTCTGAAAGAGAAGTGTGTTGTAGACAAGATTTTGGCAACTCCCCCTGAGAAATAGAGGGAGTTTCAGTTATGATGTGCTCTCCACTCAGTGTTGTGCCAGCCTTATCACTCCCTTGTGCTGACTCTTTACAGATAGGTGCATTGGGGAGGATGCTTGATTCTATAGATGCATCCTGTTGAGAGGATACATCTAGTGAGCTGTGTGCCCCTGATTTTACAACTTCAGCCATTTGAGTGACTGAAGAGGTGGTTTTAGACTTCTTCTTCTTCTTTAGGCTTATGATAGGTGACTCAGGTTTCTCACTTTCTAACCCTAGTTCTACAGCCAAGGCTGCTTCAGTTAAGATTTCTAAAGGTTCAGAAGCAGCCTGTTTTCTCTTCTTTTTACTAACATCACCCTTTTGAGAGGATGATGCAGTTGGCTCTTTGCTGGATAGAGTGTTTGGCTGAGGGGGTTGGTTAGCAGGCCTTGGGTTAGCACTTTGTTCTCCTTGCTTAGGCTGTGCTAACTGTGATTTTGAATCAAATATTGGCATGTTGTGGGGGTAAGACCTAAACAAACCCTCCATGTGGGGAGTTATGTTAAGTCTTACATCCACATTATTCCTAGTCTCCAAATTACCAAAAATGAGTTTGGTCATGGACTTAGGATAGCCTATTTTACTCTTATCTACTCCAGGAAATTCAATCAAAGAAGCATTTTTAAAGTTAAACACTGATTGAATAAAGCGAGGAAAGAAAATTTCATTACCTCTCTTGGCTGTGGTCTGACCAAGTCTCCCATAGAGTTCCTGTAGGATGAGAAGTCCAACATCTATCTTTCTCCCATGAGCCAAGGCATAGGCAAGCTGCTGCACGGGTGTACTAATCTGATCAAAGCTTGATTTCCGTGCAGTGAATACTTGAAGGAGTGTAGCAAATACAAAGCTCCATTCTTTCCTCAAGAACTTCCTATTCAACTTTCCCAGCTTGATAGTATCAGAGTAGTTGATGAAGTCAAAGAATTCTTCCAACTCATCATTGGAGGCCAGAGCATCATACGTCTCTTGCTGCATATCCAAGGCTTGATTCATGTCTGCAGTGGTGATAGTGATATCCTCTCCTTGAATCTTGCAGTGAACAATATAAGAGGTGATAGCATTCTCAAGAACGATGACCTCCACAGTAGCAGTCCTCCAGAATTGTTCCAATAGATCTATGTACAGAGTTGGGTTGGCTGAGAGCGCACTCTTGATGTATGATTCAGACAACCACCGAACAAAGCACTTGAAATTGGCATTCGGTGCTTCCACATCACTGGAGATTGCGATGAAATTAGTTTGGGATGGTATGGTGAGTTGAGTGTTTGCCATTTGGGTAGAGAAGAAAAGAGAATTAGGATTGAAGAAGAAATTCGCAGTTAGGGTTTTTCAGAGGTTTCAGGAGTTGAGATGCTTGAGAAATCGAACGAAAAGAATTGAATAGTTGTGAAGTTGTATATATAAATGTCTTGAGTTGTCGATAGATAAGTGTTCTGTAGCGACAAGTCATTCGAGAAGTATGAAACAACTATTCGAGAAGTCAAGAAGGGCTTATTCGATATCTCAGGCAGTTTTTGACTCACAGCTGGCAGTGATTTAACTCAGAAAGTAATTCAAAGTTAAGAATATATTTTTATGAGTGAAATGAAGGTTTGAATATAAATCCAAAAAGCGATTAAGTGTCAGCGAAAAATCAGCCTTTTCAAATGATTCGATAACTCAAATGCAGTATTCGAGAACTCTATCATTAGAGAACTAAAATACTCTATTCGAGAACTCAAAGTGTGCTATTCGATTTCTCTAAAAGACACTATTCGAGAACTCAAGAGGGTTCTAGATAGGCCTATTCGAGAACTCGAGCCAAGACATAACAATGAACCATTCGAGAAGTCTGACTTATCGAACTGTACTTTTCACTCATAAAATTCAATTTCCACTATCCTTTAAAATTTACTAGAAATATTCATTGACGAATATTCTACCAAATTAAATAGTGGTTTACTCAAAATTTTTACAGAAATTTCAAGCTACATATGTATGATTTTCAACATGTGCAGCATTGGAATATTTATACATCATACTCCAGCCAATACTTACTTTAGAAATATTGGGCATTTGATAAAGTAAGTATTTACTGCTGCAACAATCTAGTTGATATATTCACTTAGCCAGAATTCGAAGAATTCAGCATTCCAATCTCACTGACCAGCCTAGTGAAGGTGGCTTCATCTAATGGCTTAGTGAATATGTCAGCTAGTTGTTTTTCTGTAGAGACATAATGCAACTCAATGGTTCCATTAGTTGCATGTTCTCTAATGAAATGATATCTGATGTCAATGTGCTTTGTCCTAGAATGATTGACAGGATTGGCAACTATAGAGATTGCACTTGTGTTGTCACACATGATAGGAATTCTTTCCAACACAAGTCCATAATCTCTAAGTTGGTTTCTAATCCAAAGCACTTGAGCACAGCAACTTCCAGCAGCTATGTATTCAGCTTCAGCTGTGGAAGTTGACACAGATTGTTGTTTCTTGCTGTACCAAGAGACTAACCTTTGTCCAAGAAACTGGCAGCTACCTGATGTGCTTTTCCTATCCACTCTGCATCCAGCATAATCAGCATCAGAATAACCAACCAGATTGAACCCTGTGTCCTTAGGATACCATAACCCCAAGTTTGGTGTGCCTTTCAGATATTTGAAGATCCTTTTTATTGCTATCATGTGTGATTCCTTTGGGTTTGATTGAAACCTTGCACATAAGCATGTAGCAAACATGATATCTGGCCTACTAGCAGTGAGGTAGAGTAGAGAACCAACCATGCCTCTGTAGATTGAGATATCTACCTTTTTGCCCTTAGCGTCATCATCTAACTTGGTGGCAGTGGCCATGGGTGTCTTTGCAGGTGAACATTCTTCCAAATCAAATTTCTTCAGTAAATCTTTAATGTATTTGGTTTGACTTATAAAAATGCCATCCTTCCTTTGACTAACTTGCAGTCCAAGAAAGAATGTTAATTCTCCCATCATACTCATCTCATATCTGCTTTGCATGAGCTTAGAGAATTTTTCACACAGCTTCTCATTTGTAGAGCCAAATATGATATCATCCACATAGATTTGAACTAGGATAATATCATCATCATGTTTCTTGTAGAACAGTGTCTTGTCCAGTGTGCCTCTAGTGAATTGATTCTCCAGTAGAAATTGTGATAGTGTGTCATACCATGCCCTAGGAGCTTGCTTGAGTCCATACAATGCTTTAAGTAATCTGTAGACAAAGTGGGGAAACTGTGGATCCTCAAAGCCAGGTGGTTGTTGCACATATACTTCTTCTTCCAACTCCCCATTCAGGAATGCACTCTTGACATCCATTTGATAGACCTTGAAATTGGAATGTGCAGCAAATGCCAAGAAAAATCTGATGGCTTCTAGTCTAGCAACAGGGGCAAAGGTCTCATCATAATCAATACCTTCCTGTTGAGAGTATCCTTTTGCAACCAACCTTGCTTTATTCCTTATGACTACACCATTTTCATCCATCTTATTCCTTAGAACCCATTTAGTTCCAACAACGGTTCTATCCTTTGGTGCAGGCACTAGTTCCCATACTTTGCTCCTTTCAAATTGATTTAGCTCCTCTTGCATAGCAATTATCCAGTCAGGATCCAACAATGCATCATCAAGTTTCTTAGGCTCAACTTGGGATAGAAAGCAGCCATAGAGACATTCATTTATAGTTGCTCTCCTTGTCCTTACTCCTGCATTTGGATTTCCAATTATCTGATCTGCAGTGTGTGATCTATCCCATTTCCTTGTATGTTCAGATTGATTTCTCATCCTTGATGTTGCTTCATCATTTAGATCATGATCATCTACATTTCCTCCCCCTGTGAAGTTGTCACTCCTCACAGGTGTATCTTGGATGCTTGTTTCTTCATTGTTGGTTGACAAAGGTTCTTCATTCACTTGAGTTTGTTGGATTATGAGTTCAGATTCACTTTCAATCTCCTCATCAGAATCATCTAGATTGTCAAACTTCAAGGGATCTTTATCTTCATCATTGGCTTCTTCTAATCCAGGTAGTTTGCTGTCATCAAATGTTACATCTGTGCTCTCCATTACTTTCTTTTGACAAATGACATAAACTTTGTATGCAATTCTTTCCATAGAATAGCCAAGAAAGATTCCTTCAAATGCCTTTGCATCAAACTTTCCAACATATTCTGAATTATCTTTTAGCACAAAGCACTTGCTTCCAAAAGTATGAACATACTTTAGAGTAGGCTTCTTTCCAGTCATCAAGTTGTAAGGTGTCTTTCCAGTGTTTTTGTTGATGAGGGTTCTGTTTTGGATGTAGCATGCAGTGCTCACAGCCTCAGCCCAAAAACATGTAGGCATCTTTGCATCAAGTAGCATTGTTCTAGCAGCCTCTATCAGAGTCCTATTCTTTCTCTCAACAACTCCATTTTGTTGTGGGGTCCTTGGAGCTGAGAATTGTTGAGAAATACCATTTTCTTTGCAGAATGCTCCAAGCATGGCATTTCTGAATTCTGTCCCATTATCACTTCTTAATGCAATCACACTTGCATTTATGGCCTTTGCTTCTTTGTCAACTTTCTTTATGTGCTCAATGATTACTTGTGGAGCCTCATCCTTTGATGCCAGAAATTCTACCCATGTATACCTTGTAAAATCATCAACCATCACTAGAGCATACTTCTTCCTTCCTAGTGACATAATATTGACAGGCCCAAACAAATCCATATGAATCAGTTGCAGGGGCTTGGTTATAGATGTCACTGTTTTTGACTTGTGGCTTGATCTTTTCATTTTTCCCTTTTGACACGCCTCACACACTCCTTCTTGACAGAATTCAAGTGTGGGCATGCCTCTCACTAACTCCCTTTTGACTAGGGAATTAATGGCTTTGAAGTTCAGGTGTGATAGCTTCTTGTGCCACAGCCAACTGTCTTCATTTGATGCTTTTGAGTAGAAGCAACAAATTGTGTCCTTGCTTGCAGAGTCCATATTGGCTACAAACAGGCTTCCCTTCCTTACTCCAGACAGAGCAAAATCACCAGTCTTCTTGTGGGTGATCAAACATTCATCTTTGTCAAAGTTCACTTTGAAGCCTCTGTCAGTGAATTGACCAACACTCAGTAGATTATGCTTGAGCCCCTTGACCAGTGCTACATTCTCAATGATGACATTTCCAATTTCCAACTTGCCATATCCCAGTGTGTTGCCAATGCTGTCATCTCCAAAAGCAACCATTGGGCCAGCCTTTTCCTCATACTGTGATAGCAGGGCCATATCACCAGTCATATGATTTGAGCATCCACTGTCCAAAATCCACATGACCTTCTTTTTACTTTCTTTGCCCTGCAAACACAAAAGTATTACTTCTCCTTTGGTACCCAAACGAGTTTGGGTCCATGTGACTTAGTGACAGTTTTATCAAAATCAGCATGCTTATCAGTTTTCTTGATGTTGGTCTTCTTGTCACTGTTGGGAGTCTTAGAATCAGGGTTCTTAGACTTAGGTGACAGAGGTACCTTCCTAACTTTAGGAGGACTTGAAGACTTTGTCCTTGTGTAGTGTGTGTGAACATTATGATTGATACAGCCCTCCATGAATTGTCTTCTCAAATTAAAACAACTAGTCATCACATTCATGTTACATGGCATACAATCAAGTTTATCACAGAAAGGAGAGTCTCTATGTCTTAAAGGCACAGAGCAATCATAGAATGGTTTAGCAACACTACCTGATGGTTTCTTGCAAGCATGAGTCAAATGATTAGAGCTAAAACAGTTTTGACAAACTTTCCTAGGGGCATTTGGCACATAAGCATAGTTGTTATCTTTGTTAATCCCTAATTTGCCATTCCTGTTTGGTCTCTTATTAGTCACTTTCTTCTTAGTCTCATAATTTCCAGCTGAAACAAAATTTACAGATTTCTCAAGTCTAGGTCTACCTCCTACTGGCTCCTTGGCTTTGGTTTTGACATTCTTACTCTCAGAGGATGCTTGTTGTTCATTTGATTGTGACTCATCTTCATCCTCCAACATTTGCTTGATGAGTAAGGCATCCTCATCAATCTCAAGTGTTGGTGTTTTAAATATTGGATTCTCAGTCTTTTTCAAAACCTGAGGCACCTCCTCTTGAACAACAATGTCATCTTCAATGACTGCATAGCCTTTCCTCTGTTTAAGAGTGTCATAATCAAGTCCAATGGCAGCCTTAGGTCTAGCTAGATTTTTCTCATGATAAGATTGCAATAGACTAGAGGAATTCTTAAATGTTTTCAACTTAAATTCATTTTCAGCTAATTCATCCCTAAGAGCTTTCTCAACTTGACTAGCACATAGAACTTTGTTCTTTAGATACTCAATCTCTTGTTTAAGATTTTCTATTTGCACAGTAGTTAGCTCTAGTTCCTCATTTCTCTTATTTAACAGTTCATTCCTAGTAGACAGTTTAGCAATCTCTTCATTAGCAGCAGTCATACTAGTATGAATGTTAAACATCTCAACGGATAGTTGTTCAACCAAAGATTTATATTCAGAAACAGACATGTCTATGGTAGTGAGAGATGGTACCTGTGAGTCTGATGCAGATGGTTCTTCCTTGGAATTGGCCATCAAGGCATAGTTGCAGAATTCTTGTTCTTCCCCATCACTGTCAGAATCATCCCAACACTTCCCTTCAGCTATGTAAGCCTTACCTGGTGTCTACTTCTTTAGAAGGGCCTCATACTTAGCTTCAAGCTCAAGAAACTCCTTATCCTTCTTTTTAGGCTTCTTGCATTCACTGGCAAAATGCCCTAGGTCATTGCATCTGTAACATCTTACAGATGACCTATCCACATAGCTGGTTTTGAATCTGTTCTTGTTTGTTTTCATAGGTGCCTTGCTCTTGTTGAATGAATGATTTTGAGGTCTAGGCTTGAAGGGCTGATTCCTCTTGAATCTGATGTTTGGGAATTTTCTAGCCATAAAAGCATATGATGTATTTTCCATGCCATCCAGCTCTTCAAGAGTGTAGAACTCATCTTCTTCCTTGTCATCAGCAGGTTCAGTCACTACTTCCTCAGTTTCTTCATCATCTACTATCTCTTCTATTCTCAGCTGACTTGCAGATGCTTCCAGGTCTTGAATAGATTTGTTGACAATCAAGGCACAGGATGTGTTTATCATTCTGCCTTGGTTAGCTTGGATAGCCCTCTTTTGAAGCAACTCAAGCTCGTGTGTCTTTAAAACCCCATAGAGCACATCATACGTGACTTTGTTCAAATCTCTTTCTCTTAGGGATATGACCCTTTGCTCTAGATGGTTTGGTGACGATAGTAGAAACTTCATATTTAATTCCTTAGTGCTGTAAACCTTCCCATTCATTTGGAGCTCAGTCACCAGCTTGTGAAATCTTTCAAACATATCAGTGATACTTTCCTTGGGCTGTGCCATGAACGCCTCATACTGTGTGACCAGTATCTGTTTCTTATTTTCTCTTACCTCCTCTGTCCCTTCACATAACACCTCGATGTGATTCCACATGTCCTTGGCTGATCTGCATGATGCTATGTTGGCAAACATCGACATATCCATGGAGTCTATGATTAACAACATGAGGTGGCTGTCTAGGGCAATCTTTTCCTTCTCTGAGTCCGTCCATTTGGATGGCTCTTTTGGAACGTATGATCTAGGAATGACTACTGCGCCCACTGTGGATTCAGCAACTTCTTGTTGTGGTATGAATGGACCATTCTTGAGAATGTCAGGGTAGAGAGGATTGGCAGCTTTGATGAACAACAGCATTTTTATTTTCCAGAGGTTGTAATTCTCTTTGTCGAACTTAGGGACCTTTACCGTACCTGTAGTCTTTGGTGTATTCGAACTCATGATCGTTTTCTGTTTAGATTAAACAGCCTGCTTTGATACCACTTGTTGAGTATTGAATACAGTAAAAGAATACAGAGGGGGGGGGGTGAATGGATTCTTGAACTTTTCTTCGTTCTTCAATCTTTGCAGCAAGATAAGTGATGAGTGTGTGAGATATGAAGATGCGGATAATTAAAGACAAACACAACACAATATCACTTTAATCTAATATCTTATTAGATTAAGATTTTGCTACAATCTGTGAATACAAATGATAGTATTCTCAGCTTCGTTTTCCTCAGAGAGATATTTTCTGGGTATTTGAGAAACTTCAACACCTTAACAGCTAAGGAAGTGAGGCTGTATCCTTATAGACATGGATACACCCACTTACTACAAATGAGGTAGGTAAAAACTAAAACACTTTCCAGTCTGTCTATCTCATTTTAGTAAGAGTCCAAACGGCTACAGATTTGACTTTGAAAAGCCTGTTTAGATCCACTTCTTCAGCTCCTTGTCCCTTGTCTTATCTCTCCAAGCTTCTTTGTAGGCTTTCCAGCATGCTTTATAGGACAGAGTCAAATAAAGTATCCTGGCTTGTTGCAGGTTTCTGACTTGTACAATTCTTCAGTATTTTGTCCTCAAGAATGTATTCGAGAAGTGACTAAGTGAGTGATTCGAGAACTGGAGTTGACTTGATCGATAACTCTGAGTTCTCGAATAGTGTTATCTTGACATATCGAATCACTTCTCGAATAGCTCTTTTCTCTGGGACTCCTTGAGATATCGAATAGAGCATTTTGACATATCGAATCCCTGAGATATCGAATAGCATATTGAGTCTTTGAGATATCGAATGTAGCATTGACTTGTTGACCCTTTGAGAACTCGAACTGTTGACTCCTTGAGTTCTCGAACCGTGTAATGGACATATCGAATCCCTGAGATATCGAATGAGATATCGAGAGATATCGAATAGTGTCTTCTGAGATATCGAACTCCAGACTTCTCGAATGCTAGACTTTTCGAATAAACAAATGTACTTCTCGAATTAGTACTTAGGCAATTTCTTCATTTCTTCAATTCTTCAAATCCCAACTGTGATTATTTGACAGTCTTCATTTCCTTGCTTGAGGCATGAACCTTAGAACTTCTTTCAAGCTTTATTCTTGACTAAGTAGGTACAGTTACACAGATAGAATTTGATGCCTATTACATAGTACAAACAAGTAGAGACTCTACAACTAGAGGTTCCCTCAGTTAAGAGGTCATGTAGGTAATGCATAGCATTACGAACCACTTGGGCTTGTTATTAGATGTATTCAGGCATGCCTCTGTGACTAACACACACTCTCTCTCTCTCTCTCTCTCTCTCTCTCTCTCTCTCTCTCTCTCAATTCTCTCACATATATATACATTTAATCTTCAAAAAATCATATCTAATAATCCGTTCATTCAAAATTAGTGATTTATATATGTATGTGTTCTACAAATTGAGCTCTATCCATTGATATATGTGTCTTCAAATTTCGACCAAATAAATTTCTTGGTGAATTTTTTATTTTAATTTAGTTTCGAAGATTTATAATGTTTTTGATGATTTTGTTCTTGCAGTGTTGTAGCTTAGAGCCAATTACAACATATATATTAATTTCATAATTTTCCGGGCGAATTTTATTTTGCCGAGAAATTCATGTGTTGGCCGGAATTGGAGTTGTAAAATATTCTTCGAATTTTTTTTTTAGCTATCATGTTGCTTGGTGATGCTTGTATAATTATTTGGAATTTTTCAGATTTCATTTTATGTCATTGGATCATGTTTGGGATTTTTTTTAAACTGTCGTTCCTTAAATTCGACTGAATTTGGTCGAATTTAGCATATTAAATTCCACTGAATTTGGTCAAATTTAGTTGATTTGGTCGAATTTAGCATACAAATTTCGACAGGATTCGGTCGAATTTAGCACGCTCTAAATTCGACCAAATTTGGTCGAATTTATAATTTCAGGCGCCAAATTGAAAAAAATTTGAAATTTTCAACAAAATTTAAAATTTTAAAAATTTTGAGATTTGGCGCCTGAAGTACTAATTTCGACCAATTTCAGTCGAATTTAGCTTTCGATAAATTTCAATCGAATTTAACTTTCGACCAAAGTTGATCTAATTTAGCATAATAATTCGACCGATTACTATTTTCGACTCCCTTAAAATCCGCCAAAAAAATTCGGTCGAATTTAGCTAAATTCGACCGAATCCGGTCGAATTTAGCTAAATTCTACCAAAAAATTTCGGTCAAATTTAGCCGAAAATGATGTAGTGATATAAACATTGCATGCATGGTACATTGCCAAATATATAAGAACTTAAAACATACTTTAATCAACATAAACATCAGTGATGTATAGAAACAAAAGGTTATGCTAACCCGTCAATATGTCACATCCCTGTTCCCAATACATATCAATGCGAACTTTAGTTATAGATAGAAATTTATTTACATTTATGTTATGTTAGTATAATTTGTTAAGTATGATTTTATAGAGTTGTCATTAAAAGATTTATTTTCTTTGAGTTAGTAAATTTAAGTTGTTTGTATGTATGAATTTAAAGAAAGATGACACGTGGCCTCCTGACGAATGAGTTAGTGTCAAATAGGTAGATATGTTAATATTATGGGAAAAGAGTATCAAAGCACCCAGAACTATAAATTTATAGTAATAAGATTATGATAAATTTGTATCGTTGAATATATATAGAAAATAGTATTATTATAAAAGTGATGCTCCACTATTTCAAATATAAAAAAGATTTGTATACAATGTTATTTCGACATAAACTTTCCATCAGTACGGTTGAATTATCAAAAATAATAATGAGATACAAGATTTAAGGTGCACTAATAGAGAACTGTTGTGTGCTTCAGAAACTACATGCCCTAATATTTTGTAGGCAGTTGTGTCGAATCTAATTGGGGAGCGAGAAACTGAGGGAAAGTGAGAAGGAAAAGGAGAAGACAGAGAGACGGTTTTTTTGACACAATTTGACAGCGTGTTCTCTTTCTTCAATCCATGGGAGCAACCAAGGTTCATCACATACACACAGGTGACTATATATAAATGGGTTTCCTTTCTTGTTGTAATATATAGTAATTTTATTTATTAAATTAGGAAATCGGGTTAAGTGAAATTGATAGTAATATGAAGTTCTGGTTTACAAATCTTCGATGTTAGAGTTCAGTTTAACTACCTATTTATTTTGAATTCACTAATTTCAGTCATGACATCGTTTCAAGTGATTAAGTTTTTTTGGGGGGGGGGGTGTTCTTATAACTTAACAAGATTTGTGAGAGTACTTGAACATTTTATAACGGAGTTTGGTTGATAATAAAATTTTAAACTTAGACGGAACTATATCTTTTATGTCCTTAATTATAAAACCTATATTATGATTAAGGATGTGCAAAGGGAGGTTACTGAGGTTCTAGAGGCTTGACATGTCTGAGCAAATTCTGGACTGACCAGGGCTGATTTCAAGATGATGCCAAAAATTGTATATTATATAGTGAATTTTGGATATATTGTAAACTTGAATGTCTAGTTTACTCAGATAAAAAAAGAATCAATTGATTTAATTAAGATTATCAACAATTACATGTCTTAGAGTGAAGCTATATAGATACTGTTGAAAACACGTAAAGAACAAAAGACAAGATTGAGCCTGAACTCGTTTTTGTATTAAAACTGCTAAACGTGAATGCAACTACAATAATGAGACTTACAAAACTAAAGAACTAGATGCATACTTATGTGCATGTTTGCACGACTAGAATAAGGCCTAAAGAATAGCAACTGCTAGACTACTGGACTCCTACAAATGCTCCAACTCTACACGACTGATTCCATCTCCTAAAACTACGCCAGAAGATCTGACTTTATTTAATTAAAACAATGAAACTAAATAAATGTTTAGATTAATATCTAACATTCTCCCCTTTAATCTAAACATTCTGCAAATTCTGGACACCAAGCAGCTTCCTCATATTCTCGAACTTGACTGTGTGCAGAGCCTTGGTTAGTATGTCTGCTCGTTGCTCATTACTCTTCACATGTTTGATGACAATGCTTCCCTGTTCCACACACTCCCTTATGAAGTGGTACCTAACATCTATGTGTTTGCTACGGCCATGAAATACGGGATTCTCTGTAAGATCGATTGCAGACCTGTTATCGATGTATAGAACCACTGGTCCTGCCTTCACTTGAGATATGTAACTTAGAACCCTTTGCAACCAAATGCCTTGGCATGCTGCAGCTGTAGCAGCCATAAATTCCGCCTCATAAGACGACAACGCAACACACCGTTGTTTCTGAGACACCCAAGTAATCAAACTCTCGTTGAGGTAGAAAGCCATGCCACCAGTAGACTTCCTGTCATCCACATTCCCTGCCAGATCACTATCCGAATAACCGGACAGCAAATAATCTCCTTGTCCTTTCTTGTATTTAAGACCATAGTTCAGTGTGCCTTGAACATATCGTAGTATCCGTTTTGCTGCATTCAAATGTAGTGTGGTAGGCCTCTCCATGAATCGACTAACAACACCAACTGAAAAAGAAATGTCCGGTCGAGTATGCACCAAATACCTCAAGCCACCAATCAAACTCTTGAATAAAGTTGAATCTACCATTTCCCCGTTCTCGTCCTTGTGCAGTTGTGTCTTGAGCTCCATAGGATACTTCACAGGGTTACATTCTGCCATACCAGCTCGTTCCAGAAGTTTCTTTGCGAAGGCTGTCTGTTTGAGTTCAATATACTCTCTCTTTTGATCAACTTCTATTCCAACATAGTAGTTCAGACGTCCTAAGTTGCTCATTTTAAACTGACTGCCCATCTGCTCCTTGAATTGCTCGATACTTGACACGGTAGTACCTGTTACCAAAAGGTCGTCGACATAAACCCCCACTATCAGTGCCTCGTTTCCTTTGTGCCTAACATACACAGCATGCTCAAATGGACACTTAGTAAATCCAAGGTCAGTGAGACATTTGTTTAAACGTGCATACCACGCTCGAGGAGCTTGGCGTAATCCATAGAGAGCCTTGAATAACCTGTATACTTTATGTTCTTCACCCTTCCTTTCATAGCCTCTTGGTTGCGATACATAAACCTCTTCCAACAACTCACCATTCAAGAATGCTGATTTTACATCGAGATGGTGTACCTCCCACTCATTTTTGGCTGCAAGGGCGAGTAACAACCGGACCGTTTCCATCCTTGTAACCGGTGCAAAAACCTCCTCATAGTCTACTCCGTATTTCTGAACATAGCCTTTCGCCACGATCCTGGCCTTGTGCTTGACTACCTTTCCATCCGTGTCTTTCTTTAACTTGAAAACCCATTTCAAGTCAATTGCTTTATGCCCGGGGGGCAACTCTGTAAGTTCCCAGGTTTTGTTGTCTTCGATAGAATCAATCTCGTTTTGCATTGCCAGTTTCCATGCTTTTGCTTTGACAGCTTGATCATATGTCACGGGCTCATCTATTTCTGACAATAGTAATTCATCTGCAGCCTCTATTTCTTCTGTCTCCTCATAGATGCTTTCAAGTGACCTGAATCTGAGAGGCTCACTGCTGCTGTCACTCAGAGTGCTCGAACTACTACTCGTGCCGCCAGAATTGTATTCACTGCTACTGTCATTAACATTACTTGACCTGGGAGTTGATTCCAAACTTTCTTCACTCTCCCCTTCTCCTCCAATGCCCTCCAATGCGTTTGGCTGATAGTCTATGATTGTAAAATTTGTTGGAGTATGCACCACTGGTGTTTGCTTTTCATACCATGACCAGGCCTTTTTCTCTTCAAAATGCACATCTCTGCTCACATGTACAGTGCCTTCAACTGGATCATAGAGACGAAAAGCTTTAGTCCCTGCTTCCTTTCCCAAGTAGATTACTAACTTGCTTCTGTCATCAAGCTTCTTGACATGCACAGTAGGTAACTTCATGTACCCCAAACACCCAAAAACCTTTAGGTACTCAAGGTGAGGTTTCTTTCCTGTTCATGACTCATACGGTGTCAGTTTTGACAGAGCACGTGTAGGCAACTTGTTCAATACATACACAGCATGGCGTATCGCCTCTCCCCAAAACTTTGCTGGGACATTTCTCTC
Organism: Saposhnikovia divaricata; assembly: GCA_036435485.1. Taxonomy (NCBI): domain Eukaryota; kingdom Viridiplantae; phylum Streptophyta; class Magnoliopsida; order Apiales; family Apiaceae; genus Saposhnikovia; species Saposhnikovia divaricata. Next base: position 38,286,729 of record CM071595.1, read on the forward strand.
TTTCAACATACTTCTTCCCATGGCCACCACAGTACGATTTCGTCGTTCTACAACTCCGTTCTACTGTGGTGAATACGGGGCTGTGTAGTGCCTCTGTATACCTGCAAGTTCACAATACGACTCGAATTCTTTTGAAAGAAACTCTCCTCCCCGATCAGTTCTGAAAAGCTTAATTTCCTTTTTTGACTCTTTCTCCACTATCGCCTTGAATCTTTTAAAATAGTTTAAAGCTTCATCTTTTGTCTTAAGCATAAAAACCCACATCATGCGACTGAAATCATCCACAAGCAACATGAAATATTTATTACCTGTAGGAGTTGGCGGTGAAATAGGTCCACACAAGTCTCCGTGCACCAAGTCAAGTCGTTCCTTTGCTGCAAAGTTGCTCTGACTTGGAAATGATTTCCGTGTTTGCTTGGACAGTAAACATCCCTTGCAGGCCTCTTTTGGTAGACTTAAATTTGGCAATCCACACACCATGTTGTTTTTGACCATCAGCTTCATTGCTTGGAAATTAACGTGTCCCAATCGTAAGTGCCATAGCCAGGTGGTTTCCTCGGTTTTTGACAGTAAGCACACAGATTCACTTTGTTCGACAACTAGCTTGTACAAACGATTTGAGGATCTTTTAACCTTCATTAGCAGTGTTCCACTCTTCTCATACACCCACAAGAACTCCCCATTCATGACAACTCTATTCCCAGCCTCAGATAGTTGTTCCAGACTTATAATATTGTTACAAAGTGTGGGAATAAAATATACCTCCTTTAAGATTCGTTCTTCGCCGTTCTTGCATTTGAAAGCCACAGATCCTTTCCCCTTTATGCACACCGTTGAACCATCCCCAAACCTGACTGATCCCTGCACATTCTCGTCCAAGTCCTTGAATTTTGAGCGTTGCCCGGTCATATGGTTACTGGCTCCTTTGTCCAAGTACCAAACGTTCATGTCTCCCTTGTGTCCACGATCTAATCCCGCCAGCATCACTCTCTCTTCGTTCAAACGAACCAAGTTACTTTCTTCACTTCTGCACTCAGCAATCAGCAGTGCAGGTTCTTCGTCCTTGACCTGGGTAAGATTCACCTCAGATTCTTGCTCCATTTCTTTTCCTCGTCGTGGCTTACGACACTCTAAAGCGTAATGCCCAAATGCACTACAATTGAAACACCTCAATCTGCTTCTGTCACGAGTCCCACGACTCATGAATTTGCCACGGTTATCACCTGTGCTACGAGTTCCATCGTTGCCTGTCTTCCTTAGCCACTCTTCTCTGGTCAGTAAAAGTTGGCCCTCCGTGTTTTCCCGTTTTTTCCACTCATCTTCTGTCAACAGCAACTTGCCATCGTTGCTCTCGACCTGTCCTCGTGTTCTTTCTTCATGTGCCTTGAGAGAACCAACTACCTCCTCGACAGACATCGTATCCAAATTTACAAACTACTCTATAGTGGATGCAATTTGTAAGAACCTTGAAGGAACTGCTCTCAGCAACTTCTTAACAACGTAAGTCTCTTCCACGTTCTCCCCTAAAGCTCGAATATTCGTGACCAAGCTGTTCAGTTTCATACAAAAGTCATCGAGTGACTCTGCTTCCTTCATACTCAGTGTTTCAAATTCGCCCTTGAGTGTTTGAGCCCTTGCCTTTTTTGCCTTGTCAGCCCCTTGGCATACTGTTTTTATTGCTTCCCAGGCTTCCTTAGCGCTTTTCTTCTCCGCCAGTGACATCAGAACATCTTCAGGAATACTTTGATAAATCGCAGCCAATGCCAACTTGTCGGTCCTCTCTTCTACGACTGTCGTAGCATCTTTGGGTTCTATAGCTATCCACACACCATGAGCTTGCATGAATACTTTCATTTTAAGGGGCCATGCTGTGTAATTTGTTTTGGTTAACATGGGGTAGTTCAAACTGACAGAGTTTTCTTTGGTTTTGCTGGGTTCCATTGTTGTTTGTTTTGGGCCGTACTTTGGCATTCACCAGGAATACGCTCTGATACCAGATTGTTGAAAACACGTAAAGAACAAAAGACAAGATTGAGCCTGAACTCGTTTTTGTATTAAAACTGCTAAACGTGAATGCAACTACAATAATGAGACTTACAAAACTAAAGAACTAGATGCATACTTATGTGCATGTTTGCACGACTAGAATAAGGCCTAAAGAATAACAACTGCTAGACTACTGGACTCCTACAAATGCTCCAACTCTACACGACTGATTCCATCTCCTAAAACTACGTCAGAACATCTGACTTTATTTAATTAAAACAATGAAACTAAATAAATGTTTAGATTAATATCTAACAGATACAGCTATCAGGAAAATAAAATTGTAGTCAACTTTGTAAAATCATAGAAACTTATGTATAAGGTTCTAAAATTTGAAATTAGGTCTGGATAAGCTTAAAGGTGTCTAGTGTACGTGTACAAAATTTCAGGACAAAAAGAAGCAGTATGAATATTTAATGTTTTTAACCGAGGAGATGAGGTAAACTCTTGTAATACAAAAAGCTCAATTATTCAGAGATGAAACCTGTAGATTAATGTCTTAACTACAAGCATACAAAATATCTTAGGTGCCTGACATGATATTTTAACATCGTTACAGTGGATCATCCAAAAAATCATTTCAAAAAATTATTTAGTGAATCTGGCATGCGTCTTTATAATCTTGTACAACCCCGAACTTTTTAATTTTTTAATTATTTTTTCCAAATAGTAGAATGAGTGTTTATTAACATCCATAGAGTTGGATCGTCAAAATCATTTTAAAAAATTATTCAGTGAATCTAGCATGCGTCCCATTAGTAGAAGCAACACTTTTACTACATTTTTGTTAAACCTCGTATAACTCGAACTTTTTATTTTTTTCATAATTTTTTCCCTACACTACAATGAGTGTTTATTAACATCTGTACGGTTAGATCGTCGAAGAAATCATTTTAAAAAATTATTCAGTGAATCTCACACCCGTCCCATTCGTAGAAGCAACACTTTTACTTAAAATCTTGTACAACCCGAACTTTATAATTTTTAATTATTTATTCTTAACACTACAATAAGTGTTTACTAACATCCATACGATTGGATCATCAAAGAAATCGTTTAAAAAAATTATTTAGTGAATCTGACATGCGTCCTATTAGAAGCAACACTTTTACTACGTTTTTGTTAAAATCTCGTACAACCCGAACTTTTTACTTTTTGATTAGTTTTTCCCAACACTGAAATGAGTGTTTATTAAGATCCGTATGGTTGATGACTTTTTGATTAAGATTTTGTTTATTAAGATTTTGTTAAAATCTCGTACTTTTTGATCATTTTCCCAACACGAAGTCATTTTATCCTTGGAAAAAATAATTTATTTTGTAACTAAAATTAATATTAATAAACAATTTACGACGAAAAATTCATCGTATGTTTTTTTCCAGACGACATCGTTTTTGTCCTAGGAAAAATATTTTATTTGTAAATAAATTTAATTTTAATAAATATAGTTACGATGGAAATTCCGTTGTAAGCTCACTTTGTCCTAGAAAAAAAATACTTTATTTTGTAATTAAATTAAATTTTATTAATACATTAAAATATTTAACTTATGAAGAATATTTTGGTTCCATCTTAAAGTAAAAACGACGTGGTTTTTGCAGTTGGATTATTTACTCTTTTTTAATTGTGTTCCTCTAAATTTTATTTATAAAATAATTATCTTGCGCCGAATTCCATTTCCGTCGTAATTACTTACGACGAATTTGCACTTCTATCGTAAGTACGACGCGCACAATATTTTCGTCAAAAGTTGTCCGTCGTAAATGCCAAAATTTGTTATAATGATTGTTGATTTTTTTCACACAGATGAAGTAGCTTCCTAGTTTGCTTGATATATCATCCTCTCTTCTTGGGAGAGATCGTAATCACCATCTTGAACAAATGATCTCATTTGTGAAAATGCATCTTTAGTTGAGTTTCACAGATCCGGCCAATAGCCTAAATGATGCCCAAGAACATCTCCACAATCACTAGCATGCATTATTTGTAATTATTGTCTTTCTTCCTTTTTGACAACACTTTGTGAAAGTAGAAACACCTGAGTAACATACTCTCTCACAAGGGTTTTTCAGCCGAACTGTTGTTGTTTTTGGATCGATGTCATCCAATAGTTTGTGAATTAGGTCATCCAGACACTCAAACAAGTCATTGAGTCAAGTTAGTTTGTTGCATAGGGATGAAGTGGATGTGACGTTTTTGATGACCTTACTCTGCACTATGCTCTTCTATTTTGCTGTTGAAGGGTGAGGTCTGGATGACAAGTTGATTGAATGTGAATGGTTCATCACTTCTTTGGTTACAGTAAAGGCTTCCATTTTATATCTCTGTAAATAGAAAGAGAGAAGAGCTTAATGAGATGTTAAGTTTAAAGTTTTGTTTGAGTTGACTTTTGCCATTGGCTTCTTTTATAGAAGAAGAGGAAACAACAAAAGGAATCCTATTGATGTGCTTATAATACTGGCTTCCCATGTGTTAAGCATCTACCACTACTTAAATTTCGGATATGCTTCACTGTTCTTTGCATCTCAGTCTATAGATAATTTATATATTCGAACATGAGCCGATTGCTAAATCACTTGCGTATAAAGAGAATCCAACTATAACATGGTGTTCTTATTATATAATCAACCACGAGTGACTTGCCAAAGTCTTCCAAACATGAAGAGTACCATCACTACGCCACAAGTGCTCTTTTCCAATGCCACGTTTACTGTTGTTTTATGCCAAAAAAGCGTTGCATTATACCAAATGCAACACCAGGGGCATTGCATTTGAGACCGTTGCATTAGATACATAATGCAACGCTTTTTGGCATCCATAGCAATAGTAGTAAAGCATTGCATAATACATGTATTGCAACACCACAACAAGTAAATGCAACCCCAAAAAGTGTTGCATTTCACATTAGCTATAGTCTGAAATCCAGTTACGAAAGTGGGGCCCAATAGCAGGCCATGTCAGTAATGGGTCCCATTAGTATGCCACGTCAGTAGTGGGTCCCCTAGCATGCCATGCCAATAGTGGGGCTACGTGCCATGCCCGTAGTGGGAACCACGTTCCATGTTAGTAGTGGGGCCCACGTGCCACGTCAGCAGTGAGTCTCATATGCCACATCAGCAGTGGGTCTCACGTACCATATCAGCAGTGAGGCCCACGTGCCATGTCAGCAGTGGGGCCTACAACTATATAATGCAACGCTTTGATTAGATTTTTAAAACACTAGTATCTTATCAAAGGCAACACTATATTTTCTGATGCAACACCACCATGTTCTTGAAATGCAACGCTGTATTTACTTATGCAACACTACCATGTTCTAGAAATGCAACACTAAAAATATAAAATGCAGCGCTGTAATTAAAATTTCTGCAATATATAGTTTCATACATAAAGAAACACATCCAAAATATTTAACACATTCAAACCATCCTACCAGCCACCAAATAATTTACATCCCATCCACACCATACATCAAGTAATTCAACATCATACTAATACCCAATAAAACCATTACTTATACATCCAAAAGGAATCCAACATCATATTAAATTAACAAGCACATACGATTAAGTCTAAATTTTAAAAGTACGAAACGACCCTGTTTAGGTATTAGGGTAATCAACATCTCTTTATTTCTCAGGTACGTTCGCTTCAACAAGTGAGCATGAGAGACTAGCACAAAATGAGCTACCTCTGAACTTGCTGGCATAACGCAAGGGTATCCAAGAATGTGAGTTTTGAAAATATCTCCATATTTGTAAAACAATTATAAATGATAAATTTAGGGAAAGTTACACCACCTCTTCGATGTTGCAAATATATTGATGCAACAGAAGGATAATACAGTTAGGACTAAAATCTTTTTTGCGTCATCGCAAACAGAACATTAGGATTATCTGAGTACATCTAGAACAGTACTAGTGCACTCACATAATTTAATTGTCAAAATAGTAATTGTCAAAACAAACTAAGTGGAATGCATTGTAGTGCATTGTGGAAAAATTAAGTTATAAAAGTACGAGATAAGGTGGCAACAAGACCAAATGTCGTATAGTTCGTTGTTATCCATTCATCCGCAACACAAAATGCATTGAAAATTATGTTACAAAATTTTATTTTTCTGTATACAACACTAATAGGTGATAAAAACATATATATGTCTATAGACAGCATGAATAATGATCATGGAAAGTGAGAGCAGACAAGATACCTACTAGGTAATAAGAGGGCTATAACTGGTAGTTACATATCAGTAAATACAGGCCAAAGTAGTAACAAAATCTAGGTAACAAAAAAGCAATGGAGTTGAATTTGATAGTGATAGTTGGTGATGCTACCTGCTGTACCTGGGAAGCTAATGTTTTGTTTCATGACTGGTGAAGGTGAACATGAGTCATCTTTGTAAAACGAAGAGTCATGCACCGACACTGGACTTGGATGTGACTCGGTTGCATTCATTTCTGCTATGTTGCTTAATTTCTTATCACATCTGTTCAACAATCTCCGTCCTTCTGTGAATTTTGTTTTACATTTCTACAAAACCGAAAACAAATAGCCGTAAATAGAACTGGTTAAACCATATTAATGAAAAATACATTTCGATGTAGTACAAATTATTCTTCTAAAGTCTATAAACCAACTATTAATTGAAAGTGTTTGTCCTAAATCCAATCATGTATGATAAGTTAGGAAGAACTTTCTTGTAGTCTTATTTGATTTCATTAATATTAAAAAAAAGACTTGTTTTGGTTTTATTATGGCCTTTATCTATTTAAAGTATTTTAAATAAGATGTCCATAGTTTAGAGTAAATCTTCTAGAATTATAATGAGATTGTAATAGTGAGATCTAGAAGATGATAACTGTTAGGAATATGTTGTACTTGATGATAACTTCACAATCAATCAAATTGTATAAGTATTGTAGCTATCAACTGATGAGGATTTATAACTCTATCCGTTGACAGGTAGCTCATCAACGGATGAGGTTTTGTAGCACACTGCAGTATCTTTAATTATCAGTTGATAATGTTTCAATTCTTGAGTCATGTTGACCATCAATGGATAGGCAGAATAGAGTAGTCAATTGTAAATATCCTATGCTATGTAATTCTGTCTAAGTGAAAGTGTATCAACGGATGATGACTTCATACTATCAACGGATACAGCAAATCAACCATCAACGGATAAGGATGTTTAACATCAATGGATACAGTCAACATGCCAGCAACGGATAAAGGTCAACCTGCTACCAACAGATGATCAAGAATGCTACACTGGATCCTAGTTTGTGATTAGCAGTTGATTGTGGCAAGTTGGACTGACAGACCACATGGGTTCATAAAAGGTACATAAAGCAGTGTGGCAGCCACAATGTTGGAAATAAAGAAGAAAGATTCCATTCACTTTGCAATGGAGTAGCAAGTCAACTTGGATTAGATTAGTATTATCTTATTCCAATAGAACTTGAAAACCTGGATATATAACCAAGTGTAGCAACTCTTTGATAGTTAAGAAAAACTGGTTTTGTCAGTTCTTTTGCTTAGGTTTTCTTGATTATTCATAGAAGCAAAGAGTTGTAAACAGAAGCTGTGTATATTTGTATTACAGAGTTTTCTTCAAATAAAAAAAATCGTCAGGTGGTACATTTGGCCATCTGACATTATATGTGTGTGTGAATTGTTCTTCATTCAGCAGTTATTTCATTATAAGTTTCTGTGGTTTTTATCAGAAATTTATAAACATCAATAATTGTATTCAACCCCCCCTTCTACAATTATACAAGTGTGTAATCTGGGAATAACAATTGGTATCAAAGCAAGCTTCTAATATATTTGAAGTTTAAAGATCAACACACTTCCAGCATGTCTAAAAAGGATTATGGAGTAAAGATACAACTTCTTGATAGAGAAAATTACTTTTACTGGAAAGTAAAAATGCGCCTACACCTTATGTCCATTGATGAGGGTTTTGTAGACTGCATTGAAAAAGGTCCTCATCTTCCAATGTTGACTGCATCAAGAGTTGGCATTGCTGTAGATGCGCCTGACAGTTATGTTCCCAAATCTGTTTCTGAGTGGAGTATTGAAGATGTAGTAGAAGTCCACAAAGACAAAAAGACCATGAATATATTGTTCAATGGTCTAGAAACTAACATGATTGACAATGTCATCAACTGTACTACCTCCAAGGAAGTATGGGACATTGTTCAAACAATTTGTGAAGGAACAGAACAGGTGAGGGAAAACAAGATGCAATTACTAATCGAACAGTATGAACACTTCCATTTCAAGAGTGGAGAAACATTGAATGATACATTTAGTAGATTTCAAAAGCTACTAAATGGCTTGAAACTGTATGGAAGAATCTATCAAGTTAAAGATTCTAATCTCAAATTTCTGAGATCATTGCCCAAAGAGTGAAAGCCAATGACTGTTTCTCTGAGAAACACTCAAGAGTATAAAACTTTTACTCTTGAAAGGCTCTATGGAACTTTGAAGACATATGAACTGGAAATGGAGCAGGATGAAGAAATTAAGAAGTCCCAAAAGAAAAGTGGGTCAGTTGCACTTGTTGCCAAGTTAGGGCAAGAGGAAGAGAAGAGGATGGAAGCTGCTCACTCTACATCAAACAGGGAGGTTTGTGAAAATAGAACAGATTCAAGCAGGAGCAAGGAAAAGGTGTCTGAAGAATTGGATGTCCTTCAGCAGGATGAATTGGATGAGATAGATGAGCATTTAGCCTTTCTATCTAGGAGATTCTCTAAGCTAAAATTCAAGAGATACTCTGGGGTGGCCAAGCCATTTAACATGGATTATTCCTCAAGCAATCCAATGGATAAATCCAAAGTTAAATGCTACAATTGTGGAATTCCTGGCCATATAATAAGTGAATATAGGAAGCCCAGGTCTGAGAACAAGGGAAAGTCAACTGAATTTGTTGATTACAAAAAGAAATATTTTGATCTTCTCAGAGAAAAGGGAAAGGCATTTATGTCCCAAGAGTATGACTGGGCTGTTGATGGAAATCATTCTGATGATGATATTGAAAATGTCAACCTTGCATTGATGGCTGATTCTGTAGAACAGGAAGCAAGTTCAACTAGCAATTAGGTATCTACTACCAATCTCTCTGAGTTCACCAAAGAGGAATGCAATAGTGTTATAGATGATATGTCCACTGAACTATATCACTTGAGTATTACTCTTAAATCACTTACTAAAGAGAACAATAGGATTAAAGAGAATAATCTTTTTTTAAGTGATAGGAATTCTGCTCTAGAAATTCAATTTCTAGAATTTGAGAAAATGAGAATTGATTGCAATGATGCTAAAATTGAACTTGAAGATGTGTTAAAAAGAGAAATTATTTTACTAAAACAGCTAGAAAAGGAATAAGGGATAATTGCTAGATTTCAAAGTTGTAGGAACATTTCACAAAAAATAGTAGAAATCCAGGGAATAGAATCATTTGTGAAGGATACCTGGAATAAAAAGAAGAAGAAGCTAGAACCTTGCTTTGAGGATCTAGAGACTTTTTCCGAATCAACGGATAGTGATTATCAGTTGACGGATGAACCATCGATGGATAAGAGTCATCCGTTGACTAAGAAAAGGTCTGTTAGTAAGAAGGAACTCAAGAAACTGGATAACATCTATGGTCCAGTTGCTAAGAACTTTGTTTCTGGTGAAAGTAGCCAAACCAAATCAAGTGAGAAGGCTAAGGCAAGACATTTACTCAACATAAAGGCTGTTGGTAAGTTAGACAATGAAAGGATAGATCTGAGGGTAAAAAGAAAAAGGACAGGAATGGTAAGATAGGCATCAACAAGAAAAACAATTACTCTATTGACAAATTTGCTCCTAGGAAAACTTGTGGTAATTTCAATAGTGTCAATCACCTATCTTCTAAGTGTAAATCTGTTCATGTACCTCAAAATGCGCCATGTATTCCTGGTTTGTATCAAAATGCTAGTTTTTCAAATCCATATGTGTCTAATCCTTATTTTCAATCTGTGAATATGCCGCAAATGACATGGAACATTCCTAGCATGAATAATATGTATGCCAATTTTCCACAAATGCATGCATAAATATTCATGCAAATAAGCATTTGTCAAACCCCATCAATCAGGCATCTACATCTAAGGTGAAGAATGCCAAGATTGTAAAGTCAAAGGCTAACAAGAAAGGACCCAAGGAAGCTTGGGTACCAAAATCAACTTGATTTGCTTTTGGATGTGTGCAGGGAAACAGGAGGAATTTATGGTACCTAGACAGTGGATGCTCTAGGCACATGAGAGGAGATTCAACCCTGCTCATAGAGTTCAAGGAAGTAGCTAGCTCTAGAATTACCTTTGGAGATGACAGCAAAGGGTATACTAAGGGATATGGCTTGATTTCAAAAGACAATGTCATCATTGGAGAAGTAGCCTTAGTTGAAGGTCTGAAGCACAATTTGATGAGCATCAGTCAAATTTGTGACAAAGATTATGAAGTAAGGTTCACAAAAGAAGCCTGTGTTGTCTGTGCCAAGAAGGACAACAATGTGGTATTGACAGGCTTTAGAAAAGGAAATGTTTACATAGCTCACTTTAACTCAGTATGCTCAGAATCCATTACTTGTCTCTTCAGCAAAGCAAGCAAGGATGAGAGTTGGCTATGGCATAAAAAGCTGTCACATTTGAATTTTAACATTATGAATGACTTGGTAAGAAAAGATCTTGCAAGAGGAATCCCTCAATTGGAATTCATCAAAGATGGATTATGTGATGCATGCCAATTAGGGAAACAAAAGAAGTCATCTTTCAAAAGCAAGATAGAGTCATCCATTGTTCAGCCACTTCAATTGCTGCATATGGATTTATTTGGTCCAGTAAATGTCATGTCCATTTCAAAGAAGAAATACTGTCTGGTAATTGTAGATGATTTTTCTAAGTTTTCATGGACTTTCTTTCTGCACTCCAAAGACTGTGCAAGTGAAATCATCATCAATCATCTCAGAATAGTAAACAATGGTTCTGAAGTCAAAGTACAAAGAATCAGGAGTGACAATGGTACTGAATTCAAGAATTCCACAATGAAGATTTTCTGTGAAGAAAATGGAATTGTCCATGAGTTTTCTGCTGCCAGAACACCTCATCAAAATGGGGTTGTTGAAAGGAAAAACAGAACTCACATTGAAGCAGCTAGAACAATGTTAAGTGAATCAAGATTACCAACATATTTCTGGGCTGAAGCTGTCAACACTGCATGCTTCACTCAGAATATTTCCTTGGTTAATCAAGCTAGAGGAATGACTCCTTATCAGTTTTTAACCAACAAGAAGCCAACTTTAACTTTTCTTCATGTCTTTGGATGCAAGTGTTTTGTGCTAAGGAATCATGGAGATAACTTGGGCAAATTTGAAGCAAAGGCAAATGAAGCTATATTTGTTGGATATGCAGCAGGGAAAGCCTATAGAGTCTATAATCTAAGAACCAACATTGTTATGGAATCTGTACATGTTGTGTTTGATGATCAAAAGATTCTAGGTCTAAATGATGAAGGCTTCCATGAAAAGTTGGAATTTGTGAATGAAGGTGAAGGAAGAATGTACTATGATGATGATGAGGAAGATGAAGATCATGACCACAAAGATCCACCAAGAGTTGTTGTACCAACGAGAAGTGATGCTCACACTGGAAATGAAGCATCCGTTGACAATCATTCTGGAACATCCGTTGACAATATTAGAGATGCATCCATTGACAGAAATTCTCGAGCATCCGTCGACAGGCAAAATGATGCATCCGTTGACAGTCAACTTCATAATTCTGCAAGGACAACAAACTCAGGGGGAGTTTCTCAGGGTCAAAATTCAATGCTAAATCAACATGATCATGCTCATGAAAATGAAGCAACCTCATCAAGATCAAACCTTCCACCTGCAAGAAAATGGACTAGAGATCATCCATTTGAGTTAATCATTGGTGACTTAAATTCAAGAGTCCAAACTGGAAGGGCCACTAGAGAAGAATGTCTATATAGTAGTTTCCTATCTCAAAAGGAACCTAAGAAAGTGGAAGATGCCCTTCTAGATCCAGATTAGGTATTAGCAATGCAAGATGAGCTAAACCAATTTGAGAGAAATAATTAATGGAAGCTTGTGCCCAAACCTAATGATAGAAGTGTCATAGGTACTAAATGGGTTCTGAAGAATAGGATAGATGAGAATGGCATAATTGTGAGGAATAAAGCTAGATTAGTGGCAAAAGGCTATTCTGAAAAAGAAGGGATAGATTTTGATGAAACTTTTGCTCCCGTGGCAAGACTTGAGGCAATCAAAATCTTCCTAGCCTATGCAGCACATGCCAATTTCAAGGTCTATTAGATGGATGTTAAAAGTGCCTTTCTAAATGGAGAACTGGAAGAAGAGGTTTATGTCCATCAACCTCATGGCTTTGTAGGCCTAGAGTTTCCAGAATATGTATATCTTCTCATGAAAGCACTTTATGGTTTGAAGCAAGCACCAAGAGCCTGGTATGACACTTTATCTCAATTTCTTTTGGAGAATCACTTCACTAGAGGTATAGTAGATAAAACATTGTTTCATAGAAATGTCAATGGTTCTTCTTTACTTGTTCAAATCTATGTAGATGATATTATTTTTGGGTTTACAGATGAGAATCTTTGCAAAAAGTTTGCCAAGCTTATGCAAAGTAGGTATAAAATGAGCATGATGGGTGAATTAACTTACTTTCTTGGCTTACAAGTGAAACAAGTTAATGAGGGTATTTTCATAAGTCAAACAAAATATATTTATGATCTTTTAAAGAAATTTGACTTAATGGATTGTGCCTCAGCAAAAACACCTATGGTCACTGCAACTAAGCTTGAGTTGAATACTAAGATTGTAAGAGGAATGGTGTTCAAAAACCATTGTAATGTACACAACAATTTAAATAACAGTTTAAAATAGTTTTAGTAAAATAGGTTTACACAAGGGTCTACAAATAGTTGTCTGAATCAACAATCTTTAGAAAACATGTGACAACGGTGTTCAGGAAAACCCGTTGTGTAATGTTCTGAGAGTGTTAAAAAAAATTAGATTAACAGAGAAGAAAACCAAATCTAACAGTGTGTCAAACCAATAATGCAAATCCAACCTAAAATACCTAACATAAAAATACCAAACACCTTAATTCATTTCCCAATACCACTGCATGCATCAAAACAGTCAAAATAATCACACATAAAATACCAAACACAAAAATAACTTTAAATAATGAAATTGTAACTTAAATATATAAATAATTGCAACCCAAGTGTAGTACGATCGAGTTCATCAAACCAAATTTAAAAAACCGGATATAAAAACACGAGTTCAAAAACCAAATTAACAAACTGATAATAACATAAATATTAGGATAACTAGTTAGGCATCATGGCCGCTGTCTCCAAATTCCTCCGGCTGATCCCTCCCCCGATTCTCTTGTTGTACCACTATTATAAGAAAATAGAAGAAGGTATGAATTAGTCACAAGGGCAACTAAAGAACCTTCTTACACATGGACTAATGCACAATCAAGATTTATTTTTAACAAGCATCTTAATTAGTTGATATACCTTTGAAACTCTAATAATTCAAATAAGCAACATATAACTTACACATATAGATCGACTAGGCAAACAATGGTTCATATAAACACACGTAGTCATTTAAATATACATAACTCATGCTCCTTTATGTAATCTAAATGGACACTATTATGTGTCTAAGGATTCGGTTATCAACTAAGCATGTACTATTACATATTGCCTTCAAAATAAGACTAATAAATATACACAACATCACAACCATCTTACTTTTCTTTCTTTTCTTTAAAATCCAACTGACATGACTCAAGTGCCTATTCCATCTATTTTTTCGCAAGGAAACCAAATATGTAATAAGTTTTAAGATCCGAATTAAAACAGGCACTAACAAACTTGATTTCCAGAAGCAGTTTGTATATTTTTATATAACATATACACATACATAAATTAAGCAGTTCATATATCTTTATATAACATATTCAAACACTCTCCTACAATTCTGGTTCTATGCTTTGACATATTTGAACAAATTAAATTTATTGGTGAAACTCCTGATATGCTGATAGTAATAGAGAAAACTTGAGTTTGAAATTATACCTACACTTGCAGCCAATGGTTGCAAGTCTGCACCATCATCATTGTCATCATAATTGAAGTGTATCCATGGAGAGCCAAGTCCCATATCTTCATACCAAATCTCGAGAACCTTCCCAAATGGCTTCTTTGTAACATGTATGTCCTCCCTGGTCTCAGCCCAATTCTGAGCAAGGTAGATTGCCAATTGATTGGCAGGGGGAAGGATGTAGTTCACTTCAACCTTCACATTCTTGTCACTCTTTCGTCTTTGAATCTGGTTTCTCTCATACTTTCATTCTTCATCCCATTTTCCATAATAGGCCTGAAATGCAAACCAATTATCCATTTCAAGAATAATCAACGGCTTCTTCTCCTCCCACGCAAGCCTCAGCCCCACCATCATGTCAAAGCACATGATCCTCTTCTCAGATAACCCTACTTGAATACCTGTTAGCATCCTCACAATCTTTCCCTCATCATCTCTGATAATAGCCCCACCCCAGTTTTGTTCCCATTGTGCAAGGGATTATCTGTGTAACAACCATGAACATTAAGTTTAACATAACCAGGCTGGGGAATAGTCCAATGGCTTGCCATCTCTATAATATTTTCTGGTGTTTTGTGTGTGGTAAAGTATTGTATGTAGCGTGTGACTGATGAAAAATACATATAATATATATTTATAATAGTAGGGAAATGAAAGGATATAGCTAATATTGAGAGACACATCTCCAATTAACATATTCATTCCCAAGGAGACTCTTCATTTTGTGTGTGCTAGTTAATTGTACCTGCATGCATCAACGATTAAAACCAAAATTAATGTAACTGCACATATTAATGTTTCTACGAAAGGGTATGATTATATTAACTAGTATTTGAGAAATTTGTATACCAATTTAACATGAAAAATAAAATTAAAAATAGCAATTTGTAATACTATACCAATCCGTATACACCACAGAATTATAAATATAAATTCAAGTCAAAGCTAAGGTATATGTATCAAAAAATACAACCTATAATGTAATTATGCAATGTAATTACTACACTTTTGACATGACAACCAAGTAATAAAGACTTATACATATGAGCTCAACAAGTTTTGACATGAGAGGACCATATTGCTGCTTCGTTCTCCAATTAATTCAAGCGAACGACAACAAAATCTCCAATTAATGTTGGTCCCCAGCACAGACTTCGTCGAGACAAATCGAGCCATTGCGGATTACCAAGAAGAAGTCTGAGATGAAAGACAACGACCATTTCGAAAAGATGAAGTGAGAGAGATAGATAGATCGAGGGAGAGATAGAGAGAAATGAATTAGGGATTGGATCGATTTGGGGGTCAAAGGGGTATGTGAAGGGGGAAACAAATAAATTAATATTTATTAAGATATATTTATATAAATAAGTTTATAATGTTGTTTGTAAAATATATATATATATATATATATATATATATATATATATATATATATATATATTGATATGGGCTAAACATAAGCCCTAAAGACATAATTAATGTGACATTAATTAAACCCAAGATGGTCCAAACGTGGGGCCCACCAACAAGGTCCAATCCCTGTACTAAATATTAATTTCGTAATTAATATTAAGGGTAATAAACATCTCAGCAAATAAGAGTCAAATAAGGATACTACTCCTGCTAGACTTAGCCTCCAAGGCATCCAATTGGATATGGAAACAAACTCCTACAAGAAGGAGTCTAGAACCTTCCTCAAGGTGGTGGCTTGCCCACCAAGTCTCCAAATCCTACTATAATTCTAAGGCTTCTCAGTCTATATAAAGGGCCTGACCCCTCATTCTCATAACTACGTTTTTGGCTTGATTCTCGACCTTGAGATACGTAGGCACTCTGTGAGGACCGATCAGTCTCGAACGCAGACACTGTAACACCCCCAGATCCGGGGTCTGGGATCCGGTCATTACGGTCTCCAATTCTGTCCACAATACTTGAACTTACTTCAACATACAATAAATTACATCTTTATGACCCAACACAACAATATAAAACACACCCGTTATAGTCCCAGAGATGAAATCAGAGTAACAATCAAATTTTATTAAACACATTATGAGTTCTTACAATCCAAAAGAATTTTCAATATGAATACATACTCTTTTCCATCCATTTGCATAAGTCATACTAGACCATATACTTTGTACTGAAAGAATAAATCTATCCTACCAATAGTTTTCTCTTCGACTCTGGTAGTCTTATCGTCCTCGCCAGCGTCGAGTGCGCCTTGTGCGAATCATCTGGTCTAGCTGTTGTTGTGATATAATAATAAAGCAACGGTGAGCACTAGCCCACCAACAATAATGTTTAACTGAACGATAATATATAACAGTTCAAAAGTATCTTTCAAACCATATGCCATGCATTTACGGAAATGATGCCAGTATAATATGAACGATGAAGTTACAAGGTAACTTAAAGTATTTATTTTGTGGAAATATCTGCTAAGTCAAAATAAGCAAGATATTATCATATAAAGAGGAACTTGCAAGGAAAATATTGCAATTCCAGGTATTAACATTTTTCGAAGTCCTACAACCGGAAAGAAGTCTCTTCGATACGTGTTGCGAAAGACACCGTCAACCTGAAAGAAGTCTCTTCGATACATGTTGCAGGGAATTCCCAATTTGGGAGATGAACCAATACTGGAGTTATCACGCGCCAGCTGTCCCACTCCCTGATGATCAGTCGGGGATGGTACAGCCCAATATGGTTTACTACCGGTAGAAGGAAGAACTGACGGCTCCACTTGTAGATTGCCTTTAATAGTAACTCCCTGGCCAATGGTTAGGCCTTGTGATGGACCGCGCAACTCGGCCTCTTACACACGACTCCTAGTTCGAATAAATCCACATCTTTGAAACGTAGAGTTTGTCCTCCTTTCCTCAAGTGAAATACTTGTTGATAAGACTCCACAAAGTAGTCGTATCTAGTTGGAAAGGAAAATTCACCAAAATTTCCCAAGCTTTTGCTTGTTAATGGATATCAACTTGTTCCAACAATCTTACCCCTCGAATGATGAGAGGGTACACACAGACTTAATGAGTCCATAGCAACCAAGTTGCGAGTGAAAAGGATTAATTATGACCGGGAAGTCAACAAGATAAATAACATTGCTCAAGTAGGTTACCCTATAATATGTAAGTTTGAGCGAGCATTTAAATCCTTTTAAGATAGATTTAAATGAAAAATAAAGTGTTGGGAACCTTTCCTTCATAAAATAGTCGTAAAAAGACTCCAAAATATTTTACATAATATTTGGAGGTGAAAGATAATCTCCAAATAATATAAATCATTTTAAAAAGAATTAAATAAATATTCCAAGAATATTTATTTACTCAATAATAATTACGGAATATTATTAACTCATAATATTACTCGTAAGTAATCCTCGGATGAATATATGGAATTATTTACTAAATAAATCCCTCCTTAAATGAATATTCGAAATAATATTCATTAAATAATTAAACTCCAATAAATATTAAAAATAATATTCAATAAATAGGTCAAACCTTAAATGAATATTTGAAAATGATATTCATTTAATAAATAATCTTCTAAACGAATATCCAAATAATATTCATTTAGTAATCAAAACTTTAAAGGAATAATCGAAATAATATCCCTTAAGTAAATAGAACTTCCAAGGAATATTTTAAAATAATAATCATTAAGTACATAAACCTTAAATGAATATTCGAAAGTAATATTCATTTAATAAATAACATTCTAATGAATATCAAAATAATATTCATTAAATAATAAACTCTAAATGAATATTCGAAACTAACATTCATTTAATATCACTCGACTGAGATAATACTCGAATAACATTCCTCGAAAGATTTCCAAGTAATTGATACTTTATGGAAATATAAATAAAGTTTAATAATAACATTCCTCAGATAAATAATAATCTGTCGTTGGAATCCCTCCGGGTTTCCATGACTATCTATATCTCAAAATATCGACTTCCGGTGTATATTTAAGAATGAATATCATATGCCCTTCGCTAAGGGTCTTATCAAAACAATCCGGCTTATAACTGATAATTCGTATCTAGTCTATAAGCCAATATCAATTCAGGGAACAGGTATAATAATATAATTTGACAATACGCATGCATGCTATGGCATATGTAAAATGGCAATCACATATATATATTATCACGACAACAGGTTCAAAGTTTTGAACACTTGCCTCGTAATCGGGTGTGGGTGGAGATCGCGTGTCCTCGGTCTGCTCGATGATCTATAAACAATCAGAACATTCGAGATTAACAACTTAACACATTTTAAGAGTCTAAGTATAAACTTCACTTAAGTCGAAACACGTTTTCGAATTATCCCGTTATACACTTTTTAGTGTAACTCTTTTTATTACTGATACGATCCGACATTTGTTCGTTATTACGACATGTCATCATACCCACACTCGGTATATACTTAAGTCGTATAAGTTCTAAATTCAATCGATTACGAACCGAGATTATACTTCGAGTTTTATCGTTCGTTTTCTAAGTGTTTTACCAAAGTTATAACCAAGAGGGTTTTTAGGGGTTCGTTCGCGTTTAACTTCGATTCCAACATTTTTATAAAATCGGAAAATGATCTGTTTGATATGTGGTTTTCTTTCATACCTTCCTTATGACCCCTAGTATTTATTTACCAAGATTCGCCGCTGAGTAACATGATTTACGAGGGTTCAATTGAAGTTACGAACTTTTACTTACGGTTTCGAACCAATTTTAGTAATTTGACCATAACTCCTAAACCGTAAGTCGGAATGTTTCGATTCTTTCGCCAAAACGATCTATGGCTCAAGATCTACAAGGGCATGTCATTTATTCATCAAAGCCAGAAAGTCATTCTAACTGTTATGCACGGTTTTCTAGAGGTTAATGAAAATCGGGCATTACGACGTTTTCAAATTGTTACAACAATCACCAAGCCACACCGGGCATACATACATCTTATACACATAATTCTCATCTCAACAAGTCCAGAAATATCATACTTCACCATCATATTCATTATATCTCTTAGATCAATAAAGCTAATTACATAATCATGCTTATAATACACCATTTCATAACTAATCTCAAAATCATCCAATAATCATCAAAACTTAAACTAAGAGCTAGGGTTTCTTGAGATGATTACCTTCCTTGGAGTATGTAATAGCCTTAAAAAGCTTGATCTAGTCCTTGTATAGCCTTAACAAAGCTTGGATCAACCAAAGAAAACAAGAAATCAAAGATTAGTTCTTGGAAGTTACTATTCACCCTAAACTTGTAAAAATCATAGAAAATTGAAAAATAAGAATTTAGCTCTCAAATTTTTTCCACATCTTGGGCTATTCATAAGCTTTGTTTTGAGTCCTAGATCATCAGATATGAAGCTTCCTAGATATGGTTTTGAGCCCTCTTTTTCTGCTGGACAGAAACTGGGCAGATTTGTTTCCCCAACTTTGAGCATGGATTTGACTAGGCTATACTAATTTATTGGCCATGAAATTTTGAACGAATATTACCCATGGAGTGGAGAGGCTGTGATAAAAATTTGGTGATTTTATCATGGATAGAAATGGAGATATGAATTTTATTCTTTGAGGGTGTTCTGCTGGGCAGTTTGAACAAAATGGAGAGAATGGTGCTTTTGATCTTTGGTTGCTTGGTTCTCTTGCATAATACACCTCATCTTGATAATATCTAGCTAAAGGAGCTTTATTAAAGGTGGTGTGGTCATGAATGATGCAATCCAAGAGACATGTGTTGTCTTTTGGATGGTTATAAGCTAACTAATTGGTTTGCTTTCTAAGTACTAGTTTCCTTGCTAAGTATCCTAGTTACTTGAGTCCACTTGGTTGCTAGATATTTTCTAGTAGCTTATGCATGACTCTTGCTTCCTCTGCTTGTTTCTTTTGTCCGGGTATTGCTCGTTTCGATTGATCGTTCGTAGGAATATCTCACAGATTTCTAATTAGGGTTTACCAAAAATCTTTCTAGTATTAATACTATCGTTCTCCATCTTTCTTACTAACTTTCGAATTCAAATTCCTTAAATCCTTTCGTTAAATCCTTAAGTCTATCAGTGTTTAGGGAACCCTCGGAGAAAATAAAAGTACGATTTTTCAGAATCTGACAGCTTTTACATACACTTATTTTCCCCCTGGATCACTAATACGAACTCGGAAATCCGTTCCGAATAGTTCAATATAGTGTCGTCTCATAATATTCTCACTTCCACCAAAAACACTATTCATTCTTTATTCTTCCTTTATTCCCTATATTTATGATAGTATCCCTGTTCTTTCTCGGGCGTTCCTTAACCCTTTCACGGAATCACTGGACTAATCGTTATCGATCTCGATGACATAAGAATATTCTCCTGCTTGGAATTGCCATATCTTATTCCCCTAGGAGATAGATTATTCTTACCTAAGTTGTCAACCATTAGCATTCTTCATGACGTATAAGTATTTGAATCCATATCCATTCCATTCATTCATTATCTCAATCGTTACATCGTAGTCGTAATCGCTATTCACCATTACCTCAGTATATAATAAAAAGTTTTAATATATCCAAAATTTGGGGTTCTTACAGTCTTCCCTCCTTAAAAGGATTCCGTCCCGGAGTCAGGTAAGAAGCAAAGAATCGTTTGTCTGTCGTTCACTTTTTAGCTTCCCGGTCAATTCTTAGTCGTTCTACCCTTTCTCAGCACATCTTCCAGTGCTACTATCCATACTTTATCCTTTTTCCATCAACTTTGTCACTTTTCGTACAACACACTATCCGGGTTATACTCTTACTCAGTCCTATCCTTATTGATACCTGCAGTAACATTGGTATCACTATCCCACTGCGAATTTGGAGGTAACCTCGCTCGCACTGTGCATTTCCTGATCGCTTTAATCTTCGCAATCTCGATCAATATAGAGAAGTGGAAAGATTTATTGAGAGATCACTATGATTAATTAAACATTTGTTATACTGCACAGCTAGTACAGAAGGGGGCCAGCCTTTAGTACTTGACAAGTAATTAACAAGTTATGGTATTCCACTTAGACTTCTATCACATAGACAGATAGTCACGTAGCAGTACCTCCCCTCCTTAAAGGGTTGTTCTTCTCAATTCATAAAGAAGATGAATAAAAGAGAAGAAAAGAAAAGAATTCTAAAGGATTATAGAAAGTTTTCATGATTGTAAAATATCATACTCAAAATTTACCTCTGAACTATAGAGGTTCATTAAGGAAGAAATTAATCATAATTATATTCAATACTATTTGATCGTAACCTCACGTGTCAACATATCTTGTTGCTTTGTCCACTATTCTCTGGACCTGCTCTGGTTCAACCTTAGCAACACTTACTTTTGGAAAATCTTTGAACCTCTCAGGTTAAATCTTAGTTTCTCGCTTGACACCATTGTTACTGACATTCCATGTCACGCTACTAGCTTTTTCATATCTATAATATTAACACTATCAGGTTGTCATCCCGAGAATTCATCAGAAAACCCTTTTATTAATCAATTCATAACATTCCTTGCTTCATATTCCATAGTTGCTTTCCCAGTCTTTTCTTTATCAATCACATCCTTCTTATTATCTGATTCTTATTTACTTCTGTTATTTACTTTCACCTTCATCTCTTTATTGAGATATCTTTTGCACTTGGTACCTCCTTATTGGTATCCCGTTACATTTACTCTATAATCATCACATTATTCCCATTTAAATTCTCCGAAATGAATCTGGCCGACCACTTTAACTTAAATTCAATATAATCTACTTCTGTCAACTTGTTTCTCATCACTTATTCTTTTCTACCCGCGGTTTTCCACAGGTTGTCTTTCGTAAGTCAGAACAGGTCGTATATCTACCGGCTCGTGATCTTATCATCAATCGAGCATCTGCATTTTACTGGCGTAGCCTTGCCACATGAAAACCCGTTGTGACAGTGCTATAAGTTTTGGGGGTAAAACTGGATCGAATGCCACCTTCCAAACACTTTTAAACTCTCAGGTGGCCTAATAAGTCTCGGGCTCAACTGCCCTTCTCTCTAAGTCTCATTAATTCTTTCTACGGGAATACATTTAGCATCATGAATCATCAACCTCATATTCTCTATCTTGTTTGCGCAGAAGTACACTAACACAAACTTGCTTGTCATTCATCAACATTCCATTTAGCTTGTTAATAGCAGCACTTTCTTTATCTTTACGTTGTCATCTACTTTCCTAGAAGAATCACCATCGATTGTTGTTTACGTAGTGCGTTAATTGCTAACCATACGGGTTTTAATCCTTTAGGGGGACAAAGTAATCACTATTACTTATCCATAAGGAACACTTCCTGAACTTGATGTAGATATTACATGAAGTAGATAAAATTGCAGAAGAGTTTCAAGCATCGCAGCTATGTCAGGTTGATGAAACTATCACTCATGCAGCTTCCATAAAAGACTGGAAACTTAACGGTTTACTTCGTCAATTTTGTATCATGGTCCTGGTTTGCCTCAAAACGGGACCTTCTAAGGTACGTAATATGCTTAAGACACCATCAGGAATCGAATCTTTACTTAAACTATTATTACCATCGATTCTTGCACAATCATCAAAAGGAATGTAAATTCCTCCACTCCGATATGACCTTCAAGGTCTTTCCAAATATCATTTTGTATCTTCGGTATGAACATTTGTAATTATTCCTTTATACTTAGACTGTCGGCCACCTCATTGGCCTTTCCAGATAATAATAATTCCATGTAAACCATGTTTTCTGGATACATTCCAGTTCAAATATTTCTACCTCATTCCCATCACTGTTGGGTGAAAGCATTCTCTCTTAAGCTCTGCTGAAGGAGTAAAATATATCTATCAGTCTTTTTCCATAAGTCATTGCTTCCACCTACCCGTGGGAACTTTATCAAGTTTATTCCCAATCCTACTTAGGATACTTCTTTTCTTAGTTATTTCCTTATCTTAGGATAATCTCAACCTTTATAGGTTCAATCTATACTTCTTTAGGGTTTCATACATGCCTCATCTGGCATTATTGTTACTATGTCATACATTCCTTACCAAACTTCCATTTTGAAGTTCGGAATATTACCTTTTTTTTCCTTGTAAGGTTTCTTAGGTCGTCCTCATCATTCCTCCTGTATTTTCTTGGTACAGGGTATATCAAAACGTCATTGATTAATACTCTAATAATTCTATCTCTGTTCTTTACGGAACTCTTTTTAATAATCTTTACAAGTCATTGTTGCCTTAGCAAATCCAACTCGTATCATCTGAAATCACAATGTCTTTATTAGGGTTAGTGCCAACCCTTGTGCATTCCCCAGGGTTTGTCTTACTTTATGGATATCTTATCCTTAATTCAACTGCCAAGGAATTCCTGCATCCTATAATTGGCAATCAAATCATGTATCCTTAATAAGGGTCTCTTTTCCATCATTCTCCTTTGATAATAGATCGGTGGCTTAATGCTAACCTCTACTTTTAGATAGTTGCCAACCTCTTCGACCTTCCAAAAGACAACGTATATCTATCTGCTCTCTTACAGAACTTGGTAA
The DNA here is from genome assembly GCA_036435485.1 of Saposhnikovia divaricata. Taxonomy (NCBI): domain Eukaryota; kingdom Viridiplantae; phylum Streptophyta; class Magnoliopsida; order Apiales; family Apiaceae; genus Saposhnikovia; species Saposhnikovia divaricata. The sequence goes on from CM071595.1 coordinate 38,310,557, forward strand.
TGGTAGCAAGGACGTTTTTGAAGATATTAGTCGAGTTCAACGTGAATCTCTTAGTGCTTATCGTTCTTCGCAAAGGTACTTACCTCAGACAAAATTCCTACAACATACTATTCAATTTCTGACCATTTCTATACTCTCTTCATATACCTTCATTGTTTACTTTCCTCCGTCATAATATATTCATGGTATTCATGATACCCTAACATCATACATCTCAAGTCACTATACTTCTATTTTTCTTTTACTCGTAATCTTGGATAATCATATACACATGAATCACTTAAGTACGGGTGACCCCTTCCCAAAAAGTCTTGTAAATTCCCAATCCAAACATGGGTTGCAAAGGGTTCAGTAGAAGATTCCTACGATCTCATTAATATTTCCTTTATATCAGAAGCCCTCGCAGTCGGTGCTTGCTTAGAAGCAATTTTGCTTTGTCCTTTCATTGCTGGTCTAGTCACTTGATAATCCTTTGTGACTTGGCCTCAACTAGCCACACTAAAATAAAATATATGATTTTAGGGGTTGTCTAATAGCATTACTTTTCTAGCAATTCCCGGCATAGTGCCTTCTTTGATACCTTTCTGCCTTTCCAAAACTTTATTTCATATAAGTCCTAATCGACTATTCGGCACCGTCTCTGGTCACCTTTCCTCTACTTTTATCTTTTCAACTATTCTTATCAATCCCACGTGCCATGCAAGCTTACCATTCCTGGCATAACAGCCTTTTCACTTAGTCAATCCCGGAGTTTCTCAGTCCGGCTGGTTTCTTACTTAAATTTCCTGTTTTCGTCCAATCTCACTTCATCATCGTATTTCTATAATCAATCGCGATACCCGGGGTCTGTCCACCAACCCATATAGCAGCTACTTTACCCAATTCACGGGGTTCGCCCCAGTTTCTACTCTCTTCCATGATGTTCTCTGATAATTAGAAAAACAAGGTTTGCCAAAATTCGTTGAAGTTCTTCCCAGAATTAGGGAAATTTTAGTCAATCTATCCATCTACTGGTAACATTAAGGAGACCAGTTTCGAAACCTAAAGAATAGTTCTATGAACCTCCAAGCAGGTAGAACCATAAGCCACTACGCCATAAATGCTCATATGCAATGCTTTTATCTAGTGTTTTACTGAAAGTGTTCTGTTAGGTATGAAATTTTGGCTCTAATGAAACAGAACTTGAACTGGTGTTGCATTACACATAATTAGCGTTGCATTTGATCCACGGTGTTTCACATAATGCAACACTAAGAGCTGGCGTTGCATTAGATATTTTTTAATTTTAAAAAATGCTGATGTGGCAGCAGTGGGGGTCACATTTGCTGACGTGGCATTGCTGACGTGGCAAGTGTGGGGCCCACAATTGCTGATGTGGCAGATGTGGGGCCCACATTTGCTGACATGGCATTTGCTGACGTGGCAGAAGCGTTGCATTAGGTGAAAAAAGCGTTGCATTCTCTATCTAAAAGCGTTGCATTAGTTAATTTTTAATTTTAATAAACGCTGACGTGGCTGTTGTGGGACCCACCTGGGTGACGTGGCAGTGTGGGGCCCACAAGGATGACGTGGCAGAAGGCCAGAGATGCTGACGTGGCAGGTGTGGGGTCCACAATTACTGACATGGTAGGTGTGGGGCCCACATTTGCTGACATGGCATTCGGTGACGTGGCAGAAGCGTTGCATTAGGTGTAAAAAGCGTTGCATTTGCTATATAAAAGCGTTGCATTAGGTATTTTTAATATTAATAAAGTCTGACGTGGCAGCTGTGGGGCCCACTAAGGGTGACGTGGCAGTGTGGGGCCCACAATGGTGGCGTGGCAGGTGGTCCACAGATGCTGACGTGGTAGGTGTGGGGCCCACAATTGCTGACGTGGCAGGTGTGGGACCCACATTTGCTGACGTGGCATTCGCTGACGTGGCAGAAGCGTTGCATTAGGAGAAAAAAGCGTTGCATTTGATGTTTTGAAGTGTTACGTTAACTGCTGCTCTTACCGGAATGATAAAACTATTTTTTAAAATCTTTTTTTCGACGTTCCAATCGTACGGATGTCAAGATATAACGGTTTTAGTGAAGTGGTAAATTTTTAAAAAATTTGCTAGATGTATTTGGTTTGGTTTTGTAACGGTCAAACCGGTCAACGTAGACTTCCCTTTTAAATAGTCTTGTCCCGAATGATGAAACTATTTTTTAAAATCTTTTTTTCGACGTTCCAATCGTACGGATGTCAAGATATAACGGTTTTAGTGAAGTGGTAAATTTTTAAAAAATTTGCTAGATGTATTTGGTTTGGTTTTGTAACGGTCAAACCGGTCAACGTAGACTTCCCTTTTAAATAGTCTTGTCCCGAATGATGAAACTATTTTTTAAAATCTTTTTTTCGACGTTCCAATCGTACGGATGTCAAGATATAACGGTTTTAGTGAAATGGTAAATTTTTAAAAAATTTGCTAGATGTATTTGGTTTCGTTTTGTAACGGTCAAACCGGTCAACGTAGACTTTCCTTTTAAATAGTATTGTCCCGAATGATGAAACTATTTTTTAAAATCTTTTTTTCGACGTTCCAATCGTACGGATGTCAAGATATAACGGTTTTAGTGAAGTGGTAAATTTTTAAAAAATTTGCTAGATGTATTTGGTTTGGTTTTGTAACGGTCAAACCGGTCAACGTAGACTTCCCTTTTAAATAGTCTTGTCCCGAATGATGAAACTATTTTTTAAAATCTTTTTTTCGACGTTCCAATCGTACGGATGTCAAGATATAACGGTTTTAGTGAAGTGGTAAATTTTTAAAAAATTTGCTAGATGTATTTGGTTTGGTTTTGTAACGGTCAAACCGGTCAACGTAGACTTCCCTTTTAAATAGTCTTGTCCCGAATGATGAAACTATTTTTTAAAATCTTTTTTTCGACGTTCCAATCGTACGGATGTCAAGATATAACGGTTTTAGTGAAGTGGTAAATTTTTAAAAAATTTGCTAGATGTATTTGGTTTGGTTTTGTGATTTTTTTCCAACAGCGATGTCTAGGATGTTCTTTGGTCAAATATTATATAACAATTTCCACATTTTCCTCAAGAAAGTTACTTTTATTATGCACTGCTATTCATTAAATTTAGATAATAAACAATACAGTCCCTTATGCAACTGAGCTCAGTCAGAAATTTTCTGTCCTGCTCTAGGCTTTAATTCTTTCCTTGCTGTTTCTTTTGCTCATCTACTCTTCAAGTATAATACTTAGTCCCCTTAGGAATCTCCTTAGCCTCTTAAGGAGGTGTTTGATTTATCTACAGTAGTGTAGGCAGGCTTATGATAGTCGACATAAGTGACATGGACTTCTGGATGTTGGTCTATAGACTTGATTGAACATATGGTAAAACTTAGGAAACCAGTCATTAATGTATCTCTACCTCTAACATTTATAATGCAATAAATCTATGTATTAGGAAACCTAAATTATCAGCTTTTGTTTATTTCACACATGTCACATTATGTAGGCATCTGTTGATTGCTTTTGGTGGACTTGCTGGTTTAGAAGAGTGTTTCGAAGAAGACAAAAATTTGAAGGTTTGTCTTGGTAAAATTTGATATGATTTTATTATGGAAAAGAATGTACATGTTTGTTATTGTGGATTTTTAAATGTTTGTTATTGTGAAAATCTATCTCACCCCCACCTGCATATCCGTGCTCTCTAACATGCATTAGTGGGTTGTTGCATGATATTCCGGTTTGAGAAAGCTTCTTAGTTTTACTTGGAATTTGCAAAAGAACATGACACAAAATGTTACATTTACGGTGACCAAGGGTTTGAACCTAGTTTGATAAATAAGTGGGATATTTATGTGCATATATATATTTGTTTTTTTCAGGGCAAGAAACCGAGCGATGTTTTTCATTCGTACTTGAACGTATGCCCGAATCAAGGAAGCAGAACTATACGAACAGAGGTAATCCACTATGATCTGCTAGATGCACAATAACTTGTAACTTGTGAGCTACATGTCACTTATGTCGGTGTCATATATGTCATTTATTTAGATAATGTATTTACTTCTTATATGCATTCTGGTGATCTGATCACTTCTTATGTCGTTATTCAGGGTGATGAATCTGTGGCTGCTGAAAAGCTTCGCCAGCTAAATCTGAATTCAAGTACTACTTCAAAAAATTTGATATCCGGAAAGGAATGCAGGGAGGTGCCAAGTGCAAACCAGTCACTAGTATGTCTCAGTTAAAACATGCTTGAAGTTACATTTATAGAACTGCTCTCCAGCCATGTATTGTATCTGTGGGTTTAGTGAGTGACCCACTTTGTTGTCTGTGGGGCAGATATTTTAATACTCTGTGACAGGGTCTTTGACTTGTTCCAACGACCACACTTTTCTGCATCTTCCTGTCAAGACTATTCTGTACTTTGGCATGTCTGTGATTGATTTCCTGATTATGGAATTTTTACATTATAATCTGGTTATGTTTGCAAGTAATATTGAAATACAGAACTTCTATACTTGCAAGTAATATTGAAATATTCTCTGATATTGAAATCTGTTGGTGCTTCTATACTTGCTTTCTAAGTTGTAGCACTTTCTAAGTCAACATTTTTGACTGTTAATTTTATTTTTCTAAATAGTAAAGTTCTGTTAAATTTTAGGTTCCATACATTTAATACAGATTTTGAAATCATAACACATAGACAGACTTAAATGTTTGCTAACACATAGACAGACATTTAATTAGTTGATATATAAATTCTGTTATTGCAGGTTGGATTCAGGTGCCCCGGTTTGCTTTCCAATAGTGGTCATGACTTGCAGCTCTATGATGGATGCATGGAGTTGATATTAAACTAGCTTTTTAGTGGCATCTGCTCTATGAACTAATAGTCTTGTATTATGTAGAATTAGAATTGAATATTAGACTTTTTCTTGTATTATGTTATGTGGTTAGTTTTGGTAGTTAGTTATATTTTGAGAAGTATTTGTATGGTGTGGATGGGATGAAAATTATTTGGATGGCTAGTAGGATGGATTTGAATGTATTTTGATGTTCTGGATAGGTTTTCTTATGTATCAAACAAGATATTGCATAAATTTTAATCAAAGCGTTGCATTTGATATTTCTAGCGTTGCATTAGATATTTTAGTGTTGCATTTGATAAGATTGTAGTGTTTTAAAAAACAAATAAAAGCGTTGCATTACATGGCATGTGGGACCCACTAGTGACGTGCCATGTGGGCCCACTACTGGTATGGCACATGGGCCCAACTGATGACATGGCAAGTGGACCACACATGTTGACGTGACAAGTGGGCCCCACATGCTGACATGGCAAGTGGGCCCCACATGCTGACGTGGCATGCCAGCTGGACTGTTGCTGACGTGGCATGCCAACTGGACTGTTGCTGACGTGGCATGCCAGCTGGACCTATTGCTGACGTGGCAAGCTAGTGGGACCCACTTAGTGACGTGGAATTGAAATTTTATCTAATAACAATTGCAACGCCTCTTTGATGTTGCATTTGCTTGCTGTGGTGTTGCATTACATGTCAGATGCAACGCTTATTGCTGTTACATTAGATGCCAGAAAGCGTTGGATTATGGGGTCTAACGAGACGGTCTCGAATGCAACGCCCCCTGGTGTTGCATTTGGTCTAATGCAACGCTTTTTTGGCCTAAAGCAACATTAAACAGGGCGTTGCATTTGAGCGTTTATGGCGTAGTGAGCAGTCCTAATTTATGAATTAATAGTCATCAGATTGGAAGTTTAACCACTGGAGAGGAATCAATTATATACATCCCTTAGAAGGGAATCAACAGTTTCAAACTGAAACTTGTCACAACGTCCTGATACCTATACGTTCTGAGATTCAATATTACCAAATGTCAGTCTACCTGACCACTAATCTCAGAAGGAACATTACCGTCGGAGTTGGTTGTTCCACAAAATTGGAACTACTAGGGCCATCCGAACCTGGTGAACCATGCTGTACGAATGCATCCGCAAGTACTTTGTCGTGCTGCGCAAGCACACATCCTAATCCTTTATGCGAAGCATCGTTGGAAGCACAAAGTCTCCTTTTTCCATTAAGCAATGCCAACTCTTGGTCATTACCAATTTCATCTTTTAGCTCCAGGAAGATTTTCTCACATTTTTCTCTTTAACTGCTGATCGTATTACTTGATCCATTATAACTCCGCGTCGGTAAAAACTTAAGGTAACTACTATAATCCATTCAACGAAAAGAAAGAATTTAATATTCCTCTGAATCACATGCATATAGCGTTTCTGGTTCATCATTTCACTGAGTTGAAATAACCCTATACTCAGTCTCTGACAGTAGCCTTATTACGAGTTCATCTTGACTCACTGGTCTTATCTTCCGGTAGGTTCTGAGATCATTGTCTTGCTTACTACCTCCTTATATAACTTTATCCAATCCTGCTATCACTTCCCAATATTTTCACTTTCTAACTGATTCATTCATAAAATGGACATTTTCCCGAAATAAACAACTTCATTAATCTCAATTTGGTTCCATAATTTACAACCTATGACATCTGCCTTCTCATGGCGAATTATTACTGACAATATTCATACTAATTCATTTGTCAAATGATATGGCACTTACTGCCTTCTTCTCAACTATTTCTAAGGACTCTGCTCCTCGTCCTATATCGATGTCTTTTATAATCATACATCCCTCTAGCTCTTTCTTCGTTAATATGAAAGTCTCTGAGGATTCTCATCTATTCCCGTATAAGATCTCAAGTGATCCTTTCAATCCGTCTTACTTGCTGGTACTACCTCCAGTAGTCCGACTATGAATCCAACATGAATCTTCAGTTCTCTTGCTAATAACTCATTCTTTATGCTCCCTTTTCTGAGCACTATACTTTAATCATCACTGTCTTTCTAGCTGCAACCCTCATTCCTCAAGGGTAAGCTCCTTATCCTAACAGGATTTTTCCTTATCTACTGGAACCTCTTCCGGGTCTCCAGTAGGGTACTCCATCGAATTACCTGCTGATCTTCAGCATATAAACCATCATCGCGCTGCTGCTCGTATGCCTCAAGGTTTGTCGCCTTACTCGTCGATACGATATCGAGCAAAGTTACTATCATGATACTTAAGAATTCCCATAAGGGTTTTATATGTCATCACTACATTAAGTAGTCCGACTATGAACTTGGCAAGAGTTCTTATTATCTTAGTGAATTTATTGTTTTAACGTCGCCTCATCTCCGGGGTTTATAACGTACGCTCTGATACCACTTCTGTAACACCCCCAGATCCGGGGTCCGGGATCCGGTCGTTACGGTCTCCAATTCTGTCCACAATACTTGAACTTACTTCAACATACAATAAATTACATCTTTATGACCCAACACAACAATATAAAACACATCGTTATGAGTTCTTACAATCCAAAACAATTTTCAATATGAATACATACTATTTGCCATCCATTTGCATAAGTCATACTAGACCATATACTTGGTACTGAAAGAATAAATCTATCCCACCAATAGCTTTCTCTTCGGCTCTGGTAGTCTTATCGTCCTCGCCAGCGTCGAGTGCGCCTTGTGCGAGTCATCTGGTCTAGCTGTTGTTTTGATATAATAATAAAGCAAGGGTGAGCACTAGCCCACCAACAATAATGTTTAATTGAATGATAATATATAACAGTTCAAAAGTATCTTTCAAACCATATGCCATGCATTTATGGAAATGATGCCAGTATAATATGAACGAAGAAGTTACAAGGTAACTTAAAGTATTTATTTTGTGGAAATATCTGCTAAGTCAAAATAAGCAAGATATTATCATATAAAGAGGAACTTGCAAGGAAAATATTGCAATTCCAGGTATTAACATTTTTCGAAGTCCTACAACCTGAAAGAAGTCTCTTCGATACGTGTTGCAGAAGACACCGTCAACATGAAAGAAGTCTCTTTGATACGTGTTGCAGGGAATTCCCAATTTGGGAGATGAACCAATACTAGAGTTATCACGCGCCAGCTGTCCCACTCCCTGATGATCAGTCGGGGATGGTACAGCCCAATATGGTTTACTACCGGTAGAAGGAAGAACTGACGGCTCCACTTGTAGATTGCCTTTAATAGTAACTCCCTGGCCAATTGTTAGGCCTTGTGATGGACCGCGCGACTCGGCCTCTTACACACGACTCCTAGTTCGAATAAATCCACAGCATTGAAACGTAGAGTTTGTCCTCCCTTCCTCAAGTGAAATACTTGTTGATAAGACTCCACAAAGTAGTCGTATCTAGTTGGAAAGGAAAATTCACCAACATTTCCCAAGCTTTTGCTTGTTAATGGATATCAACTTGTTCCAACAATCTTACCCCTCGAATGATGAGAGGGTACACACAGATTTAATAAGTTCATAGTGTTAGGCCGAATACACACTTATAATCAACTAAGTATGAGAGAATAACAATAAGTTCTTTAAAAGATTTAAAAACTGTTTGAAATTAACTTCTCTCTCAGTGATGTAAAATATCACATATAGCTGCTTAGGTTACAATGAAAGATATTGTATTACACGATCGATACCCTTCTAGGGTTAACCTAACTATATTTATAAAGATATACAGCTACGTACAATCGATAATTGATTCGCCTATAAATCAGCTATACAATGTTATCAATTATGATTGCTACACATCTCCTAAGTCAACTCAATCTCTTTAACAGCTATCCAATCGGTAAAGATATTGCTTCCATAATTATCTTCAATTAATCTTTAATCACTGTTGACTGGAGATGCGCTTCCTCCGGACAGAGTTTAACTAAACTATGTCGAGCTTCCATTATCAGCGTATAGCAAACTCTGTCTAGCTTCCAACTGTCAGAGTTTAACTAAACTCGGACTGCTTCTTGTTTCAAGTTAAACTCTGTTTTTCCCTGTAAAACTTAAAAACTGATATTAACCACATCAATTATATTTAACAATCTCCCCCAACTTGTTCATTAGTAAAAATGCACAAGTTAACAATAATTGATGATGTCAAAAAAATTTCATACAAACACAGTGTTTATTCAAATAAGCAGAGTTTAAACTTGACTTAACAAAAATCTACAGAAAACAAGAAAATTCTTACAGATTTTAATCTCTAATCTCCTCAAGATCTGGTGTTGTTCTGAGATAATCTATAAGCAATATTCTCTCTGCATTTTCAAGTTCAATCTTCATAGCTTCCTTAATCTCTCTCAACTGAGGATCACTCTCATCAGTTTGATAAACAACAGATCTTAGATCATAGATTTTGTTCCTCCTCATCTCATTTCCCAGTCTGATAAATTTTACTTCCTCTGACTGTGAATCGAAATCAAGTACTGTGATTCCCAGATCAGTCTTCAGCTTTGCAGTACCCTTCTTCATTTCAATGAGATTTCCATTCCAGTCTCTGTACTTAGGAACATATCTACTGTTACACTTCATTCCTCTAATTGCCAAATTTTGGAGCATTTTCTGTCTGAGCACATTTGCAACTGATTGAGTCCTTCGACTATTCACCTTGAAAAGATACAGAACATGTTCTAGTTTTCCCAATATTTCAAGCCAATATCATGCTCACCAATTTTAAATACTGTCCAATCAGCCATAAAGTATAAAAGAAAATCTTTCTTTAAACTCTTCTGATAAACTAACTGTACTGATTCTAGTCTGTCCAAACTCTCTTGAGTGACACCACGACCTGGAATAGCCAGTGAAGAAGGATCTCTAGGACCAGTATGTTGCCTTTTATCTCTGTGTGAGCCTAGACCAGCTTTATTGTTTCCAATCTTACCAGACAAGGCTCTTCCATCAGTAAAATCCATAGGAGCTGCAGATACTAGATTTAGATCATGAAGTGTTCCTTTACCAAAAACTGATTTCAACTGAGAAGATAGTGGTCTAGACACAACTTGTGTAGCAACAGAGGTTGTGTTTTCTTTCTTCTGTACAACTTGTGTAGAAACAGAGGTTGTATTTTTCTTCTTTGAATCTTCTCCTTCCATAGCAATGCCTTTTAGCTTGAGTTTAGCTTTAGCTTCTGTTGGTTTCTTAGATAAATGTGATCTTTGATCGGCATCAACATTTTCCTTAATCACAATGCCTTTAAGAACAAGCCTAGGAGCTTTTTTCTTTCTTTTTAAACTTTCCAGACTTTAAAGCTTTCTGATGTTATTCTTGTAAATTCTTTCACTACGCCATAAGTGGGCTACTGTAATGCTTTTTTGTAAGCGTTACACAAATAGTGTTACAATAGCTAGTAAAGTTCATACCTATTGTAACACCGCTCGATTGGTGTTACATTAGCCATATATCTAGTGTTACTCTGAAATTACGGTGTTACGTGAAATGTAACACCACACCGTGGTGTTACAATAGGTAATACTAGTTTTTGAATTTTACTATTTTTTTAAAATTTTTAATACTAATATTTATTTTTTTAATAACTTTTAATTAATAAATCTATTACTCTTTAACCCAATTTCCGGAAAATGAAAACCCTCTTTGATTTTAAATTAACGAACTCCTTATTTGGATTAAATATTAATTTTAGAAATTCATATAATAATAATAAGTACTAAATAAAATAAATATGTTATGAAAATAATATAATATATTTAGATGGTTTCTCTCACTAAAATATAAGAATTAATATAGTAAAAAATTTAGAATATTTTTATCACTAAAATTTATATATAAATATATAACATATATTTTGTATGACTTTTTAAAAATTATGAAAAATGATTAAAAAATAAATTAAAAACTAATAATATATTAGAACTACTAGCGTGGAGTACATTCGTTTCCCCCCAAAACGAAAATAGATAACCCCGCTCGTTACCCTCAGAACCCACTTATCCAAACAGTCAAACACTCATCCCTATCTCTATTTCGTCTCTGGGTGCTCTCGGTGTCGCCATCGTCTCTCTCTCTTTTGTCTCTCGTCTCTCTCTATCTATCACACTCTCTCTCTCGCTCTTTCTCCCCCCTCTCTCCCTCCCTCTCTCACTCCCTCCCCCTCTCTCTCCCTCCCTCCTCTCCCTCCCCCCCCCCTCTCTCTCTCTCTCTCCCCCTCTCAGTCTCTCCCCCGCTCTCTCTCTGAATCTAATCAACATTGAACTAACAGGTATTTGTCTCTCTCTCTCTCAGGATTCTGTGGAGCTGTTTGCAATTAGTGTTTCGAAATTGGGGGAATCTTGTAAAAAGTTATATTTGGGCTTTGGAGCTGCTAGTAAGGTACTAGATGGTATACACTTGCTTAAGAATAAGATTACTAAATTAGGTATTTTTTTTTTTTGATGTTTTTAATTAGAGATTTTGATGTTGTTTATGTATGATTTTACCCTTTTTTTTTGCTTTGTATCTGCATGTTTGTTAAGTGTATTTTGAGGTGTATCTCTTTTGTGCTTAACACTTAATTACTACTTAAGTGAATGAGCTCTATTGTTATTTTTACTTGAAAATTGATAGAGCAATATAAGTTAATTGGGATTACAACAAAACCTTTTCTGTTGGTCTGATTGGAGAGAAAGAAACTTGGCAAATTTGTGTATGTAGGCATGTGGTTTGTTTTTTAAGAACCCTTCAACTTTCAATTTGTTAAGTTGTAGACAACAACTATATAAATTTACCAAGTACTGTGCTTTTACATTTTCCACAAGTTAATCCTGCTTCTGTCACCGCCTTCATAGTTAAACACTTGAACTGCTAAACAGATGGTATAGACCCTAAATAGTTTGGTTGAGGAGATTGAAGTTCGTGGTTATATCTTAATGTGAAGTGAAGATATACTGGAGACCGAGGATTTCATGATTCTACAAGGACTGGCTCTCCTTAGGTTTCTTACAATGCTAACTGCTTGCATTATAATAATGAGAGGAAGGATTATAATAATGAGAGGAAGGATTTTATGCTTGATTAAAAAATATTAGAATACGATAATATTCGCCTCACTTACTTGCTTAAGTTTATTTGATCTGTAGCCTATAGGAATAATAAATTTATAGGGTGTCGTGGCCATTTGGTTCGGCTACCATCTTGTTTGATAGTTAATATTAATATGGTATGGTCTCAAACTAGTTAATATTTTACTACGTATATTGAACCGATATGTAGATTTAATTACTTTGGGGTTTATACTTTATAGGTGCAATCTTCGGAGGACCTAGGTTTTAGATATGGAACCTAATAGCGACTATCCAGATAGTGATGGTAACTGGATAGGACTTCCAAGATATAGTACAGAGTATATAAAGGGGATAAAATCGTTTATGGAAAACGCATTTCCCCTTTATTCAGTAGGGGATGAAATGAAGTGCCCCTGCAAAGATTGTAATGATCACAAATGGCATCTTCGAGATGTAATATATGATCATCTCATATGCAGAGGGCCTTCTTTGTTATGTGTCCATTGGATTTGTAAGGTTTCACAAGTCCAAGTAAAAAATAGTGCCGATTTCAAGGATTATGACACTAGGACTGCTTTCGGAGATAATTTACAAGCGATGTTTGACTGCACGGGTAGAAGGTTTCAGAATGTAGAACAAGGACCAAATCCATCTGCTAGAAAGTTTTATCGCCTTGTCGAAGAGGGAAAACAACCATTATATCCGGGCTGCACAAATTTTTCTCGGTTGAGTTTTAAGATTAGACTTTATCATTTAAAGTGTATTCATGGAATTACCGAGTCGGCCTTTGGAGATTTGCTAGTACTTATAAAAGATGCATTTCCGGAAGCCAATGTGCCTTTATCCTTCAATGCTGCAAAGAACATCATCAAAGAATTAGGTCTTGATTATCAGAAAATACATGCATGTCCTAATAGTTGCATGTTGTATTGGGGCACAAATAAAGATAAACAAGTCTGTGATCATTGTGGGGTTTCAAGGTGGAATTTACAAGAAAAGAAAGGGTCTGCTGTTGTTAATGATCCAGAGAAGTTGATTAGCAAGGTTCCAGCAAATGTGATGAGATACTTCCCTTTAATACCAAGGTTGCAAAGGATGTTCATGTGCAAAGAATTTTCGAAGCTCATGACATGGCATGCAACCGAACGGATAATAGATGGGAAATTAAGGCATCCAGGAGACGCGGAAGCATGGAAGACTATGGATGCTAACTATCCTGATTTTTCGTCGGAAATTCGAAACATAAGACTAGGTGCAGCTGCTGATGGATTCTGTCCATATCGTACAAAAGCTAGTCATAGTACATGGCCAATTTTACTAGTAAACCATAATCTCCCACCTTGGCTTAGCATGAAACAAGAAAATTTGATTCTTTCAACGTTAATATCTCGTCCAGATTCTCCTTTGAACAGTATAGACGTATACATGCAGCCATTAATTGCCGAGTTGAGAGAACTATGGGATTCCGGTGTCGAGACATATGATGCCATGACTGATCAGAATTTTAATTTACGGGCAGCGGTGCTGTGGACTATAAATGATTTTCCAGGATACGCCATGATGTCGGGTTGGAGTACAAAGGGTAAATTAGCGTGCCCGGTGTGTCATTATGAGACCTGTTCAGAATAATTGAAACATAGCAGGAAAATGTGCTATATTTATCATAGAAGGTTTTTTAATCCTTCACACAAATGGAGGTTTGACAAGAAAAAATTCAATGAGCAAATTGAATTGAGGCAGGGTCCGGAACCATTAACGGGAACTGATATTGATGAATTGTTGGTTAGGTTTAAAAACCAGTTTGGGGAAAAGATCAACAAAAAGAGAAAGCGTGACGATAACACCCCCTTTAAGAAGAAGTCGATTTTTTTTGATTTGCCGTACTGGAAGCATAATCAACTTCGACATAACCTCGATGTTATGCATATAGAAAAAAACATTTGCGATTCAATATTAGGTACTTTACTTAATATTGGTGGAAAGTCAAAAGATCATTTAGCTGCTCGGTTGGATTTACAAGAAATGGGGATTCGAAAGTCCATTCATCCGGTGAAATCTGCTGATGGGAAAAAACTTGAAATTACCGCAGCAATCTTCGACCTGACAAATAAGGAGAAAGACTAATTTTTCAAGGTATTGAAGAATGTGAAACTTCCTTACGGATGTGCTTCTAATATCGGTCTTTATGTGAACACAAACGAGAGGCAGGTAACGGGGTATAAGAGTCATGACGCGCATTTTGTACTCCATTACTTGTTACAATTCGCTGTGAAGAAATCTTTAAAAGCTGAGGTTGCAAAACCGTTGATCAAATTTAGCGCTTTCCTTAGAGGTCTATGGAGTAAGGTCATTCACTTAGATGATATCAAGAGGTTGCAAGAGGAAATTGTTGACATTCTTTGTGAATTTGAGATTATATTTCCTCCTGCATTCTTTGATATCATGGTGCACCTGCCCGTTCATCTTTGTAGAGAAATTGAGTACGGTGGACCGGAGCACCTTCGATGCATGTATCCTATTGAGAGGTATCTTGGCAAGCTAAAAAATTATGTTCGTAACAGGAGCAAACCCGAAGGTTCAATTGCAGAAGGCTACCTAGCAGAGGAGTGTGTCACGTTCTGTTCAAGGTTTTTGGGCGGTGAACGGACTGATTTTGGAAGACAAATACCAAATGTGGAATATCATATTGGAACGAGAAGAAATAAGGAGGGAAAAATTATTCAGCTAAAAGATACAGACTGGAAAGCATGTCACACGTACATTCTGTTCAATTGTGGTAATAAGGAAATCGAGGCACTGATCGAGTAAGTCCTTTATAGCTTACGTCATTTAGTGAATACTGTAAAATTTAAACATTTCCTCCTTAATTTATTTAAACTTGATTATTCATAGGGAACATCGGACTTTAGTGGATGGTGATGCAAATTCCAAAAGATACAGGAAAGAACAAACACACTCCGAAGATTTTTTGAAATGGTTGAAAAAAGTGGTGGAAAAGAAGGTCAATATTTCTGCTGATCTACATGTGCTTGCATTGGGCCCTAATCGAACCGCTACGAGGTTTAGTGGTTACGTGGTTAATGGATATCGTTTTCATACAAAGAGCCCAGATTCGAAATGCACAACACAAAACATCGGTGTATTCCTTTCCGCAGAAACTACTAGCTTTGCAAGTTCAAAAGATGAAAACCCAATCGTCGGGGCTGTCAACTACTACGGATCAGTTGAGGAAATTATTAAAGTTGATTATTGGGGAGTTTTTCCGGTGGTTCTTTTCAAGTGCTGTTGGTACCAGGAAGAGAAGGACTCGTATGGTTTCACCAAAGTGAATTTTAAAAAGTTAGTCTGCAAATCAGATCCCTATGTGATGGCGTCACAAGTGCAGCAGATATTCTATGTTGAAGATCCGATTGAAAGCATGGTGCACTATGTCATAAAAAAGTTACCGAGGGACTGGTGTGATGCCGAAGACCACACTATTGTTGATGATCAGATAGACCATAACCATCATGATATACATGATACTCAGACTGAAGATGGTGAATTTAGTTGGTTTAGGGGTGATGTCCCTAAACGACAAATTCCTTTGTCACCTACTACAGCAAAAAAGCCTCGTGTTTAATATTTTATTTATGTGTTTTTAATTTCTTTTCAAGTCTTTGATCTGTTGTATGACATCTCCTGCGTCGAGATAGGTTTTTAAGTGTGTTTAGGGCAGTACGATTAACTTAAATATGAATTGTAATATTCAGTTTTTAAGTGTGTAATAAGTATTAAGTACCTTTACTCTTTTTATATTCTTGATTTCATTACTCTTTTTAGACATTTATAACTCTGTTACGTGTTTAGGGGAGTACATGTTAACTTTTATATGAATTGTAATAATCGATTTTTAGGTGTGTAATAAGTATTAAGTTTGCCTTTACTTTTTTTATATTCTTGCTTTCATTAGTTTTTTTAGATGTTTACAAATCTGTTACGTGTTTAGGGGAGTACATGTTAACTTTAATATGAATTGTGACTGATAATCTTCTTTCCATTTTGTGTAGGATGGCTGACAAAATGGTTAATATAAATTTGCACCATGGAGGTATCTTCAAGAAGACTACCTATTATGGGGGAAAGAGGTTCATAGTGAACAAAGTGGATTCTGCAGAACTCTCCTTCACTGTGGTTATGGAATATGTCGAGGAGTACCTTAAATTATCAGAAATTGGAGGAGTGTATACCCAAGCTGTCGGTGGTTGGAAACTTTTGTCAAGGGATAAAGAACTGTTTGATATAATTAATGGACTGGGAAACCAAGATGATGTTGATTTGTATGTTGACACTGTTGTTGACCCTGAAGTGGAGCCCGCAGATCATATGCAGCCGCACGTAATTATACGACCGAGGAAGAACATAATTCAAGGTATAAATGCTATATATAATAGTGCATTCTAGTGCTTTGGAAAAGACATGTATATGGTACATGTTTTACTACCCATATGATTCTAACCATTTTCAACCGCTTCCTTAACAGGCTCACCTAAAGAACAAGTGAAGCGTAAATTTACTTGAAGAAAGTGAGCACGAAAGTGATGATTCATCGAAGGTAATATAGAACTGATTATTTACTTGACATTTTAGTTGATTGTAATCTGATCTAATTTTAGTTTGATTATAAAAATGACTTGTTGGTAAGAATTATAGTCTGATCATAAAAAATGACTTGATTCTAATATGATCTAACTATAGTCTGATTATGTCAAGGAAATGAAAAAGATACCAGCTGGCCCCAGAACTCGTTCCTGAGCCAATGCTACCACTACTATGAACACGGAGACTGCATCTGCTCCAAAAATTTTAAAGCTGACGTGTAGTAAATTGTTAAAATAATGTGGTAATATTGCAAGTGGTTCAGCTGCGGCTTATATAGCACTGCGGGAATGTCAGAAGCAAAATATAGAAGCTGATCCAAGGATAGAGGATGTTGGTGAGTCGAGTTTACACAATGCCCTTGAAACAGTTGAAAAAGGTAATAAATATGTACGCATTGATAAAAGGTGAAAAATGTAATAGATTATTAGAAATAATTAGTATAATAATACACTCACTTTCCCATTATGTTTTTTATATGTGGCCAGGTCCTAAAAAATTTAGAGGACGGACAAAAATGTTAAAAGTTCATGGGAGGAGTCCAACTGAAAAGCCTGTCATTACATTGAGTAAAAAGGGTCAACCGATTGGAGACAGGAAGGTCAGAGCTGAGCTAAGCAATTTTCTAGGGACGCTAGTTAAGCAACACGTGTCTTTAACTCATGTTAACTGGCATGTTGTTCCACAAGAATTGAAGAAGAAAATGTTGGAATATACTTTGGTAATCCCTTTATCTTAGTTTATATTAATATATGGGAAAAAAATATATCCATGATGCACTGAAATAATGCATTCTTATGTTTGACATATTATAGGATAGGTATGATATTCCTGCACATGGGGAAAAATATATAAATAAGACACTTAATACTCTTTGGAGAGTGCACAAGTCCCGTGTCAAGAAGGATCATTATACAGAGTATGACAGTGACGAGGAAAGGATTGAAAACAGGCCACGTGATATTCCACTTGAGGATTTTAAGGTTTTGTGGAAGTACTGGGCAGATGAAGGAGTACAGGTTAGCATATTACTGACCGAGTATTTGCATTTATTTGCCTATATTTATTTTGCACCAAATTACAATTTCCGTTGAATACTTTTTATTATAGTCACTTGCCGTGGAAAATGCGGCTCGTCGGAACTCATATGTTGACCCCCACACTCTTGGTCGTAAAACTATTGCTGAAGTTAAAGAGAAACTGGTATGACATCATTTTAATTGTGCATAATTATTTGTTCAATTTCATTTTAGTTGTGCTAGACCATGTTGATTCTCTTGACAATCTTGTATTGCTAGAAACAAAAGGACCCCAATCTGGCCTCCCCGTCACGAGCTAGAGTCTACTTCAAAAGTCGTAGACACAAAAAAGGGCGCAAGTACAAGACTAATAGGGCTGCAATCAACAAAACAATTGTAAGTGCTTTTAGTCAAAAATAATAAACCTGAATCTGTTGCTTATTCCTAATTATTTTTTACGTTATTTTGTTGTTACTTAGTTTGTATAAGTTTAGGCGTTATTATTTATTTTATGCAAACGGCTTTGGTTTATCCCATATTCGAGTGATTGGTTTTTTTTATGTTGATCGGGTAATAAAAGTACTAATTTAAGGATTATCTTTAACTTGAGTAAAATTGAATCTGTCAATCCCCATGTACCACGTTATTGGGCTAAATGTTTTCAAGCTGGACTTAAACCGTCTTATGGCTTGACTAGTAAAACCCGTGTTTCCGAGCCAAAAATATAAAGTAGCTAAATTTTATCGAGCATGGATGAGAAGTCGTCCATAAGCCACAGATTTTGTTAAAAGACTTTGCGTACCAGTTGTTATCTTCCAGTTTCTAGTCCCCTGACTTTATGAACAATCATAGCACAAAGGCATTTTTTGGGTCCATTGGCATTATCCTCACTCCGTAGTTATTGTTGCATTTGTATGGATGATGATGATGCGACAACTCACTTCTTGAGGTCGAATCAAATGTTTTCCCTCCAAATACCTTATCAACTCATGAGAAAGTTAAAGTACTCACCATAAACCACACAAAATATCATCTAATAATTATGCATGGCATATAATATGTGATGGTACAAAAGTAATACTTATCTTAAGTTTATGTCGAATAATCGCTTGTACATGCACATGTTTGATTTAGCCCGGTTGTGCTCAAGTAATTATATAATTTCTATGTGCTAGAGTTTTTGTAAATGTCCCTAGCTCAGCATAATTTTTCCATGATGCTTGTGCATTGATACACGTGCAATGTTATTGAAAGACTATTGAAAGCAATGTTATTTGCTGCTTGCACATAACAAGCATCGGATCACTTTGTGATTTTTTCAGTAACTAAATTTCTTGTATGATTTGATGCCTGCAATCCTTTTGACCGTATGCTAGTCAATATGGTTTGCATATGTTTTTTTTTCTGAAATTAATAACTAGTGCCTCTGATTACGACCCAGCATCTCTGATTATCTGCTACATCTCAATGTTTTTACTGATTACGTTCCAGTTTCAAGTTATCTTTGCTTCAGACGATGCGTGGTTCAAATTAGCCAACTTTATCTTATATATTCAACTTATCTTTCATTAGTGATATACAATTACATGTTAACTCAATTATGTAAATTTCACTTATAGGAAATAATTGATAAGGTGCTGAAAGAAGGAGGTGATGCAGATGCGGTGCTTCCCGGTGGCAAACATGGACCAGACTGGTTTGTGGGAAGGAAAGGCTCAGTGCTTGCCTTAGAAAATGCTCCTGCTATTACTTAACCTTCCGTTGATGAGTTGACTGCAAAGATAACTCGAGAATTGGAGAGCCCAATGGAGGCCAAAGTGAACAGAAAGGTCCAGGAGAACATGACTTGGTACTTGAAGAAATTAGGAGAGGCGAATCCTACACTCAAATTTGATATTGGAGACTTTTGTGCAACCTGGCACTCCAATCACACAAACTACAGGGGGCGCCACTTCTTAGTTCTGTTATCAAATTTGTGGTTTATCATACATTATTACTTTTGTGCGCTTATGCGCTTATGTTATTTGGTTATGTTATCTACTTTTACTATCGAATTTGGGATTGAATTGTTTTGGAGTTTGTTGGCGTAGTTTGGAGGTTTGGTTGTAGTAGTATGGAGATGGCTTTTGGTTTATTTTGTAGTTTGGAATTAATGTAGTGGATCTTGTTGTGTTGGCTGGGAATATTATTAATGCAGAGCCTACATTTCAAAATTTCAAAAATTTACCGTTACGTTTGCTTATTGTATTGTTACATTTGTTAATATATAGTGTTACAATAAATAGAAAATAATGTTACAACAGATAAAAATGGTGTTACAATAGGGTATGTGGGCCCCCTATAAAATATTTACCAAGTCAAATGTAACACTTAATATGTGTTACAATTGCCTAGTATAATGTTACAATAGAGGCTGGTGACGTGTACACAGTGTGCCACGTGGCGCCACATGTGTTGCCACGTGGCCACGTGGTGCCACGTAATGCCACGTATGCACATGGTGCCACGTCTGAAAAAATTGAACTGAGCTATTGTAACACTCAAAATGTATTACAATTGGGCCCCTGGTGTTACAATAGGTGCCTATTGTAATACTTTTGCTACTGTTACAATAGAGAAGAAAAGCGTTACATTAGGGTATCTATTGTAATGCTAGTAAACGTAAGGCCTCCTGGTGTTACAATAGATCTAATGTAACGTTTTTCGAGCCTATTGTAACATCAGAGAGGCGTTACATATGCCCATCTATGGCGTAGTGTTTTCTTCAGCTTTAATATCTTCAATAGTAGCTCCTTCTTCATTTTCTTCAATAAATAACTTAGCAGCCAATTCCTCTTCAGTCATTGAATTTTCAGTGAATAATAAACTCTTGGTGTTGGAAGTTGACTTTGACTTGGAAGACTTGCTAAATTTCAGACTTTGATCAGCTCTTGATATCTTCTTCTCTTTGCCCTTTGCTCCTGCTCCTCCATCTTCAGTATCTTCATCTTCTTTAGTTAGGGTTTGAGATTGCTTGCATTTAGACTTAGCAACTCTCTCCCCCTTTTTGACATCATCAGGCATGAGAATAGACGTGATTAACTGCAGAGAGGTAGTAATAGAATCAATCTTTAAAGACATGGCATTTTGATTTTCTTCAACTTTGCTCAGCCTGTGAGACAAAGTTTCTTGATTCTGGGAAAGATATTGAAACTTGTTCTTGCTATTGAGTTTAAGCATATCATCTCCTCTAATAACTTCTCCTCGAACATCAGAAATGGCCTTTTGACAATGATCAAATCTAGAATTGAGAATCTTCACTTGGACAACAGTAGCCTTGAGACATGATAGAATCTCTGGATTTGTGATTGTTCTGGATGTTCTCTTGACAAATTCAGCTGCTCTTGCAACAGGAAAGATGCAAGTTTCTTTGTACCAGTCAGCTGAAAATTGTTCAAAGTGGTCTTCTTCAGCATCTACTTGATTTGAAGGGCCAGCAAAATCATTAACTTTAGCAGAGGTCTGTACTAGTAAACTCTGAGAAGAGCTTGACTCAGTACTCCCTTCAGTTTCAATTTCAGTTTCAGCTTCAATATGGTCAGTTGATTCAGGAATTGGAAGAGACTCATCAACAGTTTCTGCAACAGTGTCTGCAGTACGTTCAACATTCTCTGCAACAGGCTCTACAACATCCTCTGCAGGTTGTACAATAGGCTCAGAGATTGTCTCCATGGGTGGTTGATCAATTTCTTCACCCAGTTCGATAGATTGATGAGCATCAGAGATTAACTCAGTGTGAGAAGCCACTGTTTCTTCAAGTACCACAGTAGTTTGATTTACTGCATCAGTTTCTTCAGAGAAAACAGCAGGTGAAGAGATTGGAATGTCCATGTTCTCAGAGAATGGGAACAATTTCTCAAGAATTTCATCCATTATAGCATCAGCATTACCATCTCTGTCTATCTCAACAGCAGGTATTTCCTTGGAAATATCCTCTAGTACTTCAAAATTCAATTCTTCATCAGATTCTTCAATAATTAGTCTCCTCCTTTTAACTGGAGGATTCACTTCTGTTCTCTCTTCTTCTGAGATAGAATCATCTAGAGTTGATGGAGATTGAGGTCTGTTAGCCCTTTCCTTTCTAGCTCTCTTTGGCTTAGAAGCTTCAGCAGTCCTGTGCTTTCTTGGTGGCCTTATAGCCCTGCTTTTCTTTGGCTTTCTTGGTTTGGATTGTGGTTGGGGTTGAGGTTGTGATTCAGGTTGAGAAGTAGTAGAAATGGTGGGTGGAGATGTGGGTTTAGAAGTTGGTTCAGTGTTTATGGTTATGTGAGGTTCAGTGTTTGTGGGTTGAGGAGGTTCAGTGTTTGTGGGTTGAGGAGGTGACTATGGAGGTTCAAGTATAGGTTCAGGTTCTGGTGCTTGTGGTTCATGTGGTTGATTGAGAAAGTTTCTGAGGGCAAGTGGATAGATAAACTCTGGAACTTGATCCTTGTTGACATCTTTGTTTGTCAAGTCAGAGAACATTCTCTTATGGACTTGAAAGGGTTGTATAACATCCTCATCAGAAATTACCAAATTAGGCAAACAAGCAGAGAATAAACATTGACAAAAACGTGAGAAATAAACAGTTGTATTAGACTCTGCTAGTTTTTCACCTAAATTCATAAGAACTAAACTACCAAAATCAAAGTTACTCCCATTAAGAAGAGAATACCCGATTTGAAGACTATTAGTGGGAATTGCATCCAAGTTGGTGACTTTCTTTCCAAATGCTCGAGTGATGCAGTCAAAGAAAAAGCTCCACTCCTTCCTGAGCCCTGGCCTTTTAACATTTCCAAGCTTATCCAAAGGGCCAGAAAACCGCAGTTGCTATAACATTTCTTTCAATTCATTCTCACCAGCCACAGCGTATGAAGTGTGAGTATCAAAATCCATAACATCTCGAACAGTTGTCGGAGTGATTACAAACTCTTGATCTTCATGAGTAAATACAATGGATGGAGTCCCATTCTCTCCACCATCATCATAAACAGAGTTTCTGCAGAAAGTAGAGATTTGTGTGGCAGAGAGTTTTTCTGTTGAACAAAAGCTTGACCAATTTCAGAATCTCTTAAGAAGTTCTGAATCAAATGAAATGATTCTGGGGCTTTATCAGTGTTTAATATTGCTGCATAGTTATTAGGAACAAAAGATAATCCCTGAGCCACAAAAGTCTTGGTTGCCATTAGAACAGTTTAGAGATTGTGAGAAAAGAGAGTGTGTGGAAAAGTGTTTGTGAAAATGCTTAAGAGAAAATAACAGAGAAATTGTGTGTAATGTTGTGTGTTCGTGGGTGTAAAAGTGAAAAAGTGAATAATGAAATGAGTTTGATTAGATCTGTAATTGAAAATTAAAAACCCAATCGTTTAGACATTAAACACGCAACCAATTTCTTGTTAAGTGTGTGAGTGGGACACGTGTCACGTAAATAGTGGAACAGTTATTTACACGCGCAGTAATAATGCCTATTATTACTGCCATTCTCTCTCCTCTTACCAAGATGCTTTAACTGTCTGACACCATTAAACAGTTGGCACGTATCACATGCAAATTTCAAAAAACTCTTTGTACTCCAAGTATACGCTCTAACTGAAATAAAATATTACCTTAGAGTACTTAACAGAATCCAACAGTGTTTATGAATTCTCCAACTTTATTACTGTTATCCTTTCAAACACTGCACAGTTGTGAATATGAATGTGTGTGTAGCAGAGTTTACTAAATCAGTATTTAGAGCATCTAGTATTTCATAAAATCCATAAAATAAATCAGTAAACACTGGATGCACAAACTCTCATAGTAAACACTGAATATATGATGAATGCTAAACTCTGTAGTAAACGATTTACATACAGTAATATTTAATTAATCTATAACCCCCTAATTTTTTTTTTTTTTGGTTTTCTCCAGTAATCAGAGGTTGGAACTAGTCACCAAAAATCCTATAATTTTAGCCATTATCAATTTGATAAGTTCTTGGATCTTCCTAGTCTTTGACTAGTCACCAAAAATTAGAGAATTTTAGCCCTTACTATATACCAGTAAGTTCCTGGGTCGTCCTAGTTACAAACATGATCTCAAAGGAGTTCTAACAGTCTATATATATAAGCTTTGGGGTTATTCTAATAACAGAATGTAATTTAACAGTGTATAACTAACAGAGTTTAGAGCTCATCAACATCAGAAATTATTTATGATAGGCAATGCACACAGTATTTACAGACTCAGAGTTTAGGATAAATAAACTAAGAGATGCTATAAATATGGAACAGTATCATGCTATGTTAACTTTATGCACAGTTTAAGATTAGATCACAGATAACTTAGAAGGATTCATGACTAATTACTGAGAATAATGTTTCATACATGTATCTTCATCGGTGTTTATGTTCAGAAAGAAACATTATCAGAGTTTCTCAGAGTTTATCCAACAGTCAACAGTGTATGACTTAAAGAGCATGCTAACAGAGTTTAACAGTCATTGAGCAGAGTTTGCATACCAGAGTTTAACATACCACAGAAATATGAGCAACACAATACATAAGTAGAGTTTTGAGTCTAACCAATATCTCTAGTCAAAGCCAGAGACCATCCCTAGTTCATTTACCAGCCTTGTAAATACAGCTTCACTCAATGGCTTGGTGAAGATATCTGCAAGCTGTTATTCTGTAGACATAAAATGAAGCTCAATATTCCCTTCCTCTACATGTTCTCTGATAAAATGGTACCTTATGCTGATGTGCTTGGTCATTGAATGCTGTACTGGATTACCTGTCATAGCAATAGCACTTTGATTATCACAGTAAATAGGTATTTTACTGTACCTCAATCCATAATCCAGTAATTGATTCTTCATCCACAAAATCTATGCACAATAGCTACCAGCAGCATATACTCTGCTTCAGCTGTAGATGTAGAGATTGATTTCTATTTCTTGTTGTACCATGAAACAAGTCTATCACCAAGAAATTGACAACTTCCACTGGTACTTTTTCTGTCTATCTTACAGCCTGCAAAGTCTGCATTAGAGTAACCAAGTAGCTTGAAGTCTAATTCTCTTGGATACCACAATCCTAAAGTTATGGTTCCCTTAAGATATTTGAAAATTCTCTTCACAGCTGTTAGATGTGGTTCTCTTGGATCTGCCTGAAATCTTGCACAAAGACATGTTGCATACATGATGTCAGGTCTGCTAGCTGTTAGATAAAGAAGAGACCCAATCATCCCTCTATAGCTTGTCATATCCACTGGTGAACCTGTGTCTTTGTCCAACTTAGTTGCTGTTGCCATGGAAGTTGTTGCAGATGAGCAGTCAAGCATGCCAAATTTCTTGTGAAGATTTCTGGTATATTTTGCTTGATTGATAAAGATTCCATCATCTATTTGCTTCACCTGTAGCCCTAGAAAATAACCGAGCTCTCCCATCATGCTCATTTGATACGTGGACTGCATGAGCTTGGCAAACTTCTTACAGAGTTTATCATTAGTAGATCCAAAGATTATTTCATCTACATATATTTGAACTAATAACAGATCACTACCAAGATTGAAATAGAACAAGGTTTTATCAATTGTACCTCTGTTGAACCCACTTTCTAAAAGAAATTGAGCCAGAGTTTCATACCATGCTCTTGGTGCCTGCTTAAGTCCATAGAGTTCCTTGTCAAGCCTGTAGACATAATCTGGATACTTGGGATCTCAAATCCTGGTGGTTGTTCAACAAACACTTCTTCTTCAAGTTTTCCATTCAGAAAAGCACTTTTTACATCCATCTGAAGAACCTTGAATTTCTTGTGAGAAGCATATGCTAGAAAGATTCTTATTGCCTCCAACCTTGCAACTGGAGCAAAAGTTTCATCATAGTCTATGCCTTCTTGCTCTGAGTAGCCTTTGGCCACAAGTCTGGCCTTGTTTCTTGTAACAACCCCATCACTGTCAGTTTTGTTTCTGAAAACCCATCTAGTACCAACAACAAATCTATTCTTCGGTCTAGGTACAAGGGTCCATACTTCATTTCTCTCAAATTCATTTAACTCCTCCTGCATTGCTGTTATCCAGTCAGCATCTTGAAGAGCTTCCTCCACTTTCTTTGGTTCAGATTTGGACAGAAATGCATGAAACAGACATTCATTTGTTATAGCACTTCTTGTCCTAACTTTTGCATCTGGATCTCCAATAATTATTAAATCAGCTGTATGTGATTTTGTCCATTTCCTAGCTGAAGGTAAATGACTTCTGTCAACAGTTGATCCTCCCCCTTGATCAATGTTCTCCTTATTATCTTGATGCCTTTCTTCATTCTCTGAGGCTCCCCCTGAATTTGATTGCTCAGAGTTTGAACTGTCAGACTTTGGACTTTCAGAGTTTGAGTCATCAGAGTTTGAGTTTGATCCAGATTTTTCAGTTGACTCACTATCAGAATTTGAGTCATCACTATGATCATGCTCCCCCTCAATTGGTTCTCCTCTTTGTTCTGACTGTACTATTTCTTCTGTGTGTACCAGTAGAGGTTCAGAGTTTGCATCAATAGAGTTTGTTGGACTGGTTTCATCAGAGTTTATTTCATTAGAGATTAGATCTTCATTTTTGAAATGCAACTGATCATGTTCATCAACATCTTCAAGTCCAGTGATTTTCTTGTCATCAAATGACACATGAATAGATTCCATAATCACCTTTGTTCTCAGATTATAAACTCTGAATGCCTTGGTTGACATTGGATAGCCAACAAAAATTCCTTCATCTGCTTTCAACTCAAATTTAGTCAACTATTCAGGATGATTTTTCAACACAAAGCATTTGCACCCAAAAATATGAAAATATTTCAAGTTTGGCTTCTTTTCCCTCACCATCTCATATGGTGTTTTTCCATGCTTGTTGATCAGTGTTGCATTTTGAGTAAAACAGGCAGTTTGAACTTCTTCTGCCCAGAAATAAGTTGGCAATTTTTCTTCATCAAGCATAGTTCTGGCAGCTTCTATCAAGGTTCTGTTCTTCCTCTCAACTACACCATTTTGCTGTGGTGTACCAGGAGCAGAAAACTCTTGCTTCAATCCTCTGTTCTTGCAGAATTCTTTCATTGTTGCATTTCTGAATTCAGTTCCATTATCACTTCTGATTATTTTGACTTTGTGTTTTGATCCTTTGTCCAGTAGCTTTACATGCTCCATCAGAGTTAATGCAGTTTCATCCTTCTTTGCAAGAAAATACACCCAAGTGTATCTGGTATATTCATCAACAATGACTAGAGCATATTTCTTCCTTCCAATTGACAAGACATTCACTGGTCCAAAAAGATCAACATGTAAAAGATGATATGGATCAACAATTGAAGATTCAGACTTGCTCTTAAAAGAAGTCTTCTTCTGTTTATCCTTTTGACATGAATCACACAGACCATCAACATTTAACAAAGACTTTGGAAGTCCTATAACAAGATCCTTTATTATCAGCTCATTGATGTTGTTCAAATTCAAATGAGAGAGTTTCTTATGCCACTTCCAACTCTCTTCATTGGACATTCTTGTTGACAGACACATAGTTTTTCCATCAGAGTTTGTCAGTAAGCTTGCTTCATAGATATTGTTGCGCCTTTGTCCAACTAAAACAACTTTCCCTGTGGTTTTGCTGATAACCTCACAGTATTCAGGTTGAAAATCTACATGAAAACCTCTGTCACAGATTTGACTCACAGATAGCAGATCATGCTTGAGTCCTGGAATCAGAGCTACATTTGTGATGATGACACTTCCAATATTAATATTGCCATATCCCAGAGTATGTCCTATGTTGCCATCTCCATAGGAAACTTTTACGCCAATCACAAACAATTATTGAGGATTAGATTTAAGGATCCAGACTTGCTTGGATCCTTTGGCTTTCTTAATTTTGTTAGCTTTAGCAGCGGACTTTACACTATCAGAGTTTATGCTAACTTTATCAGAGTTTACACTTGCAGAATTAACTCTAACCCATTTCAGATTAGGTTTCAGTTCATAGTAATTATGATAAATAGCATGATAATTTCTGCAAGTATAAATAGAATTCCAAATGCTTCCACAGTGTTTGCATAAAGTCTGTGGCCTAGTTCTAACATTATCTTTCTTTACTTCAGACTTGGAAGGTAAAGAATTAATGTCTTTGTTCTTCCTGCAAAAACTAGCAAGATGGTTAGTGCTACCACAATTATGACATGTCTTTCTTGGAGCTAAAGTATCAAGCATTGGATAATTACCTTGAGTGATGCCTACTTTACCATTTCTGTTCTTTCTAGACACTTTCTGTTTCTTAACAGATTTTAACTCCTTAAGCTTATGCTTAAGTTGTTTATCTGTCATTAAACCAATATTAACCTATTTAACACTAGTTTTTACTGGTTCTTTCTTAACAGCTTCTTTTCCACCTTCAAACCTAGGTTCACTTATTCCATTAACAAATGTTCCAAATTTCTTAGGTGGAAGAGGTGGTCTAATCTTGACTGTATTCTGAAACCTAAGTCCATCTTCCTCAGAATAACCTAGACCTACAGTGTCAGATTGAAAAACTTCTTGAGTGTCGTTTCCTGAGTGAGTCCATGTTTTAATAATATGATTTGCCTTTTCCAATTCAGATTCTAGTTGTTTATACTTACTTAACAACTCTTGTTCAAGATAGACAGCATCATCTCTCTCCTTTTGAACTTGCTGCATGTTAGCAAGTTTCTCTTCTACAACTTTATTTCTCTCTTTGAGTTCAGAATTCTCAGTTTTGATTCTCTCATTCTCTAAAGTCTGATCCCTATAACTGATATGCAAAGCCTTAAGATATATTCTTAATTCAGTTATATCATCAGTATTATAAGCATAGGTAGTTAGAGGTACCTTGTTTTCAGAATCTTCAGCTTCATCAACAGTAGTAGCCATGAGAGCATAGTTCACATCCTCATCTGAGTCAGAGGTGTCTGCCCAATCTCTGCCTTTAGTGAAGAGTGCCTTCTCAGTTTTACCCTTCTTGCACTCAAGAGCATAATGACCCATCTCCTTACACTTGTAGCATTGAATCTCAGACTTGTCTCTTTTCCCAGATTTGCTATCCTTTCTCTTAGATTTGCTGAAATTCTTCCTGTCAAACTTTGAATCATTCTTGGAGAATCTCTTCCCTTTCTTGAATTTCTTGAATCCCATCTTCTTGAAGGTCTTTACCATCAAGGCAGCCATTTGCATCATTTCCTCATCATCTTCAGAATCAGATGATCCATCTGTATTTGAGTCAACATCAGAGTTTGATGACTCACTTTCAGAATGAATGACCAAAGCTTTTCCTTTTGCCTTCTTCCTTGATGCTTCCTTCTTTGAGGGTCTTTATTCAACTCTTAGAGCAACAGATTTTGACTTTCTGCCTGATCTTCTGCTTCTCTATTCCATTTCTAGTTCATGAGTCTTGAGCAACCCATAGATCTCATCAATATCAGTATCAGCCAGATCATAGTTGTCTCTAATAGTGGTTGTCTTAACATCCCATTTTTCAGGTAGAGAAAGAAGAAACTTGAGATTTGAATCTTCTAGATCATATTCTTTATTAACCAGTGACAGATCATTAAGTAGCTTACAGAATCTGTCAAAGGTTTCTGTCATTGATTCTTTAGATTTAGCCTCAAAGTGTTCATACTCCTGTGTGAGTATGTTCCTTCTATTCTTCTTGATTGCTACAGTTCCCTGACAACTAACCTCTAGAGCATCCCAGATTTCTTTTGCAGTTTTACAATTGATCACTTTGTTAGACATAACATTATCCAATGAACTATGAAGCAGATGTCTAATCTTTGCATCCTTACCAATGGATGAAATGTCCTCAGGAGTCAAATCTTTCTTCTCCTTTGGAATAGATTTAGGTTCCTGTCCAGCAGCAACAACAGATAATTTTGTAGGCTTATGAGGGCCTTCATAAATTCTGTCAAGATATTCTGGATCTGTAGCCTCCAGAAACATAGCCATTTTCACCTTCCAGGTTGAGTATTCTGCTTGCTTAAGAATAGGAACCCTGATTGTTTCATATCGATTCACAGTTGATGGTTGAGCCTTCTCAGCACTAGAGCCTGATGTTGGAGGAGGAATTTCTGCCATTGATTATAGTTGTGTGTGTGTGGATCTTAAACTGTATTAAATTAACAGATTAAGCTCTGATACCAATTGTTAGGCCGAATACACACTTATAATCAACTAAGTATGAGAGAATAACAATAAGTTCTTCAAAAGCTTTAAAAACTGTTTGAAATTAACTTCTCTCTCAGTGATGTAAAATATCACAGAGAGCTGCTTAGGTTACAATGAAAGATATTGTATTACACGATCGATACCCTTCTAGGGTTAACCTAACTGTATTTATAAAGATATATAGCTACGTACAATCGATAATTGATTCGCCTATAAATCAGCTATACAAATGTTATCAATTATGATTGCTACACATCTCCTAAGTCAACTCAATCTCTTTAACAGCTATCCAATCTGTAAAGATATTGCTTCCATAATTATCTTCAATTAATCTTTAATCACTGTTGACTGGAGACGCGCTTCCTCTAGACAGAGTTGAACTAAACTCTATCGAGCTTCCATTGTCAGCGTATAACAAACTCTGTCTAGCTTCCAGCTGTCAGAGTTTTACTAAACTCTGACTGCTTCCTGTTTCAAGTTAAACACTTTTTTTCCCTGTAAAAATTAAACACTGATATTAACCACATCAATTATATTTAACACATAGCAACCAAGTTGCGAGTGAAAAGGATAAATTATGACCGGGAAGTCAACAAGATAAATAACATTGCTCAAGTTGGTTCCCCTATAATATGGAATTTTGAGCGAACATTTAAATCCTTTTAAGATAGATTTAAATGAAAAATAAAGAGTTGGGAACCTTTCCTTGATAAAATAGTCGTAAAAAGACTCCGAAATATTTTACATAATATTTGGAGGTGAAAGATAATCTCCGAATAATATAAATCATTTTAAAAAGAATTAAATAAATACTCCAAGAATATTTATTTACTCAATAATAATTACGGAATATTATTAACTCATAATATTGCTCGTAAGTAATCCTCGGATGAATATATGGAATTATTTACTAAATAAATCCCTCCTCAAATGAATATTCGAAATAATATTCATTAAATAATTAAACACCAATAAATATTTAAAATAATATTCAATAAATAAGTCAAACCTTAAATGAATATTTGAAAATGATATTCATTTAATAAATAATCTTCTAAACGAATATCCAAATAATATTCATTTAGTAATCAAAACTTTAAAGGAATAATCGAAATAATATCCCTTAAGTAAATAGAACTTCCAATGAATATTTTAAAATAATAGTCATTAAGTACATAAACCTTAAATGAATATTCAAAAGTAATATTCATTTAATAAATAACATTCTAATGAATATCAAAATAATATTCATTAAATAATCAACTCTAAATGAATATTCGAAACTAACATTCATTTAATATCTCTCGACTGAGATAATACTCGAATAACATTTCACGAAAGATTTCCAAGTTATTGATACTTTATGGAAATATAAATAACGTTTAATAATAGCATTCCTCAGATAAATAATAATCTGTCGTTGGAATCCCTCCGGGTTTCCACGACTATCTATATCTCAAAATACCGACTTCCGGTCTATATTTAAGAATGAATATCATATGCCCTTCGCTAAGGGTCTTATCAAAATAATCCGGCTTATAACTGATAATTCGTATCTAGTCTATAAGCCAATATCAATTCAGGGAACAGGCATCATAATATAATTTGACAATAGGCATGCATGTTATGGCATATGTAAAATAGCAATCACGTATATATATTATCACGACAATAGGTTCAATGTTTTGAACACTTGCCTCGTAATCAGGTGTGGGTGGAGATAGCGTGTCCTGGGTTTGCTCGATGATCTATAAACAATCAGAACATCCGAGATTAACCACTTAACACGTTTTAAGAGTCTAAGTATAAACTTCACTTAAGTCGAAACTCGTTTTCGAATTATCCCGTTATACACTTTTTAGTGTAACTCTTTTTATTACTGATACGATCTGACATTTGTTCGTTATTACGACATGTCATCATACCCACACTCGGTATATACTTAAGTCGTATAAGTTCTAAAGTCGATCGATTATGAACCGAGATTATACTTCCAGTTTTATCGTTCGTTCGTACAAGAAATCAAAGATTAGTTCTTGGAAGTTACTATTCACCCTAAACTTGTAAAAATCATAGAAAATTGAAAATTAAGAATTTAGCTCTCAAATTTTTTCCACATCTTGGGCTATTCATAAGCTTTGTTTTGAGTCCTAGATCATCAGATATGAAGCTTCCTAGATATGGTTTTGAGCCCTCTTTTTCTGCTGGACAGAAACTGGGCAGATTTGTTTCCCCAACTTTGAGCATGGATTTGACTAGGCTATACTAATTTATTGGCCATGAAATTTTGAGCGAATATTACCCATGGAGTGGAGAGGCTGTGATAAAAATTTGGTGATTTTATCATGGATAGAAATGGAGATATGAATTTTCTTCTTTGAGGGTGTTCTGCTGGGCAGTTTGAACAAAATGGAGAGAATGGTGCTTTTGATCTTTGGTTGCTTGGTTCTCTTGCATAATACACCTCATCTTGATAATATCTAGCTAAAGTAGCTTTATTAAAGGTGGTGTGGTCATGAATGATGCAATCCAAGAGACATGTGTTGTGTTTTGGATGGTTATAAGCTAACTAATTGGTTTGCTTTCTAAATACTAGTTTCCTTGCTAAGTATCCTAGTTACTTGAGTCCACTTGGTTGCTAGATCTTTTCTAGTAGCTTATGCATGAATCTTGCTTCCTCTACTTGTTTCTTTTGTCCGGGTATTGCTCGTTTCGATTGATCGTTCGTAGGAATATCTCACGGATTTCTAATTAGGGTACCAAAAATCTTTTCAGTATTAATACTATCGTTCTCCATCTTTCTTACTAACTTTCGAATTCAAATTCCTTAAATCCTTTCGTTAAATCCTTAAGTCTATCAGTGTTTAGGGAACTCTCGGAGAAAATAAAAGTACGATTTTTCAGAATCCGACAGCTTTTACATACACTTATTTTCCCCCTGGATCACTAATACGAACTCGGAAATCCGTTCCGAATACTTCAATATAGTGTCGTCTCATAATATTCTCACTTCCACCAAAAACACTATTCATTCTTTATTCTTCCTTTATTCCATATATTTATGACAGTATCCTTGTTCTTTCTCGGGCGTTCCTTAACCCTTTCACGGAATCACTGGACTAATCGTTATCGATCTCGATGACATAAGAATATTCTCCTGCTTGGAATTGCCATATCTTATTCCCCTAGGAGATAGATTATTCTTACCTAAGTTGTCAACCATTAGCATTCTTCATGACGTATAAGTATTTGAATCCATATCCATTCCATTCATTCATTATCTCAATCGTTACATCGTAGTCGTAATCACTATTCACCATTACCTCAGTATATAATAAAAAGTTTTAATATATCCAAAATTTGGGGTTCTTACAGTCTCCCCTCCCTTAAAAGGATTCCGTCCCGGAGTCAGGTAGGAAGCAAAGAGTCGTTTGTCTGTCGTTCAATTTTTAGCTTCCCGGTCAATTCTTAGTCGTTCTACCCTTTCTCAGCACATCTTCCAGTGCTACAATCCATACTTTATCCTTTTTCCATCAACTTTGTCACTTTTCGTACAACACACTATCCGGGTTATACTCTTACTCAGTCCTATCCTTATTGATACCTGCAGTAACATTGGTATCACTATCCCACTGCGAATTTGGAGGTAACCTCGCTCGCACTGTGCATTTCCTGATCGCTTTAATCTTCGCAGTCTCGATCAATATAGAGAAGTGGAAAGATTTATTGAGAGATCACTATGATCAATTAAACATTTGTTATACTGCATAGCTAGTACAGAAGGGGGCCAGCCTTTAGTACTTGACAAGTAATTAACAAGTTATGGTATTCCACTTAGACTTCTATCACATAGACAGATAGTCACGTAGCAGTACCTCCCCTCCTTAAAGGGTTGTTCTTCTCAATTCATAAAGAAGATGAATAAAAGAGAAGAAAAGAAAAGAATTCTAAAGGATTATAGAAAGTTTTCATGATTGTAAAATATCATACTCAGAATTTACCTCTGAACTATAGAGGTTCATTAAGGAAGAAATTAATCATAATTATATCCAATACTATTTGATCGTAACCTCACGTGTCAACATATCTTGTTGCTTTGTCCACTATTCTCTGGACCTGCTCTGGTTCAACCTTAGCAACACATACTTTTGGAAAATCTTTGAACCTCTCAGGTTAAATCTTAGTTTCTCGCTTGACACCACTGTTACTGACATTCCATGTCACGCTACTAGCTTTTTCATATCTATAATATTTACACTATTAGGTTGTCATCCCGAGAATTCATCAGAAAACCCTTTTATTAATCCATTCATAACATTCCTTGCTTCATATTCCATAGTTGCTTTCCCAGTCTTTTCTTTATCAATCACATCCTTCTTATTATCTGATTCTTATTTACTTCTGTTATTTACTTTCACCTTCATCTCTTTATTGAGATATCTTTTGCACTTGGTACCTCCTTATTGGTATCCCGTTACATTTACTCTATAATCATCACATTATTCCCATTTAAGTTCTCCGAAATGAATCTGGCCGATCCCTTTAACTTAAATTCAATATAATCTACTTCTGTCAACTTGTTTCTCATCACTTATTCTTTTCTACCCGCGGTTTTCCACAGGTTGTCTTTCGTAAGTCAGACTAGGTCGTATATCTACCGGCTCGTGATCTTATCATCAATCGAGCATCTGCATTTTACTGGCGTAGCCTTGCCACATGAAAACCCGTTGTGACAGTGCTATAAGTTTTGGGGGTAAAACTGGATCGAATGCCACCTTCCAAACACTTTTAAACTCTCAGGTGGCCTAATAAGTCTCGGGCTCAACTGCCCTTCTCTCTAAGTCTCATTAATTCTTTCTACGGGAATACATTTAGCATCATGAATCATCAACCTCATATTCTCTATCTTGTTTGCGCAGAAGTACACTAACACAAACTTGTTTGTCATTCATCAACATTCCATTTAGCTTATTAATAGCAGCACTTTTTTTATCTTTACGTTGTCATCTACTTTCCTAGAAGAATCACCATCGATTGTTGTTTACGTAGTGCGTTAATAGCTAACCATACGGGTTTTAATCCTTTAGGGGGACAAAGTAATCACTATTACTTATCCATAAGGAACACTTCCTGAACTTGATGTAGATATTACATGAAGTAGATAAAATTGCAGAAGAGTTTCAAGCATCGCAGCTATGTCAGGTTGATGAAACTATCACTCATGCAGCTTCCATAAAAGACTGGAAACTTAACGGTTTACTTCGTCAATTTTGTATCATGGTCCTGGTTTGCCTCAAAACGGGACCTTCTAAGGTACGTAATATGCTTAAGACACCATCAGGAATCGAATCTTTACTTAAACTATTATTACCTTCGATTCTTGCACAATCAT
The DNA here is from genome assembly GCA_036435485.1 of Saposhnikovia divaricata. Lineage (NCBI taxonomy): Eukaryota > Viridiplantae > Streptophyta > Magnoliopsida > Apiales > Apiaceae > Saposhnikovia > Saposhnikovia divaricata. The sequence goes on from CM071595.1 coordinate 38,345,745, forward strand.
TAAAAGGAATGTAAATTCCTCCACTCCGATATGACCTTCAAGGTCTTTCCAAATATCATTTTGTATCTTCGGTATGAACATTTGTAATTATTCCTTTATACTTAGACTGTCGGCCACCTCATTGGCCTTTCCAGATAATAATAATTCCATGTAAACCATGTTTTCTGGATACATTCCAGTTCAAATATTTCTACCTCATTCCCATCACTGTTGGGTGAAAGCATTCTCTCTTAAGCTCTGCTGAAGGAGAAAAATATATCTATCAGTCTTTTTCCATAAGTCATTGCTTCCACCTACCCGTGGGAACTTTATCAAGTTTATTCCCAATCCTACTTAGGATACTTCTTTTCTTAGTTCTTTCCTTATCTTAGGATAATCTCAACCTTTATAGGTTCAATCTATACTTCTTCAGGGTTTCATACATGCCTCATCTGGCATTATTGTTACTATGTCATACATTCCTTACCAAACTTCCATTTTGAAGTTCGGAATATTACCTTTTTTTTCCTTATAAGGTTTCTTAGGTCGTCCTCATCATTCCTCCTGTATTTTCTAGGTACAGGGTATATCAAAACGTCATTGATTAATACTCTAATAATTCTATCTCTGTTCTTTCCGGAACTCTTTTTAATAATCTTTACAAGTCATTGTTGCCTTAGCAAATCCAACTCGTATCATCTAAATTCACAATGTCTTTATTAGGGTTAGTGCCAACCCTTGTGCATTCCCCAGGGTTTGTCTTACTTTATGGATATCTTATCCTTAATTCAACTGCCAAGGAATTCCTGCATCCTATAATTGGCAATCAAATCATGTATCCTTAATAAGGGTCTCTTTTCCATCATTCTCCTTTGATAATAGATCGGTGGCTTAATGCTAACCTCTACTTTTAGATAGTTGCCAACCTTTTCGACCTTCCAAAAGACAACGTATATCTATCTGCTCTCTTACAGAACTTGGTAATGGTAGCAAGGACGTTTTGGAAGATATTAGTCGAGTTCAACGTGAATCTCTTAGTGCTTATCGTTCTTCGCAAAGGTACTTGCCTCAGACAAAATTCCTACAACATACTATTCAATTTCTGACCATTTCTATACTCTCTTCATATACCTTCATTGTTTACTTTCCTCCGTCATAATATATTCATGGTATTCATGATACCCTAACATCATACATCTCAAGTCACTATACTTCTATTTTTCTTTTACTCGTAATCTTGGATAATCATATACACATGAATCACTTAAGTACGGGTGACCCCATCCCAAAAAGTCTTGTAAATTCCCAATCCAAACATGGGTTGCAAAGGGTTCAGTAGAAGATTCCTACGATCTCATTAATATTTCCTTTATATCAGAAGCCCTCGCAGTCGGTGCTTGCTTAGAAGCAATTCTGCTTTGTCCTTTCATTGCTGGTCTAGTCACTTGATAATCCTTTGTGACTTGGCCTCAACTAGCCACACTAAAATAAAATATATGATTTTAAGGGTTGTCTAGTAGCATTACTTTTCTAGCAATTCCCGGCATAGTGCCTTCTTTGATACCTTTTTGCCTTTCCAAAACTTTATTTCATATAAGTCCTAATCGACTATTCGGAACCGTCTCTGGTCACCTTTCCTCTACTTTTATCTTTTCAACTATTTTTATCAATCCCACGTGCCATGCAAGCTTACCATTCCTGGCATAACAGCCTTTTCACTTAAGTCAATCCCGGAGTTTCTCAGTCCGGCTGGTTTCTTACTTAAATTTCCTGTTTTTGTCCAATCTCACTTCATCATCGTATTTCTACAATCAATCGCGATAACCGGGGTCTGTCCACCAACCCATATAGCGGCTACTTTACCCAATTCACGGGGTTCGCCCCAGTTTCTACTCTCTTCCATGATGTTCTCTGATAATCAGAAAAACAAGGTTTGCCAAAATTCGTTGAAGTTCTTCCCAGAATTAGGGAAATTTTAGTCAATCTATCCATCTACTGGTAACATTAAGGAGACCAGTTTCGAAACCTAAAGAATAGTTCTATGAACCTCCAAGCAGGTAGAACCATAAGAAGTCCTAATTTATGAATTAATAGTCATCAGATTGGAAGTTTAACCACTGGAGAGGAATCAATTATATACATCCCTTAGAAGGGAATCAACAGTTTCAAACTGAAACTTGTCACAACGTCCTGATACCTATACGTTCTGAGATTCAATATTACCAAATGTCAGTCTACCTGACCACTAATCTCAGAAGGAACATTACCATCAGAGTTGGTTGTTCCACAAAATTGGAACTACTAGGGCCATCCGAACCTGGTGAACCGTGCTGTACGAATGCATCCGCAAGTACTTTGTCGTGCTGCGCAAGCACACATCCTAATCCTTTATGCGAAGCATCGTTGGAAGCACAAAGTCTCCTTTTTCCATTAAGCAATGCCAACTCTTGGTCATTATTAATTTCATCTTTTAGCTCCAGGAAGATTTTCTCACATTTTTCTCTTTAACTGCTGATCGTATTACTTGATCCATTATAACTCCGCGTCGGTAAAAACTTAAGGTAACTACTATAATCCATTCAACGAAAAGAAAGAATTTAATATTCCTCTGAATCACATGCATCTAGCATTTCTGGTTCATCATTTCACTGAGTTGAAATAACCCTATACTCAGTCTCTGACAGTAGCCTTATTACGAGTTCATCTTGACTCACTGGTCTTATCTTCCGGTAGGTTCTGAGATCATTGTCTTGCTTACTACCTCCTTATATAACTTTATCCAATCCTCCTATCACTTCCCAATATTTTCACTTTCTAACTGATTCATTCATAAAATGGACATTTTACCGAAATAAACAACTTCATTAATCTCAATTTGGTTCCATAATTTACAACCTATGACATCTGCCTTCTCATGGCGAATTATTACTGACAATTACTAATTCATTTGTCAAATGATATGGCACTTACTGCCTTCTTCTCAACTATTTCTAGGGACTCTGCTCCTCGTCCTATATCGATGTCATTGATAATCATATATCCCTCTAGCTCTTTCTTCGTTAATATGAAAGTCTCTGAGGATTCTCATCTATTCCCGTATAAGATCTCTAGTGATCCTTTCAATCCGTCTTACTTGCTGGTACTACCTCCAGTAGTCCGACTACGAATCCAACATGAATCTTCAGTTCTCTTGCTAATAACTCATTCTTTATGCTCCCTTTTCTGAGCACTATACTTTAATCATCACTGTCTTTCTAGCTGCAACCCTCATTCCTCAAGGGTAAGCTCCTTATCCTAACAGGATTTTTCCTTATCTACTGGAACCTCTTCCGGGTCTCCAGTAGGGTACTCCATCGAATTACCTGCTGATCTTCAGCATATAAACCATCATCGCGCTGCTGCTCGTATGCCTCAAGGTTTGTCGCCTTACTCGTCGATACGATATCAAGCAAAGTTACTATCATGATACTTAAGAGTTCCCATAAGGGTTTTATATGTCATCACTACATTAAGTAGTCCGACTATGAACTTGGCAAGAGTTCTTATTATCTTAGTGAATTTATTGTTTTAACGTCGCCTCATCTCCGGGGTTTATAACGTACGCTCTGATACCACTTCTGTAACACCCCCAGATCCGGGGTCCGGGATCCGGTCATTACGGTCTCCAATTCTGTCCACAATACTTGAACTTACTTCAACATACAATAAATTACATCTTTATGACCCAACACAACAATATAAAACACATCGTTATGAGTTCTTACAATCCAAAAGAATTTTCAATATGAATACATACTCTTTGCCATCCATTTGCATAAGTCATACTAGACCATATACTTGGTACTGAAAGAATAAATCTATCCTACCAATAGCTTTCTCTTCGGCTCTGGTAGTCTTATCGTCCTCGCCAGCGTCGAGTGCTCCTTGTGCGAGTCATCTGGTCTAGCTGTTGTTGTGATATAATAATAAAGCAAGGGTGAGCACTAGCCCACCAACAATAATGTTTAATTGAATGATAATATATAACAGTTCAAAAGTATCTTTCAAACCATATGCCATGCATTTATGGAAATGATGCCAGTATAATATGAACGAAGAAGTTACAAGGTAACTTAAAGTATTTATTTTGTGGAAATATCTGCTAAGTCAAAATAAGCAAGATATTATCATATAAAGAGGAACTTGCAAGGAAAATATTGCAATTCCAGGTATTAACATTTTTCGAAGTCCTACAACCTGAAAGAAGTCTCTTCGATACGTGTTGCGGAAGACACCGTCAACCTGAAAGAAGTCTCTTTGATACGTGTTGCAGGGAATTTCCAATTTGGGAGATGAACCAATACTAGAGTTATCACGCGCCAGCTGTCCCACTCCCTGATGATCAGTCGGGGATGGTAGAGCCCAATATGGTTTACTACCGGTAGAAGGAAGAACTGATGGCTCCACTTGTAGATTGCCTTTAATAGTAACTCCCTGGCCAATGGTTAGGCCTTGTGATGGACCGCGCGACTCGGCCTCTTACACACGACTCCTAGTTCGAATAAATCCACAGCATTGAAACGTAGAGTTTGTCCTCCCTTCCTCAAGTGAAATACTTGTTGATAAGACTCCACAAAGTAGTCGTATCTAGTTGGAAAGGAAAATTCACTAACATTTCCCAAGCTTTTGCTTGTTAATGGATATCAACTTGTTCCAACAATCTTACCCCTCGAATGATGAGAGGGTACACACAGATTTAATAAGTTCATAGTGTTAGGCCGAATGCACACTTATAATCAACTAAGTATGAGAAAATAACAATAAGTTCTTTAAAAGATTTAAAAACTGTTTGAAATTAACTTCTCTCTCAGTGATGTAAAATATCACAGATATCTGCTTAGGTTACAATGAAAGATATTGTATTACACGATCGATACCCTTCTAGGGTTAACCTAACTATATTTATAAAGATATACAGCTACGTACAATCGATAATTGATTCGCCTATAAATCAGCTATACAAATGTTATCAGTTATGATTGCTACACATCTCCTAAGTCAACTCAATCTCTTTAACAACTATACAATCGGTAAAGATATTGCTTCCATAATTATCTTCAATTAATCTTTAATCACTGTTGACTGGAGATGCGCTTCCTCCGGACAGAGTTTAACTAAACTCTGTCGAGCTTCCATTATCAGCGTATAGCAAACTCTGTCTAGCTTCCAACTGTCAGAGTTTAACTAAACTCGGACTGCTTCTTGTTTCAAGTTAAACTCTGTTTTTCCCTGTAAAAATTAAAAACTGATATTAACCACATCAATTATATTTAACAATCTCCCCCAACTTGTTCATTAGTAAAAATGTACAAGTTAACAATAATTGATGATGTCAAAACAATTTCATACAAACACAGTGTTTATTCAAATAAGCAGAGTTTAAACTTGACTTAACAAAAATCTACAGAAAACAAGAAAATTCTTAGAGATTTTAATCTCTAATCTCCTCAAGATCTGGTGTTGTTCTGAGATAATCTATAAGCAATCTTCTCTCTGCATTTTCAAGTTCAATCTTCATAGCTTCCTTAATCTCTCTCAACTGAGGATCACTCTCATCAGTTTGATAAACAGCAGATCTTAGATCATAGATTTTGTTCCTCCTCATCTCATTTCCCAGTCTGATAAATTTTACTTCCTCTGACTGTAAATCGAAGTCAAGTACTGTGATCCCAGATCAGTCTTCAGCTTTGCAGTACCCTTCTTCATTTCAATGAGATTTCCATTCCAGTCTCTGTACTTAGGAACATATCTACTGTTACACTTCATTCCTCTAATTGCCAAATTTTGGAGCATTTTCTGTCTGAGCACATTTGCAACTGATTGAGTCCTTCGACTATTCACCTTGAAAAGATACAGAACATGTTCTAGTTTTCCCAATATTTCAAGCCAATATCATGCTCACCAATTTTAAATACTGTCCCATCAGCCATAAAGTCTAAAAGAAAATCTTTCTTTAAACTCTTCTGATAAACTAGTCTGTCCAAACTCTCTTGAGTGACACCACGACCTGGAATAGCCAGTGAAGAAGGATCTCTAGGACCAGTATGTTGCCTTTTATCTCTGTGTGAGCCTAGACCAGCTTTATTGTTTCCAATCTTACCAGACAAGGCTCTTCCATCAGTAAAATCCATTGGAGCTCCAGATACTAGATTTAGATCATGAAGTGTTCCTTTACCAAAAACTGATTTCAACTGAGAATATAGTGGTCTAGACACAACTTGTGTAGCAACAGAGGTTGTGTTTTCTTTCTTCTGTACAACTTGTGTAGAAACAGAGGTTGTATTTCTCTACTTTGAATCTTCTCCTTCCATAGCAATGCCTTTTAGCTTGAGTTTAGCTTCAGCTTCTGTTGGTTTCTTAGATAAATGTGATCTTTGATCGGCATCAACATATTCCTTAATCACAATGCCTTTAAGAACAAGCCTAGGAGCTTTTTCTTTCTTTTTAAAATTTCCAGACTTTAAAGCTTTATAATGTTATTCTTGTAAATTCTTTCACTACGCCATAAGTGGGCTACTGTAATGCTTTTTTGTAAGCGTTACACAAATAGTGTTACAATAGCTAGTAAAGTTCATACCTATTGTAACACCGCTCGATTGGTGTTACATTAGCCATATATCTAGTGTTACTCTGAAATTACGGTGTTACGTGAAATGTAACACCACACCGTGGTGTTACAATAGGTAATACTAGTTTTTGAATTTTACTATTTTTTTAAAATTTTTAATACTAATATTTATTTTTTTAATAACTTTTAATTAATAAATCTATTACTCTTTAACCCAATTTCCGGAAAATGAAAACCCTCTTTGATTTTAAATTAACGAACTCCTTATTTGGATTAAATATTAATTTTAGAAATTCATATAATAATAATAAGTACTAAATAAAATAGATATGTTATGAAAATAATATAATATATTTAGATGGTTTCTCTCACTAAAATATAAGAATTAATATAGTAAAAAATTTAGAATATTTTTATCACTAAAATTTATATATAAATATATAACATATATTTTGTATGACTTTTTAAAAATTATGAAAAATGATTAAAAAATAAATTAAAAACTAATAATATATTAGAACTACCAGCGTGGAGTACATTCGTTTCCCCCCAAAACGAAAATAGATAACCCCGCTCGTTACCCTCAGAACCCACTTATCCAAAAGTCAAACACTCATCCCTATCTCTATTTCGTCTCTGGGTGCTCTCGGTGTCGCCGTCGTCTCTCTCTATCTATCACACTCTATCTCTCGCTCTTTCTCCCCCCTCTCTCCCTCTCTCACTCCCCCCCCCCTCTCTCTCCCTCCCTCCTCTCCCTCCCCCTCTCTCTCTCTCTCTCCCCCTCTCAGTCTCTCCCCCCGCTCTCTCTCTGAATCTAATCAACATTGAACTAACAGGTATTTGTCTCTCTCTCTCTCAGGATTCTGTGGATCTGTTTGCAATTAGGGTTTCGAAATTGGGGGAATCTTGTAAAAAGTTATATTTGGGCTTTGGAGCTGCTAGTAAGGTACTAGATGGTATACACTTGCTTAAGAATAAGATTACTAAATTAGGTATTTTTTTTATTTTTTGATGTTTTTAATTAGAGATTTTGATGTTGTTTATGTATGATTTTACCCTTTTTTTTTGCTTTGTATCTGCATGTTTGTTAAGTGTATTTTGAGGTGCATCTCTTTTGTGCTTAACACTTAATTACTACTTACGTGAATGAACTCTATTGTTATTTTTACTTGAAAATTGATAGAGCAATATAAGTTAACTGGGATTACAACAAAACCTTTTCTGTTGGTCTGATTGGAGAGAAAGAAACTTGGCAAATTTGTGTATGTAGGCATGTGGTTTGTTTTTTAAAACCCTTCAACTTTCAATTTGTTAAGTTGTAGACAACAACTATATAAATTTACCAAGTACCGTGCTTTTACATTTTCCACAAGTTAATCCTGCTTCTGTCACCGCCTTCATAGTTAAACACTTGAACTGCTAAACAGATGGTATAGACCCTAAATAGTTTGGTTGAGGAGATTGAAGTTCGTGGTTATATCTTAATGTGAAGTGAAGATATACTGGAGACCGAGGATTTCATTATTCTACAAGGACTGGCTCTCCTTAGGTTTCTTACAATGCTAACTGCTTGCATTATAATAATGAGAGGAAGGATTATAATAATGAGAGGAAGGATTTTATGCTTGATTAAAAAATATTAGAATACGATAATATTCGCCTCACTTACTTGCTTAAGTTTATTTGATCTGTAGCCTATAGGAATAATAAATTTATAGGGTGTCGTGGCCATTTGGTTCGGCTACCATCTGGTTTGATAGTTAATATTAATATGGTATGGTCTCAAACTAGTTAATATTTTACTACGTATATTGAACCGATATGTAGATTTAATTACTTTGGGGTTTATACTTTATAGGTGCAATCTTCGGAGGACCTAGGTTTTAGATATGGAACCTGATAGCGACTATCCAGATGGTGATGGTAACTGGATAGGACTTCCAAGATATAGTACAGAGTATATAAAGGGGATAAAATCGTTTATGGAAAACGCATTTCCCCTTTATTCAGTAGGGGATGAAATGAAGTGCCCCTGCAAAGATTGTAATGATCGCAAATGGCATCTTCGAGATGTAATATATGATCATCTCATATGCAGAGGGCCTTCTTTGTTATGTGTCCATTGGATTTGTAAGGTTTCACAAGTCCAAGTAAAAAATAGTGCCGATTTCAAGGATTATGACACTAGGACTGCTTTCGGAGATAATTTACAAGCGATGTTTGACTGCACGGGTAGAAGGTTTCAGAATGTAGAACAAGGACCAAATCCATCTGCTAGAAAGTTTTATCGCCTTGTCGAAGAGGGAAAACAACCATTATATCCGGGCTGCACAAATTTTTCTCGGTTGAGTTTTATGATTAGACTTTATCATTTAAAGTGTATTCATGGAATTACCGAGTCGGCCTTTGGAGATTTACTAGTACTTATAAAAGATGCATTTCCGGAAGCCAATGTGCCTTTATCCTTCAATGCTGCAAAGAACATCATCAAAGAATTAGGTCTTGATTATCAGAAAATACATGCATGTCCTAATAGTTGCGTGTTGTATTGGGGCAAAAATAAAGATAAACAAGTCTGTGATCATTGTGGGGTTTCAAGGTGGAATTTACAAGAAAAGAAAGGGTCTGCTGTTGTTAATGATCCAGAGAAGTTGATTAGCATGGTTCCAGCAAATGTGATGAGATACTTCCCTCTAATACCAAGGTTGCAAAGGATGTTCATGTGCAAAGAATTTTCGAAGCTCATGACATGGCATGCAACCGAACGGATAAAAGATGGGAAATTAAGGCATCCAGGAGACGCGGAAGCATGGAAGACAATGGATGCTAACTATCTTGATTTTTCGTCAGAAATTCGAAACATAAGACTAGGTGCAGCTGCTGATGGATTCTGTCCATATCGTACAAAAGCTAGTCATAGTACATGGCCAATTCTACTAGTAAACTATAATCTCCCACCTTGGCTTAGCATGAAACAAGAAAATTTGATTCTTTCAACGTTAATATCTGGTCCAGATTCTCCTTTGAACAGTATAGACGTATACATGCAGCCATTAATTGCCGAGTTGAGAGAACTATGGGATTCCGGTGTCGAGATATATGATGCCATGACTGATCAGAATTTTAATTTACGGGCAGCGGTGCTGTGGACTATAAATGATTTTCCAGGATACGCCATGATGTCGGGTTGGAGTACAAAGGGTAAATTATAGTGCCCGGTGTGTCATTATGAGACCTGTTCAGAATACTTGAAACATAGCAGGAAAATGTGCTATATGTATCATAGAAGGTTTTTTAATCCTTCACACAAATGGAGGTTTGACAAGAAAAAATTCAATGAGCAAATTGAATTGAGGCAGGGTCCGGAACCATTAACGGGAACTGATATTGATGAATTGTTGGTTAGGTTTAAAAACCAGTTTGGGGAAAAGATCAACAAAAAGAGAAAGCGTGACGATAACACCCCCTTTAAGAAGAAGTCGATTTTTTTTGATTTGCCGTACTGGAAGCATAATCAACTTCGACATAACCTCGATGTTATGCATATAGAAAAAAACATTTGCGATTCAATATTAGGTACTTTACTTAATATTGGTGGAAAGTCAAAAGATCATTTAGCTGCTCGGTTGGATTTACAAGAAATGGGGATTCGAAAGTCCCTTCATCCGGTGAAATCTGCTGATGGGAAAAAACTTGAAATTACCGCAGCAATCTTCAACCTGACAAATAAGGAGAAAGACCAATTTTTCAAGGTATTGAAGAATGTGAAACTTCCTTACGGATGTGCTTCTAATATCAGCCTTTATGTGAACACAAACGAGAGGCAGGTAACGGGGTATAAGAGTCATGACGCGCATTTTATACTCCATTACTTGTTACAATTCGCTGTGAAGAAATCTTTAAAAGCTGAGGTTGCAAAACCGTTGATCAAATTTAGCGCTTTCCTTAGAGGTCTATGGAGTAAGGTCATTCACTTAGATGATATCAAGAGGTTGCAAGAGGAAATTGTTGACATTCTTTGTGAATTTGAGATTATATTTCCTCCTGCATTCTTTGATATCATGGTGCACCTGCACGTTCATCTTTGTAGAGAAATTGAGTACGGTGGACCGGAGCACCTTCGATGCATGTATCCTATTGAGAGGTATCTTGGCAAGCTAAAAAATTATGTTCGTAACAGGAGCAAACCCGAAGGTTCAATTGAAGAAGGCTACCTAGCAGAGGAGTGTGTCACGTTCTGTTCAAGGTTTTTGGGCGGTGAACCGACTGATTTTGGAAGACAAATACCAAATGTGGAATATCATATTGGAACGAGAAGAAATAAGGAGGGAAAAATTATTCAGCTAAATGATACAGACTGGAAAGCATGTCACACGTACATTCTGTTCAATTGTGGTAATAAGGAAATCGAGGCACTGATCGAGTAAGTCCTTTATGGCTTACGTCATTTAGTGAATACTGTAAAATTTAAACATTTCCTCCTTAATTTATTTAAACTTGATTATTCATAGGGAACATCGGACTTTAGTGGATGGTGATGCAAATTCCAAAAGATACAGGAAAGAACAAACACACTCCGAAGATTTTTTGAAATGGTTGAAAAAAGTGGTGGAAAAGAAGGTCAATATTTCTGCTGATCTACATGTGCTTGCATTGGGCCCTAATCGAACAGCTACGAGGTTTAGTGGTTACGTGGTTAATGGATATCGTTTTCATACAAAGAGCCCAGATTCGAAATGCACAACACAAAACAGCGGTGTATTCCTTTCCGCATAAACTACTAGCTTTGCAATTTCAAAAGATGAAAACCCAATCGTCGGGGCTGTCAACTACTACGGATCAGTTGAGGAAATTATTAAAGTTGATTATTGGGGAGTTTTTCCGGTGGTTCTTTTCAAGTGCTGTTGGTACCAGGAAGAGAAGGACTCGTATGGTTTCACCAAAGTGAATTTTAAAAAGTTAGTCTGCAAATCAGAACCCTATGTGATGGCGTCACAAGTGTAGCAGATATTCTATGTTGAAGATCCGATTGAAAACATGGTGCACTATGTCATAAAAAAGTTACCGAGGGACTGGTGTGATGCCGAAGACCACACTATTGTTGATGATCAGATAGACCATAACCATCATGATATACATGATACTCAGACTGAAGATGGTGAATTTAGTTGGTTTAGGGATGATGTCCCTAAACGACAAATTCCTTTGTCACCTACTACAGCAAAAAAGCCTCGTGTTTAATATTTTATTTATGTGTTTTTAATTTCTTTTCAAGTCTTTGATCTGTTGTATGACATCTCCTGCGTCGAGATAGGTTTTTAAGTGTGTTTAGGGCAGTACGATTAACTTAAATATGAATTGTAATATTCAGTTTTTAAGTGTGTAATAAGTATTAAGTCTACCTTTACTCTTTTTATATTCTTGATTTCATTACTCTTTTTAGACATTTATAACTCTGTTACGTGTTTAGGGGAGTACATGTTAACTTTTATATGAATTGTAATAATCGATTTTTAGGTGTGTAATAAGTATTAAGTTTGCCTTTACTTTTTTTATATTCTTGCTTTCATTAGTTTTTTTAGATGTTTACAAATCTGTTACGTGTTTAGGGGAGTACATGTTAACTTTAATATGAATTGTGACTGATAATCTTCTTTCCATTTTGTGTAGGATGGCTGACAAAATGGTTAATATAAATTTGCACCATGGAGGTATCTTCAAGAAGACTACCTATTATGGGGGAAAGAGGTTCATAGTGAACAAAGTGGATTCTGCAGAACTCTCCTTCACTGTGGTTATAGAATATGTCGAGGAGCACCTTAAATTATCAGAAATTGGAGGAGTATATACCCAAGCTGTCGGTGGTTGGAAACTTTTGTCAAGGGATAAAGAACTGTTTGATATAATTAATGGACTTGGAAACCAAGATGATGTTGATTTGTATGTTGACACTGTTGTTGACCCTGAAGTGGATCCCGTAGATCATATGCAGCCGCACGTAATTATACGACCGAGGAAGAACATAATTCAAGGTATAAATGCTATATATAATAGTGCATTCTAGTTCTTTGGAAAAGACATGTATATGGTACATGTTTTACTACCCATATGATTCTAACCATTTTAAACCGCTTCCTTAACAGGCTCACCTAAAGAACAAGTGAAGCGTAAATTTACTTGAAGAAAGTGAGCACGAAAGTGATGATTCATCGAAGGTAATATAGAACTTATTATTTACTTGACATTTTAGTTGATTGTAATCTGATCTAATTTTAGTTTGATTATAAAAATGACTTGTTGGTAAGAATTATAGTCTGATCATAAAAAATGACTTGATTCTAATATGATCTAACTATAGTCTGATTATGTCAAGGAAATGAAAAAGATACCAGCTGGCCCCAGAACTCGTTCCTGAGCCAATGCTACCACTACTATGAACACGGAGACTGCATCTGCTCCAAAAATTTTAAAGCCGACGTGTAGTAAATTGTTAAAATAATGTGGTAATATTGCAAGTGGTTCAGCTGCGGCTTATATAGCACTGCGGGAACGTCAGAAGCAAAATATAGAAGCTGATCCAAGGATAGAGGATGTTGGTGAGTCGAGTTTACAAAATGCCTTTGAAACAGTTGAAAAAGGTAATAAATATGTACGCATTGATAAAAGGTGAAAAATGTAATAGATTATTAGAAATAATTAGTATAATAATACACTCACTTTCCCATTATGTTTTTTATATGTGGCCAGGTCCTAAAAAACTTAGAGGACGGACAAAAATGTTAAAAGTTCATGGGAGGAGTCCAACTGAAAAGCCTGTCATTACATTGAGTAAAAAGGGTCAACCGATTGGAGACAGGAAGGTCAGAGCTGAGCTAAGCAATTTTCTAGGGACGCTAGTTAAGCAACACGTGTCTTTAACTTATGTTAACTGGCATGTTGTTCCACAAGAATTGAAGAAGAAAATGTTGGAATATACTTTGGTAATCCCTTTATCTTAGTTTATATTAATATATGGGAAAAAAATATATCCATGATGCACTGAAATAATGCATTCTTATGTTTGACATATTATAGGATAGGTATGATATTCCTGCACATGGGGAAAAATATATAAATAAGACACTTAATACTCTTTGGAGAGTGCACAAGTCCCGTGTCAAGAAGGATCATTATACAGAGTATGACAGTGACGAGAAAAGGATTGAAAACAGGCCACGTGATATTCCACTTGAGGATTTTAAGGTTTTGTTGAAGTACTGGGCAGATGAAGGAGTGCAGGTTAGCATATTACTGACCGAGTATTTGCATTTATTTGCCTATATTTATTTTGCACCAAATTACAATTTCCGTTGAATACTTTTTATTATAGTCACTTGCCGTGGAAAATGCGGCTCGTCGGAACTCATATGTTGACCCCCACACTCTTGGTCGTAAAACTATTGCTGAAGTTAAAGAGAAACTGGTATGACATCATTTTAATTGTGCATAATTATTTGTTCAATTTCATTTTAGTTGTGCTAGACTATGTTGATTCTCTTGACAATCTTGTATTGCTAGAAACAAAAGGACCCCAATCTGGCCTCCCCGTCACGAGCTAGAGTTTACTTCAAAAGTCGTAGACACAAAAAAGGGCGCAAGTACAATTGTAAGTGCTTTTAGTCAAAAATAATAAACCTGAATCTGTTGCTTATTCCTACTTATTTTTTACGTTATTTTGTTGTTACTTAGTTTGTATCAGTTTAGGCGTTATTATTTATTTTATGCAAACGGCTTTGGTTTATCCCATATTCGAGTGATTGGTTTTTTTTATGTTGATCGGGTAATAAAAGTACTAATTTAAGGATTATCTTTAACTTGAGTAAAGTTGAATCTGTCAAATCCCCATGTACCATGTTATTGGGCTAAATGTTTTCAAGCTGGACATAAACCGTCTTATGGCTTGACTAGTAAAACCCGTGTTTCCGAGCCAAAAATATAAAGTAGCTAAATTTTATCGAGCATGGATGAGAAGTCGTCCATAAGCCACAGATTTTGTTAAAAGACTTTGCGTACCAGTTGTTATCTTTCAGTTTCTAGTCCCCTGACTTTATGAACAATCATAGCACAAAGGCATTTTTTGGGTCCATTGGCATTATCCTCACTCCGTAGTTATTGTTGCATTTGTATGGATGATGATGATGCGACAACTCACTTCTTGAGGTCGAATCAAATGTTTTCCCTCCAAATACCTTATCAACTCAAGAGAAAGTTAAAGTACTCACCATAAACCACACAAAATATCATCTAATAATTATGCATGGCATATAATATGTGATGGTACAAAAGTAATACTTATCTTAAGTTTATGTCGAATAATCGCTTGTACATGCACATGTTTGATTTAGCCCGGTTGTGCTCAAGTAATTATATAATTTCTATGTGCTAGAGTTATTGTAAATGTCCCTAGCTCAGCATAATTTTTCCATGATGCTTGTACATTGATACACGTGCAATGTTATTGAAAGACTATTGAATGCAATGTTATTTGCTGCTTGCACATAACAAGCATCGGATCACTTTGTGATTTTTTCAGTAACTAAATTTCTTGTATGATTTAATGCCTGCAATCCTTTTGACCGTATGCTAGTCAATATGGTTTGCATATGTTTTTTTTTCTTAAATTAATAACTAGTGCCTCTGATTACGACCCAGCATCTCTGATTATCTGCTACATCTCAATGTTTTTACTGATTACGTTCCAGTTTCAAGTTATCTTTGCTTCAGACGATGCGTGGTTCAAATTAGCCAACTTTATCTTATATATTCAACTTATCTTTCATCAGTGATATACAATTACATGTTAACTCAATTATGTAAATTTCACTTATAGGAAACAATTGATAAGGTGCTGAAAGAAGGAGGTGATGCAGATGCGGTGCTTCCCGGTGGCAAACATGGACCAGACTGGTTGGTGGGAAGGAAAGGCTCAGTGCTTGCCTTAGAAAATGCTCCTGCTATTACTCAACCTTCCGTTGATGAGTTGACTGCAAAGATAACTCGAGAATTGGAGAGCCCAATGGAGGCCAAAGTGAACAGAAAGGTCCAGGAGAACATGACTTGGTACTTGAAGAAATTAGGAGAGGTGAATCCTACTCTCAAGTTTGATATTGGAGACTTTTGTGCAACCTTCTCAAGTGATCAAGACGAGACTAGCACTCCAATCACACAAACTACAGGGGGCGCCACTTCTTAGCTCTGTTATCAAATTTGTGGTTTATCATACATTATTACTTTTGTGCGCTTATGCGCTTATGTTATTTGGTTATGTTATCTACTTTTACTATCGAATTTGGGATTGAATTGTTTTGGAGTTTGTTGGCGTAGTTTGGAGGTTTGGTTGTAGTAGTATGGAGATGGCTTTTGGTTTATTTTGTAGTTTGGAATTAATGTAGTGGATCTTGTTGTGTTGGCTGGGAATATTATTAATGCAGAGCCTACATTTCAAAATTTCAAAAATTTACCGTTACGTTTGCTTATTGTAGTGTTGCATTTGTTAATATATAGTGTTACAATAAATAGAAAATAATGTTACAACAGATAAAAATGGTGTTACAATAGGGTATGTGGGCCCCCTATAAAATATTTACCAAGTCAAATGTAACACTTAATATGTGTTACAACTGCCCAGTATAGTGTTACAATAGAGGCTGGTGACGTGTACACAGTGTGCCACGTGGCGCCACATGTGTTGCCACGTGGCCACGTGGTGCCACGTAATGCCACGTATGCACATGGTGCCACGTCTGAAAAAATTGAACTGAGCTATTGTAACACTCAAAATGTGTTACAATTGGGCCCATGGTGTTACAATAGGTGCCTATTGTAATACTTTTGCTACTGTTACAATAGAGATGAAAAGCATTACATTAGGGTATCTATTGTAATGCTAGTAAACGTAAGGCCTCCTGGTGTTACAATAGATCTAATGTAACGTTTTTCGAGCCTATTGTAACATCAGAGAGGCGTTACATATGCCCATCTATGGCGTAGTGTTTTCTTCATCTTTAATATCTTCAATAGTAGCTCCTTCTTCATTTTCTTCAATAAATAACTTAGCAGCCAATTCCTCTTCAATCATTGAATTTTCAGTGAATAATAAACTCTTGGTGTTGGAAGTTGACTTTGACTTGGAAGACTTGCTAAATTTCAGACTTTGATCAGCTCTTGATATCTTCTTCTCTTTGCCCTATGCTCCTGCTCCTCCATCTTCAGTATCTTCATCTTCTTTAGTTAGGGTTTGAGATTGCTTGCATTTAGACTTAGCAACTCTCTCCCCATTTTTGACATCATCAGGCATGAGAATAAATGTGATTAACTCCAGAGAGGTAGTAATAGAATCAATCTTTAAAGACATGGCATTTTGATTTTCTTCAACTTTGCTCAGCCTGTGAGACAAAGTTTCTTGATTCTGGGAAAGATATTGAAACTTGTTTTTGCTATTGAGTTTAAGCATATCATCTCCTCTAATAACTTCTCCTCGAACATCAGAAATGGCCTTTTGACAATGATCAAATCAAGAATTGAGAGTCTTCACTTGGACAACAGTAGCCTTGAGACATGATAGAATCTCTGGATTTGTGATTGTTCTGGATGTTCTCTTGACAAATTCAGCTGCTCTTGCAACAGGAAAGATGCAAGTTTCTTTGTACCAGTCAGCTGAAAATTGTTCAAAGTGGTCTTCTTCAGCATCTACTTGATTTAAAGGGCTAGCAAAATCATTAACTTTAGCAGAGGTCTGTACTGTAAACTCTGAGAAGAGCTTGACTTAGTACTCCCTTCAGTTTCAATTTCAGTTTCAGCTTCAATATGGTCAGTTGATTCAGGAATTGGAAGAGACTCATCAACAGTTTCTGCAACAGTGTCTGCAGTACGTTCAACATTCTCTGCAACAGGCTCTACAACATCCTCTACAGGTTGTACAATAGGCTCAGAGATTGTCTCCATGGGTGGTTGATCAATTTCTTCACCCAGTTCGATAGATTGATGAGCATCAGAGATTAACTCAGTGTGAGAAGCCACTGTTTCTTCAAGTACCACAGTGGTTTGATTTACTGCATCAGTTTATTCAGAGAAAACAGCAGGTGAAGAGATTGGAATGTCCATGTTCTCAGAGAATGGGAACAATGTCTCAAGAATTTCATCCATTATAGCATCAGCATTACCATCTCTGTCTATCTCAACAGCAGGTATTTCCTTGGAAATATCCTCTAGAGCTTCAAAATTCAATTCCTCATCAGATTCTTCAATAATTAGTCTCCTCCTTTTAACTGGAGGATTCACTTCTGTTCTCTCTTCTTCTGAGATAGAATCATCTAGAGTAGATGGAGATTGAGGTCTGTTAGCCCTTTCCTTTCTAGCTCTCTTTGGCTTAGAAGCTTCAGCAGTCCTATGCTTTCTTGGTGGCCTTATAGCCCGGCTTTTCTTTGGCTTTCTTGGTTTGGATTGTGGTTGGGGTTGAGGTTGTGATTCAGGTTGAGAAGTAGTAGAAATGGTGGGTGGAGATGTGGGTTTAGAAGTTGGTTCAGTGTTTATGGTTATGTGAGGTTCAGTGTTTGTGGGTTGAAGAGGTTCAGTGTTTGTGGGTTGAGGAGGTGACTGTGGAGGTTCAAGTATAGGTTCAGGTTCTAGTACTTGTGGTTCATGTGGTTGATTGAGAAAGTTTCTGAGGGCAAGTGGATAGATAAACTCTGGAACTTGATCCTTGTTGACATCTTTGTTTGTCAAGTCAGAGAACATTCTCTTATGGACTTGAAAGGGTTGTATAACATCCTCATCAGAAATTACCAAATTAGGCAAACAAGCAGAGAATAAACATTGACAAAAACGTGAGAAATAAACAGTTGTATTAGACTCTGCTAGTTTTTCACCTAAATTCATAAGAAATAAACTACCAAAATCAAAGTTACTCCCATTAAGAAGAGAATACCCGATTTGAAGACTATTAGTGGGAATTGCATCCAAGTTGGTGACTTTCTTTCCAAATGCTCGAGTGATGCAGTCAAAGAAAAAGCTCCACTCCTTCCTGAGCCCTGGCCTTTTAACATTTCCAAGCTTATCCAAAGGGCCAGAAAACCGCAGTTGCTGTAACATTTCTTTCAATTCATTCTCACCAGCCACAGCGTATGAAGTGTGAGTATCAAAATCCATAACATCTCGAACAGTTGTCGGAGTGATTATAAACTCTTGATCTTCATGAGTAAATACAATGGATGGAGTCCCATTCTCTCCACCATCATCATAAACAGAGTTTCTCCAGAAAGTAGAGATTTGTGTGGCAGAGAGTTTTTCTGTTGAACAAAAGCTTGACCAATTTCAGAATCTCTTAAGAAGTTCTGAATCAAATGAAATGATTCTGGGGCTTTATCAGTGTTTAATATTGCTGCATAGTTATTAGGAACAAAAGATAATCCCTGAGCCACAAAAGTCTTGGTTTCCATTAGAACAGTTTAGAGATTGTGAGAAAAGAGAGTGTGTGGAAAAGTGTTTGTGAAAATGCTTAAGAGAAAATAACAGAGAAATTGTGTGTAATGTTGTGTGTTCGTGGGTGTAAAAGTGAAAAAGTGAATAATGAAATGAGTTTGATTAGATCTGTAATTGAAAATTAAAAACCCAATCGTTTTAGACATTAAACACGCAACCAATTTCTTGTTAAGTGTGTGAGTGGGACACGTGTCACGTAAATAGTGGAACAGTTATTTACACGCGCAGTAATAATGCCTATTATTACTGCCATTCTCTCTCCTCTTACCAAGATGCTTTTACTGTCTGACACCATTAAACAGTTGGCACGTATCACATGCAAATTTCAAAAAACTCTTTGTACTCCAAGTATACGCTCTAACTGAAATAAAATATTACCTTAGAGTACTTAACAGAATCCAACAGTGTTTATGAATTCTCCAACTTTATTACTGTTATCCTTTCAAACACTGCACAGTTGTGAATATGAATGTGTGTGTAGCAGAGTTTACTAAATCAGTATTTAGAGCATCTAGTATTTCATAAAATCCATAAAATAAATCAGTAAACACTGGATGCACAAACTCTCATAGTAAACACTGAATATATGATGAATGCTAAACTCTGTAGTAAACGATTTACATACAGTAATATTTAATTAATCTATAACCCCCTAATTTTATTTTATTTTTATTTTTTTTGGTTTTCTCCAGTAATCAGAGGTTGGAACTAGTCACCAAAAATCCTAAAATTTTAGCCCTTATCAATTTGATAAGTTCTTGGATCTTCCTAGTCTTTGACTAGTCACCAAAAATTAGAGAATTTTAGCCCTTACTATATACCAGTAAGTTCCTGGGTCGTCCTAGTTACAAACATGATCTCAAAGGAGTTCTAACAGTCTATATATATAAGCTTGGGGGTTATTCTAATAACAGAATCTAATTTAACAGTGTATAACTAACAGAGTTTAGAGCTCATCAACATCAGAAATTATTTATGAGAGGCAATGCACATAGTATTTACAGACTCAGAGTTTAGGATAAATAAACTAAGAGATGCTATAAATATGGAACAGTATCATGCTATGTTAACTTTATGCACAGTTTAAGATTAGATCACAGATAACTTAGAAGGATTCATGACTAATTACTGAGAATAATGTTTCATACATGTATCTTCATCGGTGTTTATGTTCAGAAAGAAACATTATCAGAGTTTCTCAGAGTTTATCCAACAGTCAACAGTGTATGACTTAAAGAGCATGCTAAAAGAGTTTAACGGTCATTGAGCAGAGTTTGCATACCAGAGTTTAACATACCACAGAAATATGAGCAACACAATACATAAGTAGAGTTTTGAGTCTAACCAATATCTCTAGTCAAAGCCAGAGACCATCCCTAGTTCATTTACCAGCCTTGTAAATACAGCTTCACTCAATGGCTTGGTGAAGATATCTGCAAGCTGTTGTTCTGTAGACACAAAATGAAGCTCAATATTCCCTTCCTCTACATGTTCTCTGATAAAATGGTACCTTATGCTGATGTGCTTGGTCATTGAATGCTGTACTGGATTACCTGTCATAGCAATAGCACTTTGATTATCACAGTAAATAGGTATTTTACTGTACCTCAATCCATAATCCAGTAATTGATTCTTCATCCACAAAATCTGTGCACAATAGCTACCAGCAGCAATATACTCTGCTTCAGCTGTAGATGTAGAGATTGATTTCTATTTCTTGTTGTACCATGAAACAAGTCTATCACCAAGAAATTGAGAACTTCCACTGGTACTTTTTCTGTCTATCTTACAGCCTGCAAAGTCTGCATCAGAGTAACCAAGTAGCTTGAAGTCTGATTCTCTTGGATACCACAATCCTAAAGTTATGGTTCCCTTAAGATATTTGAAAATTCTCTTCACAGCTGTTAGATGTGGTTTTCTTGGATCTGCCTGAAATCTTGCACAAAGACATGTTGCATACATGATGTCAGGTCTGCTAGCTGTTAGATAAAGAAGAGACCCAATCATCCCTCTATAGCTTGTCATATCCACTGGTGAACCTGTGTCTTTGTCCAACTTAGTTGCTGTTGCCATGGGAGTTGTTGCAGATGAGCAGTCAAGCATGCCAAATTTCTTGTGAAGATTTCTGGTATATTTTGCTTGATTGATAAAGATTCCATCATCTATTTGCTTCACCTGTAGCCCTAGAAAATAACCGAGCTCTCCCATCATGCTCATTTGATACGTGGACTGCATGAGCTTGGCAAACTTCTTACAGAGTTTATCATTAGTAGATCCAAAGATTATGTCATCTACATATATTTGAACTAATAACAGATCACTACCAAGATTGAAATAGAACAAGGTTTTATCAATTGTACCTCTGTTGAACCCACTTTCTAAAAGAAATTGAGCCAGAGTTTCATACCATGCTCTTGGTGTCTGCTTAAGTCCATAGAGTGCCTTGTCAAGCCTGTAGACATAATCTGGATACTTGGGATCTCAAATCCTGGTGGTTGTTCAACAAACACTTCTTCTTCAAGTTTTCCATTCAGAAAAGCACTTTTCACATCCATCTGAAAAACCTTGAATTTCTTGTGAGAAGCATATGCTAGAAAGATTCTTATTGCCTCCAACCTTGCAACTGGAGCAAAAGTTTCATCATAGTCTATGCCTTCTTGCTCTGAATAGCCTTTGGCCACAAGTCTGGCCTTGTTTCTTGTAACAACCCCATCACTGTCAGTTTTGTTTCTGAAAACCCATCTAGTACCAACAACAAATCTATTCTTCGGTCTAGGTACAAGGGTCCATACTTCATTTCTCTCAAATTCATTTAACTCCTCTTGCATTGTTGTTATCCAGTCAGCATCTTGAAGAGCTTCCTCCACTTTCTTTGGTTCAGATTTGGACAGAAATGCATGAAACAGACATTCATTTGTTATAGCACTTCTTGTCCTAACTTTTGCATCTGGATCTCCAATTATTAAATCAGCTGTATGTGATTTTGTCCATTTCCTAGCTGAAGGTAAATGACTTCTGTCAACAGTTGATCCTCCCCCTTGATCAATGTTCTCCTTATTATCTTGATGCCTTTCTTCATTCTCTGAGGCTCCCCCTGAATTTGATTGCTCAGAGTTTGAACTGTCAGACTTTGGACTTTCAGAGTTTGAGTCATCAGAGTTTGAGTTTGATCCAGATTTTTCAGTTGACTCACTATCAGAATTTGAGTCATCACTATGATCATGCTCCCCCTCAATTGGTTCTCCTCTTTGTTCTGACTGTACTATTTCTTCTGTGTGTACCAGTAGAGGTTCAGAGTTTGCATCAACAGAGTTTGTTGGACTGGTTTCATCAGAGTTTATTTCATCAGAGATTAGATCTTCATTTTTGAAATGCAACTGATCATGTTCATCAACATCTTCAAGTCCAGTGATTTTCTTGTCATCAAATGACACATGAATAGATTCCATAATCACCTTTGTTCTCAGATTATAAACTCTGAATGCCTTGGTTGACATTGGATAGCCAACAAAAATTCCTTCATCTGCTTTCAACTCAAATTTAGTCAACTATTCAGGATGATTTTTCAACACAAAGCATTTGCACCCAAAAATATGAAAATATTTCAGGTTTGGCTTCTTTTCCCTCACCATCTCATATGGTGTTTTTCCATGCTTGTTGATCAGTGTTGCATTTTGAGTAAAACAGGCAGTTTGAACTTCTTCTGCCCAGAAATAAGTTGGCAATTTTTCTTCATCAAGCATAGTTCTGGCAGCTTCTATCAAGGTTCTGTTCTTCCTCTCAACTACACCATTTTGCTGTGGTGTACCAGGTGCAGAAAACTCTTGCTTCAATCCTCTGTTCTTGCAAAATTCTTTCATTGTTGCATTTCTGAATTCAGTTCCATTATCACTTCTGATTATTTTGACTTTGTGTTTTGATCCTTTGTCCAGTAGCTTTACATGCTCCATCAGAGTTAATGCAGTTTCATCCTTCTTTGCAAGAAAATACACCCAAGTGTATCTGGTATATTCATCAACAATGACTAGAGCATATTTCTTCCTTCCAATTGACAAGACATTCACTAGTCCAAAAAGATCAACATGTAAAAGATGATATGGATCAACAATTGAAGATTCAGACTTGCTCTTGAAAGAAGTCTTCCTCTGTTTATCCTTTTGACATGAATCACACAGACCATCAACATTTAACAAAGACTTTGGAAGTCCTATAACAAGATCCGTTATTATCAGCTCATTGATGTTGTTCAAATTCAAATGAGAGAGTTTCTTATGCCACTTCCAACTCTCTTCATTGGACATTCTTGTTGACAGGCACATAGTTTTTCCATCAGAGCTTGTCAGTAAGCTTGCTTCATAGATATTGTTCCGCCTTTGTCCAACTAAAACAACTTTCCCTGTGGTTTTGCTGATAACCTCACAGTATTCAGGTTGAAAATCTACATGAAAACCTCTGTCACAGATTTGACTCACAGATAGCAGATCATGCTTGAGTCCTGGAACCAGAGCTACATTTGTGATGATGACACTTCCAATATTAATATTGCCATATCCCAGAGTATGTCCTATGTTGCCATCTCCATAGGAAACTTTTAGGCCAATCACAAACAATTATTGAGGATTAGATTTAAGGATCCAGACTTGCATGGATCCTTTGGCTTTCTTAATTTTGTTAGCTTTAGCAGCGGACTTTACACTATCAGAGTTTATGCTAACTTTATCAGAGTTTACACTTGCAGAATTAACTCTAACCCATTTCAGATTAGGTTTCAGTTCATAGTAATTATGATAAATAGCATGATAATTTCTGCAAGTATAAATAGAATGCCAAATGCTTCCACAGTGTTTGCATAAAGTCTGTGGCCTAGTTCTAACATTATCTTTAATTACTTCAGACTTGGAAGGTAAAGAATTAATGTCTTTGTTCTTCCTGCAAAAACTAGCAAGATGGTTAGTGCTACCACAATTATGACATGTCTTTCTTGGAGCTAAAGTAGCAAGCATTGGATAATTACCTTGAGTGATGCCTACTTTACCATTTCTGTTCTTTCTAGACACTTTCTGTTTCTTAACAGATTTTAACTCCTTAAGCTTATGCTTAAGTTGTTTATCTGTCATTAAACCAATATTAACCTATTTAACACTAGTTTTTACTGGTTCTTTCTTAACAGGTTCTTTTCCACCTTCAAACCTAGGTTCACTTATTCCATTAACAAATGTTCCAAATTTCTTAGGTGGAAGAGGTGGTCTAATCTTGACTGTATTCTGAAACCTAAGTCCATCTTCCTCATAATAACCTAGACCTACAGTGTCAGATTAAAAAACTTCTTGAGTGGCTTTTCCTGAGTGAGTCCATGTTTTAATAATATGATTTGCCTTTTCCAATTCAGATTCTAGTTGTTTATACTTAACAACTCTTGTTCAAGATAGACAGCATCATCTCTCTCCTTTTGAACTTGCTGCATTTTAGCAAGTTTCTCTTCTACAACTTTATTTCTCTCTTTGAGTTCAGAATTCTCAGTTTTGATTCTCTCATTCTCTAAAGTCTGATCCCTATAACTGATATGCAAAGCCTTAAGATATATTCTTAATTCAGTTATATCATCAGTATTATAAGCATAGGTAGTTAGAGGTACCTTGTTTTCAAAATCTTCAGCTTCATCAACAGTAGTAGCCATGAGAGCATAGTTCACATCCTCATCTGAGTCAGAGGTGTCTGCCCAATCTCTGCCTTTAGTGAAGAGTGCCTTCTCAGTTTTACCCTTCTTGCACTGAGGAGCATAATGACCCATCTCCTTACACTTGTAGCATTGAATCTCAGACTTGTCTCTTTTCCCAGATTTGCTATCCTTTCTCTCAGATTTGCTGAAATTCTTCCTGTCAAACTTTGAATCATTCTTGGAGAATCTCTTCCCTTTCTTGAATTTCTTGAATCCCATCTTCTTGAAGGTCTTTACCATCAAGGCAACCATTTGCATCATTTCCTCATCATCTTCAGAATCAGATGATCCATCTGTATTTGAGTCAACATCAGAGTTTGATGACTCACTTTCAGAATGAATGACCAAAGCTTTTCCTTTTGCCTTCTTCCTTGATGCTTCCTTCTTTGAGGGTCTTTCCTCAACTCTTAGAGCAACAGATTTTGACTTTC
Organism: Saposhnikovia divaricata; assembly: GCA_036435485.1. Lineage (NCBI taxonomy): Eukaryota > Viridiplantae > Streptophyta > Magnoliopsida > Apiales > Apiaceae > Saposhnikovia > Saposhnikovia divaricata. The sequence goes on from CM071595.1 coordinate 38,371,000, forward strand.
TGCCTGATCTTCTGCTTCTCTTTTCCATTTCTAGTTCATGAGTCTTGAGCAACCCATAGATCTCATCAATATCAGTATCAGCCAGATCATAGTTGTCTCTAATAGTGGTTGCCTTAACATCCCATTTTTCAGGTAGAGAAAGAAGAAACTTGAGATTTGAATCTTCTAGATCATATTCTTTATTAACCAGTGACAGATCATTAAGTAGCTTACAGAATCTATCAAAGGTTTCTGTCATTGATTCTTTAGATTTAGCCTCAAAGTGTTCATACTCCTGTGTGAGTATGTTCCTTCTATTCTTCTTGATTGCTGCAGTTCCCTGACATCTAACCTCTAGAGCATCCCAGATTTCTTTTGCAGTTTTACAATTGATCACTTTGTTAGACATAACATTATCCAATGAACTATGAAGCAGATGTCTAACCTTTGCATCCTTACCAATGGATGAAATGTCCTCAGGAGTCAAATCTTTCTTCTCCTTTGGAATAGATTTAGGTTCCTGTCCAGCAGCAACAACAGATAATTTTGTAGGCTTATGAGGGCCTTCATAAATTCTGTCAAGATATTCTGGATCTGTAGCCTCCAGAAACATAGCCATTTTCACCTTCCAGGTTGAGTATTCTGCTGGCTTAAGAATAGGAACCCTGATTGTTTCATATCGACTCACAGTTGCAGGTTGAGCCTTCTCAGCACTAGAGCCTGATGTTGGAGGAGGAATTTCTGCCATTGATTATAGTTGTGTGTGTGTGGATCTTAAACTATATTAAATTAACAGATTAAGCTCTGATCCCAATTGTTAGGCCGAATACACACTTATAATCAACTAAGTATGAGAGAATAACAATAAGTTCTTCAAAAGCTTTAAAAACTGTTTGAAATTAACTTCTCTCTCAGTGATGTAAAATATCACAGAGAGCTGCTTAGGTTACAATGAAAGATATTGTATTACACGATCGATACCCTTCTAGGGTTAACCTAACTGTATTTATAAAGATATATAGCTACGTACAATCGATAATTGATTCGCCTATAAATCAGCTATACAAATGTTATCAATTATGATTGCTACACATCTCCTAAGTCAACTCAATCTCTTTAACAGCTATCCAATATGTAAAGATATTGCTTCCATAATTATCTTCAATTAATCTTTAATCACTGTTGACTGGAGACGCGCTTCCTCTAGACAGAGTTGAACTAAACTCTATCGAGCTTCCATTGTCAGCGTATAACAAACTCTGTCTAACTTCCAGCTGTCAGAGTTTTACTAAACTCTGACTGCTTCCTGTTTCAAGTTAAACACTTTTTTTCCCTGTAAAACTTAAACACTGATATTAACCACATCAATTATATTTAACACATAGCAACCAAGTTGCGAGTGAAAAGGATAAATTATGATCGGGAAGTCAACAAGATAAATAACATTGCTCAAGTTGGTTCCCCTATAATATGGAATTTTGAGCGAACATTTAAATCCTTTTAAGATAGATTTAAATGAAAAATAAAGAGTTGGGAACCTTTCCTTGATAAAATAGTCGTAAAAAGACTCCGAAATATTTTACATAATATTTGGAGGTGAAAGATAATCTCCGAATAATATAAATCATTTTAAAAAGAATTAAATAAATACTCCAAGAATATTTATTTACTCAATAATAATTACGGAATATTATTAACTCATAATATTGCTCGTAAGTAATCCTCGGATGAATATATGGAATTATTTACTAAATAAATCCCTCCTCAAATGAATATTCGAAATAATATTCATTAAATAATTAAACACCAATAAATATTTAAAATAATATTCAATAAATAAGTCAAACCTTAAATGAATATTTGAAAATGATATTCATTTAATAAATAATCTTCTAAACGAATATCCAAATAATATTCATTTAGTAATCAAAACTTTAAAGGAATAATCGAAATAATATCCCTTAAGTAAATAGAACTTCCAATGAATATTTTAAAATAATAGTCATTAAGTACATAAACCTTAAATGAATATTCAAAAGTAATATTCATTTAATAAATAACATTCTAATGAATATCAAAATAATATTCATTAAATAATCAACTCTAAATGAATATTCGAAACTAACATTCATTTAATATCTCTCGACTGAGATAATACTCGAATAACATTCCACGAAAGATTTCCAAGTTATTGATACTTTATGGAAATATAAATAACGTTTAATAATAGCATTCCTCAGATAAATAATAATCTGTCGTTGGAATCCCTCCGGGTTTCCACGACTATCTATATCTCAAAATACCGACTTCCGGTCTATATTTAAGAATGAATATCATATGCCCTTCGCTAAGGGTCTTATCAAAATAATCCGGCTTATAACTGATAATTCGTATCTAGTCTATAAGCCAATATCAATTCAGGGAACAGGCATCATAATATAATTTGACAATAGGCATGCATGTTATGGCATATGTAAAATAGCAATCACGTATATATATTATCACGACAATAGGTTCAATGTTTTGAACACTTGCCTCGTAATCAGGTGTGGGTGGAGATAGCGTGTCCTGGGTTTGCTCGATGATCTATAAACAATCAGAACATTCGAGATTAACCACTTAACACGTTTTAAGAGTCTAAGTATAAACTTCACTTAAGTCGAAACACGTTTTCGAATTATCCCGTTATACACTTTTTAGTGTAACTCTTTTTATTACTGATACGATCTGACATTTGTTCGTTATTACGACATGTCATCATACCCACACTCGGTATATACTTAAGTCGTATAAGTTCTAAAGTCGATCGATTATGAACCGATATTATACTTCCAGTTTTATCTTTCGTTTTCTAAGTGTTTTACCAAAGTTATAACCAAACGGGTTTTTAGGGGTTCGTTCGCGTTTAACTTCGATTCCAACATTTTTATAAAATCGGAAAATGATCCGTTTGATATGTGGTTTTCTTTCATACCTTCCTTATGACCCCTAGTATTTATTTACCAAGATTCGCCGCTGAGTAACATGCTTTACGAGGGTTCAATTGAAGTTACGAACTTTTACTTACGGTTTCGAACCAATTTTAGTAATTTGACCATAACTCCTAAACCGTAAGTCGGAATGTTTCGATTCTTTCGCCAAAACGATCTATGGCTCGATATCTACAAGGGCATGTCATTTATTCATCAAGGCCAGAAACTCATCCTAACTGTTATGCACGGTTTTCTTGAGGTTAACGAAAATCGGGCATTACGACGGCTATAAATCGGACGTTTCCAAATTGTTACAACAATCACTAAGCCACACCGGGCATACATACATCTTATACACATGATTCTCATCTCAACAAGTCCAGAAATATCATACTTCACCATCATATTCATTATATCTCTTAGATCAATAAAGCTAATTACATAATCATGCTTATAATACACCATTTCATAACTAATCTCAAAATCATCCAATAATCATCAAAACTTAAACTAAAAGATAGGGTTTCTTGAGATTATTACCTTCCTTGGAGTATGTACTAGCCTTAATAAGCTTGATCTAGTCCTTGTATAGCCTTAACAAAGCTTGGATCAACCAAAGAAAACAAGAAATCAAAGATTAGTTCTTGGAAGTTACTATTCACCCTAAACTTGTAAAAATCATAGAAAATTGAAAAATAAGAATTTAGCTCTCAAATTTTTACCACATCTTGGGCTCTTCATAAGATTTGTTTTGAGTCCTAGATCATCAGATATGAAGCTTCCTAGCTAGGGTTTTGAGCCCTCTTTTTCTGTTGGACAGAAACTGGGCAGATTTGTTTCCCCAACTTTGAGCATGGATTTGACTAGGCTATACTAATTTGTTGGCCATGAAATTTTGAGCGAATATTACCCATGGAGTGGAGAGGCTGTGATCAAAATTTGGTGATTTTATCATGGATAGAAATGGAGATATGAATTTTATTCTTTGAGGGTGTTCTGCTGGGCAGTTTGAACAAACTCGAGAGAATGGAGTTTTTGATCTTTGGTTGCTTGGTTCTCTTGCATAATACACCTCATCTTGATAATATCTAGCTAAAGTAGCTTTTTTAAAGGTGGTGTGGTCATGCATGATGCAATCCAAGAGACATGTGTTGTGTTTTGGATGGTTATAAGCTAACTAAGTGGTTTGCTTTCTAAGTACTAGTTTTCTTGCTAAGTATCCTAGTTACTTGAGTCCACTTGATTGCTAGATCTTTTCTAGTAGCTTATGCATGACTCTTGCTTCCTTTGCTTGTTTCTTTTGTCCGGGTATTGCTCGTTTCGATTGATCGTTCGTAGGAATATCTCACAGATTTCTAATTAGGGTTTACCGGAAATCTTTTTAGTATTAATACTATCGTTCTCCATCTTTCTTACTAACTTTCGAATTCAAATTCCTTAAATCCTTTCGTTAAATCCTTAAGTCTATCAGTGTCCAGGGAACTCTCGGAGAAAATAAAAGTACGATTTTTCAGAATCCGACAGCTTTTACATACACTTATGTTCCCCTGGATCACTAATACCAACTCGGAAATCCGTTCCGAATACTTCTATATAGTGTCATCTCATAATATTCTCACTTCCACCAAAAACACTATTCATTCTTTATTCTTCCGTTATTCCCTATATTTATGACAGTGTCCATGTTCTTTCTCGGGCGTTCCTTAACCCTTTCACGGAATCACTGGACTAATCGTTATTGATCTGGATGACATAAGAATATTCTCCTGCTTGGAATTGCCATATCTTATTCCCCTAGGATATAGATTATTCTTACCTAAGTTGTCAACCATTAGCATTCTTCATGACGTATATGTATTTGAATCCATATCCATTCCATTCATTCATTATCTCAATCGTTACATCGTAGTCGTAATCACTATTCACCATTACCTCAGTATATAATAAAAAGTTTTAATTATATCCAAAATTTGGGGTTCTTACAGACACAGCCATTAAAGCAAGAAGCTCACGAACCCTAGCATTAAATACATACAAACCCTTGTTTTTATTCAACAACATTTGGCACCGTCTATGGGACGACGACATCAACCATGGTTCAAACACGAAAAACAACATCAACCTCGACTGAGGCCATACCCCTTACCTCTGCTCCACCTGCCACTTCTAATCCGCCTATCACTACTGAAGAAGGACAATTACCCCCATCAACAGGGGCGATCATTCAACCTCTAGTCTCTCAACCCCCAAGGACGATTCCCATGTTGAGGGAACTCTACTGGTGGACGTCCATCAAAGCCAAGAATCTAAGCCTCTTCAAATGGTGGTTTCTCCTCTTGATAACGTTAATCGCACGTTACCCCCAGGGTACGGATCCATACTACGGATCTCCCCGCAAATACCATCCCGAAGTATGGTTTGCCTAACTACCCTCCTGCTACTCGAGGCGTTGGAACAAGTGGTCATGCATGCTTTGCTAATTGGAGAGCCTCCTTATAATAGGGGGTTGGGCCGAGATCAAGAATATGATGACTACTCTGGCCCCTTTACTGACGACTCGTCATCTGAGGACGATGATCATGAAGAAGCCCCGAGGAGGCGACGCACTAGCAGAGAACCTCGAAGGAGGACAAAAATTATCCATGATGGACCCCCTTTGATAACTGATGAGAGGATAAGTGCTCATGAAGCCGAGATCTTAAAGTTGAAGGACGACATGGCAAGAGAGCAGGCGAGACAAAATCAAAATCAACCTCCTCCGACTGCAAGAGGGATTCCCCTTATTGATTTGGAAAGGTCTTCAAGGAGGCAAAGAAGGGCTGATGCCCCTACTGGAAGAACAACAAGGGTGGAAACCCCCAAGGGAAACCCCAAAGATCTAATGCCTCTTGGAGATCCTAATGATCCCACACCCCCGTTTACTGAGGAGGTGATGAATGCTCATATTTCCAGGAAGTTCAAGATGCAAACAATTAAGGCTTATAATGGAACGTGTGATCCTGCAAATCACGTCAGGACATTCTCAAACGCACTGCTGTTGCAGCCTGCAAGTGATGCTCTAAAGTGCAGAGCATTTCCTCAAACCCTGTCGGGCATGGCTCAAAGATGGTATAGCCGATTACCTGCAAATTTGATTTGCTCCTTTAAGGAGTTGAGTGTCGCTTTTGTCAGCCAATTCATTAGCGGAAGAACTCATGAGAAAAGCTCTACATCTCTTATGTATCTGGTACAAGGAAAGAATGAAAATCTGAGAGACTACCTCAAGTGATTCACCAAGGAGACTCTAAATATCACCGACTTGGACAATAAGGTGGCCATGGTAACCCTGGAGCACGGAACTACTGACCCCTTCTTTAAAAGGTAGTTGGGAAAGCATCGCTTTGAGAACATGGCCGAGCTCCAATGAAGGGCTGATAAGTATATTAAAGCTGAGGATAGCATGAAGAAAGAGGCCACAGTAGGTAATGACAACGACTCTAGGAAGCGAAAGCAAGAGCAGGAGTATGATGCTAGGGACAAGTATCCCAGAACTAGCGAGGACTCTTACTCTGCCCCTAATAAGAACCAAGGACCAAGGTTCACTGAGTTTGCAAGATTGAATACTCCTAGGAGTCGAATCTTGTTGGACTTTGAGAAGGATAAGGATTTCCGATGGCCAAAGCCACTCAGGGGTGATCCCGCAAGGAGAAACAAGAATTAGTATTGTAGATTCCATAGAGATGTGGGGCATGACACTGATGATTGCAAGCAACTCAAAGATGAGATCGAGTTTTTGATCCGTAGGGCGAAAGTGAGCCACTTCACTAAGGGTGAAGATCGTGGTGATCAAAGAAGAAAGTATGATATGAGCGATGATGATCAAGATCGCACCCCGCAGCCCTGAGGGCCAGTAATCAACATGATCTCAGGAGGCCCAACTACGGCCATGACAACAAAGAATTCCCGAAAGGCTTATGCCAGAGAAATAATGCATATTTTTGGGGAAACACCAAAATGTGCGAAAATCGAGGTAACAATCGGATTTGATGATTCAAACCTTGAAGGGGTGAAGTTCCCCCATGATGACCCACTGGTCATAACGCTCGTGATTGGAAATTCAGAGGTGAAGCGAGTCTTGATAGACAATGGAGCATCTGTGGATATCATGTTTTATGACGCATTTATAAAGATGGGGTACAATGACTCTCAATTGACCCCCTTCAACATGACTATATACGGGTTTAATGGAGTAGAATCTAAAGTTGAGGGAACTATTCAGTTTCTTGTTACCATCGGACAGAAGCCGATAGAGGCCACTCAGATGTTGAACTTTTTGGTTATCAAAGCATCTTCTACTTACAATGCCATCCTCGGGTAGACTGGACTCCACGTTTTTAAGGCTGTGGCCTCAACCTATCACATGAAGATCAAGTTTCCAACTAGGAATGGTGTAGGAGAACAAAAAAGGTTACCAGAAAATGGCTAGGAGCTGTTATTTAGCCGCGTTAAGGCCTGACGGAGTCGGGGGGTAGGTCCTTCCGATTGAAGACATGGATGTCCGCAGTGATAAGGAGCACCAAGAAAGGCCAGTAGAGGACATCATACATAAGCCTCGGACAGCCATTAAGGCTAAGGCATCAACTGACTTCGTGGTTGAATGTACCATTGGCAACCAAGAAGTCGGTGGGCAGGAGATAGTACCCCAAGCAGGAAGTGAACTTCAAAATAAGAATAAGGAGACCAAAAGGAGTAGTGGGTGCTCTATTTTGATGGAGCATCAAAAACAAAATCAAGTGGTGCAGGCCTAGTCTTACAAAGCCCCGATGGGCTCAAATTATCCTAGTAGGAGTTAGCTTCGTATTTATTTTGTAGAGGTAGAAATAAGGTTCGATGAAACCATCGTAGAGCATGTTGCTCTAAGTAGGACAGTAGTACTCTATATAAGGGTTGAACCCATTTCAAGTTATTAATGCAAGTTTGTTTTCCATTAATTGATTATGTGATTTTATTTATGTACCAAGCACCTGATGTGTGTAAGTCAAAGATGACCAAGTACCAAAAATAAAAGAATATATGAATGAAAACAAGCACACGCATAGAAAAGGTCCCGAAAGATCAATAGTTGGATTACAATACAATCAAAATTCAAGTCCATAAAGGACCATGGATACAAGATAAGATGAACAATTACATCACATGTGGCCGCTGAAGCCATGCAAGGCTAACAACAGACCTTGAATCTCAACCAAGGATCAGGGAATCCAAGGGCATCCTTGATCAAGACCAGGAATCCAAGAAAATCAAGAAGGTCCGAAAAGTAACTTTGAAACTTGTATTCATATCCCTGAGCAAGGCATGATGCCCTTGTTCCCATGAAGAGCTAAGCCAAAGTGCCTTTAACTCCCTTATCAAACTACTCCACCGTTGAAAAGGTTACATATATTGGAGCTTATTTGAAGGAACCCTTGAAGGGCAGGTTGATAGCATTCTTACTAGAGAACAGTGATGTGTTTGCTTGGATAGCGATCGACATGCCAGGGATTTATCCCCAACTTAAAACTCACAAGTTAAATGTCGATCCAAAGCGGAAGATGATAAAGCAGAAGAAGAGAAATTTTGCTCCTAAAAGGCAAGAGGCCATTAAGCAAGAAGTTGACAAGCTCTTAGAAGTTGGGTTCATTGATGAGATTCAGTTCCCTGAATGGTTGGCTAACCCTGTGACGGTCAAGAAGGCAAATGGAAAGTGGAGGATGTGTATAGACTTCACTAATTTGAATGATGCGTGTCCTAATGATTGTTTCCCTCCATCAAGGATAAATACAATGATAGATGCCACAGCTGGGCATGAGATGTTGAGCTCCATGGATGGGTTTAGTGATTACAACCAGATTAAGATGCATAAGGATGACATCCCTAAGGTATCCTTCATAACCGATTTTGGTGTTTTCTGTTATCTTGTCATGGCTTTTGGACTAAAGAATGCAGGAGTTACTTACCAATGATTGGTGAATAAGATATTCGCCCATCTGATTGGAAAAACCATAGAGGTCTATGTTGATGATATGTTAGTCAAAAGCCTATTTACGACAGAACACATTAAGCACCTCAGAGAGCCATTCGAAGTGCTGAGGCACCACAAGATGATGTTGAATCCAGCCAAGTGTGCTTTTGGCATTGGATTAAAAAAAATTTTGGGTCTAATGGTTTCAAAAAGAGACATAGAGGCCAACCCTCATAAGATTAAAGCGATTTTGGATATGGAACCGGCCCGCTCTATACGAGACGTATAGAAGTTGATAGGCTGAGTTGCAGCCTTAGGGAGATTTATCTCCGAATCTGGTGATTAGTGCTTACCTTTCTTTCAGGCATTGAAGAAGATGAATAACTTTGAGTGGACTCCCGAGAGCCAGGAGGCCTTTGAATAATTAAAGAAATACATGACTCATTACCTATATTTGGCGGTGTCTAAACAAACACTGAGTGCCGTCCTCATTCGAGAAGAGAACAAAGTTCAGAATCCTATCTACTATGCGAGCAACATGGAGCTGAATTGAATTACTCTCCCATCAAGAAATTTGCTTTGGTATTGGTAACATCCTCAAAAAAGCTACGACCGTACTTTCAAGCACATAATATTGAAGTCTTGGTGGACCAGCCTTTGAGGAACATACTCCATGGCCCGAAAACCATTGGTAGGCTCATCAAGTGGGCAATCTAGTTAGGGGAATTTGATATCAAGTATAAGCCAAGGACGGCCATCGAAGCAAAAGCCTTAGCTGACTTCGTGGTTGAACGTGCCATTAACAACCAAGAAGTCAGGGGGCAAGAGGTTTTAACCCAAAAGGGTAAAGGACTAGAAAACAAGAATGAAGATGAAAACATGACCCTGAAAGAATAGTGGGTGCTCTATTTTGACGGAGTGTCAAAAAAAAAATTACTACAAAGAATAGCATGGAGAATACATTCTAAGGCTAAGGATTGAAGGCTTGAACCTCAAATCTCAATTCAAAATTTAAGCCTTGATGGCCAATAAGGCTGTCTGCCTCCAATCGAGCTTGTCGCTTGAATTCAAGGCCTTGAATTAAGAGTCCCCAGTAAAAATAAAACCTAATCAAGGTTCTATGAGAATAAGAAGAAGGTTGGAAACCTAGAATCAAGATAAAGGGTTGGAAACCAACCAAGGCACACCAGACCTGAGGTCAAGTGCTAAGGAGCAAGTGGATTTCCTGAACAATCAGCCGAGAAGCAAGACCTCCACCATGAGAATCAAGGGTTGATCATAAACTTAAAACCAAGGATTCCGTAAATAAGTTAAGGCCCGGAAGGTCACGAGGACTAAGAAACAAGTCGCTTGAATTCAAGGATCACGAAACCATTCAAGGCATAGAAAAAACCTCCTATTGACCTAAAACCTCGTGTTGGTGGTCCAGAACACCAACATCAACCTTGAACGTTCAAATGTGAACTTTGAATTGTGGGTTAATAATGTTAAGAAAACTTAGAATCCTAGCCTTGTGTTTTAAATCAAGGACTAATGAACTAAGTTGAAGCCATTGAAGGCCAGCGAAGATATTAGAGCCAACCTTGGATCAAGAGATTCAAGAACAGCTCAAGAATGAGCCACTGAATCAACATTCCAACATGGTGGTTGAATGGTTCGAAGTAATTCTATTTATGATCAGGCAACGTGAAGCCCTTGAATGGAGTTTGAAGCTTCTTCATGGATGGTCTGAGACCCTTAACAATCAACTAAGGTTGTTTTTTTATCAATGTACACGTGTTCAGATAGGGTGTTCAAATGCTGTTAAACAAGATACAGGCATCACAACAGAGCTATGGAGGCATGACAACAGAGCTATGGAGCCATGGCAACAAGAGCTTTGGAAGTTGATTATGTTTAGGGGAGCCTAATCAAGAAGTTAATGCAAAGTATGGGATTAGCAGTGCTAATCAAAAATTAGGGGAGCCTTAAACAAAAGTCATGAATGACAATATTATTAGTCTTCGTTTAGATATTCAAGTGTTGACATTGATGTTCTACTATCAATATGAAAGACTGGTATTCAATATCAATATGAAACTGAAGTCCTGGAGTCAAGGTCGTCACAAAGGCAATCTCGAAAGGCACCAGCCAACCGAGGACCCGACAATCGGAGGCCAGCCGACCGGGGTACCCGGAAGGCTTCAGCCGACCGGGGTACCCGAAAGCCTTTAGCCGACCGGAGGCCAGCCGACCCCAGAAGACTTCAGCCGACCGGGGCATAGCCGACCGGAGGCCAGCCGACTGGGGCACCCGGAAGGATTCGGCCGACCGGGGTTCAGCCGACCGGGGCACCCTGGAGGCTTCGGCCGATCGGCCTTCATTACGATGTTGAGGTTCCCGACCACGTTTCGATGTCGAAACTCGGTCCCGACTTCGTTTCGAATATGAAAAATAAGTTGAACCAGAAGTTGAACCCGAGGTCAATTAACGCCGTTTAGCACCGTTTTATGCCCTTTAATGTCGTTTAGCATTGTTTAAACGTCATTTAAGGGTAGCTACCACCGTTCAGTGTCGTTTATTGCTATTAAACATTGTTTAATGTCGTTAAGCACCGTTTAGCGCCGTTTAGCACCGTTTTGTGCCATTTAACGCCGCTTAGCATTGCTTAAACATCGTTTAATGCTAGTTAGCACCATTCAGTGTCGTTTAGTGCCTTTTACCATCGTTTAAAATATCATCGTAAATGCGTCGGTCGCTCCTCGCTTTACATCAAAATACGATACTCGTGAAACACTAGTGTACAACGATAAACCCTGACCCAAGTCTCGAAAAAGCTAGTTAAAACTTCAAGGAAAACGTGATCAGTTTCCTAGAAGTTGGGGGGAAAAAGATATGGGCTAAAAATAAGCCCTAAAGACACAATTAATGTGAAATTAATTACACCCAAGATGGTCCAAACGTAGGGCCCACCAACAAGGCCCAAACCCTGTATTAAATATTAATTTCGTAATTAATATTAAGGGAAATAAACAGCTCAGCAAATAAGAGTTAAATAAGGATACTACTCCTGCTAGACTTAGCCTCCAAGGCATCTAATTCGATATGGAAACAGACTCCTACAAGGAAGGAGTCTAGAACCTTCTTCAAGGTGGTGGCTTGCCCACCAAGTCTCCAAATCCTACCATAATTCTAAGGCTTCTCAGCCTATATAAAGGGCCTGACCCCTCATTCTCAGAACTACGTTTTTGGCTTGATTCTCGACCTTGAGATACGTAGGCACTCTGTGAGGACCGATTAGTCTCGAAATACATACAAAGCCTCGTTTCTATTCCACAACATATATATATATATATATATATAATTATATATCGAAATATTTATAAGAATATTTTATTAGTTTATAAGTTTATAGTATTGTCGAGAAATTAATTTATAAGTTTATAAGTTTATAGTAATGTCGAGAAATTAATTTATAACTTTAACGAACTAGTTGACCGGGAAATTACCGAACCAAATTAATTTTTTTTTCTCGAAATTTTGCCACTAACATTAAAAAGGATGGGTCTTGACATCCGTAAGGTTGTATTGTTGAGAAATATTTTTTTTAAAATCGAAACGCCAAATCCTGACGAAACACTTTTTAGGGGTTATGGTCAACGAACTAGTTGACCGGGAAATTACCAAACCAAATTAATTTTTTTCCCCAAAATTTTGCCAATAACATTAAAAAGGATGGGTCTTGACATCCTTAGGGTTGTATTGTCGAGAAATATTTTTTAAAAAATCGAAACGCGAAATCATGACGAAACACTATTTAGGGGTTATGGTCAACGAACTAGTTGACCGGGAAATTACTGAACCAAATTAATTTTTTTTCCCGAAATTTTGCCAATAACATTAAAAAGGATGGGTCTTGACATCCGTAGGGTTGTATTGTCGAGAAATATTTTTTAAAAAATCGAAACGCGAAATCTTGACGAAACACTCTTTTGGGGTTATGGTCAACGAACAAGTTGACCGGGAAATCACCGAACCAAATTAACTTTTTCCCGAAATTTTGCCGATAACATTAAAAAGGATAGGTCTTGACATCCGTAGGGTTGTATTGTCAAGAAGTATTTTTAAAAAAATTGAAACTCGAAATCCTAACGAAACACTATTTAGGTGTTATAGTCAATGAACTAGTTGACCAGGAAATTACCGAACCAAGGCATGTTAAATTCGATCGGATTCAGTTGAATTTATAAATTCGACTGGATACGGTCGAAGAGAAAAATCAAATTTTATTGTACCATATCTTGAAAATTCATCAGCTTTCTGCTACTCTCAACTGCATTGTTTTGAATTTATTTGCTGCCGATTTAATGTTTTGAACTGCAGGTAGATTGCAATAAACTAATTAACAAAAATATAACATAATTCATATATAAAACTAATTCAAGAACAATAATAGCTTCATATCAAATATTATAATATTTTTTAAAAGATATATTTATTACAAATTCTACTCAAACTCAAGTTTCCTAATCGAATTTAAAAATATACAACTTTGCTCTTAATTTAATTGCATGGAAACATCCGAAATTGTTTTATTTGGCGAAATTGCTTCAATTGCCGAAATTTCTCTGGTTGGCAGAATTTGTATGGTTACCGGAGTTGTAGGAGTAGCCAGAGTTATTTTTGTCACCGAAATTGACATTCCACTAGTTGATTTTCTAGGTGTTAGTATGTATATATGAAAGAAATATATATATATATATATATATATATATATATATATATAAATATTTGAAAGAAATATAGAGATTGGGTATATATATTTGTATTTGTTTGTGTATATGTATGTATATATGTGTATATAGATGAGGGAGAGAAAAGGGAGGAAGATGAAGTGGATTGGAGAATGTAATTATATATAAATGAAAAGGGAGGTGATATATAAATGTGTGGGATTTGCTGTGACGAATACAGACCGTTGGATTAATATGTTAGTACGTTCAATCTGGATCGTTGGATAAGTTTCACGCGGATTGCTGACATGGTATTAAATTCGACTGGTTCAGTCAAATTTATAATTTTCTAATTAGAATGACTGATTGCAGTCAAATTTATAAATATGACTGTTTTTGGAAATTATTTATAAATTTATAATTTAGTAAATTCGACTGGTTCAGTCAAATTTATAATTTTCTAATTAGAATGACTGGTTCAAACTAAATAATTTTGGAAATTAATTTTCTAATTAGAATGACTGATTGCAGTCAAATTACAAAAAAATATGACTGTTTTAGATCGAATTTAATTTTAAATATTTTGGGAAAATTTAGGCGGCAATTTTCCCGCTTAAACTTAGTTTCACGCGGATTGCTGACCTGGCAATAAATTCGACTGGTTGCAGTCAAATTTATAAATTCGACTTGTTGTAATCAAATTTATACATTCGACTGGTTACAGTCAAATTTATAAATTCGACTGTATTCGGTCGACTTTATAAATTCGACTAGCTAGGTTTTGCCCTCGAATTTATAAATTCGACTAGAGTAGGTCAAAATAAGTCAACATATTTTTTTTGACCATTATAATATTTAACATGCGCTATTTTTTATTTATTGATTTTTTGTACAAACTTTTAAAATATAATAATCTTAACATCTGTACGGTTGGATCGTTCAAATTTTAATTTTAACAAATCTAAATTACTAACCCTTGATATGAAATGAGTAACCCTTAAACACAAACCTTAAACCCTACATTTCAATCATTCAATAACAAAATATCGTATTGGTAAGGTTTTTTTCTAACTCACACTGTTAAGGTCTCTCATCCTTTTTTATTGAATACGATATGTTATCAAAACGTACTATGAAAAAAATCATAATTTTTTAAAATTGGTAAGTATTTATTAAAATTTTCCAAACTTCTTAACAAATATAAAATCAACACTTTATTTACTTTATTAAAAAAATTTTGTCATAAGTGGGTAAAATAAATTTTAACCTGTAGTTCATCTTAATGAGGATATTGTGGTAATTTTTTTTATAATTTAAGGATTAATTTTATATTTTTTAAATAATTTTGGAAATTAAATTTCTAATTAGAATGACTGATTGCAGTCAAATTTATAAATATGACTATTTTCGGTTGAATTTAATTTTAAATATTTTGGCAAAATTTAGGCGGGAATTTTCCCGCTTAAAATTAGTTTAACGCGGATTGGTGACCTTGCATTAAATTTGACTGCTTGCAGTCAAATTTATAAATTCGACTGGTTGCAGTCAAATTTATAAATTCAACTGCCTTAGAATTTAGGCGGGAAATAAATTTGACTGGTTAAATTCGACCGAACCTCTAAATTCGACTGCTTTAATTCGACCGCCCTTAAAATCGACTGGATGCAGTCGAATTTTTGTTTGACCATTAATTAATTGGAGTTGACCCTAAATTCGACTGGATCGGATCGAATTTAAACCAGTCGAATTTGTGCAGTCAAATTTAGCCGAATTTTCTTGTAGTGAGTCTAAGAACATCTCTCATATCCATCATTTGAATCATGGTTTTATAACTACTAAAACTACTACATAATCTCATAAACATGCTTGTACTAACATCATCATCATATATATCATCCAAAACCATGAAAACTTAAAGTCAAAGCTAGGGTTTCAAGAGATGATTACCTTCCTAGGAGTGTGGGTAAGCCTTAATAAACCTTGATTAGTCCTTTGAACTCCTTAACAACCTTAAACTAACAAGAATCATCAAGAATATAATTAGAGGTTTTCGGATCTGCTATATCCTAGTTGAAAGAACATGAAAAACGAGGCCCTTACCAAGCTTTTCTGAACAAGACTTCTGAAGGATAGTTGTAGAGGGTCTTCATACCTTTCCAACAAACCAAAGAACACCAAGTTTCATTGAAAAACGAAGGAGATATGGCCGTTTAAAAATCGTCACAAAAACTGTCAAAGAATCTGGACAGTTCAGTTTCTTCTCTTGGGGAGGAGATTTGACTAGGCTACACTAATTTTGAACGAATATTACCCATGGAGTGGAGAAGCTATGGTTAAAATTTGGTGATTTTATCATGGATAGAAATGGAGATATGATTTTTCTTCTTTGAGGGTATTCTGCTGGGCAGTTTGTGGAGAATGAGAGAAATGGAGTTTCTAGCTTGTCTCTTGCTTGGTTGGTGTGTTAAAATGAATTATTGATGGGTTGTAGATAATATCTTGCTCTCTTGCTTTAATAAAGTGATTACATCACCTTGCTCACCTCATCCTTTGGCCATGTGTCTCATTTTTGTGGTTAAGTGATGTAATCAAGCAACTAATCTAGTTTGTTTCTAATTGTTCTAGTTCCTTTGCAACTAGCTTGGTTACTTGCTCTTATCCTCTTGCACATGTATGCACCTTGATCCTCTGCTTGTTCTTTAGTCCGTTTATTACTCCATTTCAATAATCGTTCGGAGGAATATCTTAAATATTTCTCGTTAAGGTTTTACCGGAAACCTTCTTAATATATATACTACTATCTTTAATCCTCCTTTATAATCCTTGAATTTAATTCTCTTAAATCTTTCAGTGTCTAGGGAAATCTCGAAGAAAATAAAAGTGCTATTTTTCTGAATCTGATATCGTTTACATACATTTATTTTGCCTATTGGTTATTAATACGAACTCAGAAATTCGTTCAGAATACTTCTATATAGCGTCGTCTGATAATATTCCAAATTCCACCAAAAACACTATTCATCACTTATTCTCTCTTTAATTCTTATAATTAGAAAAATGTTCCCGCGCTTTCCTGAACGTTCCTTAACCCTTTTTACGGAGTTACTGGATTCTTAACAGATATCGATTTGGATACTTCGTCCCTTTTTTATGATACCTTAACTTACTCTCTGGACGATAGATTATTCTTATCTATATGGTAAACCATTTAGCATCATTCCTATAGTACACAAACACTGAATCCATATCCATTAAAATATTCATTCACTAAACCACTGATACAGTTATACATCATTACATAATAAAAGTTTTAATTACTACCAAAAATTTGGGTTCTTACATTTGTCTGAGGAGTGGGATACTCAAACCTCTATCATTAGGCATCAATATGATCTTAATGCTATGTCTTTTGATGAAGTTTATGGGATGCTAAGAACCCATGATCTTGAGGTTCAACAAAGGAAGAATAAGAAAAGCAGCAAAGCAAAGGCTGTTGCTTTAAATGTTGAATTTAAATCAAAAGGAAAAGCTGTGGAGGTTTCAAGGAGAAGAAGTAGAGTAGTTGAGTCCAATACTGATGACTCATCATCAGATCCTGATGCCAATCCTGATACTGATATTTATGATGACTCTACTGATTCTGACATGATGGAAATGGTTGTTATGATAGTCAAAGACTTCAAAAGATGAAGTTCAGAAAGGCTAGAAGACAAGGAAATTTTTAGAAGAAACCTTTCAATGCTGACAAAAACAGGTACAAGAAGAATAAAGGCAAAGGCAGCAAGTTTGACAAGTCAAAGGTCAAATGCTACAACTGTGATGGAATGGGTCACTTTGCAACTGAATACAAAAAGGCTAAGACCAAAGCTCTTATCTCATCAAGCAAGGATTGGATGGACTCTTCCTCAGAATCTGAAGAGGAAAAGGTGAACTATGCATTGATGGAAAATGTTGATGAGATTGCTGCTCCTGATAATAAGGTACCTGAAACTATTTTTGATTTTGATACTGATAATGTTTCTGAGTTAAGATCATTTTTAAAGTCTTTGCATATTAGTTTTAGAAGTCAATCTCATGAAAATGCTAGAATTATATCTGAGTCACAATTGTCTAAAAGAAATGATCATCTAGAAGCTGAGTTACTCTTTATGCAAGAAGTACAAAATGAATGTGATAAGGCTAGGCACATGAAATTAGAAATGGAATTTAAATGTACTACTCTTGAAAAAGAACTTGAAGATGCTAATAAGAAACTCAGAACCTGGACTCACTCTGGAACAAAAACACATGAAATAATCACTGACAAAAATTGGAAAGAGTGTCTAGGTTATAAACCAGAAACAGATCAGAAAAAGAATAAAGGAAAAGTTGTTTTTAGTGAGTCAACAAAACCAAAGATCTACAGACATATAATAGACAACACCAAATCTTATATTAAACTTGTCAATTTTTTGTATAGTAAAGATTCAATTCAGTTACTGAAAGGGATCAACTTCTACTAAACAAAATACAGAAAGTGTATGGTTAAGTTGACAAATTCAAATAATATAGGTCTTTTGTCTAAGAAATAACTGAGAGACAGAATCTGTGAAGTTACAGATAAAAAGAAACAACTACTGCTAAGAGAAATAGAAATGTTAAAGTTGGAACAAATAAAGAGAATAATTATAAGTATATTCCAAATGCACCAAGGAAATCATGCTTTAACTGTGGTAACTCTAATCATCATGCTATTGATTGCAGGAGGAGTAAAAAGAAGGCTACTATAGTTCATAAGTCTGAAATTAGGAATAGATCAATATTTTATAAACCACATAATCCATGTTTTTATTGCGGTAGTAAATGCCATTCTATTTATATATGTGAAGAATACCACAATTTGTACTACAATTATTATGAGCCTTTGCCTAAATTCAATAAAAGTACAATTTCTATTAAAGTTAAGAATCTCAATGAAAAGCATGCATCTACTAACTCTGATATTGACAAGGCAAATTCTAATGTAATCATTCCAGACAGAACTGCTTTTGTCAAAAAGACTTCTGCTGACAAAAATGTAAAAGTGCATGCAAACAGAACCCAACAAGTGTGGGTTCTTAAAAATTGTAATTGAGTTTTCTGTGTTTCTGATTGCAGGGTAAAAAGAAAAATGTGTTGCTCATGGATAGTGGATGTTCAGTTCACATGATTGGAAACAAAACCCTGCTATCAGAATTTGAGGAGAAAGTTGGTCCAACAGTGTCTTATGGAGATGGTAACATTGGACAAACTTTGGGATATGACAAGATAATCATTAAAAATGTCATCATTGATCAAGTAGCTCTGGTGAAAGGACTCAAACATAATCTGCTTAATGTTAGTCAAATCACAGACAGAGGTTATCATGTCAAATTTAATGATACTCATTTTGAAGTAGTCAGTAAAGCATCTGGAAAGAATGTCTTAACTGGTCAAAGACATGGTAACATTTATGAAGCCAACATCTACACCAATACTGATGGTCCATCCACATGTCTCATCAGCAAAGCCTCAGTAGATGAAAGTTGGAATTGGCACAAGAATCTTTCTCATCTCAACTTCAACAACATCAATGACTTAGTTAAGAAAGATTTGGTAAGAGGTTTACCAATGGCATTGTATACTCCTGATGGACTCTGTGATGCTTGTCAGAAGGCAAAATAGAGAAGGACATCATTCAAGAGTAAAATAGAATCCTCGATTCATGAACCATATCACATGCTTCACCTTGACTTGTTTGGACCAGTCAACATAATGTCCATCACTAAGAAAAGGTATACTTTAGTCATTGTTGATGAATATACTAGATTTACCTGGGTGTATATTCTGCACAGAAAAGATGAAACTAATGAGATATTTTTGGACCTTGTGAGACTCATTGAAACTGGTACAAAGCACAAAGTCAAGATTCTAAGAAGTGATAATGGAACTGAATTCAAGAATTCAATAATGGAAGAGGTCTGCAAATACAAAGGAATAGTTCAATAATTCTCCCCTCCGGGAACACCCCAGCAAAATGGAGTAGTTGAAAGAAAGAACAGAACTCTTATTGAAGCTTGTAGAACTATTGTAACGCCCCCAAATCCGGGGTCAGGGATATGGGTCGCTACCGCAGAAAACCTTAACAACCAAACAATCAACTGCCAATGTTAAATCTAAAACATGACATCCGACCCCTAACTACCAAGAATCTTTTCAGGTTATAGACTTGGAAACAAGAAATCCGAAAAACACTTATAATAACTACTTTTATTAACTTACAACTCTTGGTACAACAATTCTCTTAGACAGTCTTATGTTGTTAGTATCACCTTGACATAAGGTATACAACAACCACAATATTCTAATACAACAAATATTAAACTCAGGAACATGAATACCATACCAGTCTAACTAAACATCTTGTAGACAACCTCAAAATACAGAATCACTCTGAGCCGAACATCAACTCGATCCATGACTTGCCCTGCTTCGAGCTAAACTAAGTCAACTGCAAACACTATCTATCTCTGTAAAATAAGATTTAAACAAAAGCAAGAATGAGCGAAAGAGGCGCTCAGCAAGTATATAATAGAGTATACTAAAATACTTTTGGAAAACTTTGAAGGTTTTGAAATCCAACTTTGAGGATGATACCATTCTTGAAATATTCATAACGATAATTTTTCAATAGGAAAGAGGTTTGCAGAATTCACAAGAATTTCATCTCGACAGCTTCATAAACGATTTTTATATTTATCTCAACAATTTTTATAGCGATTTCCGATAAAAACTTTGAATAACTGAGCAACAGATGCATCAGCTACTAAGAGACAACATTTAAGAAATTCACGAGGCTACATCAACTCTCAATTAAACAAACATTCAAGAAGTTCTCAATTATTCACAATCTCACTCTTGTCGACTAAGTACTTGCATACTTAGCTACCAGACCGGCCTGACAATAATGAGTTCATGAATAAATAAGAAGATCTCAATTCATTCTCGATTTTTAACAGTCACTATGCAACAAATGCTTCAGCGACAATCTGAATCTCGAATTAATTTAGAACAAATCAAAAAGATTTGACGCTTGATTCTCAACGATAAAAATATGATTTTACAGAAGGAATAACCTTTAAAGATTGGAACTACGATAAGACGCTACGAGCTAAGTTGGGTGATCAGCCCATGACAGAGCTCCAATCCCGTACACTCAATACGGGTTCTCAAATGAAAGGGGATCCCAAGCCAATGCTTATACATCATCAGGCGTCACTGCTACCGATGACGTAAATATAAAAATTGGTGACTGGCGCCTCAGTCAAAAGTACGTTCCAATATGATAAGGATATTTAAAAAGGAGAATTCACATTCCGAACAGATATTGAAGTGCCATAAACACGACAGAATATAAAACAGTTCTTATAGGGGTAAAGAACAATTGTAAACTTTTATAACACAAGGGATAGAATCACATGCTTGCGATAAGTTGAAAGCAATTATAAAACTGGTAAATGACTTGAGCGATTTCTCGCGAATTTACGAGATTAAATAAAGCATTTGCAGAATTCTCATTTTTAAGAAAGCATAATACTACACTAGAGCATTCATCATAGATATTTTGAAACCATGCATACTCTGAATGAAAGAGCACGGTTAGTAGTCTTGCAATACATGCAACATACTTTCAATATAAGATATACTCTGAACGATAGAGCATAAATTAAATAATTTGCAATTATGGATTTAAATCTAGTTCGCACATTTCATATATTTCAAAATACGAATACTTTGAACGATAGAGTATGCATAGATAAACTTGCCTCTGGTCCTGAGCATAAAGCAGAAAACCGTGAATAAATCCTTCGCACCTTGTCCAAGCAATTCCATGGAGGTAACTTACCTTTCTTCATACGACGCCCCGATCTTTCCTCTTTGGTGCACGTCGTTCCAACTTGATTATACCCTAATGGTACTGAAATAGTTACGAGTACTTGTCAGTCCTACTTCATATCTCGAGTAAACACAACTTGGATTTGTCACTAAATCGTATAAAATCAAACTATAGGTGTCCTCCCTATAGTTGACTATTCTATTATCACTTAGTGCACAACACATTTAGTAAAGAAAAGGAAATGGAAAAGTCCCCCTTTACCAAGTGGACATTTCCTGGAGTTAAACACATCACAATGCTACACAATTATAACACTTAATCAAACTCTACTTAACATATACAACTATAATGCCATTGACATTCTATGACACAAAATACTTAATAGATAATCCTCAAATCACAATTAATCTTCAACAGAGCACATAAATTCTCGAGACAACCATTATCCTCAAATTAATACATAAATAGACAAATTAAACCCCAAGACACAATTAATCCTCGAAATGAATTCCTTGACACATATACATAAACATTTAGCACCCCAAAACATGCCTTTAGACCATTAAAGTCAAATAAGTTAAATAAATTTAAATTTAAATAATATTTAATACATAAATGATTCCAACAATTACAACTAGCACTTGAACCTTTATAATTAGTAAGATCGTATAACCTTTAAATATTATTCGACCCTCACATTTTAACAATTAACATTTCACAATTACTAACTCACACATTATGCAACTAACAATTATCAAGGTAAATTAGTAACCACCTACTAATCAATACCAAGTACTCGACAATTACGAATTTCGATAATTACTCAAACTCGACTTATAATATTTAGCACGTAAACATTCATCACTTAGTAAATATACTTTTCGAATTAAATACGAAAATTCCAATAATAATCATAATTTACCACATTGATCTAATTACGACAATTACCATATTAACTCACGAATTAAATTTAATTTAATCATAACAATAATCTCACTATTTAAATCCAATTACAATTACAACAATACTAATTAAATCACAGCAACATATTCGCAATTCACCTCTAAATTAATTACATCAATTAAACCATATATCGAAATTTACATCTAATCTCAACAATTATATCACAATCCAATCAAAATGTACATATAACTTCTTTTATCCTTGAAAATCAAGTTAATATCCATAATAATTTAACAATTATAATTATCACACTAAATACAACTTACAATTAACGGTTCATATACCACAAGTTCATATTAACTCACTACTCGACAATCCGAGAATCGATTAACTTACCCTTTATAACTTATAAACTCAGAAATTCCATCAAAATTTATAACACTATAAACATCTCCGAAGTAAATCACCAAAAATTAATACAATCATCTCGTAAACACTATCTATCTCTGTAAAATAAGATTTAAACAAAAGCAAGAATGAGCGAAAGAGGCGCTCAGCAAGTATATAATAGAATATACTAAAATACTTTTGGAAAACTTTGAAGGTTTTGAAATCCAACTTTGAGGATGATACCATTCTTGAAATATTCATAACGATAATTTTTCAATAGGAAAGAGGTTTGCAGAATTCACAAGAATTTCATCTCGACAGCTTCATAAACGATTTTTATATTTATCTCAACAATTTTTATAGCGATTTCCGATAAAAACTTTGAATAACTGAGCAACAGATGCATCAGCTACTAAGAGACAACATTTAAGAAATTCACGAGGCTACATCAACTCTCAATTAAACAAACATTCAAGAAGTTCTCAATTATTCACAATCTCACTCTTGTCGACTAAGTACTTGCATACTTAGCTACCAGACCGGCCTGACAATAATGAGTTCATGAATAAATAAGAAGATCTCAATTCATTCTCGATTTTTAACAGTCACTATGCAACAAATGCTTCAGCGACAATCTGAATCTCGAATTAATTTAGAACAAATCAAAAAGATTTGACGCTTGATTCTCAACGATAAAAATATGATTTTACAGAAGGAATAACCCTTAAAGATTGGAACTACGATAAGACGCTACGAGCTAAGCTGGGTGATCAGCCCATGACAGAGCTCCAATCCCGTACACTCAATACGGGTTCTCAAATGAAAGGGGATCCCAAGCCAATGCTTATACATCATCAGGCGTCACTGCTACAGATGACGTAAATATAAAAATTGGTGACTGGCGCCTCAGTCAAAAGTACGTTCCAATATGATAAGGATATTTAAAAAGGAGAATTCACATTCCGAACAGATATTGAAGTGCCATAAACACGACAGAATATAAAACAGTTCTTATAGGGGTAAAGAACAATTGTAAACTTTTATAACACAAGGGATAGAATCACATGCTTGCGATAAGTTGAAAGCAATTATAAAACTGGTAAATGACTTGAGCGATTTCTCGCGAATTTACGAGATTAAATAAAGCATTTGCAGAATTCTCATTTTTAAGAAAGCATAATACTACACTAGAGCATTCATCATAGATATTTTGAAAACATGCATACTCTGAATGAAAGAGCACGGTTAGTAGTCTTGCAATACATGCAACATACTTTCAATATAAGATATACTCTGAACGATAGAGCATAAATAAAATAATTTGCAATTATGGATTTAAATCTAGTTCGCACATTTCATATATTTCAAAATACGAATACTTTGAACGATAGAGTATGCATAGATAAACTTGCCTCTGGTCTTGAGCATAAAGCAGAAAACCGCGAATAAATCCTTCGCACCTTGTCCAAGCAATTCCATGGAGGTAACTTACCTTTCTTCATACGACGCCCCGATCTTTCCTCTTTGGTGCACGTCGTTCCAACTTGATTATAACCTAATGGTACTGAAATAGTTACGAGTACGTGTCAGTCCTACCTCATAACTCGAGTAAACACAACTTGGATTTGTCACTAAATCGTATAAAATCAAACTATAGGTGTCCTCCCTATAGTTGACTATTCTATTATCACTTAGTACACAACACATTTAGTAAAGAAAAGGAAATGGAAAAGTCCCCCTTTACCAAGTGGACATTTCCTGGAGTTAAACACATCACAATGCTACACAATTATAACACTTAATCAAACTCTACTTAACATATACAACTATAATGCCATTGACATTCTATGACACAAAATACTTAATAGATAATCCTCAAATCACAATTAATCTTCAACAGAGCACATAAATTCTCGAGACAACCATTATCCTCAAATTAATACATAAATAGACAAATTAAACCCCAAGACACAATTAATCCTCGAAATGAATTCCTTGACACATATACATAAACATTTAGCACCCCAAAACATGCCTTTAGACCATTAAAGTTAAATAAATTTAAATGCAGGAGATTTTCAGAAAATTTCGGCATGAAGTATTCGTTTATCGGACTATGGGCACAGCCCCTCAATTACAATACAACCCTGTTTTAGCAAAAATAAGCTGCCTCAACTTGCAGCAACATAAAATAAACACATAAGAAAATATCCACCCTGACATGCGGCACATAGCACATAATGATTTATATTACACTACTACTTACGGTACACCAATGATCGTATTTCTCACGTATTTAAATGATACACGTGACAATCAATCATTGATGTTCGTAAGCCCTAGGGAACAACCCCTAGCACTAACTATTACTTACGCTATATCGATGATCACACCACATAAGTATATGAATTATACCCGTGACAGTTAATCATGGATATTCGTAAGCCCTACGGATCAACCCCTAGCACAGTTCTAATTATTATAAAATTCTAACACTTAACATGTATCACGTATTCCCATACTTACCAACACCAAGTAATTGACGATTATACATTCAACAAATACTAAGACTTGATTTATACCATTTAGGATTTAGCACATAAACATTTACCATTTAGTCAACTCGTATAAACTCCACAATTAATGCCAACATCACCATTGACCACCGATAATCGTTAAACCCGAATATTCTCGATACCACAAAATGATTCCAACAATTACAACTAGCACTTGAACCTTTATAATTAGTAAGATCGTATAACCTTTAAATATTATTCGACCCTCACATTTTAACAATTAACATTTCACAATTACTAACTCACACATTATGCAACTAACAATTATCAAGGTAAATTAGTAACCACCTACTAATCAATACCAAGTACTCGACAATTACGAATTTCGATAATTACTCAAACTCGACTTATAATATTTAGCACGTAAACATTCATCACTTAGTAAATATACTTTTCGAATTAAATACGAAAATTCCAATAATAATCATAATTTACCACATTGATCTAATTACGACAATTACCATATTAACTCACGAATTAAATTTAATTTAATCATAACAATAATCTCACTATTTAAATCCAATTACAATTACAACAATACTAATTAAATCACAACAACATATTCGCAATTCACCTCTAAATTAATTACATCAATTAAACCATATATCGAAATTTACATCTAATCTCAACAATTATATCACAATCCAATCAAAATGTACATATAACTTCTTTTATCCTTGAAAATCAAGTTAATATCCATAATAATTTAAGAATTATAATTATCACACTAAATACAACTTACAATTAGCGGTTCATATACCACAAGTTCATATTAACTCACTACTCGACAATCCGAGAATCGATTAACTTACCCTTTATAACTTATAAACTCAGAAATTCCATCAAAATTTATAACACTATAAACATCTCCGAAGTAAATCACCAAAAATTAATACAATCATCTCGTACTTTATACCATCAATCATAATTAACAATTATCGACCCTCCAACTAATTCACGAAAATTAACAATTAAACTCGCAATTTAAAATCAATTAAATTACGACAATTAATTAATTTACTACGATTAACAATTTACGCAATAAATCAAAAATCACCACAAATTAAATACGAAATTAAATAAATATGACACGAGGTTATACCATTCCGGTTCCGGTCTGATTGTCGGAAAATCATCTCCCCATCTCTCTCTCTTCTCTCTCCTGCTATATCTCTCTATCTCCCTCTTACTTGCGCTGACCAGACTCGCCACCACTGCCACGGTGGTCTTCTCCGGCCGCCACCTGCCCGACGCGGCCTCCCGCCAACACCACCGGAGCACAGCTGCGCGCCGCCGCGCCGCCGCCTCTCCACAACCACCGCGCGGCCTCTCCATCTTCCCCGCGTAGCCTGTCCTCCCTCTACAGCCACACGCACACACAATTTATGTATACATACACACACGATTATATATATATATATATGTATGTATAATCTCAAATCCCCCCAAATTCAATTTCTCTCTTTTCTTGTTTTCTCTTCCCGATTCTTTCTCGCCAGATCTGATGGGTGTGTGTTTTGTGTGTATATCTATGTGTATATCTATGTGTGCTGGGTGTTTATAACCTAATGGGCTCAAGCCCAATACTATTCAAAGCAATACAATTAAATACTACACACTTTTAAAAATTGAAATCCAATAGAAAATTGGTGGAAAATTAAGATTTTCATTTTTAAAACAAAGAGTGTAAAATTATGAACACCCACATATTTTTAAAATATTTTTAGGATCAAAATTGAATCAAATACGAATTTTCAAAGTTTTGATCCTTTAAATACAATAAAGCTCTTAAAATCATTCTAAAATACTTAAACACCCAAAATAATTCTCCAATAAATTTTAAAAACTAAATAATATCATAAAGATAATATCACACAAGATTTCATGATTTTATCCAACTCTAATAATTTAATAAAGATTTTTGAAGATCAATAATACTTGATTTAAATACTTTTAAATCACTAAAATACAAATAAAAATATTGGGGCACACATTGGCACACATAAACCCAAATATACTCATATAAACTCGATACTAAATATCGTTGAACTCCACAACGATATTCTCAAATCCAATTCCATCCTTTAAATACTAATTAACATAATTAAATAATAATAATAATAATTTATTTGAAAATTCGGATTGTCACAACTATGTTGGAGGAAGCTAAACTACCAACATATTTCTGGGCAAAAGCAATCAACACAACATGCTATACTCAGAACATTACTTTAATCAACATGCATGGTGTAACTCCTTATCAAATGATTAAAGAAAAGAAGCCTAGTCTGAAGCACCTACATGTGTTTGGCTGTAAGTGCTTTATTTTAAAACGTCATCCTGAACAATTAGGAAAATTTGAGACTAAGGGTGATGAGGGCATCTTTATTGGTTATCCAACTACAAGAGCCTTTAAAGTTTACAATCTACGAACAAAGACAGTCATGGAGTCTATTAATGTATCTTTTGATGATAAGAAGATAACAGGAATTGCTGAAGACTCACATGACAGTTTGATTTTTGCAAATGAAGCTACCAAGAATCCTGATAAAACCATGTCAGATACTGATACTCCATCAGATCCTGACGATCCTCTCATTCCTCATGAAACACAAATTATTGATGATAATGCAAATGTTGAGGGGGAGCAACAACAAGAAACCATCAATACAGAAACAACTCAAACATCAGGAGGAGAATCATCAGAAATAGATTCAAGTGATAATTCTGACAGTAGATCAGAAGGAGATAGGACTATCTCAGGGGGAGCTTCTAACAATTCTAGTTCTTTTGAAAACAACACCAATCCAGGGGGAGCATCAAATTTAAGAAATGATTTACCATCAGCAAATAAATGGACTAAAAGTTATACTCCTGGTTTAATTATTGGGAATTCTGATGCAGGTGTTAAAACCAGAAATGCAACTCAAAATGAATGTCTTTATCATAACTTTCTATCAAAGGAGGAGCCCTAGAAAGTTGAAGATTCACCCAAGGATGCTGATTGGGTTACAGCTATGCAAGAAGAACTAAATGAGTTTGAAAGAAATGAAGTCTGGAAACTTGTACCAAGGCCAAAGGGTAAGTTAATTGTGGGTACAAAGTGGGTGTTCAGAAACAAGACATATTCATATGGCACAATTGTAAGTAATAAAGCAAGACTAGTTGCAAAGGGGTATTCTCAACAGGAAGGAATAGATTATAATGAGACATTTGCTCCTGTTGCAAGGCTAGAACCTATAAGAATTTTTCTGGCATATGCAGCTCACAAGAAATTCAAGGTTTTACAGATGGATGTTAAGAGTGCTTTTCTTAATGAAGAATTGGAAGAGGAGGTATATGTTGAACAACCTCCTAGCTTCATTGATCCTAAATATCCAGATCATGTCTATAGACTGGATAAAGCACTTTATGGACTAAAGCAAGCTCCAAGAGCCTGGTATGAAACATTGGCTCAATTCTTACTGGAAAGTGGATTAAAAAGAGGTAAAATTGATAAAACCTTGTTTTATTTGAATCATGGTAAGGATTTCCTGTTAGTTCAAATTTATGTTGATGATATCATTTTCGGGTCAACTAACTTTAAATTGTGTGAGAAGTTTTTAAAGCTAATGCAGTCTAGATATCAAATGAGCATGATGGGTGTTTGCACAAAATCACGCAAGCGCACGTGGTAACAAGTAATATAGAATAAAGTAGAGTTCGTTCCCACATAGATTGTATAATTTAGTTCTTGTACCTAAGAGCAACTCCAACCCAAAGGATCCTTATCTATATTTGTCTTAGGTGTACATAATTTAGGGGTTCAGCCTTAAAAATGATGCTCCAATGGGACTCCCTATCCCCTATAAATTTTAGGGGAGAGAAAATCAAACCCCATATTTAGGGGAGAGAAATTCAAACCCCTATAATGACATATCATCATTTTTTCCTTATAATATAATATATATCTATGCCAACACACTCATCTCTTCTCTATATTACCTAAAATATTGATTAAATATTATTTTTTAAGTTATAGGTAATGAATATAGGTAACACCATTGGAGCAAAACAACTTTTTGGTTACCTATATTTTGAGTAATCATTATTTTACTATATTTTAGGGGATGAAAATAGGGGTTGCCCTTGGAGATGCTCTAAGCATCAATGTATGATTATCGTTCAATGCTAAGACAATGGACAAATTAGTTTTGATTATGTAAATTAACTAAGAAGAATTAATTAACAACTAAATTAAATTAACTAAGTGATTTCGAATTACTTATGAGATGGAAAACATGGGATCCTAACTTCAATACAAACTTCCTTTAGAGATCATGCCCTTTTATCAATACATGTGGTGGTTACGATAACTAATCGGACAACACGAAATAAGTATACGTTACCTTTCAGTACACGCACACCAATCTACACAATATCCACATAAGATAGAAATCATGCAGGCACCAATTATGCTTAGACCCTATATGTCTATAGAATTTGAAAAAATAATGGTTGAAGATCAAGTGTCCATAAGATTACATAAGGTAGTATGAGACGGTTAGAAACACATATTCATGGACTTATGCTAGCATGGCAAGTTCTAAATCTAAAGATCCACTGTCGCTTCACTAAAGATTAACAAGATAGATGTTAGCTACGCATCTATATGAATTAAATACAACCCTGCAAAGATATCGCAAATTCACCACACATATATCAAGTTAGGCAATCAACATCTAAATTCCATAAGTAAATCCATTAGGACCCCATGACGGCGATTAGTTCATAATCGATCCGTTCGTCATCATGGGGTTTGATGAAAACATGATATGAAACAAGAAATCAATAATGTAATAGATGAAAAGAGTAATAAGGTTCAGAAACAAATCCGTAAAAAGCATCCAAAGCTAACTCCTATTACAAAGATGGAAAATTATGAACTTCGTTGCTTCTTCTTGCTCTCGAACTCGTCTCCTTTGCCTTCAAACTCGTATGGTATACGAATGTACTATGGTGTATGAATGATGGTGTATTGTGATCTGATGGTGATGATCAAATAAGCCTCCAAGGACGTGTATTTATAGCTCCACAATGCCCTTGCTCCAAGTAATTGCCGTTTTTTAGTAGGAATTAAAAATTACAAGTTTCCATCTTAGAATAAGATAAAAATTACAATTTCCATGTCAAATAATGTTTTTAGACTATTCCCACCGTCCTACAATGTTTCCATGATGATTAGGAAAAGAAAATGGCAATTTCCCTTTTCAAAATTCGAATGGCAAAACAATTCTGGCGGCAGCAAAACGACATAGCGCGGTCGCACTATGTGTTATGGTGTTGATTAGGATGAGAAGATTGTGTGTTGTTCCCACAAAGATTGTATAATTTAGTTCTTGTACCTAAGCATCAA
The DNA here is from genome assembly GCA_036435485.1 of Saposhnikovia divaricata. NCBI lineage: Eukaryota > Viridiplantae > Streptophyta > Magnoliopsida > Apiales > Apiaceae > Saposhnikovia > Saposhnikovia divaricata. The sequence continues at coordinate 38,401,801 of CM071595.1, forward strand.
TGTATGATTATCGTTCAATGCTAAGACAATGGACAAATTGGTTTTGATTATCTAAATTAACTAAGAAGAATTAATTAACAACTAAATTAAATTAACTAAGTAATTTCGAATTACTTATGAGATGGAAAACATGGGATCCTAACTTCAATACAAACTTCCTTTAGAGATCATGCCCTTTTATCAATACATGTGGTTGTTACGATAACTAATCGGACAACACGAAATAAGTATACGTTACCTTTCAGTACAGGCACACCAATCTACACAATATCCACATAAGATAGAAATCATGCAGGCACTAATTATGCTTAGACCTTATATGTCTATATAATTTGAAAACATAATGGTTGAAGATCAAGTGTCTATAAGATTACATAAGGTAGTATGAGACGGTAAGAAACACACCACAAACATGAATAACATTCATGGACTTATGCTAGCATGGCAAGTTCTAAATCTAAAGATCCACTGTCGCTTCACTAAAGATTAACAAGATAGATGTTAGCTATGCATCTATATGAATTAAATACAACCCTGCAAGGATATCGCAAATTCACCACACATATATCAAGTTAGGCAATCAACATCTAAATTCCATAAGTAAATCCGTTAGGACCCCATGACGGCGATTAGTTCATAATCGAACCGTTCGTCATCATGGGGTTTGATGAAAACATGATATAAAACAAGAAATCAATAATGTAATAGATGAAAAGAGTAATAAGGTTCAGAAACAAATCCGTAAAAAGCATCCAAAGCTAACTCCTATTACAAAGATAGAAAATTATGAACTTCGTTGCTTCTTCTTGCTCTCGAACTCGTCTCCTTTGCCTTCAAACTCGTGTGGTATACGAATGTGCTATGGTGTATGAATGACGGTGTATTGTGATCTGATGGTGATGATCAAATAAGCCTCCAAGGACGTGTATTTATAGCTCCACAATGCCCTTGCTCCAAGTAATTGCCGTTTCTTAGTAGGAATTAAAAATTACAAGTTTCCATCTTAGAATAAGATATGAATTACAATTTCCATGTCAAATAATGTTTCTAGACTATTCCCACCGTCCTACAATGTTTCCATGATGATTAGGAAAAGAAAACGGCAATTTCCCTTTTCAAAATTCGAATGGCAAAACAATTCTGGCGGCAGCAAAACGACATAGCGCGGTGGAGCTATGTTAACACACAGAGATGGCGCTGTCGCGCTGCTTGAAATCTGACAACTCCCCTAGCGCGGTCGCGCTGTATTCCTTTAAATATGTGGCGCGGTCGCGCTACCCTGATAGAATTTCTGCAGATTTTTCCTCAACAGCTTTCTTCTCACGTCGCTTCTTAAAACGCCCACATAAAATCTCAAGTACACCATATTAACCTGTAAAATCATAAAACCTGCACAACCTCACAAAACGCATTAAACCACATGATTACTCGAGGATTAAGCGATCAATTCAAGCCAAAATGGAACGTTCCAAGTGGATAAAAATCCACTTATCAATGGGAGAAATGAGCTATTTCTTAGGTCTGCAAGTTAAACAAACTGATGATGGGATTTTTATCAATTAGTCAAAGTATACAGGGAATTTATTAAAGAAGTTTAACATGCAAGACAGTTCTACTGCTTCAACTCCCATAGCCACAGCTACTAAGCATGATCCTGATCAAGGTATTGAGGTAGATGTAACTAACTACAGAGGTATAATTGGATCACTTTTGTATCTAACTGCCAGTAGACCAAATATCATGTACGCAACCTGTCTATGTGCAAGATTTCAGGCAAATCCTAGGGAACCACATCTTATTGCAGTTAAAAGGATTTTTAGATACTTGAATGGCACTCCATCTCTTGGCCTTTGGTATGCTAGAGAATCTGATTTTAGTTTATGTGGATACTCAGATGCTGATTTTACAGGATGCAAAATAGACAGGAAAAGTACTTCAGACAGTTGTCAGTTTCTGGGAGGAAGACTAGTTTCTTGGTTTAGTAAAAAGCAAAAGTCTATCTTCAAATCAACTGCTGAAGCTGAGTACATTGCTGCTGGAAGCTATTGTGCTAAGATAATGTGGATGAGAAATCAGCTAATGGACTATGGTTTGTCATATTCAAAAATACCTATTTATTGTGATAACAAAAGTGCTATTGCTATGACAGGAAATCCAGTTTAGCATTCTCTTACTAAGCATATCAGTATCAGATATCATTTAATAAGAGAGCAAGTACTAGAAGGGACAATTGAGCTACACTTTGTTCCTACTGATCAACAGCTAGCTGATATATTCAACAAGCCACTTCCTGAAGCTATTTTTAAAAAATTGGTGAATGAATAAGGAATGGTGAACTATGAGAGTTTCTGAGAACAAGGGGAGATCAAATACTGATGATGATCGTCAAATCCTGATGCATATCGAATCCTGACAAAAAATCAATTTTGATTCTTGTCAAACATCGAATCCTAATGCAATGGTTCGTTTATCAGTATAATATTCAGGATCTAAGTGTTCTTTTTGTTCTGTTTTCCTGATTTCTTTGTGATTATTGTTATTGAACTTCTGAAGAATGTGATTGCTTTAATTAGTTTTTTCATATTTGCTATTCAGATATTGTACATTATAGAACAGTTCATAACATAATAAGTGCAGAAAACAATGAACAAAATTAGAGAAATACAGGTTTTCTTTGATAATAAGAAAGAGATTACATGCATACATCAAATCTTTCTTTTCTCTATCTACTAATCTATCAAACAGAAAAAGAAAAGTGAAGTCCAAACCACTCCATTGCTAGCAGCTATCCTAGATCCCATGTTTGCCACTTTGTTTGGGTGGAAGTTTATAGGGATAAGGTTATTTTTGCGGACATATTCATTAACAATGGTTGGTGGTTTTGGATGAGGATGCCTTAGAGGTAAGCCATTCGAATGTTGCTCGGAGAGCAGCATCAATATCGATCACTTTTGCAGGTCTTTCCTTCTCGATCTCTTCAAGACCGGCATCCATCTGCAGCCACAAAGTTTCAAGTTGCCTTTCCCAGTCAAAGGCTTCAAACTCCTCACGAGTATAACTAAAGATATCTCTTTTCTCTGCGAGATGGAGATTCTTTTCTTTGATAAATAGGTTTGACATCTTTTCATTAAGGTGTTTTCTTTGAAAGGGTTTTTAGATTTTTCTCAGGAGAGTATGAAGGGTTCAAGGTTAAAGAGATGGTGGACAAGTCTCAGCGTGTTAAATAGAGGTGGAAGACTAACGAGGATATGAAACGCTTCGTATTCTGGTTTTTACCGGTACCAGTTTTTGCTATTGTGATTTCTTAAATTAAATATTTTATTACCATTATCACAATTGTATTTCTTGAATAAAGGTACAAGCGTGTGTGTTTCACTCAAAGATATATATAGATACACATTGTAAATCGTGTCGTGTGCGGTTATCATCACTCTCTCACGTAAATCAGTCCACTACTTATGTTTGCACAAATCAGAGACTGACATCTATTTTTGAGAAATAATTTGTTTCATGTAAAATCAATTTAGTTTTCTAAATTGATACATTATTCTAAAACGATCAGTATTACATCTTCTTTTTCTCTCTGTGCGAACATAAACCCTAATTTTCAAAATCTCAAATTCCCACACATTCTTAACTATAATGGATTCTTCATCATTCATAAACAGTAAGGTTGTTATTAATGGCATCACTTTTGCTCCTAACAACTATGTTGCTGTTCTTGAGCATCAGGAACTGTCGAAAGATTTTCATATCATTCAAGTTTCTTGGCCACAAGTCCAATCAATTATGATTTAACATAACCTTCCAAAGTTTCTTTCAAGTATGTTATGCAGGTTTGGACCACTGCTGTCTTTGGCCAATGTGCACTTTCAGGAAAGCCTAATCTGACCTTTGAATACAATGGTGTTACATATGATGTGACTCCAGAAGTTGTCGTTAAAGCTCTACAATTACCATCTCTCAATGGTAAATACCCAGCAAGTATTTCTGATGCTACTCTATTGGAATTTGCTAAAAGTCTAGGATACAATGGACTACCAAAGAAGTTTGGAGATTTGTATGGAACAGAGCTCAGGAAAGAATGGAACTTCTTCTTTGATTCAATCAGTAGATGCTTCCTAAACAAAGTTTAAAACTTTGATGCACTACCTTCTCCTTGTGTTCACATTGGGTATTCTCTAATCCATGAAACTTTATTTGATTATGGATCTTTCATTCTGAAAGCGTTAAGTGTTAGGAAATCAGATAAATGTGGTTATGTCTGTTTTATTAGATTCTTTCAATTAATATTCTCTAACTTATGTCCCAATGTTGAATTTGAATATGACACAATTTTGCCTATTTTTAAAATTTCTGAAAATAATATCAAAGCCCGGAATAAATGTGATAAGGTAAATGGCTTTGAAGGCAATGCTTTCATTCCTAATGAGGTCACGCTTATTTTAACGAAGAGAATGCCTACTCATTATGGATCAATTACTGATGGTCTTGGACCCATTTCTGGTGCTATGAGACAGGATTCCACACATCTTGTTTCTGACCAAAGCACACAACCCAAACACTCATCCAAACAGTTAACCACCTCTGGTGTCTCACAAAAGGCATCAGTTAAAAAATCAAAGAAATTAGCTAGATCTGGTGTGTCTGGAAGGCATTCAGGATCAAAGGATTTCTCCACTCCAATCCTCACTAAAATGAAGTCACAAGGGGGTGAACAAGGGGTCTTGAGTCTTTAATTGAATTTGGAGTGTATAAAGAAACAGGGGAGAAGAGAAAATTTTGTCAACAATGAGTTCTGATTCTGATTCTAGTGATGATCAAGTATCTTTATCAGTGATGTTGAAGAAAAAGGAAGTTGCTGCTATTGTTACTGAAGAAATGGCTATTTCTGAAAAGACAAAGAAAAGAAGAAAGATAATCAACAAGAGCAAATTTTTCATTCCTATGGAGATACAGAATCTTACTGGTGATATAGAGAATATTCCTGATGTCTCTACCAATCCTGATGGATCATCAGTTCATGCTACAACTATCACTCCTAACATTTCTACTCATGATACTTCACCTGTGAAGACTATTGAGTTTTCTGATTCTCCAATGCTTCCTTCTCCAAAACGAAGAATAGTTGAGATGTCAGTGGAGCAAGTGAATGCTATTGCTGATTAGTTTCGTTTAGAACCAACACCATTTCAAAAGAAACATGCTGAAGCAAGGGTTTTTCATAGACAGAAGAAACAGAGGATCACTTCACCTCTGAAAGGATCCATCTCACAAGAACCTGAACTTCAGAGGAGTTCTATAACGCCTTAGAAATTTTTGGTATTTATAATTATTTATTTAATATTAAATATGAATTATGTGATGTGAATATTGTTGAGGAAGTGAAATATGTATGATATCCTATTTGTGAGTTTATTTGATGATTTATACGTGTCGGATAAGTCTACGTATTTTATTTTTTGTTTGGATTGATTGCATTCATTGAGATGTTTGCTTGCTAAGTGGTGTTGGTTAGTTTGAGGGGATCCTTTGCATTCATATTTAGTTGCATTCATGCATTGCATTGTTTGTGTCGTTTGTGTCAGTTGGATTTTGTGGGTACATTCACTATAGGCTCTCACGAGACCTTACTCGTCCACTAGGGCTACCTAGGGGTTTAAAGGGCTTGTTGCATATGCCAAATGCAACCGTGATCACCTACGGAAGTGGTACTAGTTAGTATGTATTGATATGTTGTTTATGCTTGAGGACAAGCATCAGTTTAAGTTTGGGGGTGTGATAAGTGGATTTTTATCCACTTGTAACGTTCCGTTATGGCTTGAATTGATCGCTTAATCCTCGAGTAATCGTGTGGTTTAATGCATTTTGTGAGGTTGTGCAGGTTTTATGATTTTACAGGTTAATATGGTGTACTTGAGATTTTATGTGGGTGTTTTAAGAAGCGGCGTGAGAAGAAAGTTGTTGAGGAAAAATCTGCAGGAATTCTATCAGGGTAGCGCGACCGCGCCACAGATGTAAAGGAATACAGCGCGACCGCGCTAGGGGAGTTGTCAGATTTCAAGCATCGCGACCGCGCCATCTCTGTATGTTAACATAGCGCGACCGCGCTATGTCGTTTTGCTGCCGCCAGAATTGTTTTGCCATTCGAATTTTGAAAAGGGAAATTGCCGTTTTCTTTTCCTAATCATCATGGAAACATTGTAGGACGGTGGGAATAGTCTAGAAACATTATTTGACATGGAAATTGTGATTCTTATCTTATTCTAAGATGGAAACTTGTAATTTTTAATTCCTACTAAGAAACGGCAATTACTTGGAGCAAGGGCATTGTGGAGCTATAAATACAAGTCCTTGGAGGATTATTTGAACATCACAATCAGATCACAATACACCATCATTCATACACCATAGCACATTCGTATACCACACGAGTTTGAAGGCAAAGGAGACGAGTTCGAGAGCAAGAAGAAGCAACGAAGTTCATAATTTTCCATCTTTGTAATAGAAGTTAGCTTTGGATGCTTTTTACGGATTTATTTATGAACCTTATTAATCTTTTCATCTATTACATTATTGATTTATTGTTCCATATCATGTTTTCATCAAACCCCATGATGACGAACGGTTCGATTATGAACTAATCGCCGTCATGGGGTCCTAACGGATTTACTTATGGAATTTAGATGTTGATTGCCTAACTTGATATATGTGTGGTGAATTTGCGATATCCTTTTAGGGTTGTATTTAATTCATATAGATGCGTAGCTAACATTTATTTTGTTAATCTTTAGTGAAGCGATAGTGGATCTTTAGATTTAGAACGTGCCATGCTAGCATAAGTCCATGAATGTTATTCATGTTTGTGGTGTGTTTCTAACCGTCTCATACTACCTTATGTAATCTTATGGACACTTGATCTTCAACCATTATGTTTTCAAATTCTATAGACATATAGGGTCTAAGCATAATTGGTGCCTGCATGATTTCTATCTTATGTGGATAATGTGTAGATTGGTGTGCGTGTACTAAAAGTAACGTATACTTATTTCGTGTTGTCCGATTAGTTATCGTAACCACCACATTTATTGATAAAAGGGCATGATCTCTAAAGGAAGTTTGTATTCAAGTTAGGATCCCATGTTTTCCATCTCATAAGTAATTCGAAATCACTTAGTTAATTTAATTTAGTTGTTAATTAATTCTTCTTAGTTAATTTACATAATCAAAACCAATTTGTCCATTGTCTTAGCATTGAACGATAATCATACAGTGATGCTTAGGTACAAGAACTAAATTATACAATCTCTGTGGGAATGAACTCTACTTTATTCTATATTACTTGTTACCACGTGCGCTTGCGTGATTTTGTGCAAACACCCATCATGCTCATTTGATATCTAGAGTGCATTAGCTTTAAAAACTTCTCACACAATTTGGAGTTAGTTGACCCGAAAATGATATCATCAACATAAATTTGAACTAACAGGAAATCCTTACCATGATTCAAATAAAACAAGGTTTTATCAATTTTACCTCTTTTTAATCCACTTTCCAGTAAGAATTGAGCTAATGTTTCACACCAGGCTCTTGGAGCTTGCTTTAGTCCATAAAGTGCTTTATCCAGTCTATAGACATGATCTGGATATTTAGGATCAATGAAGCTAGGAGGTTGTTCAACATATACCTCCTCTTCCAATTCTTTATTAAGAAAAGCACTCTTAACATCCATCTGGAAAACCTTGAATTTCTTGTGAGCTGCATATGCCAGAAAAATTCTGATAGGTTCTAGCCTTGCAACAGGAGCAAATGTCTCATTATAATATATTCCTTCCTGTTGAGAATACCCCTTTTCAACTAGTCTTGCTTTATTACTTACAATTGTGCCATAGAATAAGTTAGGATCCCATGTTTTCCATCTCATAAGTAATTCGAAATCACTTAGTTAATTTAATTTAGTTGTTAAATAATTCTTCTTAGTTAATTTAGATAATCAAAACCAATTTGTCCATTGTCTTAGCATTGAACGATAATCATACATTGATGCTTAGGTACAAGAACTAAATTATACAATCTCTGTGGGAACGAACTCTACTTTATTCTATATTACTTGTGAACACGTGCACTTGCGTGATTTTGTGCAAACACCCTTCCCTATTTTCCTGCTCGTGGAAATGTGGAGTATCTAAAAAGAGGAACATGTGGTGTTGGGTGTGTGGGTCTGGTGGAATGGCATGGTGATGATAATGGTTGAAACAGTGGTGTGATTTGGGACTATTGCTGTTAAATTCGATGATTATTATTGTTGTTAATACGATACATTGTGGTCATTGTACTTTAATCGTTGATATTAAATCATTGCACTATTTAACTGATTTCGTGAAATTACAAATGTCTTGCAATTATTTAAATGTGTGGAGTTTTGAGTTGGAAACCCAGATTAGGGTACCCTCGAAATTTTGCCCCACCGACAATGATTTTATTTGAGTCGGTGGAAATTGGCAATGATGAATACGTGAGCCAAAAATGTAATTTTTACCATTACGCGATAATTTTTAATTTTAAGTTTTAAATTCCGAATTATATATCCGGTTAGTATGATTTAATTTATTTAAAGATTATTTTGACTTTAGTAATCTTTACTTGAATTGGTAGTATGTTGGTTGTACATAAATTTCATTTGGAATGGAGATTTTGGTTGGTTGTGTCGGTTATGTTCCGACTGGTAGTCACCCATATAAAGGGGATGCCGTCAATATTTTCTAAAAATTTTAATTTTATTTTCTCGAGTATATATATATATATATATATATATATATATATATATATATGTATGTACTACTAGTATGGAGTTGGTATTTGGATTTATATTTTATTTACGTGATTAATTGTTAAATATTTATCGGTTATAATTATAGGTTTATGTCAGTGGCCTATAGTTGGTATTATGTGATTTAGGTAAGTAAAGTTTAGGGGTTATCGCAAGGGTAGACTAAGATTAGATATTTGTAGAAGAACGTCAAATATTATATGGAATTTTGAAGTAGTGTTTTTATGTGTAGATTCGAAGGACGTAGACTCAAGGAATAAAGGAAAGGAAAAGGCTGAGGATTTTTTAGCTAAGTGATTAGCGTGAAAGTACTTGGTTAAGGCAAGTGACTTGAACCTTATATTGAAGCTCAGATTCCATCAACTCCTTGTGAATTTCTGTTCAAACTTTTATAACTTATTGTTGTTCCTTCTAAATTAATGTTGAATTTCTCGTACCTTGTTAATTATTCTTTATAAATTATTGTTGAAACTCTTGTACCTTCCCTATCTCTATGAATCATTGCTTAACTCTTGTACCCTGTTATTTATCTTTATGAATTAATTGTTTAAACCCTCGTACCTTATTGTTGATGCCATGAATAATTGCTTAAACTCCTGAACTCTACTATCAAACTAAATCACTCTAATTCTTGTTAAACTATAAACCTTAAATTATAATTCATGCCTTGCTCTATCATAAACCTTTTCTTTTCAATTAATTACTAAATTACCCAAAATAAAATCCTACTTATAATTCCCTGGAACCTTAATTCTAGAACCTTAACATTTACTTTATTCCTCATTAGTTCGTGAACTTTTATTTGATTTAATCCTGTTTTCCTGAAACCTACCCGAGCTGATTAAATATTTCTTTCACATCACCTCCTAATATTATTATGTGCTTGACAAAACCATATCCTTAAATACCTTTTAACCACACTTATCTTGAAAACTTTATGTAATTTTTGCTGAACGTTTCCTTGACACCTAATCTTTTATAAATGCAAATTAAAATGGCTTACTTGTTTAAAAATGTTTCCAAATTTCCTTAAGCTGGGCTGATCTGTTATTATTGAGTTTAAGGACCGAAAAGTGAAATGTTTAAATCATTTTAAAGGTTTTATTGTGGGGGAACTCTGTTAAAATGTTTTCCACGGATTCCTTCAGATTGGAGACGCGTAAGAGGCCGAGTGACGCTGGTCCAGCATGTTTTATTTTTGTGCTGTAGTTCTGGTGGGACCAGTCCAACACCTTTTAAAGGCCAATGTGTTGCCTAATTGGGAACCCAATTTATGTCCAGACGGACTGAGTGTCCGGGCTGGGGACTTTACGTGGCTGATCACCCGTATTGTCCAGAGTCTGGAAAAAACCTCCAATCAAATTTAAGTGTTTTAAAAATGAAATTTTAATTAAAAAAGAGAATTGATGATTTTCTGCCTTCAATGAAAGATTTCTTTTTTGAAATTTTCAAAGGATGATTTTGAAATGTCATAAACAGAATACAGTATTGCCAGACAGTTTTATCTTGAGATTGTGAATTAAAATCAGTGCATCCTGAGTATTCTTTGGCACCTTTATATTGTTGTATTCAGTATACAATTGTGGATTCTTCATTTCCGTTATTATCACTTTCGGAGCATTTGACTCACTCCTTGTTATTGTTTCTAACCCTTTTTCAGTTTAAGAAGAAAAGGATACAAATTAGATATAACGCCTTAGAAATTTTTGGTATTTATAATTATTTATTTAATATTAAATGTGAATTATGTGACGTGATTATTTTTGAGGAAGTGTAATATGTGTGATTTCGTTTTGTGGGTTATTTGATGATTTATATGTGTCAGATAAGTCTACGTATTTTTATTTTTTATTTTTGGGGATTAAATTCTATTTAAATCATGTTTTATTTATCTTCTGAGAATTTTATAAAATCACCGGGATTAGTAAAAATTACGAAATCTTTTGCATTATTAACTTTATTAGTTTATTTGAGTTTTAAAAATATTAGATGGTTTTATTTTGATTTTTAAGAATTTTAAAATGATTTTATGAATTTATTTGGGTCTTATTGGTTTAATCTTGTAAAATTGATATTAAATTCGTTTTTGACCCCAAAAATATTTTCTTTTTTTTGAAGTCACCCCAAAAATATTTTAAAATTGTGGGAAGATAGATAAATTTATTTTCCATATTTTAAAAATGAAATTTAGAATTTTTTCTCAATTGTTACCTATTTATTTTCTATTTCACGAGGTGTATTTTTAATCTTTTAATCCGAAAATTCTTACAAAATCCTAATTCTTTCCCCCCAAATTACCTTAAATCCCTAATTCCTAATTCAATTCACTAACTCTGTTTACTTTTTCCACACAATCTCTCCCGACATCTCTCGAATTTTCTTACACTCTGTCGCGGTTTCTCTCTCTCGTGAGAACTCTCTCCCAAACCTCTCTCTCTGAACATCTCTCGCTAAATCTCTCCCTCTCTCTATTGCGAATCTCTCTCTTCCTCTCCCAACAACTCCCGGTTCCTCTTCCCCTGCTATTCGATTCGGATATGTGTGTGTGAATTGAGGAGGTGTGTGTGTATATACGAACTGGTGTGTGTGTATGTGTGTGTGTCTTACGCGCGTGTGACTATACAACCCCTGTGTGTGGGTGTGCCGGATATCTCCCATGTTTTCTCTCTGGTAAATCACCGTGACCACCCCCTTATGTTGAATCTTTTCCATTTCGAACTCAATTTGAGTTCTTTTATCCTTTTACGATCTGTTCTTTGTTTGGTTGTGTGGGTTGATGTGTTATGCTTGTAGATATATGGTCCGTATTTGGTGTATGGTCGAACTGATGTGATGGAAATTGGGGACTGTCCGTTGTGTTGTTCAGGCGGGTTGACGCGGGAAACTGCGTGTGAGCGTGAGTGTACGTGCATTCTTTATAGTGTGTGTTTGTGTGTGTTATACGGTGTGTGTTATGCGGATTTTCGGTTAAAATATTTGGAGTCTTGCTGTTGAGGTTTTGGTCAATTGTTACTGTGTTCAAATTTGAAGTTATATGGACTTCTCTGAGATTCTTTGTAGCTGATTGATAATGAATTCTACTACATATATATATTTCGAATTATGCTTCCTTTTGTTTCTGTGTTTGGCTTCAGTGATGTGCTGATTTAATTGTTTCCTTGTGTGGGTTCGAGTCTTAGTTTAGTAATTGTTATTATGATATATTTAAACTGTTATTAAGTTGTGTCTGGGTTAGGTATTCTCGGAGGCTGTGGTTGTATATAATTAAATTCAGTAATATATTGTTTTTGGGCATAATTGTGATTGTTGTTGAATTTGTGTCGGCTGTGTCCGACTGGAAGGTTACCCTTATAAAGGGGATGCCGTCGAAATTTTCTAAAAAAAATGTTATTTATTATTTTACACTTTTTCGAGTATAACCTATGTGTAATTTGTAGAATAAAATTCAGATTTTGTGAATTATTTGATTCTAAATGTTATATATAGCAAGGATAAACTGTTAGTTATTTTCTTAATTGTTTGGGTCGGTTGTATTCCGACGGGTAGTACAATATTCAAAGGAGATGCTGTCGAATTTACTAATAATTACTTATTCCATAAAATTCTAATTATACACTCTCGAGTATATATATACTTCTAATTTGGAGTGGTATTTGATTTATATTTTATTTGATTGATTTCCTGCTAAATGTTTATCGGTTGCCATTATATGTATGTCAGTGGGTTATGGTTGATATTTTTATTAAAGTCAATAAAATTAAGGATTATCGCAAGGGTAGATTAAGGTTAGTCATTCGAAGGTGAACGTCGAATTTTGAATAGAATTCTGAAATAGTGTTTTTATATGTGTAGATTCGAAGGATGTAGATCTCAAGAATAAAAGAAAGGAAAAGGCTGAGGGTTTTTGAACTAAGTGACTAGCGTGGAAATATTTGGTTAAGGCAAGTAACTCGAACCTTTTATTGAAGTTAAGATTCTTTCAATTATCCATTGATTTTTGCTTAAATTCTTGTAACGTACTGTTTGATTCTTTTAAGTTTATTGTAGAACCCCTTGTCCTATATAGTTAATCCTTATAAACTATTGCTTAAACCTTTGTAACTTCTCATTTACCTTTATAGATTGTTGTTTAAACTGTTGTACTTCCTTGCTTATTCTAATTCTCGTTGAACTGCAAATCTTGTGGTATAACATACCTTTTGCATAATCTTAAATATTATTTCATATCTATTTCCCTTAATTCACACTAGCATTACTATACCTTATAACCCTTGATCTTTCTCTAAATCCTTAAACCTTGTTGTGTAATATACCTTCTGTACTAGTTTAAACCTTATTTCATATCCATTTCCTTAAACCACACTAGACTAACTATACCTTGTAATCTTTGAATTAAATTCTAGAACCCTAACCCTCATTTTGTTCCTTATTAACCAACATATCTTCAATTGTTCATAACCAATGTATTACTTCAATCTTCCCTTGAATTTCAGATTTTCCCTATTCCATGATTTCTTTATTAATTGTTGTTCAAATTCTAAAATCTTAGAAATAGCTTCATTTCTTAATTGATGAATGTTTCTTTGTTGATATATAATTTTGTTCTGCTGAACCATACCATGCTTAGTCAATCCTACTGCTTTGTTGGATAATTCCATATGTCAAATGCTTCCCAGGCCCTCCATCTGTTATAATTGTAAATGAAAATGAGTTAATTGATTAAAGATGTTTTTTTTAAATTCCTTATACTGGGCTGATCTGTTATTACTGAGTTTAAGGACTGAAAAGTGAAATGTTTTAAATTATTAATAAACAGTTATAAATTGGAAAAGCATAAAAGGCTAGGGTGGTCCTAGTCCAGCACTTTTATTTAGCGTAAGAGGCTAGGGTGGTCCTAGTCCAGCATTAAAGGCCAATGTGTTGCCTAATTGGGAACCCAATTTCAAAGGAATGGGGACATTGCGTGGCTGATCACCCGTATTGTCCAGTGTTAATAAAAATTTAAATTTAATTAAAATGTTTTAAAGGTGGAAATATGCAATAAAAAGAGAATTGATTGCTCTCTCTTTCTCCCTACCTTTGGAAATGGATTATATATTGTCAAATTTTGAAAGAGCTCAAAGAATGAGTTCTTATATTGTTGTATCCATATTTCTTTTGTTGATTCTTTTGCATCTATATTGTTACTTGCTGAGCATTTGGCTCACTTCTTGCTATTGTTTCTAACCCTTTTTCAATTAAAGAAGAAACAGATACGAAGTAGGAGCTATATCCGAGAAGGACTTGTTGTGGACCTTAGGCAGCCTAGTTGCACTCTGCTAGAAGGTTGGACTTTTGGGTATCAGTAAAAATTTGTGTAATAGTTCTAGTTGGTTGTATTTATATTCGTGAAGTGTATGTATCTTTTAATTAAGGATTTAGTATTGTAATGTAATAACTTAGTTAGTAGTTGCTTGTTTCATACCACTACCTGTTAGAGATCCGGGTTAGTAGTGGGGTTGTATTTATTTCTTATTATTTTGTTATCAGGGTTTATGTTTTTAGTTGGTATTGTGATGCCCCGATCTTTGCTCTGATCGGGAGGGTATTTTGGTATGGTTCACCTGATCAGTTAGGACAGGTTGAACATGTGTTTGTATTATTTCTTTAGTAGTTGAAATTGTTGTTGGTGTTGGAATGAATTGGTTTGGATTCAAAATACAGGTGAATAGTCCGTATTACGAATACTACATGCCCAAATTTTCCAAAAATTTCCCTGTATTAAAAAAAAATCCATTTTATCTAATTAAATCCAATAATTTATAATAAAAGTATATTTATAGTATTGGGAAGTCGGGGCGTTACATTAGAAGCTATATCGGGAGAAGAACTTGTTTTGGACCATAGACAGCATAGATTTGCTCTGGTAAAAGGTTGGACTCTTGGATAGCAGTCAAGATTTGCATAATAGTGCCAGTTAGTTGTATTTATATTTTTGGAGTGTATGTAACTTTTAATTAAGGATTTAGTAGTGTATTGTAATATCTTAGTTAGTAGCTGCTTGTTTCATACCACTACCTGCTAGAGATCTGGGTTAGTAGTGGGGTGTTGTATTATGTCTTAATGTCTGGTTATCAGTGTTATGTATTTAATTTTGATTTGTGGTGCCCCGATCTTGTTCCTTGATCGGGAGGGCTTAATAGTATGGATCAACTGATTGGTTTGGACAGGTTGAACATGTGCTGGTTTTCTTAAATAGTTGGAATTGTAGTTTTTTTTTATGAAATTCGGTTGGTTCAAAATACAGGTGAATAGTCCGTATTACGAATACTTCATGTCGAAATTTTATAAAATTCCACTGTATCAAAGTTTATTTATTTATCTAATCAATTTCAATAAAAGAGGGCAAGCTTAATTGATAAGAGTTTTGTGTGCATTGAGTTCTATTTTCTAAAATTCTCAAACTGTTTTTTTTAAAAAGAAAAAAAATAATATATGCTTAAGTCATGGTTTTATTTTATATCTAAAAATGGTTTTGGGGTCGGCATATTTATATGTATATAATTATTCAGATGTTTGTGAGTATTTTATTTTATAAAGTATATGTTTATTATTGGGTAGTCGGGGCGTTACAAGTTCAGCAGCTACTGCAGATCCAGTCACACAAGAACCACCCACTCAAAGTATGGGTGCAGACATTTCTGAAGCAATAGTCCCACAAGAACCACTTTTTCAAAGGGAAGGTGAAGACAAGAACATTCCTGCCCCACAAGAACCATCTTCTCAAAGTGAAGATGCAGGCAAGCTCACATCAGCACAGGAGTTTCCTAACACTGCTCAAGGGATTCCTGAAATTGAATTTGACTTAGCTCAAAGTTTGGCAGATAAAGTTACTTATGATTTGCACATTGCTGAATGTGATGAGGTACTTAAAGACACTGCATTTGAGGGAAGCACACAAGAACCTTTAACTCAAAGTGTTGAAGCAACTTCACAACCTCAGACTACACAAGAACCATTGGTAGCACATACTGATGCAAGTCATTCTCCAGTTACAGATGTCAATCCTGATGAAAGAATTTCTGATCCAAATATTCCACTACTCATTGAACTAATTTCTTCAAGACCAATGGAATCTATTTCAACTTCATCAGGTAACACTTCTATCTCTACTTCTTTTACTACTGATAGTATAATTACAGATAGACCTGTTACAAGGGATAACACTATTTATATGACTTCAGTCCATTCCTCCCATCCCTCTCTTATTTCTTTGAATTTGTTGAGCTAGAACTTTTCTTGTGAGAATGAGGGTGAACAATTAGAGAAAAAGAAAGTGAAGAGAGGCAGTCTCCTGAACTGGCAAAAGGAGAGGTGGAACAGAGTGAGAAGTTTCAAACTTCTAGTGAGGTAGCAGTTACTATTGAAAGTAACTTAGGCAAAATAGTGAGAAGTGATGAGATCACTTTAAAAGAGCAGAGAGATTTAGGAACTATTTCTATTCTAAATGCAGGTTCTCAGAATATTTCAACTTCTTCTTCTGCTGATTTGAAATTAAAGGGTATTCTGAATCCTGATGATAATCAAAATGATGATGTTCCTGATGCTAATGATAGTGATAGCTCAGATGTTGATGATGAGGAGGATGATCCTGAGACAGCATAGCTCAAAGAGGCCATTCATGCTAGTCTTGGTGCCGCTCATGGATCTTCCAGCAAATTTATGGAATCTGTTAGTAAAACTACAGAGGGTTCAGTTGCACATAAAAGAGGCTTGATACATCCTGAGATTATTCATGATACTGGAACTGGAGAGAATGCTAAACGTGTTAGCCGTTATGAATGGGACAGCAGCTGGGCTAGTCCTAGAGAAACTATCTCTTTTGAAAATGTACAGGGTCATGCTTTCTCTGTTGCTAGAACTTTGACTGATAATGCCCCTCCATGAAATGGTGTGATGATGTCTACTATTCTTTCTAAATATCTTCAAATTGAAATTGCTTTCGTTAAGGATTTTCATGCGCATACTCGAGCAGAGTTACTGGCCAAACTTGAATTATCTGCTACTGGTTCTCAGGTTCGGATTCTGACCAAAGAGGTTGAGAAAACTAATAAGAGACTTGATTCTCTTGAAAGTAAAGTTGACAACATTGAAGCCTCTCTCCAACTTATTCTATCTTTATTGACTGATCCTGATGTCAAAAAGGGGGAGAAAGTAGTCAAAACAAAATGTACACCTAATCTGGTTGTAAGAAAGGATGATGATACTTCTGGAAATGATGGTGGTGCTCAGGCACATGAAGCAGGAGCAGGAACCTCTGATGCTGCATTGGTAACAAGGAGAAGTCATTCTAAAACTGAAACCAAGCAGTTAAATCATGTTTCTAGAACTGGACAGAGAACAGTAAGGACAATGATGCAATCTCAAGTATTGACAGAAGAACAATTTCTACCTTGTCAAAATCAAACACTTCCAACAATTCCTGAAGAAGATGAAGATTTTTTTATTACTGAGATACAAGATGCTCCACATCTCTTCAAGAAAATTACTTCTAAGGCAGGTGAGAGTGAGATTGTGTATCACAATGATATTAAAGTTCAACAATATCATGCTAGGAAGGCACTTGCCTTGACTTCTGAAGAGAATCCTGACATGAGCACTGAAGAGATCTTAGAAGAACAAAAGAAGATTCTTGAGGAAATTGCCAAACAGAAAGAAACTCCTGCTGCAGGTAGAGGAAGAGGCAGAGGAGGTAGAGGCAGAGGAAGAAAGCTTGTTCAGACAAGTTCAAGATAGACAAGGTCTGGTGGAATAACAATAGAGGAGATAACTGAAGATCCTCAGAAAGCTAAAAAGAAGAAAACTCCATTAGACAACATATTCAATGTACCTGAAAAAATTGGAAATGTACCTGAAGAAATTGAAGAGGAAAATCAATTGACAGCAAGGAAGAGTAAAGTTGCTGTGAAGGTACAGAATGTTGTTGTTGAAATAGGTCAAACTGATATTCCTGACAAAGTTCAAGTTGCTGTTTCTGATCCTGATGAAGCTGAAATCTTGAAAGAACTTGAAGTCATCATTCTTACTGTTGTGGTTGAATTTCATAATATAGAAGTTGATGAAGAGACTTTAAGGATTGATCAAGAAAGATTCAGAAGATTTGAAAAAGAAAAAGAGATCAGAGAAAAAGCAAGAGATACTGTAACTATAACAACTGAGAACTATGAAGAGGTTATAAAAGGGTCTAGCAGGATGCTGTGGTACTGATGCTGACATCATCAGTAATTCGATATCAGTATTAGGTTGCTATCAGGATTGGAAGCTGATCAGGATTACGTAAAGATTTACATCAGTCCAGAGATCAAGGAAGATTGATTTATCGACTCCTATTTTATAAGATCATAGCTATCAGTTAGGATATACATTGTAAACAGTTGTTAATTGATTTGACATATCTTGCAATTGATAGGGAAGCTGTGTGATGTATATAAACACAGTTTAGGTTATACATTTGAGTAATCGCTTACACGAGTTATTCTGTAATCTAGCAGCTCTCAAGAACACCAGAATTTCTTTATAGAGTTTGTAACAGTTTTATATCAGAGTTAATAAAGCTGTTATTTATTCATACTTGTGTTATCATTTCTTTTTATGTCGAAAATCTTATACAATTGTATTCAACCCCCTTCTACAATTGATAATTACTGGGTAACACCGGGAAATTACCGAACCAAATTAATTTTTTTTTCCCGAAATTTTGCAAATAACATTAAAAAGGATGGGTCTTGAGATATATTTTTTAAAAAATCGAAACGCAAAATCCTTACGAAACACTATTTAGGGGTTATGGTCAACGAACTAGTTGACCGGGAAATTACCGAACCAAATTAATTTTTTTCCAAAATTTTGCCAATAACATTAAAAAGGATGGGTCTTCACATCTGTAGGGTTGTATTGTTGAGAAATATTTTTTAAAAAAATCGAAATGCGAAATCCTGACGAAACACTGTTCAGGGGTTATGATCAACGAACTAGTTGACCAGGAAATTACCGAACCAAATTAATTTTTTTCCCCGAAATTTTGCCAATAACATTAAAAAGGATGGGTCTTGACATCTTTTAATAAATTGAAATGCGAAACAGTGATAATATTGTTACCAACATTTATTCGAATTAAGTTCGAATAAAATTCAAT
The DNA here is from genome assembly GCA_036435485.1 of Saposhnikovia divaricata. NCBI lineage: Eukaryota > Viridiplantae > Streptophyta > Magnoliopsida > Apiales > Apiaceae > Saposhnikovia > Saposhnikovia divaricata. The sequence goes on from CM071595.1 coordinate 38,420,805, forward strand.
TCGAATGAAATATTTAACTTCCCTCTAGAACCTTATTTTGGCCGTCTGAATATTTCATTTCCCTCCACTGTCTATTTTTGTTTTCCCCCCTTTTTTTCACATCCCGTTTAAATTTGAGGTTTCAGTATTTCACTTCACTCTCGTCTCCACCAAATCAAAACACACAGACACCTTCCATTCATATATATCGAGTATGGAGTTCTCTCCTCCCACTTGGTTAGGGTTTTTTCATTGTCCCTTTCTTCCCAATTTCCTATTCAAGACCTCTCCACCTTCAATTTTAAGGTCTCTCCCTCTTTCTCTCTCTCTCTCTTTCTATCTCTCTCTCTCCCCCTCTCTCTCTCCCTCTCTATATGTGTGTGTGTGATTCGGATTTTTTTGATTTGTTCGATTTTGTTTGTCTGATTAAGGGCGTTGATGAATTTCAATTTGGGGATGGATATGATGTATTTTCAATTTTATATATATATGCTCTATTTTCTTTGCTACGACAAACAAAATTAACTGAGATATATATCTAAACTTGGTTTATGCCTCTGTTTTGCACATTGTATTTCTGCCTCTATTTTGTACATTGTATTTATGCCTCTGTTTTGCACTTGGTTTATTCTATGAAACTTGGTTTGATTAAAAACTGGTTTGTGCTTCTGTTTCGGTAGCTATTTTGTAAAGGTTTGTACAAAACAATTGTGCTCATTTGGTTTGTCCTCTTGTAGTCAACGGAATGGAAATCCTCGAAGATTACTTTACCGTGGTAAAATTATCATCTATTTGACTTTCGAATTCACATCAGGTACAATAGATGATGGTTTTACCACAACAAAAATAATCCTTTGATTGGAACAAAGGATTACTTGCTACGCGGAACCTCTGGTGCTTACAACAGAAGAAAAGAAGACATGAGTTGGAGGTTTATCTAAATGCATTCCTAACTAGCTTGTCCATCTGTTATGAAGTTGTAAAATGTATTCTTGTGAACTATTTGTAACGTTTCCCCATCTTAGAGGCCCTTGTCAAAGACTGCGAGATTCAATGTCTTGAAACTAATCCCAGCAGAGATTCAATGTGAGGATGTTTAATTAAAGTTTAATTTTGTTTGGTATAGGCTTTGTTATATAGTAGTCATTTTGTCTTTTCTCATTGATGTAAGAAAGGTGTAAATAATGGTGTATAGGCTGGGGTCAGTGGAAGTGTTGTAATTGGAAAGGTAACTTCAATTTCTACATGTGTACGTAGTGTAATGTGCCTAATGTATTGGTTATTCTAATGTTATATTAAATGATTTCCATTATTTGATTCAGGTGCTCACTAATGATGATCAAAAGTATGGTTACAATGCTGCAATTGAAAGTATAAGGAGTTGATGGCTGCTGGTATAATTTAGTACTGGTTCATTGTTCATTTTCTAGCTCAACTGTCCAGATTCTAATATTGATAACGTTTTTTCTTGTGTTTCATTGATATGAAAGATGCATGACTCAGTGAGGAGGATCTTGTGGAAGCAATTGAGACAACAACCGGAGAAAAGAAGGATTGTCTTTGCTTCATTGAAGTGATTTGCCACAAGGACGACACTAGCAAAGAGTTGCTTGAATGGGGATCTCGGGTTTCTACTGCTAACAGCTCATGAACTAATATTTGAGAATCGTTGACTGGGGATATCAAGTAGATGCTTAAGGATCAGCTTGGAATTGACAATGGAAACTTTCATTACATGGTAGAGTGAGGTGTTATGGTCATCAAATTATCAATGTATGTTGTAGGTTTCCAGATTTTGTTTGGTATAGGCTTAGTTATAGTAGTCATTTTGACATTTCTCATTGATGTAGGAATGGTGCAAATAATGGATTCTTTTGTTAATGATATATTCATTTTTGTTTATTTTGGTGCATAAATGCAATAAAACAATGCTAGTAGAGCTGTATAGCAAGATCTTTTTCAGTCACAAACCGTTCTTAATTTGCTTTGACACAACACCAATAAAATTACAAGCCGTTGTTCAAACCCACTACAGCAGAAGCAAGTCAGACATCACTTTTCAGTCGTTGTCTATCGGGTGTTGTCTATTGAGCCGCCGTCCTTGATACTATCAAACACTAGTATCTCACCGTTGTATAGACACTACTAGTACAACGGTTTAAAAATAGGTGTGTCAAATTTTTTTAACGGGAGAATGCCGTTGTGTCAAGTACCTCATACAAAGGTTTTATTCCCCGTTGTGTGGCAGCATCTATACACAAGTGGAATACTGGTGTGTGACAACACCAAAGACGGTGGCTCAATAGTCAACAGGAAACTTCTCTGTCAGACAACTGTTGAAAAGCTGTCTCTGAAGCTATTTTTCTTGTAGTGTTACGAATAAGAAATCATATGATTAAATTTGATAGGCCTGAAACGAGATCCATGCCTTGTATTTAATCGGGATATTGTAAGGGTAGAAGAAATTGATTGTACGGTAACTAGTCACTGACAGGTTCTTGGTATTCTAAGCAGTGAATTCATATTATCCGGATAGTCGCGATATGTTGAGAAGCATCACTAACGATGTAGAATAAATATAATTAATCAGTTAATTATATTTAATGAATTATTAGAATTCTCATGAATAATAATAAAAGTTTATTATTATTTATTTCTACTACCGGTTTAATATTGAACCTACAGGGTCACACCATAAAAGTATATTTTCTTTGATGAAAAGATTTAAATTATGACGGAGAGAATTATTTTCTAAATAGTAAGAAAAAGAAATAATGATTAAACTAGTTTTAATTATTATTAAAGCATTTTATAAGATAAAATGTGGGGCTAATATATATATAAAGATATATTATTAAAAACCCTAGGAGAGCCCTATAAATAGAATGAGATAGTTCATTCTAAAGACACACTTTGTTTTTGTGAAAAAAATAAGGAAGGAGCTAGCCTCCTTCTCTCTCTCTCCCAAAACTCCATTTTTATAAAAGCTTGGTTTTATAAAAGCTTCATCGAAGAGGATTATTCTTGGTGGATACCGGTAGAGTGCTTCACACTCTGAGAAGCAACTGTTAACAACCAATTTTATAAAGCTTCGATTATCAAGGTAATGTTACGATTCCTTCGCTCTCTTGATTTTACATGATTTTCTATATGTGCGGTACATGTTTTTACGGAATAAATGTTATATCATGCTTCCGCTCATCCGTAAATTCCTTCACTAATTACTAGTCATAACACAATATAGTAACATGTAACACTGGTACAATTCATGTCACAGTAATACAAATCATCGACAAAATTACTCGATTAACTGATTTACTTAGATATCAACTATTATGATAATCATATCAAAATCAGAATGTTGTATACGGGTTACATACCATATATTGAGCCATTTTTATCAGGCAGAATAACAATCAATAGGCCAAGCTTCTTCTTAAGTTTCTGCACCTCCAAATAACCTCTTTTTAACACTCTCTCGACTTGGACGGTACATGCGCTAATAACTGGAAGCACAGGATTATGAGTGAAATGCTACACAGAGAACAAATTGTTATGATTTATTCAAATAATAATCGATATGCAGAACATATCAAAGCAAACAGAGGTCTTGCAGTAAATACCATTTTCGATTTCCTACACATCTCTGTGAGTTCATAGCAAAACCTACTAGCCAAATTATCTCCAACATTATGTGCAAAGTTTATACACAACCAGTTATTAACAATTCCCCCATCAACCAGTTTTGAAACAACCAGAAATAAATCAGTACAAAGTGGTACATGGTTGCACATCTTTTTGTCCCCACGTGTATGTTATAGTTCTATTCCATACACGAACTCAAATGCAATGTCTCCACTTATATAAACCAATGCATGCAACAAAATGGGTTAATTCTTATTCTTTAAGAAAAATGATAACATTTCAATTCTGGAATCTCAATATAGTGCGAGCCTACATGCTCCAATGCACTACTTATAAGAAATACAATACTTCCTTGTTCACCATACCCCACTAGCCAACTTGTGGTAGACATCGCGTATCTCATCCAGTCTCGTGGTATTTTAGCTTGACAACAAATCAAAAGTCATTCACTGAAGGAATTTGCTTTTATTAATTTATAAGATATGACTACAATGAATGAACTTAAATATAAAATACAAATAAAGTGAATACCCATGGTGGAGGGAGAATTCTAGCTTCTACAGGTGCTAGCTTGTCACTAATTCTGATTCCGAACTCTTTAGCCTAGGGATTATCACAATAATTGATATCACTACAAGAAAAACAGCTAAATGTGATAGAATTTTTTCGGTCGAATTTAGCTAAATTCGACTGATATCGGTCAAATTTATCTAAATTCAATCGAATTTCTGTTGATCATATTTAAGCTGGTCAAATTTAGTAATACGGTCGAATTTAGGATAAGTTCGACTAATTAATGCGGTCGAATTTATCCTAAATTCGACCGATTAATGCCGTCGAATTTAGCATAAATTCGACCAAATTCGGTCGAAATTGATAGTACTAAATCCGACCGTTTTCGGTTGAATTATAAATTCGACCAAAAATTCCAAAATTTTGAAAATTTCAAATTTTGGTGAAAAATTCTAAAGTTTAAAATTTGGCGCCTGAAGTGTACTAATTTCGACCAAATTTGGTCGAATTTAGTACCCTAAATTTGATTGAATATTGTCGAATTTATATGCTAAATTCGACCAAATTCAGTCGAATTTAATTTGCACCAGGATTTTAAAAAAAACAGTAGGATCTGCTGCTCAAAAATCTGCTAATTAGCACTACAACATAATTTACATTCTAGTTCTCATGGATACTGCATATATACCAAGAACACGACCACCGGAAACAAAATTCGGTTACCTCGAGAGTTTTTCGGTGAAATAAAAAGTGCAAAAAAATTATGAAATTAATATCTAAGCATAAACAAGCATCGATATACAACCTTGCAAGCTCAAAATCATCAAAAATTCCATCAAACCTACGAATTAAGTTAAACTCCAAATATTACTCGGAAAAATATTTGTTCAAAATCAGAAAATATTTATATCAATGTATAGAGCTCGATTTGTAGAACACATACATATATAAATCATTAATTTTGGATGAGTAGATTGAGAGATATGAATTTTCAAAAGATTAGTTGCCTCATCAATCCATGTGATATTAAATGGACCAATGAGAGACAGTCACGTAGATGCTGATTGAGAAATTCAATTATAATGACAGCAAGGCTAAATTCGACCGAATGTGGTCGAATATAAGATTAAATTTCACCAAATGTGGTCGAAATTAGGAGTTCGGTTAAATTCGACTGAATTAAGTCGAATTGAATATTTGGTCAAAATTCAGTTGAATTTATTATTTTAAAAAATTAATAAAAATATGAATAAAGGCCAAAAAATTAAACAAAATATAAAAAAAAGCCAAATTTGTATTCAAAACTTATAATCACCCACGTGGTCATAGAAAAATTTATTTTCAAAAATAGGCATTTTTCCTATTTTTATTTAAATTTTTAATTTACTTTACAAACTAGTTAAGATGGGGAAAAAAATAAATAAATGGAAAATTAGTGAAAATAAGGGTAAGATGCTTCACACAAATAGTGAGTATGACTAATTTGGTGTGTATGAATTTTAGAGTAAATTTTTGGTTTTTTTCTATTTTTATTTAATTTTTTAATTTATTTTCCAAATTAATTGATCGTTAAATTAACAAACCAAATTAATTTAATTTTTTCCGGAATTTTGGCAATAACATTAAAAAGTATGGATATTGTCCTCTGTATTGTTAGGTCATCAAAAAATATTTTTAAATAATTCGAACCACTAAACCCTGATGAAACCCTGTTTAGGGGGTTCTGGTCAAAGTACTAGTTGACCGTTAAATTACCAAACCAAATTAATTTATTTTTTTCTGAAATTTTGAAAATAACATTAAAATGGATGGATCTTGACCACCGTATGGTTGAGTCGTCACAAAATATTTTTAAAAAAATTAAAACACTAAACCCTGACGAAACCATGTTTTGGGGTTCTAGTCAACGTACTAGTTGACCGTTAAATTACCAAACCAAATTAATTTATTTTTTCCTAAAATTTTGGAAATAAAATTAAAAAGGATGGATCTTGACCATCGTATGGGTGGGTCGTCGAGAAATATTTTAAAAAAATTGAAACACTAACCCATGACGAAACCCTGTTTAGGGTATAGTCAACGTCCTAGTTGACCGTTAAATTACAATACCAAATTAATTTATTTTTTTCTAAAATTTTGGAAATGACATTAAAAAGAATGGAAACCAAATTAATTTATGTAAAATATGTGTTTCCAATACCCTCATAATTGTTTTGTATTTTTTCAAACTAAATAGATACTTATTTAGTTTATTTAGACAATCTACTAAATTTCTCCTGAATATTTTTTACACATAAACTAAATTTATACATAAGAATAATATTATCCTTGTATTATAAATATTTTGTCATGATGTGTACAAACATTTAAATACTTAATAATATTTTTTCAAACTATTTATATACTTATTTAATTTATTTTGATAATCTACTAAATAAAAATTCAAGTTTCTCCTATCATATTAATATTTCTTACGCATAAGCTAAATTTATACATATGAATAATGTTATCCTTGTATTTATAAAATTTTTAACATGATATGTACAAACATTTAAATATTAAATAATATTTTTTCAAACTAATTAGATACTTATTTAATTTATTTAGACAATCTAGTAAATAAAATTTAATTTTCTCCTATCATATATAATATTTTTTACGCACAAACTAAATTTATACATTTGAATAATGTTATCCTTGTATTTATAAATAGTTTTTCATGATGTATACAAACATTTTAATATTTAATAATATTTTTTCAATTTCTGAAAATAATAAATTCAACCGAATTTGGTCACATTTATTAAATTTGACCAAATTTGGTCGAATTTAATGCGGGTAAATTCGACCAAATTCGGTCGAATGGAATATTTGACCGAATTTAGTCACATTTATAAATTCGATCGAATTTCGGTCACATTCGAATATTTTTTTGGGGGGCAATTTTCCCACTCCCTACTAAATTCGGTCGAATTTAGCACGTCCCAAAATATTACGGGCGGGTCTTTTCCTTCTTTTTTGGCGGGCGCTAAATTCGACCGAACAAAAATAACATTCGAATTTAGTAGTTACTAAATTCGACCAACTAAATTCGACGAACGCTAAATTCGACCGAATTCTGTCAAATTTAGCCGGTCGAATTAGGTCGGTCGAATTTAGCACTAAATTCGACCACCTAATTTCGAACAGTTTTGATTTCGACCGAAAACTGTCGAATTTAGCGGGGTCGAGTTCAATCGACCGCATACGATCGAATTTAGCCGCGGTCGAATTTATTAGGTCACATTTACCCTTGTTTTCTGGTAGTGTATCTAAGTAAATCGAGTAATTTTGAACATCATAATACAAATCATCGATAAAAGAAGCTGATTTGCAATTTGCTAAGATATCAACTCATATACCTACAGGTTACATGTTAATTGCTCGACAAGAATAACAGTAATGTTGGTAGTGAAAATTACTCCAGGCTTACTAATAAAAGTAACATGAAGATGTACCACAAGATGCAACAAGTTCGAAGGGACAACAAACTATCATGATATGCAGTTCTTGTAGAGTAATACAAAGTATAGGTCTTGCCATCTTGTCAAATAAAAATACATAAATATCTTTCGTATGTATTCATTACCTTTAATCTCAAGTAACTTTTGAACAAGGCTCAACATCTTTTGAAAGAAATATGATGCTAGCAATAATAAAGTTTTCAGCATTAGAGGAAGTAGAAGTGTTAAACTGCTATGACAGAACCTATTGGTGCTAATTGACAATGCACAATGACAGGTTCTATTTTAAATCATTAGTCAAGGGCGCACAACCCACAACAAGCAATTGAAACAAAAAGAGATTGCTTTCCGATGGTAGAGATTGCAGTGTACAAAATCAATTTGAATTAGTTGTAACCAAATATTACCAAAACCAAGTACAAAATCAATATGATTCCTAATTTGAATACAACCAAACAATAACCCAAACATCCAAATATAAAACCCTAATTCGAATCTCTAATCATTCATATAAAACCTAAATTGAAAGCCCTTAATTGAAACCCAAATCTGTTAGAGATTGAATACCTAAATGAAAGCCCTAGAATGTAGACCTAAATTTAATCACATGCAAATTCAAAAATGAAATTTATAAAAAAAGTCGGTAGAAAATCAATCACAAGGAAAAGAGTTTTTAAAAAAAGAGTCGGTAATTCCAATTTGAAGTACAATTTTGTTGAGAAGCAGTTGAGTGTTTGTTTATCAAGAGATTTGAGATTCAGACAGAGAGAGAGTAGAGGAGTAGATAGTAGTGCGAGGAGCAGATAGTATTGCTAAAATGAGTAGATAGTGTTTGTTTTCGAGGGAAAGTTTGGGAATTATTTCATTTTGGGGGGGAATTTTCCCTCCAAAAATTTTCATCTCGTACCCTGTGATCCTAGTGTGTTAGGATGTGCTGTGCAGTTTTTTTAGAAAGAAAAAAAATAATTTTAATTTTTATATACTTAGTTTAAAAATTTTAGAAAATAAAAGCTTGATAAATGTTTATTTAAAATATATATAATAATAGATTCATTATTCGAGACAAGACTAGTTAAAAGGAAGGTCTATTTTGACTAATTTGACCATTATAAAATCAAATCAAATAAATCTAGGATTTTTTTAAAAAATTACTACATCACTAAAATCGTTAGATCTTGAAATCCGTACATTTGGAATGTCAAAAAGATAATTTAAAAAAATAGATTTATCATTTGGGACAAGACTAGTTAAAAGAAAGGTCTACTTTGACCAATTTGATCAGTACAAAATCAAACCAAATAAATCTAGGACTTTTTAAAAAATTAACACATCACTAAAATCGTTAGATCTTGACATCCGTACATTTGGAACGTCAAAAAATAATTTTAAAAAATAGGACAAGACTAGTTAAAGGGAAGGTATACTTTGACCGATTTGACCATTACAAAATCAAACCAAACAAATCTAGGATTTTTAAAAAAAATTACAACATCACTAAAATTGTTAGATCATGACATCCGTACATTTGAAACGTCGAAAAAATAATTAAAAGAATAGATTCATCATTCGGGACACAACTAGTTAAAAGGAAAGTCTACTTTGACCGATTTGACTATTATAAAATCAAACCAAATAAATCTAGGATTTTTTTAAAAATTACCACATCACTAAAATCGTTAGATCTTGACATCCGTATGTTTGGAACATCCAAAAAATAATTTAAAAAAATAGAGAAATCATTCGGGACAAGACTAGTTAAAAGGAATGTCTACTTTGACATATTTGACCACTATAAAATCAAAAAAAAATAAATCTAGGATTTTTTAAAAAAAATTACCACATCACTAAAATCGTTAGATCTTGACATCCATACCTTTGGAACATCGAAAAAATAATTTAAAAGAATAGATTCATCATTCGGGACAAGACTAGTTAAAAGGAAGGTCTACTTTGACCGATTTGACCATTATAAAATCAAACCAATAAATATAGGATTGTTTTTAAAAAATTACTACATCACTAAAATCATTAGATCTTGAAATCCGTACATTTGGAACGTGGAAAAATAATTTAAAAAAATAGATTCATTATTCGGGACAAGACTAGCAGTACTACATTTCAAGACCTAATGTAACAATGAAATTGTAACACGATAGAAAAAAGGAGGCAATCGTAACAGGTTTGTACATATTTATCCAAAGATAGAGTGTATTGTAACGAAAGTATTAAAAGTGTTACAATTAATTTACCCTGTTACAATAGATCCCTATCTATTGTAACGGTATTGTAACGGAATGTATCTATTGTAACGGTTTTTTTACTATATGTAATAAATATATAAAGAAAATACAAATATTCAATATTATATGCCAACATGGTTGTAAATTTCGAAAATCGAAACAAATCGTTTCGGATAATTAATATCGATTTATTGGTAAATCAATTATTTATCGGAATGGCAAATCGAAACAAAAAAAGGAAATTTAATTTAATAATTTTATAATATTTAATATATTAGTCTTATTTATAATATAATATACCATTTAAAAATAATATATAGTGATAAATGAGATTTTAAAAATTAAATTGAACAAATATTTTAGCGATATATCGATGATTTAAAAAATCGGAAATTTTTAAGAACATCGGTACCAAGTCACTTTTTACATATTTTTACTTATCGTAATAATGTATTTAAAAATTTCATTTACAACCATAAAATTTCAATGATGGATTTTTATTTTCATTTTACAAAATTTTACCGCTTGCTAAAATTTAGATTCCCGGTTCTAAATTTCACTATTCTGTAGAGGCGGCATCAATAATTTTGTAGAGGCGGGATAAAATTTTGGTGATGGCGCTCAGCTAAAAGGAAACAAAACAAAAACTTTATTGTTCCCGATTCTCCCCCTTTTCTCAGACAGCCACACAAAAAACCTAATTTTTCGCTCATCCCAAAATCACAATCACAGATCAAAATTCGAACTCGTACTTGCTCTCAGCTCAAAATCACAATCCAAACTGATACAAGGTAACCTTCACCGCCTCAATTTTATTGTTCTTCTTGCGTGAATATATTGTTGTGTGGGAAAGATTTGTGTATTTGTTGTTTTAGTTTATCGTTATAGTGTGCTGTTTGTAATCACTGCTTATGCTGTTATCTACGATTGATTGCGTTCTCTGTTTGCTTGTGATAGAATCCGCTTATACTGTGAAAACTCAAGACACAAACTAGAGATATAAGTTTATTTGCTCAGTTACTGAGTTTCGAATATATGAATTGGTTCTCTTTACTGAATTTGCAGCTTATTTACTGATGTATGTGTTATGATCGACTTTTGTTCTAAAGTGGTGTTTTCTTTTAATCTTTATTTGCTTGTTAATTTGTGATAGAATTGGTTTCTACAACTGATTTTGTTTCTCGAAGAACTTTTTATGTATTTAGATTACAACAGGGTATTATTATGTTCAGTCACAACCTTTCTTATCTTTGATTGCTTCTGACGAGTCCACACTGCTTGTGAACTTATATGCTCTTCACATCTGTTCTTTATAAAACTATAATAAGAAATAACTTTGTTGTAATTTACCACCAAGCACATCTGTTTGTCTTTTGTTTAGTGTCGCTCGGTTCACAATGGATTCTGGTTTGTTGTTCTAATTACCTTTATCTGTACACACTTATTTTTTAGATTTTCATTCCAAGTTTATGAATGTTATCTGAATTTTCTCATATATATTTATCTAAAACTCAATTTTTTATGAACTTTTGGGTTTAGTTAAATATTCAATTTTTGTACCTAATAAGTTTTCTTTTTAGATTAGTTTTTTTAGTCAATATAGTATCCATATAAGATATTAGTTACTTAAATTTTATTATTTTGTATGCTTAGATTTTATCCATATAAGAGATTAGTTTTCATTATTCGATTTCATTACTTAGATTTTATCTCCACTCTAACATATTTTCTTTTATGATTTTGTTCCCTGTGAAGTTTCATTTTTTGTGTCTGAAATTCTGTGTTAGCATTAATTTTAACTTTAGGTTATGGATAATGAAAAAAAAGACTGGGGGATTTTCCTAAATGGTCTGATGATTATGAAAATGGGGTAGATGAATATCAGGACAAAGCATTTGCAACTGAAGCGCAGGGGGATCAGATTTGTTGTCCATGTTGTAATTGTTTATATCGTTATTGGTACCACATAAATGTAGTGTGAGATCATATGATTTGCTAGGGTTTTGTGCGAAGATTTGAGAAATATTCTGAGCGCACCAATGTTGAAAAGCCAACTAATGGAAGTGGGGTTTAATTTCAGTTTTCTGATAATTTAGATGGGTTATTGCATGATACTTTTAGAGGGGGGCTTAATGAGGAGACACAAAAGATTTTTAAATTAATCGAAGAAGGTCAACAAGAATTATATCCAGGATGCAAGACATTTTCTAAACTTGCCTTCACACTTCGATTATTTCTTTTCAAGTGTGACCATATGATAAGTAATGTTGCTTTTTCTGACCTTTTAGAGTTATTAAGGTCTTTGATACCTAATGCAAAGTTACCCTCTTCTTTTCGCGAGGCAAATAATGATTTAAAGATGTTGGGCCTTGATTATATGAAGATAGATGTTTGCCCAAATAATTGTATGCTATACTGGGAGGAACATGCTAACGATACGAGTTGTCAAATTTGCAATACTTCTAGGTAGAAATCAAAAAGCCCAACTGAGAAAAAAAATTCTCGTAAGGTACCTGCAAAAGTATTAAGGTACTTTCCAATTAAGAAGAGGTTGCAGAGATTTTTCATGTGTTCAGAAACTGCTCGTTATATGACATAGCATGAAAATGAGCGTAAAAAAGATGGAATTCTTAGACATCCAGCCGATGGTACAGATTGGCAAGATTTTCATTAAAATTTCCCAATTTTTCTCAAGAACCTCGTAATGTGAGATTGGGACTTGCAACTGATGGTTTTAATCCATTCAACGATGTAAAAATCATTCATAGTACATGGCCTATTGTGCTTATAGAATATAACTTGCCGCCTTCAATGTACATGAAATCAGAATTTCTCATGCTTTCACTTATTATTCCTGGTCCTGAGTCCCCAAAAAATGTGATCGATGTCTATATGCAACCATTGATGAAAGAGTTAAAAGAGTTGTGGGAAATTGGAATTGACACATATGATGCTTCAAGTGATCAAATGTTCAACATGCGAGCCGCCCTGCACTCCACCATCAGTGACTTCCCAGGTTATGCCATGCTATTAAGATGGAGCACAAAAGGTAGGGTAGCATGTCCTTGTTGTCATTATGAAACCCCTTCTACTTGGTTGAAGTACAGCAAAAAGATGTGTTACAAGGACTATCGTATATTTTTGGACCAGGATCACCCATGGAGATATGATAAGAAACATTTTAATGGAAAAATAGAGGAGAGAAGTGCACCTGTTCGGTTGACTGGGATTGAAATTTCTGAATTATTAACTAATTTCAAGAATGATTTTGGACCAAAGCAACCAAAAAAGAATAAAGATGAAAATCCTTGGAGGAAAAATTCTTGTTTTAATGACCTGCCTCATTAGAAGAATGTCAAATGTCGACATAATCTTGATGTAATGCATATAGAAAAGAACTTGTTTGACAACATTCTGGGAACATTGCTCAAATTACCAAAAAAATAAAGATCTTGAAGAAGCACATAAGGATTTGTTAGAACTTGGCATTATGCCAGAGCTTCAACCTCAAGAATCAGCAGATGGTAATCGAGTAATTCCAAAGGCACGATTTTGGATGTCAGCAGAAGAGAAGTGCACTTTTTGTCAAGTACTTAAAAATGCAAAGATACCACAAGATTGTGGATCTAATATCAAGCGGTAAGTGTAAGTTAAAGAACGGAAAATTGTAGCCTATAAAAGCCATGATGTACTTTTTATGATGCATGAACTTACTTCCAATGGCTGTGAGCACAACATTACAAACTGATGTTACAATTCCTTTAATAAGATTGAGTGAATTTTTACAAGATATATGGTCTAAAGAAATTGATCCAAAAGATCTCGAGAGATTATAAACTGAGATAGTTGAGGTTCTTTGTGAGCTAGAAGAGATCTTCCCACCTGCTTTTTTGATATTATGGTCCATTTACCTGTTCACCTAGTTGAAGAAATTGCACTTGGCGGGTCTGATGCTTCAAGGTGTATGTACGGTATTAAGATATATCTATGAAAGTTGAAATCATATGTAAGAAATAAGGCTCAGTCCGAGGCATCCATGGAAAACAGAATCATTGATAGTTGAAGGCGATGTCCAGGAAACAGAGAAGTATCAACTACAAAAAAAGGTATATACAAGTTTCCTTATTTATTTTATTTACTGTATGGCAACTTGTACATTTATTTTATGATAATGTATTTTATTATAATTGGTTATAGCTTTCACAATCAAGAAAACTAGAGGTCCTATAGTTATGGCTGAAGTGCATAATAGTAAATTTGAAGACCACCCACCAATTATTTTTAATTAATATGGTCAACCAATTGGACCTACTAAGGAGGCTTGCAGGGAGCTTAGCCGGTTCTTGGGTACTGTGGCTAAGAATTCATTGTTAGCACCGTTAAACTATTGCGATTGGCCTAAATTTCCATCCAGACTTAAAGAAAAGATTTGGGATTATCTCTTGGTATATAAAATTAACCGAATCAAACTAGTACACTCGTGTATACCTTTTTTTTAATTTTATGAAAATTAAACTTATGTCCACGATTAAAATTTCTTAAGGAAAAGTACATGATTCCTAAAGAAGGCTTGGATTGGGTGATGACCACTGTAAATACATTATGGAGAGTTCATAAATAAAAGTTGAAAAAAGAACATTATTATGGATTTGAAAATGATGATGAAAGATGGAAAAATCGTCCAGCAACTATGTCTGACCAGCAATTGTGGGATTTACTAGAATACTGGAACATGGAGGAAATTGAGGTAATTTGTACACCTTTGTTTAAATAAAAATGTTATAATTAGTAGTTGCTTGTTTTATTTATTTGTTCTATGTTATAGGAAGAAATTGTCACAAATAGATCAAATCGTAGCATGCATGATGATCTGCACACTATGGGGCCCACTTCAATGGCATTTCTACGTTATGAATTGGTAACTGTCAATTACTTGGTTCTTTTTTCTTAAGTTAGTGAAATAAAATATTTTGACTGAAATTTTAATTTTAAATACTAATATATATTTCAACAGCAACAAAAGGATCCAAATAAACAGCTGCCATCTCTAACTCAAGTATACAAAGAGTCGAGAAAGAGAACTCCTGGAAAGATATATTTAACGAGCACTGTTAAGACTACAAAAAATGTGGTGAGTAAACTGATCATAAGTTATTGTACTGGTTTGACTTACATATAAAATACACTCTTTTTTTTAGTATAATGATGAATACAGAAGGATAAGATGTTGCATATAAAATACTATGTTTATCTCATCATAACATAATTCTTGCATAGAATAAGATGTTGATGTACACCAGCTGCTACCAAAGCACGAAATTTTACATAGTGAATTTTTATGCACTCGTAGACAGATTAGATAAGTGGTATAAGACTTGATGATAAAAACCTTTTCTAATAAAAATTGTAATGACACTAGTAATACAGTATGGCAAATATATTAACTTTGACATTAAGGTGAAGAAAATTTTATAAATAGCAGTAATATTATAGACAAGAAAGAACTATTATAAACAAGAAAGAAATATTCTCCCTTTTGCGTATTCTGTCCATAATCATTAAGAACTCTTGCCTTTATGATTCCATCTGATAACTGTTCATCATCGAGCCACTCCCCGCCAACTGAATTTTGGCCGTCCTTAACAGTGCCATTATCCCCGCTCAAATCTTTCCCTTCCTCATTTGCATTGAGTGAGATGTTGGATTTCTCGAGTTCTTTTTCTCTCGAAACCTCTCCAGTCTGCTCCTCAGTATGGCAGAACTGTGATTATAGTTTTCAAAAGACATATCTCTAGTTTGCAATTCTGCGTGCATATCAGCGATACATTGCACAGTAAAATAATGCCTCTTGGAAAGTTTGTCACATACTAAATTGCTTGGATATAGTACGATGCTATATGCTACAACATTTTCTGGAAGCAAGTGCATCATACTTGCTTCCAAAGGTGACAACTGTTCAGAACTAAAGAATGAAAAAATAAGTTATCATTCGAAATGTAGCTCATATAGGTCTCGAAAATGGAAAACTTATTAAGTTATTGTATTGGTTTGACTTACATATAAAATACACTCTTTTTCAGTATAATGATGAATACAGAAGGTTTTTGTCCCATCTCTTAGCTATATTTGTTCAGGCTTGGTATTACAACAGTTTTTGTTGTGTTCATTTTTAGTTTCAACACATTTGTATTTGATTGTTGTGTCTTGTCATTACTATGTTTATCTTATCATAACTTAATTCTTGTATAGAATAAGATGTTGCACTGCAAACAAAACAACAATCTGGAGAAGAATCAACCGTAGATCCTTATGATGAAGTGATGGGTAAGGATAAGCGCAAAGGATATATACCCCTATATGGACGAGGTGTGACTAAGTCTAAGATTCAGAATAAAGAAAAGAAGTCAAGATATGTATTTCCTGATGAGTTCTTGAAAGATGTCAAAGCAAATTTAAGTTGGGAATTTGCTCAAGATATTGCATCTCTTGTGCTTTCGCAAATAAAGTCTGCAAATCCTGATATTAGTCTTGTCATTCCTGACTTAAGAGTAGCTACAGGAAACGAGTCTTCTGATCCAAATGGTGAAGCTGTCGGATCTTCTAAAACTCAAAGTGAACAGGAGGTACTTTTAATTTCCGCCATTCTCTCTTCTATTTCATATTCATTTTTAGCTCCTTGATTTCTAGTCCAGTTTGTAATATTTTAAAAAATACCAATTTTTATAATGATATTTAACAAGAATGTTTCTTTTTTTGCAGGAAAGTAATGTGCAGACCAATGATGAAGAAAATGAATGATAGATCGATGGTCATCTAATTAAATATAGGCACCAGACTTGACTTTTGATGCCTTTTTGATGCATTTTGATGCCTTATGATGCTCAGGCATAGTTAGTATGCAACTTTATAAAAAATCTATATTTTGTTTTGGTAATGGGATTTGGTCATCAAAGTTCAGGGTTACAAGTCATGTAACGAAATCGTATTATCATTAATTTGGATTATTAGAACTTTTGAATTATGATGTGTTTTTTTCTTCATTGTTTACATCTGATTGTGAATTTTATAAATTTTGTACCCAAAAAATGAGTGTGCATTAATATTGATGGGATAAAAATTATTAATATTTAAAGGCTTCTTCAGGTGTTTTTAATTTAAATATATGAATAAATTACAATATATTTAGAAGATTGCATGTGTGTTACATTTTCATTTATTGTAACATGAAATACATCTATGGTAATGTCTCATTAAAATGCCAAAGGAGTATAACAACAGACACAACAACCGTTACAATATCCAGGGCAGCGTTACAAAAATGCTATTGTTACGGCAGCAAATGTAATGAGGAAAGTGGTGTTACAATAGGTCTATTATAACGATTTTTAACCATTTTGTAATGATTTTGACCGTTACAAGAGATCCCAAAATATAGTAGTGTAGTTAAAAAGAAGGTGTACTTTGACCGATTTGACCATTTTAAAATCAAACCAAAAATAAATATACGATTTTTTAAAAAAATTACCACATCACTAAAATCGTTAGATCTTGACATCCGTATTTTTCGAATGTGGAAAAAATAATTTAAAAAAATAGATTCATCATTCGGGACAAGACTAGTTAAAAGGAAGGTCTACTTTGACCAATTTGACCATTATAAAATCAATCCAAATAAATCTAGAATTTATTTAAAAAATTACCACATCACTAAAATCGTTAGATCTTGACATTCGTTCATTTTGAACGCCAAAAAAATAATTTAGAAAAATAGATTCATCATTCGGGACAAGACTAGTTAAAAGGAAGGTCTACTTTGACCGATTTGACCATTATAAAATAAAACCAAATATATTTAGGATTCTTTAAAAAAATTACCACATCACTAAAATTGTTGGATAATAACATCCGTTCGGTTGGCTCGTCGAAAAAATAATTTTAAAAAATAGAATCATCATTCGGGTAAGACTAGTAGTTAAAGCAATACTTAAAATTGTAAATGCAACACTATATTTACCAAATGCAACACTACATGCCAAGTCTGGTGGGCCCCACACATGTCTCCTTAGCACTGGTGGGGCCCACACATGACAAGTTAGCACTGGTGGGCCCAACACATGCCACATTAGCACTGGTGGCCCCCCCACCTGCCACGTCAACACTGGTGGGTCCCAAACTGCCACATCAGCAATGGTGGGTCCCACACCTACAACGTTAGTACTGGTGGACCCCACACCTGCCACATCAGCACTGGTGGGCCCCACACCTACCGTGTCATCAGTTGTGGGCCCCATACTAACCACGTCAGTTGTGGTCCCCACGCACATGCCACGTCAGCTGTGGGTCCTACGTGCACGCTAGTAGTTGTGGCCCCCAACAGATGCCACATAAGAAATTATGGGCCCCATAGCTTATCTTACATTACACATCGGCAAATGTGGGCCTCACTTGCCTTGTCAGGAGTGGGTCCCACATGCCACATCAGCATATATTAAAATTATAAAAATATCTAATGCAACACCAGTTGTTAGTGTAGCATTTTGTGAAACACCGTGAGTAATATGCAACACTAAATTATATCTAATTCAACACCAGTTCAGCTCTGTTGAAAAGGAGCCAAAATTTCATATCTAACGAAACACTTTCAGTGAAACGCTTTCTAAAAGCACTGCATATGAGCACTTATGGCGTAGTACATCATGTCATGATCTATTATGTAGATGGAATAGAAAATTAGCATATCCATTAGCATATTGTGTTTGGGGCAGATTTAACAATCAAAATGATGTAAAAGTAAATAACACTCTTCCAGTTTTATAGGATGTAACAAGTAAAACAGTTTTTATCGCATTTATCAACGGACTGTACAAGAAAAATAAATTTAAAACTATAGAAAAACACATTCAAAGAAAATTATATATATTTAACTCTAGTCTTTCTTGCGTGCCATCATGATTCGTTTCTAAACTTTTTCATCATCACCTAATTAATATCATGCACAGGAAACAAATAATTGACTTAATCCCACTTAGTATCATTCATGATTCCAAACAAACAGTTGGCATTCACATGATGAACAACTACCATGGGATTAGAAACTGAACAAATGGATAGAAATCATAGCTTAGGAAATGCGGAAATGGATAAAATTTATTTATTTTTTTTTAAAAAATGATCTATTTCTTAAGTAACCAGTCGCTCTAAAACCTTAAGGTGTTAGAGAAAAGACCAACTGAATCTTTTTATTGTATAACCTGAGATCTCTGGGTGCCTGAACACTGATACCAGTCCTTCTAAAACGTTAAGGTGTTATATGAAGGCCCAACCGAATATTAATATTTTATTATGACAATATTAACTTATTAAATGTATTTAAAAATAGCTCAAAGTGATTACATTACATTTTTCAATAACAACAAATAGAGACCAATATTAAGACTTTGAAAATTTACATCCCGCGACATTCAGGGAGTCGTGCTGACCTCTATCAACGGGTAAGACCCAGGTATAAGCTCATACATTGCTAATTCCTATAATATGAACCATCACAATAAATTAGTTACCAACACAATGTACTTATTTTGCAAACATCTCTAAGTTTTATAAACTCTGTATTTTCTAGGTGGAAACAAGTTATTGTGTCATGAAATGTCTTTCCCAGACGGTGCTTCCTAATTAGACATCAGAGGAGCGTGTTGTCCAAAACGTAAACAATACAAAAATTTTCAATCTTAATAACAGAAAATTCCGTTGGCAGCATAAGCAAATCCGTTAGGAAAATAATTTGAATAATTTGGCAACAGAATGCCTACTGAAGTGAAAGGTTGGTACAAACGTCGTTGGGAAGGGGTTTGCCAACCGAATTATTTCCGTTACTAATTTTACCGAATAGCAATGAACTAATAACAGATCTCAAAGTTACCAAAAAAGACACCCCACCAACAGAACTAATCCGTTGTTAAATTTAGTAACGAAGACCAAACAGAAATTTCCGTTAGTTAAATTTAGTAACACTACATTTGTCTAAACTTCCATGAAGTTGTGTTATATTCTAGATCATGTGTTCTATATATTCAGAGGAGAATCACAATGTTACATGAATTGGTGTGTTAGGAGTCTAAAACTAGTTGGATCATCAATTCTACAAGTCTGTTTACAAAAGAAGCAGATTATTTCCTGTTTTTGGCAAAGAAACTGCTCAGGTACAACTCTAGCAGACATATATGTTACCTTAGAACAGTGTCTCTCGTGTCATAGCAAACTTGCAATAAAATTCCGTAGTCAACTATGTCATTCCTAAATTCAAAAATTAAAAAAGATAAACAAGAAGAGTAAGTATGTACTAGAATAACACAAACTTAAAAATCGAACAGAAGTATGAGAAGATTGATACGCACAAGATAATTTCCAACATCTCCGTTGGAGTGCTTACACTTTCGTAAAACATCCTAAGCAATTCACCAAAGGATGAGTCCTCATCTGCAAATAGTGCATAACACTCTCTAAGTTGTCCGTTTACTACCAATCCCTGTATTCAAAAAATTCAGTTGCACCTCAGTCGATTATAAAAATTAATTAATAATCTATATAAAAAAATTAGAGTAATCGAGGTTCAATATAGTTGTTTACAAATAGGCAGTGTTTAAAAGAGATGTAATCTCCATCGTTTCTAAGTCAATGATTTTTGATAAGGGGCAGAAAAAATTAAGTAATGTAGAAAATAAAACTTATACAAGACACCTATATCTATATGTGTATGTACATGTGAAGAAACAGAAATTAAAAGACTACATTGTATTCTCTTCTTCTTATTTTATTACTGCAAACACTTCACAATATATAGTGCAATACAAGGAAACTGCAAGCTAGAAAACAGAACACGACCCACACTACTTTCCTAAACAAGCTCTAACAACCCATGACTTATTCCACGATCCTAAAATCAAGGAATCAGACATCCGACCAAATCAAATCAAATACTACGAATCATAATCAAATCAAACATTAATTTATTTAAAAGATTGTTTGAGATTATCTCCAACAATCTCTCCCATAATCTCAAACACCGCAGCAACCTCTCTGTCGTCCAAATGCAGTGTCGAGTTCATTTTTGCCCATATGGCAACTTCAACTTCTTTATCAGCCCGTATAGCTTTTAAACCGAGCCCTTTTAAACTGAGCCCGTATGGCTGATTCGACTGAGCCCGTATGGCTAATTTGACTGAGCCCGTATGGCTATTAAACTGAGCCCGTATGGCTAATAATCTGAGCCCGTATGGCTATTTGCCCGTCTGGCACTTCAACTTGCTTGCCCGTCTGGCATTTTTCGTGTTTGCCCGTCTGGCACGTTCACCTCCATACGATTTCACCGAAAAATAGAGAACACTCGAATCCAGAGATCATTGCATTCCAAGCAACAATATCTCTCTCAGACATTCCGTCAAACACCTTTCGTGTCCTTGCCTCCATAAGTGTTCCATCTCATTCTGCATGGCCTTCTACCACTCTATCTCGTTTTCTGCCTTCAGCAGGCTTCTCCGGCATCGCCTCGTCTTTCTCGGCAACCCCATACTACACATGCATCCCATACTACACATGCAGCTTTGCCACCATCCTTCTACAACGTCTACCTGAAACTATCACTTATTCTGCGCCTCCACCACCAGCGTATGTTCAACAATGGACTCTCCTGCCCTCACAAACACAGGATGACACTAAACAACCAAAAACTTGACAAAATAACAGATTCTATGACTGAGACCATTGATTAAACACTTGGCATGCAGAACCAATGATAAAAGCTCAAGAACAACATTAACAATGGCGGAAACAAACGGAACGAGGTCCTCGAGAATCGCCCGCTCTGATACCAAATGTAGAAAATAAAACTTATACAAGACACCTATATTTATATGTGTATGTACATGTGAAGAAACAGAAATTAAAAGACTACATTGTATTCTCTTCTTCTTATTTTATTACTGCAAACACTTCACAATATATAGTGCAATACAAGGAAACTGCAAGCTAGAAAACAGAACACGACCCACACTACTTTCCTAAACAAGCTCTAACAACCCATGACTTATTCCACGATCCTAAAATCAAGGAATCAGACATCCGACCAAATCAAATCAAATACTACGAATCATAATCAAATCAAACATTAATTTATTTAAAAGATTGTTTGAGATTATCTCCAACAAGTAAAAAGGCGAAGAAGTTCGGTGAGGATATATACAAGCGAAGAAATGAAAATTTTCCCAAAACAAAATATCACACTTTAAGTGTTCAATTCCATTAAAAAAGTACATGCCACAATTCAGTTCTCTATGAATTAAATCAAGATGTATAATCCATTCCATTATATTAATCAAATACCGAAATCTGAAAGCAAAAAAATAACCCCTGTTGTCATGAACATAATTAATCAAATATTATAAATAAAAAATTTCTATGTTTGGCTAATTCATGACAAATACTTCACACAATAGAAGCGTTTTGAATCAGAAAAATTAATTAATTAAGTTGTTTTCAGTAATACAACTCATGTGGCGGGTTTGTGTAGTAGGTTAAGTAACTCATAAGTAAAGTAACTTAGAAAAGATACTAACAAGTTAATTTACAAAGTTGAATGTGAGGTACTAGAATTATTCTTGTGACTGACCAAATCAATGTTCGTCCCGTAACATGTAACTTCTAGTTATTTTTGTCACATCCTTACTCTACTACTTTTTGTTACGCATTGTTAACATGACTCATTTGTTTTTTATAGTATTCTTTTTGTTTTTATAAAACTTTTATTGTATTCATGGTTGCTGTAAAATTTGAACATACACTCAGTCCCCAACCCAGTGAATGTGTTTCAATTCCTATGCATTCCAATTCTACACCTTTGGTAAGACTTGTATGCAAGATCTAATAGGAATAGAAATTATAATTTTAATGGTATAAAAAAATTAATCGGGTTAAAATCTATGCACTTAGGATAAACTAATATTTTCATTTTATCTAATATATATATATATATATATATATATATATATATATATATATATATATATATATAGAGTTACACTCCATGAAAAACACCTTATATAAAGAACAATAAAGAACACCTCATATTTAATTCAATATAAGAGTTCCGTCATGACACCCAATACAAAAAGTTCTTATTTTTTTATCTTCTATCCATTTAGCAAAAAAAAATTAAAATAATTTTTTTTTGGAAAAATCACTGTTCATGATGACATCAGCAGTGACGTCATCATAAATATTGAATTTTTTCAAATTTATTTTTTTTTAATTTTTTTTTGCTGGATGGATAGAAGATAAAAAAAATAAGAACTTTTTGTATTGGGTGCCCCTGGCGGGGCCAATGGATCTATTGGAATAATTGGTTTTATAGTGTTCTTTATTGTTTGTTATATAAGAGTGTTCTGTATTGAGTAAAGGCATATATATATATATATATATACGCTTTTGCTCAAATACAAACCAATCCTTAAATACAAACTACAAACTAATATTAGATTAATTATATTTAATTTATTCTAAGGTTCCTGCCAAGGGTACCTTCACAAAAAATGCTTAAAATAATTGCCTCTATCCACCCAAAAAAAAAAATACTTGCCGTGGAAATGCGAAGCATTTAAGACAGTAAACGGATGAGATAGGTAGTCATGAGGGCCGCAGGCCCTCGACGCACCCGTCAATCGTCTATTGCCTTTACCATTGCTTGCCATTCCTTATAACTTTAGAATGATAAAGGCGCGAAGCGCCGTACAAGAAGGTGCGAAGCACCGTTAACCTGTGAAATCCACTGCCACGTCATCATGTGAACAGTGAATTTTTTATTATTATTTTTTTTTTTTTGCTGAATGGAGCCAATTATTTTAAACACTTTTTGTATTGGGGTACCCCTAGTTTGATCATTAGATTAGCATGAAATATTGAATTAGTGTTTAGTTTGTAGTTTGCAGTTAATTTTAGTTTGTAGTAGAGTAGGACCCTATATATATATATGGAGGTGCTCAAACGAGACACCTCTTATAATGAGACGGTCTCCTATAATGAGTCCCCCTCCACTATAAGAAATTTGGCCATTTACGATGGCCAACTTACGACGGATTTTTTTTCGCGCCATACTTACGACGGAAACGGAAAACCGTCGTAAGTAATTACGACGGAAATGAATTTCGTCGCAACTTCGGTGTTAGCAACAAACTTACGACGGAATTTTCGTCGTAAATTGATTTTTTTCAACTAAATTTAATTGCAAAATGAATTAATTTCACTGATGACAACGAAACGACATCGTTTTGCAAAAAACTTACGACGAAAATTTCGTCGTAAATTTGTTTATTGTAATTAAATTTAATTGGAAAATGAATTATTTTTTCTAGCAGCGAACTTACGACGGATTTTCCGTAGTAAATTCACTTAATTAGGTTTTTTTTATAAAAATTAATAATATTATAAAAATATTTTAACTTAAATTAAACTTACGATGGAATTCGTCGTAAGTAGTCATGCGGCAAATTCAATTTTACATCTAAAAAATAAGCGGCAAAGTTCACTATTTTATTTTTTTAATAAAAAATATGTATATTATAAGAATATTTTAACTTAATTGAACTTACGACGGAATTCGTCGTAAGTTATCAAGCGGCAAATTCAAATTTTCATCTATAAAATAGGCGGCCAATTCCGCTGTAAGTTAGCATATAATATTTTTCTATCTTTTATTAGGCCAATGAAATTAATTTTTTATTTTTTGAAAATTTCACAATATTATTAAATTAGATATATCTTGACATTCGTACGGTTGGATCATCGAGAAATATATTTTAAAAAATAAAAAAAATAATATGAGACAGAGCACTAGTTACGAGTACTAGTCAATATAGTAGTGATCTACTACGATCTCCAACCAAATTAATTTTTTATTTTTTGAAAATTTGGGAATAAAATTAAATTAGATATATCTTGACATCCGTACGGTTTGATCATCGAGAAATATATTTAAAAAAAACAATAATATGGGACAGAGCACTTGTTACGAGTACTAGTCAATATAGTAGTGATCTACAACAAAATTAAATTTGTATTTTTCAAAAATTTGGGAATATCATTAAATTAGATATATCTTGACATCCGTACGGTTGCATCGTCGATAAATATTTTTTTAAAAATAGAAACAACAATCTGGGATAAAATACTAGTTTGTAGTACTAGTCAAATCAATAGTTGACTACTAATTTTACTATCTAACTTAAATTTTTATTTTTTAAAATTTTGTAAATATAACTAAATTAGATATATATTAACATTCGTATGGTTGGACCATCGATAAATATTTTTAAAAAATAGAAACAATAATCTGGGACAAAGTACTGATTTGTAGTACTAGTCAAATCAATAATTGACTACTAATTTCACTATCCAAATTAATTTTTTATTTTTTAAAATTTGGGTAATATCACTAAATTAGATATATAATGACATTCGTATGGTTGGACCGTTGATAAATATTTTAAAAAAAATAGAAACAACAATCTGGGACAAAGTACTAGTTTGTAGTAGTTTTAGTCAAATCAATAGTTGTCTACTAATTTTACTATCCAAATTAATTTTTTATTTTTTAAAATTATGTTAATATCACTAAATTAGATATATATTGACATTCGTATGGTTGGACCGTCGATAAATATTTTTTAAAAAATAGACACAACAATCTGGGACAAAGTACTAGTTTGTAATAGTTTTAGTCAAACCAATAGTTGACTACTAATTTTACTATCCAATTAATTTTTTATTTTTTAAAATTTAGGAAATATCACTAAATTAGATATATGTTGACATTTGTATGGTTGGACCATCGATAAATATTTTTAAAAAAATAAAAACAACAATCTCGGCCAAAGTACTAGTTAGTAGTACTAGTAAAATCAATAGTTGACTACTAATTTCACCATCCGAATTAATTTTTTATTTTTAAAAATTTTGAGAATTTCACTAAATTAGATATATATTGACATTCGTACAGTTGGATCGCCGATAAATATTTTTAAAAAATAGAAACAACAATCTGGGATAAAGTACTAGTTAGTAGTATTAGTCAAATAAATAGTAGGCTACTAGTTTCACTATCCAAATTAAATTTTTATTTTTTGAAATTTTGAAAATATCATTAAATTTGATATATCTTGACATCCGTACAATTGGATTGTCGAAAAATATATTTTAAAAAATAGAAACTATAATATGGGACAGAGCACTAGTTACGAGCACTAGTCAATATAATACTTTTTCAAAAATTTGGGATCGTCGATATATATTTTTAAAAAAATAAAACAATATTAATTTTTTATTAGAAGTGGGTGCTGCGAAAATAAACGTATTTACTGTAATATTAAAGTTCATAGAAATTAAAAACTTCCATTATTAAATTAATTCAAAAAATTAAAGAGTGTAAGACATAAAAAAATGTAAATCACTTAAATTCATACGCAATAAAAACTTTTTATTTAAATAGCAAGGTCTAAAATTTCATAAAAAATTTCTATCACATCAGTGAAAATAGACATACAGTATATTAAGTTTAGAAGGATGCATATTAATCTTAGTGTATGCATTATCAATTTCAATACCTTTCACGTACAAAACTTGTATATAAATATAAAAAAGTTTGTAAAATTTTTGGGTCCTTAATTCCAATAAACCTAATGCGATCCTATTATGTTTTCGTAAATAAATAAACCAAATTGCAAGAAAGTATCAAAAGGGTGGTATTTTTTTATACACATTTTTAGAAAATATCGATGATTCTTGAAATTCTATAAATAGAAATTATAATATTTTAAGCTGGAGTACATATATGCAAATTTAGATTCTTTAAATTGAATCACTCAAATAAAGAATAAAAATATTTCATATAAATACACAGTAGCAATAAAGTATTTTTTCCAATCTTTAAATTAGAAGTGGGTGATTTGTCTCGTTCTTTAGAGATAGGCCACATGTCACATTATTATTGGATAATACTTGAGCACATGGATTGTGCTTCTTTGAATCACTTAAAGCCGTTGGATGCAATTAAAAAAATCTCGTCCGTTCAATTTTTTTCACTTTAACTCTCTTTTAACTAATATGTATATACATTGTAAACACGCGTACATACACCATATAATTTTTCCTTCCTCTCCCCTTCTATCTGGGTATTCAAGGAGGGAGTTGCAGGAGAGATATTATTATCGGTAATATGCTCATTTGAGTACAATAACAAATGAGAAGAATGATGTTTATTGTTTTTGGCGATTCTGTTGGAGTTGGTGACCGGGATAGAAGTAAATTTAGAAGATGAAGACAACATTGAATCAAATTAAGATAAAAAAGCTAAAGATTTATGTTAATGTTCGTCCCGATGAAACTAGTTTTGGATTTCTTGCGTATGTATAGGCTCTAAAGGGACTTGAAAAAAACATTGCAGAAATAGAGGGTTTAGTCTCTGGGTTTGGTTTTAGTGATCGGAGAGTATTTTTTTGTAATTTGATAAGTGGGTATGTGAACTGTGCTAACATGGATTCTGTTTCACAAACTCTCGACCGTAAGTCTGTAACACACATATATTGAAATAGATGTGTAGATCATTGTACATATTTTTTAGATTTGTTAAAAATGGTTTTTGGTTCATTGGCCGGATTCCGAATTATTGGCCGGAATTGGTCTAAATTTTCTTTGTAAATTATGGGTTAGTGTATATGTACATAAGGGTGTTAAGTAATACATATAATTTATTTGGATTTTTCTGGGCAAATTTTCGAGTCGCCGGAATCTTGAGAAGTTGCCGGAATTTGGGTAGGATTTTTTCTGGACAAAATTTATGACGGTTATTCATCATTCATATTCCGTCATAAGTTTAGAAAATATGACTAACTTACGATAGAAGTAAATTAACGATATATTGTTGAAAAATAATTTTATTTACTTTTTTTTATATGAAAATGGGAGCATGATTGAATTTACGACGAAAAATTCCGTCATAAGTTGCTTTAGTAATTTATTGTAGATTGTGGGACCGTTTACTGAAACTTATGACGAATAACTGAATTTGCGACGAAAAATTGAATTTGCGACGAAAATTGTAATTTGTGACGGAAATCTGAACTTCCTACTCGAGCAAAAGCGACGGAAATTTTCTGTCGTAATTGACCCCATTTACGACGGTTTCAGTTCAAAAAATCCGTTGTAAATGCCCAGATTTGTTGTAGTGCTCATATTTCATATATTATTAAGGGCCCCGCAGGACACCCAATACGAAAAAGTCTTATAATTCTACCCTCTATTCATTCATCAAAAAAAATATTAAAAAAAACTCCTGCCATATCATTATTTTAAAAAAAAATTATATTTTTATTTGATGAATGGATAAAGAATAGAATTATAAACCTTTTTCGTATTGGGTGCCCTTGGCGGGGCCCTTTAAAATACAAGAAATATAAGAGGGACTCATTATAAGAGAGGGTCTCTTTATAAGAGGGGTCTCATTTGAGCAGCCCCTATATATTATTTATATATATATATATATATATATATATATATATATATATATATATAATATGGTTGAGTTCCACTAAAATTTTCTTAAATGCAAACTTACAAACCTTTTTTGTTCAACACAAATATATCTTTGGTTCAACATCACTTAATAAATAATAATTAAGCTTTTATTGAATACATATAATTGGAAACGAAAACATATTTATTACATTTTTTAAGCTATTAAAAACTTATTTGCAACATTTTTTACGAAAAATAAACAAATTTTATAACGAGTGTTCAACTGATATATAACTTGAGTTCAACATCATTTGTTGAATAATAGTTATACTTGTGTTGAACACAAATATATAAAATAATTTTGTATTGGTATCATAATGAAAACTCATGTATTAAATTAATAATATTTCATATTTCTAAAACCTAATTTTGTATTGGTGAACCCGAGAAAACTTGAAAATTATGTAATATTTATTGAACAAATTTTTAACTACCGTTCAACACACCACATATTAAACAAATAAAATTTCATATTTCTATAGCAT
This sequence comes from Saposhnikovia divaricata, assembly GCA_036435485.1. Lineage (NCBI taxonomy): Eukaryota > Viridiplantae > Streptophyta > Magnoliopsida > Apiales > Apiaceae > Saposhnikovia > Saposhnikovia divaricata. The sequence goes on from CM071595.1 coordinate 38,449,788, forward strand.
ATTTTGGTATTGGTGAATCGATAAGGATTTTGAAGAATTAATTATGTGTATCCAATAAATATTTAATTAATATTTGACAAATAATGTTGAATCGAAATTATAAATATGTTGAACAAAAAAAGTTTATCAGCTTTTTAAAGAAAAGTTTGTATGTATATATATATATAGGCTAGCGTTCAAATAGAAACCAACCTTAGAATAGAAACTAGAAACCTACACTAAATAAATTATATTTCATTTATTTTAGTGGCCCCGCTAGGGGCACCTTCACAATTAAGAATGTATTATATTTACATTCTAAGAGGTAACTCATATTTATTAAATTTATAATTTGTGTGCAATAAATGTACATGTTAACCCATGAAGATGAGCACAAAGTCAATTTAAATATTTATAAAGTGTAAAAATTTACATCGATCGTGAATTTACAATTCAATTGACACTTAAATTAATTTCAAATTTAAACTTAAAAAACTCAAAATTTACATTTTTCTTATAATACGTATAATAAAATTATAGAACTTGTTAGAGTTTGTGTTTAACTAGTGAAATTTGAATCAATAATTTTAAATACAAGGAAGAAAATGAAATTTGTAAATTTGGGATTGGCTGATTGTGATCTACGGACGATAATTTTACGAAATGGATCTTGTTCATGTCGATTCGATCATACTTAATTATTTTTAGGTGACCCTAAATTTGACGCGAACATGAAATGGGTAAAAAAAACACATTGTCATAAAATGATTTACAAACCCGATCTCACCCGATTTACACACCCCTGGTGTTTCTACGGAAAAAGAACCCTTGATTCAAATTGAATTCTAATTGTAAGAACTTACACGACGAATCTTTAAAAACTTGTAAAAAAAATTGTACAGTCATCATGCTGATCAGATATGGACATAAATCCATATACACACATACCTATTATTCTCGTAGAAATCAAGAACTCCATTAAACTTGTCGAAGCGCCCTGATGTCGATTTTTGTAATTCTATAATTAAATAGAAGTAAAACTAGAAATTATTTATACATATATGTGTCAAGGTACAGAAAAAAAAAGTAAGAAACAAGAAAGTAGAGAAAGGAGATTATGTGTGAGATAATACTTGTTATATACTTATAGATATGTTTATATGTATATACGATGGTATGAAATATGCGGCTTACATATGATATGTGGCTTATATTAACGGAAAAAAATTAAGTTTATATGGTAATTTGGATGCTTGGGCCATTTGAAAAATGGTCATATGTTTCACATCAGCCCATATTCAAATACGTATGTTCTTCATACGGTGTGTTATAAACAACATATTAAACATGATTTTAAGACTTCGAGTTAATTTCGCGTAACTTTGGATAATCACAAAAATGACCCATTTAAATGTTTGGGCCATACATATGCATATTGGTCATGTGTTTCGGATGGGCCATATAAAAATAAATATACATGTAATTGATGTCGTGTAATGTACATGAAAACATGATTTTAAAACTTCTAGTTACTTTCTGCTCATTTCGGACCAACTTAAAAATTACCTAATTATGACCATATAAAAAGACATTTGGATACAAGAAGTTAAAAACTCCAAACCCTATTTCAAATTTTTAGATGTCTAGTTTTAGTTGTGTCAAATTTTATCACCCCTACTCCCATGCATTATAAAGTAATATATAAAGATCAAAAATTGTGTTTGGTTCAACCTATTGTAAACAGAATAAAGTAAATATGCATTTGTCCAAATAAAAAATTGAGTTTTATTTGACCATTATAAAATCAAACCAAATAAATGTTGGATTTTTTTTTAAAATTACCACATTACTAAAATCGTTAGATCTTGACATCCGTATGTTTGGAACATCCAAAAAACAGTTTAAAAAAATAGATTCATCATTCGGGACAAGACTAGTTAAAAGGAAGGTCTACTTTGACCGATTTGACCATTATAAAATCAAAACAAATAAATCCAGGATTTTAAAAAAATTACCACATCACTTTAATCGTTAGATCTTGCCATCCGTACGTTTGGAACATCGAAAAAATAATCTAAAAAAAATTCATCATTCGGGACAAGACTAGTTAAAAGGAATGTCTACTTTGACCGATTTGACCATTATAAAATCAAACCAAATAAATATAGGATTGTTTTGAAAAATTACCACATCACTAAAATCATTAAATCTTGACATCCGTATGTTTAGAATATTGAAAAAATTATTTTAAAAAACTGAATAATCATTCGGGACAAGACTAGTTAAAAGTAAAGTCTACTTTGACCGATTTGACTATTATAAAATCAAACCAAATAAATCTAAGATTTTTTTAAAAAATTACCACCTCACTAAAATCGTTAGATCTTGACATTCGTATGTTTGGACCGTCGAAAAAATAATTTAAAAAAATAGATTCATCATTCGGGACAAGACTAGTTAAAAGAAAGGTATACTTTGACCGATTTGACCATTATAAGATCAAGCCAAGTAAATCTAGATTTTTTTTAAAAATTACCACATCACTAAAATCGTTAGATCTTGACATTCGTACATTTGGAACGTCAAAAAAATAATTTAAAAAAATAGATTCATCATCCGGGACAAGACTAGTTAAAAGAAAGGTCTACTTTGATCGATTTGACCATTATAAAATCAAACCAAATATATTTAGGATTTTTTTTAAAAATTACCACATCACTAAAATTGTTGGATCTTAACATCCATCCGGTTGGCTCGTCGAAAAAATAATTTGGGAATGTCCACGTCTCGTCGCAAGGCTCATTTGTAGTTGTGGCTTGAACGAGACCTATTCTCTTAATAGACGACAAGGCTGAATAGGAATGGGGCCGAGCTGGCTGATGAGTGCCTTTTTAGCCTTTTTATAAACTTATAAACTAAAGGCTTTCATGTGGAGCTAACATTGCTGGCTACATACAAGTATAGCCAAATCAAGATGAGACGGGACGGACGGTCAGAGGTCACAGCGGGACTCCCACAGGAAAGCCAGCTCCCGCAAGCTAACATAGAAAGAGATTCCCAGAGATTAGTAGTCTCTATGGGACTCTCTTCCCGACCGGGCAAGGCCGAATCGGGCCACCGCTTGGGATGGGAATGGCTCAGTCCACATGCATCATTTTGATGAAAGCACTCCAGCCGCCTCCTCGAAGTGGTTCGTCAACTACACTTCCCTAGCTCAAAACAATGCTTCTCACCAAGTGCCCTTCCATGGGTTGGGGCAACACAGTAATGAGTAGTTCGCTCTAGGAGCCCACCCCCTCGAGAGCAGGATGCCGGTCGAGATGGAGCTGGGAGTCCGCTAAACTTTCCTGGGGCTTGCCTTGCCTCAACATCTAAATAAAGAAAGGGTGGACGCCGAAAAGGAACCAGCCCAGCCTCTTCAAGAAAGCTTTGTTTGGTAAGCTTTTCTTGGAATATTCGATCGAATTCAGTCACACTTATAAATTCGATCGAATTTCGGTCACATTCGGAAATTTTTTTGGGCGGCAATTTTCCCACTCCCTACTAAATTCGGACGAATTTAGCACGTCCCAAAATATTATGGGCGGGTCTTTTCCTTCCTTTTTGGCGGGTGCTAAATTCGACCGAACAAAAATAACAGTCGAATTTAGTAGTTACTAAATTCGGCCAACTAAATTCGACGAACGTTAAATTCGACCGAATTCTGTCAAATTTAGCCGGTCGAATAGGTCAGTCGAATTTAGCACTAAATTCGACCACCTAATTTCGAACAGTTTTGATTTCGATCGAAAACTGTCGAATTTTAGCGGGTCAAGTTCAGTCGATCGAATACGATCGGATTTAGCCGCGGTCGAATTTATTTGGTCACATTTAGCCATGTTTTCTTGTAGTGTATCTAAGTAAATCTAGTAATTTTGAAAATCATAATACAAATCATCGATAAAAGAAGTTGATTTGCAATTTGCTAAGATATCAACTCATATACCTACAAGTTACATGTTAATTGCTCGACAAGAATAACAGTAATGTTGGTAGTGAAAATTACTCCAGGCTTAATAATAAAAGTAACATGAAGATGTACCACAAGATGCAACAAGTTCGAAGGGACAACAAACTATCATGATATGCAGTTCTTGTAGAGTAATACAAAGTATAGGTCTTCCCACTCTTGTCAAATAAAAATACATAAATATCTTTCGTATGTATTCATTGCCTTTAATCTCAAGTAACTTTTGAACAAGGCTCAACATCTGTTGAAAGAAATATGATGCTAGCAATAATAAAGTTTTCAGCATCAGAGGAAGTAGAAGTGTTAAACTGCTATGACAGAACGTATTGGTGCTAATTTACAATGCACAATGACAGGTTCTATTTTAAATCATTAGTCAAGGGCGTACAACCCACAACAAGCAATTGAAACAAAAAGAGATTGCTTTCCGATGGTAGAGATTGCAGTGTACAAAATCAATTTGAAATAGTAGTAACCAAATATTACCAAAACCAAGTACAAAATCAATATGATTCTTAATTTGAATACAACCAAACAATAACCCAAACATCCAAATATAAAACCCTAATTTGAATCTCTAATCATTCATATAAAACTTAAATTGAAAGCCCTTAATTGAAACCCAAATCTGTTAGAGATTGAATAGCTAAATGAAAGCCCTAGAATGATGACCTAAATTTAATCACATGCAAATTCAAAAATGAAATTTATAAAAAAAGTCGGTAGAAAATCAATCACAAGGAAAAGAGTTTTTAAAAAAAAGGGTCGGTAATTCCAATTTGAAGTCCAATTTTGTTGATAAGCAGTTGAGTGTTTGTTTATCAAGAGATTTCAGATCTAGACAGAGAGAGAGTAGAGAAGGAGTAGATAGTAGTGCGAGGAGCAGATAGTGTTAACTCGAATAACTTGTAGAAGGGGGGGGGTTTGAATACAAGTTATATAATCGTGTCTGATTTTTGCTTGATTATATGAACAAGAATAAACGAATCAATCAAACTTTGTTTGTATTAAAATAGTCAAATACAAACTCTACCAAAGGTGTACAATACCTTTAGCAGCTGCTGACAATACAATCTCTCTCTCTCTCTCTGTTTGTTTCGAACTATCAAATACAAACCTTATACAGAGCTTCACACGATATGCACTCTAAAATTCACAACTCGCTCATTGTACAATGATATTGAGAGAGTATTTATATTGCTACCTATCAACTAATAACAGAATTATAATCTGTCTATGACAATGTTCTGCTGTCCAGTTGATAGTTTCCATCAATAGAGAATTCGTTTCCTTCACGATATCTTCTTGCTTGTTTTCCAAAACAAAGATCCTGTTTTATAGCACTTGCCAGTTTCTGTAGCATCCATAATGACATCATCAGTAACACGACTGACATCATTAGTAACACGACTGACATCATCAGTAACACGACTGATATCAGGATTTCCCATTACATCAGGATCTGATTATCCCATCAGTATTTGATCAGGATCTGACTTACTGTATCAGGATCTGCTCCTCTGTTCCTGACATGTAGTCCCCGATACACTGTTCCTGACATGTAGTCTCTGACGCAATGTTCCTGACTAAATTCTACAGATTACTGTGTAGCACATATATCCTATACAAAGTGCTAAATCCTTTGTAAGATCAGGATATACAAGAAGTATTAGCAAAATTCTATTCTTAACATCACAACTTATAAATTATTCCTAACAATCTCCCCCTATTTATGCTTTAGAATCTGAAGCATAAATCTAAGTTGTAGATGTCAAAACATATAACAATACAACCAGAATAGAATTTATGAATTCAAGATCATGAAGTTAAGTACCTCCTTCTTCAAATGTAGACATGTATCTAGTACTTAGAAGAAAGAATTCAGCTATTTGATGCTTCTTTTCCTTTACCACTTCCATGATGAAATTTACCAACTCTGTCACCCTTGTTTCTGTTCTCAGTCTGCTTATCTCCCCCAGTCTGTTGTTGTTGTTGTTTCTGAATTGTCTTTATCTTCCCCTTTTTGACATCAGCAACATGAATTCCAAGAGATTTAGTAATAGAACAAATGAGATTCATCAGAACTGCTTGATTGTCCATGACAGTGACTTGGTTATTTTCAAGAATTTGAAGTCTCGATTGAATATCACTTTGAGATTTCCGAATGTCCTTAAGAATTTCATAATTGACTTCAATGTTGGAAGTGCTTGTTGTATCTTCAGATTCAGATGCAGAAAGAACATTATCTTCAAGTCTTGTAGAAGAAGTTGCTTGTTGAGACTGATATTCAAGTAATGATACTTGAGTAGAAGTACAAACATCTTCATTTTTCTGATCTGGAGCTGAAGTATGATCATCCTGTCCTTCACCAGTATTCTCTGTACTAACATCTACAAATCCTAACTCCTCTTTAGACTGATCAGATATTGTTGATGTCTCAAATCTAGCTGAAATTGGAAGTACAAACAACGGAATACTAGGATCATTAAGAATTTCTTCTGGTACTGGTTAAGTAGAAGTTTGTCTTAGCCTTTCACCTCTTCTGTTAATGATCTCTGAAAGCCTTTCTTTCTGTTTCTGAACATTAACTTCTGGCTTTGCATTGTGATGTGCTAAGTCATGCTTCTCATACATTTTGATAAAAGAATAAGTACCAGCATCCATACCAAGATTTTTAGACCAAGATTCAGGAAAACCAGATCCCAGAAATCAAACGATGGTGGTTTCCTAATTTTCTCTCCTTCACTATGGAGTTGATCATCCATACCCTCATTCCCACTTTGACTATCTAAAGTCAACACTCTTTCTACCTCTCCTTTTGCCTGGTCAGGAGCCAGCCTCTCTGTGTGTGGATCTATGTCCATCTTTTCAAGTTTATCACTCAAATTTGGATAAGTGCTCTCATGACCTATAGAAAAATAGGGGTTAGAAGAAGTTTTTATACCTGAACTCACATGGAGAGAGGGTTCCTCATATGGCATGGAGCTTGAGGTTTTCTCCAAGGAGTGAGCTGCTATAGTCTCTGAACCCTTACAAACATCTACTTTCTTTTCAGAAACTACAGGCTCCAGTATACCACTTTTAGGTTTTACACTAGACTCTGATGTCTTCAGTAATACTACATTAGACACCATAGCTAATATGCCACCATCTTTAAGTGTTGGTTGCTGAGACACACCCTCAAGATGGATAGACTCTGAAAGAACAATATTGGTTTGATCTTCAGAAAAATCAATCAAAATCATTCCTCCCATATCATAGGGTTTCTCACTTGTAATTTCAGTCATCACAGAAGACCTTTCAGCATCATCAATCACAGTTCCTGAGTCATCCAACCTCTCACTAGATGGTTCTTGTGTTGCAGTGGCTGTGATATGATCTATTCTACTATTCACCACTGGTACAATAGTATCTTCTGTTGACTGCTTCCCTCTATCAACTACCTCCTCTTGTTCACCTTGAGCTGAAGTATCTTCAACAATGACATCCTTGTCAAATAGATATGCATGAAGTGATTGAAGTGCAACATGCTTAGGAAGGCCAAATTTCTTGTGTAACTCCTTTCTGACTGATACATAGAAATATGTCATCATTAAATCAATCCTTTGATGTAATAGTCCATATTCTTCAGGAAATGAAAGTTTAGGAACTCTTTCAATAAAAAAATCTAGAGCAGGCCTGGAAAGCTTCACTTTCAGAGAAATAAGTTCCATAGCCAGTCTATATGTCAATGTAGTTTCCCATGAAGAATCAAGATCCAGATATCTCTTGCCAGATACTGACTTGGATATAGCATTATTTGTAGAGACCTGCATAATGTTAGTTGGACTTGACACTGTGTGTGTAGGTGACAAAGGAATCTTTCTCCTTGTTCTCCTAGTATAGTGAGCAACAGATTTGTCTTGAGATGACTCAAGAGGTATAGACACAGAAGTGATCTTGGGATGAGATCCTTTTTTAATAGACACAGTCTTTTGAGAGACAATATCCAGTAACTGTTTTCCCTTTTTAAGAACTACAGCCTTTTGGGAGACTACAGCCTGGCTGTGACTAGGTGTTCCATCGCTTTGTCCTAGCTTAGAAAGTTGAATTGCAGCCTTCAATTCTGCTCTCTCAGCAAGAGATATATTATCATCATCTTCACTAGAACTACTACTTGAAATAACAAATCTTCTCTTCCTTACAACTGATGTCTTTTTAGAAACACCAGAGGTTGGCTTCTTTGAAACAATAGGTTGTGGATCAAAATTTGGTTCTAGAATTGTTTCAGAGACTGTATTGCTTTTGGCTACTTGGGTAGACACAGGGGGGTTCTCCTCCAATTGAGATTCCTGAGTCATTTCACCACCAAAGAAAGAAGAATTATAGATAGTAGGAAGATGAGTTCTTAGAAGTACCTGAACATTATTTGGATAGTGTAATGCAGATATTTCATCTAGATTCTTTTCACTGTCCTTCTTTGTAATGTCAGAGAAAATTCTCTTTTTTTGTACATAAGAAGAAACACAATACTCTCTACCAAATCTAGCTTCACCATCAGGAATGAAATGGTTAATAAACAGTTGCATGAATCTGTGATAATAAACCATATTCCTGTCATGATCTCTTGACCCAAGTTTAATACACATCTGATTTAAGATAATGTGACCAAAATTAATTACTCTATTATACAACAAATCATATGCAATATGTGATGTAACAGCTGTAATTTGTTGAAAAGAACTACATTTACCAGTAAAACATTTAGCAATTTGATCAAAGAAGAAAGACCATTCTTTCCTAAGAAAAGATCTATTTAACTGGCTCATGTTATCTAGAGGTCCATTATAACCTAATTTAGATAACATAGTTCTCACATCATCATCAGATGATACATTCTCAAAATTTGTACTAACAGGTAAGCGAAGTACTGAATCAATAACAGATTCAGTAAGATCAAATGAGTCTTGTCCTAAGTATAGAACAATCTTACCTGATTGACTCTGAGTAGAATCAATTACCTTAGCATTCTCCCAAGATTGTGAAACAGCTACGTGATTAATTTGTGCAAATGCTGTCAAGGCATAGCTTAATGGTCCTTTCGCCATAAAGTCCATTATCGGGTGAAAATCAGTTGACACCCCTTCCTTGTTGGTGATAGCTGCAACATGATTGTTCATCATAAAATCAAAGCAACCAAACTTGAAAGCTACTGATTTGGGTAGTCTTCTTTGAGTTGCCATTTTGATCTGAAAAGAACTTAAGAAATCTTTGAAATTGATTAGTGATTTTGAGAACTCGAGAGTGTTTTTGCTTTAGAGAATGAAGTTAGAGAAAGCAATTAAACGATTAGAGTGTCAAAATAATTATATTTCAAAAATCCTTCAGACCCATTATCCCACGTTGACACGTAGGTTGACAGGTGTCAGTCCCTGGAAAATGCAGTTACCCATGACTTTTGGAAAATAAAATCCAAAAATAATTTCAAGTAAATAAGTCAAGGTAAAATAAGGATAAAAATCAATACTGATCAGCTTCCTTTTGTCTTCTCATCAGGATAATCACATGATTCAATGTGATTTCTGAATAAAAAGAATTACTAATCCGGATGTGAACACACATGTATTCCTGATCTATATCATCCTGATTCCAGAGACTAAATGGAGTTTCCACATGACATATTCTTTTACCTATAAAAGAAATAACAAAATCAATTGGTTAAATTCATTCAATATTTCTTGAAAATGCAAGAAATACAGTCACACATAATTATGACTGAATGCATTGATGTCTCCCAAATGACTGTTCAGCTTCCCACATCTTCCTATAAAAGAAACCGACGCCTTATGCCATTTTCCAAAACCTTTTCATTCTTTTCTCTTTCCATCATGCTTTCAACCTAAATCTTCAAATAAACCCTAGATTTTGTTTCATTACCACTGAGAAGTTCTTTACTCTTGATAATCAGGAGCAAGTGAACTATCTCTTAGAATAGATGACTTTTCTCATCATGTCAAATATGGTTAATCTTAACCCAAATGATTTCCACGAATCTCCTCTACAACATCTATCAGTTGGATACAATCCTCCTCTAATCTCTTCACTCCTTGAGGATGAAAAATTTGGTGCATAGTCTGAGGTTGATCTTGATGGAGATGCTATTCATCTTCTTCAATAAGCATGAAGATGAGTCAGCTGCTTTCATTCAAGTCGCCCAGACAAGAAATCCAATCTTGAGATGCTCCTTGTCCTGAAGTCGATCGTTGAGGATTGAAGTAGCAACAACTTTAGACAAGAATAGAATTATTAGACAAAAAGAAGAATTGTATTTCATTTCCATGTATGTAATGCTTTTGATTAATGAAAATACAAGTTTTCTTAATATCTACTTGTCTATCGTTGTTTATTGACTCACATGAATAATGACATAAATTATCAGTATGCATGTAATAACACTTGCTAACATAGACTTAACAAAACTCAGAATTGAACCACTAAATAACATAAACTTCAGAATTTGAAATAGTAAGACGCAAAAATTTCACAATCCTGATACTGACGATACAATCCTGATGTCAATACTGATGACGTCAGCATACTGATAGCAATCCTGGTATTTATTAACAAGTCTATCATACTGTAATTTTTCAAAGTAAAGTGTTACAGCTTAAGCATTTAACCATCAAGTATAGATCCTGACAAAATATCAAGTCTATAAGCTGAAACAACATACCTTGCTACTTTTGCAGATGTTAAAGATCTAAAAATTTAACATTCCTAACTCACTAACCAATCTAATGAATGTGGCATCATCAGGTGGTTTAGTTAGAATATCTGCAAGCTGTTTTCCAGTAGGAACAAAATGGAGTTCCACAGTACCATTTTCAATATGTTCTCTAATAAAATGATACCTGACTTCAATGTGCTTAGTCCTTGAGTGTTGAACTGGATTTTCTGCAATTTTGATAGCACTAGTATTATCACAAAACATAGGAATATTACTAATTGTCATACCGTAATCCATCAACTAATTTCTTATCCAAAGGAGTTGAGCACAACAACTGCCTGCTGCAATGTATTCAGCTTATGCAGTTGAGGTTGAAACTGATTGCTGCTTCTTGCTTGCCCAAGAAATCAATCTGTTTCCCAAGAATTGACATGTACCTGTAGTGCTTTTCCTGTCTATTTTACACCCTGCATAATCAGAGTCTGAATACCCAATTAGGGAGAAATCAGATTCTCTTGGATACCACAAACCAAGATTTGGAGTTCCCTTGAGATATCTAAAAATTCTCTTCACAACAATTAAATGAGATTCCTTAGGATCACTTTGGAATCTAGCGCATAAACAGGTAGAGAACATTATATCTGGTCTACTTGCAGTTAAATATAACAGTGAACCTATCATGCCTCTATAGCTAGTGTTATCAACACTCTTTCCTTTAGGATCAGAGTCTAGCTTAGTGGCTGTTGCCATGGGTGTCTTTGCAATTGCACAATTTTGAAAGTCAAACCTTTTTAAAAGATCTTTGATATACTTTGACTGATTAATGAAAATACCAGTCTCAGTCTGTTTGACCTGCAAGCCTAAAAAGTAATTTAGTTCACCCATCATGCTCATCTGATATTTAGACTGCATAAGCTTGCTAAACTTAGCACATAACTTTTCATTAGTAGAACCAAATATAATATCATCAACATAAACTTGAACTTGAACTAAAAGCAAATCACCTTTTATCTTTCTAAAGAATAGAGTTTTGTCAATTGTACCTCTTGTGAAGCCATTTTCAAGAAGAAATTTAGACAAAGTCTCATACCATGCTCTTGGTGCCTGCTTCAGTCCATAGGGTGCCTTGTCAAGTTTGTAGACATGATTTGGAAACTTTGGATCAACAAAACCAGGTGGTTGTTCCACATACACTTCCTCATCAAGCTTTCCATTTAGAAAAGCACTCTTTACATCCATCTGGTATAACTTGAATTTTGAATGAGCTGCAAATACAAGAAACATTCTTGCAAAGGTTTCATCATAGTCAATTCCTTCTTCCTGAGAATAACCCTTGGCTACCAGTCTTGCTTTGTTTCTTACAACCATACCAGATTCATCTAGCTTGTTTCTGAAAACCCATTTAGCACCAACAATAGATCTATCTTTAGGTCTTGGTACCAGTTTCCAAACTTTGTTCCTCTCAAACTCATTCAATTCTTCCTGCATTTCTATTACCCAATCAGGATCCTGTAAGGCTTCTTCAACCTTCTTAGGTTCATTCTTTGAGAGAAAATAATTGTACAAGCATTCATTTTGAATTGATCTTCTAGTTCGAACACCACTATTTGGATCACCAATTATCAAATCCTCAGTATGATCCCTTGTCCATTTTCTAACAGGTGGTAGATTACTCCTGCTAGACTCTCCCCCTAAGTTAGTGGTATTTCTTGTAGAAGAACTTTCTCTGCCTTCAAAAGCTCCCCCTTGATCAGTAGAATCAGTGGATTCAGTACTGCTGCTAGTTCCTGATCTTCCTTTATTAGACTCTGAAGAATCAGTTCCTAATGAAGTAGACTCTGAAAGACTAGTCTGATCCTGACCAGTCTTGTGTTCTCCTTGATTGAATTGCTCCCCCTCAACAGTAGCATTCCTTTGAGAAGCAATAGAGATTTCCTCTGGAGAACCTTCATCATCGTTGGAGGGAATCTCAGAATACTTAAGATTTTAAAATTCCAGATTGTCATGACTTTCATCAGTTTGCAAAATTCCAAACTTCTTATCATCAAATGCAACGTGAATTGATTCCATAACAATGTGAGTTCTGAGATTGTATACTTTGAAGGCCTTTGATGCTGAATATCCTAGAAAGATTGCTTCATCCGATTTGGCTTCAAATTTCCAAAGTTGTTCTAGATGAACTTTCAGGACATAGCATTTGCATCCAAAGATGTGAAAGTATTTCATACTTGGTTTCTTTCCTTTGATCATCTCATAGGGAGTCTTACCATGACCATTTACCAAGGTACAGTTTTGAGTGAAACATGCAGTGTTGATAGCTTCTGCCCAGAAATAGGTTGGAAGCTTTGCATCTGCAAGCATGGTTCTTGCTGCCTCTATGAGAGTTCTGTTCTTTCTTTCTACTACACCATTCTGCTGAGGTGTTCCAGGTGTAGAAAACTGTTAAGTAATTCCACTGTCTGCACAATACTCCTCCATTGTAGAATTCTTGAATTCTGTACCATTGTCACTTTTGAGCACTTTGACCTTGTACTCAAAGCTATTTTGAATATTCTTGACAAGTTCAATGATTTGCTGAGGAGCTTCATCCATGTTGTGTAGAAAGAATACCCACGTGAACCTTGTGTAGTCATCCACTATAACTAGAGCATATCTTTTCTTATTAATAGACATAATGTTTACTGGACCAAATAAATCAAGATGCAACATGTGAAATGGTTCAGTAATTGAATTTTCTATCTTGCTCTTGAAAGTGGTTCTTCTTTGTTTACCAAGCTGACAAGCATCACAAAGTCCATCTTGCACATAGTTTGCCTGAGGTAGGCCTCTCAACAGATGATGCTTAACAAGTTGATTAAGCTTCTTGAAGTTGAGATGTGAGAGCTTCTTGTGCCAGTTCCAGCTTTCATCATTTGATGCGTTGCTGTAAAGACATCTAATAGTTCCTTTAGATGTGTCACTCAAGCTGGCTTCATATATGTTACCATGTCTCTGACTAGTCAGAACAATGTCTCCATTCTTCATATTCAAGATTTTACATCCCTTACTGTCAAAGATTGATTGGTAACCCTTATGACCCAGTTGACTTATGCTTAAAAGTGTGTTTCAAGCCTTCAACCAGTGCTACATTTTCTATGATGACATTCCCCAAAATAATTGAGCCATATCCCAGAGTTTCTCCTTTGTTGCCATCTCCAAAGGATATTACTGGGCCACCTTTCCTCTCAAACTTTGTAAGCAGGGACTTCTTTCCAGTCATATGTCCAGAGCATCCACTGTCCAAGATAATTGAATGCTTCTTTCCAGTGCCCTGCAAACAAAAAGTAGCTAGTTAGAATTTTTTAGGACCCAACTTTGATTGGATCATTTCTTACTAACTTTTGAACCAACAGGCTTTGAAGATTTTGCTTTTGATTTACCTGTGCAGAGTCAACCTTAGACTTAGATTTCACAAATTGTTTGTGACTAGGAGTTTCAGATTTTAGAGAATAATAGTCATAATACAGTTCATGATATTCCTTACACATATAAATGGAATGAAGTAAACTACCACAATGATAACAGGGTTCTTGTGGTTGGTATTGAATTCTTTGAGTCTTGGGGAATCTGGACTCAGTTTTCCAAGAAGGTTTTTGATTGCAGTCTAGGGCTAAATGATTATGATTTCCACATTTATAGCATTTCTTCCTAGGTACATCATGTACATTCTTGTAATTATTCTCTTTGTTAATACCTTCTTTTCCATTCCTATTTCTTCTAATCTTGCTAGACTCTGAAATACTTTCTAGTCTCTGTTTTAACTGAGACTTAGACAGAAAACCTATGTTGACATTCTTAGGTTTTTCTAACACTCTTTCAGCTGAATTGTAATTGTTAATTCTTTTGTGCACAACTGGGGTACCTTTAGAATCAACAAATTTAACATGTTTAGGTTCAGAACTATCTTCTTACCTTCAGACTTAGATGTGCTAGCTTCAGTTTTACTATCATCATTGAAAATAGCTACAGTATCTTCTTGCCTAGCCTTATCAAAACCTAAACCATTAACTTTACCCAAAATTTGATTTTCAATGATTTCTTGAGTCTTTTTACCAGAATTGTTAATGGTTTTAATCACATCTCTCTCCTCCTCTAGTTCTTTTCTGACATAGTCATAAGCCTCAAGAATAACACCATAATCGTGCTTAGCTTTATCAGAACTTAACTTATATTCTTCCATTTGAATTAACTCAGATTCAAGAAAATTATTTCTACTAACTAATTCATCATTCTTAGCCTTGAGTTCATCTTTTTCACTAGCAAGAATTTTGAAATTAGACATAAGATTCTTAAACTCAACATGAATAGATCTAATATCATCAGAATCTAAGCTATCAAACAAATCAAGAGAGTGAAGTAATACCTTAACAGAAGATGAAGAAGTTTTCTTTGGAGATCCAGGCTTGTCTAAAGCACTTGCCATCAATGCAATGTTGTCATAATCCAATTCATCTTCAGAATAAATGGAGTCTGCCCAATCCTTCTGTGTGACCATGAGTGCATTACCCTTCCCTGAATTCCTAGGCTTCTTGTACTCACTAGCAAAGTGTCCAAGCTCACTGCAGTTAAAGCACTTGATCTTGGCTTTATCAAGCTTGGTAATTGTTCTCTTGCCTTTGTCATTCTTCTTCTCCTCTTTCTTATGAAAATAGCCTTTTCTAAATCTTCTCTTGTTGAATCTTCCTTTCTTGAAAGCTTTAGCAAACATAGCAAAGAGTTCTTGCATCTCTGATTCAAAATCATTATCTTCAGAGTCTATATCTGTAGTCTCTGACTCAGAACTTTCTTTGCTTTTCTTCTTCCTCAAGTCTCTTTCAGTAGATTCAGACTTTTCTTCTGGAAGCTTCTTTGATTCAGATTGAGCAGTGAGTGCAACAGTTTTCATCTTTCCTTCACTCCTGCTCTTTTTCTGCTGCCTGTCAAGTTCATAAGCTCTCAATTTTCCATAAACTGCTTCTAATGATATATCATCAAGATCATTAGCTTCCTCAATTGCGGATATCTTCTCATTGTAAAAATCTGGAAGAGCTTTCATGAACTTCGTATTCATATCCTCCAAGTCATAATATTTACCATGCATGGCCATCTCATTGATAGGTTTAGTAAACCTATCAAAGGTGTCAATAAGTGACTCACCAGACTTGGATTCAAAGTACTCATACTGTTGTATGAGAAGTGTCCTCATATTCTTCCTGACAGGTTTCGTTCCTTCACAGTGAACCTTTAGATTGTCCCATATCTCCTTAGCAGTTCTACACGAGAGAACATAGTTAGTGAGAACAGAATCAAGACTGTTGAATAGTATGTTTCTCACTTTAGCATCCTTAAGAACGTTCTCCTTTTCCTTATCTGTCCATTCAGATTTAGGATTTTCTGCTGTATGTTCTGGAACAACTTTTCCTTTGACAGTTGCTTGAGGAACAAGCCTTGTTGGAACAAAAGGCCCATCTCTGATTATGTCAAGATAATCAGGATCTGTTGCTTCCAAGTGATGCAACATCTTCACTTCCCACAGAGTATATTCGTTTCTCTTGAGCATAGGGATCTTAGTATTACCATCCTTGTAACCAGACATGATTGCAAATCTTTATGATTATTCGAAATCAACCTGCTCTGATACCAATTGTTAACTCGAATAACTTGTAGAAGGGGGGTTGAATACAAGTTATATAATCGTGTCTGATTTTTGATTGATTATATGAACAAGAATAAATGAATGAATCAAACTTTGTTTGTATTAACATAATCAAATACAAACTCTACCAATGGTGTACAATACCTTTAGTAGCTGCTGACAATACAAATTTCTCTCTCTCTCTGTTTGTTTCGAACTATCGAATACAAACCTTATATAGAGCTTCACACGATATGCACTCTAAAATTCACAACTCGCTCTTTTTACAATGATATTGAGAGAGTATTTATATTGCTACCTATCAACTAATAACATAATTATAATCTATCTATGACAATGTTCTATAAGACTTATAATTATAATTATAATTATAATGATTATAATTGTATTTTTAAAATCAATGATTGTTAAAATTATAATGTTTTAACAATGTTTTGTTAAAACTTAGCGTTTTAACAGAGATTTTCCCTCTGGGAGGTTAAACTTGAATCGATTAAATGGCACAAAACCCAAGTTTCCCTCGTATGTCTGTGAAGACACTTGGTTCAAAAAAGAACCACCTACCGATGGATCTTTTCGTAAAATGGAAGATTCACCAGCAGTTATTGAGTTAGGTAGTTCCACCTCGGATGCCTGTGTAGGCATTTGATCTTTAGAAAGATCATCAACCACTCTTATGTTCCGTGAAATGGAACTCAAGATAGTTGCTCCCGTCAATTCAACCTTATTTACATCTTCACTCATTTGACAAGGAAGAATTGTTTCAATAACAGTTACAGTTACCTCAGGTTCATTTGGTTTACTTCTTTTAGAATAAGGTAGAGCTGCTGATTTAACTAACTCCTTATGTGGTGCTGCTGAGGCACTATCTCCCTCAAAAGTATTGATGGTTGGTCGTTTAAGTGACAATTGAGGTGTAGGATTTTTTTTGTTTGTGTTTGCATTTGTAGAAGGGCTCTTCGACCTGTGTTAGAGTCGGTGGGATTTCCTGCTCTTGGTCGGGTAAGATGGCCACTAGGGGCTGTTGGAATAGCAGGGATTGAAATATTACCTTGTCGTATACCTGCTCTCACTGGTCTTGGTAACAACGGAAGTGGGACGGTCTTTAGATATTCCGTTAGGACTGTAGGCACATCCATATAGTTGTTTTTGCTTATGTAATTAATTACATTCAAAAAATCATTCAAAAAATCATTTAATATTAGCTGTAGAAACGTTGGATATAGACATTTGACATTTTGAGTCCGAACATCTCTTCTTCCCAAGTGTTTCATCTTTAAAATAATTTGACCAAGCACTATTTTTCCAAAATTAATCCACAAATTATTGGCGACCGCATACCCTACTTTTTGAATAAATTCAGGTATTCGATCTTGATTTGTTCTATCTGAGGAAAAAACATGGTTAAGAGTGTGAAAGAAGAAATTCCAGTACTGGGTTAGAACCGTTCTAGAAAGATTACCTGTATTGAAAATGCCATCTTGGTACCTTACAAAACGAAAGAACATTTCAATCTGTTCAGGTGTAGGATCAGAAACAAGATTTTCCATAGGAAAATGAAGAATTCGATTAACATCTCGTTAAGTGACCCTAATCGACCTACCAAATAGTCAATATGTGATTGCACACCCTTCCTGTCCAGAAGTGTTAATCGCACTGCAATATAGTTCACACAATGTATCATGGTTAAGCTGCACTGGTGTAACTAAAGCATAGCGAATTAATAAATATTCATTCAGAAATTGTGTCCAAGCCCGAAATCGCTCACCCAGAATGATTTCGATTTATTGAATGGAAATAGGATTAACTTTAGCAATTAAAAAGCTTCCCTGCAATGCCATTTTCAAAACTTTTGAGGAAATTCAACAACAAGGGTTAGTTTTTATAAAGGATGATGCGTATAACACGAATATGAAATCCGCTCTAAAAACCACCAGCTAGATTGTGAGATCTTTCCGGTCAAAGCTTGAAATTTTCAGCAATTGTGTGTATATGCTCTGTATATCTGAAAAATGATGATGTTAAACACAAACAAAAACTCATCATTTATAAGGTTTCAAGGATTAGTGGGTTAGGTGTGATAGTGACATGTTATGTTTGAAAAATTACACCGTTCAACAATTTCTCACCTAACGACCTAATTAGCCGAAAAAACATCTTATCACCGAAACCCCAAAAAACATCTTATCACCGCAACCTATCAGCCTATGTACACACACATATACACACTTATTATTTCTAATTATTGTGGATTTAACATAACCAATCAATAATTCAAGAATTATTCCACAATAATCAGACAAACTCATAATTAAATATACATAAAATTAACAAAATATCATTAATTGATATATGTCAATAAAATATTTATTTAATTATGCTACAATTAACACAATTATTTACTAACTAATTACCATAAAATATAGCATTTATAAGCATGATAATTAATATAGAGATAACTATAATATGAGGACTGGATGCAAATAAATTCACAAGTCCTAAACATATGGACATTTAAAATACATGTGAACTTATAACAAATTGCAGTTATTGATTACCCAAAATTAATTAGGCAGATTTAACATCCCAAGTTCACCAACTAACCTGGAAAAAGTGGATTCATCTAGTGATTTAGTAAAGATGTCTGCAATTCGTTGATCTGTGGGAACAAAATATAATACCACAGTTCCATTCATGACATGCTCTCGTAAGAAATGATACCTGATATCAATGTGCTTAGTCCTGGTATGTTGAACTGGATTGCTGGCAATGGCAATGGCACTCGTGTTGCCGCATAGAATTAGAATTTTGTCCAACATGAGTCCATAGTCCTGAAGTTGATTCCTCATCCACAGGATCTGAGCACAACAACTACCTAACGCAATGTATTCTGCTTCGGCTGTCGAGGTAGATACTCAGTGTTGCTTCTTGCTGTACCAAGATACCAACCTTCTTCCTAGAAACTGACAGCTTCCAAAAGTACTTTTCCGATCAATCTTACAACCTGCGAAGTCAGAATTTGTATACCAACTAGGTCAAAACCTGTTCCTTTAGGGTACCAAATCCCAAGATTGGGGGTTCCCTTAAGGTATCTGAAAATACGTTTAACAGCTATAAGATGTGACTTTTTAGGGTTAGCCTGGAATCTAGTACATATATAAGTTGTGTACATAATATCTAGTCTACTAGTAGTTAAGTACAAGAGAGAGCCGATCATACCTCGATACTTCGTGATGTCAACTGACTTATCAGATTTGTCTTGATCAAGGTTGACAGTAGCTGCTTCTTCCATCCCATACTTCTTCAGAAGATCCTTTATATATTTTGACTGGCGGATGAAAATACCATCAGGCTTCTGAACAACTTGAAGTCCAAGGAAGAAAGGCAACTCACCCATCATGCTCATCTCGTACTTACTCTGCATTAGCTTAACAAATCTCTTGGATAGAAAATCATTAGTAGAACCACATATTATATCATCCACATATACTTGAACCAGAATTATATCATTTTTATGCTTTTTATGAAAGAGAGTTTTGTCGATGATATCTCTTGTAAAACCATTTTCAAGTAAGAACTCGGAGAGAGTATCATACCATGTTCCAGGGGCTAGCTTGAGACCATAGAGAGCTTTGAAGAGAAAGTACACAAAACCTTAAAATTCCTTATCTTCGAACCCAGGGGGTTGTTCAACATAGACTTCATCTTCTAGATCTCCGTTCAAAAATGCACTCTTCACATCCATGTGAAAAACCTTAAAATTGGAGTGTGCAGCAATTGCTAAGAACATCCTGATTCCTTCAAGCCTTGCAACTGGAGCATATGTTTCATCATAATCAATTCCCTCTTCTTGAGAGTAACCCTTTTCTACCAATCAAGCCTTGTTCCTCGTAATAATACCATTTTCATCCAGTTCATTCCTAAATACCCATCTAGTACCAATTACAGATTTATCTTTTGGTGTTGGCACTAGCTTCCATACTTTCTGCCTTTGGAACTGATTTAGTTCTTCTTGCATTGCAGTTACCCAATCTGGATCATCAAGAGCTTCATCAACCTTTTTAGGTTCAATTTGAGATAAAAATCCTGTGAAATTGCATTCATTCTGTGTTGCTCTTCTAGTCTGTACACCCGTGTCTGGTTCACCAATGATCTGTTCAAAGGGATGCACTCTACTCCATACCCTTTGTCTCGGCAGATTTGATTTTGATGATTCCCCAAGTTCATAATTGTGTTGAGTGTGGTGACTAGTAGATCCAAAATCATTGTTTGTTCCCCCTGAGTTGTTGCTTTCAGAGTCTAATGAATCAGAGTTTAATGAATCATTAGCAGCAGATGCATTCTTTGATGTTTCTTCACTTGATTGGGGTTCATTTTCATCGTTCACTTGCTCCCCCTCAACATGTGCTGCAGTCTGATCTACTTGTATAGATTGAACAATATAGTCTGAAGGAGTATAAGAATTTTGTAGATCAACATTTGTTTCTTCATTCTCAAATCTCAGCTGGTCATGTTCATCAAAATCTTCAAGTCCTATTATCTTCTTATCATCAAAAGACACATGGATAGATTCCATGACCACTTTTGTTCTCAGATTGTAGACTCTGAATGCTTTTGTAGGTAGTGTGTATCCAACAAAGATTCCTTCATCAGCTTTTAAATCAAATTTGGAAAGCTGTTCTGGATGAGTCTTAAGAACAAAACACTTACATCCAAACACATGAAAGTACTTCAGGTTCAGCTTCTTATTTTTCACCATCTCATATGGTGTTTTACCATGCTTATTTATGAGTGTAGCATTTTGTGTGAAACAAGCAGCTTGCACAGCTTCAGCCCAGATGTAAGTTGGCAGCTTTGCTTCATCAAGCATTGTCCTTGCAGCTTCTATGAGAGTCCTATTCTTGCTCTCTACTACTCCATTTTGTTATGGAGTTCCAGGTGTAGAGAATTCTTGCTTTATTCCCTTTTGTTTACAATATTCTTCCATGGCTGCATTCTTGAACTCAGTGCCATTATCACTTCTTATGATTTTCACTGTATGCTTAGATCCTTTATCCAGTTGTCTGACATGCTCTATTAAGATTGATGCAGTTTCTTCTTTCTTGTATATGAAATACACCCGTGTATATCTGGTGTATTCATCAATAATAACCAACGCATATCCTTTCTTGCCAATATACATTATATTTACTGGAACAAATTAATCAACATGCAATAAGTGATATTGCAAAAGAATTGAGGATTCAGTCTTACTTTTGAATGAAGTTTTCCTTTGTTTTGCCTTCTGACATGAGTCACATAGGCCATCTAGAGTAAAAATTGATTTGGGCAAACCTCTCACAAGATCTTTCTTCACTAGCTCATTAATGCTGTTGAAATTCAGATGAGAAAGTCTCTTTTGCCAGTTCCAGCTTTCTTCAATTGATGCTCTCCTCAGTAAACAGATTGCAGAGCCTTTAGAGTTTGTTGAAAGCTTGGCTTCATAAATGTTACCATGCCCGTATCCCTTCAGAACAACTTTGCCTGTAGATTTGCTTATAACTTCATAGTGTTCTTCAATGAAATCCACATGATAACCTCTGTCACATATTTGACTCACACTTAGCAGATTATGTTTGATTCCTGAGACTAGAGCTACATATTCAATTATGACATTCTCAAGATTGATATTGCCATATCCCAGAGTCCTTCATATGTTTCCATCTCAATAAGAAACACTTGGACCAGCTTTCTTCACAAATTCTGATAGCAGGGCTTTATTTCTAGTCATGTGTCCTGAGCATCCACTATCCAGAATAAGGATATTTTTCATGTTACCCTACAATCACAAAAACCACTAATGATTAGTTGTAAGGACCCAGACTTTCTTGGATCCTTTGACCTTATTAAGTTTGTTAGCTTTTGCAGCAGAAGTCTTATCAGAGTTTGTGCTAACATTCTTTTTATCAGAATTTATACATGTAGAATCAATCTTGAATTTATTCGAAGAGGGTTTAAGTTCATAATAATCTTAATACAAATTATGATACTCTATGCATGTATAAATAGAATGCCAAATACTGCCACAGTGAAAACAAGGATTTTGTGGCTTAAACATAACTGAACCACTCTTAACTCCTGACTTAGGAGGTATAGAGTTTATATTTTTATTCTTCCTGCAAAAAGTTGCAAGATGGTATTTTCCCAGTTGTGACATTTCTTCCTAGGAGCATTGGAAGTAGGCATATAGTTATAGCTTTTATTGATGCCTACCTTTCCATTTCTGTTTTTCCTAGGTTCTTTTACCTTGTTCACTCTTTTTATCTCCTTCAGCTTTTGTTTAAGCTGAGACATTAAGCCAAAATTTACTGATTTGACTTCATCCTGTTTTGGTTTGTTAGAATTTAAGTTTTTCTTAACTTTTAGTTTGGAGCCTTCCTCATTTTCAGATTTTGGTACAAACCTCACAGGATTAATTTTGGGTTTTGCATCCCTTTCAATAAATACAGGTTTAGAGGTCTTAGCTTCTAGGTTGATAGTTTTCTTTTTATTAATGTAACCTAAACCTTGTTTCCAACAACCATTCTCTAAGATACTCTTAGTAGTTTTACCAGAGTTAGTCCAAGTTTTAATAATGTTTCTTTCTTTAGCAAGTTCAGATTCAAGATAAGCATGCTTTTTCAATAATTAAGTTTTAACAATAATAGCATCATCTCTCTCTTTCTGAATTTTTAACATCTAGACTAATTCTAATTCTAGATAGTCATTTCTCTTTCTAAGGTCTAGACTTTCAGATTTTATTCTTTCATTTTCTAAAGTCTGATCTCTTTAGCTAACATGCAAGTTTTTAAGAAAGAGTATTAAATCAGATATATCAGTAGTATCAAAAGCTAGAGTAGAGTGAGGTACCTTGGTCTCAGTAGCTTCAGAGATACTATCAGTATTTGCCATCAAGGCATAGTTCACCTCATCTTCAGATTCTGAAGTGTCAGCCCAGTCCTTCTTCTTTGTGATGTAAGATTGACCTTTATCAGCTTTAGCTTTCTTTCACTCTGGTGCAAAATGTCCTTTCTCACCACAATTATAGAATTTAATCTTGGACTTGTCCACTTTCCCAGACCTGCCTTCTTTTCCATCAGCTTTTCTGAAATTCTTCTTTTCGGAATTTGAATCTCTTCGTGTGAACTTCTTTCCCTTCCTGAAGTTCTTGTAAGCCATCTTCTTGAAGCTTTTTACCATCAGGGCTGCAAGTTGTATCATTTCAGCATCACTGCCATCATCATCAGAGTTTGTGAAATTGTTAGAGTTTGAGTCATTATCAGAGTTTGATGACTCAGTATCAGACTTTGTAATAAGAGCCTTTCCATTAGATTGATTCTTTTTCACAGCAACTTCTTTAGAAGCTTTCTCCCCAGCTTTAAGAGCAATTGACTTGGACTTGCCTCCATGCCTCTTACTTCTTTGTTCCATCTCAAGCTCATGAGTCTTGAGCATTCCATAGATTTCATCAAAAGACATGTCTTCCAGATCATAATTGTCTCTGATGGTAGTGGCCTTTAAATCCCACTTCTCAGGAAGAGCCAACAAGAATTTCAGATTGGAGTCTTCAATATTATACTCCTTATCTACCAATGACAGATCATTCAGTAATTTCAGGAATCTGTCATATAGATCTGTTAATGACTCATCTGACTTCGAGTCAAAGTGCGCGTACTCCTGTGTGAGTATTGTTCTCATGTATATCTTGATGGCTTTGGTTCTTTGACATCTGACTTCTAAAGCATCCCAAATCTTCTTAGAAGTTCTGCATCCAATGACTCTGTTAGACATAACATTGTGAAGAGCGCTATGAAATAAATGCCTTACCTTGGCATCCTTGCTAATAGAGGAGATATCTTCAGGAGTGTAATCGTTCTTCTCCTTTGGAGTCATTTTCTGTTGCTCTCCAGCAACTACAATATACAATTTGGTAGGCTTATATGGACCATCATGGATTCTATCTAAGTACTCTGGATCTGTAGCCTCCAGAAACATTTCCATCTTCACATTCCATATGGGATATTCTGATGCCCTGAGTATTGGAACTCTGATTGATTCATATCTGCTTATTGTTGGAGTTTGTGTTTTCTCTGTCATGATTGTATAGATTTTTGGATCTTAACCGTTGTATAATAACAGAATGGCTTTGATAACAATTGTTAGGTCCGAATTGACGTAGAAGGGGGGTTGAATACGTTATTTAGAAATATTTAGATTTGTGATGTGAATATGAGATCAAAAAATACTGAATCGAAATAACACAACTGTTTGGGAAATATCTTTGAATACATAAAATAAAACCCGGAGGTTTACTACACAATCTAATCTTATGGATCAGCTACAAAATCAAACACTCCTTGGATAGTTTAGGCACAAGGACCTTCTACCCACCACTTCCTGAAAGCGGGCTAAGCTGGCTTCCCTACTAGATGGATTGTCTAGCAGCTTACAAAGAGAAGATATAAGAGAGAGAAAAGAAAGTTGTGTTGAGGTGTGTTTTGAATGAAATACAACAGGCCTATTTATATGTTTTTAGAAAGTCACCTGCATAATAACAATATTCCACCAACCAAACCGCGTTTCTTGAAAATTTTCATTTCACGTGGGCCCCACCAGCCACTATTTGCACAGTACCAGCCACTATTTGCACAGTACCACTAATTGCACAGTAATCACTATTTGCACAGTAACCACTATTTGCACAGTACCTGCATAGTAACCGCGCATAGTAACCGTGCATAGTAACCTTGCATAGTAATCGTGTATAGTAACTTTGCATAGTATTACTATTTTTGGCTGCTTCTTTTGGGCTTCTCTCTTCTTGAGATATTATATCTATCCTTGATCGTCAATAGGCTTTGGAAATTCTTTCTATGAATTAATGTGTTGATCCTTCTCGTATGTGCTGACACTTAGTGCACTGGTCTGGTTCACAAGTGACTAGCACTGATCTTGATCTTCACACCTTCGTTGCATTCCAATTAATTATCCTGAAACAGTATCTTCAAATAATATAAATTCATGGAATCTTTTTGGCCCTTCAACTGAATCATCTGTACATCTTATTCTGTCACTGAGGCTTGATCATGTTAATGAACTTCTTTCAGCAACTTGATCCTTGTTGATGCCTATTCTTCAAATTTCATGATCCCTATATAGAGTTAATATTATTTATCTTTTATCCTAGTTCAGTTATATATGTCCTCTATTACATATTACATTACACTCTATTTTACATGTATTCAGAGAGAGAAGCCAAGTGAGTGCTTTTCTATGTGTATTGTGAAGCCAAGTGAGTGCTTCAAGTTGTATTGATTGAGGCCAAGTGAGAGCTTCAGATTGTAGTGTGAGGCCAAGTGAGTGCTTCATGTTGTATGTATCCTTTGTATTGAGTTCAGCAATAAAAGAAGATTGGGCGTTTGGCCGTAAACGAATATGTTCATTAATGTTTATACAATGCACACACTAAGCATTCATTGGTATTTGTGTTATTCCGCTAAGGTTTCCGGGTGACAACCTCCATTTCGGGCTGACTGTTCTTGGGGCGTTGGGGCACAAAGGCAGGCCGCACATGTTTTGGTTTGAGGTGAAAAACCTTACCCTGTGACACCTAGCATGGTTAAATTAACTAATCAATCATAACATAACACATATCAATTTCTTAGTAATAAATTTTTTGGTCCACAAATGTAAATGATAGAGAACAAAATGACATATGACCTCATATTATTTGAACATCAAATATCTGCATTTTTTATATTTATCTAGTATTGTAAGTTTAGAAAGAACTAAAATTAGTGCCCTCTTTTTTATTTGATAATAAATTAACAGCCCATGGACTATTCCCTTTCCACTACAAGAAAACTCGGGTAAATTCGACTGCAAAAATTTGACTAGCTTAAATTTGACCATAACCAGTCGAATTTATGGTCAATTCCAATTAATTATTGGTCAAACTTAAATTCGACTGCGTCTAGTCGATTTTAAGAGCAGTCGAATCTATGCCCGTCGATTTTAAGAGCGGTCGAATTTATGCAGTCGAATTTAGTGGTACGGTCGAATTTAACCAGTCGAATTTATTTGACTGGACAGGCGGGAATTTATGCAGTCGAATTTAGAGGTGCGGTCGAATTAAACAACAGTCGAATTTAAGTTTGAGCGGGAAGATTCCCGCTTAAATTTTGCTAAATTATTTACAATTAAATTCGACTGACAACAGTCGTATTTATAAATTTGGCCGAAGACAGTCGTATTTATAAATTTTGACCGAAGTTAGTTGTCGTATTTATAAATTTGACTGTTATCAGTCATTGCTGTAAGAAAATTAATTTTCAAAATTATTCAGTAAAAATAAAATTAATCCTTAAATTATAAAAAAATTACCACAATATATGCAACAGATGAACTATAGGTTAAAATTCAGTTTACCCACTTACGCTAATTTTTTTTAACAAATGTAAATAAAGTGTTGATTCTATATTTGTTAAGAAGTTTGGAAAATTTTAATAAATACTTACAAATTTTAAAAAATTATGATTTTTTTTATAGTTCGTTTTGATAACATATCGTATTCAGTAAATATGATGAGAGATCGTAATAGTGTGAGTTAAAAAAAACTTACCAATACGATGTTTTGTTATTGAATGACTGAAATGTAGGGTTTAAGGTTTCTGTTTAGGGGTTACTCATTTCATATCAAGGGTTAGTAATTTATATTTGTTAAAATTAAAATTTGAACGATCGAACCGTACGGATGTTAAGATTATTATATTTTAAAAGTTTGTACAAAAAATCAAAAAATAAAAAATAGCGCATGTTAAATATTATAATGGTCAAAAAAATATGTTGACTTATTTTCGACCTACTCCAGTCGAATTTATAAATTCGAGGGCAAAACCTAGATAGTCGAATATATAAACTCGACCAAAGCCAGTTGAATTTATAAACTCGACCGAAGGCAGTGAAATTTATAAATTCGACTGTTACTAGTCGAATTTATAAATTCAACTGCTAGTAGCCTATTTTAGCCGCGTTAGATCTGTTTTAGTAGAACACCTTCTGCCTCTTTGCTCACTTTCCCATTTCTAACTTTACTTTCCTTTCTCTCCCACAAATTCATTTTCAATTCATTTTGCTTCTTTGAAGAGTTCATCTAAATCATCAAGAAAGTATCACTAATCCTTGTAATATAAATGTTAGTGTATGTCTTTTATTGATATGAATATATCAATATTATTATTTCTTTATATTATTGATGTTTTTTCTCATAATAGATGTGAATGTAAATGTTTGTATTTATGTTATTACATGTTCAAGTATCTTAAATTTTTTGATACAATTAAAGTAGTAAATTAGTAATGACTATACATTGCTTAGTAATGACTTGTTTTTTTTCCAATTAAAGTTGCACACAACTTATATCAATCTATATGAACTTTGTAGATGACATCCGAATGTAGTTGGGTTGGTCATAATCGTTATGATAAATCGAAATACTTAACGGAGGAGTAAAAAAATGGGGTGAATAGTTTTCTTGAATTTGCTATTAATCATCGTGAAGAAGAAGATAAAGGACTCATAAGATGTCCATGTAAAAATTGTGGAAATCAATACTTCATGGATCCTAGTGATGTGAGAATTCATTTGTACTTCATGTATTGTGGAGCATTTACCACTGCACTTAGCTATTGAATGTAAGTTGGGTAATTTTCGATGGATGTATTTCATTGAAAGATACTTGCACAACTTGAAATTGAAAGTTAAAAATAAAGCTCGAGTGGAGGGTTCAATTGCAGAGCGATACATTGAAGAGGAATGTGTACATTTTTATTCGTTGTATTTCGAATCCAATGTCCCAAGAGTGCATAATCGGTTATGTCAAAATGAGGCACCTCGGAGGTCTCACGATTCTAATTTACTTGAAGTTTACACGTATCCAACATCACTTGGTCTACGAGGCAAGGATAAAATTTTGAGTGATGATGAACATAAACTTATAAGATATTATGTTCTAATCAATTTGCCGAAGGTCGGAAAATACCTACGGTGAGAATATTTTTACACCATATTCACACACACATTATGCAACTTTAACATTCATCTTATGAATTCATTTTAATGTGTAATGGATTCCAAAAATTGGTGCAAACACATCATCCGAACTACAATGATGCTCAAAGGGAAGAACTTCAAAAAGAGCAATTCCCATATTGGTTTGAAAGAAGGGTATGCAATTAAATACACACACGCACGTACATGTTTATATAATTATGTTTATGCAATTATGTATTTTTTGTTATAATTTTGTAGGTTCAAGATGATGAAGATCAGCTCAAGAAGAAATTCATGGACTTGATAAAAGGTCCTTTGTTTAAGGTTGAAACTTACAAAATGTGCAAGTGCAATGGTTATAAATTTACTTGTGCAAATCCTAATGAGCTCACTTCATCAAATTCTGGGAATGTTGTCATTGGTAAGAAAATTTGTAGATGCGGAAAATCTTAGTTGCAATTATTCTCTATCATTCCTATTTATATCCCACACATTTTAAATTGTTGGAACTTCTTACAAAGAAATTTTGGAAACAATTACGGACGATTGCAAGAAGTTCTAAATCTCTACTATCAGAATGGTCAACAAGTTGTTGTCTTCAAATGTCATTGGTTTGATCACACAACACATGTCAACGTTGATAGAAATCGAATAACTACGGTGGATGTCAAATCAACATTAAATGCGGAAGATGTGTTTGTGTTGTCTAGCCAAGTTCATCGAGTGTATTATGCACCAAATATTACAAATCCAAAGTCATCATGGTACACGGACCTTACAACAAAGAATCGACAAGTCAATGAAAGTGTGACATCTAAAGAGAAGGTTAGATCTAACGATGACGCTTTTCAAAACGAAGTGTCAAATGCTTCATCATCACATGTTGAAAGAGTGAATGTTCGTGATCTCGCAAATTTCTTTATTGACTTGACAATGTTTGAAAATGATCGTTTCATGGCCTATTACGAAGAAGAACGAAAGGAGAGCGACAATGAAAATAAAATTGAAGCCGTGAACATTGATGAAGAAAGTGATAATGATGATTTGACTTAGTTAATTTGTTTCCTACTAAAATTTATATTAATTTGAAGTATGGTGATAAATATTTGTATTATTTTAAATTACTATAAATTTTTTAATTCAAAATGAAATGCATTTATTTAAGTTAATTTGAGAATGCATTTTGAGGAGTTGTGTTTTGATAAATACAGGGAGGTTAGTTTGTTAGCTACTGTCAAAAAATTGTGTCCCCTCTTATATTCGACTGGAACCAGTGGAAATAGGGGCACGGGTAAAATTGTGTACTAGTACATATGTCTACGAAACACTCTTATGCTTTTATAAGATTCAAGTCTACTGGTACAGTCTTGTTTATGTCTGTATTCAGTTTTATACACAAATATGTTGGTTGCACTATTTTGAATAGTAACTTGGATTACTAGATGTTTCATGATAATTTTGTAACATATTGATAGTCCAAGCTTCAATTTACGACATTTTGTTCAATATTTTGATTGTTTGGAAGGCATCAGGCTATGGTCCTCTTGTTGATATAAAACCAATTCTCTTAGTGTTATAACAATTTAACTCTAGCATAAGTCTTAAGGAGGACAGAGTTTTACTTTGGAATATATATCAGTACTCACTGGTCTAGTGATCTTGGATTTCTATTTAATTCAAATTTTCGCTTAAACAGGCAAATGTTTTGTAGCTGTATTGTCCTTTAAAAATTCCAAAAAGATAATTGCTATTGCTAAAACTGAAGTTAAATTGCATGAAATTGTTCCAGTACCTCTGAAATGTTAACTTATACAATATGTTGTACTTCAATGGATTAGGTATTTAAGTTGCATATTTATAGTTCTGTGGCTTCAATTGTAGGGTACAAGTATCGAAAAGGCAGCAATCGATACCAGTATCTCAGGAAACATAGACGAAAATGGAGACGGAAACGGAGACGGAGACAAAGATGAAGATCAAGATGAAAGGAATTATCCACTTTATTAGCTGTATTAACATATAATTATGATGAAGCTTTTGGACTAAACTAACATTAAGCTTTTGTGACCAGGCTTTGTATAGCATTGCTCACTTTGTTAGCTACATTAGAATTAATTATTATGCTAAGCTTTTGGGACTAACTTCTAATGTAAAACATAATTGAATTTGTTATGTTAAACTTATGGATGGTTGAATGGATATATATTTTAATTTTCGGATTTTTGGTATTTTGCCCCCACCCCTAATTGTTTTGCAAATTAGGTTGTGATTGGTTGACATTACAGGCTGGTTGTGTTTGGTTTACATTACAGGCTGGAAAAAATATAGCATGCAAATAGACTGATTATGGCATTTTAATTAGACTGCTTGCAGTCGAATTTAACAAACCAAAACATTTTGCTGTTCAAAAAATTTGACTAAAAAATAGTCGAATTTATAAATTTGATAAACAAAAAGCCAGTCGAATTTATAAATTCGACAACAAATAACAGCCGAATTTATAAATTCGACATCAGTGAAGAGAGCAGTCGATCTTATAAATTTGACTGGAAACGGTCAAAAGTAAGTTCGCTAGGCGGTAAATTCAAAATTTCGTCAAAACTTTATCCAGAAACAAATTCCACTGATTGCAGTCGAATTTAAGCAGTCGAATTTGAGCAGTCGAATTTATCCAGTCAAAATTTTTAAATTCGACTGCTTTTTAATAAATTCCACTAAGCTAGAATCGACTTCCTTCGAATTTAGCTAAATTCGACCGGAAACGTTCGAATTTAGCTAAATTCGACTACGAATTGGCAGTTGATTTTAGCCGAGATTTTTGTAGTGTTTTCATTTAAAACATAGATTAATAATTTTTTTTTGAAACATAGATAAATAGTTTTGATTCGGATCCCTAATGGATGAACCATAAAGAGGTAAGTCTAAACAATTATAATCTATTCCATTTCCAATAAATATATTAATCTTTCTTTTTAATTAATATTAGGTTAGTGACCGAACTTAAATATAAGATATTTATCCTTTATACAACTTCTAAAATATCGTAGAATATTTAAATTTTTAAAAATAATAAAATATAAACATAAAAGCATACACATTTTTTGTGATTCTCTACACTAAATTGAAGTGAGTTATCCTTAATCTTTTAAAAAAAGTTACATATCTAAAAATTATGGAATTCTAATTATAATATATATTCTTTTCTAAAAATTTAGAATTCTTTATATATTAAATTGGGTGTTGGTCTACTTTATCACAATTTAAACAAAAAATGCCCAAAATATCACATGTGTGAAAAATGACCATTTATATCACAGATAAGTGCAACATTAAATCACGTTTATAAGAACGCAAGGTCGTGTGTCACGTTGCTGGTCTCTTTTTTTTGTGGAAATATATAAACGCAAAATAAGATTGCGTTTCAATATGTTAGTGAACTTGAAATCGAAAAATTTCACTCACCCGTGTTCTTGTAATCAATCCTAGATTAACATAACAAAATTTCATTTAAACCGTGAATTTTTTATTATCACGTCAGCGTTGACTAACGTTCGTTAGTAAAATTTGGACGGAAGGATGACGATGGGAAAAGTTCAAAAGTTGACAACCTAGAAATTCATATTTTTTGTTAGGGGACTTAGAAAAAAAAACGTTATTAGTGTAAAAAAGTTAGAATTAATTTTTCCTTTATAAAAATATAAAACAAAATACAGATACCATACACTAGACAATCATAATATGCCAACTTTTTGAGGATAATCTTATTAGAATTGATATTAAGTTAAAATATCTATTTGCCAATTGGTTGGTTAACACTCTGTTAACACCAAATACGAAATAGTATACAACTAACAAAATGCCAAAATATAAAACATATTTTACAAAAATAAAAAACAAAACACACACACGAGATACTAGACAACCATAATATGCAAATTCTTTGGACACAGTCTTATAATTAAAAATGTACTATAACTGGAATTGCTTTACGTTACACTTTATGCTCGCGTACTCTGAAAATCGCATCCATGCTCGATTTCATTATTAATGTTTTTGTCTAAGGAACAAAAAAATTCTTTACATTAATAATTCAAATTTTATTAAGCAAACTATATTTACTTTTTTAATTTATTCCATGTAAAATATATAAATTGTCAATTTTTTTTGTTATTTTCATTATATAAACGAGTCGAAACTTGAATTGATATTTGTCGCAATGTGTACTTTAATAACTACGTTTACTTTTTAACTAAAATGATCAACAATAAGAAATTAATTTATATTTATTTTTAAATCTTAATAATTATTATAAATGATCGGTGAAGATTGAGTTGTTAATTGAATCCCACGAAATCATGAGTTAATTGATTTTCTAGTGTGTCCATTGGTGGAAGTCAGTGCCTCCACCAATCAGATTCGAGATTTGTATTTGATATCTTTTGTAATTGATATATTCGTGATTTGTATTTGATATTTTTTGTAATTGATATATGTATAATGTGTATTATATAAACACACATAGGTTTGCATTTTATGTACACCAAA
The DNA here is from genome assembly GCA_036435485.1 of Saposhnikovia divaricata. Classification (NCBI taxonomy): domain Eukaryota; kingdom Viridiplantae; phylum Streptophyta; class Magnoliopsida; order Apiales; family Apiaceae; genus Saposhnikovia; species Saposhnikovia divaricata. The sequence continues at coordinate 38,482,770 of CM071595.1, forward strand.
CAACTTCACATCTTTCTTGTAACCAACTCACTCTCAAGAGCATAGTATATCTTGAGAGAGTAAGTTTGAGTTTTGTAACACATTTTATATCATTAACAAAGTCTAGCAAGTTTTCATATACTGTTTCTTGTTTTTGCAAAAAGCTTATGTAATTATATTCAACCCCTTTTAGAATTGTTTTTTACTGGGCAACAATTAGTTTGGGAGCAAACCGAGTATTTCTAATCAAATTCGATTGAAATGGCTATAGGAAAAAATCTGAAAGTTTAAGAATTCCAATTCTCACTAGTACAAAAATTGATTTTTTACGTCGCACATTGTACGTCGATTGAGAAAAAAGCGACGTATATTTACATTTTTAAAACCTCTTTTACGTTGGTTCGAGAGAAAGCCGACGTATATGATGATATTATATGTTGGTTGAGGAAAAAGCGATGTATATAATGCTATTATATATGTCGGTTTTTCCTCAACCAACGTATGAAATACTCTTTTACGTAGGGTTAGGAAAAGCCGACGTATAAAGTTTCATTTTATACGCTGGTTGAGGAAAAACCGACATATATAATGCTATTATATACGTCTGTTTTTTTGTCGACATATAAAATTCTCTTTTACGTCGGGTTAGGAAAAGCCGACGTATAAAGTTTCATTTTTTACGTCACCCTCTTTATATAAAACCTTTAATTTTACTAAAAAACATAGTCAATTCATCAGTTCTTGCCCTAAATTATTACACTCTTCTTCCCCAATTAAACTCTATTCTTCCCTCTCTTATCTCTCTCTCTCTCTCACTCTCTCTCTCTCTCTCTCTTTGAGAAATGAACGTTGTGGGGAAAAGATTCGATGCATCGGCGGCATATCACCAGCGCCAATACTCCGATAACTTTCTCGAAATGACGTTGTCTTCATTGAATGGCCATTGGCTTCAATCGGCCGGTCTTCAACACTTCCAGTCCACTAATCCGCCTCCACATGTTCTGATCGTTTCTATACTTACATGTTTGTTGTATCTATTTACATATCTGAGTATTTGATTGTAAATTTATGTGTACCATGTGTGTATTAGTTCATTTACAAGTGTGTTTTTTTATTATTATGTTTCGATTTGATGTTGATGTATTTGATTATGTATTGTATTGTATTTGTGTGCATTGTGTGACTTTGTGATTATATTTAATTTTGTTTTGTGATAATGTAGTATATTGTGTGGGGAGGAAGAGACTTGTTCCATTTGTTACCGGAGGCGTTCAAGGGAATTAAGCAAATCAGTGTCATCGGTTCCTTACTTTTATATCCCGAATTACGTTGTTATTGCCTGTATATAGAGATGAAATTAGGGTGATTGTCACTAAGAAGATAATAATTGATGATTATGTGAGAACCTTGAAAGAGTTATTTACTACAGTGCTAGGCTTGTAAATGTAATATGTGCATTTTTTAATATTGACAATGGTTTAGTGTTTAGAACTATGTATTCTTGTTGCCCAACGTTATCTTGTAATATAAATATTCGCTATGTACTCAAGTGGTAGTGCTCTTGGAATGTAATATAAGATATTGATGGGGCAGTGCATTATAATTTATAGGTGAAGAAGTTAGTTGGAAACACCCTCTTAATCAATAAGAAATTACAAATCAATTCATAACTTTTTTCTTTCATAAGGTGGATTGCAGAACATGTTTATAGAAGGATTTTGTTTTATTCTCCTTGTTAAATAACAAAATAATGTATTTCATGTTATCTTACTCGAATTTATGACGGTCATCCACAGGGCCCTGCTCAAGCCCAAAATTTGAAGGATTCTCTCATCGCAGCAAAAAATGATATTATGGTCAAGTTGAATATTAGCAGATGCCAGCTCCTGCAATGGTGGATGCTCCTTTGTATCGTTCTTCACGAGGTCGAAGCTTTGATGATTCCAAACTATACTTTGGAGCCAGCAAGCCAAGTAGTAGAGCTTGTGGTGTCCCTGAAAACAATACCTTAAAACCTTTTATTCTTGATAAATAGAAGGCTAACAGAGCTCATGGTGTCTCTGACTTTGAGATTCTCTATTTCTCCTAAAGAATAATTACACAGCCTGATTTGTAGCCTGAATATACATATTATTGATTTGGTTTCAAGATAGACAGTAGGTAGTAACTCAATGCAGCTCATACTTGTATATATGGTTTTTGGTTGTACAAAACTTTGTTATAGTAGGTTTATACTTGTTCAGCAGATTTATGGAAATGGGTACAGAGAAACAGAAAAATTATTTTTTTTAATTTTTTGACAGTATACGTCGGTTCTTATATTTAACCAACGTATATAATGCTATTATATACGTCAGCTATTTATCGACGTATGTTTCCACTTTATACGTCCCCTTTTTAACTGACATAAAAGACTCGTGACTTTATATGTTGCCCCTCTATACGTCTAACTGACGTATAAGACCTATTTAACCGACGTAAAAAGTCATTTTTGTACTAGTGTCTCAAGAAGACTGAGTACCCAACATGAAGGGAAAAAATGATGATGTTCTTAGATGCCACAGATCCTAAGTATCTTTACAGAATTCGTGATAGTCCTTTTGTTCCATCAAAGATTGTGCCTCAGGCAATTGACAAAGATGGCAAAACCATTCTTGAACATTATGCAATTATATAAAAGAAGGATTGGTCTCCTGAAGAAAAAGTTTCTGTGTTGAAAGAAGAAAAAGTGAAGAACATTCTTCACAACAGTCTTGTTCTTGTGATGTCAACGAGGATAATTGGCTACAGGACTACTTAGGAGATATGGGATGCTCTATAAGTTCAGTGTTAAGGAACGAGGAAAATAAAGAAGAATAGAAGGACTGTACTCAATCAAGAGTATGAGTATTTTGAGGCTAAACCAAATGAGTCTTTAACAAATGTTATGACAAGTTTCTAATACTATGGAATGATCTTGCCTTAATTGGTTGGTAAGGATTATTAAAAAAAAGACTTTAATACCAAGTTCATGAGAGCTCTCCTAAAGAATGAGATATGCATACATCATTCATAGGAGATAGAAGAGATCTTAACAAAAAATTTTTTATGAGGTCTATCAAATACTCAAAACTCATGATCTTGAGTTGTAGCAAAGGAAGGACAAAAATGTTAGACATATTAGTACTTGTATTCAACCTTCCCCCCTCCGTTTCTACAAGTACTTCTAGATTAACAAACTTAGAAGATGAGCTCTTATTCATTCTAGAATTTCAAAAAAAATGTGATAGTGCTAAACATGTGAAAGTTTAGATAAAAACAAGTGTTTTGAACTTGAAAAGGCTAATGAAAAGTTTAGAACTTGGATAGTATCAGAAAAGAAGGTTCATGAAATCATTACTGATAAGAATCAGATAGAATGCTTAGGATATGAATAAGTAAATGAGAAAAAGAAAGAAACGGTTGCTAAAGAGACATCTTCTTCCAAGACTTATAGACATGTAATAGACAAATGTAAGTCTAACATCAATCCTATCAATTTTGTGTATGTTAACAAGAGTCCTAAATCTATTTTGAACAGGGATCCAGTTCTGGCAGTAAAAACACAGACAATGTTCCTGAAGTTGTTAAAACTTCCAACACTAAGATACCTAATGTAGGCCTAATGTCTCATAATACAATTGAAAGATAAAATAAGAGAAGCAACCAATAGAAACAAGGCACCAAAACCTAGGAGAAATCAAAATCATAAAATTGTAATAAAATTGAAAAAGTAGCTCTAGTAGAAGGACTAAAACAATCTTTGGAGTGTTAGTCCTAGAGGTTATCATGTTGACTTTCAGTAATGTGACCAGCATAATTTTCCTCACTTGGTACAAGAATGATAACTTATCTGAAGCCAACTTGCATGAAAATATTAATGAACCAGTTGCATGTTTGATGAGCAAAGCTACATCTGAATAAAGTTAGAAATGGCATAAGAAACTCTGTCATCTTATTTTAAATTTAAATTATTATATTAGTCCAAAAATTTTAAAAATTAAAATCACATAAATCACATAAATTTTATTGAGTAAAATGTATCCTATGAAAATACAATCAACCGTTTTTGACCAAAGCTTAATCTTTTCAGGTTTTGGAACAACTGCTTTTGCTAAGAACCCGCACACTTTCAAATATTTGTAACTAGGGTGTCTTTTCGGTAATTTATATAGAATCTTGTGTTTTTTCTTATGAGGAATTTTATTCAAAATATAATTAGGAGAAAGTAAAGTACCCCCAAAAAGTTTGTGGTAATCCACAACATGTCAACATGGCATTAACCATGTCCTTTAATGTTCTATTCCTTCTTTTCGCTATTCCATTTGATTTAGGTGAGCATGGAGTGGCAGTTTAATTTTTATAGCCTTTATAACCTTCATTCTTATAAATTTTAAAATATTCTCAGATTCTAAGATTTGAGTGATGGAAAAGCCTTCTATATGCCTTATTTTTGGCCAGAAGGCAACCAGATAACATTGTGGTGCTGCAACTTGGTCACCAACGACCTCTCCAATTTCAAATTTTGTAGGAAATTTCATTTTCAATTGAGGACTAGCGGTGATTGTTTTTAAAGCAGTCAATGTTGTTCTACCGATGATGGTATTTACTGGAGTTGGCATTGATGACATAAAATTTGATGATTTGCCATGTTTGACAAGGGAAGGAGTCAAATAGTATTGGGAGATCAATTGTGCCCACGACCTTGACCTTATTTCTGGTTAAGTGGTACAAAGGGATTTTTATGTTTTCCATCTTTCGATCACCAATATCCATTCTGGCGAAGGCGCTGCGATAAAGGATATCGACAGAGCTTCTCTTATCGATGAAGATTTTGTTGACCATGTTTGTGCCAATCTTATTAGTAATAACAAGGGCATCTTGGTGGGACTCAATCATTTAGAGGGGTAGTCATCATCAGAGAATAATATGGTGGGAGATGGGTTAAGTAGTGGCCATTTCGGGGCCTTAGGACGGAGTTTTTGGAATTTTTGGATGAGCCCCCCGTGACACATCCTCCGACTATGACATCGAAGACATGATCATGGTTGTAAGAACTATTAATATTAACTTTAGGTAATTACTATATTTCTTAAATTGAGTGAAAATATTTTAAATTATTTTATACCAGTTTAACGACTCAAAGTGATAAAAGTTGACCGGTATTTGAGGATAAGTGTTAAATTGATCGAAAAGATACCCTTATATGTTTATTGTGTGTTAGGTGTTAAATGATAGGATTGAGAGCCTTTTTTGTAATCCGTACAATCAATGTGTTCTTATCCGATAAACCCCATTTTCAAAATCTCTGGGGCTTCGATTTAAAATCATTTTCATATTAATATTCATCAGATAAATATGAAAATATTCAAAACTTGTATTTTATTTATTTTATAAATTTTCAGTATTTAATTCGTTATTTTCGTAGAAATATTTTCGTTCGTATCGGACCCGTAATTTGATTTAATTGGTACTTTCGGGAGCAATTAAAAGGTAATTAGGGTTCCAAGCGTTTTGGGGGGACACAACTTTTATAGTCAAAAGTAGTACGTGCTTATCACAAAATCTTATCTGTAAACAATTTTAGTTTTTAAAATCTTTTACTATTTAAAAACTAAAGAAATATAATTTCAAAATCGTTCTTGAAGATCGATTGTTAATTTGGAGGCGTTATCGGACTCCGATTACCATGCTCAAATACTCAAATCGAAGCTCTCAAATCCGAGAATCATAAGCTGCCATCAAAACTCACCCAAGTTAACTTTTGAAGTTTCCTAGGGTTCTTGATATTCAAATTTAGGCGTTTTGATCTGTTGATTCTTTGTGAGAACTGATGCTTCCTACAGCTCCTACGTGTTGTTTACAATCATGTTATGTACTTACTTGCACTAAATGATCTCGATCTACTAGGAAACGAGCTCTTGTTTTTTTTTTTTGAATTTTTGAATAACTCGTCCGCCTTGTATATTGATTGACTGCTAAAACTGAAACCATAAGGAAATTCTAGAGGTTCCCAGCTTAGTTTTTACATATAATACGCATAATATGGTTTAGTATTTAGCAAATTCGAAGTTCGCCGGGTTTTCTTGAATTCGCCGGAGGTAAGGTTTGTTGGTGTTTTCGTGATGTATTGGTATCAGAAAGGCTTGGGGAGGTTGTACAATGAATTTTAGACTGAAAACCCTGTAGAAATGTAGTGTTTTGGCTGGTTCTTGGGCCGCCGGAGTTGCTTCCATGGCCTGTTTCTACAGATGGGCTGGCCAGAAAGGGTTGTGTCAAGAACATTCAAAGTGTTCTTAAATTTTCTTTTCTTTTATTTTTCTTTTATTTGCTTTAGTTTGATTTGTTTTGTGATGTTGTAGTAAAAACAAATTGGTTTTAACCTATTTACCCTTTTATCGTGGCAGTTGTTTTTAAAAAAATGACTTTTACTTTTAGTGCTAAAAATATTATTTACTTTCCTAATTAATATTGATTTTGTAATTTATTTTAAAGAGATTGAATTTTCTTTTAAATTCAGAAAATCGTTTTGTAAATTACGTTTTAAATTCAGAATTATTTCTGAATATTTATTTATTTATTTTATTATACTTTTTTCAAAAATCATTTATTTATTTGTTTTAACTCAAAAATAATTAAGAATTAAATACTTTTAATTATGTTAATTAATTTCAAATAATGACTTAATTAATTTAATTATTTGATCAAGGGAATCATTTATCAAATTATTTTATTAATCAGCTATTACTTGATTTTAATTAATTTAATTAGAATTATTTAATTATTAATTAATTTGTTTTCTGTTTTAAAATGATTTAAAAATAGTAGAAAATTGTTTAAAAATCCAGAAAGTGTTTTAAAAATTCTTTAAAATATGCTAGGTTGGATTTTATTCAAAAACCAAGACTGAAAACCGTTTTAAAAATATTTCTTGAGTTCAGTTAATTATCAAAGTGAGTTATATGGACTATTTTGGTAAAAATACCATGCTTATGTGTTATGTGAAATATGTGTATTGATTGTTAGCGAATCTTAAATGCTTTATAGGTGATCAATGTGCTCTAATTATTATAGAGTCGAGTAAGAGGGACCAAGAAAAGTCTAGAATCGAGTAAGAGGGACAAAGGGAAGGCTAAGGTAGAGTGAGGCCATCAAGTATTAGACGAGCGTTGGTTGACAGGCAAGTATTTCCTTTCACTTCCTGTTCAAGTGAAATTGTTCTTTAAATATTTTAATGATGAAATCCACCCCAATTATTTCTATATATCTTCTGGATACCTGTTGTTGCTATTGTTTATTCATTTACACCCTATTTATTGTATCGAACTCATCGATACTTATTGATGATCTTGATTATTCATTTATCACCTTTATTGTATCTATCTTGTTGATATTACATGATGTTTTTATTTCCTCATTGATTCTCAATTATGAGTTATTGTTCTGGAACACGTGAGTATTCCAGTTATTTAGTTGACAGAGGTGGTCGATTATTCCGACACCTAGTGCATTTGATATAGAATTAGAATGTTTTTAAAAGGAGACCCTTTATGGGTACAGTCCCATCAGGGAGACAAGATTAATTATAACGCCTTAGAATTTTTAATAATAATAACTATTTATTTAATATTTAATGTGAATTATGTGACGTATAAAATTTGTTGAGGAGGTAAAGTATGTGTGGAATAATATTTATGGGCCTGGTGGATGATTTGTATGTGATGTGTAAGCCTGGAAATTTTTAATTATATTTTTGGGAATTTATTCCTATTTAATTGTGTTATATTTACCTTCTATGAATTTTATAAAATCCTCGGGATTAGCAGAAATCCTGAAATCTTTTGCATTATGAATTTTATTAGTTTATATGACTTTTAAAAATATTGGATGAATTATTTTTGGTTTTGGGAATTTTAAAATGATTTTACGAATTATTTTTCCATTCTATGGATTTAATCTTGTAAAATCCATATTTTATTCATTTTTGATCCTAAAAATATTTTAAAAATATGTGGGTGATCGTAATTTTACATTCTTCATTTTTAAATTTTTAAATTTAATATTCCATCCATTTTGAATTCAATTGTGATTTTACAATTTTGATTTTTATGAGTTTCATTTAAAAGTATTCACAAAAAAAAAATTGTTTTTAGTTTTTCCCCCAAATCTTTTCCACTTAAAACCCTAATTAGACTTTCCAAAAACAAACATAACATCAGTCTCTCGGTTCTGCACCCCTCGAGCTCTCTAGAAATTCCTCCTCCTCTCCCTCATTTTTCTCTCGAGATACCTCTCTCGACTTGGTTGGTCTCTCATCACCTCCATATCTTCCTCTAATTTTAGATTTCCCCTGATTCTGGTAAGCTGCTATGGTCAGATGTTGGTAGTGTTTTCCTTTAGTTGAATCTCTCCTCTCTATACATTTTCCCCAGCCTTTTTCGCTGTATTGCAGTTGATTGTGTGTGCGTGTGTAATTGTCAGTGCGTGTGTGTGTCGAGTGAGTGTGATGGTGTGTGCTATGTCGACTGTGTGTGGGTGAGCCCAGCTATATATCGTTAATGTCTGAATTTGGGGCTTTCCCAAATTGCTATGGTTCAATTGTTATTCCTTGGAAATGAGTTGCGGATTGGAAGCTCCCATTGGAGTACCATCGCGACTTGTTCCTCCTGCAAGCTTTGTTGAACTTGATACTACCCTGTGATGTTGTAAAGTGGTTCGAGATTGTGGTGGGTTCGGCATTGTTAAACTGTATTGATAATTGGTCGGTTGGCTTGTGGACATAATTGTGTTCTGTGTGTGCAGTTTAATAAGAGCGGTTATGCTCTAATTGTTCCCTTGATGGTTCCCCTGTTCTTGCCTTTCTATTGCCCTATTTTGCAGTACTCCTGTTGTAAACTGCACCTTGTTAAATTCTGTTCTGTGTTATGACCGTGATTATTCGTAATTATGCCGTTGTAACCTTGTTCAGTGGGTTTAAATTCCGGTTTTATGATTACAGACGGATGTTTAGATGATGAATTTTGAATTAAATTACGAATTATTCATATGATTTTTCGAGCGGAATTTCGAGTTGGAAACCCAAATTCGGGTACCCTCGAAATTTTGCCCCATCGACAATGATATTAAAAATAAATTGAGTCGATGGTATTTGGCGATGATGATGATTTTCTGAACCAAGAATTTAAATTTAATATTTACGTAATAAATTATAATTTATTATCGATTTAGTATTAATTATTTGAACTGTATTGGATTGAGATTACAGTGAATTAGAAATGTGAGTTGAGATATGGATCTGATTAGTAAGGATGATTATGTTGGTTGTGTCGGCGGTATCCCGACTGGCAGTCACCCGTATAAAGGGGATGCTATCAAAATTTTTCCAAAAATCTTAATCTATTTCTTGAAAATATGTTTGTACAATTATACAACTTGCATAAATTATAAGTCGGACTTCATATTTTAAAACTGATTGATTATGTGATAATGTGTCAATTATGATTAAATATTTTATCAGTGGCTTATATAATGTTAGTATATTACTAAATAAATGTAACATTAGGAAATTACTCGCGGGGGTAGATTAAGGTTTATTATTGATGTTGATTAGCGAATATTGAGTAGAATTCTAAAATATTGTTGTATTGTGTGTAGATCCCACGGATAAAGGTAAAGCTAAAGCAGAGGAAGTAAAGACTTTTCGAATCCTGTGATTTCCCGGTTAAGGCAAGTAAATTACTTCACTTATCTTTCAAGTGAATTATGATTATTATAACTTGATTCATATGCTCGTTCGAATTATCCTTGTTATAATTGTTCCGTTAATTTCCCTTAATTTCGAATATTAAATTGTTATACCCCAAATCGATTATATTGATTTCGTTGTTCTTTTAGTGGCTTGACTTACATCCATACCCCTTGTATATATATCAAACTTGTCGATATCTAGGTCAGAAATTACCCGACCTTATTTCATTTTGCGAGATTTGAGATGTTGACCTGGAACGAAAGTGTCCAGGGTGTTTGGCAGTTGAGGTGGTCGATTGTTCTGACACCTGATGTCTAGTTATAGGATTGGAAGTTAGTTTTTTTAAAATGTGGACCGTAAGGGTCGGACCAGATTCGTGGTCAGAAATTATTAAGGCCAATGTGTGCCGTGGATCCATTAAGGACATTGCTGTGTGCGTTTATCTGGGGTTAGTGCGTGACTGATCAGCAGCCTAACCTTATGATTGTTTTTATCTATAAAATGCATGATAGTCCAATCCTCTTCTATTTTATAAATCAGACAAAAAGACGTATCTTTCAGTTGAGCTTTTATATTGTTGATTGTTAGTTCTTGACAGACTTGCAAACATTTCAGTTTGTTTATGCTTTTAATTATATATATACTTGCTGAGCATTTTAGCTCACCTGCTTGCTAATTCTGTTTCCTCAGCTAAGTACGAAGATGTCTAGAAGGAGTGGACCATCTGGTTGGGGCAGCCATAAGGGCAGCCAGAGAGTCGAGGTGGTGGGATGGGTAGTGAGCTTATAACCTTATTTCATGTCATTTCTGTATTAGTAGACAAATTATTTATCTTATGGAGTTGTATATTATTTTATTCAATATTGGGTTGTAATAGTTAATTAGTAGTTGTTTCATACTGTGGCCTGTGAGCGGTCTTGGTTGGTGTAGCTACATTTCTCTATGGTTTTATTATTATCACGCAAGTGAACTGTTTTAGTTTTAGTTGGTTGGTTTGGTTGGTTTGGATAGGTGGATAGTCATATTTATGAATATATCATGCCAAAAATTTTCTAAAATTATCCTATAAAATATATTTAAATTATTATAAAATGTATGGACATTATTGTTGGATAATGAGGGTGTTACAAGTTGTATCAGAGCTACAGGTCACAGTCACTGAAACAATTAGGTGGGAAAGTCGGGGTAGAGTTATAAGAAAGGTTAGGATCGTTTTGTGAGAGATAGGATGTCTAACTATAAGATATATATATACTACAGGCACCTGTTTCTGGATCCGATTCAGACCCGGACGAGGATCCAGAAGGAGAGGTTTCCGTACCGCAGCAGGTTTCCCCAGGGGCTATGTAGCCATACGTGGGATCTCAGGGCCGGGCTCGGTGAATGGGCCAGCATATCGTTACACTCCTCAGCCTGTTCCATACCATGCGTATGAGCGAGTGGCCAGAGAGAAGGACTATCTCTTAGGGCATGTGACAGAGTTGAGGGCTATGAGATCTGGTGAGGCGGATCTGGCTAGACAGCGAGATAGAACGGTAGCTAAGTTGGAGGATGTTCGGAGGCGTGTACGAGCGGTTAGGCATGTTATCACTAGGCGGGGATCACTAGTACAAAACTGACCTTATACGCCGCCTCTTATACGTCGGTTCTGGCCAAAGGCGATGTATAAAGTAGTTATATACGTCGGTTCCGCATAAAGGCGACTTATAAGGTCAATTTTTTAAATTTTTTACGTCGGTTGAACAAAACGCCGACGTATAAAGTCATATTATACGTCGGTTGAGGAAAAGGCGACGTATAAAATGCTATTTTATACATCGGTTGAGAAAAAGGTGACGTATATAATGCTACTTTATACGTCGGTTGAGAAAAAGGCGACGTATATAATGCTACTTTATACGTCGGTTGAGGAAATGCGACGTATAAAATGCTACTTTATACGTCGGTTGAGAAAAAGACGACGTATATAATACTACTTTATACGTCGGATGAGGAAAGGCGACGTATATATTACTACTTTATACGTCGCTCTTAATATAACCGACGTATAAAACCTTTAAAGAAATTAAAGAAATTAGAAATTGCCACGTGTCACATTATTATTGGGTAACATTGAAGCACAAGGATTGTGCTTCTTTCAGATTACTTTGAACCGCTGGATTGAATTAACAAGATCTAAGCCGTTGGATTGAATTAAATCTCTTAAACATATATTTTAACTATCTTTTTTGTTTTAATTTTATCTCTCGATCTACCAAAATCTCTCTCTCGATCGACCCAAATCTCTCTCTCTGCGCTCTTCTTCTCCTCTCTCTCTCGACATCTCTCCCTTCTCTCTCATTTCTCCACAATCTCTCTCAATCTCTTTTGCACAATCTCTCCCTCTCTATCTCTCTCTCGCTCGAATCTCTTTCTCCTTTCTTCTCTGTTCGAAAAATATTGGTGAAAAAACTCAGATTTTGACCAAAGATGGGTTGAAATCTATTGGGGCAAACGTGAGTATTAAAAAAAAGTCTAATTCGGGATTTGTTGCAAAGGAGGTTTGTCAACTAGAAGGAATGGACGATGGAGCTCTGAGTACATCTAATTATATAGATGGTAAGGCGACTGAAGCCTAGAGAAAGTCTAATACAAATGAAGAGGTTCAAAGACTGGATCTACATCGGAAAGATTACAATAAGATTGCTTCGAAACAGACTATGGTGGTACAAAGTGGCGACACAAAAGGACAAGAGGAAGACTTCATGAAGACAATTGAAGTGAATTTGGGGTCAGAAAATGAAGATGTGGCGACTGGGTATGCTGGGAACAGGGGAAAAAATGATGTTAGATTAGAAATAGTGGAAAATGCTGTTGCTGGGGTGGGGGTTAATTCTGGAATGGAAAATGCTTTTCTTATTTCTAGTATGTGTTGTTATCAAATTTGGGTGATTTTGTACTTATTTATTTTATTTAATTTTAAATTTTTAAAATTTGCAGAAGAAAGCTAGCAATAAGGATGTTTTTCAGTTGTTTGCGGAGAAGTTGAGAGATCATAAAGGTCTGGTGTCTAGGTGGGCTGTGTTGCAGGAAACGCGTGTGGAGTATTTCCGTGGAAAGGATTTTGCTAGCTTTCTCAGGAACCACTCTGAGCTGAAAGATATTTTGGAATCTGATAGGAACCTAGAAGTAGATGATATTGCTAATGTCCTGCTGCAAAAGAATCTTTTAGTACGCTGTGATCGTGTGGTGAAAACTGTTCGTCCTGGGAAGAAAAAACTGTCTACTTGGCCTGCACATTTAGAGATATTCCCTGTAAGGTTCTGGTTCAATTTTGAATGTGCAGCAAGTGCTTATATTAAGTTTTAGTTACTGAATTTTGACTTCTTAGCATGTACTGATTTTGACTTCTTAGCATGTACTGTGAGGTATAACTAATCTGGTAGTGCTACTTACCTTAAAAAAAAGGATCTTGTGGCTGTATATCTTAGAAATTGATAGTGATTCTTTTCTCTTGGCGACATGTTATATAGTTCAATGGAGTAGGTAGTTAAACTACGGTGTAAATTACATAGTAATCTTGTGGGGCCTTTAGCACTTAACGAATTAGTTGAATCCCTACTAATGTTGTTTGTTCTGTTCTGATAAGAGCTGTTACATAATCCTTATTTGCATTAGTGGTGTTTTACTTGTAAGTATACCTACACCTTGCTTTCAGTGGTTGGGTTCTTTTTTTTTTTTTTTTTTCATTCTATTGTCCATCACCATATATATTGTTATTCCTTTTCTTTAATCTGGTTCCTGATATTCATATCAGGCTATTTCATATGCTGCAATAACAAGAACCTCTAACATTGTTTTGTAAGTAAGGCTTAAAATACTTGGGACCTTACACTTCCATTTTGCTAGTATTTTGTATGATCTAGAGGGTACATTAGTTGACAACAAAAATTGTTTCTAATCAGAAAGCTAATAAGTGATGGTAATAAAGCACTGCAATTACACAATGTCACCAATAGAACGGAGGTAGAAAATAGATTGTTTTAGTGCTTAAAATTCTTGCTGTTCTTCATGAATTAGTACAATCTACCAAGAATGGAACTGTCACTGATACCAAGGCATCGATATGAGCTTCTTCCTCGTGTAGCAAATTGTATTTGCCATATGGTTGTCTGTTAACTGTACTTGTGTCCCCTGTTAAGTTTGTGTTACTTCCGTAACTACCTCCCATAAACCATCTAATGACAATAATAGTGTAGCACATATTACAATTTGCATTCATGGAAAAAGCAAATGTGAATTTATACTGATGTTTTTTAATACAGCTGTCTATCTGTATTAGTATGAGCTAACCCTATTACTTCTCCCGCTGTACTTTGCAGAAGCAAGTGTTTTCTGAAAATGATGCGTTCTTTGCATGGACATTTGTCAAAAGAAACCCCTTGTGGCAAACTCTTCTATCATTTTTTTGGCCGGTATTAACTCTTGCAATCTGTTTGTTTCCTGTATATCCTCATCAGTGCAAGCTACTCATAATCTATTCCTGTGCCGGGGTCCTTTTTCTTATACTTTGCTTGCTTGCTGGTAAGTTACTGCAATGTAGAAGATCTTGATTCTTTTATATTATCTGCTGTGTTACGATATTTCTCAAATTTCTGTCTGCAGTGAGAGCTCTGGTATTTGGTGCTATTTGGATTGCTCTTGGAAAATGGGTCTGGATTTTCCCTAACATTCTTGCAGAGGAAGCAACACTAAAAGATTTGTTCCGTTTTTGGCCCCCAAAAGATGAGGAGGAGGGACCAAAGTGGACTTCAAGACTTTTTTATGCAGCAGTGGCTGCCTTGGTGATAATCTTACTGCGACATCATGCCCCTGACGAGGCAGCTAGAGCCAGGTCAGTTTTAATGTTTTAAAAACTTAATGAATTATTTGGAGCAATGTGTAAACAACTTAATGAATTATTTGGAGCAATGTGCATGTGTAGATTCATATTGCTACATGAAATTGAACGTTTATAAATTGCTCCGTTTTGGGGATGGGTTATTAAAACTTTGGTAGTGACTTTGGAACATGGGAGGAGATTTATTTGAGTAGGGTTTTATAGAAATTTGAAGGACCAGGGCTCTTATATCTTTTGCATTGTTGGTTCTGAGATATCTTTGCGAAAAGTTGATAGAATCTATATATGCTTGGTCAGTTAGTGTAAAGTACATATTAGCCTGTGATTCAGTCACTTTGTTAGTGAAACCAGATTACTATGACTTCTTCGTAAGAAGCCTAATGCCAATGAAACATTACTGGCCAATCAACAATGATGACAAATGCAGATCAATAAAATATGCAGTGGAATGGGGAAATCTCAATACAGAGAAGGTAATTATATTTCGTCTTCAAATAACATTCTCATCACAAAAGTTGCATTTATTAATCCTAAAAAATATTGCAAATGCAGGCACAGGAAATTGGAAAGGCTGCTAGCACCTTCATCCAAGATGAGCTAAATATGGATTATGTTTATGACTACATGTTTCATTTGCAATCAACAGATTGATTTTAACAAATGATATTTAATCACTGGCCTAATGAAATTGAGCATCTCTGTTTCAGCGTTTCTTGACAAATCTGAAGTACTCAGCGGTTTGGATTGCTTCTCTGAGATCAGCTACTGCCCAGACAATTAAGTATAAGGATGAATATCAATGTAGGTGTTACTGCTGGCTTTGACTCGGCTGTGAAAGTCTATGAGAGACTAATTGTTGACATGGATTTTCGAGCAGAATTCAAAATTGCAAGGCCTTCGTCTTTAAATCTCCATCATTTCTTCAAGTTTGAATTGCCTGTGTACAAATTATGCAAGTTCAGTATGAACCCACTTGTGCATTGTATTCGTTGTAATGCTAGAGAACTCGTAGAGCTCTGATTTGTAAATATTTTTTTTGGATAATATACTGATCAGTTTTCTATTTTAAATACATTCTTTAGCTACTCCCCTCCATGTATCTCCTAGAAACATTTCTGATTTGTAAATTCAGGTCAAAAATTAATATAAACAAATTAATTTTTTTTTTAATTTTTTGGACCTTATACGTCGGTTGTTTTGAAGAACCGACGTAAAAGGATAACAATATACGTCGGTTGTTTAGAGGAAGCGACGTAAAAGGATAACAATATACGTCGGTTATTTAGAAGAACCGACGTATATTGTTAGAAGAACCGACGTAAAATGGTACAATATACGTCGGTTGTTTAGAAGAACCGACGTAAAAGGGTACAATATACGTCGCCTTTTTAACCGACGTATAAGACTCTGACCTTATACGTCGCCAGCCCATACGTCGCCATTTAACCGACGTAAAAGACCTATTTAACAGACGTAAAAGGCCAGTTTTCTACTAGTGGATGGATTAGGTCCCGAGATGAGCCGGCGTTCGTGACAGAGCAGGTGACTCTAGGCCTGGTGAAGGCGGAGCTGGAGAGCATTCTTGAAAACCAATTGCTGACCCGAGTAATGGTTGGGAACCTTGAATTATATTTCAAGAGTATATTCACTGTTGGCTTAAATTAGATTCTTTTGATATATTGACTCTTGAATCTGAACCTAATGATTGCCCGTTGATTTCAGAAATATGCCTCCAAGAAAGAAGAAACAAAGTACTCGAACCTCCAATCAGGGTGAACAAGCCAACCCACCTCCCGTAGGTCAAATAGACCCTGCTTTGGCTCAAATATTACAGACCCTTGTTCAGGAAACTGCTACTCTAGCACAGCAACAGCAACAGTTACAGCAGCAGCTGTTGGCTCAGCAACAACAGCAACAGCAGCAACAACAACAACAACAGCAGCAACAACAACAACCTGTTCCTCCGGTAGTCACCTTTAAGTCCTTTCAGGCGGTTAAACCTCTCGAATTTAAAGGAACAATGGACCCAGTAGAGGCGAGATCTTGGCTGAAAGAGATGGAAAAGGCTATTGAACTGGTGGGCGTCCCAGCAAATAAACAGACCGAATATGTAAGTTATTTCCTGAAGAATGAAGCCACTTATTGGTGGGAGTCGGTAAAGATGCTGGAAGCTACAGAAGTGATTCCTTGGGAAAGGTTTACAGAGTTGTTCTTAGAAAAGTATTTCCCAGACTACATGAAAGATCAGATGGAGATGAAGTTTTTAGAGTTGAAACAGAGAAGCATGTCAGTGACAGAGTATGAAACAAAGTTTACTGAACTAGCTAGGTTTGCTCCGGCTTATGTAGACACGGAGAGGAAGAAGGCAAAGAGGTTTCAACAAGGATTGAAACCATGGATTCGTAGTAAGCTAGCAGTTTTGGAACTGGATACTTATGCAGCTGTGGTGCAGAATGCCATGATAGCCGAAGGAGAAAGTGAATTGTACTTTAAGGAAAAAGAGGGAAAGAAAAGAAAAGCTGGGTCAATGGAAGGACGACAAGTGCAAGGCAGCTCTCAAAGTGTGCCCAATAAAAAGCCAGGGTTTCAGTCAGGAAAGAATGGGAATTCCAAGAAGCCGGGATCGGGGAATGGAGGGCAAGGAAATAGAATTCCAGATTCAAATCAGCAGAAACTGGTTAGGCCACCCTTGGCAGAGTGCAAGACTTATGGAAAGAGGCATCCAGGAGTGTGTGCAAAGTTGGAGGTAACGTGCTACAAGTGTAATCAGAAAGGTCACTATGCTTGAGAGTGTAAGGTAGGGATTATATGCCACCATTGTGGGAAACCAGGGCATGTAATGAGAGACTGTAAAGTACCTGTGGTGAAACCTCCGGTTCTGGCTAACCCAATGCTTCAAGCGATTGAGGCACCCCCAACAGCAAATGTCAGACCAGTGGCTAGGACCTTCAATATGACTCTAAATGAAGCTATTAAGAATTCTGATGTGGTAGCAGGTACGCTCCCTGTAAATTCTGTTCAAGCTAAAGTATTAATTGATTCCGGGGCTACGAAATCCTTTATATCTAAAGAATTTGTTCAAAGGTTAAATTGTGAGGTATGCATGTTACATGAGGCTATAGTTATAGAAATAGATAATGCAGAACGAATTCCGGTTACTCAAGTATGTCCTCGTTGTAAGATCGATATCTCAGGGCATTGCTTCTACGCTAATTTGATACCCTTCCAGTTAGGTGAATTTGATGTCATCCTAGGAATGGATTGGTTAATAGAGAATAATGCACAAATTGACTGTAAGAACAAAAAGGTGATACTTAAGCCCTCCGATAATGTAGAAGTAACCTTTAGGGGTCAGAGACAGACTAGGAGATTTTTAACGATCATGCAAACTAAGAGGCTGTTGAGGCAGGGATGCGAGGGCTATATGGCTTATGTTACGGATACCAAGCAAGAGTTACCTAAGATAGAGGAAATACCTGTGGTGAATGAATTTCCCGATGTCTTTCCAGATGAACTCCCAGGGTACCTCCAGATAGAGAAATAGAATTTACCATCGATTTAGCCCCAGGGACCGAACCCGTGTCAAAAGCTCCATATCGTATGGCGCCTATAGAGATGAAAGAATTGGCTATTCAGTTACAAGACCTCTTATAAAAAGGTATTATCAGGCCTAGTGTTTCGCCGTGGGGAGCTCCGGTATTATTAGTAAGGAAGAAGGATGGAAGTATGAGATTGTGTATCGATTATCGGGAACTAAATAAGTTGACCATTAAGAATAAGTACCCTTTGCCAAGAATTGACGATTTATTCGATCAGATGAAAGGAGCAACTTGTTTCTCGAAAATTGTTTTGCGATCAGGATATATTCAATTAAAGATTAGACCGGAAGATGTTTCAAAAACAGCGTTTCAGACTAGGTTTGGGCACTATGAGTTCTTAGTGATGGCCTTTGGGCTAACTAATGCACCAGCAGTTTTCATGGACCTAATGAATAGAGTCTTTAAGAAATATTTGGATAAGTTTGTGATTGTGTTTATAGATGATATTTTGATATACTCGAAGACCGAAGAAGAACATGCAGGGCATCTGAGGATAGCTTTAGAAACGTTGAGAAAAGAGAAATTGCATGCAAAGTTTTCTAAGTGTGAGTTTTGGTTGAAAGAAGTGCAGTTTTTAGGACATGTCATCAGCAGCGAAGGGATTAAAGTGGATCCTGCTAAGATTGAAGCTGTGATGAATTGGGAAAGACCTAAAACACCTACAGAAGTTCGAAGTTTCTTAGGATTGGGGGGATATTATCGAAGATTTGTTCAAGACCTTGCGAAGATAGCCACCCCACTAACGAAGTTGACAAGGAAGAATGAAAAGTTTGTGTGGAATGAGAGGTGTGAAGAAAGTTTCCAGGAATTGAAAAAGAGATTGGTGACTGCACCTGTATTGACACTTCCAGACGAAAAAGGAAATTTTGTGATCTACAGTGATGCATCTCACAAAGGTTTAGGGTGTGTACTAATGCAGCACGGCAAGGTAATCGCTTACGCTTCGAGACAATTGAAACCTCACGAGCAGAAATATCCTACTCATGACTTAGAATTGGCCGCGATTATTTTTGCTTTGAAGATTTGGAGACATTATTTGTATGGGGAAAAGTGTGAAATTTACACGGACCATAAGAGCTTAAAGTATATCTTCACCCAGAAGGAGCTAAATATGAGACAGAGAAGATGGTTAGAATTACTCAAGGATTATGATTGTACCATTAACTATCACCCTGGGAAGGCGAACGTTGTGGCGGATGCTTTAAGTAGGAAGGAGAAAATCAACATGTTGACAATGCCTGAGGAATTATATAAAGAGTTTGAAAGATTGGAGATAGAGGTATGTATGCCTACAAGTAGTACAGATACGGTGTACACTATGACGTTTCAACCAGAATTATTAGAAAAGATTCGCAGATGCCAGGAGGAAATCATTAATGGAGATGTGAACAAGTTTACAGGTGAGGAAATATGCATACAAGTAGATGACAGTGGGATATTGAGATTTTATTCACGTATTTGGATACCCAATGTGACAGAGTTAAAGAATGAGATTCTACAGGAAGCTCACAGTTCGAAATATTCGATTCATCCTGGAAGTACGAAGATGTATCGAGACTTGAAAAGAAACTTCTGGTGGCCAGATATGAAGAGAGATATTGCCGAATGGGTGAGTAAGTGTTTAACCTGTCAGAAAGTAAAAGCTGAACATCAGAGACCAACCGGGATGCTTCAACCATTAAAAATTCCCAAGTGGAAATGGGAGCATATTGCGATGGATTTTGTGGTAGGATTGCCAAGGACGAGAGCTAATCATGATGCTATCTAGGTAATCGTTGATCGATTAACGAAATCTGCACATTTCCTTCCGATAAATGAGAGGTTTTCATTAGACAAATTGGTTCACCTATACATAAAAGAGATTGTGGTGCGACACGGAGTTCCAGTATCAATAGTCTCAGATCGAGATCCAAGATTTAATTCGAGATTCTGGAGAAGTTTTCAAGAATGTTTGGGCACCGAATTAAAAATGAGTACTGCTTACCATCCTCAGACTGACGGCCAGAGTGAAAGAACGATTCAAACAATTGAAAATATGCTCCGAGTTTGTGCACTGGATTTCGCAGGAAGTTGGGATGAACATTTGCCCTTAGTGGAATTTTCTTATAGCAACAGTTTTCATGCCAACATCGATATGCGACCGTATGAAGCATTATATGGGCGGAAGTGTCGATCCCCAGTATACTGGGAAGAAGTTGGCGAGCGAAAGATACTCGGACAGTGACAGCTCAGAACCGACAGAAGAAGTACGTTGATTTGGCCAGAAAGAATATGTAGTTCGAAGAAGGAGAACAAGTTTTGTTGAAAGTATCTCCGTGGAAGGGGTTGGTAAGATTTGGTAAGAAAGGAAAATTAAGTCCAAGATTTATTGGGCCTTTTGAGGTTTTGAAGAAGGTTGGAAAAGTTGCCTACGAGTTAGCCCTACCGCCTCACATGCAACATATTCACAACGTGTTCCATGTATCAATGCTTAAGAAATACCACCTGGACTCTAAACATGTTATCGAATATGAGCCGATAGAGATCCAGCCAGATTTATCTTATGTGGAACAACCCATCAAGATATTAGATCGTAAAGAAAAAGTTCTACGAACTAAGGAAATACCTATAGTAAAAGTTTTGTGGAGAAACCCCAGAGTGGAAGAATCAAATTGGGAGCTTGAAAGCGACATGCTTGAGAATTATCATCATTTATTCACTTAGGTGAGATTCTGGGGAGAAAATCCTTTTTAAGGGGGGAAGGGTATAACGCCTTAGAATTTTTAGTAATAATAACTATTTATTTAATATTAAATGTGAATTATGTGACATATAAAATTTGTTGAGGAGGTAAAGTATGTGTGGAATAATATTTGTGGGCCTGGTGGATGATTTGTATGTGATGTGTAAGCCTGGAAATTTTTAATTATATTTTTGGGAATTTATTCCTATTTAATTGTGTTATATTTACCTTCTATGAATTTTATAAAATCCTCGGGAATAGCAGAAATCCTGAAATCTTTTGCATTATTAATTTTATTAGTTTATATGACTTTTAAAAATATTGGATGAATTATTTTTGGTTTTGGGAATTTTAAAATGATTTTACGAATTATTTTTCCATTCCATTACAAGGAAAACTGAAATATACAATGGTTATTGCCCGTTGTCTGTTGCCCTGGAATAGCGTTGTCTATCGAGCAGGTGTCTCTTACCAACATCACACAACGGTACACAAATCGTTGTCTGATATCCGGAACAACACCACACCAGGCTCCAAAAGCGTTGTAGCACACCCAGAAACCACAACGGTTATGGTATAAAGCGTTGTTCTTATGGTGATATTACAATGATTTGGTTAATTTTGAATGTTGTTGGATTTTAATGTGCACAACTATTTTGGTGAATCAGAGGCATGCAAAGCCAACATTCACACAACGTTCACATGTGATAGAATTCGTTGTCTTTCATGCTTTTTGTACAGTGTTTTGTAGCTTTAAAAGTGTTGTTACAAACAAAATGCACAAGTGTTTTTTGAACACCAGATGCTTGTTTTGGTTATTTTCACACAATAGTTTAGTTTTACTAGGATTGTATATTTTACTTACACTACTACAGATTTTAACTTACATAGCGTTCGTTTTTTAGCTTACATAGCGTTTTTAAGCGCTATGTAAGCCAGCGCTATGTAACTTCAGTTCACTTGTATAGCGTTTATTTAAGTGCTCTCTAAGTCCATTTCTTACATAGCACTTTTACAAGCATTATGCAAATAAGTGTTATCCAAGTGAATTTCTACTTAGATAGCACTTCTATGAACGCTATCTAAGCCATTTGACTTAAAAATAGTGTGAGTTGCATAGCTTTCCTACAAACGCTGTAGAAGTTGCACACTATTTTTCCTGCCTTTTTAACATTTAAAAAATATCTAATTTAATTATTTTTACCACCATTTTGAACCTATAATATTCCTAATATATTCATAAATACAATAAAATTGACAATGCCAATCCAAATTCTAACAAAAATTACTTCATTAAAATTGAAATAAATTCCAAATATCAACAACTTACATACTAGTAAAACTTTAAGTAGCAAGATCACTACTTAGAAGTCAAATCTTCCTCGTGTATTGGTACAATACAATATAAATCTAAAGTACACCTAGCAACTAAAGCATTAACACTGCACAACGGATACACAGACAGCTATCATCCCACTTCCTTTCAATGCCACCTTTGTAATTTCATCCCACTTCCGCTGGACCTGCTAATATTTAAGAATAAATATTACACATCAGCCACACCAAGACACATAGATATAGTCAGATGTTCACATACTCAGTTTAGTTATTAGGTAATAAATTCAGCTTTCTGATGCAGTATTAGAGTAGTTTGTATTGAAAGTGTCCTGATGCATGTTTAAAACAATAAGTATATTAATTGAAGTTACTTTCAGAATGAGAAATTTGCTCTAAAAATAACATTTCTCTGTACATCATAAATTACCAATGGTGTGGTATTGAGCTATTGATTGAAGTTGTACAAGATATGGAGTATGGACTTAATTAAGGGTTGTACATGCTAGAAAAACAAATAATAGCTAAACTAGTGCAAATATGGGGAATCTCCGAAATACTAAAAGCATTAGTGACTAGGTGGCTAAAGTATGTCAAAATTCTAATATTAGACTAAAATTCAACTGGCAAAACTATCTTAACCAAAAACACCAAAGTCAGATTGTACCAGAAAGACAAGTAAAATTTTACGTAGAGCCTGAGCTATTGTATATCGTGCACGAGATTAACAATTTTGTTAAGTAAAATCCCAGAAGGTCTAATGCAATCTTGTTTCTAGCTAAATCTTTCGGAACTCATTAAATAAATCTTATTATACTTGTAAAGAAAATGATCATGATATTATTGACAAATGACACCATGAATTAATATCAGTACTCAAAGTGTTTAAACTGAAAGTGTAAGAAGCTTAAGTGCCCATTGACGTACCGTATGTGAAGATCTTCACCATAGGTAATGTCTCAGCACCACGGGGATTGGATGGAACATATATCTGTAAGCACCAGAACACAAATTCAAGCCTAAAGTTAATATAAGAACACAAATGCTTGTGCTCATATAACTGACTAGTGCAGGTCCAAAGATTCGTCAATTACAGGAGCAAAATGAAAATTTCGAGCCTTAAGGAAGTAAACACTATTTAGGTAAATTAAAGTAAGATATGAAATTTGGGGTTATAATTTAATGAATGCTTCCCTCTTGTTCGGGATGTCTCTGTGACAACTTAAATGCTACATGTCTGACTTCCTATAATGATAAATTAAAGTATGTTTTCCCTGCATATATATATGGTTGAAAAATTATGTTACATAGTGTCGAGCAATATATTTGCCGGTCATTAGCTAATTAGATATGAGTAGTACCAAGGACTTATATATACCTTGTTCAACTGTGAAAGATGCTGCAGAACCATTTGTACCATGGCCGTTGATTAGTATTCCATCTGGGTAAGGCAGCATCCTCCCATAGTCCAAAATTCTTCTTAATCTCTGATCGTAATACGAACAGTAGCAACTCAATTAATTGTTTCTAATCAAGCAGGGCATAACTTGAATTAGCGAGCCAGAATGCACCGTAAATAAAATTTAATGTAAAATGACAAGATTCCATACCGCATGATCGGATTTGTACCAATCTCCAATAAGAACGGTGAAATCAGCAGCAGGGTCAGAGAAGGGCACAGGAATACGAGGTCTATATTATCTACTCAGAATTCTAATGCCTCCAAAACCACCGGCAGCCTTGTGGAAAGCAAGAGAAGGGAAGTAATAGAAGCTCCCTATCTGATCCTTTGCTTGCATTATGTATGTAAAGTTCTTCCCTGGAGGTATCGGGCATGTTGTTCCATATACTCCATCTTGGTATGAGTTTCTTCTTTGTTGAAGCCCATTCCTACATGTCACATAATAAGTAAATTTTTATATACATTATAGTGTTTTACCATGCATGATGGTACGTTGTCACGCACATAATTCACTCAGCAATTTAAAAATATATGAATACAGTATCTTCTCTTTAGATTACTACTTTATTTTTATTTTATTTTTAAAAAGAAGAAATATGAGAACATTGTGGAAAAGAAATGAAAGGGAAAGCAATTCATAATTACTAGGAAATTGCTAATTTGAGAGTTGAGTGGCGTAGGAAGCCAAATAATTGACAAATTCAAAAGAAATCAGTTAGCATTTGAATACTTTATGTACACGCCATACCTGGAAACAACTCATAACAAAATATGCGTGTGTGTGTGTGTGAGAGAGAGAGAGAGAGACAGAGAGAGAGAGAGAGAGAGAGATTACTGACCAGGAAAGGAGAAATGGTTCAGGCAAGTGATTATGGACATTGATAATGAGATTGTCATTTGTAACACAGTTAATATCAGGTCCAGGAAATTGTCCATTTATAAGAATACCCTGCAATATTATCAATATCATTAATCACTCTCATAGTTTAATCGATAGAGGAAAAGTAAAAGAATATATATGTATTTACCCTTTGCTTAACAGCCATAGGATAAATGTCACCATACGTGATCACGGATTAATTTCATATTTCAATACATAAATGTATTAGACTCCCATTCCCAATCCCATTGACCACGGATTAATTTCATGACCCAAAAACTCCCATTTCCCAACTTGTCGCATAAAATTAGTTTCCATCCATAAGAAAGCTTATATCATACCTGGAAGGCCTTTTAGAGAATTAAAACACAGGCATGTATCTTCCACCAATACCGGCCCATTCACCTTAGCAATTCCATAAACAATCAGTAGTTGGTACATTCATCATCCTCGCAAAACCCAAAGCAAATAGAGTATTAATCATATTATACACAATCACAAAAAACAAACAGAGAGAAAGGCAACTAGAGTACCTGTTTGGCAGCTAATCTAGCTTTCTTACTTAGAAATATCTTCCGGTTCACCCTGTAATTCCGGTACGGGCAGCTCAAAATTAAACAATAGTCACATACATATATACAAGCAAGTGCTCAAATCGAAACCACTTAAGATGAAAACCGCTGAGAACCGGTGAGTTGTTTAGCTAATTTGGATTTAAATCCGTCACACAAATCATGACTTATCAATTTTCATTTTAAGTTGATTCTCATTGGAATGGATAAAGTTAAAATTGAGATGCAAAACAAAAGGAAGTACTGAATTAGGGTTTAGAGAGATAGATTAAGAGATGAGAGAGAGAGAGAGAGAGAGAGAGAAAGAGAGATTACTTGCAAGCCCAGAGAGGAACAAACTGAAGAAGTGTAGCCATCCCTTGAATGAGAAGAACTCTAGCTTTAATTACATCTTCAGAAACAAGAATCATGGTTTTAATTGGATAATCCTTAGATAAGAATTGAATCGAAGTGTATTTTAGCAAACCCTAAAATTAAAAACCCCAATTAGGAAGAACTCAATTGACAAGATATACTTACGAATTCAATCGAAGCCTTTTTAAATTCAGACGACCCAAGACCGGTAACAATGAAGACTTGATGTTGATGCTGAGGCAGATACAGAGAGATGCTTAACCGGTGTGTTGATGAATACCAATACTAACATAGCGTTTTCAAAAGCGCGTTAGTACTATTTAAATAAATAATTATAAAAAAACTAATTACTTAAAATAAGATTCCTTAGGTAGCGTTTGTATAAGTGCTATGCAACATTTAACTTACATAGCGTTTACTTAAAAAACGCTATTCTAGCATTTTATTTTATTATACATTTATTTTCAGTTTTGTTTTTAATAGCTTGTATAGCGTATTTTTAAAAAACGCTATGTAAGTAGCATTGTTACATAACACATAAAAAAAGCGTTATGTAAGTAGCGTTTCCTAAAATGAAATTTGTAGTAGTGTTATAGACAATGGTTTTACAATGGTCAACTCTTTTTGGTACAATGGTTTCTTGAAACATGTCCCGAAACATTCCATTGTCTGATGATATTTTCCACAAGTGTTTCTAAAAGATGATAACATTGGCTAATGAGAAATGAAACAACACTTTATTTACAACAAAAATTTAAGTTTATACAATACTAGAAACTAACCAATATTCATAACAAAAACTACCAATCAATATTCATCGCTACAAAGCTACTAACGGTACCAATTCCCAACAAAGTACCACTACCATCGTCTAAATTACAATGTTAAAAAGCTTTCCTAAATACCATTCAAGGAAGAATTTCCCGTATTTGATGTTCCATGTTCCATCTGTCCTAAAGAAGTCGGTATCTTCAAGAAATTGGTTGTAGTGCCCAGCATCATGAGGTCCAACTTTTCCACATTCTTTATTCCTGCTGCCTCTGCTAATGCTTCTAGTGAAGCCCACGTGTACTGTTTAAACATAAAATCACATCTTCAGAATTTGAATAGGTGATACAAACTTTGATTGAAATATTATGTTCAAATATTGACAAGAACCACACACATGCATACTTCTGGAGTTCAACTAAAGCCTGTTTAATTCTCTGCCTCCCTAATAAAAGGATGAAATCAAGCGATTTAGATTGGTATATGTGGGCCTCTCAATATCCAAGGACCTCCGCCATATGTCATAAATGGCCTCATTATCCAAAAGCAAAGCTACATCTGTGTGCTCAAGAAGGGAATGTGTAGAGAGCACACTATTGTATGGCTCCACAACTGCAGTTGAGACCTGCAATCAACAATGTTTTCAGTCAATTCAATGGTACTGATGTACTATCATAGATATTAGAACTTAAACTGGACCAGGTTCACATAACCAAGCTGATGACTTTGGCAATTTCCAAACATGTTAATTATCAAAGTATGGGTTAAGCCTATTAGTTTGCTAGACATATGGTTAACTGAAACACTATATGTTGTACATAAGGTTAACTGAAACTCTTTGAGATTGTGCAGACACCAGAAACAGGTCATTAATATTAATTAAAATGCATCCAACTATCCAAGTACTTTAAATATATTGTACCTGCGAAATTGGTTACAAGGATCTCATATTCTTCGCCACTTTTGACTTCACTTAAACCCACCGGCTTCAACATGATTGAATACAAAACAGGAACATACTGATAGTAATTCATGCGATATTAATTACAATAAACTTGGTGAAAGGTAGCAGCTTAACAGGATTATATGTTGAATTTCATAGTATTAAAGAAGTTGTTGGCTACAAAATTACTCATTATTTAATATAGCCGCATCAAACTGATAGGTGAAAACACGGCCAAATTTCCACATCTAACTCATGTACACTTTGTAATGGTAAGAAAGGTCCTACCCTCAGACATGTACAATGACATATAGATTATGCCCAATTTATGTAGTTGACTTCTGTTAAAATTTTCAATCCTAGCAATTACACAATTGATGATCAGTTGGTCCCACCAGATGTTTAATTGTAAAAGTGAGAATAAGAAGTTCAAATCAGGTGACAAGTGCAAATAGTGTTCATCATTCCTGATTTTATAAACATCTATTCTTTTACAACTCAAATTGACTATATTTTCAATGCATACAAGATAATTGAAGTGCTAACTTGCTATATATTGTTGTGCATCATTTTAATTTGAATATTTAAGCTAAATTCCTTTCAGAGTTGTTTTCATTTTTCATCTCCATAATTTAACTGGACTTGGCTTGTTTAAACCAAATAAATCATACGTAAACAATAAACTGTGAGTATGTCATTACAGTATCACAAATAATAGTATTGAGAAGTGCTATTGCATATTTACCTTAACTCAATTGGAGTAGCAATACAATTAGCCATTATTACAGTTGGAGCATTGCAACGAGATCCAAGTGCCGCAATTGCAAGCCCACAAAGAAATACAGTTACCCCTGTTAATGAAGAATATTAAGTTCATAAATGACAGGATTCATAAATAGATTGAAACTTACTAATTGAATCGAAAAATGGATTGCTTCAAGTAGATGGGGGTTTCGTATGACTTTGAACCGCGAAACTGATTCTCAACCTATGAAAGGATGGTTGTATGAACTGGGTCTCGAGTTTATGCGAGTGTTCAAACAGATGGGTGAGTGTTTATGTGTTTATGCGGCTGAGAAGATAAGAGGGGAGGATGAGAAGATAGAGGGGAAATGAAATTTTGGCGAGGAGGGAAGTGAAATTTGAGATTATAGATTATGAAATTCTAAAAAAAATCAGAAATTTGATTTGAAACAAAAAAAATTCAAAATTTTGAAATATTAATATAATAGACACTCATTTTAGTGTTGGGAAAAAATAAACAAAACCTAAAAAGGTCGAGTTGTACGAGATTTTAACAAAAACGTAGTAAAAGTGCTGCTTCCTGTAACGAGGCACAATCCAGATTCATTCGTACAGTTGGATCATCGAAAAAAAATTAAAAAAATAGATCATGTTCAATCGGTACGACACTAGTTAGAGGGAGTACTACTTTTGGCGGATTTATATTATAAACACATACAAGAATGATTTTTTTTCTAACTTTTTGTACACATCACTAAAATTAGTATATAACATCATTTGTACGGTTGGACTGTCCAAAAAAATTTTAAAAAAATATTTGAAATTATACTTGTTTGACCAAGGAGTACTTTGATAGTTGACCATTAAAATATCGTACAAGAATGATTCATTTTTTTCAAATTTTTTGTACACATCACTAAAATCAGTATATAACATCATTCGTACGGTTGAATCGACAGAAAAAAAAATTAAAAAATATATCATGCCCAATCGATACGACACTAGTTAGAGGAAGTAGTACTTTTGGCGGATTTATATTATAAACACATAGAATAATGATTTTTTTCTAACTTTTTGTGCACATCACTAAAATTAGTATATAACATCATCCGTACACTTGGATTGTCCAAAAAAAAATTTAAAAAAATATTATTCAAAAATTATACTAGTTTGACCGAGGAGTACTTTGATAGTTGACCATTAAAATAACATACGAGAATGATTCATTTTTTTCTAATTTTTTGTGCACATCACTAAAATCAGTATATAACATCATTCGTACAGTTGGATCGTCGAGAAAATTTTTAAAAAATAGATCATGTTCAATCTGTACGACAATAGTTAGAGGGAGTAGTACTTTTGGCGGATTTATATTCTAAACACGTACAAGAATGATTTTCTTTTTCTAAATTTTTGTACACATCAATAAAATTAGTATATAACATCATCCGTGTGATTGGATAGTCCAAAAAAAACTATAAAAAAAATTATTCAAAAATTATAATAGTTTGACCAAGGAGTACTTTGATAGTTGACCATTAAAATATCATACAAGAATGATCTATTTTTTTCTAATTTTTTGTGCACAAAACTAAAATTAGTATATAACATCAATCGTACGGTTGGATCGTCGAATTTGTTTTTTGAAAAAATAGATCATGTTCAATCGGTACGACAATAGTTAGAGGGAGTAGTACTTTTACCAGATTTATATTATAAACACGTACAATAATGTTTTTTTTTCTAACTTTTTGCACACATCACTAAAATTAGTATATAACATCATCTGTACGGTTGGATCGTCCAAAAAAAAATTTAAAAAATATTATTCGAAAATTATACTAGTTTGACCGAGGAGTACTTTGATAGTTGACCATTAAAATAACATACGAGAATGATTCATTTTTTTCTAATTTTTTGTGCACATCACTAAAATCAGTATATAACATCATTCGTACAGTTGGATCGTCGAGAAAAATTTTAAAAAATAGATCATGTTCAATCTGTACGACAATAGTTAGAGGGAGTAGTACTTTTGGCGGATTTATATTATAAACACGTACAAGAATGATTTTTTTTTTTTCTAACTTTTTGTACATATCAATAAAATTAGTATATAACATCATCCGTGTGATTGGATAGTCCAAAAAAAACTATAAAAAAAATTATTCAAAAATTATACTAGTTTGACCAAGGAGTACTTTGATAGTTGACCATTAAAATATCATACAAGAATGATTTTTTTTTTTGTGCACATAACTAAAATTAGTATATAACATCATTCGTACGGTTGGATCGTCGAATTTGTTTTTTGAAAAAATAGATCATGTTCAATCGGTACGACAATAGTTAGAGGGAGTAGTACTTTTGGCAGATTTATATTATAAACACGTACAATAATGTTTTTTTTTCTAACTTTTTGTACACATCACTAAAATTAGTATATACCATCATCCGTACAGTTGGATCGTCCAAATTTGTTTTAAAAAATATATCATTTAAAAATTATACTAGTTTGACCAATGAGTACTTTGATAGTTGACCATTAAAATAACATGCAAGAATGACTCATTTTTTTTTACTTTTTTATGCACATCACTAAAATCAGTATATAACATCATTCGTACGGTTGAATCGTCAGAAAAAAAAATAAAAAAATAGATCATGTTCAATCGATACGACAATAGTTAGAGGGAGTAGTACTTTTGGTGGATTTATATTATAAACACGTACAAGAATGATTTCTTTTTCTAACTTTTTGTACACATCACTCAAAATAGTATATAACATCACCTATATGATTGGATCGTCCAAAAAAATTATAAAAAAAAATTATTCGAAAATTATTGGTTTGACCAAGTAGTACTTTGGTAGTTGACCACTAAAATATCATACAAGAACATTAAACAACGGTTGAAAAACCGTTGTTGTGCTCAATATAACACAACATTTTTTATAAGAAAACCGTTGTCTGATTATTTTCATTATTTCCCGCCAAATTCAATTCAAATTATTTTATTATTCCCACAAAATATTTCATTATTTCCCACCAATTCTATTCAAAATTTTTGTAGTTCAGACAAATCAAAACACGATTTAAACAACGGTTAATTATTCCGTTGTGTAAATTGTAATAACACAATGGTATATGAAAACAGTTGTGTGAATCATACAACGGTTTATAAACGTTGTCTCAAAACTGATTAGACAATGTTCGTAAAAACAGTTGTGCAAACTTACTCGTCTTTACAACACCACATTGCAAAAGCCATTGTCTGAATCAATTTACTAGACAACGTTTTTAACCCGTTGTAGGGTACCTGGATTAGACAATACTTTTCTGAAGTTACAAAAAAACCGTTGTCTGTTAATTCCAAACAATGCTTTTTTGTCCGAGCGTTGTCTGATAAGTGTTGTCTGATTGCGATTTTCTTGTAGTGTTCTATGGATTTAATCTTGTAAAATCCATATTTTATTCGTTTTTGATCCTAAAAATATTTTAAAAATATGTGGGTGATCTTAATTTTACATTCTTAATTTAATTGTGATTTTGCAATTTTGATTTTTATGAGTTTCATTTAAAAGTATTCACAAAAAAAAATGTTTTTAGTTTTTCCCCCAAATCTTTTCCACTTAAAACCCTAATTAGACTTTCCAAAAACAAACATAACATCAATCCCTCGGTTCGGCACCTCCTCGAGCTCTCTAGAAATTCCTCCTCCTCTCCCTCATTTTTCTCTCCAGATACCTCTCTCGACTTGGTTGGTCTCTCATCACCTCCATATCTTCCTCTAATTTTCGATTTCCCCTGATTCTGGTAAGCTGTGATGGTCAGATGTTGGTAGTGTTTTCCTTTAGTTGAATCTCTCCTCTCTATACATTTTCCCCAGCCTTTTTCGTTGTATTGCAGTGGATTGTGTGTGCGTGTGTAATTGTCAGTTGTGTGTGTCGAGTGAGTGTGATGGTGTGTACTTTGTCGACTGTGTGTGGGTGAGTCCAGCTATATATCGTTAATGTCTGAATTTGGGGCTTTCCCAAATTACTGTGGTTCAATCGTTATTCCTTGGAAATGAGTTGCGGATTGGAAGCTCTCATTGGAGTACCATCGCGACTTGTTCTTCCTGCAAGCTTTGTTGAACTTGATACTACCATGTGATGTTGTAAAGTGGTTCGAGATTGTGGTGGGTTCGGCATTGTTAAACTCCTTGTATTGATAATTGGTCGGTTGGCTTATGCACATAATTGCGTTCTGTGTGTGCAGTTTAATAAGAGCGGTTATGCTCTAATTGTTCCCTTGATGGTTCCCCTGTTCTTGCCTTTCTATTGCCCTGTTTTGCAGTACTCCTATTGTAAACTGCACCTTGTTAAATTCTGTCCTGTGTTATGACCGTGATTATTCGTAATTATGCTGTTGTAACCTTGTTCAGTGGGTTTAAATTCCGGTTTTATGATTACAGACGGATGTTTGGATGATGAATTTTGAATTAAATTACGAATTATTCATATGATTTTTCGAGCGGAATTTCGAGTTGGAAACCCAAATTCGGGTACCCTCGAAATTTTTCCCCATCGACAATGATATTAAAAATAAATTGAGTCGATGGTATTTGGCGATGATGATGATTTTCTAAGCCAAGAATTTAAATTTAATATTTACGTAATAAATTGTAATTTATTATCGATTTAGTATTAATTATTTAAACTGTATTGGATTGAGATTATAGTGAATTAGAAATGTGAGTTGAGATATGGATCTGATTAGTAAGGATGATTATGTTGGTTGTGTCGGCGGTATCCCGACTGGCAGTCACCCGTATAAAGGGGATGCCATCAAAATTTTTCCAAAAATCTTAATCTATTTCTTGAAAATATGTTTGTATAATTATACAACTTGCATAAATTATAAGTCGGACTTCATATTTTAAAACTGATTGATTATGTGATAATGTGTCAATTATGATTAAATATTTTATCAGTGGCTTATATAATGTTAGTATATTACTAAATAAATGTAACATTAGGAAATTACTCGCGGGGGTAGATAAAGGTTTATTATTGATGTTGATTAGCGAATATTGAGTAGAATTTTAAAATAGTGTTGTATTGTGTGTAGATCCCACGGATAAAGGGAAAGCTAAAGCTGAGGACGTAACGACTCTTCGAATCCTGTGATTTCCCGGTTAAGGCAAGTAAATTACTTCACTTATCTTTCAAGTGAATTATGATTATTATAACTTGATTCATATGCTCGTTCGAATTATCCTTGTTATAATTGTTCCGTTAATTTCCCTTAATTTCGAATATTAAATTGTTATACCCCAAATCGATTATATTGATTTCGTTGATTCTTTTAGTGGCTTGACTTACATCCATACCCCTTGTATATATATCAAACTTGTCGATATCTAGGTCAGAAATTACCCGACCTTATTTCATTTTGTGAGATTTTAGATGTTGACCTGGAACGAAAGTGTCCAGGGTGTTTGGGAGTTGAGGTGGTCGATTGTTCCGACACCTGATGTCTAGTTATAGGATTGGAAGTTAGTTTTTTTTAAATGTGGACCGTAAGGGTCGGACCAGATTCGTGGTCAGAAATTATTAAGGCCAATGTGTGCCGTGGATCCATCAAGGACATTGCTGTGTGCGTTTGTCCGGGGTTATTGCGTAACTGATCAACAGCCTAACCTTATGATTGTTTTTATCTATAAAATGCATGATAGTCCAATCCTCTTCTATTTTATAAATCAGACAAAAAGACGTATCTTTCAGTTGAGCTTGTATATTGTTGATTGTTAGTTCTTGACAGACTTGCAAACATTTCAGTTTGTTTATGCTTTTAATTATATATATACTTGCTGAGCATTTTAGCTCACCTGCTTGCTAATTCTGTTTCCTCAGCTAAGCACGAAGATGTCTAGAAGGAGTGGACCGTCTGGTTGGGGCAGCCATAGGGGCAGCCAGAGAGTCGAGGTGGTGGGATGGGTAGTGAGCTTATAACCTTATTTCATGTCATTTCTGTATTAGTAGACAGATTATTTATCTTATGGAGTTGTATATTATTTTATTCAGTATTGGGTTGTAATAGTTAATTAGTAGCTGTTTCATACTGTGGCCTGTGAGCGGTCTTGGTTGGTGTAGCTACATTTCTCTATGGTTTTATTATTATCACGCAAGTGAACTGTTTTAGTTTTAGTTGGTTGGTTTGGTTGGTTTGGACAGGTGGATAGTCATATTTATGAATATATCATGCCAAAATTTTTCTAAAATTATCCTATAAAATATATTTAAATTATTATAAAATGTATGGACATTATTGCTGGATAGTGAGGGTGTTACATTAATGGTCAAAATTTGAGGCAAATGTGTGTCGTGGATTTATTTAGAGGGACTTTGCTGTGTGCATTGTCCGGGGTTAGTGCGGCACTGATCAACCGCCTAACTCCGCTATTTTTGAAAATATATATATAAAATTCCAATTCTAATCTTGACATTGAGTTTGAATTGCTTTAAAGTCTGATTCCTTTCGAACCTATGATGATTATCTTTGGTTATCAGAACTTTTATTAGTTCTCATTGTTGATACTCTTTATTCTAGCGGAGCACTGCTGGCTAATCCTCGCGTTACAATATTTAATTTCTTTAGCTGTTTTCTTTAGTAGCATGTGTTGATTATTCTTGTAGACCAGAACTTCTATCTGTTCTTGATTTTGGAATATATTTATATACTTGATGAGCAATTTTGGCTCACCCTTGCACTGTTGTTGTTTCCTTCCTCCAGTTAATAGAGAAGTTGATTATACCTTGTGGTCCAGTGAGTAGTCCAGTTCCTGCAGCGAGAGGTGACGTTCGGGTTGTTGACTGGTTCGGGTAGTGGTTTTGAGCTTGTCAAAGATTGGTTAACTAGTTCGGTAGATACATTTAGTTTTTTATCAATTTGTATAACAATTTTATTCCATGGTTGGATTGTAACGGTGTAATTTAATAATTTGTTTCATACCATAACCTGTATGCAATCTTGGATCGGGGGTACTTTATTATTATTTTTGGCCTATGTCCAGGTTTGTATTGTGTTGTTGTGGTCCGTGGCCCCAAATTTGTATCCCGAATTATGGGATGTCACGGTTGGTATCAGAGCTACAGGTTATGGTCACTGAAACGGATTAAGAGGGTTAGGTGTACCTATCTAAGATAGACATGGGTGTTGAGTATTGAATACAGTAAAAGAATACAGAGGGGGGTGAATGGATTCTTGAACTTTTCTACGTTCTTGAATCTTTTCAGCAAGATATGTGTTGAGTGTATGTGAGATATGTAAGTGCGGATAACAAAGACAAACACAACATAGTATCACTTTAATCTAATATTTTATTAGATAAAGATTTTGCTACAATCTGTGAATACAAATGGTAGTATTCTCAGCTTCGTTTTTCTTAGAGAGATATTTCTTGTGATGTATATGAAAATCTTATCTCTAAAAACTTGTTTGCTAAGGAAGTGAGGCTGTATCCTTATAGACATGGATACACCTACTTACTACAAATAAGGTAGGTAAACAAACTACTTTCCAGTCTGTCTATCTCATTTGAGTAAGAGTCCAAACGGCTATAGATTTGACTTTGCAAAGCCTGTTCAGATCCACTTCTTTAGCTCCTTATCCCTTTGTCTTATCTCTCCAAGCTTCTTAGTAGGCTTCCCAATGTGCTTTATAGTACATAGTCAAATAAAGCGTCTTGGCTTGTTGCAGGTTTCTGACTTGTACAATTCTTCAGTATTTTGTCTCCAAGAATGTATTCGAGAAGTGGTTAAGTGATTGATTCGAGAACTCAAATAGACTTAATCGATAACCCTGAGTTCTCGAATAGTGTTATCACTAGTACAAAATTGATCTTTTACGTCGCCTCTTATACATCGGTTCTGGACAATGGCGACATATAAAGTAGTTATATACGTCGGTTCCGCCTAAAGGCGACGTATAAAGCAGTTATATACGTCGGTTCAAGAAAAAACCGACGTATAAGGTCATATTATACGTCGGTTAAAGAAAAGGCGACATATATAATGATACTTTATACGTTGGCTGAGTATAAGGCGACGTATATAATGCTACTTTATACGTCGGTTGAGTAAAAGACGACGTATATAATACTACTTTATACGTCGGTTAGGAAAAGACGACGTATATTTGAGGATATTATACATCGGTTGAGGAAAATGCGACGTATATTATATTATCTTTTACGTCACTTTTAATATAACCGACGTATTAGATATACTTGGTATCTGTTTTTTTAAGGATATAAATGTTTTTTAAGGACATAAAACGTGAAGATAAGTCTTGTGTATACCTCTCCTCCGTTCTTCACCAACAGCCGCCGCCCCACCCTCACATCCTCCGCCCACAACCGTCCTGCCGTTTCACCATTCATCCTCCACCCACCTTCTCTTCCTCTTAGCATATCATATAAATCGATTAAATCGTAAGGTCGATCAAATTCATATCGATAATCTTTCTATAGATTATCGATACAGATCGAAACCAACTGTTTATATATATATATGTTTAAATCTTCCATTTTATTATATATTTTATTGATGACCCTAATTTTTCGATTTAGGGCTTTTGTTTCAGGTGACCAAATTGATAATGTGATGATGCACAACTTGAGTTTCAAATTTTTTTACAAAATTTTGTTAAAATGATTATTAAATGACCTGCAGGGGCTGTGTACTGGACGTATGAGGCTGTTAGATACAAGGTATAGTCTACGTTCGTTATTCTAGTTTTTTTAGATATTTGTGTGATTTGATTCTGCACCATTTCATGGGATCCGTATGTTCCTTTTGTTTATTGCGGTGAAACACTTGAAACCTGCGTGGTATTTGGATGACGGTCATTGTTAATTTTATGTGATCTTGTTCCTACTATGTCTAGCTTCTGTTATCTCAAAGAAAATAAAAGTATGTGTGGACTTAAATTAGTTGGGTGATTTATCTGCATTGTAGTCAAAGTCTTTTTCAATTGGTAGAGGACCAGTTAGGCAAATAATATATCAATTTACAATTTACA
The DNA here is from genome assembly GCA_036435485.1 of Saposhnikovia divaricata. Lineage (NCBI taxonomy): Eukaryota > Viridiplantae > Streptophyta > Magnoliopsida > Apiales > Apiaceae > Saposhnikovia > Saposhnikovia divaricata. The sequence continues at coordinate 38,519,840 of CM071595.1, forward strand.
ATTTACATGTGCTTCTAGAACTAACCTTTACAGAGATTAAGTGTTTTTTTCGGCCATATCACTTGATCAACAGCTAATTAATTACTAGCAACGCCGATGTGTTAGGGGAGATCAAATGATTTAAATTTTTTGTCCCTGTCTGATTTCCTTGTATAGGTACTAAGGTCGAGCTTTTTCCAGGACATATTTAGTTGTTCTGTGGATTTAATTTAGTTTGCTAATTTTACTTGAGTCTCTAAGAGTCTGTATGTAATGAGTAATCCCAGTCACTCATTTTCAGGCACTGTAAATATTGATATATTTTTGTAAATTTTGTTTCAGATTTTTTGTAGTAGTGTCTCAAAATTGTGATCTCTACTCTAGGAACACCAAGTAATAAATCAGTTAATAATTAACTAAAATAAAGAAAACATCAGAAGAAGGCTTAAGTTTCTTTTTGGGTTCTATGCTTGTGATGTAAAACAAAGTCATTTACAATACTATTTTCCATCAAATAAGCTAAGCACTGGCATGTGGTCTTCTATTTTTTCTGTAGTGTGGAGCAGTGATTAATTTATCGGGTGAAGTTGGATGTATGCTAAATGAAGGACCATGGATTTTTGTAGGTCTACCCAATATTGTGAAGGTAAAGTTGAAGTGAATATATATTAGTTGCTAATTTTCTATCTGTTTACATCTGTATTTGCTAATCTCGATTCCAACTATCTGTATTCAACGTATGTCATATTTTCATGTACTCAAGTTTACAACCTGCTGCACAAACAATATGCTTTTACAAAAAATTTTGAACCTGCTGCACAACTTAAGGGTCATAATCTTGCGGTGGTCACTCTTGTTGTTGGTGCAAACAAACTTTACTCTGGTTCTATGGATAATTCCATAAGAGTACGTTGGTTAATTGTGGTTGCTTTGAATTTTTTTTCTTGTATATGGTACTTTTTTTTTCTAGCTTTAATATATCAAGTCCTTGGAAGCCACTGCCAAGGCTCCAGAAATACACGTGGAGCTTCATAAGCATGGGGGTTTTCAGCAGGCAATGGCTGGAGGTCCAGCTACTACAAAGGCAGAGGTTAAATATTTAGATGGCCTTTTTTTTTATTGCCTTCCTACTAGCAGAAAGGTTTCTGTTTGCTGGGGGCATGGACAGTGGGGTCTATTAGGGGGTGCTGTCCCCCGCAAGCAAATTTTAATTTTTTGTAACTTACAGATATGTTAATTGTAAAGGATATAAGATACAAGTAGCAGGGGACCAAAAAATAAAGGTTCTAATTTAAAACGTAAAATTTTAAGAGGAAGCTGAGGGGGTAAGTGCTACGCTATAACATCTTTAATTTTTGTAATCACTAATGATAAATGTATGTATGAATATCTTGTTGCCAAGGTAATTAATTGTATATGAGATACAAATAGTTGTAGTATAAGATACAAATAGGTAAGGCCCAATAAAATACAGGTTCTAATTAAAACGAAAATTTCAAGAGTGGGCTGAGTGGTGAGGCCTGTGAAGTTGAGTGGTCCACTATAAGTGAGAGATATTTTTATCATCTTTGTTCCTCTGTAATTACAAACAATATATTTTGGTAAGAGTCAATTACTTGTTTCCAATGCTGATTTAAGATCTTAAGATGAAGAGCACTTTAATAATGTTAGCATGGAAGTATTTGTATATTGTACTTGAATATGCTTAAAGGAAATTTGGCATATTGCGGTGGCCCTATCTTTCATCTTTTCTATATCATTAATTTCTTTGACTTGTATCACTTGGTGATATGTTTTCAGGTGTGGAGCCTCGAAACTTTGCAGTGTGTACAGACTCTTGCAGACCATACTTCGATCGTGATGTCTGTTCTTTGCTGGGATCAATTTCTTTTGTCATGTTCTCTCGACAAAACAATAAAGGTTCTTTTTTGTTAACCATGAGATACTTGTGCCAACTGGAATCGTTTTATTTAGGTGTACTTATTATATTTTGCCGCTCAGGTACATGGTTGTGAGCATGATCTATTTTGAATTTAAGAAGTATCTGTTTATGATCATCTGCCTTCTACATGTCATTAAATGTTTCAGAAACTTGATGTGTTTGTTTGGTTGACTGATTTGATACTAAGGTTATAAATGTTTTATATTGTAATCCCCTGTTAAATCCATTAAGTGCAGATGATACTCAACGGTGAAGTCGTCGGCATATATTGTGTGGCATGAGGTGTGGTATTACTGTTAGATCACTGTTGGTATTTAATCGTGAATTTATGTGTATGTATTGCGTTTCGGGGCAATGGGAAACAAAAGGATATTAACACAACTTATTTGTTAATATCCTTTTGTTTGACAGTTTAGTCTGACTTTAGGCTGAACACAAGAAGGGCCGACATTTGGTCGTAAACTTGACCCTACAATGCAAATGTCCAGTAACTATTTTGTCAGGGAAAATCTTGTAAGGTTTCTTATTATAACATTGTTTATATATCTTTGACAGGATATGGTAAAATGCCTGGATATGAGCACATATTCACAAACTTTCTTCTCAACCTGGTGCAAAGCAACAAGTACGAGAAACATTGTTAGTACATGCTAATAGTTCTGTGGTCTGGCACGCTGATATCTGAAAATACAAGTCCATGCAAAAGTAGAAAAGAAAAAAGGCACTGCACTTTGAACAATGAGTTTCTTGTTGCTGCAGTCCAGGGTATTGTTGGAAATTGATGGACATTTGAAAGTTTAGCGGCAGATGCAAGTTGGTCTAGCTTTCTGTTTTTTCTGGTGTTGAGAGGATCCCCATTTCCTTGCTTTTAACACTAATCTTCAGTTTTCATTTGTTAACATGGTCTTCGTTTTGGTATTAGTTTTAAGTCTTTATTATGTGGCTGTTGCTAGAGACCTGGGCAATGTCTCGGGCTCTTGTAAATGAATATCCGTCTATAAGATTTAGGTGTCACCGAACAAGTTGTAACTTGGTACCGAGTGTGTGCCACCTTGTATATCCTGGGTAGTTTGTGAACCTTGTAAATCTTGGCTAATTTATAATGCAGCCCTTTTCTGCTCTAGGTTGTATAATATTTTTCCGTTGATATAAAATTTATGCTCTAGGTTTGTATATTATTTTTCTGTTGATATAAAATTTTTACGAGGTGCTGTTCTCATTTACCAAAAATAAAAAAAATAAAAAGAAAATATTTTTTTTAATTTTTTTTGACAATATACGTATGTTCTTGTATGGGCGACATATAAAACATAATCTATATACGTCGGTTTTTTTGTCTTTATACGTCGCTTATATTGACTCATATACGTCGGCATTTTGGTTTTTTACATTGGCTATTAGGCGACGTATATTCTATTTTTTACGTCGCCTATTTAACCGACGTAAAAGACCCATACTTTATACGTCGCCCTTCTATACGTCGCCAAAATGCCTACGTATAAGGCCTATTTAACCGACGTAAAAGACCAATTTTGTACTAGTGTATACTGACATATCGAATCACTTCTCGAATAGCTCTTTTCTCTGGGACTCCTTGAGATATCGAATAGAGCATTTTGACATATCGAATCCCTAAGATGTCGAATAGAGCATTTTGACATATCGAATCCCTGAGATGTCGAATAGCTTCTTTAGTCCTTGAGATATCGAATAGAGCATTGACTTGTTGACTCTTAGAGAACTCGAATGATGCTTTGACTTGTTGACTCCATGAGTTCTCGAATGGAGTAATAGACATATCGAATCTCTGAGATATCGAACAGTGTATTCAGAGATATCGAATAGTGTCTTCTGAGATATCGAATCTCTGACTTCTCGAATGCTAGACTTCTCGAATAGACAAATGTACTTCTCGAATTGGTACTTAGGCAAATTCTTCATTTCTTCAAATCCCAACTGTGATTATTTGGCAGCCTTTATCTCCTTGCTTAAGGCATGAACCTTGGAACTTCTTTCAAACATTATTCTTGACTTTATAAGTACAGTTACACAACTAGGATTTGATGCCTATTACAAGTACAGAACAAATAGAAACTCTACAACTAGAGGTTCCCTCAGTTAAGAGGTCATGTAGGTAATGCATAGCATTACACATACTTAGGCTTGTTATTAGATGTATTCAGGCATGCCTCTGTGACTAACAATCTCCCCCAAATTATGAGTAAGACCCTTAGTCACAATTTCATGTCTGATAACAAGCCTAACATACATAAAGATAAAACTTGACAGTACATGTTTGAATTTTGATTAGCAATGTGGATAGAACTACAGGGTGAGTAATCTTACAGCCTATGATGAAGTACTAGCCATTGTCATTTGCTTCCCTTTCCATAGCTTTGGCTTGCAAATCATCATATGCTTTCTGTCTTCTTTCTTTCTCCTTCCTTGTATTCTCATCCATAGCTTTTATTATTTCTGCCATAGCATCCAATTCTTCAAGCAAAATTGAGTCTTTGAAATCTTCAAGTACTGGTTTCAGAATGTTTGCAGGATAGTGGTTGAGTATATTCATTCTGATGTGGACCTGATCCGCATTTCTCCTCCTATACTTCACCACATATGGGTTAAACTGAACTTTACACAATAGCTTTGCCCTTAGCTTTTCTGCTTCAATCTACAGTCTCTCAATTTCTTTCTCCCTTGCTAGCCATTTCTCAAGACACTCTTTTCTGATTCTCTCCTCATGATCTCTCTTCATCTTCACAAAATCAATTAGCTCCAGCTTCCATACTCTTTCCATTTTATCTTCTGAACTCAACAATGCAATGATTCTTTATATGTCATGTAGCTTGCCCCAGTGTTGACATTCTCCTTGTTTGAATTTCTCCTCCCTTCCATCAGTATATTTGATCTCAAGGCAGTTATCAACAATGCCAACATGGTAGATTCTTTGAGCTTGTAAGAATTGCAGTTGGTCTTCATCAAAATCTTCATCTAGTGGTTGGAGTTTTAGGCCTGGATAGATTGTCAGAGTCCTTGATTTGGATAGCTTTGGTTTCCTTGCAGCTTATTTGAATTTGATCGTTTTTACATGGTTGCCTGGCAGTAGCATGTGACCTTTGTTTGTAGACCATTGTAGTATTCCATTAGCAGTTTGCTTTTTGAAATATACAAATGGTTTCTTGCATTGAATCTTCTTCTCTTCTTGAGGTGGCAAGACAGTTGCAGAAGCCATAGATGTAGATTTGGTAGGTCACTACTAACAGCATTCACCCTAGACTTAGAGTCCTGTGTTGTGGTGAGATTACTGCTAGCAATGCCTAAGGCTTGCTGTTTTCCATTCTTCCTCTCATAGACTTTGCCTTGGTCATCATCATTCTTATCCTTGCTGTCTTTCTTCTTCTTCTTATCCTCATCCCCCTTATCACTCCTGTGATGACTTCTCCTCCCATCACTCTTGTCTTCATCTTCATCATCCTTATTCCTCCTTGGCTTGGCCATTTCTGGAATTACACCAGTTGCAATGTATGATCTGAGAATGTGCAGTGCCTCTATCTCTTCAGCAGTACTTGTCCCCTTCTTCTTTTGCAGTAGATCAATGATGGCAATAATGAGTCTGTGATTTCGAGAAGTGAGATCATTGGGAATGACCAATTGTTTAATCTCTTCAACTCTGGTGCCAGACTAATAGATGATTGTCCATGGCTTCTTAATCACTTCTGGCAGCCATGAAGGTTGGCCATTCCTCAAGTCGTCATACAGACTCTTATTGTTTTCATTTACATTCCTCTTCTCTATGAGCTCAATCAGCGCATCTACCTCTGAATGTTTTAAGGCTTTTAGAGTTTTGTAGGTTAGATTCCAGATTCTGGATTTTGCTACCATCATTACTTCCTTGAGCCATGAGCTATCAACTTTTCTAGGTATCACAGTGAAGTAATCGATCTGATCCTTCAAGCTCCTTAGATACAATTGAGTGTCACCAGCTTGTTCTCTTGAGACTTTCAGAAACTCCAAGAATGCATCATCATGATAGACATTTGAGTTTGCAATTTCTTGTAGCTTGGCCTCAGTGACCACCTTCACTTCTACAGGCTTGGCACTCTTAGGTATGGAGAGTGGAAGTTTGTCAGATGGCATACTCCCTGCAACCACTGTGGTTGTGATAGATTGCTTTTGACCACTGGAATTAGTGATGTGCAAAGTTGGTAGAGTGACCACTGGCAGAGAAGTAGGAGGCTCATCAACTTTGTCTTTTCCATTGCCAGGCACATGAATTAAAGATTTTAAAGTTCTTTGATGACCACCTTCAATGATTTTGATGCCCTTTACTGGTGGTTTCTCCCCCTTTGTATTTGAGTTTCTTTATGTCCTCTTCTCCCCCTTAGGCTTGTTATCAGGCACAGAGGCTGTAGGTGTGACCTTTGGGGTTGAAGATTCTTCAGGTGGAGGGAGACCCATGTGCTTCATCATTGCAGACAACATTGATTGTTGATGCAGAAGAACATCAGTTGTGGTGGTGGCTTGAGTGTTCAACTACTCAGTCAGAGTTTATACCTTGTCTGTAAGATGAGCATTAGACTGAGTGAGAGTAGTTACCTCCTTTTCAAGTGCATCTACCTTGCTGAACAATGTAGTGAATTTGAAGCCAGACAGGGATTGTTCTTTAAGTCTCTGCACTTCAAACCTAGACATCTCATGCAAAGGGACCTCAGTGACCAGCTTGTCTCCATATTGATTTGCAAAGAGTGTCCTAAGTATGGCATTGGCCTCAGTTGTCTGATCAGTGTGATTTTGGAATTTGTGCCCCAGTCCTATGACAGCATCTTTGAGAATGGCTAAACCATTGTCCATCTTGGTGCAGGAAGACTTACAGGCTAGAATATCCTTGACTACAGTTTCCAATTGAGGGAATTTGGAATCAAAAGTCCTCTTTATCTCTCCCACAGACTTGTCTGTTGCATCACTTACCTTGTCGATTTCTGATTTGACACCTTTACCCAGGTAGTGTGCAGCATTGAGAAATCCCTTGTATGAGTCATTGATGGCTTCATACACTTCACCAGGAGTTAAGGATTTAGCATTGGAGCCTAGTGAAGTGATGTACTCCTCCCTCAAATATTGTAACGCTTCATTGAGAGTGATATCGTAAGTTCCTTGCATCCAGGCATCTACATTGCCATCTCTCTCAGCCTCATCAAGTATCTTTGTTTTCTGCATCTCCACATCATCTCTATGGCAGAGCAATATTGCTTCATAATCTGGATTTGGCACATTGGAGGTGACCAAGTTCTGGGCTATCTTTACAAACTCAGGAATCTGATCCACAACTAAGCTTTGAAGTGCTTCAACCGTCAATTGTGGTGGAACAGATCCTGATCCTGAAGCACTGTCATGTTGCACAGGCTTCAACCATTGTGACAGAAAGTCAGAGCTAGGCAAGCTAGACTCCTCAGTTACAGATGCAACTTCTGTAACTGGATGGAAAGACTCTACTACTGTTGTCTCCACAAGAGTGGGATGAGTTACAACAATAGTTGACATAGGCACAGAGTCTCTAGTTAAAACTAGTGAATCCTCTGTGTTTGTGATGGTGTCATTAGGAGATGCCCCAGCATGCATTCCCTGACCATCTAAATGTGGTACCTGGGTGGTGAGCAAGGTTTCATGCACCAAGTCACTTGAATCAATGCCTTGCTCCTCAATTGCTTGGGTTGCAGGCTCCAAAGAAATATGAGTGGTAGATTCTGGAAGAGAAGTGTGTTGTAGATTAGATTTTGGCAACTCCCCCTGAGAGATAGAGGGAGTTTCAATTGTGATGTGCTTTCCACTCAGTGTTGTGTCAGCTTTATCACTCCCATGTGCTGACTCTGTACAAGTCGGTGCATTGGGGAGGATGCTTGATTCTATAGATGCACCCTGTTGAGAGGATACATCTAGTGAGCTATTTGCCCCTGATTTTACAACTTCAGCCATTTGGATGACTGAAGAGGTGGTTTTAGACTTCTTCTTCTTTGGCCTTAGTAAGGGTGACTCAGGTTCCTCACTTTCTATGCCTAATTCTACAGCCAAGGCTGCTTCAGTTAAAATTTTTAGAGGTTCAGAAGCAACCTACTAACATCACCCTTTTGAGAGGATGATGCAATTGGCTCTGTGTTTGGTAAAGTGTTTGGCTGAGAGGGTTGGTTAGCAAGCCTTGGGTTAGCATTTTGCTCTACTTGCTTGGGCCTAGCTAACTCAGATTTTGAGGCACATATTGGCATGTTGTGGGGGTAAGTCCTAAATAAACTCTCCATAAGGGGAGTTATTTTGAGTCTTACATCCACATCATTCCTAGTCTCCAAGCTACCAAAAATGAGTTTGGTCATGGATTTCGGATAGCCTATTCTATTTTTGTCTAACCCAGGCAAATCAATCAATTTAGCATCTATGAAATTAAGTACAGATTGAATAAAGCGAGGGAAGAAAATTTCATTACCTCTCTTGGTTGAGTTCTTACCAAGTCTCCCGTACAATTCTTGCATTATGATCAAACCAACATCAATCTTTCTCCCATATGCTAGAGCATAGCCTATTTGTTGAATAGGTGTGCTGATTTGATCAAAGCTGGACTTCCTTGCTGTGAAGACTTGAAGAAGAGTGGCAAAGACATAGCTCCATTCTTTCCTCAAGTACTTCCTATTCAAATTTCCAAGCTTGATTCTATCTGAGTAGTTGATAAAATCAAAGAAGTCTTCCAATTCCTGATCAATAGCTTGACTGTGATACACTTCTTGTTGTAACCCCAGTGCTTGATTCATGTCTTCAGTGGTGATGGTGATTTCCTTGCCCTGAATCTTGCAATAGATTACGTATGAAGTTAGTGCATTCTCTAGGGCCACGACCTCCACAGTAGCAGTTCTCCAAAACTGTTCTAGTAAGTCTAGATATAGAGTTGGGTTGGCTGAGAGTGCATCCTTGATGTATGATTCAGCCATCCATCGAACGAAGCACTTAAAGTTTGCATTGGGTGCTTCAACATCGTTGGTTATTGGTATGAAATTGGTGTGGGTAGGAATTGTGAGTTGGGTATTTGCCATTGTTACACAGAGAGATGAGAAGAGAGTGAAGGTTGAAGAAGAAATTTAACTTTTGACGTTAGGGTTTACAGAGGTTTTGGAACTTTAGTTGTCTGAGAAATCGAATGAAATGATTTGAACAGTTGTGGAATTGTATATATGTGAGTGACTTGAGTTGTCGATTAGATATAAGTTTTGTATCGACAAGTCAGTCATTCGAGAAGTGTAAAACAACTATTCGATAAGTCAAGAAAGGCTTATTCGATATCTCAAGCAGTTTGTAACTCACAGCTGGCAGTTATTTAACTCAGAAAATAATTCTAAGCTAAATAAAATATGTTTTTATGAGCGAAATGAAATTTTGAATATAAATCCAAAAAGCGATTAAGTGTCAGCGAAAAATCAGCCTCTTCAAATGATTCGATAACTCAAATACAGTATTCGAGAACTCCATCACTAGAGAACTAAATACTCTATTCGAGAACTCAGAGTGTGCTATTCAATTTCTCCAAAAGACACTATTCGAGAACTCAAGAGGGTTCTAGATAGGCCTATTCGAGAACTCGAGCCATGACAAAACAATGAACCATTCGAGAAGTCTGACCTATCGAACTATACTTTTCACTCATAAAATTCAATTTTCACTATCTTTTAAAATTTACCAAAAATATTCACTGAAGAATATTCTACCAAATTAAATAGTGATCCTCTCAAAATTTCACAGAAATTTCAAGCTAAAGATGTATGATTTTCAACATATGCAGCATTGTGGAATATTTATAAATCATACTCCAGCCAATACTTACTTCAAAAATATTGAGCATTTGATAAAGTAAGTATTTACTGCTGCAACAATCTAGTTGATATATTCACTTAGCCAGAATTTGAAGAATCCAGCATTCCAATCTCACTAACCAACCTTGTGAAGGTGGCTTCATCTAATGGCTTAGTGAATATGTCAGCTAGTTGTTTCTCTGTGGGAACATAATGTAACTCAATGGTTCCATTAGTTGCATGCTCCCTTATGAAGTGATATATGATGTCAATGTGCTTTGTCCTAGAATGATTGACAGAATTGGAAACTATAGAGATTGCACTTGTGTTGTCACACATGATTGGAATTCTTTCCAACACAAGTCCATAATCTCTAAGTTGGTTTCTGATCCAAAGCACTTGAGCACAGCAGCTTCCAGCAGCTATGTACTCAGCTTCAGCTGTGGAAGTTGACACAGATTGTTGTTTCTTGCTGTACCAAGAGACTAACCTTTGTCCAAGAAACTGGTAGCTACCTGAGGTGCTTTTCCTATCCACTCTGCATCCAACATAATCAACATCAGAATAACCAACCAGATTGAACCCTGTGTCCTTAGGATACCATAACCCCAAGTTTGGTGTGCCCTTCAAATATTTGAAAATCCTCTTTATTGCTATCATATGTGATTCCTTTGGATTTGATTGAAACCTTGCACACAAGCATGTTGCAAACATGATGTCTGGCCTACTAGCAGTGAGGTAGAGTAGAGAACCAACCTTGCCTCTATAGATTGAGATATCTACCTTCTTGCCCTTAACATCTTCATCTAACTTGGTGGCAGTGGCCATGGGTGTCTTTGCAGGTGAGCATTCTTCTAAGTCAAATTTCTTCAATAGATCCTTGATGTATTTGGTTTGACTTACAAAAATGCCATCCTTCCTTTGACTCACTTGCAGCCCAAGAAAGAATGTTAATTCTCCCGTCATACTCATCTCATATCTGCTCTGCATGAGCTTAGAGAATTTCTCACACAGCTTCTCATTTGTAGAGCCAAATATGATATCATCCACATAGATTTGAACTAAGATAATATCATCACCATGTTTCTTGTAAAACAGTGTCTTGTCCAGTGTGCCTGTAGTGAATTGATTCTCTAGTAGAAATTGTGATAATGTGTCATACCATTACCTAAGAGCTTGCATAAGTCCATACAATGCTTTAAACAATCTGTAGACAAAGTGAGGGAATTGTGGATCCTCAAAGCCAGGTGGTTGTTGCACATATACTTCTTCTTCCAACTCCCCATTCAGAAATGCACTCTTGACATCCATTTGATAAACCTTGAAATTAGAATGTGCAGCAAATGCCAAGAAAATTCTGATGGCCTCTAGTCTAGCAACAGGGGCAAAAGTCTCATCATAGTCAATGCCTTCCTGTTGAGAGTATCCTTTTGCAACCAACCTTGCTTTGTTTCTTATGACTACACCATTTTCATCCATCTTATTCCTTAGAACCCATTTTGTTCCAACAATGGTTCTATCCTTTGGTGCAGGCACAAGTTCCCAAACTTTGCTTCTTTCAAATTGATTTAGCTCCTCTTGCATAGCAATTATCCAATCAGGGTCCAACAATGCATCATCAAGTTTCTTAGGCTCAACTTGGGATAGAAAGCAACCATAGAGACAATCATTTAGAGTTGCCCTCCTTGTCCTCACTCCTGTATTTCGATCTCCAATTATCTGATCTGCAATATGTGATCTATCCCATTTCCTTGTATGTTCAGATTGATTTCTCTGCCTTGATGTTGCTTCATCATCCAGATCATGATTATTTACATTTCCTCCCCTTGTGAAGTTGCCACTAATCACAGGTGTGTCTTGGATGCTTGTTTCTTCATTGTTGGTTGACACAGGTTCTTCATTCACTTGAGTTTGTTGGATTGTGGGCTCAAATTTAGTTTCAATCTCCTCATCAGAATCATCTAGATTGTCAAACTTTAAAGGATCTTTATCTTCATCATTGGCTTCTTCTAATCCAGGTAGTTTGCTGTCATCAAATGACACATCTGTGCTTTCCATAACTTTCTTTTGACTGATGACATAAACTTTGTATGCAATTCTTTCCATAGAGTAGCTAAGAAAAATTCCCTCAAATGCTTTTGCATCAAACTTTCCAACATATTCTGAATTGTCTTTTAACACAAAGCATTTGCGTCCAAAAGTATGAACATACTTTAGAGTGGGCTTCTTTCTAGTCATCAAGTTGTAAGGTGTCTTTCCAGTGTTTTTGTTGATGAGGGTTCTGTTTTGGATATAGCATGCAGTGCTCACAGCCTCAGCCCAAAAACATGTAGGCATCTTTGCATCAAGTAACATTGTCCTAGCAGCCTCAATCAGAGTTCTATTCATTCTCTCAACAACCCCATTTTGTTGTGGAGTCCCTGGAGCTGAGAATTGTTGAGAAATACCATTCTCTTTGCAGAATGCTTCAAGCATGGCATTTCTGAACTCTTTTCCATTATCACTTCTTAATGCAATCACACTTGCATTGTTGGCCTTTGCTTCCTTGTCAATTTTCTTTATATGCTCAATTATTACTTGTGGAGCCTCATCCTTTGATACCAGAAATTCTACCCATGTATACCTTGTGAAATCATCAACCATCACCAGAGCATACTTTTTCCTTCCTAGTGACATAATATTGACAGGCCCAAACAAGTCTATATGAATTAGTTGTAGGGGCTTAGTTATTGATGTCACTGTCTTTGACTTGTGGCTTTATCTTTTCATTTTTCCCTTTTGACAAGCCTCACACACTCCTTCTTGACAGAATTCAAGTGTGGGCATGCCTCTCACTAACTCCCTTTTGACTAGAGAATTAATGCCTTTGAAGTTCAAGTGTGATAGCTTCTTGTGCCACAGCCAACTATCTTCATTTGATGCTTCCGAGTAAAAGCAACAAATTTTGTCCTTGTTTGCAGAGTTCATATTGGCTACAAACAGGCTTCCTTTCCTTACTCCAGATAGAGCAAAGTCGCCAGTCTTCTTGTGGGTGATCAAACATTCATCTTTGTCAAAATTCACTTTGAAGCCTCTGTCAGTAAATTGACCAACACTCAGTAGATTGTGCTTGAGCCCCTTGACTACTGCTACATTTTCAATGATGACATTTCCAATTTCCAACTTGCCATATCCCAGTGTGTTGCCAATGCTGTCATCTCCAAAAGCAACTATTGGGCCAGCCTTCTCCTCATACTGTGATAGCAGGGCCATATCGCCAGTCATATGGTTTGAGCATCCACTGTCCAAAATCCACATGACCTTCCTTTCACTTTCTTTGCCCTGCAAACAAAAAGGTATTACTTCTCCTTTGGTACCCAAACAAGTTTGGGTCCATGTGGCTTAGCAACAGTTTTATCATAAACAGCATGCTTATCAATTTTCTTGATGTTAGTCTTCTTGTCACTGTTAGAAGTCTTAGAATCAGGGTTCTTAGACTTAGGTGACAGAGGTACCTTCCTAACTTTAGGAGGACTTGAAGACTTTGTTCTTGTGTAGTGTGTGTGAACATTGTGACTGATGCAACCTTCCATGAATTGTCTTCTCAAATTAAAACAACTAGTCATTACATTCATGTTACATGGCATACAATCAAATATATCACAGAAAGGAGAGTCTCTATGTCTTAAAGGCACAGAGCAATCATAGAATGGTTTAGCAACAGTACCAGATAGTTTCTTGCATGCATGAGTTAAATGATTAGTGCTAAAATAATTTTGACAAACTTTCCTAGGGGCATTTATCACATAAGCATAATTGTTGTCCTTGTTAATCCCTAATTTGCCATTCCTGTTTTGTTTCTTTTTAGCCACTTTCTTCTCAAACTCATTATTCCCAGCTGAAACAAACTTCACAAATTTCTCAAGTCTAGGTCTACCTCTTACTGGCTCCTTGGCTTTGGTTTTGACATTCTCACTCTTAGAGGATGCTTGTTGTTCATTTGATTATACCTTATCTTCATCATCCAACATTTGCTTAATGAGTAAGGCATCCTCATCAATCTCAAGTGTTGGTGTTTTAAATATTGGGGTCTCAGCCTTTTTCAAAACCTGAGGCACTTCCTCTTGAACAACAATGTCATCTTCAATGACTGCATAGCCTTTCCTCTGTTTGAGAGTGTCATAATCAAGTCCAATGGCAGCCTTAGGTCTAGCTAGATTTTTCTCATGGTAGGACTGCAATAGACTAGAGGAATTCTTAAATGTTTTCAATTTAAATTAATTTTCAGCTAGTTCATCCCTAAGAGCTTTCTCAACTTGACTAGCACATAGAACCTTATTTTTTAGATATTCGATTTCTTGTTTAAGGTTTTCTACTTGCATAGCAGTTAGTTCTAGTTCCTCATTTCTTTTGTTCAACAGTACATTCTTAGTAGACAATTTAGCAATTTCTTCATTAGCAGCAGTCATACTAGTATGAATATTAAACATCTCCACAGATAGTTGTTCAACCATAGATTTGTATTCAGAAACAGACATGTCTATAGTAGTGAGGGATGGTTCCTGAGAGTCTGATTCAGATGGTTCTTCCTTGGAGTTGGCCATCAAGGCATAGTTGCAGAATTCTTGTTCTTCCCCATCACTATCAGAATTCTTGAAGGGCTGATTCCTCTTAAATCTGATGTTTGGGAATTTTCTAGACATAAAAGCATATGAAGCGTTTTCCATGGCATCCAACTCTTCAAGAGTGTAGAACTCATCTTCTTCCTTTTCATCAACAGGTTCAGTCACTTCTTCTTCAGTTTCTTCATCATCTACTATGTCTTATATTCTCAGTTGACTTGTAGATGCTTCCAGGTCTTGAACGGATTTGTTGACAATCAAGGTACAAGATGTGTTTATCATTCTGCCTTGGTTGGCTTGGATAGCCCTCTTCTAAAGCAACTCAAGCTCATGAGTCTTTAAAACCCCATAGAGCACATCATATGTGACTTTGTTCAAATCTCTTTCTCTTAGAGATATGACCCTTTGCTCTAGATGGATTGGTCCAGATAGTAGAAACTTCATGTTTAATTCCTTAGTGCTGTAAACCTTCCCATTCATTTGAAGCTCAGTCACCAGCTTGTGAAATCTCTCAAACATATCAGTAATACTTTCTTTGGACTGTGCCATGAAAGCCTCATACCGTGTGACCAGTATCTGTTTCCTATTCCTTCTTACCTCCTCTGTCCCTTCACATAACACCTCGATGTGGTTCCACGTGTCCTTGGCTGATGTGCATGATGCTATGTTGGCAAACATCGACATATCCATGGAGTCTATGATCAGCAACATGAGATGACTGTCTAGGGCAACCTTTTCCTTCTCTGAGTCCGTCCATTTGGATGGCTTTTTTGCAACATATGATCTAGGAATGACTATTGTGCCCACTGTAGATTCAGCAATTTCTTGTTGTGGTATAAATGGACCATTCTTGAGGATGTCAGGGTAGAGAGGATTGGCAGCTTTGATGAACAACAGCATTTTTATTTTCCAGAGGTTGTAATTCTCTTTGTCGAACTTAGGGACCTTCACCGTACCTGTAGTCTTTGGTGTATTCGAACTCATGATCGTTTTCTGTTTAGATTAAACAGCCTGCTTTGATACCACTTGTTGAGCATTGAATACAGTAAAGGAATACAGGGGGGGTGAATGGATTCTTGAACTTTTCTACGTTCTTGAATCTTTTCAGCAAGATATGTGTTGAGTGTGTGAGATATGTAAGTGCGGATAACAAAGACAAACACAACACAGTATCACTTTAATCTAATATTTTATTAGATAAAGATTTTGCTACAATCTGTGAATACAAATTGTAGTATTCCAAGCTTTGTTTTTCTTAGAGAGATATTTCTTGTGATGTATATGAAAATCTTATCTCTAAAAACTTGTCTGCTAAGGAAGTGAGGCTATATCCTTATAGACATGGATACACCTACTTACTACAAATAAGGTAGGTAAAGAAACTACTTTCCAGTCTGTCTATCTCATTTGAGTAAGAGTCCAAATGGCTACAGATTTGACTTTGCAAAGCCTGTTCAGATCCACTTCTGTAGCTCCTTGTCCCTTTGTCTTATCTCTCGAAGCTTCTTTGTAGGCTTTCCAATGTGCTTTATAGTACATAGTCAAATAAAGCGTCTTGGCTTGTTGCAGGTTTCTGACTTGTACAATTCTTCAGTATTTTGTCTCCAAGAATGTATTCGAGAAGTGGCTAAGTGATTGATTCGAGAACTCGAATTAACTTAATCGATAACTCTGAGTTCTCGAATAGTGTTATATTGACATATCGAATCACTTCTCGAATAGCTCTTTTCACTGGGACTCCTTGAGATATCGAATAAAGCATTTTGACATATCGAATCCATGAGATGTTGAATAGAGCATTTTGACATATCGAATCCCTGAGATGTCGAATAGCTTCTTTAGTCCTTGAGATATCGAATAGAGCATTGACTTGTTGACTCTTAGAGAACTCGAATGATGCTTTGACTTGTTGACTCCATGAGTTCTCGAATAGAGTAATAGATATATCGAATCTCTGAGATATCGAATGAGATATCGAACAGTGTATTCAGAGATATCGAATAGTGTCTTCTGAGATACCGAATCTCTGACTTCTCGAATGCTAGACTTCTCGAATAGACAAATGTACTTCTCGAATTGGTACTTAGGCAAATTCTTCATTTCTTCAAATCCCAACTGTGATTATTTGGCAGTCTTTATCTCCTTGCTTGAGGCATGAACCTTGGAACTTCTTTCAAGCATTATTCTTGACTTTATAAGTATAGTTACACAACTAGGATTTGATGCCTATTACAAGTACAGAACAAATAGAAACTCAACAACTAGAGGTTGCCTCAGTTAAGAGGTCATGTAGGTAATGCATAGCATTACATATACTTAGGCTTGTTATTAGATGTATTCAGGCATGCCTCTGTGACTAACAATGGTAGAACGATTTAGGATAAGGTTCGCCTAAGGATATTCCGACGTGTGTTGTGACATTATATAGTCTTTCGACCTTTATCATGTGAGTAGGAATTCGATTCGTTTGACGATTTGGGTATGTGCGAGATAGCTAATCCGAAGCTGTATAAGCTAATTGGATAGTTGGAGCTACCAGGTTGGGGGACACTATCTCAAAATTTTCACTTACCTTCTAGAACCTTTCAACAACTTTAGCTACGATGTGAATATTATAGAGATAGTACGAGAAGACTATAAACACGACGTGGGAAGCGATTATTTGCATGGGTTGAAAGTAAGGGCATAGATGTGCTCCATAAGCCATTGATCTCATTTAATTTATTGTCAGTCCAAGGGAATCGTATTGTTTTAAGAAGAATTTATTCTTATTCTCGATATGAATTTATTCTTATTCACTATTAATATATAAATTGAGGCATTTATTGTGCGGTGACGGTTAAAAATAGAGAATGAATTGAGATCTTCTTACTTATTCAACTCATTATTGTTAGGTCAGTTTTGGAAGCTACGTATATTAGTGCTTAGTCGACAAGAGTGAGATTATGAATAATTAGGAATTTCCTGGACGTCTATTTAATCAATAGTTGATGCATACCTTTGCTGATCAACTATACTTCAATTGATGATGAACTCTGTAAATCAACTTTAGTTACATACAGCCCTATTCTTTCAGAAATATCCCAATTTAGAGGATACTTGATTCAACTCTATACATGAAAATTTTAAGACTCTTGAACTCTTTTCATTTTCCCCTGAATATTCGATCTTTTTAATTCAAACTGGGATGAACAACCCTATGTATATAGGGGATTCAGGGACATCTTATCTATGTGATAGAAGTCTGGTGGGATGCCACTAATTGTGTTTGTCATGAAAGTACTGAAGGTTGGCCACCTTTTCGTACTATAGCGATTGACCTAATTGACAAATGCAACCTGATAATAGTTCAAAGATCATATTGATCTCTCGGTTAAAATTCTCTTACAAAAAGTTTTATCAAACAAAATTCAGTGTAAATTTATACGTATTGATACCCACTCATTTTATTGAAATCTTTTATGAGAAACCCTGATGATTTTGAATTACCAGTGATGAAGAGCTGCAAAGATAGACGCGACGGCATCCTAAGTGGTTGAAACTGCAATTATGTTGATGAAGAATTGGTTGAACAAGTTTGAGAAGCTAGTGTTAAAACAGAGATGGCATATCAAATTGGATTACTTATTGGATTGATAAGACATGTACAAAGATTCGATATTACAAAAATTTGAGTCAAGTAAAGAGCATGAAACAAGGGCATACGATTGTGGATTTTGTTAAAGGTTGTAAAGAGAATGATGATGGAGATGTTTGGTATGTGATAGTTAGTGTTGATGAAAGATCATTTTGGACACTTATTTAATTTTGGAGGTAGTAAGTGAAATATCATAAGGTTGTTAATGTTTTAAAAATTACTTTAAGATATTTCAAGGAGAGAAAGATTATGCAAAAGAATTTTAAATATAAATTTTGGATGGGAAGGAATCTAATTTAAAGGCAGGCAATTAGAAAAGAAAGAATCAAAGTGAAATTGTGGGAAGATGAAGCAAGGATGAATTAAGAAGAACCCAAAGTGCCAGTAGAGGTCGGAAGTTTTATGAGATTAACCAGGGACTACTAAAGATTATGGAAGGCTTTTACCTAGATAGCTATGGTAGTAATCAGGTTACCAGTGGGAACAAAAGGTTTAAATGAACAGAGTAGAGTGAAGAAAGTTTCTAAGAGTTAAGGAGGGTTAATAACTGTTCTAGTGATAGTGGAACCAGATGAACATGGAGACTTTGTGAATTATTGTGATGGTTCGTATAAGAGACGAGATTGTTTATTGGCGCAACATAAAAAGGTATTTGCTGATATTCATAAGCAGAAGCATTTGACACATGAGTTGGGATTGTTCGTAATAGTTTTACGTAAGGATTTGAGAAGTTAGAGGTGGAAGTTCGAATGCCTAGTTCTACAACGAACATGATTCATACCATGATATTTAAGCGTGAGTTACCATGGAATTAAGAGGTACCGAGATGAGGTGATGAACCAGAATGTGAATGAGTTGACGGGAGAGGAATTAAATAGTCAGGAGGATAAGTGGTGAATGTGTACTTTGTTTCGTAACGTAAGTAATGGATACATGCCGTAAGTTCTGTAGTTAATCTGAGCAGGGTTAAACGTTGGAGTTATAATGTGAAAAGTTCAATTCGAGAACTCGTTGTGATTGTAGAGTTAGGTTTCGGAAGTTGATTTCAGAGGATGCGGAATAAATGTATTTTAAATGATTTCTGAAGATCATGAGTTAATTGTTGAAGACGTATGATTGAGTTGACGTATCTTAAGTGAAGTTTTCATTTTTAGTAAAAGTTAGAGTTTGTTGGAATTATTGGAGTGAAAGTTGTTTTTTGGTCGGTATCGAGGGGGCTGTGACCTTGGGATAGTCGATGATATAACCAGTTATTTCAAATATTTTGTCCTTATAGTGCGTTATTGTGTCGAAGTCAAGCTGATGAAGTTTATTAGTTTTCAAAACTATAATTATTGAGGATAAAAATGTTTTTGGAGGTATTTTATTTTGAAAAAAATTCTTATTCTAAAATAAATTATTTTAAATATTTTAAATGGCTTTAAAGTATTTTCAAAAGGATTTTTAGTAAATAAAAATGATTTTTTAAAATTGTTTTAAAACAATAAAATATTCGATGATGTATTTCAAAAGATTTAACAAACCAAAATGTTTTTATAAGAGAGAGAATTCAGTAATAAATCGAACTGTGTATGACGTGCATGCAATGATGTACGTGTTTGATTGTACAATTTGATTTCAAAGACGCTATCAAGAGTTGGTGTTATGAGATTTAATTTACAGATCTGAATCAGTGTATCAAGGATTTATTTATTTACATATTTACTGCAAGTCAAGGAAGATCTATTTATTTACATGTTTACTGTAAGTCAAGGCACATTGCGTGTTAACATTGTATATGAATGAATTAAGATTGTTAATGAATGGAGTATGTATATGAATTGTTTATCTGTGAGTGGGTTGGTATTGGAAGTGTTTACACAGGGTATAGTTTGTTATACGAAAAGGTCATGCCTGATTTTCTGTGGATAGGACATTCCACCATGACTAGTAAGTGTTTCGAATTACCGGGACTTGTAAAAGAAAGGTTCAAGTTTATAATGGAGTATTATGGCTCACAAGAGACACGAGATTCAAATCGGGATTTTAAAGAAGTTTTCAAATGCTTAGGTACTGAAATATATATGATCTACTGCTTATCATCCTCAAACTGACGGTCAAAGCGAAAAAATGATTCAAACTAACGAGGACATGTTTAGAGTTTATACACTTGATTTTGAAGGTGATTGAGACGCATTTGCTATTTATAAAATTCTCATATAATGACAATTTTCATTCCGGCATTGGAATACCGACTTGCAAAGTGCTTTATAGACGAGAGTGTTGATCTCTGGTATATGGAGAGAAGGTTGGTGAATGGATAGTGTTAGAACCAGAAGGTGCTACAGACAAAGGAAGTAATCAAATTTGTTCAGGAAGGGTGATGATAGCCTAAAGTTGATAGAAGAAATACGCTAACTTTGTCAAGAGAGATGTAGATTGTGAAGAAAAAGAACTAAACTTTTGTTGAGACTATCCCCAAAGAAAGGATTAGTAAGATTTGGTAACAAAGAAAGTTGAGTTCAAGATTCGTTAGATATTTTGAGGTTTTGAAGAGAGTCGGGAGAGCTGCCTATGAGTTAGATTTACCATCTCATACGCAGCGTATCCACAATGTGGTTCAGGTACTGATGTTTAAGAGGTATCGTTTTGATTTTGATGTGTCATAGAATTCGAACGGATAGAAATTTAGAGAGAAAGTATTGAGATATAGAACAATGTTGTTGGCAAGAGTTTTGTGGGGGAGTCCTAGGGTGGAAGAGTCTGCCTAGGAACTTATTAGCAAGGTGTAAGAGGAGTACCCCCATTTATTTTCTTGACTTGATTTTGAGGACAGAATCCTATTTAAGGGCGAAGACTGTAAGAACCGCGAATATTAAATTTAGGTAATTACTATTCTCAACAGTGATGTGTTTGCTTGGACAGCGGCCGACATGCCAGGGATTGATCCCCAACTCATAACTCACAAGTTGAATGTCGATCCAAAGTGGAAGACGATAAAGCAGAAGAAGAGAAATTTTGCTCCTGAAAGGTAAGAGGCCATTAAGCAAGAAGTTGAAAAGCTCTTAGAAGTTGGGTTCATTGAGGAGATTCAGTTCCCCGAATGGTTGGCTAACCCTGTGATGGTCAAGAAGGCAAATGGAAAGTAGAGGATGTGTATAGACTTCATTAATTTGAATGATGCGTGTCCTAAGGATTGTTTCCCTCCACCAAGGATAGATACATTGATAGATGCCACATCTCGGCATGAGATGTTGAGCTCCATGGATGGGCTCAGTGGTTACAACCAGATTAAGATGCACAAGGATGACATCCCTAATGTATCCTTCATAATCGATTTTGGTGTTTTCTGTTATCTTGTCATGACTTTTGGACTAAAGAATGTAGGAATTACTTACCAACGATTGGTGAAAAAGATATTCGCCCATCTGATTGGAAAAACCATGGAGGTCTATGTTGATGATATGTTAGTCAAAAGCCTTTTTACGGCAGAACACATTAAGCACCTCAGAGAGGCATTCGAAGTGCTGAGGCACCACAAGATGATGTTGAATCCAGCCAAGTGTGCTTTTGGCGTTGGATCAAGAAATTTTTTGGGTCTAATGGTTTCAAAAAGAGACATAGAGGCCAAACCTGATAAGATCAAAGTGATTTTGGATATGGAATCGGCCCGCTCTATACGAGACGTATAGAAGTTGACAGGCCGAGTTGTAGCCTTAAGGAGATTTATCTCCGAATATGGTGATAAGTACTTACCTTTCTTTCAAGCATTGAAGAAGATGAATAAATTTAAGTGGACTCCCGAGAGCCAGAAGGCCTTTGAATAATTAAAGAAATACATGACTGAAGCCCCGTTGTTGGCCAAACCTAGTCCCGGGGAGACTCTTTACTTATATTTGGCGGTGTCTGAACAAACACTGAGTGCCATCCTCATTCGAGAAGAGAACAAAGTTCAGAAACCTATCTACTACGCGAGCAACATGGAGCTGAATTGAATTACTCTCCCATCAAGAAATTTGCTTTGGTATTGGTACCAGCCTCGAAAAAGCTACGACCGTACTTTCAGGCACATAAGATTGAAGTCTTGGTGGACCAGCCTTTGAGGAACATACTCCATGGCCCGAAAACCATTGGTAGGCTCATCAAGTGGGCAATCGAGTTAGGGGAATTTGATATCAAGTATAAGCCAAGGATGGCCATCGAAGCCCAAGCCTTAGATGACTTCGTGGTTGAACGTCCCATTAACAACCAAGAAGTCGGGGGGTAAGAGGTATTAACCCAAAAGGGCAAAGGACTTGAAAACAAGAATAAAGATGAAAACATGACCTTGAAAGAATAGTGGGTGGTCTATTTTGACGGAGCATCAAAAACAAAATCTTACTAAAAAGAATAGCATGGAGAATACATTCTAAGGCTAAGGATTGAAGGATTGAACCTCAAATCTCAAGTCAAAATTTAAGCCTTGATGGTCAATAAGGTTGTCTGCCTCCAATCGAGCTTGTCGCTTGAATTCAAGGCCTTGAATTAAGAGTCCCCAGTCAAAATAAAACCTAATCAAGGTTCTATGAGCATAAGAAGATGGTTGGAAACCTAGAATCAAGATAAAGGGTTGGAAACCAACCAAGGCACACCAGACCTGAGGTCAAGTGCTAAGGAGCAAGTGGATTTCCTGCACAATCAGCCAAGAAGCAAGACCTCCACCATATGAAGCCAGGGGGCAAGAACTAAGGGACTTCATCATTTCTACATCTTAGAATGAGAATCAAGGGTTGATAATAACCTTAAAACCAAGGATTCAGCAAACAAGTTAAGGCCCGAAAGATCACGAGGACTAAGAAACAAGTCGCTTGAATTCAAGGATCACGAAACCATTCAAGGCATAGAAAACACCTCCTATTGACCTGAAACCTCGTGTTGGTGGTCCAGAACACCAACATCAACCTTGAACGTTCAAATGTGAACTTTGAATTGTGGGTTAATAATGTTAAGAAAACTTAGAATCCTAGCCTTGTGTTCTAAATCAAGGACTAATGAACTAAGTTGAAGCCATTGAAGGCCAGCGAAGATATCAGAGCCAACCTTGGATCAGGAGATTCAAGAACAGCTCAAGAATGAGCCACTGAATCAACATTCCATCATGGTGGTTGAAAGGTTCGAAGTAATTCAATTTAAGATCAGGCAAGCGTGAAGCCCTTGAAAGGAGTTTGAAGCTTCTTCATGGAAGGTCTGAGACCATTAACAATCAACTAAGAATGTTTGTTTATCAATGTACAAGTGTTCAGATAGGGTGTTCAAATGCTGTTAAACAAGATACAAGCATCACAACAGAGCTATGGAGGCACGACAACAGGAGCTTTGGAAGCTGATTATGTTTAGGGGTGCCTAATCAAGAAGTTAATGCAAAGTATGGGATTAACAGTGCTAATCAAAAATTAGGGGAGCCTTAAACAAAAGTCATGAATGACTATATTATTGGTCTTCGTTTCGATATTCAAGTGTTGACGTTGATGTTCTACTATGAATATGAAAGACTGGTATTCAAGATGGAAACTGAAGTCCTAGAGTCAAGGTCGTCACGAAGGCAGTCCCGAAAGGCACCAGCCAACCGAGGACCCGACAACCGAGGACCCGACAACCGAAGACCAGCCAACTGAGGACCCGACAACCGGAGGCCAGTCGACCGGGGTACCCGAAAGGCTTTGCCAACCGGGGCACATCCGACTGGAGGCCAGCCGACCGGGGCACCCGGAAGGCTTCGGTCGACCGGGGTTTAGCCGACCGGGGCACCTGGGAGGCTTCGTCCGATCGGCCTTCATTACGATGTTGAGGGTCCCGACCTCATTTCGATATCGAAATTCGGTCCCGACGTTTCGAATATGAAAAATAAGTTGAACCCGAGGTCAATTATCGCCGTTTAGCACCATTTTATGCCATTTAATGTCGTTTAGCATTGTTTAAACGTCATTTAAGGCTAGTTAGCACAGTTCAGTGTCGTTTAGTTCCATTAAACATTGTTTAATGTCGTTAAGCACCGTTTAGCGCCGTTTAGCACCGTTTTATGCCATTTAACGTCGTTTAGCATTGCTTAAACGTCGTTTAACGCTAGTTAGCACCGTTTAGTGTCGTTTAATGACTTTTAGCATCGTTTAAAATATCTTCGCAAATGCGTCGGTTGCTCCACGCTTTACACCAAAAGACGATTCTCGTGAAACACTAGTGTACAACGATAAACCCTGACCCAAGTCTCGAAAAAGGCAGTTAAAACTTCAAGGAAAACCTAATCAGTTTTCCTAGAAGTTGGGGGGGAAATGATATGGGCTAAAAATAAGCCCTAAAGACACAATTAATGTGACATTAATTAAACCCACAATGGTCCAAACGTGGGGCCCACCAACAAGGCCCAAACCCTGTATTAAATATTAATTTCGTAATTAATATTAAGGGTAATAAATAGCTCCGCAAATAAGAGTTAAATAAGGATACTACTCCTACTAGACTTATCCTCCAAGGCATCTAATTCGATATGGAAACAGACTCCTACAAGGAAGGAGTCTAGAACCTTCTTCAAGGTGGTGGCTTGCCCACCGAGTCTCCAAATCCTACCATAATTCTAAGGCTTCTCAGCCTATATAAATGGCCTGACCCCTCATTCTCAGAACTACGTTCTTGGCTTGATTCTCGACCTTGAGATACGTAGGCACTCTGTGAGGACCGATTATTCTCGAACGCAAACACAACCATTAAAGCACGAAGCTCACGAACCCTAGCACTAAATGCATACAAACCCTATTTTCTATTCCACAACATATATACATAATTATATATCGAAATATTTATAAGAATATTTTTATAAGTTTATAGTATTGTCGAGAAATTAATTTATAAGTTTATAGTATTGTCGAGAAATTAATTTATAAGTTTAAGGAACTAGTTGACCGGGAAATTACCGAACCAAATTAATTTTTTTTCCCGAAATTTTGCCAATAACTTTAAAAAGGATGGGTCTTGACATCCGTAGGGTTGTATTGTTGAGAAATATTTTTTTTAAAATCGAAATGCCAAATCCTGACGAAACACTTTTTAGGAGTTATGGTTAACGAACTAGTTGACCGGGAAATTACCGTACCAAATTAATTTTTTTTCCCCGAAATTTTGCCAATAATATTAAAAAGGATGGGTCTTGACATCCGTAGGGTTTTATTGTCGAGAAATATTTTTTAAAAAATAGAAACGCGAAATCCTTACGAAACACTATTTAGGGGTTATGGTCAACGAACTTGTTGACCAGGAAATCACCGAGCCAAATTAATTTTTTTTCTCGAAATTTTGCCAATAACATTAAAAAGGATGGGTCTTGACAGCCGTAGGGTTGTATTGTCGAGAAGTATTTTTTAAAAAATCGAAATGAGAAATCCTAACGAAACACTATTTAGGTGTTATGGTCAACGAACTAGTTGACCGGGAAATTACCGAACCAAATTAATTTTTTTTCCCGAAATTTTGCCAATAACATTAAAAAGGATGGGTCTTGACATCCGTAGGGTTGTATTGTCGAGAAATATTTTTCAAAAAATCGGAACGCAAAATCCTTACGAAACACTGTTTAGGGGTTATGGTCAACGAACTAGTTGACCGGGTGTTAGATATTGATTCAAGTGATGTTACTACCGATCATGTACTGATGCAGACGTCATCAGTAATGCGATGTCAGTATTAGGTTATTATCAGGATTGGAAACTGATCAGGATTACGTAAAGATTTACATCAGTCCAGAGATCAAGGAAAATTGATTTATCGACTCCTATTTTATAGGATCGTAGCTATCAGTTAGGATATGCATTGTAAACAGTTGTTAATTGATTTGACATATCTTGTAATTGATAGGGCAGCTGTGTGTTGTATATAAACACAGTTTAGGTTTTACATTTGAGTAATCGCTTACACGAGTTATTCTGTAACCTAGCAGCTCTCAAGAACACCAGAATTTCTTGAGAGAGTTTGTAACAGTTTTATATCAGAGTTAATAAAGCTGTTATTTTTTCATACTTGTGTTATCATTTCTGTTTAAGTCGAAAATCTTATACAATTGTATTCAACCCCCTTCTACAATTATTAATTACTGGGTAGCAATTGGTATCAGAGCTAACTGATTAATTACAATTAGAAACGATCTTAAGATGTCGACGAGCAAGTATGAGAGTATTAAAATTCATGTCCTCAAAAAGGCTGAATACCCTACATGGAGGGTAAAGATGTTGACGTATCTGGAGGCAACAGATCCTAACTATCTTGATCGGATTTATGATGGTCCATATATCCCTAAGAGACTAGTTGCTAGAACAGATACTGTACCTGAGCTCTATGTTCAGAAGACAAAGGCTGAATGGACTCCTGAGGAAAAGGCTGAATTACTCAGAGATGCAAAGGTGAAGAATATCCTTCACAATAGCCTTGATGCAGTCATGTCCAATAGAGTGATAGCATGTGAAACTGCTAAGGAGATCTGGGAAACTTTGGAAACTCAATGCCAAGGCACTGAATCTATCAAAAGGAATAGAAGATCTCTATTGATTCAAGAGTATGAACAGTTTGATGCGAAGTCTGATGAAAGCCTCACTGATCTGTATGATAGATTTCTGACACTATTGAATAATCTATCCCTGGTAGGTAAAGAGTATGAACTAGAGGACTCAAACACCAAGTTTCTTAGAGCTTTGTCTGAGGAGTGGGATACTCAAACCTCTATAATTAGGCATCAATATGATCTTAATGCTATGTCTCTTGATGAAGTTTATGGGATGCTAAGAACCCATGATCTTGAGGTTCAACAAAGGAAGAATAAAAAAAGCAACAAAGCAAATGCTGTTGCTTTAAATGTTGAATTTAAATCAAAAGGAAAAGCTGTGGAGGTTTCAAGGAGAAGAAGTAGAGTAGTTGAGTCCAATACTAATGACTCATCATCAGATCCTGATGCCAATCCTGATACTGATACTTATGATGACTCTACTGATTCTGACATGGTGGAAATGGTTGCTATGATAGTCAAAGACTTCAAAAAGATGAAGTTCAGAAAGGCTAGAAGACAAGGAAATTTTCAGAAGAAAGCTTTCAATGCTGACAAAAACAGGTACAAGAAGAATGAAGGCAAAGGCAGCAAGTTTGACAAGTCAAAGGTCAAATGCTACAACTGTCATGGAATGGGTCACTTTGCAACTGAATGCAAAAAGGCTAAGATCAAAACTCTTATCTCATCAAGCAAGGATTGGATGGACTCTTCCTCAGAATCTGAAGAGGAAAAGGTGAACTATGCATTAATGGAAAATGTTGATGAGATTGCTGCTCCTGATAATAAGGTACCTGAAACTATTTTTGATTTTGATACTGATAATGTTTCTGAGTTAAGATCATTCTTAAAGTCTTTGCATATTAGCTTTAGAAGTCAATCTCTTGAAAAAGCTAGAATTATATCAGAGTTAGAATTGTCTAAATGAAATGATCATCTAGAAGCTGAGTTACTCTTTATGAAAGAAGTACAAAATGAATGTGATAAGGCTAGGCACGTGAAATTAGAAATGGAATTTAAATGTACTGCTCTTGAAAAAGAACTTGAAGATGCTAATAAGAAACTCAGAACCTGGACTCACTCTGGAACAAAGACACATGAAATAATCACTGATAAAAATTGGAATGAGTGTCTAAATTATAAACCAGAAACAGATCAGAAAAAGAATAAAGGAAAAGTTGTTTTTAGTGAGTCAACAAAACCAAAGATCTACAGACATGTAATAGACAACACCAAATTTGATATTAAACCTGTCAATTTTGTGTATAATAAAGATTCCAATTCAGTTACTGAAAAGGGATCAACTTCTACTAAACAAAATACAAAGAGTGTGTCTAAAATGGTTAAGTTGACAAATTCAAAGAATATAGGTCTTTTGTCTAAGAAACAACTGAGAGACAGAATCTGTGAAGTTATAGATAAAAAGAAAACAACTACTGCTAAGAGAAATAGAAATGGTAAAGTTGGAATAAATAAATAGAATAATTATAAGTATATTCCAAATGCACCAAGGAAATCATGCTTTAACTGTGGTAACTCTAATCATCATGCTATTGATTGCAGGAGGAGTAAAAAGAAGGCTACTGTAGTTCCTAAGTCTGACGTTAGGAATAGATCAGTATTTTATAAACCACAGAATCCATGTTTTCATTGGGGTAGTAAATGGCATTCTATTTATACATGTGAAGAATACCACAATTTGTACTACAATTATTAGGAGCCTTTGCCTAAATTCAATAAAAGTACAATTTCTGGTAAAGTTAAGAATGTCAATGAGAAGCATGCATCTACTAACTCTGATACTAACAAGGCAAATTCTAATGTAATCATTCCTGACAGAACTGCTTTTGTCAAAAAGACTTCTGCTGAAAAAAATGTAAAAGTGCATGCAAACAGAACCCAACAAGTGTGGATTCTTAAAAATTCTAACTGAGTTTTCTATGTTTCTGATTACAGGGTAAAAAGAAAAATGTGTTGGTCATGGATAGTGGAAGCTGGCCCAACAGTGTCTTATGGAGATGGCAACATTGGACAAACTTCGGGATATGGCAAGATAATCATTGGAAATGTCATCATTGATCAAGTAGCTCTGGTGAAAGGACTCAAACACAATCTGCTTAGCGTTAGTCAAATCACAGACAGAGGTTATCATGTCAAATTTAATGATACTCATTTTGAAGTAGTCAATAAAGCATCTGGAAAGATTGTCTTAACTGGTCAAAGACATGGTAACATTTATGAAGCCAATATCTACACCAATACTGATGGTCCATCCACATGTCTCATCAGCAAAGCCACAGTAGATGAAAGTTGGAATTGGCATAAGAATCTTTCTCATCTCAACTTCAACAACATCAATGAATTAGTTAAGAAAGATTTGGTGAGAGGATTACCAAAGGCATTGTATACTCCTGACGGACTCTACGATGCTTGTCAGAAGGCAAAATAGAGAAGGACATCATTCAAGAGTAAAACAAAATCCTCGATTGATGAACCATATCACATGCTTCACCTTGACTAGTTTGGACCAGTCAACATAATGTCCATCGATAAGAAAAGGTATACTTTAGTCATTGTTGATGAATATACTAGATTTACCTGGGTGTATTTTCTGCACAGAAAAGATGAAACTGCTGAGATATTTTTGGACCTTGTGAGACTCATTGAAACTGGTACAAAGCACAAAGTCAAGATTCTAAGAAGTGATAATGGAACTGAATTCAAGAATTCAGTAATGGAAGAGTTCTGCAAATACAAAGGAATAGTTCAACAATTCTCTGCTCCTGGCACACCCCAGCAAAGTGGAGTAGTTGAAAGAAAGAACATGTAAGAACCCTAATTTTTGTAATATTTTTTTTATATAATATCATATGACATTGTGAATTTGGAACCTTTTGAGTCATCTATTTGGTTTAATGGAATTGATTATCTAAGAAATTTATGTTGTTACATTGACTGTGTAAGAGAAAGGGAAGATTGTTGAAGGCATGAGGCCTATTGCTATTAAGAGTTATAAAACTTGAGATTTGAGAGTTATTAGAGTATTAAAATATTTTTAAGAGACTATGACAAGGGGTTATGGATATTCAAGGAATTTACACAATTAAGTACTTAAGGAATTACAAGGAAATCTCTACGTGACAAATATTATTACGAGGAGTTTGATTAAGATACGTTATGAAATGGGGATTAAGTGACAAGCATTGGTGGAGGAATAATAATACAAGGAAGTATATTACATGCAAGTATCATGTAACTAGATGGTTAGAAAAGCAAACTAGAAAAGCAAAAGCAACCAATGTATAGTAACTAGTTGGTGCATTATCCTAGGAGACAAGAGGTTATGGTGGATGGCTAGCCTACCACCTAGAATGGCAACATGTGTCACAATACATATACATATCAATACATATTAAAATAATACAAGTCATAACCCATCACCCAACCAAAATAACTCGCCCCCCCTTTGTTCAAGAACTCTCGGCCCAAGCTTCTTCAAGGGAGGAAGAAGAAATTTTCTTCAATTTCCCCTCACTTACAAATCAAGACAAAATTCCTAGGTCTCCTATACACTATAAAGAAGGTATGCTATGAATTTCAAACCATTTTGTCCATCCAATCTTGAGATATTAATTGTTGAAGGTAGAATGAATAGTAACCAAGTTTGTTCATCTTTTAGATCTTGAAGGATTAAGGATTGTAGGAGCTCATCTAAGTGTTCTTAAAGACTATAAAGCTCATCCAAGGTTCCTAGGCACTCAAGAAGGTATACAATCTTCACCCCTCTTAGCCATGAATTATTTATGATGTATATTGTTAGATCTAAGAATCTTAGTGTAAATCTTGGTTATAAGAGTTATGGGTGATGAAAATCTTGAGGTTATATGTTGTTGATGTGATTTTAAAGCTTGTACTTAGTGTATATAACCCCATGTGTGCTACAGAGATTAATCTTGGTGGTTTAGATGATGGTTGTGGTGTATACATAGAATTCTTGAATGATTAAGAAAGATTGCAAGTTGTGTAAAATTCTGGGAACATGTACTGAATTGTGGGAGGGTTTTGAACCCCTATATCTTGTCACCCGAGAGCCTAATGCATATGGTTAGAAAGGTATTTGAATTTAGTTTCCAGAAATGTAAGGTTCATGACTAGGTGATGTATAGATTTTGAGTTATGCCCCGAGGAGTGAAGAGTGGTTCTGGAATCCGAACTGCACTATATGGTCCACTTGTGAGCCCTCTTTAGACCCCTAAAAATTTATGTAGACTCATGGAAAAATTAGGGGAGCTAGTAATTACAGTGGTCGAGGTTACACAAAAATAATTTGATTAAAATATGCATTTTTCAATTTTATAAAAATGTTAGAGTAAAGTTCGCGCAAGTGAAAAAGTCGTAAGAGGAGTGAGTTGGGTATGATTTTAAGGAGGAATCAATACGCTTCGAATGTGGTAACCAAATTAAGTCGAATAAGTGACGAGCATAATCGAGTGATGGCATGAACCTATAGTGGGGCTAGAGAGTCATAGGACGAAGTCATTAAGTTAGTTTTGTGTCCTCTAAAAACCTTGTAATTAAAAGGTATTGTTAAGGTACTAACGAACGACTATTGGTTATGTATAGATCTTCATTCCACTCCGCATGCTCGACCACCCCAACCTCACCAAGGCAAGTTTACTTTTCAAAACTTATATATAAGGATTTTCACTGTTGTGTTTGTAGCTTTCAATCGTATTATATGCTTATGCTTATTGAGGTTATGATGAAGTTTGAGATATATGCACATATATGTTTGTACCCCCTTGAACTTAGAATGAAAATGTTTTCTTCGGACAACGACTCTAGCAATAGAGGTCGTAGGGGTCCAAATATACTATTGACCGGGGAGCGGTATATTATTGTATCGTGACTACATTGCGAAAACCCGAAGGGTCATTCGGGAAGTATCGTATACTTAAGTATTTATTATTTTTATATTATTATAAATACTCAAAAATATCTATCTAGGATTAAAAGCTTATCTAATTAAATAATTATTTTATTAATTATTTATATTAAATCTTAAAATATCATTTATTAATTATTGTTCATTATTTTAAAGACAAAACTAATCCAAGATACCTTTAGCGTTTTCAAACTCGAACTCTTTCGAACCCAAAACATTTTCGAAAACCCCCGGTCAGGTTTTGCTTCTGGTACGATTTCAAGAATTATCGGTCGACTGATGTCGGACCTCAATTACTCAGTTTTGAATCAAAATAAAGTTTTTAAAAGAAAAAGAAAAAGGAGACTCTGGCAGGTGTGGGAATCGTTGACGAACAATTCCCAGGATGTGTAAGCGGCCGTGAGCCAGGCGGTCCATCAATTATTATTCCGGCCCAGGTGTTGCCGAAAGATGATTACAGATGTAGTTTTCATCGAGGGTGATTACGGATGTAGTTTTCACCCGAGGATAGTTACGGATGTAGTTTCTATCCTTCTACCGGTAGAGAAGACCCTCGGATTATTAGACTTGGACGTGGCGACTGATCATCGTCAATCCCTGTCATGTTTTATGTTTTCTTTAAGTCCCATTCCTCCACTTTGGAAAAATGCTCTGACACTGCTTCTTAGGCCTAAGTGCCAAGTTGCCGATAGTGTTCTATTTTGATGAGAAAGATGTTGACTTCATGCAGTATCTAGAACTACAAGTTTACTTTGAAAACAAGGGCACGTATTGGTGCACCTTTGAAATTTATCAACGATGACAAATGATTTTATAACCGATTGGTATAAACGAGTTTAATAACTGCTAAACACATATAATCTTATATTGCTTACCTTATACATATATTTCTTGCTGAGCTATAGTTGCTCACTCTTGCTTGTTTTCAATTTACAAACACAACAGTTAAGAGAAATGGCAAGACCCAGACAGACTGTCCGAAAGCAGGTGACTAGGCCTGAGGCAGTTTAGATTCCACCGGTAGGTCTTATTAGCCGGGTTGGTTTGCAGCTTTTGTTAGTACGCTTTATTTATCAGTATGACCTATGCAAAGCAGTGTACCGTAACAAACATTCAATCCGCTAACACCGCTTCATATAGAAGTGTTGTTGGTAGCATAAATTCTATTAATTCGGTCTGTAATAACTCTAAACCTTTATTTATGTTCAATCTAGTGTATGACGTTTCTGAGACTCTAACCTGTGTGTGTGTGTGTGCGGTGTGAGCTTTATTGCGGGGTCGATGGCTGTTATATACATTATGTGCAAGAACAAGTGAGCGCCTGGATCTTCGACCCCGGATCTGGGGGCGTCACAGAACAAAACTCTTATTGAAGCTGGTAGAACTATGTTGGAGGAAGCTAAACTACCTACATATTTCTGGGCAGAAGCAGTCAACACAACATGCTATACTCAGAACATTACTTTAATCAACAGGCATGGTGTAACTCCTTATCAAATGATTAAAGAAAAGAAGCCTAGTCTGAAGCATCTACATGTGTTTGGCTGTATGTACTTTATTCTAAAACCTCATCCTGAACAATTAGGAAAATTTGAGACTAAGGCTAATGAGGGCATCTTTATTGGCTATCCAACTACAAGAGCCTTTAAAGTTTACAATCTAAGAACAAAGATAGTCATGGAGTCTATCAATGTATCTTTTGATGAAAAGAAGATAACAGGAATTGCTGAAGACTCACATGATAGTTTGATTTTTGCAAATGAAGCTACCAAGAATCTTGATAAAACCATGTCAGATACCGATACTCCATCAGATCTTGACGATCCTCTCATTCCTGATGAAACACAAATTATTGATGATAATGCAAATGTTGAGGGGGGGCAACAACAAGAAACCATCAATACAAAAACAACTCAAACATCAGGAGGAGAATCATCAGAAATAGATTCAAGTGATAATTCTGACAGTAGATCAGAAAGAGATAGCAGTATCTCAGGGGGAGCTTCTAATAATTCTAGTTCTTTTGAAAATAACACCAATCCAGGGGGAGCATCAAATTCAAGAAATGATTTACCATCAGCAAAGAAATGGACTAAAAGTCATACTCCTGATTTAATTATTGGGAATCCTGATGCAGGTGTTAAAACTAGAAGTGCAACTCAAAATGAATGTCTTTATCATAACTTTCTATCAAAGGAGGAGCCCTAGAAAGTTGAAGATTCACTCAAGGATACTGATTGGGTTACAGCTATGCAAGAAGAACTAAATGAGTTTGAAAGAAATGAAGTCTGGAAACTTGTACCAAGGCCAAAGGGTAGGTTAATTGTGGGTACAAAGTGGGTGTTCAGAAACAAGACAGATTCAGATGGCACAATTATAAGGAATAAAGCAAGACTAGTTGTAAAGGGGTATTCTCAACAGGAAGGAATAGATTATGATGAGACATTTGCTCCTGTTGCAAGGCTAGAAGCTATCAGAATTTTTCTGGCATATGCAGCTCACAAGAAATTCAAGGTTTTCCAGATGGATGTTAAGAGTGCTTTTCTGAATGGAGAATTGGAAGAGGAGGTATATGTTGAACAACCTCCTGGCTTCATTGATCCTAAATATCCAAATAATGTCTATAGACTGGATAAAGTACTTTATGGACTAAAGCAAGCTCCAAGAGCCTGGTATGAAACATTGGCTCAATTCTTACTGGAAAGTGGATTCAAAAGAAGTACAATTTATAAAACCTTGTTTTATTTGAATCATGGTAAGGATTTGCTGTTAGTTCAAATTTATGTTGATGATATCATTTTTGGGTCAACTAACTCCAAATTGTGTGAGAAGTTTTTAAAGCTAATGCATTCTAGATATCAAATGAGCATGATGGGAGAAATGAGCTATTTCTTAGGTCTGCAAGTTAAACAAACTGATGATGGGATTTTTGTCAATCAGTCAAAGTATACAAAGAATTTATTAAAGAAGTTTAACATGCAAGACAGTTCTACTGCTTCAACTCCCATAGCTACAGCTACTAAGCATGATCCTAATCAAGGTATTGAGGTAGATGTAACTAACTACAGAGGTATGATTGGCACAGTTTTGTATCTAGCTGCTAGTAGACCAGATATCATGTATGCAACGTGTCTATGTGCAAGATTTTAGGCAAATCCTAGGGAACCACATCTTATTACAGTTAAAAGTATTTTTAGATACTAGAAAGGCACTCCATCTCTTGGCCTTTGGTATGCTAGAGAATCTGATTTTAGTTTATGTGGATACTCAGATGCTGATTTTACAGGGTGCAAAATAGATAGGAAAAGTACTTCAGGCAGTTGTCAGTTTCTGGGAGGAAGACTAGTTTCTTGGTTTAGTAAAAAGCAAAAGTCTATCTCCACATCAACTGCTGAAGCTGAGTACATTGCTGCTGGAAGCTGTTGTGCTAAGATAATGTGGATGAGAAATCAGTTAATGGACTATGGTTTGTCATATTCAAAAATACCTATTTATTGTGATAACCAAAGTGCTATTTCTATGATAGGAAATCTAGTTCAACATTCTCTTACTAAGCATATCAGTATCAGATATCATTTCATAAGAGAGCAAGTACTGGAAGGGACAATTGAGCTACACTTTGTTCCTACTGATCAACAGCTAGCTGATATATTCACCAAGCCACTTCCTGAAGATATTTTTACAAAATTGGTGAATGGTGAACTATGAGAGTTTCTGAGAACAAGGGGAGTCAAATACTGATGATGATCGTCAAATCCTGATGCATATCGAATCCTGACGAAAAATCAATTTTGATTCTAGTCAAACATCGAATCCTGATGCAATGGTTCGTTTATCAGTATAATATTCAGGATCTAAGTGTTCTTTTTGTTTTGTTTTCCTGATTTCTTTGTGATTATTGTTATTGAACTTCTGAAGAATGTGAATGCTTTAATTAGTTTTTTCAAATTTGCTATTCAGATATTGTACTTTACAGAGCAGTTCATAACATAATAAGTGTAGAAAACAATGAACAAAATTAGAGAAATACGGTTTTTCATTGATAATAAGAAAGAGATTACATGCATACATCAAATCTTTGTTTTCTCTATCTACTAATCTATCAAACAGAAAAAGAAAAGTGAAGTCCAAACCACTCCATTGCTAGCAGCTATCCTAGATTCCATCTTTGCCACATTGTTTGGGTGGAAGTTGATAGGGATAAGGTTATTTTTGCTGACATATTCATTAACAATGGTTGGTGGTTTTGGATGAGGATGCCTTAGAGGAATGCCATTCGAATGTTGCTTGGAGAGCAGCATCGATATCGATCACTTTTGCAGGTCTTTCCTTCTCAATCTCTTCAAGATCGGCATCCATCTGCAGCCACAAAGTTTCAAGTTGCCTTTCCCAGTTAAAGGCTTCAAACTCCTCACGAGTATAACTAAAGATATCTCTTTTCTCTACGAGATGGAGATTCTTTTCTTTGATAAATAGGTTTGACATCTTTTCACTAAGGTGTTTTCTTTGAAAGGGTTTTTAGATTTTTCTCAGGAGAGTATGAAGGGTTCAAGGTTAAAGAGATGGTGGACAAGTCTCAGCGTGTTAAATAGAGGTGGAAGACTAACGAGGATATGAAACACTTCGTATTCTGCTTTTTACCGGTACAAGTTTTTGTTATTGTTATATTTGATTTCTTAAATTAAATATTTTATTGCCATTATCACAATTGTATTTCTTGAATAAAGGTACAAGCGTGTGTGTTTCACTCAACGATATATATAGATACACATTGTAAATCGTGTCGCGTGCGGTTATCATCACTCTCTCACGTAAATCAGTCCACTACTTATGTTTGCACAAATCAGAGACTAACATCTATTTTTGAGAAATAATTTGTTTTGTTTAAAATCAATTTAGTTTTCTAAATTGATTCATTATTCTCAAACGATTAGTATTACATCTTCTTTTTCTCTCAGTGCGAACATAAACCCTAATTTTCAAAATCTCAAATTCCCACACATTCTCAACTATAATGGATTCTTCATCATTCATAAACAGTAAGGTTCTTATTAATGGCGTCACTTTTGCTCCTAACAACTATGTTGCTGTTCTTGAGCATCAGGAACTGTCGAATGATTTTCATATCATTTAGGATTTCTTGGCCACAAGTCCAATCAATTATTCTTTAACACAACCTTCCAAAGTTTCTTTCAAGTGTGTTATGCAGGTTTGGACCACTGCTGTCTTTGGCCAATGTGCACTTTCAGGAAAGCTTAATCTGACCTTTGAATACAATGGTGTTACATATGATGTGACTCCAGAAGTTGTCGTTAAAGCTCTACAATTACCATCTCTCAATGGTAAATCCCCAGCAAGTATTTCTGATGCTACTCTATTGGAATTTGCTACAAGTCTGGGATACAATGGTCAACCAAAGAAGTTTGGAGATTTGTACTGAACAAAGCTCAGGAAAGAATGGAACTTCTTCTTTGATTCAATCAGTAGATGCTTCCTGAACAAAGTTTCAAACTTTGATGCACTACCTTCTCCTTCTTTTCACGTTGGGTATTCTCTAATCCATGAAACTTTTTTTGATTATGGATCTTTCATTCTGAAAGCGTTAAGTGTTAGAAAAGCAGATAAATGTGGTTATGTCTATTTTAGTAGATTCTTTCAATTAATATTCTCTCACTTATGTCCCAATGTTGAATTTGAAGATGACACAGTTTTGCCTATTTTTAAAATTTCTAAAAATAATGTTAAAGACCGGAATAAATGTGATAAGGTAAATGGCTTTGAAGGCAATGCTTTCATTTCTAATGAGGTCAGGCTTCTTTTAACAAAGAGAATGCATACTCATTATGGATCAATTACTGATGGTCTTGGACCTATTTCTGGTGCTATGAGACAGGATTCCACACATCTTGTTTCTGACCATAGCACACAACCCAAACATTCATCCAAACAGTTAACCACCTCTGGTGTCTTACAAAAGGCATCAGTTGAAAAATCAAAGAAATCAGCTAGATCTGGTGTGTCTGGAAGGCAATCAGGATCAAAGGATTTCTCCACTCCAACTCTCACTAAAATGAAGTCACAAGGGGGTGAACAAGGGGTCCTGGTTTTGGAGAAACCTGTTATTAAGGTTGCTGAGTCTTTGATTGAATCTGGAGTGTATAAAGAAACAGGGGAGAAGAGAAAATTTCGTCAACAATGAGTTCTGATTCTGATTCTGGTGATGATCAAGTATCTTTATCAGTGATGTTGAAGAAAAAGGAAGTTGCTACTATTGTTACTAAAGAAATGGCTATTTCTGAAAAGACAAAGAAAAGAAGAAATATAATCAACAAGAGCAAATTTTTCATTCCTATGGAGATACAGAATCTTACTGGTGATATAGAGAATATTCCTGATGTCTCTACCAATCCTGATGGATCATCAGTTCATGCTACAACTACCACTCCTAACATTTCTACTCATGATACTTCACCTGTGAAGACTATTGAGATTTCTGATTCTCCAGTGCTTCCTTCTCCAAAACGAAGAATAACTGGGATGTCAGTGGAGCAAGTGAATGCTATTACTGCTTAGCTTAGTTTAGAACCAACACCACTTCAAAAGAAACATGCTGAAGCAAGGGTTTTTCATAGACAGAAGAAACAGAGGATCACTTCACCTCTGAAAGGATCCAGCCCACAAGAACCTGAACTTCAAAGGAGTTCAACAGCTACTGCAGATCCAGTCACACAAGAACCACCCACTCAAAGTGTGGGTGCAGACATTTCTGAAGCAATAGTCCCACAAGAAGCACTTTCTCAAAGGGAAGGTGAAGATAAGAACATTCCTGCCCCACAAGAACCATCTTCTCAAAGTGAAGATGCAGGCAAGCTCACATCAGCACAGGAGTTTCCTAACACTGCTCAAGGGATTCCTGAAATTGAATTTGACTTAGCTCAAAGTCTGGCAGATAAAGTTGCTTAATATTTGCACATTGCTGAATGTGATGAGGTACTTAAAGACACTGCATTTGAGGGAAGCACACAAGATCCTTTAACTCAAAGTGTTAAAGCAGCTTCACAACCTCAGACTACACAAGAACCATTGGTAGCACATACTAATGCAAGTCATTCTCCAGTTGCAGATGTCAATCCTGATGAAAGTATTTCTGATCCAAATATTCCACTGCTCATTGAACCAATTTCTTCAAGACCAATGGAATCTATTTCAACTTCATCAGGTAACACATCTATCTCTACTTCTTTTACTACTGATAGTATGATTATTGATAGACCTGTTACAAGGGATACCTCTATTTGTATGACTTCAGTCCACTCCTCCCAACCCTCTCTTATTTCTTTGAATTTGTTGAGCCAGAACTTTTCTTATGAGAATGAGAGTGAACAATTAGAGAAAAAGAAGATTGATGTGAGGCAGTCTCCTGAACTGGCAAAAGGAGAGGTAGAACAGAGTGAGAAGTTTCAAACTTCTAGTGAGGTAGTAGTTACTATTGAAAGTAACTTAGGCAAAATAGTGAGAAGTGATGAGATCACTTTAAAAGAACAAAGAGATTTCGGAACTATTTCTGTTCTAAATGCAGGTTCTCAGAATATTTCAGCTTCTTCTTCTGCTAATTTGAAATTAAAGGGTATTCTGAATCTTGATGATAATCAAAATGATGATGTTCCTAATGCTAATGATAGTGATAGCTCAAATGATGATGATGATGAGGATGATCCTGAGACAGCACAGATCAAAGAGGCCATTCATGCTAGTCTTGTTGCCGCTCATGGATCTTCCAGCAAATTTATGAAATCTGTTAGTAAAACTACAGAGGGTTCAGTTGAACATAAAAAAGGCTTGATACATCCTGAGATTATTCATGATACTGGAACTGGAGAGAATGCTAAACGTGTTAGCAGTTATGAATGGGACAGCAGCTGGGCTAGTCCTAGAGAAACTATCTCTTTTGAAAATGTACAAGGTCATGCTTACTCTGTTGCTAGAACTTTGACTGATAATGCCCTTCTACGAAATGTAGTGAAGATGTCTACCATTCTTTCTAAATGTCTTCAAACTGAAATTGCTTTTGTTAAGGATTTTCATGTGCATACTCGAGCTGAGTTACTGGCCAAACATGAATTATCTGCTACTGGTTCTCAGGTTCAGATTCTGACCAAAGAGGTTGAGAAAACTAATAAGAGACTTGATTCTCTTGAAAGTAAAGTTGATAACATTGAAGCCTCTCTCCAACTTAGTCTATCTTTATTGATTGATCCTGATGTCAAAAAGGGGGAGAAAGTAGTCAAAACAAAATGCACACCTAATCCAGTTGTAAAAAAGGATGATGATACTTCTGGAAATGATGGTGGTGCTCAGACACATGGAGCAGGAGCAGGAACCTCTGATGCTGCATTGGTAATGAGGAGAAGTCAGTCTAAAACTCAAACCAAGCAGTTAAATCATGTTTCTAAAACTGGACAGAGAACAGTAAGGACAATGGTGCAATCTCAAGTTTTGACAGAAGAACAATTTCTACCTGGTCAAAATCAAACCCTTCTAACAATTCCCGAAGAAGATGAAGATTTGTTTATTACTGAGATACAAGATGCTCCACATCTCTTCAATAAATTACTTCTAAGGCAGGTGAGAGTGAGATTTTGTATCACAATGATATTAAAGTTCAACTATATCATGCTAGGAAGGCACTTGCCTTGACTTCTGAAGAGATTCCTGACATGAGCACTGAAAGGATCTTAGAAGAACAAAAGAGGATTCTTGAGGAAATTTCCAAACAGAAAGAAACTCCTGCTGCAGGTAGAGGAAGAGGCAGAGGAGGTAAAGGTAGAGGAAGAAAGCCTGTTCAGACAAGTTCAAGATAGACAAGGTCTGGTAGAATAACAATAGAGGAGATAACTGAAGATCCTCAGAAAGCTAAAAAGAAGAAAATTCCATTAGACAACATATTCAATGTACCTAAAGAAATTGAAGAGGAAAATCAATTGACAGCAAGGAAGAGTAAAGTTGTTGTGAAGGTGCAGAATGTTGCTGTTGAAATAGGTCAAACTGCTATTCCTGACAAAGTTCAAGTTGCTGTTTCTGATCCTGATGAAGCTGAAACCTTGAAAGAACTTAAATTCATCATTATTACTGTTGTGGTTGAATTTCATAATCTAGAAGTTGATGAAGAGACTTTAAGGATTGATCAAGAAAGATTCAGAAGATTTGAAAAAGAAAAATAGATCAGAGAAAAAGCAAGAGATACTGAAACTATAGCAACTGAGAACTATGAAGAGGTTATAAAAGGGTCTAGCAGGATGCTGTGGTATGATCGAAATAGACCTGGTCCAGAACATCAACATAATTATAAATTAGACAAGAAGAATAAAGGTAAGAAATGGAAGAAGATCAATGATTAGAGTTACAAAGGTCCAGCTATTTCTAAACCTGGTAGACTAACAACTGAAATTCCATTGATTGCTGAAGCTAAAACTTGTAAGTCTGATAAATCTCCACCTCTGTGGACAAGAATACAATCTGCTTTGAAGGGACTGGAACCTAACACAAAAGGAGGTATTGGGTCTCATGAAGCAGAGGTTGTTTTTACAACACAAACTGATCAACATCCTCTAGTTGACAAGATTGATGATGAGTTAACTGTTGATGATCTATGGAAGCTAGAAGATATTGTAATTATTGCTGATTGTCATGATAGTGCCAAGAAAGTGGAAAGATGGTTGTACTTCATGAAAGATAAAATTATCAAAAAGCTAGCTATCCATGAGGTGTTATGCAAATCTACAAAGGAACTGAAATATGTCCTTTATCTGCTCAAGAGTAAAAGAATCAAAGTGAAAGAGATTGAAGTCTACAAGAATTGGTCTAGTATGATTCTTAGAACCATCAAACAGAGGTATTTAGATGGAGAATCAAGGAATGATGGCAACTACACTCCCATGTACTTAAATACAAAGGGACAAGACGTTGAAATGCAAAGGGGAACTGCTTTTAAAGAAGTAATCCTTGGTGTGGAACAATTGTCTCTTAATCCTGATGGGGAGGAATTTGCATACATACAGTTAGGTGATTTAGAATTACCTAGAAACGTAATTCAGAACATCAGGGCTGCCCATTGGATTAATGAGGAAGTTGAAGAGCTCAAGGGTCTGAAAAAGAAACTGATTCAAATTCTTGAAAGCAAAGAGGAAGAGTTACCATCAAACTTCTTGAAGATGAATCTTTTCTATCAAAGAATTTCTGAAACTAAACCTGATGATTTTTAGAACATTTTGTTTTGAGTTTCTATCGAAGAATTTGTGCTTTATTTCAAAAAGTATAAATTGGGGGAGATTTTTAGATATTGATTCTAGTGATGTCAAGATCTGGACTACTACTGATCAGGTACTGATGCTGACGTCATCAGTAATGCGATGTCAGTATTATGTTGCTATCAGGATTGGAAGCTGATCAGGATTACGTAAAGATTTACATCAGTCCAGAGATCAAGGAAGATTGATTTATCGACTCCTATTTTATAAGATCGTAGCTATCAGTTAGGATATGCATTGTAAGCAGTTGTTTATTGATTTGACATATCTTGCAATTGATAGGGCAGCTGTGTGATGTATATAAACACAGTTTAGGTTATACATTTGAGTAATCGCTTACACGAGTTATTCTGTAATCTAGCAGCTCTCAAGAACACCAGAATTTCTTTAGAGAGTTTGTAACAGTTTTATATCAGAGTTAATAAAGCTGTTATTTATTCATACTTGTGTTATCATTTCTGTTTAAGTCGAAAATCTTATACAATTGTATTCAACCCCCTTCTACAATTGTTAATTACTGGGTAACACCGGGAAATTACCGAGCCAAATTAATTTTTTTTCCCGAAATTTTGCCAATAACATTAAAAAGGATGGGTCTTGAGAAATATTTTTTAAAAAATCGAAACGCAAAATCCTTACGAAACACCGTTTAGGTGTTATGGTCAACGAACTAGTTGACCGGGAAATTACCGAACCAAATTAATTTTTTTTTCAAAATTTTGCAAATAACATTAAAAAGAATGGGTCTTGACATCTGTAGGGTTGTATTGTCGAGAAATATTTTTTTAAAAAATCGAAACGCGAAATCCTGAAGAAACACTATTCAGGGGTTATGGTCAATGAACTAGTTGACCAGGAAATTACCAAACCAAATTAATTTTTTTTTTCCCAAAATTTTGCCAATAACATTAAAAAGGATGGATCTTGACATTTTTTAATAAATCGAAATGCGAATCAGTGATAATATTGTTTCCAACATTTATTCGAATTAAGTTCGAATAAAATTCAATTCGAATGAAATATTTAACTTCCCTCTAGAACCTTATTTTGTCCGTCTGAATATTTCATTTCCCTCCACTGTCTATTTTTGGTTCCCCCCCTTTTTTTTTCACTTCCCCCTTAAATTTGAGGTTTCAGTATTTCACTTCCCTCTCGTCTCCACCAAATCAAAACACACAGACACCTTCCATTCATATATATCGAGTATGGAGTTCTCTCCTCCCACTTGGTTAGGGTTTTTTCATTGTCCCCTTCTTCCCAATTTCCTATTGAAGACCTCTCCACCTTCAATTTCAAGATCTCTCCCTCTCTCTCTCTCTCTCTCTCTCTCTCTTTCTCTCTCTCTCTCTCTCTCTCTCTCTCTCTCTCTCTCTCGCTCTCTCTCTCTTTCTCTCTCTCTCTCTCTCTCTCTCTCTCTCTCTCTCTCTCTCTCTCTCTCTCTCTCTCTCTCTCTCTCCCTCTCTGTATGTGTGTGTGATTCGGATTTTTTTGATTCATTCAATTTTGTTTGTCTGATTAAGGGCGTCGATGAATTTCAATTTGGGGATGGATATGATGTATTTTCAATTTTATATGTATATGCTCTGTTTTCTTTGCTACGATAAACAAAATTAACTGAGATATCTATCTAAACTTAGTTTATGCCTCTGTATTGCACATTGTATTTCTGCCTCTATTTTGCATATTGTATTTATGCCTCTGTTTTGCAATTGGTTTATG
Organism: Saposhnikovia divaricata; assembly: GCA_036435485.1. NCBI lineage: Eukaryota > Viridiplantae > Streptophyta > Magnoliopsida > Apiales > Apiaceae > Saposhnikovia > Saposhnikovia divaricata. The sequence goes on from CM071595.1 coordinate 38,563,344, forward strand.
CTATGAAACTTGGTTTGATTAAAAATTGGTTTGTGCTTCTGTTTCGGTAGCTATTTTGTAAAGGTTTGTACAAAAGTGCTCATTTGGTTTGTCCTCTTGTTGTCAACGGAATGGAAATCCTCGAAGATTACTTTAGCCGTGGTAAAATCATCATCTATTTGACTTTCGACTTCACATCAGGTATAATAGATGATGGTTTTACCATAGCAAAAATAATCCTTCGATTGGAACAAAGGATTACTTGCTACGCGGAACCTCTGGTGCTTACAACAGAAGAAAAGAAGACATGAGTTAGAGGTTTTATCTAAATGCATTCCTAACTACCTTGTCCATCTGTTATGAAGTTGTAAAATGTATTCTTGTGAACGGTTTGTAACGTTTCCCCATCTTATAGGCCCTTGTCAAAGACTGCGAGATTCAATGTCTTGAAAGTAATCCCAGCAGAGATTCAATGTGAGGATGTTTAATTAAAGTTTAATGTCATTTGTGTTAATGTTTGATGTTGTGTCAGATTTTGTTTGGTATAGGCTTGGTTATATAGTAGTCATTTTGTCTTTGCTCATTGATGTAAGAATTGTGTAAATAATGGTGTATAGGCTGGGGTCAGTGGAAGTGTTGTAATTGAAAAGGTAACTTCAATTTCTACATGTCTGAGTAGTGTAATGTGCCTAATGTATTGGTTATTCTAGTTTTATATTAAATGATTTCCACTATTTAATTCAGGTGCTCAATAATGATGATCAAAAGTATGGTTACAATGTTGCAATTGAAAGTATGAGGAGTTGATGGCTGCTGGTATAATTTATTACTGGTTCATTGTTCATTTTCTAGCTCAACTGTCAAGATTCTAATACTCATAACTTTTTTTCTTGTGTTTCATTGATATGAAAGATGCATGTCTCAGTGAGGAGGATCTTCGATCCAAATTTATAGTACTAAATCCGACCATTTTCGGTTGAATTATAAATTCGACAAAAAATTCCAAAATTTTGAAAATTTCAAATTTTGGTGAAAAATTCAAAAGTTTAAAATTTGGCGCCCGAAGTGTACTAAATTCAACCAAATTTGGTCGAATTTAGTACCCTAAATTTGATCGAATATAGTCAAATTTATATGCTAAATTCGACCAAATTCAGTCGAATTTAATTTGCACCAATATTTTAAAAAAACCAGCAGAATCTGCTGCTCAAAAATCTGCTAATTAGCATTACAACATAATTTACATTTTGGTTCTCTTGCATACTGCATATATACCAAGAACACGACCACCGGAAACAAAATCCGGTTACCTCGAGAGTTTTTCGGCGAAATAAAAAGTGCCAAAAAAATTATGAAATTAATATCTAAGCATAAATGAAAGGCAGAGTGTATAAACTTGTAACACTATATCTAATGTAACTCAAACTAAAGGAAAAGATACTTAACCAGAAGACAATCAAGAACAGGAAGTCACAAGAAATCAACACTAAATGAAGACAAGGTAATTGATACAATTAAACATGCTAACTATGATCAAGCCAAGAAGAAATCATTGAGAGAAGTTCAAGTCAAAGTTGTTCATGCCTCAGTGATTTGATAAATCAAGGATCAAGATCATAACTATCAGTATCAACAAGACCAATTGATTTCAAGTGAAGAAGAAGGAAAGCAAATATTGGAAAGCCAAGTTATTCAGTGAATATGGTAATTTATTCAAGAAGCAGAAACACTATCAAGACTAGTCACTTATGAACCAGACCAGTGCATCAAGTGTCAGGACATTGATAGCAAGTTTATGTCAGTAATAAAGAACCATGTTCAAGAGCTTGTTGAAGAATAAAGAAGACATGAAGATATCACAAGTTCAAGATGTGCATTGAAGTTTCAAGTTGAAGACCAGAATATTTTCTAAGTACTAAATGTTCTGGATGGCTAAGTAGAAATTCTCAAGTAGAAGTTCTACTTAGGAATTTCGAGATAGCCAAGTAGAAGTTCCACTTAGGAATTTCGAGATAGCCAAGTAGAAATTCTCAAGTAGAAGTTCTACTCAGGTGCAGCTTCAACATGACACATGGCATCTTCTGATTGGCAGATTTCCAAGCTTTCAAGATAAGGCAAGAATTATGTGGACATCATTGGGCCACGTACATCTTAGTCTTTGAAGACTACAGGACATAGATTACATGTAGTATAAATAGAAGTACTTGTGTAATGTTTTAGTTAGAGAGCAATTCCAGAGAAAAACACAAGAGAAAAAGAGAGAGTGCATTCACAGAGCTTAGTATCATTCACTTCTCTCTCAACTTCTGTTATACTTTGTAATGAATGTTGTAGCAACCCTTTCAAGTTATATATAAAGAAATATATTCCTTGAATCTGTGTGTTCATTTATTGCATCGTTTTTATTGCTTCTCATATTCGAAAAGTTGTATTCACCCCCCCTCTACAACACATTTGGACCTAACAATTGGTATCAAAGCTATATGTTTAACATACAAAACATAGATCCTTGTGTTGAGTAGAAGAATCGTGAGTTTTCATTTTTCAGATCTACTTTTCATTTTCTCGAAAAGTGTGTTTTAATTCGTTGGTAGTGAAAACTCATCTGAAAAATTATTTAAATACTCCAGGTGTGATTATTTAGCTTGGGTGTATTTTAATTAATTTTTGTGAATTTATCTGGGTTAGTTCATATTTGGTGTTCTTGAGTGTTCATCATCTGTTCTTATCAAAGAATACAACCCAACAACTTTTTGATCTCCTTTTCAATAGTAAAAGAATAAAAAGGTGGCTTTTGGACTTTTTGATTTACTTTATTCGGCCGAAAGTAAAAGACATACTCAGTACCTAGCAAGTGGGTTAGGTGGGTTTGGTGAGTAAAGCATTCAAAGTCAAAAGGTGTTAAAGAGATAATATTGTTTATTCAATATTTAAAGTAATCTGCAGAAAAATTATTCTAAGGCAAAAATTTCTACATAGAATTTCTACTTGAGAATTTCTACATAGAATTTCGACTTGGACAATTTCTACTTGGTGATTTCGACTTGAGCAAAATTTCTACTTAGAGAAATTTCGACTTAGGCAAAAGTTCTACATAAATATTCTACATAGCCTAGTCTTGGGTACTTAGAAACTTTTAGTGACCAGAATTGAGATGGCTCCTAAAAATGCATTCAAGATCCCAATGTTCAACAAAGATCACTATGAAGAATGGGTTTTCAGAATGAGACTATATCTAGAGACTGTTAATCCTGAATATCTGGAAGTCCTTGACAAGGGTAAATTTGTCCCAATGGTAGTTATTCCTTCACATACGGAAGGAGGAGTGGTTATACCACCTCGGTCTGAGCCTAAAAAGGTCTCGGAGTTTTCGGATGCTGACAAGGAACAAATAGCATGTGATACTGCCGTTCGACAAACCTTGATGGAATCTCTTGATCATGAAATGTTCAACATAGTCAAAGGTCTGACTACAGCGAAGAAGATTTGGGACAAGATAGAAGTTGTCATGGAAGGATCTGCAGAGGTCAGAAGCAACAAAACACTCATACTCAAGATGGAGTATGACACCTTTAGAATACGGAAAGGAGAAGGCATTACAGAAGTCTATCTACGATTCAGTCAGTTGGTATTGGATTTGAATCTGAGAGGTGTGACTCTCCCCATGGTTGAAACAAATACGAGATATCTGAGGAACCAGCCAAAAAGCATTGAGCATAGGGTCTACACAATCAGAGAAACCAGAGATTTGCATACAACTTCTCTGGAAGAATATTATGGAATATTAAAGACCTATGAGCTGGAAACTCTTCAAGATCAAGCATGGGACAATGATTCAAAGGGAAAAGAAAGTGCATCAGGATTAGTTGCTGATGAGGAAGAGTCTAAGAAGGCAATGGTTGCAGCAAAGCCTAAATCATCACTTGCACCACATCAAGTTGATAATGATGACGAGTGCGCATCTGACAGTGATGATGACTACTACACCCAAGAAGAGCTGGACAACATGGACGATAGTGTCGTGGCATACATGGCAAGGAAGTTCAGCAACATGAGATTTAGAAAGAGCAACCGACCACAGAGAAAATCTTCATCTTATTATCGGGCTGCTAAGGGTGGTGGTAGTTCGTCAGGCTACAAAGGAAAAGGCAAGAATACCAGCTACAAATCTCCTTTGGATTTCAAAATGAAGTTCAAATGCTATAATTGTGGTGAAGCTGGACACTTTGCCTCAGACTGCAAAAAGCCTAAACAGACTTATCCAAAAGAAACATTTGAAGCTCTCAAAAGCAACTATGAAGCACTGTTGAAGGAAAGACATGGAAAACGAGCTTTATTGGTGACAGAAGGAAGAGCTTGGGATGATTCAGATGAGGAAGATGTTACTCATGTAGCAAACTTTGCCCTCATGGCTGAGACATCAGAGGAACCAGAGGTACCAGTTCTGACTCTTAAAGTAGAAATGTCTATTGATGATTATAAAGAACAGAACGGGGCTCTTAGTGAAGAGATCTATATGTTGTGCAAAAGCCTAGACTCTTCTCAAAAGGAACAGAAAACACTTGTTGCCAAATGCAGAATGCTTGAGGCAAAAGTGGAAGAGCTAGAGGCTGCTTGCACTGTAGATACTTCTCTAAGAGACTTTATTAAATCTCTGGAACACAAGCTCGTCCTTAAGGAAGAAGTAGAAGCATGTCTTAGGAACAATCTAGCTGAGTTAGAAACTAAATGCGAAGCATACAAACTAGCTGCTAGTAAAGTGTATGTAGATAATGACACATTTAAGAAAATAACTGGAGTAGGTATAGGACTTGATTATTCTGACCTTCCTAAGAAAGAAGGAAAGAGACCTATTGACCCTAGTTCCAGTGACCTTAAAAAGGAAACACCTAGTATTCTTAAATCGGCTGTCAAACCTATCTACAAACATCTTGTTCCTAGAATAGAAGAAGAAGAGACTGAATTGATAGCTAGATATGAGATTGAGATGGAAGATCGCCAGAAAGAACAACCTGTAACTCCTATTAAACAAGTGAAAATCAATTTCCCTAGAGATGAATCTAGACTGGGATTAGGAGCTAAGGCTGTTAAACAACAAGGAAAGAAAGAAAAAAACATAAAAGAGGTTAAGGCTGAACGAATAAAGAAAGCATGTTATCATTGTAAATCTACTGAACATCTTTCTTATGCATGCAAAGCTAACATGAATGTTCCTGCTGCACATGCCATGCCTACCACACATACAATGAATAATCTGCATCAGAATCATGCACAGTGTGGTCAACCTAACTGTATGCCATGCACTTTTAATATCATGCAAACTTTTGTGCATTTAATGAATGCATCTAGCCAGTCATGCTCAAATACTGTTGCTAGTTCAAATATCAAGAAAAAGTATGGTAGAGCCAAGACCGTCAGTCCTCCTAAAGTTAGGAGTGACAAACCTTCTCCTAAGACTGACAAATCTGTCAAGTCTGAGAAAGGAAAGGAGATAGTCGAAAGCTCTAGTAATATGAAGAAAAGTGCATCTCCTGTTGTTAAATCTGTTGATTCTCGATCTTATCGAAAAGCCGGGCCCAATCAAAGTTGGGTTCCGAAGAATGTCTAACCAATCTGTCATTGCAGGGCATTAAGCAGAATAGAAATAAAGTTATATGGGTGCTAGACAGTGGAGCATCGAGGCATATGACTGGAAACAAGTCCCTGCTTACAGAGTTGGTTATGAAGGCTGGCCCTTATGTTACCTTTGGAGATGACAGCATAGGTGTGACTAAGGGATATGGCAAACTGAAAACTGGCAATGTCATCATTGAAGATCTTTCCTATGTTGAGGGACTAAAGCACAATCTGTTGAGTATAAGTCAATTCTGTGACAAAGGTTACGAAATTGTCTTCAACAAGAAAGGTGTCTCAATCACTCACATCAAGGAAGGCTCACTAGCTTTAAGAGGAGTTCGAAAGGCAGATCTTTTTGTTGCAGATATGGATTCAGCAAATCAGGATGAGGTCACCTGTTTCTACAGCAAAGCCTCGGATGATGAAAGCTGGTTATGGCACAAAAAGCTATCTCACTTAAACTTCAAAACGATGAATGCTCTCGCGAGGCGAGAATTGGTGAGAGATCTACCTCAAATGGAGTTCGCTCCGAAAGGACTCTGTGAAGCTTGTGAAATGGGAAAGTCGAAGCGAGCATCGCATAAAAGCAAAGAAATTTCTAGTATTACTGAGCCTCTACAACTTCTTCATATGGATTTGTTTGGCCCAGTGAATGTCCTATCTTTGTCTAGGAAAAGATATGCTTTGGTAATCGTGGATGACTTCTCCAAGTATACATGGGTATTGTTCGCAATGACGAAAGACGAAGTAACTTTCTTAATCATTGATCACATCACTCAAATTGAGAATGTTTCAACACTTACTGTGAAGACGATTAGATCAGACAATGGCACTGAATTCAAAAACGCAGTGCTAAATGACTTCTGTGTATCTAAGGGAATACGTCGTCAGTATTCAGCCCCGAGAACTCCACAGCAAAATGGAGTAGTTGAAAGGAAGAATAGAACTTTGGTTGAAGCAGCAAGAACTTTGTTGTATGATTCAAAACTTCCTTTGTATTTCTGGGCCGAAGCAGTGAGTACCGCTTGTTACACTCAAAATAGAACCTTGATCATAAAAGATAAAGAAAAGACACCATGTGAGCTAATGAACAACAGAAGACCAACAATCAAATACTTTCATGTCTTTGGAGCAAAATGCTATGTGCTTATAGATGATGAAAATCTAGGCAAGTTTGCAGCAAAAGCTCGTGAAGGAATCTTTGTTGGTTACTCTACAGACGTGGTGGCAGCTTATAGAGTGTTCTTGGTGAATGATCGAAAAGTGACTGAAAGCTACAACGTCAGATTCGACGATACCAAACTCTCATCAATTTCAAGAGATTCTAGTGAACCTGAGTCCCTAAAATTTCAGAATCTGGACTTAGAAGATCTTGAAGATGAACCTGAGTTGGTTGTTCCATTAAATGTTCCAAGCGTACATGAAGAACCTGAGTCTAGTGAACAAGCTAATTCTACAAGATCAGGAGAGACTTCTTCAGTACCAACCGGCAACAACTCAGGGGGAGTAAATAGCAGCTCAAGGACTATTGTTCAAGGCTCGAGTCGAGTTGACTCTAGTTCTGTAGGAGCTGGCACTAACTCAGGGGGAGTTAGTGAAAATAATCTAAGTAGTCAGCACCCCAACTCAGAAAGTCAAGCTGAATCATCAAGACAATTTCCAGGTGAACGAGTATGGAATAGAGACCATCCGTTTGAGTTAATTATTGGTGATCCAGATGCTGGTGTGACTACTAGAAGAACTGCAAGAGCTGACATGGCTAATATCTCCTTATATTCTGGGTTCTTATCCAAGCTTGAACCTAAAGAAATAGAAGAAGCTCTTGGCGATGCTGATTGGGTGATTGCAATGCAAGAGGAACTCAATCAGTTTGAAAGGCAGAAAGTTTGGAAACTGGTACCCCGACCAAAGAACAAATCCGTAATTGGAGCTAGGTGGGTATTCAGAAATAAACTGGATGAAAACGGACTTGTAACACGAAACAAGGCTCATTTGGTTGCAAAAGGTTATTCTCAGCGAGAAGGAATTGATTATGATGAAACCTATGCACCAGTTGCAAGACTTGAGGCAGTCAGGATGTTCTTGGCATTTGCAGCACATAAGAACTTCAAAGTTTTCCAGATGGACGTGAAAAGTGCCTTCCTGAACGGAGAGTTAGAAGAAGAAGTGTATCTGGAACAGCCGCCTGGCTTCGTTGATCCAGAACATGCAGATTTTGTGTATCTACTCTTCAAATCTGTCTATGGCCTCAGACAATCACCAAGGCGATGGTATGAAACCCTATCTCTATTCTTAATTGAAAATGGTTTTGTTAGGGGAGTAATTGATAAAACACTGTTCTATAAAGTTGTGAGAAATGACTTAATACTTGTTCAAGTATATGTGGACGATATTATTTTTGGGTCATCAAATGAGCGCTTGTGCGAGAAATTTGCCAAGCTAATGCAGGAAAAATATGAGATGAGCATGATGGGAGAGCTGTCCTTCTTCCTTGGATTACAGATCAGTCAGAGAAAAGATGGTATCTTTATCTGTCAATCCAAGTACGTAAGAGATTTACTCAAGAAGTATAATCTAGAAGATGCATCAGCAGCTAAGACTCCCATGGCAACAGCCACGAAGCTTGATGAAGACAAATCAGGTAAATCAGTTGACATCACAAGCTATCGAGGTATGATTGGCTCACTCCTCTATTTAACTGCAAGTAGACCAGATATAATGTTCGCAACTTGTTTATGTGCAAGGTTCCAAGCGGATCCTAGAGAATCACATCTCGTAGCCGTCAAAAGAATTTTTAGGTATCTCAAGGGCACACCAAATCTAGGGATTTGGTACCCAAGAGATACAGGTTTTAATCTTATTGGCTATTCGGATTCAGACTATGCAGGTTGCAGGATTGATAGGAAAAGCACATCTGGTGCTTGCCAATTTCTTGGCAGAAGATTGGTGTCCTGGCAAAGTAAAAAGCAACATACAGTATCTACTTCTACTGCTGAAGCTGAGTACATTGCTGCTGGAAGCTGTGTAGCTCAAATACTGTGGATGAGGAACCAATTGAAGGATTATGGCATGGAGCATAAGAAAATTCCAATCATGTGTGACAACACAAGTGCCATTGCCATAACCAACAATCCTGTAGATCACTCAAGAACCAAGCATATTGACATCAGGTATCATTTCATAAGAGAACATGTCGAGGAGGGGACTGTGGAGCTACATTTTGTGCCCACAATGCAACAAATTGCAGATATATTCACCAAACCTCTTGATGAAGTAACATTCAATAGGTTGGTTGGTGAATTGGGAATGCTTAACACAAGTTAGTAAAGCCTTCTATCTGTAAAATCCATGTTTATGTTTGTATGTGCAATCTAATCAATCATTATGTGCTTAGACTTTAAAATGCCTAATTAATGATTGTTATAGGTTGCATATAGTGTGATTTTGCATGAATTCTTTGTGTTTTAAGTGTCTTTTATAGCACAAATCTGTGAATTTATGCTTGTTAGATTGCATGATCATAGGGGGAGTTAAATTCATAATAGTCTAAATATTGCATGATTTTTAGATGAATTTACCTGTGTTTTTCATGTAATTAGAGGCCTTAGAATTATCAAGGAATGTTTTAATTATGTCATATATTAAAATCCTTGAATTGATATTTATATTAATTTGGCAAAATTAATTGTTGAGTTTTTCAAAGAAAAATTGTCAAATTATTCTTAGTATCTTCAAAATTTCGAGTTAGTCTCTATCTCGAAACTCATGTAGAAATTCGACTTGAATTTCGACTTGAGCTTCTAGGGTGAAGTTTTGAAAATTCTAAGTCTGGGAAGAATTTCGAGTTAGTACCTATCTCGAAATTCATCTCGAAATTCGACTTAGAGTTCGAGTTCGAGTTACCAGTGTGCCTAGTTCTATCTTCAAAATATTCGAGATAAAGTCTATCTCGAATTTTATCTCTAAGGTTGAGATGAGGTTTCCATTAAGGGAATATTTTGAAGAGAACTGAGAACTAACTTCGAGTTAGTCTATCTCGAAATTTATCTCGAAGTTCGACTTGATGTTCGAGATAGAGTTCTTAGTCTATCTCGAAACTCAACTCGAATTTCGACTTGGTGTTCGAGATAGAGTTCTCAGTTAAGCTAAAGGGAATTTTTCGAGTTACACTCCTAACTCGAAACATATCTTGAATTACCCTGGACTTTTTGATTCAAGGAAGTATTTTGGAAAGAATTTGAGATTAACTTCGAGTTAGTCTATCTCGAACTTTATCTCGAAGTTCGACTTGGTGTTCGAGATAGAGTTCTTAGTCTATCTCGAAACTCAACTCGAATTTCGACTTGATGTTCGAGATAGACTCTAACTCGAAAAGTATCTTGAATTTTCTTTTTTCCAAGTTTACTACAAATCAATAATGTTCAAGATAGTATTTCCCTATAGTTTCTGCTGTAATTTTGGTTAAAGTGCTTCTTTGTGCATAATTGTTCGAGTTAACCTCTATCTCGAACTTTATCTCGAAGTTCGACTTGATGTTCGAGATAGAAAAGTTCGAGATAGAAAAGTTCGAGATAGAGTTCGACTTAGATGTCCCCTGTATGGACTTGGTACTTTTCACATTTTTTAACAGGGACATTTTTGTCATTTCTCATTCACCTATATATACATCTCTAACTCGATGCCTAATTCACTTTACCTAATTCTAATTTTCAGCAGCCGTTTCACAAGAACAGTGCGATTTCACTAATTACATACCTTTGATCCGTGTTTTTGTGATTAAACTCGTACTAATCACGAATTACTGCCGATTTGTTGACTGATATTGTCTGTGTTAACCTTAATCTTTGTGTTAGTGTGTTTTGTGAACATCCATACACGCGCATATACATACACACGAACACATATTGTTTGTGTACTGTTCATAAACGCGATTCCATTTTCTCCATCTATAAACACACACGATTCCACTGGTATACACACGAAATAGTAATTGGTTGTTGAATTGAATCCCGTAGTTTGATTTCTCAGATTCCGTTTGGTGTTCTTGAAAAATTAAAAGGGTTACAATTCTCTTTTGTAATTCGGAAAATTAGTTGTTTTTCAAAATTAAAATAAAAAAAAATTCACATCTTTTAAAAAGAAAAACATTTAATTAAAATGGCTCACCAATTTTCCCTTGCTAAAAACAATTTTTACAATATTTCTACGGAAATTGGTGATCAACTCCCGCGGTTTAAGTTTTGGATACGATTTCTCAATTTGTATTCCAAAGCTAGCCAAGCTTTTACTGCTAAACCTACACTAGTACATGATGCTTTACAGCAATTATGGACTAGTGCGGTTACTTTTGGGAGTAAATCAACCCCCTACGGTTTCAGGTTTACCTTAGCGGGTCAGGAATATGAGGTGACAGAACAAATTGTCAACAGAGTTCTAGGATTCCCAATTAAAGATGCCTATGATCCAGAACCTACTGCTGCAGAACGCCTCAGATTCTTTGAAGAAATTGGATGTTATCCTACAAAAGGCCCAATCACGGGAAATATCCAAAAGCAATTCTTCCATGCGGAATGGAATTACTTTTTCGAGGCCATCACAAGAAGTTTTCGGGCACGCGAAAAAGACTTTCATCAAATTCCAATTCCCATGCAAACCTTTGCAGTTGCCCTAGCAAGAGAACTGGATATAAACTATGGACGCATAGTTCTCTCTGAGATAGTGGCCTCAATGGGATCCCTTGCAAGCAGAGACCTCTCTACCACTGATGTCGTCTGCTGGTTTCCTCGGTTTCTTCAAATGCTAATCAATGACTTAATACCGAAGGATGCTCTTGCTATTAGACAGGGATTTGCCCGAAGCCCCACATCTGAATCGCTGGGGATGGGCACTAAGTCACTTGCAACCATTGCTAATCAGGATAAACATCAAGGTAAACCAATGTCTACTCCTGAAAATATTCAAATGTGGCTTAGATATGATGCAGGAGTTACCAATTTGGAGGCATCATCACAAGTCTCATCACATGCTCAAAATCCATCTGTTCATGCTGAGGCATTTGATGAGATTCCGGATGAGGAAAGCGATGATGCACAAGGTAATCAATCAGGTAATCTCTCTCTGCATACTATTCATTCCTCCTCCTATGTTTCTGATTCCGCGACCCGAGAGACTGCTAACCCGCAGGATCTATCCCAGGGTAAGAGCCATATTTCTGACTCTGAGTCTGATACACATTCCTATTCTTTATCACCCCTGTTAACGGAAGTCGGAAAACCAGCACGTACATATATACAAGATGATGAGGAGAATGAACCCGAAGAGCAGCAACTTATTCGCAAGAAAGCCAAAATTTTCCACGCTGCTACTTCACAACCACAGTCAAACCCTAGCGTGTCACACGCAACCACTCCACCTCACGCGAGTGGTTCACCCCTTGAACATTCTGCACATAGGGATTTTGATTTTGGTCAGGATGATGTGCCTCTTGATGATACTGTTGCTTCAAGAGGACATGAAGTATTAAGAACTTCAGCCGTACCTTCACCGGTACGTACTGATGCTGCAAAGAGGATCGGTTCTGATGTCGTACAAGGACACTTTGCAGCCTCTCAGACTGAGATTCCAACTCAGGAACAAACAGAATTTGATCCCATAACTGTCAACAACATTTCTTATCAAGTTTCTGCAGGTACTGCTTCACTTTTTGGATCAATCATTGAAGACATACACGAGCGTGAGACAGGGAGTGTGTGTGAGAGGTTAGGGAGAGAGGGACCTTCATTTTTAAGGCCCGAAACCGAGCGCCAAATACCAACAGAACGAGTATTAGAGCGAGGTCACCTAAACCAAACACCGTCCCTTAATATTGAAAATTTTGATACTCGTATGACTTCAATGGAAAATCAGATGAGGCAGTTCGGGCAGACAATGGGGCAGTTCGGGATCAATATTGGAAACAACCAAAGGGCTCTAGACGACTACGCAGCAAGAATGGCAAGTCAAGCTACAGCTTTTGATGATTTGACAAATAAGGTCAATGACTTGGGCCATGCTGGTGGTGTCTTGGGAAGCACTCTCAATGAGAGGATGGGGGCGTTGGAGTCTACAATGCATACAATGACTGTGGAGATCAGTAGAATGATGTTCGCAGTCAGGAGTTTTGTGCCCCCGGAGTGCTTCGAGTCGCAACAACCTCCCCCCGATGCTGGAGCAGGTGGTGCAGGTGGTGCTAGTGGAGCGGGAGCCTCTGGTTCTGGTTTTGGAGGTTCCTATGCAGCTGGTGGATCTGAAGACCATGGTGGAGCTCAGGATAACTCACCTAAGGGGGAGAGTGGAAAGGAGACGAGACAGCAGGCAGTTCACATGGAAGAAATTCAAGAACCCGCTGATCTTGTCAAGGAACCAGAAGTTGAGCCGTCTGTTGATGAAGAGGCTCTGAGGATGAGAAAGGGTAAGGCAGTAATGGTTGATGAACCATTTGTTGATCTGAGTCATCAGGAAACAGTACAGGAGGTACTTGACTCAGATTCTGACATGGAAGACGTACCGCTGGCACATGCAATAAAAAGATCTTTGAAGGAACAAGGTGGAGGTGCTGGGATGTCTTCCGGAATGCCTGAAGAATTTCCTGTTGATGAGGAAACCCTTAAAGCTCAACAGTTAGCCTTGGAACAAGCTCAGTTCCATAAAATGAAGATGATGCAGGAACATGCTGCGTTCCTAGAACAGAAGGTGGAGCTACAAGGGAAGCAGTATGAGTATGAGCTTGCAAGGCTAGCTAATCCTCAAGTTGATCTGGACAAAAGAAGGATAGGGCAGAAATGGGATGAAGCAAGGAAGATAATGATGGGACCATGTGCAAAAGGAGTTCATAACAAGGATGCAGATGATCTGTTCTACAACTTGAATTTGCAGAATCCAATGACTGGGGACTATATAAATGCTTTGAAGAGATTAATTTCTAAAGTCAGGGTTGGATACAATGCAAATCTTAAGGAGTGGCAGGTTATCTTGTCTTTGGTAGAAGGAGTCCCAACATCTTTCCTAGATGTGGATGACCAATTCATAATGAGAAGATCTGCGTCAGAGTTGTTCTTGCTAGCGACTAAAATTCAGTACTCTCAATCTGAGGAGCTAAGCATTCTGTACAGGGATCAGTTAATGCAGCTAGCAGAGGACAAGGGTCCAGAATTCTCAGCTTATCCAAATTTTGTCCGGATGGTGGTTCAAGGAAAGATGAAGAGGGTGAGCATGGAGGAAAAGGACTTAATGGAACTTTCAGTGGAATCTCTTAAAGCTGTATGTAGACAAATGATGGGTAAGGGATTCGCCTCTGAGCTTAAAGATAAATCCGTGAGGATCATTGAAAGAGTCATATTCTTGAAGAACAATGAGGTGTGGAAGTGTGATGTCATTGCTCCAAACCCTCTCGACAACGTGAAGATTGAGCCGGAGCTGATAGAAAAGAAATGGAATATTCTTCAAGCAATGAAGAATGTAGATGAAGCTTTGACTCTTCCTTCTGGAGAACTGGAACAAGGAGAAATAAGAGAGGCAGTTGGCGTTCCAGGGAAAGATAGTGTATACTGGATACACTCTTATGCTGATGATACAGCGGATGCCTTAGCATACATAGATGCAGACCAGAAACAAACACTCTTGCATATGAGTAGACAATGGCTGCTACAGACTCAAGATGCTGCATTTCTAGAGAAAGTGTTATATGTGTTCAAATGGGGCGAAGTGGAAGACAAGTTTGTTGAGGAAAAGCAGAGACTCATGAGTTACCTGTCTGAAGTAATTGTGGAGAAGAAGCGAATGGAGCGAGATGCGGCTAGTGTCTATAATACTGACCGTGTCAAGGGCTACCCCAAGATGATATATCGTTATCTCAAAGCCACTAAATCTCATTGGAAACCTCAGCTCATAATGAAGAATTTTGAGGAAATTCCAAAGATCAGGACTACTCAGGAAGTTGATAAACTCAGAAGGCTTTTCAAACATCCTAACCCAGAGCCCAGGAACCCTCTAGAAATGGAAGCTGTAAGTCTATTGAATGCTAGGTGGAAGCAGCTTCACGATCCAGTGTACAAGAAAGAACAGCAGCAGAAGGAGAAGCGCAAAAGGCAGAAAGAAGAGAGAGACCAAGCTGCTGAAGCTAGAAAGAGAAAACGGAATTAGGGTTAAAGGTCAGAGTGGTGTGAACTTGAAGTTGGAAAAACTTCATGTCTTTCGGTTGCTTTAACTCACTTGAGGAAATTCACCTTAGAGTGAATCCAATAAGGTGATATAAGTTTGACTAGAAGGTATGAAATAATCCAGGTGATAGGAATCATTCAAATGATCTTTAATTCGAGGTTCGAATTCTGTTTCTAGTTTTTAAGTTCTTTGTATTGTTTTCATGTAAATTTCAATTGTAAATTATTCAAGACTGTAATGTTAATTATCTTTTCTCGTCTCATTGTTTAGTTGAGTTATCCTTCATTAATTTGAATGTCATTGTTAGACAATCAAATTGGGGGAGATTGAAAGGCAGAGTGTATAAACTTGTAACACTATATCTAATGTAACTCAAACTAAAGGAAAAGATACTTAACCAGAAGACAATCAAGAACAGGAAGTCACAAGAAATCAACACTAAATGAAGACAAGGTAATTGATACAATTAAACATGCTAACTATGATCAAGCCAAGAAGAAATCATTGAGAGAAGTTCAAGTCAAAGTTGTTCATGCCTCAGTGATTTGATAAATCAAGGATCAAGATCATAACTATCAGTATCAACAAGACCAATTGATTTCAAGTGAAGAAGAAGGAAAGCAAATATTGGAAAGCCAAGTTATTCAGTGAATATGGTAATTTATTCAAGAAGCAGAAACACTATCAAGACTAGTCACTTATGAACCAGACCAGTGCATCAAGTGTCAGGACATTGATAGCAAGTTTATGTCAGTAATAAAGAACCATGTTCAAGAGCTTGTTGAAGAATAAAGAAGACATGAAGATATCACAAGTTCAAGATGTGCATTGAAGTTTCAAGTTGAAGACCAGAATATTTTCTAAGTACTAAATGTTCTGGATGGCTAAGTAGAAATTCTCAAGTAGAAGTTCTACTTAGGAATTTCGAGATAGCCAAGTAGAAGTTCCACTTAGGAATTTCGAGATAGCCAAGTAGAAATTCTCAAGTAGAAGTTCTACTCAGGTGCAGCTTCAACATGACACATGGCATCTTCTGATTGGCAGATTTCCAAGCTTTCAAGATAAGGCAAGAATTATGTGGACATCATTGGGCCACGTACATCTTAGTCTTTGAAGACTACAGGACATAGATTACATGTAGTATAAATAGAAGTACTTGTGTAATGTTTTAGTTAGAGAGCAATTCCAGAGAAAAACACAAGAGAAAAAGAGAGAGTGCATTCACAGAGCTTAGTATCATTCACTTCTCTCTCAACTTCTGTTATACTTTGTAATGAATGTTGTAGCAACCCTTTCAAGTTATATATAAAGAAATATATTCCTTGAATCTATGTGTTCATTTATTGCATCGTTTTTATTGCTTCTCATATTCGAAAAGTTGTATTCACCCCCCCTCTACAACACATTTGGACCTAACAATTGGTATCAAAGCTATATGTTTAACATACAAAACATAGATCCTTGTGTTGAGTAGAAGAATCGTGAGTTTTCATTTTTCAGATCTACTTTTCATTTTCTCGAAAAGTGTGTTTTAATTCGTTGGTAGTGAAAACTCATCTGAAAAATTATTTAAATACTCCAGGTGTGATTATTTAGCTTGGGTGTATTTTAATTAATTTTTGTGAATTTATCTGGGTTAGTTCATATTTGGTGTTCTTGAGTGTTCATCATCTGTTCTTATCAAAGAATACAACCCAACAACTTTTTGATCTCCTTTTCAATAGTAAAAGAATAAAAAGGTGGCTTTTGGACTTTTTGATTTACTTTATTCGGCCGAAAGTAAAAGACATACTCAGTACCTAGCAAGTGGGTTAGGTGGGTTTGGTGAGTAAAGCATTCAAAGTCAAAAGGTGTTAAAGAGATAATATTGTTTATTCAATATTTAAAGTAATCTGCAGAAAAATTATTCTAAGGCAAAAATTTCTACATAGAATTTCTACTTGAGAATTTCTACATAGAATTTCGACTTGGACAATTTCTACTTGGTGATTTCGACTTGAGCAAAATTTCTACTTAGAGAAATTTCGACTTAGGCAAAAGTTCTACATAAATATTCTACATAGCCTAGTCTTGGGTACTTAGAAACTTTTAGTGACCAGAATTGAGATGGCTCCTAAAAATGCATTCAAGATCCCAATGTTCAACAAAGATCACTATGAAGAATGGGTTTTCAGAATGAGACTATATCTAGAGACTGTTAATCCTGAATATCTGGAAGTCCTTGACAAGGGTAAATTTGTCCCAATGGTAGTTATTCCTTCACATACGGAAGGAGGAGTGGTTATACCACCTCGGTCTGAGCCTAAAAAGGTCTCGGAGTTTTCGGATGCTGACAAGGAACAAATAGCATGTGATACTGCCGTTCGACAAACCTTGATGGAATCTCTTGATCATGAAATGTTCAACATAGTCAAAGGTCTGACTACAGCGAAGAAGATTTGGGACAAGATAGAAGTTGTCATGGAAGGATCTGCAGAGGTCAGAAGCAACAAAACACTCATACTCAAGATGGAGTATGACACCTTTAGAATACGGAAAGGAGAAGGCATTACAGAAGTCTATCTACGATTCAGTCAGTTGGTATTGGATTTGAATCTGAGAGGTGTGACTCTCCCCATGGTTGAAACAAATACGAGATATCTGAGGAACCAGCCAAAAAGCATTGAGCATAGGGTCTACACAATCAGAGAAACCAGAGATTTGCATACAACTTCTCTGGAAGAATATTATGGAATATTAAAGACCTATGAGCTGGAAACTCTTCAAGATCAAGCATGGGACAATGATTCAAAGGGAAAAGAAAGTGCATCAGGATTAGTTGCTGATGAGGAAGAGTCTAAGAAGGCAATGGTTGCAGCAAAGCCTAAATCATCACTTGCACCACATCAAGTTGATAATGATGACGAGTGCGCATCTGACAGTGATGATGACTACTACACCCAAGAAGAGCTGGACAACATGGACGATAGTGTCGTGGCATACATGGCAAGGAAGTTCAGCAACATGAGATTTAGAAAGAGCAACCGACCACAGAGAAAATCTTCATCTTATTATCGGGCTGCTAAGGGTGGTGGTAGTTCGTCAGGCTACAAAGGAAAAGGCAAGAATACCAGCTACAAATCTCCTTTGGATTTCAAAATGAAGTTCAAATGCTATAATTGTGGTGAAGCTGGACACTTTGCCTCAGACTGCAAAAAGCCTAAACAGACTTATCCAAAAGAAACATTTGAAGCTCTCAAAAGCAACTATGAAGCACTGTTGAAGGAAAGACATGGAAAACGAGCTTTATTGGTGACAGAAGGAAGAGCTTGGGATGATTCAGATGAGGAAGATGTTACTCATGTAGCAAACTTTGCCCTCATGGCTGAGACATCAGAGGAACCAGAGGTACCAGTTCTGACTCTTAAAGTAGAAATGTCTATTGATGATTATAAAGAACAGAACGGGGCTCTTAGTGAAGAGATCTATATGTTGTGCAAAAGCCTAGACTCTTCTCAAAAGGAACAGAAAACACTTGTTGCCAAATGCAGAATGCTTGAGGCAAAAGTGGAAGAGCTAGAGGCTGCTTGCACTGTAGATACTTCTCTAAGAGACTTTATTAAATCTCTGGAACACAAGCTCGTCCTTAAGGAAGAAGTAGAAGCATGTCTTAGGAACAATCTAGCTGAGTTAGAAACTAAATGCGAAGCATACAAACTAGCTGCTAGTAAAGTGTATGTAGATAATGACACATTTAAGAAAATAACTGGAGTAGGTATAGGACTTGATTATTCTGACCTTCCTAAGAAAGAAGGAAAGAGACCTATTGACCCTAGTTCCAGTGACCTTAAAAAGGAAACACCTAGTATTCTTAAATCGGCTGTCAAACCTATCTACAAACATCTTGTTCCTAGAATAGAAGAAGAAGAGACTGAATTGATAGCTAGATATGAGATTGAGATGGAAGATCGCCAGAAAGAACAACCTGTAACTCCTATTAAACAAGTGAAAATCAATTTCCCTAGAGATGAATCTAGACTGGGATTAGGAGCTAAGGCTGTTAAACAACAAGGAAAGAAAGAAAAAAACATAAAAGAGGTTAAGGCTGAACGAATAAAGAAAGCATGTTATCATTGTAAATCTACTGAACATCTTTCTTATGCATGCAAAGCTAACATGAATGTTCCTGCTGCACATGCCATGCCTACCACACATACAATGAATAATCTGCATCAGAATCATGCACAGTGTGGTCAACCTAACTGTATGCCATGCACTTTTAATATCATGCAAACTTTTGTGCATTTAATGAATGCATCTAGCCAGTCATGCTCAAATACTGTTGCTAGTTCAAATATCAAGAAAAAGTATGGTAGAGCCAAGACCGTCAGTCCTCCTAAAGTTAGGAGTGACAAACCTTCTCCTAAGACTGACAAATCTGTCAAGTCTGAGAAAGGAAAGGAGATAGTCGAAAGCTCTAGTAATATGAAGAAAAGTGCATCTCCTGTTGTTAAATCTGTTGATTCTCGATCTTATCGAAAAGCCGGGCCCAATCAAAGTTGGGTTCCGAAGAATGTCTAACCAATCTGTCATTGCAGGGCATTAAGCAGAATAGAAATAAAGTTATATGGGTGCTAGACAGTGGAGCATCGAGGCATATGACTGGAAACAAGTCCCTGCTTACAGAGTTGGTTATGAAGGCTGGCCCTTATGTTACCTTTGGAGATGACAGCATAGGTGTGACTAAGGGATATGGCAAACTGAAAACTGGCAATGTCATCATTGAAGATCTTTCCTATGTTGAGGGACTAAAGCACAATCTGTTGAGTATAAGTCAATTCTGTGACAAAGGTTACGAAATTGTCTTCAACAAGAAAGGTGTCTCAATCACTCACATCAAGGAAGGCTCACTAGCTTTAAGAGGAGTTCGAAAGGCAGATCTTTTTGTTGCAGATATGGATTCAGCAAATCAGGATGAGGTCACCTGTTTCTACAGCAAAGCCTCGGATGATGAAAGCTGGTTATGGCACAAAAAGCTATCTCACTTAAACTTCAAAACGATGAATGCTCTCGCGAGGCGAGAATTGGTGAGAGATCTACCTCAAATGGAGTTCGCTCCGAAAGGACTCTGTGAAGCTTGTGAAATGGGAAAGTCGAAGCGAGCATCGCATAAAAGCAAAGAAATTTCTAGTATTACTGAGCCTCTACAACTTCTTCATATGGATTTGTTTGGCCCAGTGAATGTCCTATCTTTGTCTAGGAAAAGATATGCTTTGGTAATCGTGGATGACTTCTCCAAGTATACATGGGTATTGTTCGCAATGACGAAAGACGAAGTAACTTTCTTAATCATTGATCACATCACTCAAATTGAGAATGTTTCAACACTTACTGTGAAGACGATTAGATCAGACAATGGCACTGAATTCAAAAACGCAGTGCTAAATGACTTCTGTGTATCTAAGGGAATACGTCGTCAGTATTCAGCCCCGAGAACTCCACAGCAAAATGGAGTAGTTGAAAGGAAGAATAGAACTTTGGTTGAAGCAGCAAGAACTTTGTTGTATGATTCAAAACTTCCTTTGTATTTCTGGGCCGAAGCAGTGAGTACCGCTTGTTACACTCAAAATAGAACCTTGATCATAAAAGATAAAGAAAAGACACCATGTGAGCTAATGAACAACAGAAGACCAACAATCAAATACTTTCATGTCTTTGGAGCAAAATGCTATGTGCTTATAGATGATGAAAATCTAGGCAAGTTTGCAGCAAAAGCTCGTGAAGGAATCTTTGTTGGTTACTCTACAGACGTGGTGGCAGCTTATAGAGTGTTCTTGGTGAATGATCGAAAAGTGACTGAAAGCTACAACGTCAGATTCGACGATACCAAACTCTCATCAATTTCAAGAGATTCTAGTGAACCTGAGTCCCTAAAATTTCAGAATCTGGACTTAGAAGATCTTGAAGATGAACCTGAGTTGGTTGTTCCATTAAATGTTCCAAGCGTACATGAAGAACCTGAGTCTAGTGAACAAGCTAATTCTACAAGATCAGGAGAGACTTCTTCAGTACCAACCGGCAACAACTCAGGGGGAGTAAATAGCAGCTCAAGGACTATTGTTCAAGGCTCGAGTCGAGTTGACTCTAGTTCTGTAGGAGCTGGCACTAACTCAGGGGGAGTTAGTGAAAATAATCTAAGTAGTCAGCACCCCAACTCAGAAAGTCAAGCTGAATCATCAAGACAATTTCCAGGTGAACGAGTATGGAATAGAGACCATCCGTTTGAGTTAATTATTGGTGATCCAGATGCTGGTGTGACTACTAGAAGAACTGCAAGAGCTGACATGGCTAATATCTCCTTATATTCTGGGTTCTTATCCAAGCTTGAACCTAAAGAAATAGAAGAAGCTCTTGGCGATGCTGATTGGGTGATTGCAATGCAAGAGGAACTCAATCAGTTTGAAAGGCAGAAAGTTTGGAAACTGGTACCCCGACCAAAGAACAAATCCGTAATTGGAGCTAGGTGGGTATTCAGAAATAAACTGGATGAAAACGGACTTGTAACACGAAACAAGGCTCGTTTGGTTGCAAAAGGTTATTCTCAGCGAGAAGGAATTGATTATGATGAAACCTATGCACCAGTTGCAAGACTTGAGGCAGTCAGGATGTTCTTGGCATTTGCAGCACATAAGAACTTCAAAGTTTTCCAGATGGACGTGAAAAGTGCCTTCCTGAACGGAGAGTTAGAAGAGGAAGTGTATCTGGAACAGCCGCCTGGCTTCGTTGATCCAGAACATGCAGATTTTGTGTATCTACTCTTCAAATCTGTCTATGGCCTCAGACAATCCCCAAGGCGATGGTATGAAACCCTATCTCTATTCTTAATTGAAAATGGTTTTGTTAGGGGAGTAATTGATAAAACACTGTTCTATAAAGTTGTGAGAAATGACTTAATACTTGTTCAAGTATATGTGGACGATATTATTTTTGGGTCATCAAATGAGCGCTTGTGCGAGAAATTTGCCAAGCTAATGCAGGAAAAATATGAGATGAGCATGATGGGAGAGCTGTCCTTCTTCCTTGGATTACAGATCAGTCAGAGAAAAGATGGTATCTTTATCTGTCAATCCAAGTACGTAAGAGATTTACTCAAGAAGTATAATCTAGAAGATGCATCAGCAGCTAAGACTCCCATGGCAACAGCCACGAAGCTTGATGAAGACAAATCAGGTAAATCAGTTGACATCACAAGCTATCGAGGTATGATTGGCTCACTCCTCTATTTAACTGCAAGTAGACCAGATATAATGTTCGCAACTTGTTTATGTGCAAGGTTCCAAGCGGATCCTAGAGAATCACATCTCGTAGCCGTCAAAAGAATTTTTAGGTATCTCAAGGGCACACCAAATCTAGGGATTTGGTACCCAAGAGATACAGGTTTTAATCTTATTGGCTATTCGGATTCAGACTATGCAGGTTGCAGGATTGATAGGAAAAGCACATCTGGTGCTTGCCAATTTCTTGGCAGAAGATTGGTGTCCTGGCAAAGTAAAAAGCAACATACAGTATCTACTTCTACTGCTGAAGCTGAGTACATTGCTGCTGGAAGCTGTGTAGCTCAAATACTGTGGATGAGGAACCAATTGAAGGATTATGGCATGGAGCATAAGAAAATTCCAATCATGTGTGACAACACAAGTGCCATTGCCATAACCAACAATCCTGTAGATCACTCAAGAACCAAGCATATTGACATCAGGTATCATTTCATAAGAGAACATGTCGAGGAGGGGACTGTGGAGCTACATTTTGTGCCCACAATGCAACAAATTGCAGATATATTCACCAAACCTCTTGATGAAGTAACATTCAATAGGTTGGTTGGTGAATTGGGAATGCTTAACACAAGTTAGTAAAGCCTTCTATCTGTAAAATCCATGTTTATGTTTGTATGTGCAATCTAATCAATCATTATGTGCTTAGACTTTAAAATGCCTAATTAATGATTGTTATAGGTTGCATATAGTGTGATTTTGCATGAATTCTTTGTGTTTTAAGTGTCTTTTATAGCACAAATCTGTGAATTTATGCTTGTTAGATTGCATGATCATAGGGGGAGTTAAATTCATAATAGTCTAAATATTGCATGATTTTTAGATGAATTTACCTGTGTTTTTCATGTAATTAGAGGCCTTAGAATTATCAAGGAATGTTTTAATTATGTCATATATTAAAATCCTTGAATTGATATTTATATTAATTTGGCAAAATTAATTGTTGAGTTTTTCAAAGAAAAATTGTCAAATTATTCTAAGTATCTTCAAAATTTCGAGTTAGTCTCTATCTCGAAACTCATGTAGAAATTCGACTTGAATTTCGACTTGAGCTTCCAGGGTGAAGTTTTGAAAATTCTAAGTCTGGGAAGAATTTCGAGTTAGTACCTATCTCGAAATTCATCTCGAAATTCGACTTAGAGTTCGAGTTCGAGTTACCAGTGTGCCTAGTTCTATCTTCAAAATATTCGAGATAAAGTCTATCTCGAATTTTATCTCTAAGGTTGAGATGAGGTTTCCATTAAGGGAATATTTTGAAGAGAACTGAGAATTAACTTCGAGTTAGTCTATCTCGAAATTTATCTCGAAGTTCGACTTGATGTTCGAGATAGAGTTCTTAGTCTATCTCGAAACTCAACTCGAATTTCGACTTGGTGTTCGAGATAGAGTTCTCAGTTAAGCTAAAGGGAATTTTTCGAGTTACACTCCTAACTCGAAACATATCTTGAATTACCCTGGACTTTTTGATTCAAGGAAGTATTTTGGAAAGAATTTGAGATTAACTTCGAGTTAGTCTATCTCGAACTTTATCTCGAAGTTCGACTTGGTGTTCGAGATAGAGTTCTTAGTCTATCTCGAAACTCAACTCGAATTTCGACTTGATGTTCGAGATAGACTCTAACTCGAAAAGTATCTTGAATTTTCTTTTTTCCAAGTTTACTACAAATCAATAATGTTCAAGATAGTATTTCCCTATAGTTTCTGCTGTAATTTTGGTTAAAGTGCTTCTTTGTGCATAATTGTTCGAGTTAACCTCTATCTCGAACTTTATCTCGAAGTTCGACTTGATGTTCGAGATAGAAAAGTTCGAGATAGAAAAGTTCGAGATAGAGTTCGACTTAGATGTCCCCTGTATGGACTTGGTACTTTTCACATTTTTTAACAGGGACATTTTTGTCATTTCTCATTCACCTATATATACATCTCTAACTCGATGCCTAATTCACTTTACCTAATTCTAATTTTCAGCAGCCGTTTCACAAGAACAGTGCGATTTCACTAATTACATACCTTTGATCCGTGTTTTTGTGATTAAACTCGTACTAATCACGAATTACTGCCGATTTGTTGACTGCTATTGTCTGTGTTAACCTTAATCTTTGTGTTAGTGTGTTTTGTGAACATCCATACACGCGCATATACATACACACGAACACATATTGTTTGTGTACTGTTCATAAACGCGATTCCATTTTCTCCATCTATAAACACACACGATTCCACTGGTATACACACGAAATAGTAATTGGTTGTTGAATTGAATCCCGTAGTTTGATTTCTCAGATTCCGTTTGGTGTTCTTGAAAAATTAAAAGGGTTACAATTCTCTTTTGTAATTCGGAAAATTAGTTGTTTTTCAAAATTAAAATAAAAAAAAAATTCACATCTTTTAAAAAGAAAAACATTTAATTAAAATGGCTCACCAATTTTCCCTTGCTAAAAACAATTTTTACAATATTTCTACGGAAATTGGTGATCAACTCCCGCGGTTTAAGTTTTGGATACGATTTCTCAATTTGTATTCCAAAGCTAGCCAAGCTTTTACTGCTAAACCTACACTAGTACATGATGCTTTACAGCAATTATGGACTAGTGCGGTTACTTTTGGGAGTAAATCAACCCCCTACGGTTTCAGGTTTACCTTAGCGGGTCAGGAATATGAGGTGACAGAACAAATTGTCAACAGAGTTCTAGGATTCCCAATTAAAGATGCCTATGATCCAGAACCTACTGCTGCAGAACGCCTCAGATTCTTTGAAGAAATTGGATGTTATCCTACAAAAGGCCCAATCACGGGAAATATCCAAAAGCAATTCTTCCATGCGGAATGGAATTACTTTTTCGAGGCCATCACAAGATGTTTTCGGGCACGCGAAAAAGACTTTCATCAAATTCCAATTCCCATGCAAACCTTTGCAGTTGCCCTAGCAAGAGAACTGGATATAAACTATGGACGCATAGTTCTCTCTGAGATAGTGGCCTCAATGGGATCCCTTGCAAGCAGAGACCTCTCTACCACTGATGTCGTCTGCTGGTTTCCTCGGTTTCTTCAAATGCTAATCAATGACTTAATACCGAAGGATGCTCTTGCTATTAGACAGGGATTTGCCAGAAGCCCCACATCTGAATCGCTGGGGATGGGCACTAAGTCACTTGCAACCATTGCTAATCAGGATAAACATCAAGGTAAACCAATGTCTACTCCTGAAAATATTCAAATGTGGCTTAGATATGATGCAGGAGTTACCAATTTGGAGGCATCATCACAAGTCTCATCACATGCTCAAAATCCATCTGTTCATGCTGAGGCATTTGATGAGATTCCGGATGAGGAAAGCGATGATGCACAAGGTAATCAATCAGGTAATCTCTCTCTGCATACTATTCATTCCTCCTCCTATGTTTCTGATTCCGCGACCCGAGAGACTGCTAACCCGCAGGATCTATCCCAGGGTAAGAGCCATATTTCTGACTCTGAGTCTGATACACATTCCTATTCTTTATCACCCCTGTTAACGGAAGTCGGAAAACCAGCACGTACATATATACAAGATGATGAGGAGAATGAACCCGAAGAGCAGCAACTTATTCGCAAGAAAGCCAAACTTTTCCACGCTGCTACTTCACAACCACAGTCAAACCCTAGCGTGTCACACGCAACCACTCCACCTCACGCGAGTGGTTCACCCCTTGAACATTCTGCACATAGGGATTTTGATTTTGGTCAGGATGATGTGCCTCTTGATGATACTGTTGCTTCAAGAGGACATGAAGTATTAAGAACTTCAGCCGTACCTTCACCGGTACGTACTGATGCTGCAAAGAGGATCGGTTCTGATGTCGTACAAGGACACTTTGCAGCCTCTCAGACTGAGATTCCAACTCAGGAACAAACAGAATTTGATCCCATAACTGTCAACAACATTTCTTATCAAGTTTCTGCAGGTACTGCTTCACTTTTTGGATCAATCATTGAAGACATACACGAGCGTGAGACAGGGAGTGTGTGTGAGAGGTTAGGGAGAGAGGGACCTTCATTTTTAAGGCCCGAAACCGAGCGCCAAATACCAACAGAACGAGTATTAGAGCGAGGTCACCTAAACCAAACACCGTCCCTTAATATTGAAAATTTTGATACTCGTATGACTTCAATGGAAAATCAGATGAGGCAGTTCGGGCAGACAATGGGGCAGTTCGGGATCAATATTGGAAACAACCAAAGGGCTCTAGACGACTACGCAGCAAGAATGGCAAGTCAAGCTACAGCTTTTGATGATTTGACAAATAAGGTCAATGACTTGGGCCATGCTGGTGGTGTCTTGGGAAGCACTCTCAATGAGAGGATGGGGGCGTTGGAGTCTACAATGCATACAATGACTGTGGAGATCAGTAGAATGATGTTCGCAGTCAGGAGTTTTGTGCCCCCGGAGTGCTTCGAGTCGCAACAACCTCCCCCCGATGCTGGAGCAGGTGGTGCAGGTGGTGCTAGTGGAGCGGGAGCCTCTGGTTCTGGTTTTGGAGGTTCCTATGCAGCTGGTGGATCTGAAGACCATGGTGGAGCTCAGGATAACTCACATAAGGGGGAGAGTGGAAAGGAGACGAGACAGCAGGCAGTTCACATCGAAGAAATTGAAGAACCCGCTGATCTTGTCAAGGAACCAGAAGTTGAGCCGTCTGTTGATGAAGAGGCTCTGAGGATGAGAAAGGGTAAGGCAGTAATGGTTGATGAACCATTTGTTGATCTGAGTCATCAGGAAACAGTACAGGAGGTACTTGACTCAGATTCTGACATGGAAGACGTACCGCTGGCACATGCAATAAAAAGATCTTTGAAGGAACAAGGTGGAGGTGCTGGGATGTCTTCCGGAATGCCTGAAGAATTTCCTGTTGATGAGGAAACCCTTAAAGCTCAACAGTTAGCCTTGGAACAAGCTCAGTTCCATAAAATGAAGATGATGCAAGAACATGCTGCGTTCCTAGAACAGAAGGTGGAGCTACAAGGGAAGCAGTATGAGTATGAGCTTGCAAGGCTAGCTAATCCTCAAGTTGATCTGGACAAAAGAAGGATAGGGCAGAAATGGGATGAAGCAAGGAAGATAATGATGGGACCATGTGCAAAAGGAGTTCATAACAAGGATGCAGATGATCTGTTCTACAACTTGAATTTGCAGAATCCAATGACTGGGGACTATATAAATGCTTTGAAGAGATTAATTTCTAAAGTCAGGGTTGGATACAATGCAAATCTTAAGGAGTGGCAGGTTATCTTGTCTTTGGTAGAAGGAGTCCCAACATCTTTCCTAGATGTGGATGACCAATTCATAATGAGAAGATCTGCGTCAGAGTTGTTCTTGCTAGCGACTAAAATTCAGTACTCTCAATCTGAGGAGCTAAGCATTCTGTACAGGGATCAGTTAATGCAGCTAGCAGAGGACAAGGGTCCAGAATTCTCAGCTTATCCAAATTTTGTCCGGATGGTGGTTCAAGGAAAGATGAAGAGGGTGAGCATGGAGGAAAAGGACTTAATGGAACTTTCAGTGGAATCTCTTAAAGCTGTATGTAGACAAATGATGGGTAAGGGATTCGCCTCTGAGCTTAAAGATAAATCCGTGAGGATCATTGAAAGAGTCATATTCTTGAAGAGCAATGAGGTGTGGAAGTGTGATGTCATTGCTCCAAACCCTCTCGACAACGTGAAGATTGAGCCGGAGCTGATAGAAAAGAAATGGAATATTCTTCAAGCAATGAAGAATGTAGATGAAGCTTTGACTCTTCCTTCTGGAGAACTGGAACAAGGAGAAATAAGAGAGGCAGTTGGCGTTCCAGGGAAAGATAGTGTATACTGGATACACTCTTATGCTGATGATACAGCGGATGCCTTAGCATACATAGATGCAGACCAGAAACAAACACTCTTGCATATGAGTAGACAATGGCTGCTACAGACTCAAGATGCTGCATTTCTAGAGAAAGTGTTATATGTGTTCAAATGGGGCGAAGTGGAAGACAAGTTTGTTGAGGAAAAGCAGAGACTCATGAGTTACCTGTCTGAAGTAATTGTGGAGAAGAAGCGAATGGAGCGAGATGCGGCTAGTGTCTATAATACTGACCGTGTCAAGGGCTACCCCAAGATGATATATCGTTATCTCAAAGCCACTAAATCTCATTGGAAACCTCAGCTCATAATGAAGAATTTTGAGGAAATTCCAAAGATCAGGACTACTCAGGAGGTTGATAAACTCAGAAGGCTTTTCAAACATCCTAACCCAGAGCCCAGGAACCCTCTAGAAATGGAAGCTGTAAGTCTATTGAATGCTAGGTGGAAGCAGCTTCACGATCCAGTGTACAAGAAAGAACAGCAGCAGAAGGAGAAGCGCAAAAGGCAGAAAGAAGAGAGAGACCAAGCTGCTGAAGCTAGAAAGAGAAAACGGAATTAGGGTTAAAGGTCAGAGTGGTGTGAACTTGAAGTTGGAAAAACTTCATGTCTTTCGGTTGCTTTAACTCACTTGAGGAAATTCACCTTAGAGTGAATCCAATAAGGTGATATAAGTTTGACTAGAAGGTATGAAATAATCCAGGTGATAGGAATCATTCAAATGATCTTTAATTCGAGGTTCGAATTCTGTTTCTAGTTTTTAAGTTCTTTGTATTGTTTTCATGTAAATTTCAATTGTAAATTATTCAAGACTGTAATGTTAATTATCTTTTCTCGTCTCATTGTTTAGTTGAGTTATCCTTCATTAATTTGAATGTCATTGTTAGACAATCAAATTGGGGGAGATTGAAAGGCAGAGTGTATAAACTTGTAACACTATATCTAATGTAACTCAAACTAAAGGAAAATATACTTAACCAGAAGACAATCAAGAACAGGAAGTCACAAGAAATCAACACTAAATGAAGACAAGGTAATTGATACAATTAAACATGCTAACTATGATCAAGCCAAGAAGAAATCATTGAGAGAAGTTCAAGTCAAAGTTGTTCATGCCTCAGTGATTTGATAAATCAAGGATCAAGATCATAACTATCAGTATCAACAAGACCAATTGATTTCAAGTGAAGAAGAAGGAAAGCAAATATTGGAAAGCCAAGTTATTCAGTGAATATGGTAATTTATTCAAGAAGCAGAAACACTATCAAGACTAGTCACTTATGAACCAGACCAGTGCATCAAGTGTCAGGACATTGATAGCAAGTTTATGTCAGTAATAAAGAACCATGTTCAAGAGCTTGTTGAAGAATAAAGAAGACATGAAGATATCACAAGTTCAAGATGTGCATTGAAGTTTCAAGTTGAAGACCAGAATATTTTCTAAGTACTAAATGTTCTGGATGGCTAAGTAGAAATTCTCAAGTAGAAGTTCTACTTAGGAATTTCGAGATAGCCAAGTAGAAGTTCCACTTAGGAATTTCGAGATAGCCAAGTAGAAATTCTCAAGTAGAAGTTCTACTCAGGTGCAGCTTCAACATGACACATGGCATCTTCTGATTGGCAGATTTCCAAGCTTTCAAGATAAGGCAAGAATTATGTGGACATCATTGGGCCACGTACATCTTAGTCTTTGAAAACTACAGGACATAGATTACATGTAGTATAAATGGAAGTACTTGTGTAATGTTTTAGTTAGAGAGCAATTCCAGAGAAAAACACAAGAGAAAAAGAGAGAGTGCATTCACAGAGCTTAGTATCATTCACTTCTCTCTCAACTTCTGTTATACTTTGTAATGAATGTTGTAGCAACCCTTTCAAGTTATATATAAAGAAATATATTCCTTGAATCTGTGTGTTCATTTATTGCATCGTTTTTATTGCTTCTCATATTCGAAAAGTTGTATTCACCCCCCCTCTACAATACATTTGGACCTAACAATTGGTATCAAAGCTATATGTTTAACATACAAAACATAGATCCTTGTGTTGAGTAGAAGAATCGTGAGTTTTCATTTTTCAGATCTACTTTTCATTTTCTCGAAAAGTGTGTTTTAATTCGTTGGTAGTGAAAACTCATCTGAAAAATTATTTAAATACTCCAGGTGTGATTATTTAGCTTGGGTGTATTTTAATTAATTTTTGTGAATTTATCTGGGTTAGTTCATATTTGGTGTTCTTGAGTGTTCATCATCTGTTCTTATCAAAGAATACAACCCAACAACTTTTTGATCTCCTTTTCAATAGTAAAAGAATAAAAAGGTGGCTTTTGGACTTTTTGATTTACTTTATTCGGCCGAAAGTAAAAGACATACTCAGTACCTAGCAAGTGGGTTAGGTGGGTTTGGTGAGTAAAGCATTCAAAGTCAAAAGGTGTTAAAGAGATAATATTGTTTATTCAATATTTAAAGTAATCTGCAGAAAAATTATTCTAAGGCAAAAATTTCTACATAGAATTTCTACTTGAGAATTTCTACATAGAATTTCGACTTGGACAATTTCTACTTGGTGATTTCGACTTGAGCAAAATTTCTACTTAGAGAAATTTCGACTTAGGCAAAAGTTCTACATAAATATTCTACATAGCCTAGTCTTGGGTACTTAGAAACTTTTAGTGACCAGAATTGAGATGGCTCCTAAAAATGCATTCAAGATCCCAATGTTCAACAAAGATCACTATGAAGAATGGGTTTTCAGAATGAGACTATATCTAGAGACTGTTAATCCTGAATATCTGGAAGTCCTTGACAAGGGTAAATTTGTCCCAATGGTAGTTATTCCTTCACATACGGAAGGAGGAGTGGTTATACCACCTCGGTCTGAGCCTAAAAAGGTCTCGGAGTTTTCGGATGCTGACAAGGAACAAATAGCATGTGATACTGCCGTTCGACAAACCTTGATGGAATCTCTTGATCATGAAATGTTCAACATAGTCAAAGGTCTGACTACAGCGAAGAAGATTTGGGACAAGATAGAAGTTGTCATGGAAGGATCTGCAGAGGTCAGAAGCAACAAAACACTCATACTCAAGATGGAGTATGACACCTTTAGAATACGGAAAGGAGAAGGCATTACAGAAGTCTATCTACGATTCAGTCAGTTGGTATTGGATTTGAATCTGAGAGGTGTGACTCTCCCCATGGTTGAAACAAATACGAGATATCTGAGGAACCAGCCAAAAAGCATTGAGCATAGGGTCTACACAATCAGAGAAACCAGAGATTTGCATACAACTTCTCTGGAAGAATATTATGGAATATTAAAGACCTATGAGCTGGAAACTCTTCAAGATCAAGCATGGGACAATGATTCAAAGGGAAAAGAAAGTGCATCAGGATTAGTTGCTGATGAGGAAGAGTCTAAGAAGGCAATGGTTGCAGCAAAGCCTAAATCATCACTTGCACCACATCAAGTTGATAATGATGACGAGTGCGCATCTGACAGTGATGATGACTACTACACCCAAGAAGAGCTGGACAACATGGACGATAGTGTCGTGGCATACATGGCAAGGAAGTTCAGCAACATGAGATTTAGAAAGAGCAACCGACCACAGAGAAAATCT
Organism: Saposhnikovia divaricata; assembly: GCA_036435485.1. Classification (NCBI taxonomy): domain Eukaryota; kingdom Viridiplantae; phylum Streptophyta; class Magnoliopsida; order Apiales; family Apiaceae; genus Saposhnikovia; species Saposhnikovia divaricata. Next base: position 38,594,946 of record CM071595.1, read on the forward strand.
TCATCTTATTATCGGGCTGCTAAGGGTGGTGGTAGTTCGTCAGGCTACAAAGGAAAAGGCAAGAATACCAGCTACAAATCTCCTTTGGATTTCAAAATGAAGTTCAAATGCTATAATTGTGGTGAAGCTGGACACTTTGCCTCAGACTGCAAAAAGCCTAAACAGACTTATCCAAAAGAAACATTTGAAGCTCTCAAAAGCAACTATGAAGCACTGTTGAAGGAAAGACATGGAAAACGAGCTTTATTGGTGACAGAAGGAAGAGCTTGGGATGATTCAGATGAGGAAGATGTTACTCATGTAGCAAACTTTGCCCTCATGGCTGAGACATCAGAGGAACCAGAGGTACCAGTTCTGACTCTTAAAGTAGAAATGTCTATTGATGATTATAAAGAACAGAACGGGGCTCTTAGTGAAGAGATCTATATGTTGTGCAAAAGCCTAGACTCTTCTCAAAAGGAACAGAAAACACTTGTTGCCAAATGCAGAATGCTTGAGGCAAAAGTGGAAGAGCTAGAGGCTGCTTGCACTGTAGATACTTCTCTAAGAGACTTTATTAAATCTCTGGAACACAAGCTCGTCCTTAAGGAAGAAGTAGAAGCATGTCTTAGGAACAATCTAGCTGAGTTAGAAACTAAATGCGAAGCATACAAACTAGCTGCTAGTAAAGTGTATGTAGATAATGACACATTTAAGAAAATAACTGGAGTAGGTATAGGACTTGATTATTCTGACCTTCCTAAGAAAGAAGGAAAGAGACCTATTGACCCTAGTTCCAGTGACCTTAAAAAGGAAACACCTAGTATTCTTAAATCGGCTGTCAAACCTATCTACAAACATCTTGTTCCTAGAATAGAAGAAGAAGAGACTGAATTGATAGCTAGATATGAGATTGAGATGGAAGATAGCCAGAAAGAACAACCTGTAACTCCTATTAAACAAGTGAAAATCAATTTCCCTAGAGATGAATCTAGACTGGGATTAGGAGCTAAGGCTGTTAAACAACAAGGAAAGAAAGAAAAAAACATAAAAGAGGTTAAGGCTGAACGAATAAAGAAAGCATGTTATCATTGTAAATCTACTGAACATCTTTCTTATGCATGTAAAGCTAACATGAATGTTCCTGCTGCACATGCCATGCCTACCACACATACAATGAATAATCTGCATCAGAATCATGCACAGTATGGTCAACCTAACTGTATGCCATGCACTTTTAATATCATGCAAACTTTTGTGCATTTAATGAATGCATCTAGCCAGTCATGCTCAAATACTGTTGCTAGTTCAAATATCAAGAAAAAGTATGGTAGAGCCAAGACCGTCAGTCCTCCTAAAGTTAGGAGTGACAAACCTTCTCCTAAGACTGACAAATCTGTCAAGTCTGAGAAAGGAAAGGAGATAGTCGAAAGCTCTAGTAATATGAAGAAAAGTGCATCTCCTGTTGTTAAATCTGTTGATTCTCGATCTTATCGAAAAGCCGGGCCCAATCAAAGTTGGGTTCCGAAGAATGTCTAACCAATCTGTCATTGCAGGGCATTAAGCAGAATAGAAATAAAGTTATATGGGTGCTAGACAGTGGAGCATCGAGGCATATGACTGGAAACAAGTCCCTGCTTACAGAGTTGGTTATGAAGGCTGGCCCTTATGTTACCTTTGGAGATGACAGCATAGGTGTGACTAAGGGATATGGCAAACTGAAAACTGGCAATGTCATCATTGAAGATATTTCCTATGTTGAGGGACTAAAGCACAATCTGTTGAGTATAAGTCAATTCTGTGACAAAGGTTACGAAATTGTCTTCAACAAGAAAGGTGTCTCAATCACTCACATCAAGGAAGGCTCACTAGCTTTAAGAGGAGTTCGAAAGGCAGATCTTTTTGTTGCAGATATGGATTCAGCAAATCAGGATGAGGTCACCTGTTTCTACAGCAAAGCCTCGGATGATGAAAGCTGGTTATGGCACAAAAAGCTATCTCACTTAAACTTCAAAACGATGAATGCTCTCGCGAGGCGAGAATTGGTGAGAGATCTACCTCAAATGGAGTTCGCTCCGAAAGGACTCTATGAAGCTTGTGAAGACCATGGTGGAGCTCAGGATAACTCACCTAAGGGGGAGAGTGGAAAGGAGACGAGACAGGATAACTCACCTAAGGGGGAGAGTGGAAAGGAGACGAGACAGCAGGCAGTTCACATCGAAGAAATTGAAGAGCCCGCTGATCTTGTCAAGGAACCAGAAGTTGAGCCGTCTGTTGATGAAGAGGCTCTGAGGATGAGAAAGGGTAAGGCAGTAATGGTTGATGAACCATTTGTTGATCTGAGTCATCAGGAAACAGTACAGGAGGTACTTGACTCAGATTCTGACATGGAAGACGTACCGCTGGCACATGCAATAAAAAGATCTTTGAAGGAACAAGGTGGAGGTGCTGGGATGTCTTCCGGAATGCCTGAAGAATTTCCTGTTGATGAGGAAACCCTTAAAGCTCAACAGTTAGCCTTGGAACAAGCTCAGTTCCATAAAATGAAGATGATGCAAGAACATGCTGCGTTCCTAGAACAGAAGGTGGAGCTACAAGGGAAGCAGTATGAGTATGAGCTTGCAAGGCTAGCTAATCCTCAAGTTGATCTGGACAAAAGAAGGATAGGGCAGAAATGGGATGAAGCAAGGAAGATAATGATGGGACCATGTGCAAAAGGAGTTCATAACAAGGATGCAGATGATCTGTTCTACAACTTGAATTTGCAGAATCCAATGACTGGGGACTATATAAATGCTTTGAAGAGATTAATTTCTAAAGTCAGGGTTGGATACAATGCAAATCTTAAGGAGTGGCAGGTTATCTTGTCTTTGGTAGAAGGAGTCCCAACATCTTTCCTAGATGTGGATGACCAATTCATAATGAGAAGATCTGCGTCAGAGTTGTTCTTGCTAGCGACTAAAATTCAGTACTCTCAATCTGAGGAGCTAAGCATTCTGTACAGGGATCAGTTAATGCAGCTAGCAGAGGACAAGGGTCCAGAATTCTCAGCTTATCCAAATTTTGTCCGGATGGTGGTTCAAGGAAAGATGAAGAGGGTGAGCATGGAGGAAAAGGACTTAATGGAACTTTCAGTGGAATCTCTTAAAGCTGTATGTAGACAAATGATGGGTAAGGGATTCGCCTCTGAGCTTAAAGATAAATCCGTGAGGATCATTGAAAGAGTCATATTCTTGAAGAGCAATGAGGTGTGGAAGTGTGATGTCATTGCTCCAAACCCTCTCGACAACGTGAAGATTGAGCCGGAGCTGATAGAAAAGAAATGGAATATTCTTCAAGCAATGAAGAATGTAGATGAAGCTTTGACTCTTCCTTCTGGAGAACTGGAACAAGGAGAAATAAGAGAGGCAGTTGGCGTTCCAGGGAAAGATAGTGTATACTGGATACACTCTTATGCTGATGATACAGCGGATGCCTTAGCATACATAGATGCAGACCAGAAACAAACACTCTTGCATATGAGTAGACAATGGCTGCTACAGACTCAAGATGCTGCATTTCTAGAGAAAGTGTTATATGTGTTCAAATGGGGCGAAGTGGAAGACAAGTTTGTTGAGGAAAAGCAGAGACTCATGAGTTACCTGTCTGAAGTAATTGTGGAGAAGAAGCGAATGGAGCGAGATGCGGCTAGTGTCTATAATACTGACCGTGTCAAGGGCTACCCCAAGATGATATATCGTTATCTCAAAGCCACTAAATCTCATTGGAAACCTCAGCTCATAATGAGGAACTTTGAGGAAATTCCAAAGATCAGGACTACTCAGGAGGTTGATAAACTCAGAAGGCTTTTCAAACATCCTAACCCAGAGCCCAGGAACCCTCTAGAAATGGAAGCTGTAAGTCTATTGAATGCTAGGTGGAAGCAGCTTCACGATCCAGTGTACAAGAAAGAACAGCAGCAGAAGGAGAAGCGCAAAAGGCAGAAAGAAGAGAGAGACCAAGCTGCTGAAGCTAGAAAGAGAAAACGGAATTAGGGTTAAAGGTCAGAGTGGTGTGAACTTGAAGTTGGAAAAACTTCATGTCTTTCGGTTGCTTTAACTCACTTGAGGAAATTCACCTTAGAGTGAATCCAATAAGGTGATATAAGTTTGACTAGAAGGTATGAAATAATCCAGGTGATAGGAATCATTCAAATGATCTTTAATTCGAGGTTCGAATTCTGTTTCTAGTTTTTAAGTTCTTTGTATTGTTTTCATGTAAATTTCAATTGTAAATTATTCAAGACTGTAATGTTAATTATCTTTTCTCGTCTCATTGTTTAGTTGAGTTATCCTTCATTAATTTGAATGTCATTGTTAGACAATCAAATTGGGGGAGATTGAAAGGCAGAGTGTATAAACTTGTAACACTATATCTAATGTAACTCAAACTAAAGGAAAAGATACTTAACCAGAAGACAATCAAGAACAGGAAGTCACAAGAAATCAACACTAAATGAAGACAAGGTAATTGATACAATTAAACATGCTAACTATGATCAAGCCAAGAAGAAATCATTGAGAGAAGTTCAAGTCAAAGTTGTTCATGCCTCAGTGATTTGATAAATCAAGGATCAAGATCATAACTATCAGTATCAACAAGACCAATTGATTTCAAGTGAAGAAGAAGGAAAGCAAATATTGGAAAGCCAAGTTATTCAGTGAATATGGTAATTTATTCAAGAAGCAGAAACACTATCAAGACTAGTCACTTATGAACCAGACCAGTGCATCAAGTGTCAGGACATTGATAGCAAGTTTATGTCAGTAATAAAGAACCATGTTCAAGAGCTTGTTGAAGAATAAAGAAGACATGAAGATATCACAAGTTCAAGATGTGCATTGAAGTTTCAAGTTGAAGACCAGAATATTTTCTAAGTACTAAATGTTCTGGATGGCTAAGTAGAAATTCTCAAGTAGAAGTTCAACTTAGGAATTTCGAGATAGCCAAGTAGAAGTTCCACTTAGGAATTTCGAGATAGCCAAGTAGAAATTCTCAAGTAGAAGTTCTACTTAGGTGCAGCTTCAACATGACACATGGCATCTTCTGATTGGCAGATTTCCAAGCTTTCAAGATAAGGCAAGAATTATGTGGACATCATTGGGCCACGTACATCTTAGTCTTTGAAGACTACAGGACATAGATTACATGTAGTATAAATAGAAGTACTTGTGTAATGTTTTAGTTAGAGAGCAATTCCAGAGAAAAACACAAGAGAAAAAGAGAGAGTGCATTCACAGAGCTTAGTATCATTCACTTCTCTCTCAACTTCTGTTATACTTTGTAATGAATGTTGTAGCAACCCTTTCAAGTTATATATAAAGAAATATATTCCTTGAATCTGTGTGTTCATTTATTGCATCGTTTTTATTGCTTCTCATATTCGAAAAGTTGTATTCACCCCCCTCTACAACACATTTGGACCTAACAATAGACAAGCATCGATATACAACCTTGCAAGCTCAAAATCATCAAAAATTCCATCAAACCTACGAATTAAATTAAACTCCAAATAATACCGGAAAAATATTTGTTCAAAATCAGAAAATATTTATATCAATGTATAGAGCTCGATTTGTAGAACACATACATATATAAATCATTAATTTTGGATGAGTAGATTTAGAGATATGAATTTTTGAAGATTAATTTATATATGTGCGTATATAAAGAGCAGTGGTGTTGGGGGTGGGGGCTCGGGCGTGAGGGACAGCGGGGGTAGGGGGCAACTGGGGGTGGGGTGTGGTGGGTTTGTTTAGTTAAGTATGTATATATATATATATATATATATATATATATATATATATATATATATATATTAAATGAAGGGCTAGCCTCATCAATCCATGTGATATTAAATGGACCAATGAGAAACAGTCACGTAGACGCTGATTAAGAAATTCAATTATAATGACAGCACGGCTAAATTCGACCGAATGTGGTCGAATATATGATTAAATTTGACCAAATGTGGTCAAAATTAGGAGATCGGCTAAATTCGACTGAATTCGGTCGAATTGAATATTTGGTCAAAATTCAGTTGAATTTATTATTTTAAAAAACTAATAAAAATAGGAATAAAGGCCAAAAAATTAAATGAAATAGAAAAAAAAGCCAAATTTGTATTCAAAATTTATAATCACCCACGTGGTCGTACAAAATTTTATTTTCAGAAATAGGCATTTTTCCTATTTTTATTTAATTTTTTAATTTACTTTACAAACTAGTTAAGATGGGGAAAAAATTAAAAAAATGGAAAATTAGTGAAAAATAGGGTAAGATGCTTCACACAAATAGTGAGTATGACTAATTTGGTGTGTATGAATTTTAAAGTAAATTTTTGGTTTTTTCTATTTTTATTAAATTTTTAATTTTTTTTACAAACTAGTTGACCGTTAAATTACCAAACCAAATTAATTTATTTTTTCCCAAAATTTTGGCAATAACATTAAAAAGTATTGATCTTGTCCTCCGTACTGTTAGGTTGTCAAAAAATATTTTTAAAAAAATCGAAACACTAAACCCTGATGAAACCCTGTTTAGGGGTTCTGGTCAAAATACTAGTTGACCTTTAAATTACCAAACCAAATTAATTTATTTTTTTCTGAAATTTTGGAAATAACATTAAAAAGGATAGATCTTGACCACCGTATGGTTGAGTCGTCGAAAAATATTTTTAAAAAAATCAAAACACTAAACCCTGACGAAACCATGTTTTGGGGTTCTAGTCAACCTACTAGTTGACCGTTAAATTACCAAACCAGATTAGTTTATTTTTTTCTAAAATTTTGGAAAAAACATTAAAAAGGATGGATCTTGACCATCGTATGGTTGGGTCATCGAGAAATATTTTAAAAAAATCGAAACACTAACCCGTGACGAAACCATGTTTAGGGTATAGTCAACGTCCTAGTTGACCGTTAAATTACAATACCAAATTAATTTATTTTTTTCTAAAATTTTGGAAATGACATTAAAAAGAATGGAAACCAAATTAATTTATATAAAATATGTCTTTCCAATACCCTCATAATTTTTTTGTATTTTTTAAAACTAAATAGATACTTATTTAATTTATTTACACAATGTACTAAATAAAAATTCAAATTTCTCCTATCATATAAATATTTTTTACACACAAACTAAATTTATACATATGAATAATGTTATCTTGTATTTATAAATATTTTTTCATGATGTGTACAAACATTTAAATATTTAATAATATTTTTTCAAACTAGTTAGATACTTATTTAATTTATTTAGATAATATACTAAATAAAAATTCAACTTTCTCCTATCTTATTAATATTTTTTACACATAAACTAAATTTATACATATGAATAATGTTATCCTTGTATTTATAATTTTTTTTTCATGATATGTACAAACATTTAAATATTAAATAATAATTTTTCAAACTAATTAGATACTTATTTAATTTATTTAGAGAATATAGTAAATCAAAATTTAATTTTCTCCTATCATATTAATATTTTTTACGCACAAACTAAATTTATACATATGAATAATGTTATCCTTGTATTTATAAATATTTTTTCATGATTTATACAAACATTTTAATATTTAATAATATTTTTTCAATTTCTGAAAATAATAAATTCAACCGAATTTGGTCACATTTATTAAATTCGACCAAATTTGGTCGAATTTAATGCGGGTAAATTCGACCAAATTCGGTCGAATGGAATATTCGATCGAATTCAGTCACATTTATAAATTCGGCCGAATTTCGGTCACATTCGGAAATTTTTTTGGGCGGCAATTTTCCCACTCCCTACTAAATTTTACCACATTCGGTCGAATTTAGCACATCCCAAAATGTTATGGGCGGGTCTTTTCCTTCCTTTTTGGCGGGTGCTAAATTCGACCGAACAAAAAAAATAGTCGAATTTAGTCTTAACTAAATTCGACCGAATTCTGTCAAATTTAGCCGGTCGAATTAGGTCGGTCAAATTTAGCACTAAATTCGACCGCCTAATTTTGAACAGTTTTGATTTCGATCGAAAACTGTTGAATTTAGCGGGGTCGAGTTCAGTCGACCACATACGATCGAATTTAGCCGCGGTCGAATTTATTTGGTCACATTTAGCTTTGTTTTCTTATAGTGTATCTAAGTAAATCAGTAAATCGAGTAATTTTGAAAACCATAATACAAATCATTGATAAAAGAAGCCGATTTGCAATTTGCTAAGATATCAACTCATATACCTACAGGTTGCATGTTAATTGATCGACAAGAATAACAATAATGTTGGTAGTGAAAATTACTCCAGGCTTACTAATAAAAGTAACATGAAGATGTACCACAAGATGCAACAAGTTTGAAGGGACAACAAACTATCATGATATGCCGTTCTTGTAGAGTAATACCAAGTATAGGTCTTGCCACCCTTGTCAAATAAAAGTACATAAATATCTTTCGTATGTATTCATTACCTTTAATCTCAAGTAACTTTTGAACAAGGCTCAACATCTATTGAAAGAAATATGATGCTAGCAATAATAAAGTTTTCAGCATTAGAGGAAGTAGAAGTGTTAAACTGCTATGCCAGAACCTGTTGGTGCTAATTGACAATGCACAATGACAGGTTCTATTTTAAATCATTAGTAAAGGGCGCACAACACACAACAAGCAATTGAAACAAAAAGAGATTGCTTTCCGATGGTAGAGATTGCAGTGTACAAAATCAATTTGAATTAATAGTAACCAAATATTACCAAAACCAAGTACAAAATCAATTTGATTCCTAATTTGAATACAACCAAACAATAACCCAAACATCCAAATATAAAACCCTAATTTGAATCTCTAATCATTCATATAAAACCTAATTGAAAGCCCTTAATTGAAGCCCAAATCAGTTAGAGATTTAATACCTAAATGAAAGCCCTAGAATGAAGACCCAAATTTAATCACCTGCAAAATCAAAAATGAAAATTATAAAAAAAAGTCGGTAGAAAATCAATCACAAGAAAAAGAGTTTCTAAGAAAAGAGTCGGTAATTCCAATTTGAAGTCCAATTTTGTTAAGAAGCAGTTGAGTGTTTGTTTATCAAGAGATTTGAGATTTAGACAGAGTGAGAGTAGAGAAGGAGTAGATAGTAGTGCGAGGAGCAGATAGTATTGTTAAAATGAGTAGATAGTGTTTGTTTTCGAGGGAAAGTTTGGGAATTATTTCATTTTGGGGGGAATGTTCCCTCCAAAATTTTTCATCTCGTACCCTGTGATCCTAGTGTGTTAGGATGTGCTGTGCAGTTTTTTTTAGAAAGAAAAAATATAATTTTAATTTTTATATTCTTAGTTTAAAAATTTTAGAAAATAAAGCTTGATAAATGTTTATTTAAAATATATGTAACAATAGATTCATCATTCGGGACAAGACTAATTAAAAGGAAGGTCTATTTTGACTAATTTGACCATTATAAAATCAAACCAAATAAATCTAGGATTTTTTAAAAAAATTACTACATCACTAAAATCGTTAGATCTTAACATGCGTACATTTGGTATGTCGAAAAGATAATTTAAAAAAATAGATTTATCATTTGGGACAAGACTAGTTAAAAGGAAGGTCTACTTTGACCGATTTGACCATTACAAAATCAAACCAAATAAATCTAGGACTTTTTAAAAAATTACAACATTACTAAAATCGTTAGATCTTGACATTCATACATTTGGAACGTCAAAAAAATAATTTAAAAAAATAGGACAAGACTAGTTAAAAGGAAGGTATACTTTGACCGATTTGACCATTACAAAATCAAACCAAATAAATCTAGGATTTTTTAAAAAAATTATCACATCACTAAAATCGTTAGATCATGACATCCGTACATTTGAAACATCAAAAAAATAATTAAAAGAATAGATTCATCATTCGGGACACGACTAGTTAAAAGGAAAGTCTACTTTGACCGATTTGACTTTTATAAAATCAAACCAAATAAATCTAGGATTTTTTAAAAAATTATCACATCACTAAAATCGTTAGATCTTGACATCCGTATGTTTGGAACATCAAAAAAATAATTTTAAAAAATATAGACATCATTCGGGACAAGACTAGTTAAAAGGACAGTCTACTTTGACCTATTTGACCACTATAAAATCAAACAAAATAAATCTAAGATTTTTTAAAAAAAATTACCACATCACTAAAATCGTTAGATCTTGACATCCATATCTTTGGAACATCGAAAAAATAATTTAAAAGAATAGATTCATCATTCGGGACAAGACTAGTTAAAAGGAAGGTCTACTTTGACCGATTTGACCATTATAAAATCAAACCAATAAATATAGGATTGTTTTTAAAAAATTACTACATCACTAAAATCGTTATATCTTGAAATCCGTACGTTTGGAACGTCAAAAAAATAATTTGAAAAAATAGATTCATCATTCGGGACAAGACTAGCAGTACTACATTTCAAGACCTAATGTAACAATGAAATTTTAACACGATAGAAAAAAGGAGGCAATCGTAACAGGTTTGTACATATTTATCCAAAGATAGAGTATATTGTAACGAAAGTATTAAAAGTGTTACAATTAATATACGCTGTTACAATATCTATTGTAACCGTATTGTAACGGAATGTATCTATTGTAACGGTTTTTTTACTATATTTAATAAATATATAAAGAAAAAACAAATATTCAATATTATATGCCAACATGGTTGTAAATTTCGAAAATCGAAACAAATCGTTTCGGATACTTAATAGCGATTTATTTTAAATCAATTATTTATCGGAATGGAAAATCGAAACAAAAAAAATGAAATTTAATTTAATAATTTAATAATATTTAATATATTAGTCTTATTTATAATATAATATACCATTTAAAAATAATTTATAGTGATAAATGGGATTTTAAAAATTAAATCGAACAAATGTTTTAGCGATAAATCGATGATTGATCGGCTATTTAAAAAAATTGGAAATTTTTTAGAACATCGATGCCAAGTCACTTTTTACATATTTTTACTTATCGTAATAATGTCTTTAAAAATTTCATTTACAACCATAAAATTTCAATGATGGATTTTTATTTTCATTTTACAAAATTTTGTAGAGGCGGCATCAATAATTTTGTAGAGGCGGGATAAAATTTTGGTGATGGCGCTCAGCTAAAAGGAAACAAAACAAAAACTTTATTGTTCCCGATTCTCCCCCTTTTCTCAGACAGCCACACAAAAAACCAAATTTTTCGCTCATCCCAAAATCACAATCACAGATCAAAATTCGAACTCGTACTTGCTCTCAGCTCAAAATCACAATCCAAACTGATACAAGGTATCCTTCACCGCCTCAATTTTATTGTTCTTCTTGCGTGAATATATTGTTGTGTGGGAAAGATTTGTGTATTTATTGTTTTAGTTTATCGTTATGGTGTGCTGTTGGTAATCACTGCTTATGCTGTTATCTACGATTGATTGCGTTCTCTATTTGCTTGTGATAGAATCCGCTTATACTGTGAAAACTCGAGACATAAACTCGAGACATAAGTTTATTTGCTCAGTTACTGAGTTTCAAATATATGAATTGGTTCTCTTTACTGAATTTATAGCTTATTTACTGATGTATGTGTTATGTTCGACTTTTGTTCTGAAGTGGTGTTTTCTTTTAATCTTTATTCGCTTGTTAATTTGTGATAGAATTGGTTTCTACAGCTGATTTTGTTTCTCGAAGAACTTTTTATGTATTTAGATTACAACAGGGTATTATTCTGTTCAGTCACAACCATTCTTATCTTTGATTGCTTGTGACGAGTCCACACTGCTTGTGAACTTATATGCTCTGCACATGTGTTCTTTATAAAGCCCTTCTGTTTGTTTTTGTTCAGTGTCGCTCGGTTCACAATGGATTCTGATTTGTTGTTCTAATTACCTTTATCTGTACATGCTTATTTTTAAAATTTTCATTCCAAATTTATCAATGTTATCTGAATTTTCTCATATATATTTATCTAAAACTCAATTTTTTATGAACTTTTGGGTTTAATTAAATATTCAATTTTTGTACCTAATGAGTTTTCTTTCTAGATTAGTTTCTTTAGTCAAGATAGTATCCATATAAGAGATTAGTTACTTAAATTTCATTATTTTGTATGCTTAGATTTTATCCATATAAGAGATTAGTTTTCATTATTCGATTTCATTACTTAGATTTTATCTCCACTCTAACATATTTTGTTTTATGATTTTGTTCCCTGTCAAGTTTCATTTTTTGTGTCTGAAATTCTGTGTTAGCATTAATTTTAACTTTAGGTTATGGATAATGAAAAAAAAGAATGGTGGGATTTTCCAAAATGGTCTGATGATTATGAAAATGGCGTAGATGAATATCTGAACAAAGCATTTGCAACTGAAGCCACTACACCATAGATGGCCTATAGCAACCTTTTGGCATGGGTGTTACCACTATGGGTGTTACCATAGCTATGAAAATTTTGACCTATCGCAACCTTTTGATTGTGGTGTTACCATAGGTACAAAAGTATGTTACTTTAGTTATAAAAGGTGTTACAGAGGGCTAACACCATGAGGTATGTTACCATAGAGTATTCATTAACAAGAATTTTATTTAATTTAAAATTAATGATTTAATAATTATTTGACTTTAAAAATAATTAATTTTAACAAAATCATTGAAATAAACATTTTAAAACGTAATATTCCATCAAATAATTAAATTATATATATTTTTTATAAATATTAAAATATTTTTAATAAATTTAGAATAAAAATATTTTCAAAATAAGTAATATTAAAAAATTATCAATTTTTTAAATATATTCTTTAAAATTGTAATAGAGAAAATAATAATTTGCATAAACTGTGAATTATTTCAAAACAATGAAAATAATAAATTTAAAAATTATAATTTACTACCAATAAATTAAGATAAATTTAAATTTTTTTTAAAAAAATAAAAAAAGTACACTAAGTTATTGAGATAGGTTGCAAATAAAAATAGAGATGGGCTGAGCTGAGCGGCAAACAAAAATGAGAGCGCCAAAATGAAAATTTAGAATAAGAGCTTCAAACTTAAGTCGGGGGAAAAATTTGGGGAAAAAGCGCATGGGGAAATGGCACATTTCTAGCCTCTCTTCTCTCTCGCCTCTCTCACTTTTCTCTGTTAATCGAAAATTTAGAATTAGGTTAGTGTTTGAACTGGGTTAATCGAAGCTTGGGTCAAGGATTCAATTCGGATTCCAGCTGGGTTAATCAAAATTTGATAGAAGGATTTAATTAGGGTTAATAAAAGTTTGTGTTCGAAGGTGTTTGCTTTATCGAAAGTATCTCTCTCCCTCTATCTCTCACTCCCAATCTATCTCTCCCCCACTCTCTCATGTATGTATGTTTTTCTTAATTTACTATGTCATGTTTCTCAAATTTGTGTACACAAGGGCCGAATTATATATCTCGATTTATTGACTTTATTTTTCTACTCGTCAGTTGCAATTTTGAGTTTATTTAGTGTGGAAATGAATTTATTTATGTCTCCTATTATTTGGTATGGTACAAATTTAAGAAGTGATTTAGATGGATTGATATGTGGTAATTAAGAATTAGTTTTCACGTATAATATATTTGTATGTATTAAATCGTTACAGGCAGAGGCTCTTCAGCAGAATCTATAACTACACTTTCGAAAGTTGATACAGTCAAGCGAAGAATGGAAGCAGCTTATGAAACTTTGCAGGTTCTGGTATTTTTATGCTGTTGCATTTCTCTATACGATTCAGTAAACTGTTTTTTTTTGTAAATTCTAGTGTTTATATTGGTACTTAATTGGTTTTTGTTATTAAGTGTAAATAGGATGCAGCTGGCTTAACTAAATTGAGTTCAATTGTGGAGGATGTGTTTGCCAATGGTGATCTTCCACGTGCTGCTGAGACATTGGAAAATATGAGGCATTGCTTATCTGCTGTTGGGGAGGTAATATTTGACTTAAATTGATGGCATTCGTATTTTGTAATGCCAAAGAATGAGATGGATTCATTTGTCTTCCAGCTTGCTGAATTTGCCAATATTAAGAAGCAGCTTGAGGTCTTAGAAGATAGACTAGACAATATTGTTCAGCCTCTCTTGACCGATGCACTAAACAATAGAAAGGTAACATTTTTCCTGTTGAGCAGGTAGTAAGAAAAAATAGCTCTTTAATATCTTTGATCCAGTTACACGATATTCATACTAATGTTGATCAAATTATGCAAGTTTAATCATTCTACCCTTTGTTACTACAAACTGATGTCGCTGAAAATTTTCACTTTTAAGTTGGTTACCGAGTTTCTACGATGAATTGTTCTATATCTGGAGCAAGAGTGGAAGTGGTATGTTTCGTATTTGTATATTCATCCATCTACATTAAAACTAACATGAATTCATGTACTAAGGTTTTTTTTAGAGAATACATTTCACCACCTATATACACGTATTCCAAGTCAATTACACACACACACACGTGCGCGCACACACACATATAAAAATTCTTCAGGCTACTGTGTAGTTCAGGGAACTTGACGCTAAAGTTAAACAGCCTTCCCTTCTTACTTGCATACTATTATCTCCGAGAATTATAAATGAAAAATGTTTTGCTCAAGTTCTGCTGGCCTTTGTTATTTTGATACTAGAAAATTAACGGTTCACATCCCTTTATAAAAATGACAACCTTTACTAGATTGAACTGCTCTAGTAATGTAAGCCTGACTTCTTAAAAAAATTGTGATGATTAAAAAATCAGCTCATGGCTAATATAACTATGAGGGAAAGGATTGTTATCGTCTCTAAGACAATCTCCTTGTTAAAAGTATTAATAATATGCTATTATGCTGAAACATGTTTCTTTTGTGATCGTTGTATTATTGATGTTGATTATGTCCTTGTCTATGCAATTTTGCAAATCTCCGCACTTTGGAATGCCAAATACATCATTATACCTTGAGTTCATGAAGACTGGGTAAATTGACCTTTTTAAGTCTTGGAAAGCCACTCTGTTGATGACAAACCATGCCACTTCAAACTAGAAACAATGTGGTATTAAACATTAGGTGGCACAATTAATGTGGTATTAAACAATGCCACTTTCTAATATTGATGACACAAAAGATGGATCGAGGATTGGTATGTTGTGTGTCTTTGTTCTTTCACATGTTGATGACACAAAACTTACTTCGAAGGTTAGTATCTGCAGTATACATTTTTACAAGAAGATATTTTAAATAATAAGTAATGGTATTCTGTTGTGCATACCATACCATTAGGGACTGCATATTTTAAATATTTTAAACTTACTTTCAATTTGTTGCAAATTGACAGCTTTCTTTTATTGTTTTTAGGAAACCTTTGCAAAGGTCCGGGAAAGACTTCACTATTAAGAAAGTTCTCCCGTCAGGTGTTTAACAGTATATGTTTATTGTTGATGGATAATGGAAGTATGCACCTGACTTGCCATGGATCCAGGATGATGCAGGCAATTCCTACAATATATTGGATTTGCAAGTAATTTCTGAATTTCTTTCTACTTACTAATATTAAATATCGAAACCATTCTAGCTCCCAGTTTTAGTACTAGGTGGGCATTTAGCACCTCACTTTGGTATTGCCCAATAGTGGTACAATGAATTAGATGACCTTGCTACATTGACACCCGAGGAAAAATTTAGCACAGAAGGAAGAAATGGTTTCGAACAGTGAAGTGCAAGATGGAAAAATTTGTATTACAAGTGCAATAAATACAAGCCCAGGGACGTGCGAGGTATGCTTCTATTCCAAGTGCATACTGTAGGCTTTTAGTTTTAATAAGCAAGGTAGAATATGAGGTACACTGTACATGTAACTTACTATGTAAAATGACTATTGCTTTTAATCATAAATGTGGAATTGATGATTCCAGGTTATTATCAGTACGACTATTTATCTGAAATTGGAAATTCTTTCTATTATTATCAGGTTATTAATAATATTCACCAATATTATTATCAGTGTCAAAGATTTATTCACTGGTTCTGATGGTATTTTAACTGCAACAAGTGGAACAGAGGAGCAGGTACACCTTAATCTGTACCCTTCTGTAGCGTAGTTCACCACTTCACCTTGATACGTTGAGATGGTATTATGTATTCACATTGATATTCACATTGACCATTTATTTTGTTCAGGGTAGGCTACAGATGGGTGGTTAAATTTCTTGCTCTTGGCTGTTATGCCTTCCTACTTTTTCCTGGTTTTGGTTCGTGTCTATTGCAGTTGGGTACTATTATTTTTTCTCACATCACATTCGCAGAGGTGTAAATTTTGTTGATGATTGTGACATGAAAAAGCTTTCAATTCTCTTCATTGTATGTGAAAATTTTCTCAAATCCCACCATACAAGCTAGTAATAAACTCTTTTGGCTAATTTATACAGGACAGCTTTGCCATTCGTTTGAGGCAACACATGCAGTTTTCAATAAGGCCAAAGACAAGGTCATGCGTCAACTTCCTATACGCCTATACCTATAGCGTCTCGGAGACGATGCAACTAAAAGATGGATCAAAGACTTCACATACATACATGGAAGCTGATTTTTATTCTTTTGTGTTTCTAATATCGGTGGAATTGTAAAGTTAGTATACATTTGTCAGATAAATGTTCTTGTCCATTCGTCAGATAAATGTTGTTGGCGAATTAAATTAGGATTTGAATTGTTGTTGGTTTGTTTTATGGGAATTCAATATTTTGCTGGTGCATTTTTATTTTGTTACATTTATGGTGTTACAATAGGTAAAATGTGTGTTGCAGTAGGTAATATCAGGTGTTGCAGTAGGTAATATCAGGTGTTACTATAGGCCTTGCAGGTGGGCCCCACAGTAGGTCCAAAAAGTGGGTTCCAGATGTAGGTCCCACATGTGGGCCCCCAAGATATAGGTCCCCCAGATGTGGGCCCCACATAGTCCATGTGCAAAATTGTACCATCTATTGTAACACAGAAACTATGTTGCTGTAGAGTGTTTAAGATGTTGCTATAGAGGTCTTTAGTAACTGCATTTGCCATGTTACTATAGGTTGTTTTTCACGTTACCTTTGATACCTGTAATTACTGCTGAGAACCTAACACGGCTGAGGTGTTACCATAGTCCGATTTTGGCCTATAGCAACTTCAAATAGGGGTCTATGGTAACACAGTTTGGGGGTTGCTATAAGCAATCTATGGCGTAGTGAGCGCAGGGGGATCAGATTTGTTGTCCATGCAGTAATTGTTTATATCGTTATTGGTACCACAGAAATGTAGTGCGAGATCATATGATTTGCAAGGGTTTTGTGCGAAGATTTGAGAAATAGTCTGAGCGCACCAATGTTGAAAAGCCAACTAATGAAAGTGGGGTTTAATTTCAGTTTTCTGATAATTTAGATGGGTTATTGCATGATACTTTTATAGGGGGGCCTAACGAGGAGACACAAAAGATTTTTAATTTAATCGAAGAAGGTCAACAAGAATTATATCCAGGATGCAAGACATTTTCTAAAATTGCCTTCACACTTCGATTATTTCTTTTCAAGTGTGACCATATGATAAGTAATGTTGCTTTTTCTGACCTTTTAGAGTTATTAAGGTTTTGATACCTGATGCAAAGTTACCCTATTTTTTTCGCTAGGCAAATAATGATTTAAAGATGTTGGTCCTTGATTATATGAAGATAGATGCTTGCCCAAATAATTGTATGCTATACTGGGAGGAACATGCTAACGATACGAGTTGTCAAATTTACAATACTTATAGGTAGAAATCAAAAAGTCCAATTGAGAAAAAAATTCTCGTAAGGTACCTGCAAAAGTATTAAGGTACTTTCCAATTAAAAAGAGGTTACAGAGATTTTTCATGTGTTTAGAAACTGCTCGTTATATGACATGGCATGAAAATGAGCGTAAAAAAAATGGAATTCTTAGACATCCAGCCGATGGTACAGATTGGCAAGATTTTTATAAAAAAATTCCAATTTTTCTCAAGAACCTCGTAATGTGAGATTGGGACTTGCAACTGATGGTTTTAATCCATTCAACGATGAAAAAATCATTCATAGTACATGGCCTATTGTGCTTATAAATTACAACTTTCCGCCTTCAATGTACATGAAGTCATAATTTCTCATGCTTTCAATTATTATTCCTGGTCCTGAGTCCCCAAAAAATGCGATCGATGTCTATATGCAACCATTGATGAAAGAGTTAAAAGAGTTGTGGGAAATTGGAATTGACACATATGATGTTTCAAGTGATTAAATTTTCAACATGCGAACCGCCCTGCACTCCACCATCAGTGACTTCCCAGGTTATGCCATGCTATCAGGATGGAGCACAAAAAGCAGGACAACATGTCCTTGTTGTCATTATGAAACCCCTTCTACTTGGTTGAAGTACAGCAAAAAGATGTGTTACAGGGACTATCGTATATTTTTGGACCAGGATCACCCGTGGAGATATGATAAGAAACATTTTAATGGAAAAACAGAGTAGAGAAGTGCACCTGTTCGGTTGACTGGGACTGAAATTTTTGAATTATTATCTAATTTCAAGAATGATTTTGGACCAAAGCAACCAAAAAAGAATAAAGATGAAAATCCTTGGAGGAAAAATTCTTGTTTTAATGACCTGCCTCATTGGAAGAATATCAAATGTCGACATAATCTTGATGTAATGCATATAGAAAAGAACTTGTTTGACAACATTCTGGGAACATTGCTCACATTGCCAAAAAAATAAAGATCTTAAAGAAGCACGTAAGGATTTGTTAGAACTTGGCATTTTGCCAGAGCTTCAACCTCAAGAATCAGGAGATGGTAATCGAGTAATTCCAAAGGCACGGTTTTGGATGTCAGCAGAAGAGAAGTGCACTTTTTTCAAGTACTTAAAAATGCAAAGATACCACAAGATTGCGGATCTAATATCAAGCGGTATGTGCAAGTTAAAGAAAGGAAAATTGCAGCCTATAAAAGCCATGATGCACATTTTATGATGCATCACTTACTTCCAATGGCTGTGAGCACAACATTACAAACTGATGTTACAATTCCTTTAATAAGATTGAGTGAATTTTTCCGAGATATATGGTCTAAAGAAATTGATCCAAATGATCTCGAGAGATTACAAACTGAGATAGTTGAGGTTCTTTGTGAGCTAGAAGAGTTCTTCCCACCTGCTTTTTTGATATTATGGTCCATTTACCTATTCACCTGGTTGAAGAAATTGCACTTGGCGGGCCAGATGCTTCAAGGTGTATGTACGGTATTAAGATATATCTATGAAAGTTGAAATCATATGTAAGAAATAAGGCTCAGTCCGAGGCATCCATGGAAAACAGAATCATTGATAGTTGAAGGCGAAGTCCAGAAAACAGAGAAGTATCAACTATAAAAAAAGGTATATACAAGTTTCCTTATTTATTTTATTTACTGTATGGCAACTTGTACATTTATTTTATGATAATGTAAGTTATTATAATTGGTTATAGCTTTCACAATCAAGAAAACTAAAGGTCCTATAGTTATGGCTGAAGTGCATAATCGTAAATTTGAAGACCGCCCACCAATTATTTTTAATGAATATGGTCAACCAATTGGACCTACTAAGGAGGCTTGCAGGGAGCTTAGCCGGTTCTTGGGTACTGTGGCTAAGAATTCATTGTTAGCACCGTTAAACTATTGCGATTGGCCTAAATTTCCATCCAGACTTAAAGAAAAGATTTGGGATTATGTCTTGGTATGTAAAATTAACCAAATCAAACTAGTACACTCGTGTATACCTTTTTTTAAATTTTATGAAAATTAAACTTATGTCCACGATTAAAATTTCTTAAGGAAAAGTACATGATTCCTAAAGAAGGCGTGGATTGGGTGATGACCACTGTAAATACATTATGGAGAGTTCATAAATCAAGGGTGAAAAAAGAACATTATTATGGATTTAAAAATGATGATGAAAAATGGAAAAATCGTCCAGCAACTATGTCAGACCAGCAATTCTGCGATTTGCTAGAATACTGGAACATGGAGAAAATTGAGGTAATTTGTACACCTTTGTTTAAATAAAAATGTTATAATTAGTAGTTGGTTGTTCTATTTATTTGTTCTATGTTATAGGAAGAAAGTGTCACAAATAGATCAAATTGTAGCATGCATGATGATCCGCACACTATGGGGCCCACTTCAATGGCATTTCTAATATAAAATATTAGAAATAAAATATTTTGACTGAAATTTTAATTTTAAATACTAATATAAATTTCAAAAGCAACAAAAGGATCCAAATAAACAGCTGCCATCTCTAACTCAAGTATTCAAAGAGTCGAGAAAGAGAACTCTTGGAAAGATATATTTAACTAGCGCTGTTAAGCCTACAGAAAATGTGGTGAGTAAACTGGTCATAAGTTATTGTACTGGTTTGACTTACATATAAAATACACTCTTTTTTTTAGTATAATGATGAATACAGAAGGATAAGATGTTGCATATAAAATACTATGTTTATCTTATCATAACTTAATTCTTACATAGAGTAAGATGTTGATGTACACCAGCTGCTACCAAAGCTGGAAATTTTACATAGTGAATTTTTATGCACTTATAGACAAATTAGATAAGTGGTATAAGACTTCAAGATAAAAACCTTTTCTAATAAAAACTGTAATGAAACTAGTAAAACAGTATGGCAAATATATTAACTTTGACATTATGGTGAAGAAAATTTTATAAATAGCAGTAATATTATAGACAAGAAAGAACTATTATAGACAAGAAATAAATATTCTCCCTTTTGCATATTCTGTCAATAATCATTACTCTTGCCATTATGATTCCATCCGATAACTGTTCATCATCGAGCCACTCCCCACCAACTGAATTTTGGTCGTCCTTAACAGTGCCATTATCCCCGCTAAAATCTTTCCCTTCCTCATTTGCATTGAGTGAGATATTGGATTTCTCGAGTTCTTTTTCTCTCGAAAGCCTCTCCAGTCAGGTCCTCAGTATGGCAGAACTGTGATTATAGTTTTCATAAGACATATCTTTAGTCTGCAATTCTGCCTGCATATCCGCGATATATTGCACAGTAAGCTAATGCCTCTCATGGACAGTTTTTCACATACTAAATTGCTTGGATTTAGTACGATGCTATATGCTACAACATTTTCTGGAAGCAAGTGCATCCTACTTGCTTCCAAAGGTGACAACTGTTCAGACTACAGAATGAAAAAATAAGTTATCATTCGAAATGTAGCTCATATATGTCTTGAAAATGGAAAACTTATTAAGTTATTGTAATGGTTTGACTTACATATAAAATACAATCTTTTTTAGTATAATAACGAACATAGAAGGTTTTTGTCCCATCTCTTAGCTATATTTGTTCAGGCTTGGTATTACAACAGTTTTTGTTGTGTTCATTTTTAGTTTGAACACATTTGTATTTGATTGTTGCGTCTTGTCATTACTATGTTTATCTTATCATAACTTAATTATTATATAGAATAAGATGTTGATACTGCAAACAAAACAACAATCTGGAGAAGAATCAACCGTAGATCCTTATGATGAAGTGATGGGTAAGGATAAGCGCAAAGGATATTTACCCCTATATGGACGAGGTGTGACTAAGTCTAAGATTCATAATAAAGAAAAGAAGTCAAGATATGTATTTCCTGATGAGTTCTTGAAAGATGTCAAAGCAAATTTAAGTCGGGAAGTTGCTCAAGATATTGCATCTCTTGTGCTTTCTCAAATAAAGGCTGCAAATCTTGATATTAGTCTTGTCATTCCTGACTTAATAGTAGCTACAGGAAACGTAGCTACAGGAAACGAGTGTTCTGATCCAAATGGTGAAGTTGCCGGATCTTCTAAAACTCAAAGTGAACAGGAGGTACTTTTAAGTTTCCACCATTCTCTCTTCTATTTCTTATTCGTTTTAGCTCCTTGATTTCTAGTCCAATTGGTTACATTTTAAAAAATACCAATTTTTATAATGATACTTAACAAGAATGTTTCTTTTTTTGCAGGAAAGTAATGTGCAGACCAATAATGAAGAAAATGAGTGATAGACCGATGGTCATCTAATTAAATATATGCACCAGACTTGACTTTTGATGCTTTTTTGATGCCTTTTGATGCCTTATGATGCTCAGACATAGTTAGTATGCAACTTTATAAAAAATCTATATTTTGTTTTGGTAATGGGATTTGGTCATCAAAGTTCAGGGTTACAAGTCATGTAACGAAATCGTAATATCATTAATTTTGATTATCAAAACTTTATGAAT
Source organism: Saposhnikovia divaricata (assembly GCA_036435485.1). Classification (NCBI taxonomy): domain Eukaryota; kingdom Viridiplantae; phylum Streptophyta; class Magnoliopsida; order Apiales; family Apiaceae; genus Saposhnikovia; species Saposhnikovia divaricata. The sequence continues at coordinate 38,617,291 of CM071595.1, forward strand.
TATGATGGGTTTTTTTTTCTTCATTGGATACATCTGATTGTGAATTTTATAAATTTTGTACCCAAAAAATGAGTGTGCATTAATATTGATGGGATAAAAATTACTAATATTTAAAGGCTTCTTTAGGTGTTTTTAATTTAAATATATGAATAAATTACAAAATATTCAGAAGAATGCATGTGTGTTACATTTGCATTTATTGTAACATGAAAAATATCTTTGGTAACGTCTCATTAAAATGCCAAAGGAGTGTAACAATAGACACAACAATCGTTACAATATCCAGGGCAGCGTTACAAAAACGCTATTGTTACGGCAGCAAATGTAATGAGGAAAGTGGTGTTACAATAGGTCTATTGTAACGATTTTTAACCATTTTGTAATGATTTTGACCGTTACAAGAGATCCCAAAATATAGTAGTGTAGTTAAAAAGAAGGTCTACTTTGACCGATTTGACCATTTTAAAATCAAACCAAATAAATATAAGATTTTTTTAAAAAATTACCACATGACTAAAATCGTTAGATCTTAACATCCGTATGTTTAGAATGTGGAAAAAATAATTTAAAAAAATAGATTCATCATTCGGGACAAGAATAGTTAAAAGGAAGGTCTACTTTGACCGATCTGACCATTATAAAATCAATCCAAATAAATCTAGAATTTATTTAAAAAATTACCACATCACTAAAATTGTTAGATCTTGACATTCGTTCATTTTTAACGTCAAAAAAATAATTTAGAAAAATAGATTCATCATTCGGGACAAAACTAGTTAAAAGGAAGGTCTATTTTGACCGATTTGACCATTATAAAATCAAACCAAATATATTTAGGATTTTTTTAAATAATTACCACATCACTAAAATTGTTGGATCTTAACATCCGTCCGGTTGGCTCATCGAAAAAATAATTTAAAAAAATAGAATCATCATTCGGGTAGACTAGTAGTTAAACCAACACTTAAAATTGTAAATGCAACACTACATGTCAAGTCAGCACCGGTGGGCACCATACGTCTCACGTTAGGACTGGTAGGCCACACACATGCCAAGTTAGCACTGGTGGGCCCCACACATGCCACATTAGCACTGGTGGGCTCCCCACCTGCCACGTCAAGACTGGTGGGTCCCAAACTACCACATCAGCAATGGTGGGTCCCACACCTACCACGTTAGCACTGGTGGACCCGACACCTGCCATATCAGCACTGGTGGGCCCCACACCTGCGTTGTCATCAGCTGTGGGCCCCAAACTAACCACATCAGTTGTGGTCCCCACGCACATGCCACGTCAGTTGTGGGTCCTACGTGCCACGCTAGTAGTTGTGGCCCCCAACAGATGCCACATAAGAAATTATGGGCCCCATAGCTTATCCCACATGCCACATCAGCAAATGTGGGCCTCACTTACCTTGTCAAGAGTGGGTCCCACATCCCACATCAGCATATATTAAAATTATAAAAATATCTAATGCAACACCAGTTGTTAGTGTAGCATTTTGTGAAACACCGTGAGTAATATTCAATACTAAATTATATCTAATTCAACACCAGTTTAGCTCTGTTGAAAAGGAGCCAAAATTTCATATCTAACGAAACACTTTTAGTGAAACTCTTTCTAAAAGCACTGCATATGAGCACTTATGGCGTAGTGTAGGGCTGTAATTCGAGTCGAGCTGGGCGAATTCGAGCCGAGCTTTAAATCGAGCCGAGCTTTTTCTGACGAGTCGAGCCGGGCTCGTTTATTAAACGAGCCGAAAATCCTCGCCGAACTCGGCTCGTTTTTTATACGAGTCGGGTTGAGCTACTCGCGAGCCTCTCACGAGTCGAGTCGAGTTCTGTTATACGAGACGGGTCGAATTTCTGTTATACGAGCCGAGCCTAACGAGTTATTAAACGAGTCGAGCCTAACGAGCTGTTAAACGAGTCGAGCCTAACAAGCTATTAAACGAGCCGAGCCTAACGAGTTTCTGAAAATTACTTATTTTGTTTGTTAAAAGAAAAACTGAAAATTACTTACTAATTATATAAACATCTTTACACATAATAAAAAAGTAAACAAATAATATGTCAAGATATATCTTGACATCCGTTCGGTTGGATCGTCGAAAAATATTTTTAAAAAAATAGAAACAATAATTTGGGATAAAGCACTAGTTACGAGTACTAGACAATATAGAAGTGTTCTATTAAGATCTCCAGCCAAATTAATTTTTTATTTTTTCAAAATTTGGGAATATCATTTATTTAGATATACCTTGACATCTGTACGGTTGGATCGTCGAAAAAATATTTTTATAAATAGAAACAATAATCTGGGACAATGCACAGTACTAGACAATATCATGATCTATTATGTAGAGGGAACAGAAAATTAGCATATCCATTAGCATATTATGTTTGGGGCAGATTTAACAATCACAATGATGTAAAAGTAAATAACACTCTTCCAGTTTTATAAGATGTAACAAGTAAAACAGTTTTTATCGCATTTATCAACGGACTGTACAAGAAAAATAAATTTAAAACTATAGAAAAACACATTCAAAGAAAATTATATATATAACTCTAGTCTTTCTTGCACGCCATCATGATTCAGTTCTAAACTTTTTCATCATCACCTAATTAATATCATCCACAGGAAACAAATAATTGACTTAATCCCACTTAGTATCATTCATGATTCCAAACAAACAGTTGTCATTCACATGATAAACAACTACAATGGGATTAGAAACTGAACAAATGGATAGAAATCATATAGGAAATGCGGAAATGGATACAATTTATTTATATTTTAAAAAAAACTGATCTATTTCTTAAGTAACCAGTCGCTCTAAAACCTTAAGGTGTTAGAGAAAAGCCCAACCGAATCTTTTTATTGTATAACCTGAGATCTCTGGGTGCCTGAACACTGATACCAGTCCTTCTAAAACGTTAAGGTGTTAGATGAAGGCCCAACCGTATCTTAATATTGTATTATGACAATATTAACTTATTAAATGTATTTAAAAATAGCTCAAAGTGATTACATTACATTTTTCAATAACAAAAAATAGAGACCAATATTAAAACTTTGAAAATTTACATCCCGCGGCATTCAGGGAGTCGTGCTGACCTCTATCAACGGGTAAGACCCAGGTATATGCTCATACATTGCTAATTCCTATAATATGAAACATCACAATAAATTAGTTACCAACACAATGTACTATTTTGCAAACATCTCTAAGTTTTATAAACTCTATATTTTCTAGGTGGAAACAAGTTATTGTGTCATGAAATGTCTTTCCCAGACGGTGCTTCCTAATTAGACATTAGAGGAGAGTTTTGTCCAAAAACGTAAACACTACAAGAATTTTCAGTCTTAATAACAGAAAATTCCGTTGGAAAAATAAGCAAATCCGTTAGGAAAATAATTTGGCAACAGAATGCCAACTGAAGTGAAATGTTGGTACAAACGTCATTGGGAAGGGGCTTGCCAACCGAATTATTTCCGTTACTAATTTTACCGAATAGCAATGAACTAATAACAGATCTCAAAGTTACCAAAAAAACACCCCACCAACAGAACTAATCCGTTGTTAAATTTAGTAACAAAGACCAAACAGAAATTTCCGTTAGTTAAATTTAATAACACTTTGCCAACAAAAGTTTATTGTTAAATTTAATAAAAAAATTAAAAAATACTTAAAAATTTATTTTTAAATATGATTTTTTTATGCAGGAACACTACATTTGTCTAAACTTCCATGAAGTTGTGTTATATTCTAGATCATGTATTCTATATCTTCAGAGGAGAATCACAATGTTACATGAATTGGTGTGTTAGCAGTCTAAAACTAGTTGGATCATCAATTCTACAAGTCTGTTTACAAAAGAAGCAGATTATTTCCTGTTTTTGGCAAAGAAACTGCTCAGGTACAACTCTAACAGACATATATGTTACCTTAGAACAGTGTCTCTCATGTCATAGCAAACTTGCAATAAAATTCCGTAGTCAACTATGTCATTCCTAAATTCGAAAATTAAAAAAGATAAACAAAAAGAGTAAGTATGTACTAGAATAACACAAACTTAAAAATCGAACAGAAGTATGAGAAGATTGATACGCACAAGATAATTTCCAACATCCCCGTTTGAGTGCTTACACTTTCGTAAAACATCCTAAGCAATTCACCAAAGGATGAGTCCCCTCATCTGCAAATAGTGCATAACACTCTCTAAGTTGTCCGTTTACTACCAATCCCTGTATTCAAAAAATTTAGCTGCACCTCAGTCGATTATAAAAATTAATTAATAATCGATATAAAAAAATTAGAGTAATCGAGGTTCAATATAGTTGTTTACAAATAGGCTATGTTTAAAAGAGATGTAATCTCCATCGTTTCTAAGTCAATGATTTGATAAGGGGCAGAAAAAATTAAGTAAAAAGGCGAAGAAGCTAGGTGAGTATGTATACAAGCAAAGAAATGAAAATTTTCCCAAAACAAAATATCACACTTTAAGTGTTCAATTCCAGTAAAAAAGTACATGCCACAATTCAGTTCTCTATGAATTAAATCAAGATGTATAATCCATTCCATTATATTAATCAAATACCGAAATCTGAAAGCAAAAAAATAACCCCTGTTGTCATGAACATAATTAATCAAATATTATAAATAAAAAATTTCTATGTTTGGCTAATTCATGACAAATACCTCAGACAATAGAAGCATTTTGAATCAGAAAAAATAATTAATTAAGTTGTTTTCAGTAATACAACTCATGTGGCGGGTTTGTGTAGTAGGTTAAGTAACTCATAAGTAAAGTAACTTAGAAAAGATACTTACAAGTTAATTTACAAAGTTGAATGTGAGGTACTAGAATTATATGTGACTGACCAAATCAATGTTCGTCCCGTAACATGTAACTTCTAGTTATTTTTGTCACATCCTTACTCTACTACTTTTTGTTACGCATTGTTAACATGACTCATTTGTTTATTGTAGTATTCTTTTTGTTTTTATAAAACTTTTATTGTATTCCACTACAAAAAATCTGGCAATAGACGACACATATCAGACAACACCCATAGAAAAAGTGTTGCCCGAAATGATCAGACAACTGTTATTTTCCTACTCGAGAAAGTGTTGTGTGATAAACCTTACCAGACAAGCATTTCTTGACCAGGGGTGTTGTGTAAATGTATAAGTATTTTTAAGATTAGACAAGCGTTAGCAAATAAGTATTGTATGAATGCCTGCAACACAATATCCCGGAAAACCGTTGTTGTATTCAGACAAGTGTTTTTAGGTCTGTTGTCTAAGTAGCCGCCATACAATATGTTATCCATAGTGTTGTGTGACAGTGAACCAACATAGTGTTGTGAATGAAGCATAGACAATACTTCGTAAAAAGTATTGTTAGAATGAGACAAGTGGTTTCCAATGTGGTATTGTGTAATGATATTTAACACAAGTGCTTTAATTAGATAGTGTTGTATGAACTTAATCCAACACACAACAGGTTCTGGCCTATTGTGTGTTTCAACTCATACAAGTGTCTTCTGTTTAACTTTAAATATTTAAATAATTACTTCATAAAACAATTCTAAATTTCACTTCAATTTTAGAACAATTTTCAGATTTTAAAAGAAATTTAAATCTTTCACTACAAGGAAAACTGAAGGATACAATGGTTTTTGCCCGTTGTCTGATACCCTGGAATAGCTTTGTCTATCGAGCAGCTGATATTTTTCACAAGTGTTTCTAAAAGATGATAACATTGGCTAATGATAAATGAAACAACACTTTTATTTACAACAAAAATTAGAGTTTATACAATACTAGCAACTAACCAATATTCATAACAAAAACTACCAATCAATATTCATTGCTACAAAGCTACTACCGGTACCAATTCCCAACAAAGTACAATTCCGGAATTATGAAGAGTTCAAACATCTTGGTGATCTAAGTTTTCAGATCCAGGAATAGGTAGGTAGAGGTGAATAACACAAATATACTTCTTCAGCATCAAGCATGCCAACATGTTCTACAAAAGAAGTCCTGTTCAGCCCAATAATCCTCACCAGTGAATTTGAGTGGCCATCCAGAAATACATTAGCGATCTGTTAAAACAATAAATAAACATCTTAAACATGTTTTGAATATACTATAACCGAAGAAGTGTAAATCATGTTCATGACTACTACTACTGAATTCTCTAGTAGGTAACAGAAAGTTACTTGCATGCAGGATAATATGCATGGAAGAACTTACACCACTAGGTCGCATGTGTGACAATAAGAATTACAGTAGCTAGGTAGGAAGAGAGTATCATTATACCTTTCCAATGACTCATGCCTGCCATTTCAGCAATGCCTCCAGCATTATCACTGATAGCACCACATGCATAAACAGCCAGTCCAGTGGCAATGGTGCTCAGCATACCAAGAGCAGCTACGGCAATACCATACATGGCAGCAAAGCTATAACTAACAAAAATACTGACTGTGATGGCAAAAATGGGAATAATAACAGATTTGTATCCTAGTGCAAGGCCAAAAATAACATTTGTTGCAGCTCCAGTCCGGTAGGAATCAGCTACATCTTGCACACGGCTAGCATGAAAAGATGAATCAATTAATAGATACAAGGAAATGATAGCAAATGAGATATATCAATTTAAATTTCATTAATTCAATCAATTATTGGACAATTACCTGTAAGCATTGCTGGTGTAGTACTCGGTAACAGCCAATAATAAGCCCTGCCCAGAGACCAACGCACACGCAGAAAAACAATTGCCTGGAAACACAAATCAAAGAAATTACCAAGTAATTAGCGAGTCCCGAATAGTCGATTGTACATGTAATTGTCATGATCCAAGTTGAAGTTGCTTCCTTCAGCCAAGCCAATTACAATTGTATAAAAAGCAAGGGTCACAACAATATTAAGCAACTTAAGAATAAAGAAGACAACTAGATTACTTTGACAGGACTTGTGTAAGAAAAGGCAGCTTGATAAGTTTGTTTATAGCAGGTTTTGACTAGCATCCTCTTCTGCTACAAATTCAAGCTCGGCCATGACTTATTCAACCTCCAAGACGTAGTAGGCAATCTATAATTATCCATTCACTATGAACTGAACAAGAAAAGGAATCTCATATACCTCCCACGTGTTGTTAGTGCCTTCGGGGAAGTTGAGGACTAGTTTGTAGTGATCAATAAGATGTGCAATGAGCCCAACTCCTCTGTTTGCCCAAGTCCTCGCATAATTATGGCCCCCTTTGTAGCTTTTAAATTGGTTAAACCTGCTTATAATCCAAAGTAACTCAATATGTCTGTTTCTCATATTAGAACATATGACACAAATAAAGTCATAGATTAAAAGTAAAGATAAACAGAAGTTCTTCAGTATGATTTTAGAATGAAAATGCAACCAACTACAAGTTCTTCAGTTTCAAGATAAACAGAAAAACACCTGTATAACTTTGAATGCCTTTTTAGCCACGGTTTTGGAAAAATCAAATAACCTTCAAGTAGCGACTGAAATCAAATCGAGGCTTCAACTAAAATCTCTGGACCCAAACAAAGCTTGAACCCAAATCCTTGAATCCAATCGAAGCTTGAACCCAAATCAAAATTAAACCCTCAAGTACCGAATCCCTAAATCTAAATCTCTAAATTGAAGCCTAGATTGTTAGAGAGTGTTTCAGCGAGATGTTGATGTGAGGGAGTATAAGATGGGAAATATATTATTGAAGGTAGAATGTGAGGGAGTATGAGATGGGAAATATATTAGTGAAGGTAGAATGGGGGGAAATTTTGAGAAGGTTTTCAGAAAGGGGGGAATTTTTGAGCGCCTGTAAAATAATTAGGGATGGGAAGAAGGGGGAAATGAAATTTTGGGTTTGGAATAATGTAGGAATAGAAGTAATGAGCGGCAATATGAATTAGATTAACGTAGGGATGTAAAATTTGAGATTTTGTTTCTTGGAATTTTAAGAACTTTCAGATTTTTTATTCGAAACAAAAAAAAAATATTTTAATTTTCGGAATATCAATAGAATAGATACCCATTTTAGTATTGGAAAAAAAAATCAAAACATAAAAAAGTAATTTGAGTAATTATTTATTAAAAAAATTATATATGATAAATTTTAAAATTTCTATTTTTTAAACATGATCTTTTTTTATTTTTAATAAATTTAAAATTATATATCTACCGATTTTAGTGATGTGTACAAAGAATTTGAAAAAATCAAATCATTCTTGTAAAATAATTAGGGATGGGAAGAAGGGGGAAATGAAATTTTGGGTTTGGAATAATGTAGGAATAGAAGTAATGAGCGGCAATATGAATTAGATTAACGTAGGGATGTAAAATTTGAGATTTTGTTTCTTGGAATTTTAAGAACTTTCAGATTTTTGATTCGAAACAAAAAAAAAATATTTTAATTTTCGGAATATCAATAGAATAGATACCCATTTTAGTGTTGGAAAAAAAAAATCAAAACATAAAAAAGTAATTTGAGTAATTATTTATTAAAAAAATTATATATGATAAATTTTAAAATTTCTATTTTTTAAACATGATCTATTTTTTATTTTTAATAAATTTAAAATTATATATCTACCGATTTTAGTGATGTGTACAAAGAATTTGAAAAAATCAAATCATTCTTGTAAAAACAAATCCGCCAAAAGTACTTCTGACTAGTGTCGTACCGATTGTATGATATCTTAATGGTCAACTGTCAAAGTACTACTTGGTCAAACTAGTATAATTTTGGAATAATATTTCTTATAAATTTTTTTCCGACGATCCAACCATATGGATGTTAATATGTAATGATTTGAGTGATGTGTACAAAAAATTAGAAAAAAATAAATCATTCTGGATCGTGCCCCGTTATAGGAAGCAACACTTTTACTACGTTTCCGTTAAAATCCCGTACAACCAAACCTTTTTATTTTTTAATCATTTTCTCCCAACACTAAAATGAATGTTTGTTAACATCCGTACGGTTCGATCGTCAAAGACATCATTCAAACAAATTATTCAGTGAATCTGGATGAAGAAGCACTTTTACTACTTTTTTGTTAAAATCTCGTACAACCCGACCTTTTTATTTTTCGATTATTTTTTTTCAACACTAAAATGAGTGTTTATTAACTTTCGTACGGTTGGATCATCGAATAAATCATTTAAAAACGTTATTCAATTAATCTGGATCGTGCCTCGTTACTAGAAACAACACTTTTACTACTTTTTTGTTAAAATCTCATACAACCCGACCTTTTTATTTTTTGATTATTATTTCCCAACACTAAAATAAGTGTTTATTAACATCCGCACGGTTTGATCGTCGAAAAAATCATTCAAAAAAAGTATTGAGTGAATCTGGATTGTGCCTCGTTATAGGAAGTAACACTTTTACTACTTTTTTATTAAAATCTCATACAACCGGACCTTTTTATTTTTTGATTATTTTTTCTCAACACTGAAACAAGTGTTTTTTAACATCCGTACGGTTTGATCGTCGAAAAAATCATTCAAAAAAAGTAATCAGTGAACCTGGATCGTGCCTCGTTATAGGAAGTAATACTTTCACTATGTTTTTGTTAAAATCTCATACAACCCGACCTTTTTATTTTTTGATTATTTTTTCCCAATACTAAAATAAGTGTTTATTAACATTTGTACGGTTCGATCATCGAAAAAATCATTCAAAAAAAGTATTGAGTGAATCTGGATCTTGTCTCGTTATAGGAAGTGTAAAAAAACTAGAAAAAAGAAATCATTCTTGTATCTCGTTATGGAAACAACGTCGTCTCTACTCCAACGCTACTGTCGAGTTCCGTGGTTCCAATTCAGAGATCTAGCTTGAAACCTCACGAAATTTGTTCATACGAAACCCCCCTCTAATCTGGATCGTGCCTCGTTATAGGAACCAACACTTTTACTACCTTTTTTGTTAAAATCTCGTACGACCCGACCTTTTTATTTTTCGATTATTTTTTCCAAGCACTAAAATGATTGTTTATTAACTTTCGTATGGTTCGATCATCGAAGAAATCATTCAAAAAATCATTCAATGAATCTGGCACGCGCCCTTTTACTTGAATCGGCATTATTATAACATTTTTGTTAAGATGTGGCACGACCGAGGCTTTTTAATTTTTGATTATTTTTTTTCAACACTAGAATAAGTATCTTTTAACATCCGTGTGGTTCGATCGTTGATGAAATCATTTAAAAAAATCATTTAGTGAATCTGTATCGTGCCCGTTAAAGGAAGCATCACTTTTACTACGTTTTTGTTCAAATCTCGTACAACCCGACCTTTTATTTTTTGATTATTTTTTCCCAACATTGAAATGAGTGTATATTAACATTCGTACGGTTCGATCATCGAAGAAATCATTTAAAAAAAATCATTCAGTGAATCTGGATTGTGCCCGTTACAGGAAGCATCACTTCTACTACGTTTTTGTGCAAATCTCGTACAACCCGACCTTTTTAATTTTTGATTATTTTTTCCCAACATTGAAATGAGTGTATATTAACATTCGTATGGTTCGATCGTCGAAGAAATCATTTAAAAAAAATCATTCAATGAATCTGGATCGTGCCTATTATAGGAAACATCACATTTACTACGTTTTTGTTCAAATCTCGTACAACCCGACCTTTTTATTTTTTGATTATTTTTCCATACATTGAAATGAATGTCTATTAACATCCGTATGGTTCAATCGTTGAAGTAATCATTTAAAAAAATCATTCAGTGAATCTGGATCCTGCCCCATTAAAAGAAGCATCACTTTTACTACGTTTTTGTTAAAATCTCGTACAATCCGACCAAATTAATATTTTATTTTTTAAAAATTTAATATAAATTTTGAATCTACCAATTTAACAAATAATTAAATTTTTATAAATAATAAATATATTTTAAATAATTTTATTCCCTCACAAATTATTAATCAAGCTAAAATTTACTTAATCTTATTTTGCCACTCACGGCTCAACCAATAATTCATTTCCCCCCAAATGTAAATTTCATTTCCCTCTTCCCCATCATTTCATTTCCCCTTCTCCTTCCCCCTTATTTTTCAACGGCCGCTTATCTCTTGTTCTCTAACAAACCCAAACACATAGAACTTTTATCTCTTGTTCTTGTCCGCAATAATCACTATCTCTCTCTCTCTCTCTCTCTCTCTCTATATATATATATATATATATATATATATATATATATATCTTGTGGGCGTCAAAGCTTTTCTCTCATTCACTTGATTTAGAGTTCGATTGGTGATTAGGATTTCAATTAGGGATTTTCTTGAATCTGAGTTTCAATTTCAGGTTATATTCTCGTAAGTTCATTTTTTAATTAGTTGAACACTTGAACTTCTACATGAATTATTGCAACCTCTTTGTAGTCTTTTCTATATATATCATTGTGATTTACCATGGAGTCTTTTTTAAGTCTTCTGTTTATTGAGAACATGTTGTGTGCTTGATGTTATGATAGGGGCGGAGGCTAGAAGCACAAGGAGTCCCTTCACTTTCAGTTTAGTATCTTTATCGGGCTATCGAGTGGAGAAGTTACTAGATATGGCTCATCAGAGGTTAGCAACTATCATCATGGGAACTATCATCATAGTCCAAAGTTCATATTCGTTTTCTTTCACGACAGGTTGTGTGGAAGATTATTTTAAGGACGATGAGGCGAAACCCAACAGTGATGAAGCATGTTCCAAGAACCTTGAAGCTTATAAAAGTGCTCTAAACTCAAAAGGTTCAAAAGATGCAATGGTATGCGACAACTCTTTGTTCAGAAATGTGATTTCATCTTGTTTTCAAATGCAGTTCTTTCTTGATATAGATATATAACCTTTAATGGTATCCTTTAATGGCTTCTAAGTAAAGATGTTTCAGCTATGTTTGTAGATAAAACAATCTTCCTTCCAACTGGACCATTTGGGGTTAAAGGAGGAGGAGCAGGATCAAATATCTTCTGCTGCATAGCTGGAGGAAGTGTGGAGTACAGAGGCACAACTAATGCAGGTCCAACAGAATCTCCAAATTTACCGATTTCCTTTGTTATTTTGCGGCACGCATCTTCAATTTACTCTTCCCCGGTAAGGAAGACTAGTATATCACTAGGAGGTTCAGATGTATGTATCTGAATAACATCACGAATTGCTGCTTCTACATAGTCGACAACAATATCCTTTGTGTAAATTATATCCACTGGATGTAGTCTACCTAGAACTTTCATCAGAGGTGCACCAAAGAAGTAACCCTGAAACTTCTCTGCCTCGAGAGTAGCACTCATCACAATTAGCTTCAAATCAGGTCTTTTATGCAGAACTTCCTTCAAAAGCCCAAACAAAATATCTGTTGACAAAGTCCTCTCATGAGCTTCATCAATATGAGGTATGGATGACCCAAGAAAATTTGCTCATGGTCTTAGAGTGGGGGTTGCTCTCTGTGTTGTGTCACTCTTTTACTACATGAGACCTTTATACGAAGGTGTTGGTGGGAATGCTATTTGGTTAATTATGACAGTAGTTGTAGTCTTCGAGTACACTGTTGGTACGTTCTCCAATGCCCTTTTAGAACTTTAACCTTGATCATTTTCTGAGATTGAACAAAACTAATGTCTGATATATTGCGCTGCAGGTGCCTCTCTTTATAAAAGCTTAAACAGAATCTGTGCAACTTGTCTTGCTGGATAGAAAGACGAAAAGGCTTTATATGGCTCTCATTTCGGATTCACTCTCTTGATGATCTTGCATCAGTTGGAGAAATGCGGAAGACGACCCAGGATATACAATTTTTTCTTTGCACCAATCGTTAGAAATTTAATTCTATCTATGCTGTCAGAAAATAAATAAATTATATGTGTGTTGTATTTTGACCTTGCTGTTTGTTCATATGTAGGAAAACTGGGATCACATTTCAAAAACTTTTCTTCTTTAGTTCTCTTCCTTTGAGAATGCAAAAGAAGTAGAAGAATTTTTTGCTACGCATACCAAGCCTTCAACGACCAGAACCTTGAAGCAAAGCCTAGAGCGGGTTCACATAAATGCTAAATGGGTTGAGAGTGTTCAGAATGAAAAACATCTCGCTAGTGCAGTAAAGGAGCTTGCCTACCGAAAGTACTAAGTTATATGACTCAGTTTTGTCAACTGACACGACATTTGCTCTTGCAACATGGTTTTCAATAACAGTCCCAGGTCGTGCTACAACTGCAATGGTGAAACTTTATTTCCCCTCTCGTGCTCTAGGAGACCAGTAATAATACAAACACAAAGATTCCTGTTATCACACACACACACCAACCATATAGAGTTATAGACTGGTTATATGTATTCTATAGGATCATAATTGACAATTAGAGCTTTGAGATGGATTTTTCACCACTTGTTCTACTATACGGGTTTCTTTGTATAATGGCCAGTCATTCATGGAGATTAATATCTAGTTTTGGTTAGTATTATATGCGTGTATATGGTTGTATATTAATATATGCTCTGAATATACATTTAGGCTGATCCAGTATTTTAACTTGAATTTTCAGTTGGATTTTTGTTTAATTGAAGGATGTGCTGTGCATGAGAGCAGATAAAGGACATACCGCCTCCGGTTTCGTTGTCTCCTTTCCAAACAGACAGTTGTCAACTTTCTGAAATAGACATGAATTGCTTGACTGTTAAAACGGAAGATACTTTTACCAGTTTGCTTGAACTGGCTGCTAATGATGATATTGAGGGGTTTAAGGGATGGATCAAGCAAGACCCTCCGGTTTCAGTTGTTGTGTTCTGGTATGCAGAATGTCTATTTTAGACAATGATGGTTATGCTACTGAGAACGATGATTCCTTAATGGAGCTTATGGTGGAACAGATCTGGATAAGGTTTCTACCAAAGGTGGAGGGGAAGATAATTTATCAAACAAGGTCGAAGTGGAGGCCAAAAAAGATGCATCAGTGCTTGACAACTTTGGATATTTTTAACATTGTTGTAATTATATACTGCTATGTATATTTTTAGAACAATTTTTGTTTGTGATTCAGAATGGATTATAAAAATTTTTTATGTATATTTGTTGCATTGTCTAAGACTCATTTTGAGGTATATAACAAAGAAACCATTGTCTAACTGAATCAAATACATGTCATACTGTTGTCTAACAAAGAAACTATTGTCTAACGAAGAAATCATTGTCACACAACAAAACTGTTGTCCCTTTTAATAAATAATAACATGTTATACTCTGCAAAACCATTGTTTGAAATAATTTCAAACAAGAGTAATATACTAAGAAAGTGTTATCCTTCCTACTGTACAACAACATGCCACATGAGATAACATGTTGTACATGTAACCATAAAACAAATGGTTTTTCCTAAGAAACCATTGTCTGTAGTAACATACAACAACATCCCTGATCAAGTAAAAGATTGTATCTTTTGCACTTAAACAATAGGCTTTCTTTTAAAAACCATTGTCTTTACTACTTAATAACAACAATATATTAGTTAAAAAGTGTTGCATTATCGGAGCTTTGACAAGAGGTTTCCAAAGAAGTGTTGTTGTTTCTGGGTATCCAAACATCATCTTCACTCTTGAAGAACAAGAGTTTGTGATTACTCCACAAACTGTCAGAGATACGATGGGGTTTGATACACACACCTCTTATACTTACGTTGCTGAACCTCAATTGAGACAGATGCTACAGGAGATAGGCTACATGGATTCTCTTGACAAGCTTGGCAGTGTAAAGAGGCCTAATCTCAGGAAGGAACACTTTTCAGGTGGATTTTACTTGTCTTTTAAATTGCACACAACAGCTTGCTGTGTGTTGTCTGAGGTGTGTATCAGACGACTTCTCAATAGTCAACAGTTTTTGGTATATTCAGACAACACGTTTTGCCTGTTGTCTAAAGCAAAAATCCTTGTATTGTTCATGGTTGTTGTAAAATATGAACATACACTTAGTCCCCAACCCAGTGAATGTGTTTCAGTTCCTATGCATTCCAATTCTACACCTTTGGTAAGACTTGTATGCAAGATGTAATAGGAATAGAAATTATAATTTTAATGGTATTAAAAAATTAATCGGGTTAAAATTTATGCACTTAGGATAAAACTAATATTTTCATTTTTAAGAAGAAATTTTAATAAAAAATGAGTGTCTGAAAATAATAATGTTCAAAGCTATGTAAGCACATATTAATTAATCTAATATATATATATATATATATATATATATATATATATATATATATGGAGGTGCTCAAATGAGACAGCTCGACCTTCTCCTATAATGAGTCTCCCTCATATTTCATATATTATTAAGGGCCCCGCGGGACACCCAATACGAAAAAGTCTTATAATTCTACCCTTTAAAATATTGGGTGCCCTTGGCGGGGCCCTTTAAAATACAAAAAATATGAGGGGGACTCATTCTCATTTAATGAGGGGTCTCATTTGAGCAGCCCCTATATATTATTTATATATATATATATATATATATGTAATATATGGTTGAGTTCTACTAAACTTTTCTTAAATGCAAACTTACAAACCTTTTTTGTTCAACACAAATATATCTTAGGTTCAACATTACTTAATAAATAATAATTAAGCTTTTATAGATACATATAATTGGAAACGAAAACATATTTATTACATTTTTTAAGTTATTAAAAACTTATTTGCAACATTTTTTACGAAAAATAAACAAATTTTATAACGAGTGTTCAACTGATATATAACTTGAGTTCAACATCATTTGTTGAATAATAGTTATACTTGTGTTGAACACAAATATGTAAAATAATTTTGTATTGGTATCATAATGAAAACTCATGTATTAAATTAATAATATTTCATATTTTTAAACCCTGATTTTGTATTGGTGAACCCGAGAAAACTTGAAAATTATGTAATATTTATTGAACAATTTTTTAACTACCGTTCAGCACACCACATATTAAACAAATAAAATTTCATATTTCTATAGCATATTTTGGTATTGGTGAATGGATAAGGATTTCAAAGAATTAATTATGTGTATCCAATAAATATTTAATTAATATTTGACAAATAATGTTGAATCGAAATTATAAATATGTTGAACAAAAAAATTTTATCAATTTTTTTAAAGAAAAGTTTGTGTGTATATATATATATATATATATATATATATATATATATATATATGACTATTACCTGGGAGTTAAAACCAATGTGGAGGAGTCATAGTCTTTTGGGAGCATAATCTTCATTGTTTCCTACAAATTTTTCATAAATTTATAAATATGAATGACAAATCGCATATACCAAATTTGAATAATTTATAGATCACGTTAAAGATTTCATATCTTCATTTTGTATATTTTTCCTTCTATTCTAAATTGAGAATATATATTTGGTTTAGCAATAGGCATGACTTCTTAAAGCCACAAACCTACATACTCGTGATTTGGAAAACATGGGTGTTTTTCAATGTTATCAAAACCAAAACAATTTTGAACTAAAGATAGAATATTTATGTAATAGTAAAGTTTACAGTAACACTTAATATATGAAATTGATGCGTATAAGAATGTATTATATGTTCATTTTAATAGGTAACTCATACTAACTAAATTTATAATTTGTGTGCAATAAATTTACATGTTAACCCATGAAGATGAGCACAAAGTCAATTTCAATATTTATAAAGTGTAAAAATTTACATCGATCGTGAATTTACAATTCAATTGACACTTAAATTAATTTCAAAATTAAACTTAAAAAACTCAAAATTTACATTTTTCTTATAATACGTATAATAAAGAACTTGTTAGAGTTTTTGTTTAACTAGTGAAATTTGAATCAATAATTTTAAATACAAGGAAGAAAATGAAATTTATAAATTTGGGATTGGCTGATTGTGATCTACGGACGATAGTTTTGCGAAATGGATCTTGTTCATGTCGATTTGATCATACTTAATTATTTTTAGGTGAACCTAAATTTGACCCGAACATGAAATGGGTAAAAAAAACACATTGTCATAAAATGATTTACAAACCCGATCTCACCCGATTTACACACCCCTGGTGTTTCTACGGAAAAAGAACCCTTGATTCAAATTGAATTCTAATTGTAAGATCATACACGACAAATCTTTAAAAACTTGTAAAAACAAATTGTACAATCATCATGCTCATCAGATATGGACATAAATCTATATACACACAAACCTATTATTCTCGTAGAAATCAAGAACTCCATTAAACTTGTCAAAGCGCCCCGATGTCGATTTTTGTAATTCTATAATTAAATAGAAGTAAAACTAGAAATTATTTATACATATATGTGTCAAGGTACAGAAAAAAAAAGTAAGAAACAAGAAAGTAGAGAAAGCAGATTATGTGTGAGATAATACTTGTTATATACCTATAGATATGTTTATATGTATATATGATGGTATGAAATATGCGGCTTACATATGATATGTGGCTTATATTAACGGCAAAAAATTAGGTTTATATGGTAATTTGGATGCTTGGGCCATTTGAAAATGGTCATATGTTTCACATCAGCCCATATTGAAATACGTATGTTCTTCATACCGTGTGTTATAAACAACATATTAAACATGATTTTAAGACTTCGAGTTATTTTCGCGTAACTTTGGATAAGCACAAAAATGACCCATTTAAATGTTTGGGCCATACATATGCATAATGGTCATGTGTTTCGGATGGGCCATATAAAAATAAATATACATGTAATTGATGTCGTGTATTGTACATGAAAACATGATTTTAAAACTTCTAGATACTTTCGGCTCATTTCGGACCAACTTAAAAATTACCTAATTATGACCATATAAGAAGACATTTGGATACAAGAAGTTAAAAACTCCAAACCCTATTTCAAATTTTTAGATGTTTAGTTTTAGTTGCTAATATAATGATACTATTAGAAATGAATATGCCATTTGTAGTACATGACAAGTAGAACTGTTTGTTTGTTGATACCAAATATCAACCAACGCACAATAATTTTGGTGTCAGTGCATCCTTGAATTTCAATCTTGCTGTTAAATCCTTAAATTATTAGCTGTACCCTACCCCAAGGTTTTAAGTAAGAAATGACTACCCAAAGAGTTACTTTTATATATTTACAAGTCAAAATTTACTCCAGACAGACGGGATCTCACTTCTCAGTATACTGAAGAGTTGGGTAGGAGTGTGGGTAAAAGCCTAAAAGGTGTATCTAATATTAAATCTTGTGAGCTCCCAGTGCATATTAATGCTAAACATTCTAGTGCTTAATGAAAATTTAATTACAGCTAATAGTATATTTTATTTTTGACAAAATAGTTAGTAGTGCTCCAAATATTCAAAAAAATGTGTCTGGTTAAAGAACTCAAATCAGAAAATTAAGCTCAAGTTATCTTCTATGGTCAACATTATCTGGCCTATCTCCCTACTCTGTTCTCTTGTCTTTGACCTTGGTAATATCATAAATCTCACCTCTCTCTCAGTACCCAACAGTGCAGCACTTAATTGGATTGATAAGAAAGTACTGCACAACAAGAGGAAATTACCATAGTAACGCTCTATAATTGCTAGAGAGAAAAATGCAGGACTACATCAGGCATTGGACTAATACAGGCTTTTTAAAACAGATAGACAGATGTATACCCAAGTATAAAACAAATCTACAAAAACAAAGGTAGCCACTAACCCTGACTTTTGACTTTAAGTTGAAATGCTGATGCTATTCAATGGGCTAGTAGACAGGAGACAAAAATATGAAACATAGACAATAATTGGAAAGTTGACGCAGCACCGACTTGGAAGTTGAAGATGATTAATCAGGTTGAGTGTGGACTTCTAGATGCACTCGTCAAAATGATAGATAAATAAGGATGGAGAAAAGTAAAATTACATGAAATAAATTATTAAAAAAAATATATGCGCCAAAGGTGTCTTGAGCATGGCCTCAGATAGGGTCGTATTGCTGCCCTACCTTGTTTATGACTAAGAGTTAATTGATTTGAGTTGAATTGTCTATGGATGTTCTGCCACAATGAAGTCATATTAAAAAAATATTGAACACGTTAGGATACTTGCATAAATTTTTTAAGCAACTCTAAAGCTGAGAAGTCAGAACACAGTCATTCCCAAGTAATAACAGCATGTACACATAAATTTAAAATTATCATGAATCATGGACAATCACCATGTAAATAGAATCTAGAAGTTCAATTCCTTGCAGAGGTTAAGTATTATAAGTGATGTCAATAAAATAAGACTCAAGACTGTGCATAAGCAAGTTCATTACCAAGGCCCATAGCCATAACCAGACTGCATCCTTTCTGCACTTGAATTGAAAGCTTCCTACTACGGACTAACTTAGCCATGAATTTCTCATCCAAGGGTCAAGCCCTTACATAATGATTAGTGGGAAATCGGTAGCCTTTTCTTCAACTATTTTCTTTTGCATTACCTACACTTTAGCTAACTACTTCGCTTTCCATAGGGCTATAAGTATGTCAAAAAAGAGCTGTAGATAAGCTTTTATCATTCGTATACTCTTAGCAACTAAGCAAGTCAACTCAGCCTGGGTCTGAAAGTATGCTCTACACCATAAACGCCCATATGCAACGCCACGTTTACTGTTGCTTTAGGCCAAAAAAGCGTTGCATTAGACCAAATGCAACACCAGGGGGCGTTGCATCCGCGACCGTTGCGTTTGAACCCATATTGCAACGTCACGAAAGTGGGTCCCACTAGCATGCCACGTCAGCAATGGGTTCAGCTGGCATGCCACGCCAACAACAGTCCAGCTGGCATGCCACGTTAGCATATGGGGCCCACATGCCATGTCAGCGGTGGGGCCCACTTGCCATGTCAACAGTGGGGCCTTCCATGCTACGTCAGCTGTGGGTCCCACATGCCACGACAGTAGTGGGTCCCACGTGCCACGTCAGTACAGGGTCCCACGTGCCACGTCTGTAGTGGGCCCAGGTGCCACGTCAGCACTGGGGCCCACAACTATGTAATGTAACGCTTTTATTTGCTTTTTAAAACACTAGTATCTTATCAAAGGCAACACTATATTTACCAAATGCAACACTAAAATATCTAGTGCAACACTCTATTTACTTATGCACCACTAGAAATGCAATACTAGAAATATCAAATGCAACGCTTTAATTAAAATTTCTGCAATATCTTGTTTCATACATAAAGAAACCCATCCAAAACATCAAAAGCATTCAAAGCCATCCAAAACATTCAACCAACCACCAAATAGCTACATCCCATCCATACCACATCAAGTAATCTAACATCATACTAATAACCTAATAAAACCATTACTAATACATCCAAAAGGAATCCAACATCATACTAAACCAACAAGCACATACGATTAAGTCTAAATTTTAAAAGTACGAAATGACCATGTATAGGTATTAGGGCCAATCAACTTCTCTTTGCTTCACAAGTACGTCCGCTTCAACAAGTGAGCATGAGACATTAGCACAAAATGAGCTACCTCTGGACTTGCTAGCGTAACACAAGGGCAACCAAGAATGTATGTTTTGAAAATATCTCCATATCTGCAAAACAGGTGAATAAAATATATAATACATATATTTCTAAAACAGAATTTTAGTATGATACAATTGTGTATCGTGTCTTCAATCGGTAAGTCAACGAATGCAAGATAAACTTCCTAACTTTTGTTTGATTACTTTGTAGGAACATATCAGCAGCAATAACACAGGGCTGTTAGTGATATTAATTTTACTGGTAATATATATATATATATATATATATATATATATATATATATATATGGTATGTTTGTAAAATATTCATAGAGAGTAGGTGATTCACTGAAACACATTCTAATACTCAGAGATAGTGTTCACACCTTTTGAACATGAGCAGTCAACCTTGTCATTCCACTACACCAAATTTTGGATGTACTGCAATGCTTTTTTAATTGGTTACGATAGAATATAAAAATTATAAAAAATCAAAGCTACTGCAATGGTTTTTTAACATCGTTGTTGTAAAGTACTAAATTTTCAGACCCAATGTTGGCGGGCTCCTAAAATTGGAGTGAGCGGGATTTTTAATCATATTTTTGCAGTCAATAAGGGAAAAGAAAAAGAAGTACTTACACACACTGAGACATAAACACACTTAGACAAAAGCACACTGAGACACAAACTAGAGACACACACGCCGCACAAACACGTTGCTCAAATTGGACATGAATTGAAGCTCAAAGATTGTAGATGGAGAATATAGAAGCTCAAAGACAGAAGCACGAGTACAAAAGTTTGAAGATTAAAGCTCAAACACGAGGTATGTTCAACTCGATTTTAGGTATAGTCTCTAAAGCTCATTAGAGACTATTTTGATGAAACTTGATTTAATTAGGGTTTTTTGTGTTTGATTTAATTATGGTTTTTTCGTATGAATTAATTAGGGGTTTTTTAGTACGAGTTAATTAGGGGTTGTTGCTAAAAAATTGTTTTTGTGTGTCCTGTTTGGTGTGTCCTTTTTTTACGGAGAGATTCAAAGTGAAAATTCTGATATTTCACTTGATATACTTCTTATATTCTGAGCAAATTGGAAAAAATGATTGTCGAATGACAAGGCTTGAACTAGTGCTAGACTATGGGCTACTTAATGTCCCAAGTCATATTAGCAAAGCTCAGTTCTATAATTGTTAAGACTAAACGCTTATCAGATAGTGCTAACTTGTTTACGTAACATTAGTTAGCAACTGCCTCAGCTTCTTGGCAAGTGTTTTAGCCTATTTGTGCATTCTGACCTTGTTTCTTATGTACTTTAGCTGCTACTAATTTGTAAATTTATCTTATTTCCTATAGGCTTGTAATGGTTTCTGTTTATATGTATATTTCGGGCATATAATGGTTTTTACCATTATATAAACTAGTAGGTTTTTACTTTGTAGGCGATGCTGTAGGTTTGTACATTTTTACATACATTATTAATGTAAAGAAGCAAAAGCAGAGTTCTTCTGTCTGAAGTACATGTTAAACATTTGTGTTAATGTGTTTTTGCTCATGTTCACTTGATTTTATTTGGTATCTTGATTTTATTTCGTTGTTAGAATCATCATCTATGGATATGTGCTACTTCTTAATTCCTTGCAAAGTTTATTCCTTTTAGTAGTTGTTCCTTTTTCTTTTTAATTAAATTTTGTTGCTGAAATACTTGTTTGGCTTTTGTAAAATTCCTAATGTTTATATTAAAGGTAAGAAGGGAAGTCTAGATTTTATAGAGTTACTAAAAAATGACCAAGTCGCCCAACGAGGTATCAAGCGAAAAAGAGGTATCAAGCAGAAAAGGTGGTTTAGGGACTAATGCAAGTTCTTTTACGGGAGATACATTAACTTGAAGGTATAAACTTGAAGGTCCATTAACCAATGACACATTTGGAATCAATAGCTTCTTCTGCGGTATATTATATTCGATATTGGTATATGTGTGTTCCCCTCTGCGGTATATTATATTCGATATTGGTATTATATGTGTGTGTTCCCCTGTAGTATTTTCTGTATTTTGTTCTTGAGTTTAAACTCACTTTCTTCTGAACAATGCATTTTTTATAAAATTTTTGAAGGCTATTTTTCTTTTTGTCTAGGTGCGTGCAGCCATCAAAGTGAAGGCATCTCTTATTATATGTTTCAGTTCAATCGGAAAGGATGCAAGGTATTATTGATACTTTTCTTTCAAATTTCCTTAATACATGCTGAGTTCAGGTTGTTTTGTTGTCATGATGTTGTGTTGTTCACTTTCCACCCTAAGAATAGTTACAATTGTTTTGACTATATGAATGTAAACTGATTGCGGAATATAGACCAACAATGCCAATTCTATAATTTGTCATACCACGGCTTAAAATCTATTATTTCCACACGCTTGCCCGTTAGTTCATCATCAGAGCCTGGTTATAATAAAAGATCTGTCAAATATGTCATAACATCTGGAACCTTAGTGGCCTGCCCCAATGCTGCTGGAGGCAACAATTTGTGTAAAATCTTTGCATCCCGAGTTACTGTTATGATGCTTCTGCAATGCGAACAAAATATATCTTAGGTACACGCAATTCAGGGCAATGCAGCACTTCACAAGTGCAGCGTTATCTCTGCTATCAACACAGGTCTTTTTTTAAATTACTATTGAGCATAACAATTGAACAACATCAGACATTTTTAAATTTTTTTTTGGGGATGAAAATTATTTTCGACATATTGTGCTATTCGTTGTCCGTAATTCAAATTCTTCAATACGATATATGGACCTTGTATTCTTGATTTGTGTTGATATTGGGTATATATTTATGTTATTGTGTAGTTATCATACTTACAACTGGCATCTTGATTATCACAATCGAAATTGTTATTTCTTAATCTCCTTACTCCATTGCAGTCTCTTCTATATGCTGCATGCTTACGACCTACTCCCGCACAGACAATTGCTGTTAGTTGGGTAAGATTAAAATTGATGGACTGGATATAGTTCTTAACTCTTTAGGCGCTACAGTATTGTAACTATTTTTACTTATTAATATATAGATCTTAAAAGATGGGATGCAGCATGCTGGAAAGCTAATATGTAGCAGTTTGGGGGCTAGAATGGATTCAGTGCCCAAACGTTGGAGGATTTTGGGTTTGTTCCTCACCCGAAATATCACACTCTTTATGTTCCTTTTATCGGTTGTCATCTTTTTTTAATTTTCTTTTATCCTTTTTGGGTTTCCATCACAATGGCTTCATACTTTTTGGAACATTTACATAATTAAGTATTTGAATGTGCAACCGATGTGCTCTATGATCTGGCCACTGGTTTGGAAGTTCGTTCTCCCTTGTGCCCATAGTTATTTCTTGAAATGGCAGGCCTTGGCAACTTTGCTAAGGTAAGTTATATATGATCATTTCCAAGGTTGTATCAGTGGGTTCCCCAGACTTTTCCTTTCATGTAGATAAATATCATATTTATTAATTGAAGAATTTGAATTTGCATGTGAAAGAGAATTCAAACAAAAGCCATATTTATAGATTTTATTTATGTTATCTCTTTCTCCGTTTGAAGCCTGTTAATCTACTCCATTTTTTGTTGAAGTATCCTAATATAAACCATATTTGTTGTTTGTTATCAGGGAATGACTATTGTTGCAGTAAGAGCTACTAGACTGCCGATATATTCTTCATTTGCCAAAGAAGGCAACCTTAGTGCCCCTATGCTGCAGGACATCGCAATCCATTGATCAAAGGCTACAAATCCTAGTCTACTATAATGTTTTTACTAAAGCAGATGAGTCAGATGGAGATGGAGCAGATACTGGACTTCTTACCTCACAATTTTTTTACTTTAAATTCCAGATTTGCTGCATGAATGTATAAACTAGACGTGTGTGACTTTGTCATTTTATTTTGCATTTAGATTTTAGACGATGAATGGTTTTTATGACGATGTCATCGGTATTGTCTAGGTTTTCTTGGATTGGTGGTACTATCGTACCAATGTATTGATTAGATTGGTGTTTATTATGTACCAAATTAATGGTGGATTTGTATGGGAAAAAAACATGTCATGCTCGATTGTTTTCAGAAAAGCATTTCTATTGTCTATAAAAATATTGTTATTTATGTTATTAAAAGCATTGCTATTGGACAAAATTTGTTGCCAATTTCGATTTAATTTGTTGCCATTACCCACATATTGCAATGCTTAACAAAAACAAAATAAAAAAAATAGCATTACAGCAGGTTATTGCAATGGTTCATTAGTGTTGCTATAGACACAAAATCGTTATCATAAACTCTTTTTGCAATGATTTATGGCGTTGTCGTATGTTACTAAAATCGTTGCTACATGGACATATAGTAACCAGACCAAAGTTAACGCCACACTACTACAAAAATGAACTTAGAAAACACTACTTGCATAGCGTTTTTCGGGATGCGCTATGCAAGTAAGTCACTTACATAGCGTTTATGTAAAAACCGCTATACAAGTTACAAATTTGACTTAGGAAATGGTACTTAGATAGCGTTTCTTTGATAGGCTATGCTGGTTTTCGCTTATATAACATTTACAAAACCGCTATGCAAGATTACGTATTTTAAGTAATTTTGGATTAATTTTTTTAAAATTATCGATAGTTATATAGCGCTTATTAAAACGTTTTGTAAGTAAACATATTCCAAGTAAATTACATTTTAATTTCATCAAAAACAGTACCTTATATTATGTAAAATAGTCGCTCAAACTATCTCCTCTCGGACCTCTCCCCACTCTGCCCTTTTTTCTCTCTCGGCGATTTAGCTCTCGAAACCATATTTCTTGCACTTGAAATTACAGAAAATTGGTGATGTTTCCCGTGAATCTGATCACATATTCGACTCTCCTCTTGATTATCTATCTATACATACAAGAATCTTTACATTTTCAAATGCCAGATTTTTCAATCCATCAAACCCTAAATCTTGATTGTTCGCTTCTCTCTGTTACATACTCAAATCGATGTTTACAGGTCTAATTGATATTGTTACGATGAAGAAGATGAGATTACAATCATCAGTTCATCTGTTCGAAGACTGAACTAGGTGAAACTTAGTCAACAATGGCGATTCGAGCAACTTAAGGGCGATTCCAGACGAGTCACGATGGTTTCGTGATATTTATCCAGAATTGATTCAAAGGATGCTGTCTTGGTGATGTAAATCGGAAGTTTCAGAATTTGAATTTTGTTTGAACACATAGGTGTCATCTGGTAGAAATCGAAGCAGAAGTTGAAGGAGATGAAAGAGGAAGATGATTTGTGGTCATTTGATTCTGAAATTGGAGATGCGTTTGATTATCTAGATTCAAAAGATTATGAAGATGCTATTGATGGAGCTTTTACTCTTCAGTCGAGATGTCCTAATGCTCACGGTGGCGTTCATTCTCGTCCCCATGTGTCTTCTCTTCAGCCTCTTTCGAATTGTAACCAGAAATTTACTAATCATATCAGAGCCTCGCCTTTAGAGTTATGTATTGTGTATCGATTTTTGTACCCATTTTGTCCCCATTTTGTGAAGCTCTTTAAAAGCTCTTTGGATATGTTGTTGAATCATTTCTTTTATAAATGCAAATGTGATTACAGAGCTTATGATCAAGCTGCAATAAAATTTCGAGGTTTGGACGCTGACATTAATTTCAACATTAGCGATTATGAGGACAGTATGAAGCAGTTTAGTTCTTACTGCTTGGTCATAGCACTGGTTTCTCAAGAGGAAGCTCAAAATACAGAGGAGTCACACTTCACAAATGTGGCAGATGGGAAGCTAGGATGGGACAGTTTTTTTTTAAGATAGTGAAGACAAGAATGGGAAGCCTTACAGGCTCAGGTTGTACTCAATTTCTAGCAGTTCCCTTGGAGACTTTGACGACTCCAAGATTGTAAGATTTTTATTCCATTTCATGGTTCATGTTTTGTTGGAGTTGTGCCATAAGCACATTGAATAATCATTATACTACTTACAGTTCGGAATTAAGATAGCCCCTAATGGATCTTATTTTATTTAACATTAAAACAAACAATTTTTTGGAGCATGATCATCAAGCTTTATAGTTTCTCTACATTTTCTTCTTTAAGGCATCATTTTTGCAGTTTGAGGCTTTGAGCTCAGTTCTGTGTTCTATTTCTTTCAATGTTCTTCTTTTCACATGATGCTTGAATTCGATATTATACAGGTTTCATTGCGTGTTAAAAGGCTTGCCTATACCAATGACCAAGGTGAAGTTGTTAAAGGAGTATGCTAAAAATTTTTGTGTAAGCATGCGATCACTCTTTCAATTGCTGGCACTTGGTCCTGTTATACAATGTTTTAATAGAGCACTTCAAAAGATAAATACAAGTAAAAGCAAATTTGTCTTCCTAATGTTCGGTAGATGTTTAGTGAAGAATTATCTGATAATGCGATAAGACTTTCGAGTTTCCAGTAATGATATGTTGTCTATAGAGGTTCTTAAAATGTTTCTGACCTCATGTTTGTACACATAATATCTAGCTATGAATATACACTGTTAAATTCCAAGTTCTTTGAATGTATCTCAACTGCAATGATGAGTTATATATGAACTGTGGTGGTTATGTGGCCCTCTGTGAGTGTGTATTTTGTTTTAAATATCTCTATAAATTGAAACCCAGAGTGTTATATAGCTGAAGTATGATATTGTATACATTTTTGTAATATGTCTCTTCCATCAGGTGTTGCTGATACAGCTATCCATGCCATGCAATATTACACATTTCTATAACCCCGCTCCATCCATTTCTATATATCATTACAGAAATGTCATGGAGCTTCAGAATGCGTGTAAAGGCAAATGAGTAGTATAATTTAAAAGTCCTGGCTGTTAAAGATATATATTTTTAAGGAGGGATGACCGAATTGATCATCAAAATAACTTGTCTTGAGCACTAAATTTTCTGTTTAATAATTGCAGTGCTATCTGTGAAATATTTTAAAGATCTCAGCAGCATGACTTGTATTTGTAATTGTTCACCCTCATATTTCAGGTGACTTAAAGCCAGGGGCTGATGTTAAGATAACTGGACCAGTTGGAAAAGAAATGCTTATGCCAAAGGATCCCAATGCAACTATTGTTATGGTACATACTGCTATGCACATACTAATATTTGCAGCTTTTGGTTTAATGGGTTTCAAAGTTCTGTTATTGATTCTTTTATTTATCAATACAGCTTTGCTACTGGAACTGGAATTGCACCTTTCCGGCCTTCTTGTGGAAAATGATATAGAGAAGACGATGGAAGCTAAGCTACTTGATGCCACAAGACGAGACAAAAGGCCTGACGATCCTTATTTTATAATGCATAATTGTATAATGATTGACTTGTGTAATTAGTAATTTCTTTTAACTGAAATTAGGGATATATTTTAGTTTTATAAAAGTTGATATATGTGATTTATTCAAATTATATTTTAGTTTACCTTTGACTTGTGTTAATTTTTTATTGTATTTTTGAAAATTTTAAGAATATTCCAAGCTGAAGTCCGTTCACTTAGGAAATGCTTACTTGCATAGCGCTTATAAAAGCACTATGAAAGTGATGTTCTTAGAGAGCGTATATGAAAACGCTATGCAAGTGCAATTGTACTTCAATAGCGCCTACTTACATAGCGTTTAAAAACGCTATGCAAGTTCAAATATAAACGCTATGCAAGACAGTTTTTGTAGTAGTGCCAGATTTTGGCAAAATCATTGCAATAGACTCTACTGCAATGGTTTTAGGCGGTAAAGCAACACTTTTAAGTGGTTGCTATATGCGATCTATGGTGTAGTGTTACACTCTTCAATTTACGAACTCTGTCCAAGTTGCGGCTACTAATCTGCAATAGATATTAGCAAAACCAATATAAAAAGGGGCAACGTACAACAAATAGACATAATATGTTAAAATAACATTATATTAAAAAAATCTAGGAATTCTCCTTGCCCTCAGAATCATCAAAACCATTGTACATTCTTCATGAGTTTCAGCCCCAAGAATTATGGATACTCACACGGGCAAAAATAAAAGATACTACAGTAAATATATTTTCTGAAGATGTAAAAATTACTAAACCAAGCTTAACTATACAAAATAGCCTATTGTAGCTTCCATATATTAACTTTGTCTTTTTAAATTTTAACAAGGTAGGGTAGGTAGGGTCCCGGTCTCTTAAAAATTTATCTTTTATTAGTTTCCAACTAATGTAACAACTGGACAACTTTCTCAAGAGATAAGGATACATACTTCATACAACAGAAGTGCAAAACCTAGATTTTACCTTAGAGGTAAGCTCATCCAATGTTGGATAAGCAAAAGTCTCCAATTCAGTTGACCGGGCAGCTAGAAAGCTACATATGGCTTCCAAAGCAACTTCAAGTGCCCGGAATTCAAAAGGAGATCATGTTGCATTATTATTCCAAATGTAAAATAAAAGATGTACTGGCAGTAGAACATCGAATAACTAATTTGATGACCGGTTTGAAGAGGAAACATCAACAATCATTTCAAATATTTGAGTTCAATTAAATAGAATTCATATGCTATTGAGAAAAATAAACCTCAAATTGACACCCCTGGCTTAATGCACTCAAAGATCAACCTAAGCTTGTTGCAGAGCATGACATTAAAAAAAATTAAAAACTAAAGTTAACAGAAGCAGAGCACATAGCGTATACAACAGATTATCATAGACACTAAAATAGCTTATAGTACTTATGTATGTACAGAAACTGTTAAACATACATATAGAGAAATGACATAACATACGTTAGGAGAAGGGTAATCAAGTTTCATGATTTGAGCCTCAAGATCACTGGGGTTGCAACTGGATGATGTAGATGATGCAGTGGATAATAAACCACTGCCCGTGCTTACAAAGATCCTATACTGCTTACAAAGTATGGATATTGTCCTCTGTATTGTTAGGTCATCAAAAAATATTTTTAAAAAATTCGAACCACTAAACCCTGATGAAACCCTGTTTAGGGGGCTCTGGTCAAAGTACTAGTTGACCGTTAAATTACCAAACCAAATTAATTTATTTTTTTTTGAAATTTTGAAAATAACATTAAAATGGATGGATCTTGACCACCGTATGGTTGAGTCGTCATAAAATATTTTTAAAAAAATTAAAACACTAAACCCTGACGAAACCATGTTTTGGGGTTCTAGTCAACATACTAGTTGACCGTTAAATTACCAAACCAAATTAATTTATTTTTTTGTAAAATTTTTAAAATAACATTAAAAATGATGGATCTTGACCATCGTATGGGTGGGTCGTGGAGAAATATTTTTAAAAAATTGAAACACTAACCCATGACGAAACCCTGTTTAGGGTATAGTCAACCTCCTAGTTGATCGTTAAATTACAATACCAAATTAATTTATTTTTTTATAAAATTTTGGAAATGACATTAAAAAGAATGGAAACCAAATTAATTTATGTAAAATATGTCTTTCCAATACCCTCATAATTGTTTTGTATTTTTTCAAACTAAATAGATACTTATTTAATTTATTTAGACAATCTACTAAATTTCTCCTATCATATGAATATTTTTTACACACAAACTAAATTTATACATAAGAATAATATTATCCTTGTATTATAAATATTTTGTCATGATGTGTACAAACATTTAAATATTTAATAATATTTTTTCAAACTATTTATATACTTATTTAATTTATTTAGACAATCTACTAAATAAAATTTAATTTTCTCCTATCATATTAATATTTTTTCCGCACAAACTAAATTTATACATATGAATAATGTTATCCTTGTATTTATAAATAGTTTTTCATGATGTATACAAACATTTTAATATTTAATAATATTTTTTCAATTTCTGAAAATAATAAATTCAACCGAATTTGGTCACATTTATTAAATTTGACCAAATTTGGTCGAATTTAATATGGGTAAATTCGACCAAATTCGGTCGAATGGAATATTCGACCGAATTCAATCACATTTATAAATTCGATCGAATTTCAGTCACATTCGAAAAATTTTTTGGGCGGAAATTTTCCCACTCCCTACTAAATTCGGTCGAATTTAGTACGTCCCAAATTATTACGGGCGTGTCTTTTCCTTCCTTTTTGGCGGGTGCTAAATTCGACCGAACAAAAATAACAGTCGAATTTAGTAGTTACTAAATTCGACCAACTAAATTCGACGAACGCTAAATTCGACCGAATTCTGTCAAATTTTGCCGGTCGAATTTAGCACTAAATTCGACCACCTAATTTCGAACAGTTTTAATTTCGACCGAAAACTGTCGAATTTAGCGGGGTCGAGTTCAGTCGACCGCATACGATCGAATTTAGCCGCGGTCGAATTTATTTGGTCACATTTACCCTTGTTTTCTTGTAGTGTATCTAAGTAAATCGATTAATTTTGAACATCATGATACAAATCATCGATAAAAGAAGCTGATTTACAATTTGCTAAGATATCAACTCATATACCTACAGGTTACATGTTAATTGCTCGACAAGAATAAGAGTAATGTTGGTAGTGAAAATTGCTCCAGGCTTACTAATAAAAGTAACATGAAGATGTACCACAAGATGCAACAAGTTCGAAGGGACAACAAACTATCATGATATGCAGTTCTTGTGAGTAATACAAAGTATAGGTCTTGCCACTCTTGTCAAATAAAAATACATAAATATCTTTCGTATGTATTCATTACCTTTAATCTCAAGTAACTTTTGAACAAGGCTCAACATCTTTTGAAAGAAATATGATGCTAGCAATAATAAAGCTTTCAGCATTATAGGAAGTAGAAGTGTTAAACTGCTATGACATAACCTATTGGTGCTAATTGAAAATGCACAATGACAGGTTCTATTTTAAATCATTAGTCAAGGGCGCACAACCCACAACAAGCAATTGAAATAAAAAGAGATTGCTTTCCGATGGTAGAGATTGCAGTGTACAAAATCAATTTGAATTAGTAGTAACCAAATATTACCAAAACCAAGTACAAAATCAATATGATTCCTAATTTGAATACAACCAAACAATAACCCAAACATCCAAATATAAAACCCTAATTTGAATCTCTAATCATTCATATAAAACCTAAATTGAAAGCCCTTAATTGAAACCCAAATCTGTTAGAGATTGAATACCTAAATGAAAGCCCTAGAATGAAGACCTAAATTTAATCACATGCAAATTCAAAAATGAAATTTATAAAAAAAGTCGGTAGAAAATCAATCACAAGGAAAAGAGTTTTTAAAAAAAGAGTCGGTAATTCCAATTTGAAGTCCAATTTTGTTGAGAAGCAGTTGAGTGTTTGTTTATCAAGAGATTTGAGATTCAGACAGAGAGAGTAGAGAAGGAGTAGATAGTAGTGCGAGGAGCAGATAGTATTGCTAAAATGAGTAGATAGTGTTTATTTTCGAGGGAAAGTTTGGGAATTATTTCATTTTGGGGGGAATTTTCCCTCCAAAAATTTTCATCTCGTACCCTGTGATCCTAGTGTGTTAGGATGTGCAGTGCAGTTTTTTTAGAAAGAAAAAAAATAATTTTAATTTTTATATATTTAGTTTAAAAATTTTAGAAAATAAAAACTTGATAAATGTTTATTTAAAATATATATAATAATAGATTCATTATTCGGGACAAGACTAGTTAAAAGGAATGTCTATTTTGACTAATTTGACCATTATAAAATCAAATCAAATAAATCTAGGATTTTTTTAAAAAATTACTACATCACTAAAATCGTTAGATCTTGACATCCGTACATTTGGAATGTCGAAAAGATAATTTAAAAAAATAGATTTATCATTTGGGACAAGGCTAGTTAAAAGAAAGGTCTACTTTGACCAATTTGACCATTACAAAATCAAACCAAATAAATCTAGGACTTTTTAAAAAATTAACACATCACTAAAATCGTTAGATCTTGACATACGTACATTTGGAACGTCAAAAAATAATTTTAAAAAATAGGACAAGACTAGTTAAAAGGAAGGTATACTTTGACCGATTTGACCACTACAAAATCAAACCAAATAAATCTAGGATTTTTAAAAAAAATTACAACATCAATAAAATTGTTAGATCATGGCATCCGTACATTTGAAACGTCGAAAAAATAATTAAAAGAATAGATTCATCATTCGGGACACAACTAGTTAAAAGGAAAGTCTACTTTGACCGATTTGACTATTATAAAATCAAACCAAATAAATCTATGATTTTTTTAAAAATTACCACATCACTAAAATCGTTAGATCTTGATAGCCGTATGTTTGGAACATCCAAAAAATAATTTAAAAAAATAGGGACATCATTCAGGACAAGACTAATTAAAAGGAAGGTCTACTTTGACATATTTGACCACTATAAAATCAAACAAAATAAATCTAGGATTTTTTTAAAAAATTACCACATCACTAAAATCGTTAGATCTTGACATCCATACCTTTGGAACATCGAAAAAATAATTTAAAAGAATAGATTCATCATTCGGGACAAGACTAGTTAAAAGGAAGGTCTACTTTGACCGATTTGACCATTATAAAATCAAACCAATAAATATAGGATTGTTTTTAAAAAATTACTACATCACTAAAATCATTAGATCTTGAAATTCGTACGTTTGGAACGTCGAAAAATTAATTTAAAAAAATAGATTCATTATTCGGGACAAGACTAGCAGTACTACATTTCAAGACCTAATGTAACAATGCAATTGTAACACGATAGAAAAAAGGAGGCAATCGTAACAGGTTTGTACATATTTTTCCAAAGATAGAGTATATTGTAACGAAAGTATTAAAAGTGTTACAATTAATTTACCCTGTTACAATAGATCCCTATCCATTGTAACGGTATTGTAACGGAATGTATCTATTGTAATGGTTTTT
The DNA here is from genome assembly GCA_036435485.1 of Saposhnikovia divaricata. Taxonomy (NCBI): domain Eukaryota; kingdom Viridiplantae; phylum Streptophyta; class Magnoliopsida; order Apiales; family Apiaceae; genus Saposhnikovia; species Saposhnikovia divaricata. The sequence continues at coordinate 38,650,808 of CM071595.1, forward strand.
TTTACTATATTTAATAAATATATAAAGAAAAAACAAATATTCAATATTATATGCCAACATGGTTGTAAATTTTGAAAATCAAAACAAATCGTTTCGGATAATTAATATCGATTTATTGGTAAATCAATTATTTATCGGAATGGCAAATCGAAACAAAAAAAAGGAAATTTAATTTAATAATTTTATAATATTTAATATATTAGTCTTATTTATAATATAATATACCATTTAAAAATAATATATAGTGATAAATGAGATTTTAAAAATTAAATCGAACAAATATTTTAGCGATATATCGATGATTTAAAAAAATCGGAAATTTTTAAGAACATCGGTGCCAAGTCACTTTTTACATATTTTTACTTATCATAATGATGTATTTAAAAATTTCATTTACAACCACAAAATTTCAATGATGGATTTTTATTTTCATTTTACAAAATTTTACCGCTTGCTAAAATTTAGATTCCCGGTTCTAAATTTCACTATTCTGTAGAGGCGGCATCAATAATTTTGTAGAGGGGGGATAAAATTTTGGTGATGGCGCTCAACTAAAAGGAAACAAAACAAAAACTTTATTGTTCCCGATTCTCCCCCTTTTCTCAAACAGCCACACAAAAAACCTAATTTTTAGCTCATCCCAAAATCACAATCACAAATCAAAATTCAAACTCGTACTTGCTCTCAGCTCAAAATCACAATCCAAACTGATACAAGGTAACCTTCACCGCCTCAATTTTATTGTTCTTCTTGCGTGAATATATTGTTGTGTGGGAAAGATTTGTGTATTTGTTGTTTTAGTTTATCGTTATAGTGTGCTGTTGGTAATCACTGCTTATGCTGTTATCTACGATTGACTGCGTTCTCTGTTTGCTTGTGATAGAATCCGCTTATACTGTGAAAACTCGAGACATAAACTAAAGATATAGGTTTATTTGCTCAGTTACTGAGTTTCGAATATATGAATTGGTTCTCTTTACTGAATTTGCAGCTTATTTACTTATGTATGTGTTATGTTCGACTTTTGTTCTAAAGTGGTGTTTTCTTTAAATCTTTATTTGCTTGTTAATTTGTGATAGAATTGGTTTCTACAACTGATTTTGTTTCTCGAAGAACTTTTTATGTATTTAGATTACAACAGGGTATTATTCTGTTCAGTCACAACCTTTCTTATCTTTGATTGCTTGTGACGAGTCCACACAGCTAGTGAACTTATATGCTCTGCACATCTGTTCTTTATAAGACTATAACAAGAAATAACTTTGTTGTAATTTGCCACCAAGCACATCTGTTTGTCTTTTTTTTAGTGTCGCTCGGTTCACAATGGATTCTGATTTGTTGTTCTAATTACCTTTATCTGTACACACTTATTTTTTAGATTTTCATTCCAAATTTATGAATGTTATCTGAATTTTCTCATATATATTTATCTAAAACTCAATTTTTTATGAACTTTTGGGTTTAATTAAATATTCAATTTTTGTACCTAATAAGTTTTCTCTTTAGATTAGTTTGTTTAGTCAATATAGTATCCATATAAGAGATTAGTTACTTAAATTTCATTATTTTGTATGCTTAGATTTTATCCATATAAGAGATTAGTTTTCATTATTCGATTTCATTACTTAGATTTTATCTCCACTCTAACATATTTTCTTTTATGATTTTGTTCCCTGTCAAGTTTCATTTTTTGTGTCTAAAATTCTTTGTTAGCATTAAATTTAACTTTAGGTTATGGATAATGAAAAAAAAGACTGGGGGATTTTCCTAAATGGTCTGATGATTATGAAAATGGGGTAGATGAATATCAGGACAAAGCATTTGCAACTGAAGCGCAGTGGGATTAGATTTGTTGTCCATGTTTTAATTGTTTATATCGTTATTGGTACCACAGAAATGTAGTGTGAGATCATATGATTTGCTAGGGTTTTGTGCGAAGATTTGAGAAATATTCTGAGCGCACCAATGTTGAAAAGCCAATTAATGAAAGTGGGGTTTAATTTCAGTTTTCTGATAATTTAGATGGGTTATTGCATGATACTTTTAGAGGGGGGCCTAATGAGGATACACGAAAGATTTTTAAATTAATCGAAGAAGGTCAACAAGAATTATATCGAGGATGCAAGACATTTTCTAAACTTGCCTTCACACTTCGATTATTTCTTTTCAAGTGTGACCATATGATAAGTAACCTTTTAGAGTTATTAAGGTCTTTGATACCTAATGCAAAGTTACCCTCTTCTTTTCGCGAGGGAAATAATGATTTAAAGATGTTGGGCCTTGATTATATGAAGATAGATGTTTGCCCAAATAATTGTATGCTATACTGGGAGGAACATGCTAACGATACGAGTTGTCAAATTTGCAATACTTCTAGGTAGAAATCAAAAAGCCCAATTGAGAAAAAAAATTCTCGTAAGGTACCTGCAAAAGTATTAAGGTACTTTCCAATTAAGAAGATGTTGCAGGGATTTTTCATGTGTTCAGAAACTGCTCGTTATATGACATGGCATGAAAATGAGCGTAATAAAGATGGAATTCTTAGACATCCAGCCGATGGTACAGATTGGCAAGATTTTCATAAAAATTTCCCATTTTTTCTCAAAAACCTCGTAATGTGAGATTGGAACTTGCAGCTGATGGTTTTAATCCATTTAACGATGTAAAAATCATTCATAGTACATGGCCTATTGTGCTTATAAAATATAACTTGCCGCCTTCAATGTACATGAAATCAGAATTTCTCATGCTTTCACTTATTATTCCTGGTCCTGAGTCCCCAAAAAATGTGATCGATGTCTATATGCAACCATTGATGAAAGAGTTAAAAGAGTTGTGGGAAATTGGAATTGACACATATGATGCTTCAAGTGATCAAATGTTCAACATGCGAGCCGCCCTGCACTCCACCATCAGTGACTTCCCAGGTTATGCAATGCTATTAGGATGGAGCACACAAGGTAGGATAGCATGTCCTTGTTGTCATTATGAAACCCCTTCTACTTGGTTGAAGTACAGCAAAAAGATGTGTTACAAGGACTATCGTATATTTTTGGACCAGGATCACCCGTGGAGATATGATAAGAAACATTTTAATGGAAAAATAGAAGAGAGAAGTGCACCTGTTCGGTTGACTGGGATTGAAATTTCTGAATTATTATCTAATTTCAAGAATGATTTTGGACCAAAGCAACCAAAAAAGAATAATGATGAAAATCCTTGGAGGAAAAATTCTTGTTTTAATGACCTGCCTAATTGGAAGAATGTCAAATGTCGACATAATCTTGATGTAATGCATATAGAAAAGAACTTGTTTGACAACATTCTGGGAACATTGCTCACATTACCAAAAAAAATAAAGATCTTGAAGAAGCACGTAAGGATTTGTTAGAACTTGGCATTATGCCAGAGCTTCAAACTCAAGAATCAGCAGATGGTAATCGACTAATTCCAAAGGCACGGTTTTGGATGTCAGCAGAAGAGAAGTGCACTTTTTGTCAAGTACTTAAAAATGCAAAGATACCACAAGATTGTGGATCTAATATCAAGCGGTATGTGCAAGTTAAAGAACGGAAAATTGTAGCCTATAAAAGCCATGATGTACATTTTATGATGCATCAACTTACTTCCAATGGCTGTGAGCACAACATTACAAACTGATGTTACAATTCCTTTAATAAGATTGAGTGAATTTTTCCAAGATATATGGTCTAAAGAAATTGATCCAAAAGATCTCAAGAGATTATAAACTGCGATAGTTGAGGTTCTTTGTGAGCTAGAAGAGATCTTCCCACCTGCTTTTTTGATATTATGGTCCATTTACCTATTCACCTGGTTGAAGAAATTGCACTTGGCGGGCCTGATGCTTCAAGGTGTATGTACGGTATTAAGATATATCTATGAAAGTTGAAATCATATGTAAGAAATAAGGCTCAGTCCGAGGCATCCATGGAAAACAGAATCATTGATAGTTGAAGGCAAAGTCTAGGAAACAGAGAAGTATCAACTACAAAAAAAGGTATATACAAATTTCCTTATTTATTTTATTTACTGTATGGCAACTTGTACATTTATTTTATGATAATGTAAGTTATTATAATTGGTTATAGCTTTCACAATCAAGAAAACTAGAGGTCCTATAGTTATGGCTGAAGTGCATAATCGTAAATTTGAAGACCACCCACCAATTATTTTTAATTAATATGGTCAACCAATTGGACCTACTAAGGAGGCTTGTAGGGAGCTTAGCCGGTTCTTGGGTACTGTGGCTGAGAATTCATTGTTAGCACCGTTAAACTATTGCGATTGGCCTAAATTTCCATCCAGACTTAAAGAAAAGATTTGGGATTATCTCTTGGTATATAAAATTAACCGAATCAAACTAGTACACTCGTGTATACCTTTTTTTTAATTTTATGAAAATTAAACTTATGTCCACGATTAAAATTTCTTAAGGAAAAGTACATGATTCCTAAAGAAGGCTTGGATTGGGTGATGACCACTGTAAATACATTATGGAGAGTTCATAAATCAAGGGTGAAAAAAGAACATTATTATGGATTTGAAAATGATGATGAAAGATGGAAAAATCGTCCAGCAACTATGTCTGACCAGCAATTCTGGGATTTGCTACAATACTGGAACATGGAGAAAATTGAGGTAATTTGTACACCTTTGTTTAAATAAAAATGTTATAATTAGTAGTTGCTTGTTTTATTTATTTGTTCTATGTTATAGGAAGAAATTGTCACAAATAGATCAAATTGTAGCATGCATGATGATCCGCATACTATGGGGCCCACTTCAATGGCATTTCTACGTTATAAATTGGTAACTGTCAATTACTTGGTTCTTTTTTCTTAAGTTAGTGAAATAAAATATTTTGACTGAAATTTTAATTTTAAATACTAATATATATTTCAACAGCAACAAAAGGATCCAAATAAACAGCTGCCATATCTAACTCAAGTATACAAAGAGTCGAGAAAGAGAACTCTTGGAAAGATATATTTAACGAGCACTGTTAAGCCTACAGAAAATGTGGTGAATAAACTGATCATAAGTTATTGTACTGGTTTGACTTACATATAAAATACACTTTTTTTTAGTATAATGATGAATACAGAAGGATAAGATGTTGTATATAAAATACTATGTTTATCTTATCATAACTTAATTCTTGCATAGAACAAGATGTTGATGTACACCAGCTGCTACCAAAGCAGGAAATTTTACATAGTGAATTTTTATGCACTCGTAGACGGATTAGATAAGTGGTATAAGACTTGATGATAAAAACCTTTTCTAATAAAAACTGTAATGACACTAGTAATATAGTATGGCAAATATATTAACTTTGACATTAAGGTGAAGAAAATTTTATAAATAGCAGTAATATTATAGACAAGAAAGAACTATTATAGACAAGAAAGAAATATTCTCCCTTTTGCGTATTCTCTCCAAAATCATTAAGAACTCTTGCCTTTATGATTCCATCTGATAACTGTTCATCATCGAGCCACTCCCCGCCAACTGAATTTTGGCTGTCCTTAACAGTGCCATTATCCCCGCTCACATCTTTCCCTTCCTCATTTGCATTGAGTGAGATGTTGGATTTCTCGAGTTCTTTTTCTCTCGAAACCTCTCCAGTCTGGTCCTCAGTATGGCAGAACTGTGATTATAGTTTTCAAACGACATATCTCTAGTCTGCAATTCTGCCTGCATATCAGCGATACATTGCACAGTAAGCTAATGCCTCTCATGGAAAGTTTGTCACATACTAAATTGCTTGGATATAGTACGATGCTATATGCTACAACATTTTCTGGAAGCAAGTGCATCCTACTTGCTTCCAAAGGTGACAACTGTTCAGAACTACAGAATGAAAAAATAAGTTATCATTCGAAATGTAGCTCATATAGGTCTTCAAAATGGAAAACTTATTAAGTTATTGTACTGGTTTGACTTACATATAAAATACACTCTTTTTCAGTATAATGATGAATACAGAAGGTTTTTGTCCCATCTCTTAGCTATATCTGTTCAGGCTTGGTATTACAACAGTTTTTGTTGTGTTCATTTTTAGTTTCAACACATTTGTATTTGATTGTTGTGTCTTGTCATTACTATGTTTATCTTATCATAACTTAATTCTTGTATAGAATAAGATGTTGATACTGCAAACAAAACAACAATCTGGAGAAGAATCAACCGTAGATCCTTATGATGAAGTGATGGGCAAGGATAAGCGCAAAGGATATATACCCCTATATGGACGAGGTGTGACTAAGTCTAAGACTCAGAATAAAGAAAAGAAGTCAAGATATGTATTTCCTGATGAGTTCTTGAAAGATGTCAAAGCAAATTTAAGTTGGGAATTTGCTCAAGATATTGCATCTCTTGTGCTTTCTAAAATAAAGTCTGCAAATCCTGATATTAGTCTTGTCAATCCTGACTTAAGAGTAGCTACAGGAAACGAGTCTTCTGATCCAAATGGTGAAGTTGTCGGATCTTCTAAAACTCAAAGTGAACAGGAGGTACTTTTAAGTTTCTGCCATTCTCTCTTCTATTTCTTATTCATTTTTAGCTCCTTGATTTGTAGTCCAGTTGGTAATATTTTAAAAAATACCAATTTTTATAATGATATTTAACAAGAATGTTTCTTTTTTTGCAGGAAAGTAATGTGCAGACCAATGATGAAGAAAATGAATGATAGATCGATGGTCATCTAATTAAATATAGGCACCAGACTTGACTTTTGATGCCTTTTTTTAGTATGCAACTTTATAAATAATCTGTATTTTGTTTTGGTAATGGGATTTGGTCATCAAAGTTCAGGGTTACAAGTCATGTAACGAAATCGTATTATCATTAATTTTGATTATCAGAACTTTTTGAATTATGATGTGTTTTTTTCTTCATTGGATACATCTGATTGTGAATTTTATAAATTTTGTACCCAAAAAATGAGTGTGCATTAATATTGGTGGGATAAAAATTATTAATATTTAAAGGCTTCTTTAGATATTTTTAATTTAAATATATGAATAAATTACAATATATTTAGAAGATTGCATGTGTGTTACATTACATTTTCATTTAATGTAACATGAAATACATCTATGGTAATGTCTCACTAAAATGCCAAAGGAGTGTAACAACAGACACAACAACCGTTACAATATCCAGGGCAGCGTTACAAAAATGCTATTGTTACGGCAGCAAATGTAATGAGGAAAGTGGTGTTACAATAGGTCTATTATAATAATTTTTAACCATTTTGTAATGATTTTGACCGTTACAAGAGATCCCAAAATATAGTAGTGTAGTTAAAAAGAAGGTCTACTTTGACCGATTTGACCATTTTAAAATCAAACCAAAAATAAATATAAGATTTTTTAAAAAAATTACCACATCACTAAAATCGTTAGATCTTGACATCCGTATTTTTCGAATGTGGAAAAAATAATTTAAAAAAATAGATTCATCATTCGGGACAAGACTATTTAAAAGGAAGGTCTACTTTGACCGATTTGACCATTATAAAATCAATCCAAATAAATCTAGAATTTATTTAAAAAATTACCACATCACTAAAATCGTTAGATCTTGACATTCGTTCATTTTGAACGCAAAAAAAATAATTTAGAAAAATATATTCATCATTGGGGACAAGACTAGTTAAAAGAAGGGCTACTTTAACCGATTTGACCATTATAAAATAAAACCAAATGTATTTAGGATTTTTTAAAAAAATTACCACATCACTAAAATTGTTGGATCATAACATCCGTTTGGTTGGCTCGTCGAAAAAATAATTTTAAAAAATAGAATCATCATTCGGGTAAGACTAGTAGTTAAAGCAATACTTAAAATTGTAAATGCAACACTATATTTACCAAATGCAACACTACATGCCAAGTCAGCACTGGTGGGCCCCACACATGTCACCTTAGCAGTGGTGGGCCCCACACATGCCAAATTAGCACTGGTGGGCCCAACACATGCCACATTAGCACTGGTGGGCCCCCACCTGCCACGTCAACACTGGTGGGTCCCAAACTACCACATCAGCAATGGTGGGTCCCACACCTACAACGTTAGCACTGGTGAACCCCACACCTGCCACATCAACACTGGTGGGCCCACACCTACCATGTCATCAGCTGTGGGCCCCATACTAACCACGTCAGTTGTGGTCCCCATGCACATACCACGTCAGTTGTGGGTCCTACGTGCCACGCTAGTAGTTGTGGCCCCCAACAGATTCCACATAAGAAATTGTGGGCCCCATAGTTTATCCCACATTCCACATCGGTAAATGTGGGCCTCACTTGCCTTGTCAGGAGTGCGTCCCACATGCCACATCAGCATATATTAAAATTATAAAAATATCTAATGCAACACCAGTTGTTAGTGTAGCATTTTGTGAAACACCGTGAGTAATATGCAACACTAAATTATATCTAATTCAACACCAGTTCAGCTCTGTTGAAAAGGAGCCAAAATTTCATATCTAACGAAACACTTTCAGTGAAACGCTTTCTAAAAGCACTGCATATGAGCACTTATGGCGTAGTGCATCATGTCATGATCTATTATGTAGACGGAATAGAAAATTAGCATATCCATTAGCATATTGTGTTTGGGGCAGATTTAACAATCACAATGATGTAAAAGTAAATAACACTCTTCCAGTATTATAAGATGTAACAAGTAAAATAGTTTTTATCACATTTATCAACGGACTGTACAAGAAAAATAAATTTAAAACTATAGAAAACACATTCAAAGAAAATTATATATATAACTCTAGTCTTTCTTGGATGCCATCATGATTCGTTTCTAAACTTTTTCATCATCACCTAATTAATATCATGCACAGGAGACAAATAATTGACTTAATCCCACTTAGTATCATTCATGGTTCCAAACAAACAGTTGGCATTCACATGATGAACAACTACCATGGAATTAGAAACTGAACAAATGGATAGAAATCATAGCTTAGGAAATGCGGAAATGGATAAAATTTATTTATTTTTTTAAAAAAAATGATCTTTTTCTTAAGTAACCAGTCGCTCTAAAACCTTAAGGTGTTAGAGAAAAGACCAACCGAATCTTTTTATTGTATAACCTGAGATCTCTGGGTGCGTGAACACTGATACCAGTCCTTCTAAAACGTTAAGGTGTTAGATGAAGGCCCAACCGAATATTAATATTGTATTATGACAATATTAACTTATTAAATGTATTTAAAAATAGCTCAAAGTGATTACATTACATTTTTCAATAACAAAAAATAGAGACCAATATTAAGACTTTGAAAATTTACATCCCGCGACATTCAGGGAGTCGTGTTGACCTCTATCAACGGGTAAGACCCAGGTATAAGCTCATACATTGCTAATTCCTATAATATGAAACATCACAATAAATTAGTTACCAACACAATGTACTTATTTTGCAAACATCTCTAAGTTTTATAAACTCTGTATTTTCTAGGTGGAAACAAGTTATTGTGTCATGAAATGTCTTTCCCAGACGGTGCTTCCTAATTAGACATCAGAGGAGCGTTTTGTCCAAAATGTAAACACTAAAAAAATTTTCAATCTTAATAACAGAAAATTTCATTAGCAAAATAAGCAAATCCGTTAGGAAAGTAATTTGAATAATTTGGCAACAGAATGCCTACTGAAGTGAAAGGTTGGTACAAACGTCGTTGGGAAGGGGCTTGCCAACCGAATTATTTCCGTTACTAATTTTACCGAATAGCAATGAACTAATAACAGATCTCAAAGTTACCAAAAAAAACACCCCACCAACAGAACTAATCCGTTGTTAAATTTAGTAACGAAGACCAACAGAAATTTCCGTTAGTTAAATTTAGTAACACTACATTTGTCTAAACTTCCATGAAGTTGTGTTATATTCTAGATCATGTGTTCTATATCTTCAGAGGAAAATCACAATGTTACATGAATTGGTGTGTTAGGAGTCTAAAACTAGTTGGATCATTAATTCTACAAGTCTGTTTACAAAGGAAGCAGATTATTTCATGTTTTTGGCAAAGAAACTGCTCAGGTACAACTCTAACAGACATACATGTTACCTTAGAACAGTGTCTCTCGTGTCATAGCAAACTTACAATAAAATTCCGTAGTCAACTATGTCATTCCTAAATTCAAAAATTAAAAAAGATAAACAAGAAGAGTAAGTATGTACTAGAATAACACAAACTTAAAAATCGAACAGAAGTATGAGAAGATTGATACGCACAAGATAATTTCCAACATCTCCGTTGGAGTGCTTACACTTTCGTAAAACATCCTAAGCAATTCACCAAAGGATGAGTCCTCATCTGCAAATAGTGCATAACACTCTCTAAGTTGTCCGTTTACTACCAATCCCTGTATTCAAAAAATTCAGTTGCACCTCAGTCGATTATAAAAATTAATTAATAATCTATATAAAAAAATTAGAGTAATCGAGGTTCAATATAGTTGTTTATAAATAGGCTATGTTTAAAAGAGATGTAATCTCCATCGTTTCTAAGCCAATGATTTTTTATATGGGGCAGAAAAAATTAAGTAAAAAGGCGAAGAAGTTCGGTGAGGATATATACAAGCGAAGAAATGAAAATTTTCCCAAAACAAAATATCACACTTTAAGTGTTCAATTCCATTAAAAAAGTACATGCCACAATTCAGTTCTCTATGAATTAAATCAAGATGTATAATCCATTCCATTATATTAATCAAATACCGAAATCTGAAAGCAAAAAAATAACCCCTTTTGTCATGAACATAATTAATCAAATATTATAAATAAAAAATTTCTATGTTTGGCTAATTCATGACAAATACTTCAGACATAGAAGCGTTTTGAATCAGAAAAATTATTTAATTAAGTTGTTTTCAGTAATACAACTCATGTGGCGGGTTTGTGTAGTAGTAGGGCTGCAAACGAACCGAGTCGATTCGAGTTTTTCCTTAACGAGTTCGAGTTCGAGTTTTTCTTAACGAGTTCGAGCAAAACTCGATAAGCTTATCGAGCAGATTTCTTTGATCGAACTCGAGTTCGTTAACAATCGAGTCGAGTCGAGTAGTTCACGAGTATTTCGAGTCGAGTCGAGTCGATCTCGAGTTCGAGTAGTTCACGAGTTTGTTAGTTTTTTTTTCCATTCTTTAGGCTTATTTTTATATTTCTCGACGATCCAACCGTACAGATGTCAAAATAAATCTAATTTAGTGATATTCCCAATTTTTCAAAAAATAAAAAATAAATTTGGTTCGAGATCTTAGTAGATCATTAATATTCTAACTAGTACTAGTAACTAGTGCATTGTCACGAATTGTTGTTTATATATTTTTAAAATATTTCTCGACGATCCAACCGTACGGATGTCAAAATATATCTAATTTAGTGATATTCCCAAATTTTCAAAAAATAAAAAATTTAATTTGGTTCGAGATCTTAGTAGATCACTACTATTCTAACTAGTACTATTAACTAGTGCTTTGTCACGGATTGTTGTTTCTATATTTTTTAAAATATTTCTCGACGATCCAACCGTACGGATGTCACGATATATCTAATTTAGTAATATTCCCAAATTTTCAAAAAATAAAAATTTAATTTGGTTTGGGATCTTAGTAGATCACTACTATTCTAACTAGTACTAGTAACTAGTGTTTTGTCACGGATTGTTGTTTCTATATTTTTTAAAATATTTTTCGATGATTCAACCGTACGGATGTCAAGATATATCTAATTTAGTGATATTCCAAAATTTTCGAAAAATAAAAAATTAATTTGGTTCGAGATCTTAGTAGATCACTACTATTCTAACTAAAACTAGTAACTAGTGATTTGTCACGAATTGTTGATTCTATTTTTAAAAAAATATTTCTCGACGATCCAACCGTACGGATGTCAAGATATATCTAATTTAGCGATATTCCCAAATTTTTAAAAAATAAAATTAATTTGATTGGAGATAAAAAAATAAAAATAATTTTTTTTGATTTTTTTCGAGCTTTAACGAGTCGAGTCGAGCCGAGTCGAGTCGAGTCGAGTTCGAGCCCATATCGAGTCGAGTCGAGTCGAACACTCAAAAAACTCGACTCGACTCGATAACCTTAACGATCAATTTTTTTTGTTCGAGCTCGAGCTCGTTATCTTATCGAGTCGAGTCGAGTCGAGTTAAACGAGTCGAGTCGAGTCGAGCCTAACGAGTAGCTCGATTCGTTTGCAGCTCTATGTAGTAGGTTAAGTAACTCATAAGTAAAGTAACTTAGAAAAGATACTAACAAGTTAATTTACAAAGTTGAATGTGAGGTACCAGAATTATTCTTGTGACTGACCAAATCAATGTTCGTCCCGTAACATGTAACTTCTAGTTATTTTTGTCACATCCTTACTCTACTACTTTTTGTTACGCATTGTTAACATGACTCATTTGTTTTTTATAGTATTATTTTTGTTTTCATAAAACTTTTATTGTATTCATGGTTGCTGTAAAATATGAACATACACTCAGTCCCCATCCCAGTGAATGTGTTTCAATTCCTATGCATTCCAATTCTACACCTTTGGTAAGACTTGTATGCAAGATGTAATAGGAATAGAAATTATAATTTTAATGGTATTAAAAAATTAATCGGGTTAAAATCTATGCACTTAAGATAAAACAAATATTTTCATTTTTAAGAAGAAATTTAAATAAAAAATGAGTGTCTGAAAATAATAATTTTATCAAATATATATATATATATATATATATATATATATATATATATATATATGGAGGTGCTCAAATGAGACACCTCCTCTTATAGTGAGACCGTCTCCTATAATGAGTCCCCCTCCACTACAAGAAATTTGGCCATTTACGACGGCCAACTTACGACAGAAAATCCGTCGTAAATTCACTTAATTAAGTTTTTTATAAAAAATAAGAATATTATAAGAATATTTTAACTTAAATTAAACTTACGATGGAATCCGTCGTAAGTAGTCATGCGGCAAATTCAATTTTACATCTAAAAAATAAGCGGCAAAGTTAACTATTTTATTTTTTTAATAAAAAATATGTTTATTATAAGAATATTTTAACTTAATTAAACTTACGACGGAATCCGTCGTAAGTTATCAGGCGGCAAATTCAAATTTTCATCTATAAAATAGGTGGCAAATAACTTACGACCAATTCCGTCGTAAGTTAGCATATAATATTATTTTATCTTTTATTAGTCCAATGAAATTAATTTTTTATTTTTCGAAAATTTCAAAATATTATTAAATTAGATATATCTTGACATTCTTACGGTTGGATCATCGAGAAATATATTTTAAAAAATAAAAAAAATAATATGGGACAGAGCACTAGTTACGAGTACTAGTCAATATAGTAGTGATCTACTACGATCTCCAACCAAATTAATTTTTTATTTCTTGAAAATTTGGGAATAAAATTAAATTATATATATCTTGACATCCGTACGGTTTGATAATCGAGAAATATATTTAACAAAACAATAATATGGGAGAGAGCACTTGTTACGAGTACTAGTCAATATAGTAGTGATCTACAACCAAATTAAATTTTTTTTTAAAAAATTTGGGCATATCATTAAATTAGATATATCTTGACATCTGTACGGTTGCATCGTCGATAAATATTTTTTAAAAAATAGAAACAACAATCTGGGATAAAATACTAGTTTGTAGTACTAGTCAAATCAATAGTTGACTACTAATTTTACTATCTAACTTAAATTTTTATTTTTTAAAATTTTGGAAATATAACTAAATTAGATATATATTAACATTTGTATGGTTGGACCATCGATAAATATTTTTAAAAAAATAGAAACAATAATCTGGGACAAAGTACTGATTTGTAGTACTAGTCAAATCAATAGTTGACTACTAATTTCACTATTCAGATTATTTTTTATTTTTTAAAATTTTGGTAATATCACTAAATTAGATATATATTGAAATTCGTATGGTTGGACCATCGATAAATATTTTAAAAAAAATAGAAACAACAATCTGGGACAAAGTACTAGTTTGTAGTAGTTTTAGTCAAATCAATAGTTGTCTACTAATTTTACTATCCAAATTAATTTTTTATTTTTTAAAATTATGGTAATATCACTAAATTAGATATATATTGACATTCGTATGGTTGGACCGTCGATAAATATTTTTTAAAAAATAGAAACAACAATCTGGGACAAAGTACTAGTTTGTAGTAGTTTTAGTCAAATCAATAGTTGACTACTAATTTTACTTTCCAATTAATTTTTTATTTTTTAAAATTTTGGAAATTTATATGTTGACATTTATATGGTTGGACCATCGATAAATATTTTTAAAAAATAGAAACAACAATCTCGGACAAAGTACTAGTTAGTAGTACTAGTAAAATCAATAGTTGACTACTAATTTCACCATCCAAATTAATTTTTTATTTTTAAAAATTTTGAGAATTTCACTAAATTAGATATATATTGACATTTGTACAGTTGGATCGCCGATAAATATTTTTAAAAAATAGAAATAACAATCTGGGATAAAGTACTAGTTAGTAGTATTAGTTAAATCAATAGTAGGGTACTAGTTTCACTATCCAAATTAAATTTTTATTTTTTGAAATTTTGAAAATATCATTAAATTTGATATATCTTGACATCCGTACGATTGGATTGTCGAAAAATATATTTTAAAAAATAGAAACTATAATATGGGACAGAGCACTAGTTACGAGCACTAGTCAATATAATATTGATCTACTAAGATCTCTAATCAAATTAATTTTTTATTTTCAAAAATTTGGGATCGTCGATATATATTTTAAAAAAAATAAAACAATATTAATTTCTTATAAGAAGTGGGTGCTGCGAAAATAAACGTACTTACTGTAATATTAAAGTTCATAGAAATTAAAAACTTCCATTATTAAATTAATTCAAAAAATTAAAGAGTGTAAGACATAAAAAAATGTAAATCACTTAAATTCATACGCAATAAAAACTTTTTATTTAAATAGAAAGGTCTAAAATTTCATAAAAAATTTCTATCACATCAGTGAAAATAGACATACAGTATATTAAGTTTAGAAGGATGCATATTAATCTTAGTGTATGCATTATCAATTTCAATACCTTTCACGTACAAAACTTGTATATAAATATAAAAAAGTTTGTAAAATTTTTGGGTCCTTAATTCCAGTAAACCTAATGCGATCCTATTATGTTTTCGTAAATAAACAAACCAAATTGCAAGAAAGTATCAAAAGGGCGGTATTTTTTTATACACATTTTTAGAAAATATCGATGATTCTTGAAATTCTAGAAATAGAAATTATAATATTTTAAGCTGGAGTACATATATGCAAATTTAGATTCTTTAAATTGAATCACTCAAATAAAGAATAAAAATATTTCATATAAATATACAGTAGCAATAAAGTATTTTTTCCAATCTTTAAATTAGAAGTGGGTGATTTGTCTCATTCTTTAGAGATAGGCCACATATCACATTATTATTGGATAATACTTGAGCACATGGATTGTGCTTCTTTGAATCACTTAAAGCCGTTGGATGCAATTAACAAAATCTCGTTCGTTCAATTTTTTTCACTTTTACTCTCTTTTAACTAATATGTATATACATTGTAAACACGCGTACATACACCATATAATTTTTCCTTCCTCTCCCCCTCTATCTGGGTATTCAAGGAAGGAGTTGCAGGAGAGATATTATTATCGGTAATATGCTCATTTGAGTACAATAACAAATGAGAAGAATGATGTTTATTGTTTTTGGCGATTCTGTTGGAGTTGGTGACCGGGATAGAAGTAAATTTAGAAGATGAAGACAACATTGAATCAAATTAAGATAGAAAAGCTTAAGATTTATGTTAATGTTCGTCCCGATGAAACTAGTTTTGGATTTCTTGCGTATGTCTAGGCTCTAAAGGGACTTGAAAAAAACATTGCTGAAATAGAGGGTTTAGTCTCTGGGTTTGGTTTTAGTGATCGGAGAGTATTTTTTTGTAATTTGATAAGTGGGTATGTGAACTGTGATAACATGGATTCTGTTTCACAAACTCTCGACCGTAAGTCTGTAACACACATATATTGAAATAGATGTGTAGATCATTGTATATATTTTTTAGATTTGTTAAAAATGGTTTTTGGTTCATCGGCCGGATTCCGAATTATTGGCCGGAATTGGTCTAAATTTTCTTTGTAAATTATGAGTTAGTGTATATGTACATAAGGGTGTTAAGTAATACATATAATTTATTTGGATTTTTCTGGGCAAATTTTCGAGTCGCCGGAATCTTGAGAAGTTGCCGGAATTTGGGTAGGATTTTTTCTGGACAAAATTTATGACGGTTATTCATCATTCATATTCCGTCATAAGTTTAGAAAATATGGCTAGCTTACGATAGAAGTAAATTAACGATATATTGTTGAAAAATAATTTTATTTACTTTTTTTTATATGAAAATGGGAGCATGATTGAATTTACGACGGAAAATTCCGTCATAAGTTGCTTTAGTAATTTATTGTAGATTGTGGGACCGTTTACTGAAACTTATGATGAAAAACTGAATTTGCGACGAAAAATTGAATTTGCGACGAAAATTGTAATTTGTGACGGAAATCTGAACTTCCTACTCGAGCAAAAGCGACGGAAACGTAATAGACCCCATTTACGACGGTTTCAGTTCAAAAATTCCGTCGTAAATGCCCAGATTTGTTGTAGTGCTCATATTTCATATATTATTAAGGGCCCCGCAGGACACCCAATACGAAAAAGTCTTATAATTCTACCCTATATTCATTCATAAAAAAAATATTAAAAAAAAAACTCCTGCCATATCATTATTTTAAAAAAATATTATATTTTTTTTTGATGATTGGATAAAGAATAGAATTATAAGCCTTTTTCGTATTGGGTGCCCTTGGCGGGGCCCTTTAAAATACAAGAAATATGAGGGGGACTCATTATAAGAGAGGGTCTCTTTATAAGAGGGGTCTCATTTGAGCAGCCCCTATATTATATATATATATATATATATATATATATATATATATGGTTGAGTTCCATTAAAATTTTCTTAAATGCAAACTTACAAACCTTTTTTGTTCAACACAAATATATCTTTGGTTCAACATCACTTAATAAATAATAATTAAGCTTTTATTGAATACATATAATTGGAAACGAAAACATATTTATTACATTTTTTAAGCTATTAAAAACTTATTTGCAACATTTTTTACGAAAAATAAACAAATTTTATAACGAGTGTTCAACTGATATATAACTTGAGTTCAACATCATTTGTTGAATAATAGTTATACTTGTGTTGAACACAAATATATAAAATAATTTTGTATTGGTATCATAATGAAAACTCATGTATTAAATTAATAATATTTCATATTTCTAAACCCTAATTTTGTATTGGTGAACCGGAGAAAACTTGAAAATTATGTAATATTTATTGAACAAATTTTTAACTACCGTTCAACACACCATATATTAAACAAATAAAATTTCATATTTCTATAGCATATTTTGGTATTGGTGAATCGATAAGGATTTTGAAGAATTAATTATGTGTATCCAATAAATATTTAATTAATATTTGACAAATAATGTTGAATCGAAATTATAAATATGTTCAACAAAAAAAGTTTATAAATAGTCTTCTGGGAGCATAATCTTCATTGTTTCCTACAAATTTTTCATAAATTTATAAGTTGAAGATTTCATATCTTCATTTTGTATATTTTTCCTTCTATTCTAAATTGAGAATATATATTTGGTTTAGCAATAGGCATGACTTCTTAAAGCCACAAACCTACATACTCGTAATTTGGAAAACATGGGTGTTTTTCAATGTTATCAAAACCAAAACAATTTTGAACTAAAGATAGAATATTTATGTAATAGTAAAGTTTGCATTAACACTTAATATATGAAATTGATGCATATAAGAATGTATTATATGTTCATTCTAAGAGGTAACTCATACTAATAAAATTTATAATTTGTGTGCAATAAATTTACATGTTAACCCATGAAGATGAGCACAAGGTCAATTTAAATATTTATAAAGTGTAAAAATTTACATCGATCGTGAATTTACAATTCAATTGAAACTTAAATTAATTTCAAATTTAAAATTAAAAAACTCAAAATTTACATTTTTCTTATAATACGTATAATAAAATTATAGAACTTGTTAGAGCTTGTGTTTAACTAGTGAAATTTGAACCATTAATTTTAAATACAAGGAAGAAAATGAAATTTGTAAATTTGGGATTGGCTGATTGTGATCTACGGACGATAATTTTGCGAAATGGATCTTGTTCATGTCGATTCGATCATACTTAATTATTTTTAGGTGAACCTAAATTTGACCCGAACATGAAATGGGTAAAAAAAACACATTGTCATAAAATGATTTACAAACCCGATCTCACCCGATTTACACACCCCTGGTGTTTCTACGGAAAAAGAACCCTTGATTCAAATTGAATTCTAATTGTAAGAACATACACGACGAATCTTTAAAAACTTGTAAAAAAAATTGTACAGTCATCATGCTGATCAGATATGGACATAAATCTATATACACACATACCTATTATTCTCGTAGAAATCAAGAACTCCATTAAACTTGTCGAAGCGCCCTGATGTCGATTTTTGTAATTCTATAATTAAATAGAAGTAAAACTAGAAATTATTTATACATATATGTGTCAAGGTACAGAAAGAAAAAGTAAGAAACAAGAAAGTAGAGAAAGGAGATTATGTGTGAGATAATACTTGTTATATACTTATAGATATGTTTATATGTATATATGATGGTATGAAATATGCGGTAATTTCGCGTAACTTTGGATAATCACAAAAATGACCCATTTAAATTTTGGGCCATACATATGCATAATGGTCATGTGTTTCGGATGGGCCATATAAAAATAAATATACATGTAATTGATGTCGTGTAATGTACATGGAAACATGATTTTAAAACTTCTAGTTACTTTCGGCTCATTTCGGACCAACTTAAAAATAACCTAATTATGACCATATAAAAAGACATTTGGATACAAGAAGTTAAAAACTCCAAACCCTATTTCAAATTTTTAGATGTCTAGTTTTAGTTGTGTCAAATTTTATCACCCCTACTCCCATGCATTCTAAAGTAATATATAAACCTCAAAAATTGTGTTTGGTTCAACCTATTGTAAACAGAATAAAGTAAATATGCATTTGTCCAAATAAAAAATTGAGTTTGATTTGACCATTATAAAATCAAACCAAATAAATGTTGGATTTTTTTTAAAAAAATTACCACATTACTAAAATCGTTAGATCTTTACATCCGTATGTTTGGAACATCCAAAAAACAGTTTAAAAAAATAGATTCATCATTCGGGACAAGACTAGTAAAAAGGAAGGTCTACTTTGACCTATTTGACCATTATAAAATCAAAACAAATAAATCCAGGATTTCAAAAAAAAATTACCACATCACTTTAATCGTTAGATCTTGCCATCCGTACGTTTGGAACATCGAAAAACTAATCTAAAAAAAAAATTCATCATTCGGGACAAGACTAGTTAAAAGGAATGTCTACTTTGACCGATTTGACCATTATAAAATCAAACCAAATAAATATAGGATTCTTTTGAAAAATTACAACATCAATAAAATCATTACATCTTGACATCTGAACGTTTGGAATGTCAAAAAAATAATTAAAAAAAATAGATTCATCATTCGGGACAAGAATAGTTAAAAGGAATATCTACTTTGACCGATATGACCATTATAAAATCAAACCAAATAAATCTAGGATTTTTTTAAAAAATTACCACATCATTAAATTCATTAGATCTTGACATCCGTATGTTTAGAATGTTGAAAAAATTATTTTAAAAAATTGATTAATCATTCGGGACAAGACTAGTTAAAAGTAAAGTCTACTTTGACCGATTTGACTATTATAAAATCAAACCAAATAAATCTAAGATTTTTTTAAAAAAATACCACATCACTAAAATCGTTAGATCTTAACATTCGTATGTTTTGACCGTCGAAAAAATAATTTAAAAAAATAGATTCATCATTCGGGACAAGACTAGTTAAAAGAAAGGTATACTTTGACCGATTTGACCATTATAAAATCAAGCCAAATAAATCTAGATTTTTTTAAAAAAATTACCACATCACTAAAATCGTTAGATCTTGACATTCGTACATTTGGAACGTCAAAAAAATAATTTAAAAAAATAGATTCATCATCCGGGACAAGACTAGTTAAAAGAAAGGTCTACTTTGACCGATTTGACCATTATAAAATCAAACCAAATATATTTAGGATTTTTTTTTAAAATTACCACATCACTAAAATTGTTGGATCTTAACATCCATCCGGTTGGCTCGTCGAAAAAATAATTTGGGAATGTCCGCGTCTCGTCGCAAGGCTCATTTGTAGTTGTGGGTCATAGGGTAGACAACTTTATCTGATCAAGGGCCGGGGCACAAGGGTCCTGGTACTATCCAGGTGCAAAGAACCCCAGAGGTGACTGTAATGAGCAAAAATCTCACTTACCGGCAACAACGAGCAAACACTCAAACGTGAGAGCAAGGGATCACCCAACGAATGGACGAGCTCAAAGGGTGGAGGAGAGAGGGGGGCACAAACCATGCTTTCAGAGAAGTGGTGGTCCGAATCTTATCTGAACTGCGATAATAACTGACTAAGCCGTGCCATAAGGGGCCATTCTCCAAATGCCAAGCCTTTAGGTTGTTTAAGTAGGTTGGGTGACAGATTGGCCATAGGAGTACTCCGAGATATAAACCAGGGCAACAAAAGTGGAGCGTACTACGATGCCGCCCGTTTCCATTTCGTGGAAGCCCCCGGCGGAGGAAAGGGCTATAGGTGATGACGCGTTCTACTACTTCTTATCTAGAGAGGGACGCTAAAATCTGGTTCATGCGTGGGAGCTAGTATAGATGAATAAAGGCGGACCGCTTGAACGAGACCTATTCTCTTAATAGACGGCAAGGCTGAATAGGAAAGGGGCCGAGCTGGCTGATGAGTGCCTTTTTAGCCTTTTTATAAACTTATAAACTAAAGGCTTTCATGTGGAGCTAACATTGCTGGCTACATACAAGTATAGCCAAATCAAGATGAGACGGGACGAACGGTCAGAGGTCACAGCGGGACTCCCATAGGAAAGACAGCTCCCGCAAGCTAACATAGAAAGAGATTCCCAGAGAGTAGTAGTCTCTATGGGACTCTCTTCCCGACCGGGCAAGGCCGAATCGGGCCACCGCTTGGGATGGGAATGGCTCAGCCCACATGCATCATTTGATGAAAGCACTCCAGCCGCCTCCTCAAAGTGGTTCATCAACTACACTTCCCTAGCTCAAAACAATACTTCTCACCAAGTGCCCTTCCATGGGTTGGGGCAACACAGTAATGAGTAGTTCGCTCTAGGAGCCCACACCCTCAAGAGCAGGATGCTGGTCGAGATGGAGCTGGGAGCCCGCTATACTTTCCTAGGGCTTGCCTTGCCTCAACATCTAAATAAAGGAAGGGTGGACACCGAAAAGGAACCAGCCCAGCCTCTTCAAGAAAGCTTTGCTTGGAATATTCGATCGAATTCAGTCACATTTATTAATTCGATCGAATTTCGGTCACATTCGGAAATTTTTTTGGGCGGCAATTTTCCCACTCCCTACTAAATTCGGACGAATTTAGCACGTCCCAAAATATTATGGGCAGGTCTTTTCCTTCCTTTTTGGCGGGTGCTAAATTCGACCGAACAAAAATAACAGTCGAATTTAGTAGTTACTAAATTCGGCCAACTAAATTCGACGAACGCTAAATTCGACCGAATTCTGTCAAATTTAGCCGGTCGAATTAGGTCGGTCGAATTTAGCAATAAATTCGACCACTTAATTTCGAACAGTTTTGATTTCGATCGAAAAATGTCGAATTTTAGCGGGGTCGAGTTCAGTCGATCGAATACGATCGGATTTAGCCGCGGTCGAATTTATTTGGTCACATTTAGCCTTGTTTTCTTGTAGTGTATCTAAGTAAATCGAGTAATTTTGAAAATCATAATACAAATCATCGATTAAAGAAGTTGATTTGCAATTTGCTTAGATATCAACTCATATACCTACAGGTTACATGTTAATTGCTCGACAAGAATAACAGTAATGTTGGTAGTGAAAATTACTCCAGGCTTACTAATAAAAGTAACATGGAGATGTACCACAAGATGCAACAAGTTCGAAGGGACAACAAACTATCATGATATGCAGTTCTTGTAGAGTAATACAAAGTATAGGTCTTGCCACTCTTGTCAAATAAAAATACATAAATATCTTTCGTATGTATTCATTGCCTTTAATCTCAAGTAACTTTTGAACAAGGATCAACATCTATTGAAAGAAATATGATGCTAGCAATAATAAAGTTTTTAGCATTAGAGGAAGTAGAAGTGTTAAACTGCTATGACAGAACCTATTGGTGCTAATTGACAATGCACAATGACAGGTTCTATTTTAAATCATTAGTCAAGGGCGCACAACCCATAACAAGCAATTGAAACAAAAAGAGATTGCTTTCCGATGGTAGAGATTGCAGTGTACAAAATCAATTTGAATTAGTAGTAACCAAATATTACCAAAACCAAGTACAAAATCAATATGATTCCTAATTTGAATACAACCAAACAATAACCCAAACATCCAAATATAAAACCCTAATTTGAATCTCTAATCATTCATATAAAACCTAAATTGAAAGCCCTTAATTGAAACCCAAATCTGTTAGAGATTGAATACCTAAATGAAAGCCCTAGAATGAAGACCTAAATTTAATCACTTGCAAATTCAAAAATGAAATTTATAAAAAAAGTCGGTAGAAAATCAATCACAAGGAAAAAAGTCACTACTAGAAATATGTCAATAGACATCGGTTTTTGGCCGTTGTAAAAAAAAATTCTGGGCGATGTCTATGTGAGTGTAGAGAAAGGTCATAAATTTAGACATCGGTTTTTAGCCGATGTCTATAATGGGTTTAGACATCGATGTCTCTGAGTGAAACCGATGTTATATGTTCTAACGGACATCAGATTCTATCCATTTTCATTGTAATATTTAACATATTACATCAGTTTTCTTCAAATATTTGATGTATTAGCTTTACTTGGACATTGGTTTATTTGTTAAAAACCGATGTCTCTTGTTCAGGTTTTAATAACATTATTCTTTTTATATGATCAAAAGAAATTCAAATCAAACCAAAACATTAAAATACGAAAACAGTTATAAGTACTTGCCATTTACCAAACACAAAACATCCAATCTTTACATCAACTAACATAACCAAAATAATATGTCCAGCTATCATAATTAACTAGCTTACAAACCAAATTTTCGACAATTTCATACATATATGAGGTATAAGGGCTCATTTTCTTCTTTTTTAATCATTCAAAGAGGTCCGCACAAGCAAGCCGTTGAAACTTAAGATTCTCGGAGGGCTCCCCATTGTTTGCCTTCACAACAACTACTGATGATACGACCTGTAAGAAAATAATGTAGGCTAATAAGGGAAATCGGTCATCGGCCAGTAGAAATTGGTATTAAAGTATGACTATTTGAGCAAGTTTTTAACAACACATATTGATAATGGATCTCTTCAGTATGTGCACGGAATTAACAGCTATTCACCATCTATCAATATACAAACTGAAGTCACGAAATATGGTCCAAAAAGCCAGTGTACTTACCATTTTTAATTCCCTCAATAAGGTCCTCTCCACGAACATCAGCTCCTGCAGCCCTAGCTTCATTTACAACACCTCCTTCAGCAAAGACATCAATCCGAAGAGGCAGACGTACATAAACATATCAATAATACATCAATTGATCATATACCAATTCTTTCATTTTCAACATAAACAAAATGTACCTTTCCAGTACCAAGTGGCAGAGATGCAGTACCAATAAGTTTCTACAGTTGTATAACAGAAAAACATAAGAAACAATGACCTTACAAAAATCATCTGTTCAGACATAAAAATATCAAACTTACCACTATTGAGCCCATCCAGACCATTGAGCCCAATTTGATCTATTATGTTTTACCTCATATTTAATCAGAAAGCAGAGCCTTCCATCATCCCAACAAATGCAGGCTCAACAAAAATTGATACCGACTTTTCATCAAAGATAGGAAAATAGAATTTTACAGTACAGAAGTTTGACAGAACTTACCACCTCCCATGTGGATTTTTACATTCGAAGATATACAGTTAATATGAGAGAACCAGGTCTTATGTAGCTTTCTATGTCCGTCGGACTCTGCGCTAACCAGCCCAGAATCTAAAATTTTCCATTTTAAAAGAATTACATCTTTGAAAGGAATTATAAACACTTCAATAGAACATGTAGTTGAAATGTGAAATACCTGACTTCGCAAGGGAAGTGGGAACTTGCTAGGATTTTTCCCAAAGAGTTTGTAAACAATTCTAGCCATACGAATCTGAAATAACTTAACACACAATAAGGTATCAGGATAAACTCTTCTGATTACAAAATAAAGTGACAAACCTATGACAGTGTACATTTGAGGCACATAGGTTTTTGAAAAGATTTGTTGCAAAACGAATGCAAATTATAGTAAAATACAGATACATAACTTTCATGAAGAAAAATTTTATTGCCCTTTCTTACTTCATGCATATTACGTTAGTATCAGACTACTAAATCAAATGGCATGTGCGTATGACATGAGACAGGGAGATGGACCTTACAGAACAAGATACCTTCCTTTGTGTTTATAACAGGAATTCATGCTTGATAAAATCAGAAATTTCATTCATCTTAAAAGATGCGAGTGCAAACAATAAGCAATAATACCTGAGCCTCTCCATTGGAACTAGATGGTGATTGAGTAGATAATGATCATGAATTTGCACTTGTCTGAGGTGGGCTTGATTTGTCAGAGTCTTGATGTATCCATACAGGGTAACTAGCAGATACGTTTCTTACACATATTGGGGCATCACATATCTCCAAAGGTTCCATACATTCTTCAGAATCATCATAAACATCATTTAAATCTATGTTAAATTCTTTTATCTTTTCCATTCCTGTGTCCGAAGCATTTGCATTCACTGCTATGCAGTCTCTAGTGGGAATATGAATATTAGAGAGTTGAGCAGGCGGAGTCCGAAATTTTTCACCAGAAACAATATCCATAAACTCTCTCTTTTGTTCCATTCTAGATGATGACGTAACCATACATTGTCCGGTAGGTCTAGAAGGATCCTAAATGTTCATACAGAAAACTATTTCATAAGTTGAATAAGCAACCTATAACATTTATCTAAAGTTTAATATTTCACCTGTCCTCTAGATACCACAACATCTTGCAATTTTGAAGACCCACTCAATAGTGAAGAAAGGTTCTCTTGGTTAATAGTACCAGCAACACTTGCAAGGTTCGTCAATAGATGCGAGAGAAGATCCTGATCCTTCACTTGATCAGAGCTATTAGCTGCACATCATGGAGGGACAGTCAGCAAGATAATATATACAGAACTGGTAAAAAAAAGTTTTAAAATGTAATGAAAGTATATCCAATTGAGATAAAAACACGATTTGAAATGGCACACCATGAGTAAAATAGTGAAAGAAAGACTCACTTTGGACATGATACTATTACAATATATATAGGGATACAATTTTGGTCGGTCTCAAATGTCCGATAATCACTAAATACTAGCTGGCAACACTCAGAAACCTAATCTATAAGATGCTAGCAATACACACACTTAAATATACTATTTAGAGTCGCAGGACCATATAATATACTCTCCTTTCAGTGAAAGATAAAACTCCTAGGGCTAACTGCAACGAAGTCCTAGTGCCAGCAAAACTATATCCAACTTTCTAGCAAGCAATGTGAAAAGGTGGAAGCAGACGCAAAAAGTATTGACATTTTGAAAATATTAAGAAAGTCAGTCTCACAAATTGAAAAATTATACACCTTCACTTTAAAATTGTAAGAGTACAGTCAGCTAGATTAAAATTATACACCCTCAACTAGATAAAAATTGCTCTTGCTCCAGTAAAGTGGTAACCCACACAAATAAATGCTCCTGTAAAATCAAAATTAAAAATAACATAAATTAAAAAATAAATTAAAGATGAATTACATACATATATATACACACATGGAACGAATTCTAAATTGGAAAAAAATTAATGTTACTTACTACTTGTTGTAATATAGATCCATTTGCTCAAGAACATAGACCCATTTGCAACAAATCTGTTGAAAGAGACAAATTCAAATATTAAAATTCAAAAATCGAACATAAAGTCAAAGAATGAAAGCTAACTCCAAAGAAATAGAGCCAATTCAAGCTTCATTAGCACGATGACAGCATCGATTTTGAGCTTAATTAGCTAGGATCTGCGATTTTTCATGTGTGATTGGAAGTAATTGAAATTCTAGGGTTTCATTATTGTTTAAGAGAAAAGTTAGGGTTCATGTGTATTTACAGTTGATAAAGCTAAGAGAAGAATGTGGGAGACATAGAGAGAGAGAGAGAGAGAGAGAGAGAGAGAGAAAGAGAGAGAGGAAGGAGAGAGAGACGATAGAGAGACATGAAAAGAGAGATCTGGATGTTTGAGAGAGAGAGAGAGTGAAAGGGGGAAATAAAATTTGGGCTAAGAGGGAATATATCTATCACAAGCGGGAGAATGTTTTCATTAGAAGGTGGGAAAGTATTACGCGTGTTTTTTATTTTTTAAAAAATCATAAAAGACATCGGTTATTTTAACTACCGATGTCCGAGAAACAGCTTAACATCGCTTTTAAAAAAACCGATGTTAAAAACCTTTTTAGCATCGGTGGTTTTTCAAACCGATGTAAAAGGTGCGATGTCTAATCCAGATGTTAAAAACCTTTTTAGTGAGTTTTAAAAAAAAAGGTTCGGTAATTCCAATTCGAAGTCCAATTTTGTTGAGAAGCAGTTGAGGGTTTGTTTATCAAGAGATTTTAGATCTAGACAGAGAGAGAGTAGAGAAGGAGTAGATAGTAGTGCGAGGAGCAGATAGTGTTAACTTGAATAACTTGTAGAAGGGGGGGGGGTTGAAAACAAGTTATATAATCGTGTCTGATTTTTTCTTGATTATATGAACAAGAATAAACGAATGAATCAAACTTTGTTTGTATTAAAATAGTCAAATACAAACTCTACCAAAGGTGTACAATACCTTTAGCAGCTGCTGACAATACAAATCTCTCTCTCTCTCTGTTTGTTTCGAACTATCAAATACAAACCTTATACAGAGCTTCACACGATATGCACTCTAAAATTCACAACTCGCTCATTGTACAATGATATTGAGAGAGTATTTATATTGCTACCTATCAACTAATAACAGAATTATAATCTATATATGACAATGTTCTGCCGTTCAGTTGATAGTTTCCATCAATAGAAAATTCGTTTCCTTCACGATATCTTCTTGCTTGTTTTCCAAAACAAACATCCTGTTTTATAGCACTTGCCAGTTTCTGTAGCATCCATAATGACATCATCAGTAACACGACTGACATCATCAGTAACACGACTGATATCAGGATTTCCCATTGCATCAGGATCTGATTATCCCATCAGTATTTGATCAGGATCTGACTTACTGTATCAGGATCTGCTCCTCTGTTCCTGACATGTAGTCCCCGATACACTGTTCCTGACATGTAGTCTCTGACGCACTGTTCCTGACTAAATTCTACAGATTACTGTTTAGCACATATATCCTATACAAAGTGTTAAATCCTTTATAAGATCAGGATATACAAGAAGTATTAGCAAAATTCTATTCTTAACATCACAACTTATAAATTATTCCTAACAATCTCCCCCTATTTATGCTTTAGAATCTGAAGCATAAATCTAAGTTGTAGATGTCAAAACATATAACAATACAACCAGAACAGAATTTATGAATTCAAGATCATGAAGTTAAGTACCTCCTTCTTCAGATGTAGACATGTATCTAGTACTTAGAAGAAAGAATTCAACTATTTGATGCTTCTTTTCCTTTACCACTTCCATGATGAAATTTACCAACTCTGTCACCCTTGTTTCTGTTCTCAGTCTACTTATCTCCCCAGTCTGTTGTTGTTGTTGTTGTTTCTGAATTGTCTTTATCTCCCCCTTTTTGACATCAGCAACATGAATTCCAAGAGATTCAGTAACAGAACAAATGAGATTCATCAGAACTGCTTGATTGTCCATGATAGTGACTTGGTTATTTTCAAGAATTTGAAGTCTCGATTGAATATCACTTTGAGATTTCCGAATGTCCTTAAGAATTTCAGTATTGACTTCAATGTTGGAAGTGCTTGTTGTATCTTCAGATTCAGATGCAGAAAGAACATTATCTTCAAGTCTTGTAGAAGAAGTTGCTTGTTGAGACTGATATTCAAGTAATGATACTTGAGTAGAAGTACAAACATCTTCATTTTTCTGATCTGGAGCTGAAGTATGAACATTCTGTCCTTCACCAGTATTCTGTGTACTAACATCTACAAATCCTGACTCCTCCTTAGACTGATCAGATATTGTTGATGTCTCAAATCTAGCTGAAATTGGAAGTACAAACAAAGGAATACTAGGATCAATAAGAATTTCTTCTTGTACTGGTTGAGTAGAAGTTTGTCTTAGCCTTTCACCTCTTCTGTTAATGATCTCTGCAAGCCTTTCTTTCTGTTTCTGAGCTTTAACTTCTGGCTTTGCATTGTGATGTGCTAAGTCATGCTTCTCATACATTTTGATAAAAGAATAAGTACCAGCATCCATACCAAGATTTTCAGACCAAGATTCAGGAAAAACCTGATCCCAGATATCAAACGATGGTGGTTTCCTAATTTTCTCTCCCTCACTATGGAGTTGATCATCCATACCCTCATTCCCACTTTGACTATCTAAAGTCAACACTCTTTCTACCTCTTCTTTTGCCTGGTCAGGAGCCAGCCTCTCTGTGTGTGGATCTATGTCCATCTTTTCAAGTGAATCACTCAAATTTGGATAAGTGCTCTCATGACCTACAGAAAAATAGGGGTTAGAAGAAGTTTTTATACCTGAACTCACATGGGGAGAGGGTTCCTCATATGGCATGGGGCTTGAGGTTTTCTCCAAGGAGTAAGCTGCTATAGTCTCTGAACCCTTACAAACATCTACTTTCTTTTTAGAAACTACAGGCTCCAGTATACCACTTTCAGGTTTTACACTAGACTCTGATGTCTTCAGTAATACTTCATTAGACACCATAGCTAATATGCCACCGTCTTTAAGTGTTGGTTGCTGAGACACACCCTCAAGATGGATAGACTCTGAAAGAACAATATTGGTTTGATCTTCAGAAAAATCAATCAAAGTCATTCCTCCCATATCATAGGGTTTCTCACTTGCAATTTCAGTCATCACAGAAGACCTTTCAGCATCATCAATCACAGTTCCTGAGTCATCCAACCTCTGAATAGATGGTTCTTGTGTTGCAGTGGCTGTGATATGATCTATTCTACTATTCACCACTGGTGCAATAGTATCTTTTGTTGACTGCTTCCCTCTATCAACTACCTCCTCTTGTTCACCTTGAGCTGAAGTATCTTCAACAATGACATCCTTGTCAAATAGATATGCATGAAGTGATTGAAGTGCAACATGCTTAGGAAGTCCAAATTTCTTGTGTAACTCCTTTCTGACTGATACATAAAAATATGTCTTCATTAAATCAATCCTTTGATGTAACAGTCCATATTCTTCAGGAAATGAAAGTTTAGGAACTCTTTCAATAAAAAAATCTAGAACAGGCCTGGAAAGCTTCACTTTCAGAGAAATAAGTTCCATAGCCAGTCTATATGTCAATGTAGTTTCCCATGAAGAATCAAGATCCAGATCTCTCTTGCCAGATACTGACTTGGATATAGCATTACTTGTAGAGACCTGCATCATGTTAGTTGGACTTGACACTGTGTGTGTAGGTGACAAAGGAATCTTTCTCCTTGTTCTCCTAGTATAGTGAGCAACAGATTTGTCTTGAGAAGACTCAAGAGGTATAGACACAGAAGTGATCTTGGGATGAGATCCTTTTTCAATAGACACAGTATTTTGAGAGACAGTATCCAGTAACTGTTTTCCCTTTTTAAGAACTACAGCCTTTTGGGAGACTACAGCCTGGCTGTGACTCTGTGTTCCATCTCTTTGTCCTAGCTTAGAAAGTTGAATTGCATCCTTCAATTCTGCTCTCTCAAAAAGAGATATATTATCATCATCTTCACTAGAACTACTACTTGAAATAACAAATCTTCTCTTCCTTACAACTGATGTCTTTTTAGAAACACCAGAGGTTGGCTTCTTTGAAACAATAGGCTGTGGATCAAAATTTGTTTCCAGAATTGTTTCAGAGACTGTAATGTTTTTGGCTACTTGGGTAGACACAGGGGGATTCTCCTCCAATTGAGATTCCTGAGTCATTTCACCACCAAAGAAAGAAGAATTATAGATAGTAGGAAGATGAGTTCTTAGAAGTACCTGAACATTATTTGGATAGTGTAATGCAGATATTTCATCTAGATTCTTTTCACTATCCTTCTTTGTAATGTCTGAGAAAATTCTCTTTTTCTGTACATATGAAGAAACACAATACTCTATATCAAATCTAGCTTCACCATCAGGAATGAAATGGTTAATAAACAGTTACATGAATCTGTGATAATAAACCATATTCCTTTCATGATCTCTTGACCCATGTTTAATACACATCTGATTTACGATAATGTGACCAAAATTATTTACTCTATTATACAGCAAAGCATATGCAATATGTGATGTAACAGCTGTAATTTGTTGAAAAGAACTACATTTACCAGTAAAACATTTAGCAATTTGATCAAAGAAGAAAGACCATTCTTTCCTAAGAAAAGATCTATTTAACTGGCTCATGTTATCTAGAGGTCCATTATAACCTAATTTAGATAACATAGTTCTCACATCATCATCAGATGATACATTCTCAAAATTTGTACTAACAGGTAAGCGAAGTACTGAATCAATAACAGATTCAGTAAGATCAAATGAGTCTTGTCCTAAGTATAGAACAATCTTACCTGATTAACTCTGAGTAGAATCAATTACCTTAGCATTCTCCCAAGCTTGTGAAACAGCTACTTGATTAATTTGTGGAAATGCTGTCAAGGCATAGCTTAATGGTCATTTCGCCATAAAGTCCATTATCGGGTGAAAATCAGTTGACTCCCCTTCCTTGTTGGTGATAGCTGCAACATGATTGTTCATCATAAAATCAAAGTCACCAAACTTGAAAGCTACTGATTTGGGTAGTCTTCTTTGAGTTGCCATTTTGATCTGAAAAGAACTTAAGAAATCTTTGAAATTGATTAGTGATTTTGAGAACTCGAGAGTGTTTTTGCTTTAGAGAATGAAGTTAGAGAAAGCAATTACACGATTAGAGTGTTAAAATAATTATATTTCAAAAATCCTTCAGACCCATTATCCCACGTTGACACGTAGGTTGACAGGTGTCAGTCCCTGAAAAATGCAGTTACCCATGACTTTTGGAAAATAAAATCCAAAAATAATTTCAAGTAAATAAGTCAAGGTAAAATCAGGATAAAAATCAATACTGATCACCTTCCTTTTGTCTTCTCATCAGGATAATCACATGATTCAATGTGATTTCTGAATAAAAAGAATTACTAATCCTGATGTGAACACACATGTATTCCTGATCTATATCATCCTGATTCCAGAGACTAAATGGAGTTTCCACATGACATATTCTTTTACCTGTAAAAGAAATAACAAAATCAATTGGTTAAATTCATTCAATATTTGTTGAAAATACAAGAAATACAGTCACACATAATTATGACTGAATGCATTGATATCTCCCAAATGACTGTTCAGCTTCCCACATCTTCCTATAAAAGAAACCGACGCCTTATGCCATTCTCCAAAACCTTTTCATTCTTTTCTCTTTCCATCATGCTTTCAACCCAAATCTTCATATGAACCCTAGCTTTTGGTTCATTACCACTGAGAAGTTCTTTACTCTTAATAATCAGGAGCAAGTGAACTATCTCTTAGAAGAGATGACTTTTCTCATCATGTCAAATATGGTTAATCTTAACCAAAATGATTTCCACGAATCTCCTCTAAAACATCTATCAGTTGGATACAATCCTCCTCTAATCTCTTCACTCCTTGAGGATGAAAAATTTGGAGAATAGTCTGAGGTTGATCTTGATGGAGATGCTATTCATCTTCTTCCATAAGCATGAAGATGAGTCAGCTGCTTTCATTCAAGTCGCCCAGACAAGAAATCTAATCTTGAGATGCTCCTTGTCCTGAAGTCGATCGTTGAGGATTGAAGTATCAACAACTTTAGACAAGAATAGAATTATCAGTAGAAGTTAGACAAAAAGAAGAATTGTATTTCATTTCCATGTATGTAATGCTTTTGATTAATGAAAATACAAGTTTTCTTAATATCTACTTGTCTATCGTTGTTTATTGACTCACATGAATAATGACATAAATTATCAGTATGCATGTAATAACACTTGCTAACATAGACTTAACAAAACTCAGAATTGAACCACTAAATAACATGAACTTCAGAATTTGAAACAGTAAGACGTACAAATTTCACAATCCTGATACTGACGATACAATCCTGATGTCAATACTGATGACGTCAGCATACTGATAGCAATCCTGATATTTATTAACAAGTCTATCATACTGTAATTTATCAAAGTAAAGTGTTACAACTTAAGCATTTAACCATCAAGTATAGATCCTGACAAAATATCAAGTCTATAAGCTGAAACAACATACCTTGTTACTTTTGCAGATGTTAAAGTTCTAAAAATTTAACATTCCTAACTCACTAACCAATCTCATGAATGTGGCCTCATCAAGTGGTTTAGTTAGAATATCTGCAAGCTGTTTTCCAATAGGAAAAAAATGGAGTTCCACAGTACCATTTTCAATATGTTCTCTAATAAAATGATACCTGACATCAATGTGCTTAGTCCTTGAGTGTTGAACTGGATTTTCTGCAATTTTGATAGCACTAGTATTATCACAAAACATAGGAATATTACTAAGTGTCGTACCATAATCCATCAACTAATTTCTTATCCAAAGTAGTTGAGCACAATAACTGCCTGCTGCAATGTATTCAGCTTCTGCAGTTGAGGTTGAAACTGATTGCTGCTTCTTGCTTGCCCAAGAAATCAATCTGTTTCCCAAGAATTGACAAGTACCTGTAGTGCTTTTCCTGTCTATTTTACACCCTGCATAATCAGAGTCTGAATAGCCAATTAGGGAGAAATCGGATTCTCTTGGATACCACAACCCAAGATTTGGAGTTCCCTTGAGATATCTAAAAATTCTTTTCACAACAATTAAATGAGATTCCTTAGGATCACTTTGGAATCTAGCACATAAACAGGTAGAGAACATTATATCTGGTCTACTTGCAGTTAAATATAACAGTGAACCTATCATGCCTCTATAGCTAGTGTTATCAACACTCTTTCCTTTAGGATCAGAGTCTAGCTTAGTGGCTGTTGCCATGGGTGTCTTTGCAATTGCACAATTTTGAAAGTCAAACCTTTTTAAAAGATCTTTGATATACTTTGACTGATTAATGAAAATACCAGTCTCAGTCTGTTTGACCTGCAAGCCTAAAAAGTAATTTAGTTCACCCATCATGCTCATCTGATATTTAGACTGCATAAGCTTGCTAAACTTAGCACATAACTTTTCATTAGTAGAACCAAATATAATATCATCAACATAAACTTGAACTAAAAGAAAATCACCTTTTATCTTTCTAAAGAATAGAGTTTTGTCAATTATACCTCTTGTGAAGCCATTTTCAAGAAGAAATTTATACAAAGTCTCATACCATGCTCTTGGTGCCTGCTTCAGTCCATAGGGTGCCTTGTCAAGTTTGTAGACATGATTTGGAAACATTGGATCAACAAAACCAGGTGGTTGTTCCACATACACTTCCTCATCAAGCTTTCCATTTAGAAAAGCACTCTTTACATCCATCTGGTATAACTTGAATTTTGAATGAGCTATAAATGCAAGAAACATTCTTGCAAAAGTTTCATCATAGTCAATTCCTTCTTCCTGAGAATAACCCTTGGCTACCAGTCTTGCTTTGTTTCTTACAACCATACCAGATTCATCTAGCTTGTTTCTGAAAACCCATTTAGCACCAACAATAGATCTATCTTTAGGTCTTGGTACCAGTTTCCAAACTTTGTTCCTCTCAAACTCATTCAATTCTTCCTGCATTGCTATTAAGATTTTCAAATTCCAGATTGTCATGACTTTCATCAGTTTGCAATATTCCAAACTTCTTATCATCAAATGCAACGTGAATTGATTCTATAACAATGTGAGTTCTGAGATTGTATACTTTGAAGGCCTTTGATGCTGAATATCCTAGAAAGATTGCTTCATCCGATTTGGCTTCAAATTTCCCAAGTTGTTCTGGATGAACTTTTAGGACATAGCATTTGCATCCAAAGGTGTGAAAGTATTTCACACTTGGTTTCTTTCCTTTGATCATCTCATAGGGAGTCTTACCATGACCATTTACCAAGGTACAGTTTTGAGTGAAACATGCAGTGTTGATAGCTTCTGCCCAGAAATAGGTTGGAAGCTTTGCATCTGCAAGCATGGTTCTTGCTACCTCTATGAGAGTTCTGTTCTTTCTTTCTACTACACCATTCTGATGAGGTGTTCCAGGTGTAGAAAACTGTTAAGTAATTCCACTGTCTGCACAATACTCCTCCATTGTAGAATTCTTGAATTCTATACCATTGTCACTTCTGAGCACTTTGACCTTGTACTCAGAGCTATTTTGAATATTCTTGACAAGTTCAATGATTTGCTAAGGAGCTTCATCCTTGTTGTGTAGAAAGAATACCCACGTGAACCTTGTGTAGTCATCCACTATAACTAGAGCATATCTTTTCTTATTAATAGACATAATGTTTACTGGACCAAATAAATCAAGATGTAGCATGTGAAATGGTTCAGTAATTGAATTTTCTGTCTTGCTCTTGAAAGTGGTTCTTCTTTGTTTACCAAGCTGACAAGCATCATAAAGTCCATCTTGCACATAGTTTGCCTGAGGTAGGCCTCTCAACAGATGATACTTAACAAGTTGATTAAGCTTCTTGAAGTTGAGATGTGAGAGCTTCTTGTGCCAGTTCCAGCTTTCATCATTTGATGCCTTGCTGTAAAGACATCTGATAGTTCCTTTAGATGTGTCACTCAAGCTGGCTTCATATATGTTACCATGTCTCTGACCAGTCAGAACAATGTCTCCATTCTTCATATTCAAGATTTTACATCCCTTACTGTCAAAGATTGATTGGTAATCCTTATCACCCAGTTGACTTATGCTTAAAAGTGTGTTTCAAGCCTTCAACCAGTGCTACATTTTCTATGATGACATTCCCAAAAATAATTGAGCCATATCCCAGAGTTTCTCCTTTGTTTCCATCTCCAAAGGATATTACTGGGCCAGCTTTCCTCTCAAACTTTGTAAGCAGGGACTTCTTTCCAGTCATATGTCCAGAGCATCCACTGTCCAAGATAATTGAATGCTTCTTTCCAGTGCCCTGCAAACAAAAAGTAGCTAGTTAGAATTTTTTAGGACCCAACTTTGATTGGATCCTTTCTTACTAACTTTTGAACCAACAGGCTTTGAAGATTTTGCTTTTGATTTACCTGTTGCAGAGTCAACCTTAGACTTAGATTTCACAAACTGTTTGTGACTAGGAGTTTCAAATTTCAGAGAATAATAGTCATAATACAGTTCATGATATTCCTTACACATATAAATGGAATGAAGTAAACTACCACAATGATAACAGGGTTCTTGTGGTTGGTATTGAATTCTCTGAGTCTTGAGGAATCTGGACTCAGTTTTCCAAGAAGGTTTTTGATTGCAGTCTAGGGATAAATGATTATGATTTGCTCATTTATAGCATTTTTTCCTAGGTGCATCAGGTACATTCTTGTAATTATTCTCTTTGTTAATACCTTCTTTTCCATTCCTGTTTCTTATAATCTTACTAGACTCTGAAATACTTTCTAGTCTCTATTTTAACTGAGACTTAGACAGAAAACCTATGTTGACATTCTTAGGTTTTTCTAACACTCTTTCATCTGAATTGCTATTGTTAATTCTTTTGTGCACAACTGGGGTACCTTTAGAATCAACAAATTTAACATGTTTAGGTTCAGAAACTATCTTTGTACCTTCAGACTTAGATGTGCTAGCTTCAATTTTACTATCATCATTGACAATAGCTACAGTATCTTCTTGCCTAGCCTTATCAAAACCTAAACCATTAACTTTACCCAAAATTTGATTTTCAATGATTTCTTGAGTCTTTTTACCAGAATTGTTAATGGTTTTAATCACATCTCTCTCTTCCTCTAGTTCTTTTCTGACATAGTCATAAGCCTCAAGAATAACACCATAATCGTGCTTAGCTTTATCAGAACTTAACTTATATTCTTCCATTTGAATTAACTCAGATTCAAGAAAATTATTTCTACTAACTAATTCATCATTCTTAGCCTTGAGTTCATCTTTTTCACTAGCAAGAATTTTGAAATTAGACATAAGATTCTTAAACTCAACATGAATAGATCTAATATCTTCAGAATCTAAGCTATCAAACGAATCAAGAGAGTGAAGTAATACCTTAACAAAAGATGAAGAAGTTTTCTTTGGAGATCCAGGCTTTTCTGAAGTACTTGCCATCAATGCAATGTTGTCATAATCCAATTCATCTTCAGAATCACTGGAGTCTGCCCAATCCTTCTATGTGACCATGAGTGCATTACCCTTCCCTAAATTCCTAGGCTTCTTGTACTCACTAGCAAAGTGTCCAAGCTCATTGCAGTTAAAGCACTTGATCTTGGCTTTATCAAGCTTGATAATTGTACTCTTGCCTTTGTCATTCTTCTTCTCCTCTTTCTTATGAAAAGAGCCTTTGCTAAATCTTCTCCTGTTGAATCTTCCTTTCTTGAAAGCTTTAGCAAACATAGCAAAGAGTTCTTGCATCTCTGATTCAAAATCATTATCTTCAGAGTCTATATCTGTAGTCTCTAACTCAGAACTTTCTTTGCTTTTCTTCTTCCTCAAGTCTCTTTCATTAGATTCAGACTTTTCTTCTGGAAGTTTCTTTGATTGAGATTGAGCAGTGAGTGCAACAGTTTTCATCTTTCCTTCACTCCTGCTCTTTTTCTGCTGCCTGTCAAGTTCATAAGCTCTCAATTTTCCATAAACTGCTTCTAATGATATCTCATCAAGATCATTAGCTTCCTCAATTGCGGATATCTTCTCATTGTAGAAATCAGGAAGAGCTTTCATGAACTTCGTATTCATATCCTCCAAGTCATAATATTTACCATGCATGGCCATCTCATTGATGAGTTTAGTAAACCTATCAAAGGTGTCAGTAAATGACTCACCAGACTTGGATTCAAAGTACTCATACTGTTGTATGAGAAGTGTCCTCATATTCTTCCTGACAGGTTTCGTTCCTTCACAGTGAACCTTTAGAATGTCCCATATCTCCTTAGCAGTTTTACACGAGAGAACATAGTTAGTGAGAACAGAATCAAGACTGTTGAATAGTATGTTTCTCACTTTAGCATGCATCCTTAAGAACATTCTCCTTTTCCTTATCTGTCCATTCAGATTTAGGCTTCTCTGCTGTATGTTCTGGAACAACTTTTCCTTTGACAGTTGCTTGAGGAACAAGCCTTGTTGGAACAAAAGGCCCATCTCTGATTATGTCAAGATAATCAGGATCTGTTGCTTCCAAGTGATGCAACATCTTCACTTCCCATAGAGTATATTCGTTTCTCTTGAACATAGGGATCTTAGTATTACCATCTTTGTAACCAGACATGATTGCAGATCTTTATGATTATTCGAAATCAACCTGCTCTGATACCAATTGTTAACTCAAATAACTTGTAGAAGGGGGGTTGAATACAAGTTATATTATCGTGTCTGATTTTTGCTTCATTATATGAACAAGAATAAACGAATGAATCAAACTTTGTTTGTATTAAAATAATAAAATACAAACTCTACCAATGGTGTACAATACCTTTAGCAGCTGCTGACAATACAAATCTCTCTCTCTCTCTCTCTCTGTTTGTTTCGAACTATCGAATACAAACCTTATACAGAGCTTCACACGATATGCACTCTAAAATTCACAACTCGCTCTTTTTACAATGATATTGAGAGAGTATTTATATTGCTACCTATCAACTAATAAGAGAATTATAATCTATCTATGACAATGTTTTGTCGTCCAGTTGATAGTTTCCATCAATAGAGAATTCGTTTCCTTCACGATATCTTCTTGCTTGTTTTCCAAAACAAAGATCCTGTTTTATAGCACTTGCCAGTTTCTGTAGCATCCATAATGACATCATCAGTAACATGACTGACATCATCAGTAACACGACTGATATCAGGATTTCCCATTGCATCAGGATCTGATTATCCCATCAGTATTTGATCAGGATCTGACTTACTGTATCAGGATCTGCTCCTCTGTTCCTGACATGTAGTCCCCGATACACTGTTCCTGACATGTAGTGTCTGATGCACTGTTCCTGACTAAATTCTACAGATTATTGTTTAACACATATATCCTATACAAAGTGCTAAATCCTTTATAAGATCAGGATATACAAGAAGTATTAGCGAAATTCAATTCTTAACATCAAAACTTATAAATTATTCCTAATAGATAGTATTTCTAAAATGAGTAGATAGTGTTTGTTTTCGAGGGAAAGTTTGGGAATTATTTCATTTTGGGGGGAATTTTCCCTCCAAGTATTTTCATCTCGTACCCTGTGATCCTAATGTGTTAGGATGTGCAGTTTTTTTTAGAAAGAAAAAATATAAATTTAATTTTTATATTCTTAGTTTAAAATTTTTAGAAAATTAAAGCTTGATAAATGTTTATTTAAAATATGTATAAAAATAGATTCATCATTCGGGACAAGACTTGTTAAAAGGAAGGTCTATTTTGACTAATTTGACCATTATAAAATCAAACCAAATAAATCTAGGATTTTTTTAAAAAATTACTACATCACTAAAATCGTTAGATCTTGATATCCGTACATTTAGAATGTCGAAAAGATAATTTAAAAAAATAGATTTATCATTTGGGAAAAGACTAGTTAAAAAAAGGTCTACTTTGACCAATTTGACCATTACAAAATCAAACCAAATAAATCTAGGACTTTATAAAAAATTACCACATCACTAAAATCGTTAGATCTTGACATCCGTACATTTGAAACGTCAAAAAATAATTTAAAAAAATAGGACAAGACTAGTTAAAAGGAAGGTATACTTTGATCGATTGGACCATTACAAAATCAAACCAAATAAATCTAGGATTTTTAAAAAAAATTACCACATCACTAAAATTGTTAGATCATGACATCCGTACATTTGAAACGTTGAAAAAATAATTAAAAGAATAGATTCATCATTCGGGACACAACTAGTTAAAAGGAAAGTCTACTTTGACCGATTTGACTATTATAAAATCAAACCAAATAAATCTAGAATTTTTTTAAAAATTACCACATCACTAAAATCGTTAGATCCTGACATCCGTATGTTTGGAACATCCAAAAAATAATTTAAAACAATAGAGACATCATTCGGGACAAGACTAGTTAAAAGGAAGGTCTACTTTGACATATTTGACCACTATAAAATCAAACAAAATAAATCTATGATTTTTTTAAAAAATTACCACATCACTAAAATCATTAGATCTTGAAATCCGTACGTTTGGAAAGTCGAAAAAATAATTTAGAAAAATAGATTCATCATTCGGGAAAAGACTAGCAGTACTACATTTCAAGACCAAATGTAACAATGAAATTGTAACACGATAGAAAAAAGGATGCAATCGTAACAGGTTTGTACATATTTATCCAAAGATAGAGTATATTGTAACGAAAGTATTAAAAGTGTTACAATTAATTTACCCTGTTACAATATATCCCTATCTATTG
Organism: Saposhnikovia divaricata; assembly: GCA_036435485.1. Taxonomy (NCBI): domain Eukaryota; kingdom Viridiplantae; phylum Streptophyta; class Magnoliopsida; order Apiales; family Apiaceae; genus Saposhnikovia; species Saposhnikovia divaricata. The sequence continues at coordinate 38,691,089 of CM071595.1, forward strand.
TAATGGTATTGTAACGGAATATATCTATTGTAACGATTTTTTTACTATATTTAATAAATATATAAAGAAAAAACAAATATTCAATATTATATGCCAACATGGTTGTAAATTTTGAAAATCGAAATAAATCGTTTCGGATACTTAATATCGATTTATTGGTAAATCAATTATTTATCGGAATGGCAAATCGAAACAAAAAAAAGGAAATTTAATTTAATAACATTATAATATTTAATATATTAGTCTTATTTATAATATAATATACCATTTAAAAATAATATATAGTGATAAATGAGATTTTAAAAATTAAATCGAACAAATATTTTAGCGATAAATCGATGATTTAAAAAAATCGGAAATTTTTTAGAACATCGGTGCCAAGTCACTTTTTACATATTTTTACTTATCGTAATAATGTATTTAAAAATTTCATTTACAACCATAAAATTTCAATGATGGATTTTTATTTTGATTTTACAAAATTTTACCGCTTGCTAAAATTTAGATTCCCGGTTCTAAATTTCACTATTCTGTAGAGGCAGCATCAATAATTTTGTAGAGGCGGGATAAAATTTTGGTGATGGCGCTCAGCTAAAAGGAAACAAAACAAAAACTTTATTGTTCCCGATTCTCCCCCTTTCTCAGACAGACAGCCACACAAAAAACCTAATTTTTCGCTCATCCCAAAATCACAATCACAGATCAAAATTCGAACTCGTACTTGCTCTCAGCTCAAAATCACAATCCAAACTGATACAAGGTAACCTTCACCGCCTCAATTTTATTGTTCTTCTTGCGTGAATATATTGTTGTGTGGGAAAGATTTGTGTATTTGTTGTTTTAGTTTATCGTTATAGTGTGCTGTTGGTAATCACTGCTTATGCTGTTATCTACGATTGATTGCGTTCTCTGTTTGCTTGTGATAGAATCCGCTTATACTGTGAAAACTCGAGACATAAGTTTATTTGCTCAGTTACTGAGTTTCGAATATATGAATTGGTTCTCTTTACTGAATTTGCAGCTTATTTACTGATGTATGTGTTATGTTCGACTTTTGTTCTAAAGTGGTGTTTTCTTTTAATCTTTATTTGCTTGTTAATTTGTGATAGAATTGGTTTCTACAGCTGATTTTGTTTCTCGAAGAACTTTTTATGTATTTAGATTACAACAGGGTATTATTCTGTACAGTCACAACCTTTCTTATCTTTGATTGCTTGTGACGAGTCCACACTGCTTGTGACTTATATGCTCTGCACATCTGTTCTTTATAAGACTATAACAAGAAATGACTTTGTTATAATTTGCCACCAAGCACTTCTGTTTGTCTTTTGTTTAGTGTCTCTCGGTTCACAATGGATTCTGATTTGTTGTTCTAATTACCTTTATCTGTACACACTTATTTTTTTAGATTTTCATTCCAAATTTATGAATGTTATCTGAATTTTCTCATATATATTTATCTAAAACTCAATTTTTTATGAACTTTTGGGTTTAATTAAATATTCAATTTTTGTACCTAATGAGTTTTCTTTTTAGATTAGTTTGTTTAGTCAATATAGTATCCATATAAGAGATTAGTTACTTAAATTTCATTATTTTGTATGCTTAGATTTTATCCATATAAGAGATTAGTTTTCATTATTCGATTTCATTACTTAGATTTTATCTCCACTCTAACATATTTTGTTTTATGATTTTGTTCCCTATCAAGTTTCATTTTTTTTGTCTGAAATTCTGTGTTAGCATTAATTTTAACTTTAGGTTATGGATAATGAAAAAAAAGACTGGTGGGATTTTCCTAAATGGTCTGATGATTATGAAAATGGGGTAGATGAATATCAGGACAAAGAATTTGCAACTGAAGCGCAGGGGGATCAGATTTGTTGTCCATGTTGTAATTGTTTATATCGTTATTGGTACCACAAAAATGTAGTGCGAGATCATATGATTTGCTAAGGTTTTGTGCGAAGATTTGAGAAATATTCTGAGCGCACCAATGTTGAAAAGCCAACTAATGAAAGTGGGGTTCAATTTCAGTTTTCTGATAATTTAGATGGGTTATTGCATGATACTTTTAGAGGGGGGCCTAATGAGGAGACACAAGAGATTTTTAAATTAATCGAAGAAGGTCAACAAGAATTATATCCAGGATGCAAGATATTTTCTAAACTTGCCTTCACACTTCGATTATTTCTTTTCAAGTGTGACCATATGATAAGTAATGTTGCTTTTTCTGACCTTTTAGAGTTATTAAGGTCTTTGATACCTAATGCAAAGTTACCCTCTTCTTTTCGCGAGGCAAATAATGATTTAAAGATGTTGGGCCTTGATTATATGAAGATAGATGCTTGCCCAAATAATTGTATGCTATACTGGGAGGAACATGCTAACGATACGAGTTGTCAAATTTGCAATACTTCTAGGTAGAAATCAAAAAGCCCAATTGAGAAAAAAAATTCTCGTAAGGTACCTGCAAAAGTATTAAGGTACTTTCCAATTAAGAAGAGGTTGCAGAGATTTTTCATGTGTTCAGAAACTGCTCGTTATATGACATGGCATGAAAATGAGCGTAAAAAAGATGGAATTCTTAGACATCCAGCCGATGGTACAGATTGGCAAGATTTTCATAAAAATTTCCCAATTTTTCTCAAGAACCTCGTAATGTGAGATTGGGACTTGGAACTGATGGTTTTAATCCATTCAACGATGTAAAAATCATTCATAGTACATGGCCTATTGTGCTTACAAAATATAAATTTCCGCCTTCAATGTACATGAAATCAGAATTTCTCATGATTTCACTTATTATTCCTGGTCCTGAGTCCCCAAAAAATGTGATCGATGTCTATATGCAACCAATGACGAAAGAGTTAAAAGAGTTGTGGGAAAATGGAATTGACACATATGATGCTTCAATTGATCAAATGTTCAACATGCGAGCCGCCCTGCACTCCACCATCAGTGACTTCACAGCATGTCCCTGTTGTCATTATGAAACCCCTTCTACTTGGTTGAAGTACAGCAAAAAGATGTGTTACAGGGACTATCGTATATTTTTTGGACCAGGATCACCCGTGGAGATATGATAAGAAACATTTTAATGGAAAAATAGAGGAGAGAAGTGCACCTGTTCGGTTGACTAGGATTGAAATTTCTGAATTATTATCTAATTTCAAGAATGATTTTGGACCAAAGCAACCAAAAAAGAATAAAGATGAAAATCCTTGGAGGAAAAATTCTTGTTTTAATGACCTGCCTCATTGGAAGAATGTCAAATGTCGACATAATCTTGATGTAATGCATATAGAAAAGAACTTGTTTGACAACATTCTGGGAATATTGCTCACATTACCAAAAAAAATAAAGATCTTGAAGAAGCACGTAAGGATTTGTTAGAACTTGTCATTATGCCAGAGCTTCAACCTCAAGAATCAACAGATGGTAATCGAGTAATTCCAAAGGCACGGTTTTGGATGTCAGCAGAAGAGAAGTTCACTTTTTGTTAAGTACTTAAAAATGCAAAGATACCACAAGATTGTGGATCTAATATCAAGCGGTATGTGCAAGTTAAAGAACGGAAAATTGTAGCCTATAAAAGCCATGATGTACATTTTATGTGCATCAACTTACTTCCAATGGCTGTGAGCACAACATTACAAACTGATGTTACAATTCCTTTAATAAGATTGAGTGAATTTTTCCAAGATATATGGTCTAAAGAAATTGATCCAAAAGATCTCGAGAGATTATAAACTGAGATAGTTGAGGTTCTTTGTGAGCTAGAAGAGATCTTCCCACCTGCTTTTTTGATATTACGGTCCATTTACCTATTAACCTGGTTAAAGAAATTGCACTTGGCGGGCCAGATGCTTCAAGGTGTATGTACGGTATTAAGATATATCTATGAAAGTTGAAATCATATGTAAGAAATAAGGCTCAGTGCGAGGCATCCATGGAAAACAGAATCATTGATAGTTGAAGGCGAAGTCCAGGAAACAGAGAAGTATCAACTACAAAAAAGGTATATACAAGTTTCCTTATTTATTTTATTTACTTTATGGCAACTTGTACATTTATTTTATGATAATGTAAGTTATTAATTGGTTATAGCTTTCACAATCAAGAAAACTAGAGGTCCTATAGTTATGGCTGAAGTGCATAATCGTAAATTTGAAGACCGCCCACCAATTATTTTTAATTAATATGGTCAACCAATTAGACCTACTAAGGAGGCTTGCAGGGAGCTTAGCCGGTTCTTGGGTACTGTGGCTAAGAATTCATTGTTAGCACCGTTAAAGTATTGCGATGGGCCTAAATTTCCATCCAGACTTAAAGAAAAGATTTGGGATTATCTATTGGTATATAAAATTAACCGAATCAAACTAGTACACTCGTGTATACCTTTTTTTTAATTTTATGAAAATTAAACTTATGTCCACGATTAAAATTTCTTAAGGAAAAGTACATGATTCCTAAAGAAGGCTTGGATTGGGTGATGACCACGGTAAATACATTATGGAGAGTTCATAAATCAAGGGTGAAAAAAGAACATTATTAAGGATTTGATAATGATGATGAAAGATGGAAAAATCGTCCAGCAACTATGTTTGACCAGCAATTCTGGGATTTGCTAGAATACTGGAACATGGAGGAAATTGAGGTAATTTGTACATCTTTGTTTAAATAAAAATGTTATAATTAGTAGTTGCTTGTTCTATTTATTTGTTCTATGTTATAGGAAGAAATTGTCACAAATAGATCAAATCGTAGCATGCATGATGATCCGCACACTATGGGGCCCACTTCAATGGCATTTCTTAAGTTAGTGAAATAAAATATTTTTACTGAAATTTTAATTTTAAATACTAATATATATTTCAACAGCAACAAAAGGATCCAAATAAACAGCTTCCATCTCTAACTCAAGTATACAAAGAGTTGAGAAAGAGAACTCCTGGAAAGATATATCAAGTATACAAAGAGTTGAGAAAGAGAACTCCTGGAAAGATATATTTAACGAGCGCTATTAAGCCTACAGAAAATGTGGTGAGTAAATTGATCATGAGTTATTGTACTGGTTTGACTTACATATAAAATACACTCTTTTTTTTAGTATAATGATGAATACAGAAGGATAAGATGTTGTATATAAAATACTATGTTTATCTTATCATAACTTAATTCTTGCATTGAATAAGATGTTGATGTACACCAGCTGCTACCAAAGCAGGAAATTTTACATAATGAATTTTTATGCACTCGTAGACAGATTAGATAAGTGGTATAAGACATGATGATAAAAACCTTTTCTAATAAAAACTGTAATGACACTAGTAATACATTATGGCAAATATATTAACTTTGACATTAAGGTGAAGAAAATTTTATAAATAGCAGTAATATTATAGACAAGAAAGAATTATTATAGACAAGAAAGAAATATTCTCCCTTTTACGTATTCTGTCCATAATCATTAAGAACTCTTGCCTTTATGATTCCATCCGATAACTGTTCATCATCGAGCCACTCCCCGCCAACTGAATTTTGGCCGTCCTTAACAGTGCCATTATCCCCGCTCAAATCTTTCCCTTCCTTATTTGCATTGAGTGAGATGTTGGATTTCTCGAGTTCTTTTTCTCTCGAAATCCTCTCCAGTCTTGTCCTCAGTATGGCAGAACTGTGATTATAGTTTTCAAAAGACATATCTCTAGTCTGCAATTCTGCCTGCATATCAGTGATACATTGCACAGTAAGCTAATGCCTCTCATGGAAAGTTTGTCACATACTAAATTGCTTGGATTTAGTACGATGCTATACGCTACAACATTTTCTGGAAGCAAGTGCATCCTACTTGCTTCCAAAGGTGACAACTATTCAGAACTACAGAATGAAAAAATAAGTTATCATTCGAAATGTAGCTCATATAGGTCTCGAAAATGGAAAACTTATTAAGTTATTGTGCTGGTTTGACTTACATATAAAATACACTCTTTTTCAGTATAATGATGAATACAGAAGGTTTTTGTCCCATCTCTTAGCTATATTTGTTCAGGCATGGTATTACAACAATTTTTGTTGTGTTAATTTTTAGTTTCAACACATTTATATTTGATTGTTGCGTCTTGTCATTACTATGTTTATCTTATCATAACTTAATTCTTGTATAGAATAAGATGTTGATACTGCAAACAAAACAACAATCTGGAGAAGAATCAACCGTAGATCCTTATGATGAAGTGATGGGTAAGGATAAGCGCAAAGGATATATACCCCTATATGGACGAGGTGTGACTAAGTCTAAGATTCAGAATAAAGAAAAGAAGTCAAGATATGTATATCCTGATGAGTTCTTGAAAGATGTCAAAGAATATTTAAGTCGGGAAGTTGCTCAAGATATTGCATCTCTTGTGCTTTCTCAAATAAAGTCTGAAAATCCTGATATTAGTCTTGTCATTCCTGACTTAAGAGTAGCTACAGGAAACGAGTCTTCTGATCCAAATGGTGAAGTTGTCGGATCTTCTAAAACTCAAAGTGAACAGGAGGTACTTTAAGTTTCCACCATTCTCTCTTCTATTTCTTATTCATTTTTAGCTCCTTGATTTCTAGTCCAATTGGTAATATTTTAAAAAATACCAATTTTTATAATGATATTTAACAAGAATGTTTCTTTTTTTGAAGGAAAGTAATGTGTGGACCAATGATGAAGAAAATGAATGATAGATCGATGGTCATCTAATTAAATATATGCACCAGACTTGACTTTTGATGCCTTTTTGATGCATTTTGATGCCTTATGATGCTCAGGCATAGTTAGTATGCAACTTTATAAAAAATCTATATTTTGTTTTGGTAATGGGATTTGGTCATCAAAGTTCAAGGTTACAAGTCATGTAACGAAATCGTATTATCATTAATTTTGATTATCAGAACTTTTTGAATTATGATGTGTTTTTTTCTTCATTGGATACATCTGATTGTGAATTTTATACCCAAAAAATGAGTGTGCATTAATATTGATGGGATAAAAATTATTAATATTTAAAGGCTTCTTTAGGTGTTTTTAATTTAAATATATGAATAAATTACAATTTATTTAAAAGATTGCATGTGTGTTACATGTTCATTTATTGTAACATGAAATACATCTATGGTAGTGTCTGATTAAAATGCCAAAGGAGTGACAGAACAACCGTTACAATATCCAGGGCGGCGTTACAAAAATGCTATTGTTACGGCAGCAAATGTCATGAGGAAAGTGGTGTTACAATAGGTCTATTATAACTATTTTTAACCATTTTGTAATGATTTTGACCCTTACAAGAGATCCCAAAATATAGTAGTGTAGTTAAAAAGAAGGTCTACTTCGACCGATTTGACCATTTTAAAATCAAACCAAAAATAAATATAAGATTTTTTTAAAAAAATTACCACATCACTAAAATCGTTAGATCTTGACATCCATATTTTTAGAATGTAGAAAAAATAATTTAAAAAACTAGATTCATCATTCGGGACAAGACTAGTTAAAAGGAAGGTCTACTTTGACCGATTTGACCATTATAAAATCAATCCAAATAAATCTAGAATTTATTTAAAAAATTACCGCATCACTAAAATCGTTAGATCTTGACATTCGTTCATTTTGAACGCCAAAAAAATAATTTAGATAAATAGATTCATCATTCGGGACAAGACTAGTTAAAAGGAAGGTCTACTTTAACCGATTTGACCATTATAAAATAAAACCAAATATATTTAGGATTTTTTAAAAATATTACCACATCACTAAAATTGTTGGATCATAACATCCGTTCGGTTGGCCCGTCGAAAAAATAGAATCATCATTCGGGTAAGACTAGTAGTTAAAGCAATACTTAAAATTGTAAATGCAACACTATATTTACCAAATGCAACACTACATGCCAAGTCAGCACTGGTGGGCCCCACACATGTCACCTTAGCACTGGTGGACCCCACACATGCCAAGATAGCACTGGTGGGCCTAACACATGCCACATTAGCACTGGTGGGCCCCCCACCTGCCACGTCAACACTGGTGGGTCCCCCCTCACCTACAACGTTAGCACTGGTGGACCCCACACCTACCACATCACCACTGGTGGGCCCCACACCTACCATGTCATCAGCTGTGGGCCCCATAATAACCACGTCAGTTATGGTCCCCACGCACATGCCACGTCAGTTATGGGTCCTACGTGCCACGGTAGCAGTTGTGGCCCCCAATAGATGCCACATAAGAAATTGTGGGCCCCATAGCTTATCCCACATTCCACACGGCAAATGTGGGCCTCACTTGCCTTGTTAGGAGTGGGTCCCACATGCCACATCAGCATATATTAAAATTATAAAAATATCTAATGCAACACCAGTTGTTAGTGTAGCATTTTGTGAAACACCGTGTGTAATATGCAATACTAAATTTTATCTAATTCAACACCAGTTCAGCTTTGTTGAAAAGGAGCCAAAATTTAATATCTAACGAAACACTTTCAGTGAAACGCTTTCTAAAAGCACTGCATATGAGCACTTATGGCGTAGTGCATCATGTCATGATCTATTATGTAGACGGAATAGAAAATTAACATATCCATTAGCATATTGTGTTTAGGGCAGATTTAACAATCACAATGATTTAAAAGTAAATAACACTCTTCCAGTTTTATAAGATGTAACAAGTAAAACAGTTTTTATCGCATTTATCAACGGACTGTACAAGAAAAATAAATTTAAAACTATAGAAAAACACATTCAAAGAAAATTATATATATAACTCTAGTCTTTCTTGCACGCCATCATGATTCGTTTCTAAACTTTTTCATCATCACCTAATTAATATCATGCACAGGAAACAAATAATTGACTTAATCCCACATAGTATCATTCATGATTCCAAACAAACAATAGGCATTCACATGATGAACAACTACTATGGGATTAGAAACTGAACAAATGGATAGAAATCATAGCTTAGGAAATGCGGAAATGGATAAAATTTATTTATTTTTTTTAAAAAATGATCTATTTCTTAAGTAACCAGTCGCTCTAAAACCTTAAGGTGTTAGAGAAAAGACCAACCGAATATTTTTATTGTATAACCTGAGATCTCTGGGTGCCTGAACACTGATACCAGTCCTTCTAAAACGTTAAGGTGTTAGATGAAGGCCCAACCGAATATTAATATTGTATTATGACAATATTAACTTATTAAATGTATTTAAAAATAGCTCAAAGTGATTACATTACATTTTTCGATAACAAAAAATAGAGACCAATATTAAGACTTTGAAAATTTACATCCGGCGGCATTCAGGGAGTCGTGCTAACCTCTATCAACGGGTAAGACCCAGGTATACGCTCATACATTGCTAATTCCTATAATATGAAACATCACAATAAGTTAGTTACCAACACAATGTACTTATTTTGCAAACATCTCTAAGTTTTATAAACTCTGTATTTTCTAGGTGGAAACAAGTTATTGTGTCATGAAATGTCTTTCCCAGACGGTGCTTCCTAATTAGACATCAGAGGAGCGTTTTGTCCAAAACGTAAACACTACAAAAATTTTCAATCTTAATAACAGAAAATTCCGTTGGCAAAATAAGCAAATCCGTTAGGAAAATCATTTGGCAACAGAATGCCAACCGAAGTGAGTCGTTGGGAAGGGGCTTGCCAACCGAATTATTTCCTTTACTAATTTTACCGAATAGCAATGAACTAATAACAGATCTCAAAGTTACCAAAAAAAACACCCCACCAACAGAACTAATCGGTTGTTAAATTTAGTAACAAAGACCAAACAGAAATTTCCGTTAGTTAAATTTAGTAACACTACATTTGTCTAAACTTCCATGAAATTGTGTTATATTCTAGATCATGTGTTTTGTATCTTCTTCTAGATCATGTGTTTTATATCTTCAGAGGAGAATCACAATGTTACATGAATTGATGTGTTAGGAGTCTAAAACTAGTTGGATCATCAATTCTACAAGTCTGTTTACAAAAGAAGCAGATTATTTCCTGTTTTTGGCAAAGAAACTGCTCAGGTACAACTCTAACAGACAAATATGTTACCTTAGAACAGTGTCTCTCATGTCATAGCAAACTTGCAATAAAATTCCGTAGTCAACTATGTCATTCCTAAATTCAAAAATTAAAAAAAGATAAACAAGAAGAGTAATTATGTACTAGAATAACACAAACTTAAAAATCGAACAGAAGTATGAGAAGATTGATACGGACAAGATAATTTCCAACGTCTCCGTTTGAGTGCTTACACTTTCGTAAAACATCCTAAGCAATTCACCAAAGGATGAGTCCTCATCTGCAAATAGTGCATAACACTCTCTAAGTTGTCCGTTTACTACCAATCCCTGTATTCAAAAAATTCAGTTGCACCTCAGTCGATTATAAAAATTAATTAATAATCGATATAAAAAAATTAGAGTAATCGAGGTTCAATATAGTTGTTTACAAATAGGCTATGTTTAAAAGAGATGTAATCTCCATCGTTTCTAAGTCAATGATTTTTTATAAGGGGCAGAAAAAATTAAGTAAAAAGTCGAAGAAGTTCGGTGAGGATATATACAAGCAAAGAAATGAAAATTTTCCCAAAACAAAATATCACACTTTAAGTGTTCAATACCATTAAAAAAGTACATGCCACAATTCAGTTCTCTATGAATTAAATCAAGATGTATAATCCATTCCATTATATTAATCAAATATCGAAATCTGAAAGCAAAAAAACAACCCCTGTTGTCATGAACATAATTAATCAAATATTATAAATAAAAAATTTCTATGTTTGGCTAATTCATGACAAATACTTCAGACAATAGAAGCGTTTTGAATCAGAAAAATTAATTAATTAAGTTGTTTTCAGTAATACAACTCATGTGGCGGGTTTGTGTAGTAGGTTAAGTAACTCATAAGTAAAGTAATTTAGAAAAGATACTAACAAGTTAATTTACAAAGTTGAATGTGAGGTACTAGAATTATTCTTGTGACTGACCAAATCAATGTTCGTCCCGTAACATGTAACTTCTAGTTATTTTTGTCACATCCTTACTCTACTACTTTTTGTTAGGCATTGTTAACATGACTCATTTGTTTTTTATAGTATATATATATATATATATAGGCTAGGTTCAAATAAAAACCAACATTAACGTTTAAAATTCTTGGCTCTATTCAACAAAATTATAAAAAAAAAATTTAAAAAATTTAAAAAAAGTTACTGTTCATGCCACGTCATCACATGAACAGTAACTTTTTTTTAAAAATTTTTTTTATTTTTTATATTTTTGTTGAAAAGAGACAATAATTTTAAAGGTTTTTTGTATTGGAGTACCCCTAATTTGGTTATTAGATTAGTTTGAAATATTTAATTTAGGTTTAGTTTCTAGTTTCTATTCTAAGTTAGTTTCTATTAGAACAAGATCCTATATATATATATGGTTAAGTTCCACTAAAATTTTCTGAAATGCAAACTTACAAACCTTTTTTGTTCAACACAAATATATCTTAGGTTCAACATCACTTAATAGATAATAATTAAGCTTTTATAGAATACATATAATTGGAAACGAAAACATATTTATTACATTTTTTAAGTTATTAAAACTTATTTGCAACATTTTTTACGAAAAATAAACAAATTTTATAACGAGTGTTCAACTGATATATAACTTGAGTTCAACATCATTTGTTGAATAATAGTTATACTTGTTGAACACAAATATATAAAATAATTTTGTATTGGTATCATAATGAAAACTCATGTATTAAATTAATAATATTTCATATTTCTAAACCCTAATTTTGTATTGGTGAAGCGGAGAAAACTTGAAAATTATGTAATATTAATTGAACAAATTTTTAACTACGTTCAGCACACCACATATTAAACAAATAAAATTTCATATTTCTATAGCATATTTTGGTATTGGTGAATGGATAAGGATTTCGAAGAATTAATTATGTGTATTCAATAAATATTTAATTAATATTTGACAAATAATGTTGAATCGAAATTATAAATATGTTGAAAAAAAAAGTTTATCAGTTTTTTTAAAGAAAAGTTTGTGTATATATATATATATATATATATATATATATATATATATATACTAGCTTAAAGCCCGTGCGATGCACGGATTTTTTTATTTTAATATTATATTAATTTTTTCATTTATTTAAATTAACTTTTTAAAAGATGAATTTTGGAGGCTTACATTATTATATCAGATGATTTGATAATAATTATACAGATGTTATCCGAAATATTTCTAAAATGGAAGGATTTTAGTTAGAAAATATAGAAAAGATAATAGGTTTTAGTTGAAAAAGGTAATGGATTAATTATTGGTAATTATAAAATTATTATTTTTATTAAATAGAATGCATGTGATATGATTAGAAAAAGATAGGATTTAGTTAGAGAAAATTAAAAAGGAAACATGTTATAGGTGAAAAATATAATTGATTAGTTTATAGCAATTATAATTTAATTACCTTATTTACTAAATACAATTGTACGAAATATTTTTAGAAAAGGTGAAATTAATATTGTGCGTGATATATATATCTATTAAAAGAAGGATTTTAGTTAAAAAATATAGGAAAGAAGATACGTTTTAGTTGAAAAAGGTAATCGATTAAATATTAATATTAAAATATTATTAGTTTATTTTATTAAATAAAATCTCCCTTGATATAATTGGAAAAAGAGAGAATTTAGTTAGAGAAAATAGAAAGGTAACGTGAAAATTTAAAAAATGACATGATTTATGTGAAAAAGGTAATTGATTAGCTTATATAATTATAATTTAATTATGTCATTTTACTAAATAAAATTGCTCATAGTTTTTAGAAAATGAGAAATTAATGTTGTCCGTGATATTTCTAGAAAAAAAAGAGTTTAATTAGAAAAAATAGAAAAGATGATACATTTTAGCTGAAAAGGTAATCGGTTAATTATTAGTATTATAATATTATTATTTTATTTTATTAAATAGAAACATCTGTGATATAATTGAAAAAAGAGAGATTTTAGTAAGAGAAAAGAAAAAAGGTACCGTGTTTTGGTTGAAAAAGGTAACCGTTCATGATATAATTGGAAAAAGAGAGATGTTAATTAGAGAAAAAAGAAAAGGTAATGTGTTTTGGGTGAAAAAGGTAATTGATTAGTTAATAATAATTATAATATAATTACGTTATTTTATTAAACAAAACTGCTCGCACTATTTTTAAAAAAAGAGATATTTTAGTTAAATAAAATGTGAAAGATATTCTATTTTACTTGAAAAAGAAAATTGTTTATTTATTGAAAAATATAAAAGGTAATATGTTTAACTTGAAAAAGAAAATTAATTAATAAAGGAGAAATTTTAGTTAGATAAAATATAAAGGGATATTATATTTTATTATAAAAAGAAAATTATTTAGTTTTTGAAAAATAGAAAAGATAATATGTTTAACCTCAAGAAGGAAATTTATTAGTTAGTAGAAAAAGTAATATGTCTAACCTGAAAAAGGAAATTGATTAATAAAGGAGAAATTTTAGTTAGATAAAATATAAAAGGATATTATATTTTAGGAAATTAGTTAGTTCTTGAAAAATAGAAAAGATAATATGTTTAAACTCAAGAAGGAAATTGATTAGTTAGTTTATCTGTAATTATTTATTAGTTAGTAGAAAAGGTAATATGTCTAACCTCAAAAAGGAAATTGATTAATAAAGGAGAAATTTTAGTTAGATAAAATATAAAAGGATATTGTATTTTAGGAAATTAGTTAGTTAGATAAAATATAGAGGGATATTATATTTTATCATAAAAAGGAAATTATTTAGTTTTTGAAAAAGAGAAAAGATAATATGTTTAACCTTAATTGATTAGTTAGAAATTGATTAGTTAGTAGAAAAGGTAATATGTCTAACCTGAAAAAGGTAATTGATTAATAAAGTAGAAATTTTAGTTAGATAAAATATAAAAGGATATTATATTTTAGGAAATTAGTTAGTCCTTGAAAAATAAAAAAGATAATATGTTTAAACTCAATAAGGAAATTGATTAGTTAGCTTATCTGTAATTAAGTAAGGGTAAATAAGTAAAATCAACAGTACCGACCGACCGACTAACTAAACTTTTAATGTTTCGGAATTTATATAATAGTATAGATATGTGGTTTATCTATTGTAAAATTACATTTTATATGTATTTTAATTTATTTTTTTCATTTTTGGAAGGTGTTAGCAAAATTTTTGGGAAGGTGTTAACCGACCAACCAACCAACCAATTATAACCAACCAATTATACCCTATTTCGCTTATAATAGTATAGTATAGATATATGACTATTACCTGGGAGTTAAAACTAATGTGGAGGAGGAAGTAAATCATAGTCTTTTGGGAGCATAATCTTCATTGTTTCCTACAAATTTTTCATAAATTTATAAATATGAATGACAAATCGCATATACCAAATTTGAATAATTTAATGATCAAGTTGAAGATTTCATATCTTCATTTTGTATATTTTTCCTTCTATTCTAAATTGAGAATATATATTTGGTTTAGCAATAGGCATGACTTCTTAAAGCCACAAACCTACATACTCGTGATTTGGAAAACAGGGGTGTTTTTCAATGTTATCAAAACCAAAACAATTTTGAACTAAAGATAGAATATTTATGTAATATTAAAGTTTGCAGTAACACTTAAAATATATGAAATTGATGCATATAAGAATGTATTATATGTTCATTTTAAGAGGTAACTCATACTAACTAAATTTATAATTTGTGTGCAATAAATTTACATGTTAACCCATGAAGATGAGCACAAAGTCAATTTAAATATTTATAAAGTGTAAAAATTTACATCGATCGTGAATTTACAATTCAATTGACACTTATTTTAATTTCAAAATTAAACTTAAAAAACTCAAAATTTACATTTTTCTTATAATACGTATAATAAAAAACTTGTTAGAGTTTGTGTTTAACTAGTGAAATTTGAATCAATAATTTTAAACACAAGGAAGAAAATGAAATTTGTAAATTTGGGATTGGCTGATTGTGATCTACGGACGATAATTTTGCGAAATGGATCTTGTTCATGTGGATTTGATCATACTTAATTATTTTTAGGTGAACCTAAATTTGACGCGAATATGAAATGGGTAAAAAAACACATTGTCATAAAATGATTTACAAACCCGATCTCACCCGATTTACACACCCCTTGGTGTTTCTACGGAAAAAGAACCCTTGATTCAAATTGAATTCTAATTATAAGAACTTACACGACAAATCTGTAAAAACTTGTAAAAAAAAATTGTACAATCATCATGCTGATCAGATATGGACATAAATCTATATACACACATACCTATTATTCTCGTAGAAATCAAGAACTCCATTAAACTTGTCGAAGCGCCCCGATGTCGATTTTTATAATTCTATAATTAAATAGAAGTAAAACTAGAAATTATTTATACATATATGTGTCAAGGTACAGAAAAAAAAAGTAAGAAACAAGAAAGAAGAGAAAGGAGATTATGTGTCAGATAATACTTGTTATATACCTATAGATATGTTTATATGTATATATGATGGTATGAAATATGCGGCTTACATATGATATGTGGCTTATATTAACGGCAAAAAATTAGGTTTATATGGTAATTTGGATGCTTGGGCCATTTGAAAAATGGTCATATGTTTCACATCAGCCCATATTGAAATACGTATGTTCTTCATACCGTGTGTTATAAACAACATATTAAACATGATTTTAAGACTTCGAGTTATTTTCGCGTAACTTTGGCTAAGCACAAAAACGACCCATTTAAATGTTTGGGCCATACATATGCATAATGGTCATGTGTTTCGGATGGGCCATATAAAAATAAATATACATGTAATTGATGTCGTGTATTGTACATGAAAACATGATTTTAAAACTTCTAGTTACTTTCGGCTCATTTAGGACCAACTTAAAAATTACCTAATTATGACCATATAAGAAGACATTTGGATACAAGAAGTTAAAAACTCCAAACCCTATTTCAAATTTTTAGATGTCTAGTTTTAGTTGTGTCAAATTTTATCACCCATGCATTCTAAAGTAATATATAAAGCTCAAAAATTGTGTTTGGTACAACCTATTGTAAACAGAATAAAGTAAATATGCATTTGTCCAAATAAAAAATTGAGTTTGATTTGACCATTATAAAATCAAACCAAATAAATCTAGGATTTTTTAAAAAAATTACCACATCACTAAAATCGTTAGATCTTGACATCCGTATGTTTGCAACATCCAAAAAATAATTTAAAAAAATAGATTCATCATTCGGGACAAGACTAGTTAAAAGGAGGTCTACTTTGACCTATTTGACCATTATAACATCAAAACAAAATAAATCTATGATTTTAAAAAAAAATTACCACATCACTAAAATCGTTAGATCTTGACATCAGTACATTTGGAACATCGAAAAAATAATCTAAAAAAAATATTTTATCATTCGGGACAAGACTAGTTAAAAGGAATGACTACTTTGACCGATTTGACCATTATAAAATCAAACTAAATAAATATAGGATTCTTTTGAAAAATTACAACATCACTATAATCATTAGATCTTGACATCCGAACGTTTGGAACGTCAAAAAAATAATTTAAAAAATAGATTCATCATTCGGGACAAGACTAGTTAAAAGGAATGTCTACTTTGACCGATATGACCATTATAAAATCAAACCTAATAAATCTAGGATTTTTTTTAAAAATTAACACATCACTAAAATAGTTAGATCTTGACATCCGTTTGTTTAGAATGTCGAAAAAATTATTTTAAAAAATAGATTCATCATTCGGGACAAGACTAGTTAAAAGGAAAGTCTACTTTGACCGATTTGACTATTATAAAATCAAACCAAATAAATCTGGGCTTTTTTTAAAAAATTACCACAACACTAAAATCGTTAGATCTTGACATTCTTACATTTTTAATGTTGAAAAAATAATTTAAAAAAATAGATTCATCATTCGGGACAATACTAGTTAAAAGGAAGGTCTACTTTGACCGATTTGACCATTATAAAATCAAGCCAAATAAATCTAGATTTTTTAAAAAAAATTACCACATCACTAAAATCGTTAGATCTTGACATTCGTACATTTGGAACGTCAAAAAAATAGATTCCTCATTCGGGACAAGACTAGTTAAAAGAAAGGTCTACTTTGACCGATTTGACCATTATAAAATCAAACCAAATATATTTAGGATTTTTTTTAAAATTTACCGCATCACTAAAATTGTTGGATCATAACATCCATCCGGTTGGCTCGTCGAAAAAATAATTTGGGAATGTCCGCGTCTCGTCGCAAGGCTCATTTGTAGTTGTGGGTCATATGGCAGACAATTTTATCTGATCAAGGGTCAGGGCACAAGGGTCATGGTACTATCCTGGTGCAAAGAACCCCGGAGGTGACTGCAATGAGCAAAAATCTCACTTACCGAAAACGATGAGCGAACACTCAAACGTGAGAGCAAGGGATCACCCAACAAATGGACGAGCTCAAAGGGTGGAGGAGAGAGGGGGCACGAACCATGCTTTCAGAGAAGTGGTGGTCTGAATCTTATCTGAACTGCGAGAATAACTGACTAAGCCGGGCTATAAGGGGTCATTCTCCAAACGCCAAGCCTTTAGGTTGTTTAAGTAGGTTAGGTGACAGATCGGCCATAGGAGTACTCCTAGATATAAACTAGGGCAAAAAAAGTGGAGCATACGATGATGCCGCCCGTTTTCATTTCGTGGAAGCCCCCGGCGGAGGAAAGGGTTGTAGGTGATGACGCGTTCTACTACTTCTTATCTATAGAGCGGTGCTAAAATCTGGTTCATGTATGGGAGCTAGTATAGATGAATAAAGGCGGACCGCTTGAACGAGACCTATTCTCTTAATAGACGGAAAGGTTGAATAGGAAAGGGCCGAGCTGGCTGATGAGATGGGACGGACGGTCAGTGGTCGTAGCGGGACTCCCATAGGAAAACCAGCTCCCGCAAGCTAACATAGAAAGAGATTCCCGGAGAGTAGTAGTCTCTGTGTGACTCTCTTCCTGACCGAGCAAGGCCGAATCGGGCCACCGTTTGGGATGGGAATGGCTCAGCCCACATGCATTATTTGATGAAAGCACTCCAGCCGCCTCCTCGAAGTGGTTTGTCAACTATGCTTTCCCTAGCTCAAAACAATGCTCCTCACCAAGTGCCCT
Source organism: Saposhnikovia divaricata (assembly GCA_036435485.1). Lineage (NCBI taxonomy): Eukaryota > Viridiplantae > Streptophyta > Magnoliopsida > Apiales > Apiaceae > Saposhnikovia > Saposhnikovia divaricata. The sequence goes on from CM071595.1 coordinate 38,709,394, forward strand.
TCCATGGGTTGGGGCAACACAGTAAGTAGTAGTTCGCTACAAGAGCCCACCACCTCGAGAGCAGGATGCCGATCGAGATGGAGCTGGGAGCCCGATATACTTTCCTGGGGCTTGCCTTGCCTCAACATCTAAATAAAGAACGGGTGGACGCCGAAAAGGAACCAACCCAGCCTCTTCAAGAAAACTTTGCTTGGTAGGCGATGCCTTCTAACTCGGACAATGCTCTGAACATGAAAGTGTGCTGTTTTATGCCCCTTTTCCCATGTTGAGTCACCGGCAGCGCCTCGGAAAGCGGACGAGCCACATGCAGGGAAACTTGCACGTGTGGTTCTGGCCGGGGGCCCCGGTATACTGTACTAATATGTGTAGGTCCCAGTAATTCGAGTGAGATTGTCATGGCAAAAAAGCATATATGGTCTAGTATTCCCTTATTCCCTGTATTGGTTATGTTCTTTGTTTCTCGTCTAGCAGAAGTGAATCGAGCTCCGTTTGATCTCCCATAAGCGGAAGTTGAATCAGTTGCAGGATATAATGTAGAATATGCCTGGGATGCGATTCTTAATAGTTCACTGTTGGCGGAAGCCAATGTCCCGGGGTTCCGGAGACTCATTTTGACTAAAAAAAGGGGCGGATCTTTACCAACTTAAAAACCATCGATTTTAGGGAAGCCAAAAAATGTGAGCGCCTAGCGAGCCTTGTTGAAAAATGCCCTTTACTAATAGAATAGAAAGTAAGGCCAACTTTCGAGCTGTAGCTTTAAACGTAACTGTAGGGCTTAGATAAGGGCCATTCATTATCATTATTAAGATAGGTTGCTTGAGCGCATTATCAACTTTTCTATTTTTAAGGAAAAGGTATCGATCAAGGCTTTGCTTGAGTTTCAATAAAGGGCAACAAGGAAATGATTGAGCTGAAAGTCGTTGCTCTAATGCATCGTTATGTCGTACACTTCACTCGCTTGTTAGAGCTTGACTAATAGAAAGTAAAGGGATTTTCTTGCTTGTTTAGTAAAGTCTCACTTTTTGATAGGAGTAGGTGCTTGCTAGGGCGGAGCACTCTTCAATTGAAACTAATGAATGTCGGGTCGGGGGTTTCTTCCTTGTTATCAAAAAGTTGGTTAGGTAAAGTGAACTCCCTCCTTGGACGAGCACGAGCTTAGTAAAGTAGAACCGGGTTGCGCTGCTTGATTCTCCGATCGAAAATAAATAAGTGGGGCCATGCCGGTACGACTAAATATGCGTTAGAAAGGTAAATCCCTCCCCTATGACACCAAAAACTGGGCCGAACTTCCACCACCTCCATATAGCAATATCGTGGCAACATAGACCTAAGTGGTCATTTTGGATTCTTGGGAACCATCATAAGTATGGTTGGCCTCCATTTATTTGAACGAGAATGTCGTGTCGTCCAGCGGAGCCTATAAGAAGGTGACTCGCGTGAACAGCTGACTCTTTTTCAATATAAAAGAAAAGCCAAACCAACCCAGCTGGCTAGTCAATCTCAGAAATATTCTCGGCTGGCAAACCGGAGACGAATGACCACGGTCCCGACCTTACCAGCACCTGAGTTGTACTAATCAATAAACCCCCGAAACCTACTTTATTTTCTAACAAAATAAACCATGCCTAACCGGTCACGACATGTTGTTGGTATTGATTGAGTTGGAAGGACTTTCACTGACTGAATCCATCCGACCCCGGGAACCTTCGTAACCAAAGCGTCATGACAACATCCAAAGGTAACCTTTGGATTCTTAAGTGGCTGAGAGAAAGCGAGCAGCACCTTGTATAGGTTTGGGCGGAGCTTGAAGAAGTGAGCCCCTATCATAGAATGCCATTGCGCGCTAGCCTAGCCAGCTAACGTTTTTCAGCTGGCTGTTATGTTAGTTGTAGCGCGCCTTCCACCTTCTCTCACTTCGGAAGGATTTAGCAGTATTTTCCTATGATGACCTGGTCGAGAGAGTACGATACACCGGTGTAAAAGATTGAGTTAGAATTTACGTGACCTTCTATCCTGATCAGCGGATGTAGTGGAGGAAAGACTAGCTGCCCAAAGAAGGTATTAAGGAGGTAATTTCATTACTTGGAATCAGCTACTATAGAGGAAGGAACTTCACTCAATGTTGGTTCTTTTGCAAAAGGCTTAAAGTAGAGTTTTCTCACTAACTCAGGAAAGGCTCAATCATCATAAATGGTTCGAGGAGAGCTTCAACTGAAAAATCCTATTTATTCTACTCGAAAACCCTATTAGGCAAGCACAACAGAAAGGAGCTTTCCTAGATGTAAGGAGGGGAATCCTTATTGTGTACTAACTAGCCGAACCTCTTAGTGTATCACCGGAGTCCATCTAACACTACACCATAAACAGCCTACAGTAACATAAAAAAAATGTTACAACAGGTACATTATATGTTACCTTAGGCCCATAAAGTAGCTAAGGTAACATTTTTTTGGTGATAGCTCTCAGCATGTTGCCTTAGGTGTCTAAGGTAACATTTTTGATCCCTAAGGTAACATGCAATTTTATGTTACCATAGCTTGCTATAGCAACAAAATTGAGGGCTTAAGCAACTTAATATATATGTTACCTTAGAGGCCTAGATTTTTTTTAAAACAGTGGGCCCCACACTATGGGACCCACTGTGTTTGACCTAATGCAACATTTTTTTTTGTTACATTAGCTTTTATATAGCAACATTTCCATTAGATAAGGTAACATCTTTTCCAGAAAAAATTTAACAAAACTACACACAAATATTATGCATCCCAAATTAAACCTGCTGTTCACTTCCAAATCCAACACATTACATAATCCAAAACATGTCACCAGCCACTACATAATCCACCAACTACAACATAATCCACCAACTAGTTGATTCCAGTTTACCAATACATTACACAATCAACATACTAAATCTCCCAAACATCCTAATCCACCAGTTACATCATAATCAATAGCAAAAGAACTATGACCAAGTTGCTTCTTGTGGCAGAATGATCTGTGCAGAGTGAGAATCAGGTAAATAAGATGGATCACAAACAGCTCATTTCTTGCATTTAGCAGTTTCTCCTTCAGAAGTCACCCCGACTGGCTTTCCGTTATCAAATTCTACCTGTAAACATTGTACATAAATTACATTCAGTATGTTCTCATATGGTTTGTACAACACAGTTCATATAGTAATCACATGGTTAGATTTAACTAATTGATATGCAGTACTCAGAATATTAACTTTAATGTAGATGGCCGACTACCAACTTTAACCTATGCCTTTGAGGTAATGATGCAACACGAAGTATAAAACTGAATAGTTGAATACCCACATTTCTTGTTAGGGTATGCAGAATTTCTATATAATAAAAAAAATTCCTAGTCCGATACTCGGACACCTTTCTAAGTTGAACATTTGGAACAGAATCCGAATAACATTGCAACTAATCAAGAATAGGAACAAGACATAGTTCCCTGATGCCAAATGCTGTAATATATTAGAGAATCTTTATTTAAATGTTAGAAAGATTTGTATGGTAGTACTTTGTTGCAGGGCCTGAAATTAAAGTTGCTAAGAGGCTGTCCTGATGGTTCAACTTATAACCTAAGTAGCAAATTAATGAAATATCTGCATATGTAATTCTAATAACATCCCATGTCATTTACTCAAACTGATTCTTAAATATAATTCTATCAAGACAAAAGACCGAGAAGCCAAGTAAAACAAGATATAGTTTCCACCTTCATTCTCTTTACAAAATCCATTGCTGGGTGGTCCAAATACTTATCATCGTTGAAAAGTGCCAAAGCATGTCCTATAAAGTCGATGGTATTATCTTCACGGCCATATTTCCTGCAACAAAAAAAGAGTAAGCCAAAACTTATATCAAATACCAGAAAGAGGAAAATCACATGTGCTGCAGAAGGATTAAAAGTTCTTTACAACTAAGAGTTTGGAAGAATTATATACTCCGTGTATATTAGAATTCCGATGACAGAAACTCATTTCATAATTTTATCTAATAAAATCTAAAAAGGATCTTAAGTTTGCAAGAAGGCACTGAGTTTTGCTTGATTATTTGGTCAGGAAACTTATATGCTAAGAGATTGAAAACATACTCAATAAGTTCGCGTGCTGTAATTTTGTTCAGATCCATCCCTTCATGAGTTTTGGGGGTCTTCATCTACATATCACGAAGACAACTATAAATTCTTCATCAGGAATCATATCAAGTATTTTTTCATATATGTCCTCTGAGAGTAGTTGCTGACTGCTAAGCAATTTCCGTTCGAGAAAGTCTTTCAAAACATTTGTGTAGGATCTTCTGCAGCAATAGAATGAGTGTGAATAGAAGACTAAGTTTAAAATAGAAACTCACGAATATTAACAAAGCACTTATGCTAGAAAAGGATGAAGTGCCTAACCCATCAGATAAACCTTTCTATGACCAAATGGTACTGATATATAAAATAGTAGTTCATTAAGGAAAAGTTTTGTGCAACCTTGCAAACCCGAAAATAATCAGAAACAACTGCTCTCTGTTCATTATTTAACCTATATAACAGTGGCAAAAATTAAATAATACCAAAAGTTCAAAGAAAATTAATCCAAGTAATGTTTACCTTCATTGTGAAATGATCATAGAACTGATTGTACCTGAATGACATACTCGGTGAGCACCATAAATCTCCTGCAAAGAGTTTTTGGTTTTATTTATGTAAGAGCAAAACCTTCATTGTTCATGGAAAAGCATAAAATCCAAGTAAACTCTGTTTCAAATTGACATCTCTGATACTATCCGATCACATTATACAAATATAACATTCTACACATATAATACAGTATACAGTATACACATATAACAGTAGGCATTCATATGGGAAGGGGGTAATACCTCCAAATCAAATCCCCAAATCCACTAAACAAGCCCCAAATCCAAAGCCCAAAGTGAAAAATCTCTGAAATCGAAAAGAGAGATCCATTAGTTGATGTTTAAGTGAAGAAATCGAATCGATTGAACTAAAAATCAAGAATCCCTAATTTGCGAAAGCCCTAATCTGAATAACCCTAATTTGAACAAGTAAAAGCCTCAAACCCAAGCCTTAATCAGTTCAGAATCTCTAATTTGAACCCAAATACGTATTAATATGAAGAAAATTAAAGAAGAATTGAGTCTTACGAGAGAGTTCAGAGTGAGAGACGGGACTCGAGAGAGCCTAAACCTCAAAATATCCCATCCCGAGCGAGAGAGATTGAGAGAATGTAATAAGAGTGAAATTTCAGTATGGCGGTATTTTTTGTTGAAGTGTTAAGATTGAAATTTTAGTAAAGCGGCATTTTTTGCCGCTTATAAATTTCACGTATCTGCGTGTCATTCAATGTTCCATACTTATAAATAAATATATTCATTATTTGATCTAATACAAAATTTTAATTTATTTTATTATATTTTATTATAAATGAATTTGGAATTTTTAACTCATTTTTTTAATTTTTTAAAAATATATTTTTGTACCTTATTGGTAAATTTGGTTGTTTATAATAAATAAATTAAAATTTTTAATATAATTTTTTTAACTTATTATTCTTAGAAAGGTGTTAACAATTTTTTGGAAGGCGTTAACCAACTAACCATATATACCTTATTTTGCTTAGAATAGTATAATATAGATTATTCCAAAATATTTATGAGTTTTTATTTTTAAAAAATTGTACATTTAAAATTTAATAATAAATATAAATTGAAAAAATTAATAAATAAATCCTCTAAATATTTAAAAATAATAACTCATTTATATGGAAAATAAAAATGAATTAATTTAAGGTAAATGTGATTTTTAAATAATTAAACAATATTTTGGTTAAAAGAATTCAAAATTGAGTTTATTAATGATCTAAGGTAACATATCATGTATGTTGCTAACATCCAACACTTTAAAGCTAAAGTAACATAACGTTTGTGGTTAAGGTAACACAAAAAAAAATGTTATAGTAGGTCCAAAATAACATGCTAAGGTAACATATTTTAGTAACATCCATGAAAAAGATGTTCCGATAGCCCATCTATGGCGTAGTGTAATATCTCCTAATGCAGCTATGAAGGGTAATGCTTTGTGGAAATCGGGCCCTCAAAGAGAGATTTCAATGGATACTTCAATAGCACTAAGACAGTCGGAAGCGCCCCAAGCATGATCTGAAATCATACCATTAGGCTTCCTTCCAGGGAAGATGGATGGGAATAGATAAGTAAGAGAGAAGGCGACACCAGCTAGTAGGTGAGTATACATTGATAGGTTACGTAAGAAATGGTATACGAACGATAGAAGCTTATCTACAGCTCTTCTTTCTTGTTAAATTGTCTTATAGATTAATAGAAATGTAGAGGTTCTGATTCTTCTGAAGAAGAGGATATGTAGGTAGTTCGGTGTTTATAGCCAAATGCGACCCCCCAGAAGTACTCACGGACACCGTTAGGAACCGGTAAAGTAAACAAAAGTCACAATCAGAAGTCAATTTAAAGTCTGTTAGGTCCGGAGTAACGTAGAAGGGGGGTTGAATACGTTATTTAAAAAATATTTCGATTTTTGATGTGGATATGAGATCAAAAGTACTGAATCGAAATAACACAAATGTTTAGGAAATATCTTTGAATAGATAAAACCTGGAGGTTTGCTACACAATTTAATCCTATGGATTAGCTACAAAATTAAACACTCCTAAGGATAGTTTAGGCACGAGGACCTTCTACCCGACACTTCCTGAAAGTGGGCTAAGCCGACTTTCCTACTAGATGGACTGTCTAGCAGCTTACACAGAAAATATATGAGAGAGAAGAGAGAGTTGTGTATTGAGGTGTGTTTTGAAATGAAATACAAGCAGCCTATTTATAGACTTTAGAAAATCACTATGCTGCTAATATTTACGTAACTGATGACGAATTTTTCTGCAGGCTGCTTCCTTCTTTCTCCAGCCGAATTCTGAATTTCAAATCTGTGAACTTTTTATTTTCAAAAGTTATAAAATAAAACATGTGGGACCCACCTGATGAATAGTACTTTTGGGTAATATTCATGAATAGTAATTTCGGTTACTATTCATGTGAATAGTGATTTCGGTTACTATTTATGCAAATAGTGATTTTGGATACTATTCATTTTCCTCTTAATTTGACATCCTTAAATACGCAGCTTCAAAAATGGAGGATATCAATACTGCTCTAAACTCAATCATACCTTTTAACAGTTTTTCTGAGTTAGATACTTCGATTCCTTTGTGAAGTGTTGATGCCTAGTGCAACTGGTCTGGTTCACAGACGACTAACATTCACTCATGGTCTTCGTATTATGTCTTTTAAGAACACTGCTAAGAATTGTGTAACCATAAAAAACTTTATCATTGGAATCTTTTGGCCCTTCAACTGAATCATCTGTACATCTTATTTAGTCATTGAGGCTTGATCATGTTAATGAACTTCTTTCAGCGACTTGATCCTTGTTGATGCCTGTTCTTCAAATTTCACGATCCCTGTATAGAGTTAATATTATTTATCTTTTATCCTAGTTGAGTTGTATATGTCCTCTATTACATATTACATTACATTATGCTTTACAAAGTGCATGTAGGTGTGGTCTAGACCGGTGTCCATCCAGCCTCAACTTCCCCTTGGCCTTTAGTATAGAAAAAATGCACTTGAATTGAAAGCTTCCTACTACGGACTAACTTAGCCATGAATTTCTCATCCAAGGGTCAAGCCCTTACATAATGATCAGTGGGAAATTGGTAGCCTTTTCTTCAACTATTTTCTTTTGCATTAGCTACACTTTAGCTAACTACTTCACTTTCCGTAGAGCTATAAGTATGTCAAAAAAGAGCTGCAGATAAGCTTCTATCATTCGTATACTCTTAGCAACTACGCAAGTCAACTCAGCCTGGGTCTGAAAGTATGCTCTACGCCATAAACACTCATAAGCAACGCCACGTTTATTGTTGCTTTAGGCCAAAAAAGCGTTGCATTAGACCAAATGCAACACCAGGGGGCGTTGCATCCGCGACCGTTGTGTTTGAACCCATACTGCAACGTTTTTTGGCATCTAAAGCAAAAGCAATAAGCATTGCATCTGACATGTAATGCAACACCACAGCAAGAAAATGCAACACCAAAAAGGCATTGCATTTGACATTAGATACATTTCCAATTCCACGTCACGAAAGTGGGTCCCAGTAGCATGCCACGTCAGTAATGGGTCCAGCTAGTATGCCACGCCAGCAACAGTCCAGCTGGCATGCCACGTTAGCATGTGGGGCCCACGTGCCATGTCAGCGGTGGGGCCCACTTGCCATGTCAATAGTGGGGCCTACCATGCCACGTCAGTTGTGGGTCCCACATGCCACGTCAATAGTGGGTCCCACGTGCCACATCACTACAGGGTCCCACGTGCCACGTCTGTAGTGGGCCCAGGTGCCAGGTCAGCACTGGGGCCCACAACTCTGTAATGTAACGCGTTTATTTGCTTTTTAAAACACTAGTATCTTATCAAAGGCAACAATATATTTACCAAATGCAACACTAAAATATCTAGTGCAACGCTCTATTTACTTATGCACCACTAGAAATGCAATACTAGAAATATCAAATGCAACGCTTTAATTAAAATTTCTGCAATATCTTGTTTCATACATAAAGAAACCCATCCAAAACATCAAAATACATTCAAAGGCATTCAAAGCCATCCAAAACATTCAACCAGCCACCAAATAGTTACATCCCAACCACACCAACATCAAGTAATCTAACATCATACTAATAACCTAATAAAACCATTACTAATACATCCAAAAGGAATTCAACATCATACTAAACCAATAGTCACATACGATTAAGTCTAAATTTTAAAAGTACGAAATGACCATGTATAGGTATTAGGGCCAACCAACTTCTCTTTGCTTCACAAGTACGTTCGCTTCAACAAGTGAGCATGAGACATTAGCACAAAATGAGCTACCTCTGGACTTGCTAGCGTAACACAAGGGCAGCCAAGAATGTAAGTTTTGAAAATATCTCCATATCTGCAAAACAGGTGAATAAAATATATAATACTTATATTTCTAAAACAGAATATTAGTATGATACAATTGTCTATCGTGTCTTCAATCGGTAAGTCAATGAATGTAAGATAAACTTCCTAACTTTTGTTTGATTACTTTGTAGGAACATATCAGCAGCAACAGCACAGGGCTGTTGGTGATTTTAATTTGACTGGTAATATTTATATATATATGGTATGTTTGTAAAATATTCATAGAGAGTAGGTGATTCACTGAAACACATTCTGATACTCAGAGATAGTGTTCGCACCTTTTGAACATGAGCAGTCAACCTTGTCATTCCACTACACCAAAGATTGGATATTGCAACCAAGTTTTATAAAAAAGTTGAAAAACCATTGCTATTGATTGACATTTCCATACAAAAATTTGGATGTACTGCAATGCTTTTTTAATTGGTTACGATAGAATATAAAAATTATAAAAAATCGAAGCTACTGCAATGGTTTTTTAACATCGTTGCTGTAAAGTACTAAATTTTCAGACCCATTGTTGGCGGGCTCCTAAAATTGGAGTGAGCGGGCTTTTTAATCTTATTTTTGCAGTAAATAAGGGAAAAGAAAAAGAAGTACTTACACACACTGAGACACAAACACACTTAGACAAAAGCACACTGTGACACAAACCAGAGACACACACTAACACACACGCCGCACAAACACGCTGCTCAAATTGGACATTAATTGAAGCTCAAAGATTGTAGATCGAGAATCTAGAAGCTCAAAGACAGAAGCACGAGTACTAAAGTTTGAAGATTAAAGCTCAAACACGAGGTATGTTCAACTCGATTTTAGGTATAGTCTCTAAAGCTCGTTAGAGAATATTTTGATGAAACTTGATTTAATTAGGGTTTTTTCTGTTTGATTTAATTATGGTTTTTTTCTTATAATTTAATTATGGGTTTTTTAGTACGAGTTAATTAGGGGTTGTTGCTAAAAATTTGTTTTTGTGTGTCCTGTTTGGTGTGTCCTGTTTAGTAACAGAGTGGCTTTGATAACAATTGCTAGGTCCGAAATAACGTAGAAGGGGGGGTTGAATACGTTATTTAGAAATATTTCGATTTGTGATTTGAATATTAGATCAAAAAATACTGAATCGAAATAACACAACTGTTTGGGAAATATCTTTGAATAGATAAAACCCGGAGGTTTGGTACACAATCTAATCTCATGGATCAACTACAAAATCAAACACTCCAAGGATAGTTTAGGCACGAGGACCTTCAACCCGACACTTCCTGAAAGTGGGCTAAGCCGGCTTTCCTACTAGATGGACTGTCTAGCAGCTTACAAAGAGAAGATATAAGAGAGAGAAGAGAAAGTTGTGTGTTGAGGTGTGTTTTGAAATGAAATACAACAGGCCTATTTATAGGTTTTTAGAAAGTCACTATGCTATACTATTTCAGTGGGCCCTACCTGCATAGTAAAACTATTCCACCAACCAAACCGCTTCTGCTAAAAATTTTCATTTCACGTGGGCCCCACACAGTACCTGCCACTATTTGCACACTACCACTATTTGAACAGTAATCACTATTTGCACAGTAATCACTATTTGCATAATAACCACTATTTGCACAGTAACCACTATTTGCACAGTACCTACATAGTAACCGCGTATAGTAATCGTGCATAGTAACCTTGCATAGTATTACTATTTTTGGCTGCTTCTTTTGGGCTTCTCTCTTCTTGAGATAATATGTTTGTCCTTAATCGTCAATAGACTTTGGTAATTCATTCTATGAATTAATGTGTTGATCCTTCTCGTATGTGCTGACACTTGGTGCATTGGTCTGGTTCACAAGTGACTAGCATTGATCTTGATCTTTACACCTTCGTTACATTCCAATTGATTAGCCTGCAGCACTATCTTCAAATAATATAAATACATAGAATCTTTTTTGCCCTTCAACTGATTCATCTGTACATCTTATTCTGTCACTGAGCCTTGATCATGTTAATGAACTTCTTTCAGCAACTTGATCCTTGTTGATGCCTATTCTTCAAATTTCACGATCCCTGTATAAAGTTAATATTATTTATCTTTTATCCTAGTTGAGTTATATATGTCCTCTATTACATTACATTATGCTTTACAATCTCCCCTTATTTGATTGTTAGGGTTTGACAAGCAAATTCCTAGAGGATAACTCAACTGATACAACAACAAAAAAATAAAGTTCAAAGATAAATAATGTTAAAGTGCATTCTGGATCATATATATATATCTTCCAGATTTCTAAATTTCTAAAATTAACCAAGTGCAAGACAATTGTTCCTTTAGACTGAACAAATCTTCAAATTTGCCTTTGCTTTCTTTCCACATAGCACTAATACTCCCATTAGCTTTTCCTTTCCCAAAATAAAGTTAATTCCGTGTCAACAACTTTTTCCTTGCCCTTACGCCTAGTAGATTTTTCTTGGTCATCCACCTTCTCCCCCTCAGTTGGGTTATCCTCCAGAGTAGTAGGATTTGGAGTTGGTAAATTAAACGAATATGGCTTTACGAAGGAGTTGGTTGCATCATTTAACTGGGTTGCCATGGTATTCAATTGAACCTGGAATACATTATAAGTTGCAAATTTTTGATTTCTTCAATGGACTTACAGATATTTGGCAACTCTTTCTCCATTATTTGGACCCGTGTAAGGACTCTGCTGTATTCCTTTCTGGTTACAGGTGCATGTGGTTGAGTAGGTTGCTCACTCATACGTTCTGCAGGTGTTTCACTCAACACTCTATATTCACTCGGTTTAGTGGTTTGGGTTACACTTACATGTTCTGTTCGTGTTTCCCTCAACTCTCCTCTAGAACTTCCACTGATATGTGTACCTACAAATGAAATCATCCTAGCCCCTTTTTCAGAGGTCACGGAAGGTTCAATGAAAGTTCGTGAGCTTCCGTCCTCGCGTGAAGCGAGTTGCCGACCACTGGTAAAGAGTGGTAAATCTCGAAAGAGATCCAGAGATTTTCCCTCTGGGAGGTTAAACTTGAATCGATTAAATGGCACAAAACCCATGTTTCCCTCGTATGTCTGTGAAGACACTTGGTTCAAAAAAGAACCACCTACCGATGGATCTTTTCGTAAAATGGAAGATTCACCAGCAGTTATTGAGTTAGGTAATTCTACCTCGGATGCCTGTGAAGGCATTTGATCTTTAGAAAGATCATCAAGCACTCTTATGTTCCGTGGAATGGAACTCAAGATAGTTGCTCCCGTCAATTCAACCTTATTTACATCTTCACTCATTTGACAAGGAAGAATTGTTTCAATAACAGTTACAGTTACCTCAGGTTCATTTGGTTTACTTCTTTTAGAATAAGGTAGAGCTGCTGATGTAACTAACTCCTTATGTGCTGCTGCTGAGGTACTATCTCCCTCAAAAGTATTGATGGTTGGTCGTTTAAGTGACAATTGAGGTGTAGGATTTTTTTGTGTTTGTGTTTGCATTTGTAGAAGGGCTCTTCGACCTGTGTTAGAGTCGGTGGGATTTCTTGCTCTTGGTCGGGTAAGATGGCCACTAGGGGCTGTTGGAATAGCAGGGATTGAAATATTACCTTGTCGAATACCTGCTCTCACTGGTCTTAGTAACAACGGAAGTGGGACAGTCTTTAGATATTCCGTTAGGACTGTAGGCACATCCGTATAGTTCTTTTTTCTTATATAATTAATTACATTCGTCTTCATGTAAGAACATTCCACCTTTCGACCATTTTCCAAGCGTACCCTGTCTTCATCATTCAAAAAATCATTTAATATTAGCTGTAGAAACATTGGATATAGACATTTGACATTTTGAGTCCGAACATCTCTTCTTCCCAAGTGTTTCATCTTTAAAATAATTTGACCAAGCACTATTTTTCCAAAATTAATCCACAAATTATTGGCGACCGCATACCCTACTTTTTGAATAAATTCAGGTATTCGATCTTGATTTATTCTATCTGAGGAAAAAACATGGTTAAGAGTGTGAAAGAAGAAATTCCAGTACTTGGTTAGAACCGTTCTAGAAAGATTACCAGTATTAAAAATGCCATCTTGGTACTTTACAAAACGAAAGAACATTTCAATCTGTTCAGGTGTAGGATCAGAAACAAGATTTTCCATAGGAAAATGAAGAATTTGATTAATATCTCGTTAATTGACCCTAATCGACCTACCAAATAGTCAATAGGTGATTGCACACCAGTCTTGTCCCGAAGTGTTAATCTCACTGCAATATAGTTCACGCAATGCATCATGGTTAAGCTGCACTGGTGTAACTAAAGCATAGTGAATTAATAAATGTTCATTCAGAAATTGTGTCCAAGCCCGAAATTGCTCACCCAGAATGATTTCGATTTGCTGAATGGAAATAGGATTAACTTTAGAAATTAAAAAGCTTCCCTGCAATGCCATTTTCAAAACTTTTGAGGAAATTCAACAACAAGGGTTAGTTTTTATAAAGGATGATGCGTATAACACGAATATGAAATCCGCTTTAAAAACCACCATCTAGATTGTGAGATCTTTCCGGTCAAAGCTTGAAATTTTCAGCAATTGTGTGTATATGCTCTGTATATCTGAAAAATAATGATGTTAAACACAAACAAAAACTCATCATTTATAAGGTTTCAAGGATTAGTGGGTTAGGTGTGATAGTGACATGTTATGTTTGAAAAATTACACCGTTCAATAAGTTCTCACCTAACGACCTAATTAGCCGAAAAAACATCTTATCACCGAAACCTGTCGGCCAAAAAACATCTTATCACCGCAACCTATCAGCCTATGTACACACACATACACACTTATTATTTCTAATTATTGTTGATTTAACATAACCAATCAATAATTCAAGAATTATTCCACAATAATCAGATAAACTCATAATTAAATATACATAAAATTAACAAAATATCATTAATTAATTTTTGTCAATAAAATATTTATTTAATTATGCTACAATTAACACAATTATTTACTAACTAATTACCATAAAAATAAAGCATTTATAAGCATGGTAATTAATATAGAGATAACTATAATATGAGGACTGGATGCAAATAAATTCACAAGTCCTAAACATATGGACATTTAAAATACATGTGAACTCATAAAAAATTGCAGTTATTGATTATCCGAAATTAATTAGGCAGATTTAACATCCCAAGTTCACCAACTAACCTGGAAAAAGTGGATTCATCCAGTGGTTTAGTAAAGATGTCTGTAATTCGTTGATCTGTGGGAACAAAATATAATACCACAGTTCCATTCATGACATGCTCTCGTAAGAAATGATACCTGATATCAATGTGCTTAGTCCTGGTATGTTGAACTGGATTGTTGGCAATGGCAATGGCACTCGTGTTGTCGCATAGAATTAGAATTTTGTCCAACATGAGTCCATAGTCCTGAAGTTGATTCCTCATCCACAGGATCTGAGCACAACAACTACCTGACGCAACGTATTCTGCTTCGGCTATCGAGGTAGATACTGAGTGTTGCTTCTTGCTGTACCAAGATACCAACCTTCTTCCTAGAAACTGACAGCTTCCAGAAGTACTTTTCCGATCAATCTTACAACCTGCGAAGTCAGAATTTGTATACCAACTAGGTCAAAACCTGTTCCTTTAGGATACCAAACCCCAAGATTGGGGGTTCCCTTAAGGTATCTGAAAATACGTTTAACAGCTATAAGATGTGACTTTTTAGGGTTAGCCTGGAATCTAGTACATATACAAGTTACGTACATAATATCTAGTCTACTTGTAGTTAAGTACAAGAGAGAGCCGATCATACCTCGATACTTCGTGATGTCAACTGACTTACCAGATTTGTCTTGATCAAGCTTGACAGTAGTTGGCATCGGGGTCTTGGCAGTAGCTGCTTCTTCCATCCCATACTTCTTCAGAAGATCCTTTATATATTTTGACTGGCAGATGAAAATACCATCAGGCTTCTGAACAACTTGAAGTCCAAGGAAGAAAGACAACTCACCCATCATGCTCATCTCGTACTTAGTCTGCATTAGCTTAGCAAATCTCTTGGATATCAAATCATTAGTAGAACCAAATATTATATCATCCACATATACTTGAACCAGAATTATATCATTTATATGCTTTTTATGAAAGAGAGTTTTGTCGATGATACCTCTTGTAAAACCATTTTCAAGTAAGAACTCGGTGAGAGTATCATACCATGTTCGAGGGGCTTGCTTGAGACCATAGAGAGCTTTGAAGAGAAAGTACACAAAACCTTCAAATTCCTTATCTTCGAACCTAGGGGGTTGTTCAACGTAGACTTCTTCTTCTAGATCTCCGTTCAAAAATGCACTCTTCACATCCATGTGAAAGACCTTAAAGTTAGAGTGTGCAGCAATTGCTAAGAACATCCTGATTCCTTCAAGCCTTGCAACTGGAGCATATGTTTCATCATAATCAATTCCCTATTCTTGATAGTAAACCTTTTCTACCAATCAAGCCTTGTTCCTCGTAACAATACCATTTTCATCCAGTTCATTCATAAACACCCATCTAGTACCAATTATAGATTTATCTTTTGGTCTTGGCACTAGCTTCCATACTTTCTGCCTTTGGAACTGATTTAGTTCTTCCTGCATTGCAGTTACCCAATCTGGATCATCAAGAGCTTCATCAACCTTTTTAGGTTCAATTTGAGATAAAAATCCTGTGAAATTGCATTCATTCTGTGTTGCTCTTCTAGTCTGTACACCCGTGTCTGGTTCACCAATGATCTGTTCAAAGGGATGCGCTCTACTCCATACCCTTTGTCTCGGCAGATTTGATTTTGATGATTCCCCAAGTTCATAATTGTGTTGAGTGTGGTGACTAGTAGACCCAAAATCATTGTTTGTTCCCCCTGAGTTGTTGCTTTCAGAGTCTAATGAATCAGAGTTTAATGAATCATTAGCAGCAGATGCATTCTTTGTTATTTCTTCACTTGATTGGGGTTCATTTTCATCGTTCACTTGCTCCTCCTCAACATGTGCTGCAGTCTGATCTACTTGTATAGATTGAACAATATAGTCTGAAGGAGTATCAGAATTTTGTAGATCAAGATTTGTTTCTTCATTCTCAAATCTCAGCTGATCATGTTAATCAAAATCTTCAAGTCCTATTATCTTCTTATCATCAAAAGACACATGGATAGATTCCATGACCACTTTTGTTCTCAGATTGTAGACTCTGAATGCTTTTGTAGATAGTGGGTATCCAACAAAGATTCCTTTATCAGCTTTTAAATCAAATTTGGAAAGCTGTTTAGGATGAGTCTTAAGAATAAAACACTTACATCCAAACACATGAAAGTACTTCAGGTTCGGCTTCTTATTTTACACCATCTCATATGGTGTTTTACCATGCTTATTTATGAGTGTAGCATTTTGTGTGAAACAAGCAGCTTGCACAGCTTCAGCCCAGAAGTAAGTTGGCAGCTTTGCTTCATCAAGCATTGTCCTTGCAGCTTCTATGAGAGTCCTATTCTTGCTCTCTACTACTCCATTTTGTTATGGAGTTCCAGGTGTAGAGAATTCTTGCTTTATTCCCTTTTCTTTACAATATTCTTCCATGGCTGCATTCTTGAACTCAGTGCCATTATCACTTCTTATGATTTTCACTGTATGCTTAGATCCTTTGTCCAGTTGTCTGACATGCTCTATTATGATTGATGCAGTTTCTTCTTTCCTGTACATGAAATACACCCATGTATATCTGGTGTATTCATCAATAATAACCAACGCATATCCTTTCTTTCCAATATACATTATATTTACTGGACCAAATAAATCAACATGCAATAAGTGATATTGCCAAAGAATTGAGGATTCAGTCTTACTTTTGAATGAAGTTTTCCTTTGTTTTGCCTTCTGACATGAGTCACATAGGCCATCTAGAGTAAAAATTGATTTGGGCAATCCTCTCACAAGATCTTTCTTCACTAGCTCATTAATGCTATTGAAATTCAGATGAGAAAGTCTCTTATGCCAGTTCTAGCTTTCTTCAATTGATGCTCTACTCAGTAAACAGATTGCAGAGCCTTAAGAGTTTGTTGAAAGTTTGGCTTCATAAATGTTACCATGCCTGTATCCCTTCAGAACAACTTTGCCTGTAGATTTACTTATAACTTCACGGTGTTCTTCAATGAAATCCACATGATAACCTCTGTCACATATTTGACTCACACTTAGCAGATTATGTTTGATTCCTGAGACTAGAGCTACATATTCAATGATGACATTCTCAAGATTGATATTGCCATATCCCAGAGTCCTTCATATGTTTCCATATCAATAAGAAACACTTGGGCCAGCTTTCTTCACAAATTCTGATAGCAGGGCTTTATTTCTAGTCATGTGTCCTGAGCATCCACTATCCAGAATAAGGATATTTTTCATGTTACCCTACAATCACAAAAACCACTAATGATTAGTTGTAAGGACCCAGACTTTCTTGGATCCTTTGACCTTATTAAGTTTGTTAGCTTTTGCAGCAGAAGTCTTATCAGAGTTTGTGCTAACATTCTTTTTATCAGAATTTATACATGTAGAATCAATCTTGAATTTATTCAAAGAGGGTTTAAGTTCATAATAATCTTAATACAAATTATGATACTCTTTGCATGTATAAATAGAATGCCAAATACTGCCACGGTGAAAACAAGGATTTTGTGGCTTAAACATAACTGAACCACTCTTAACTCCTGACTTAGGAGGTATAGAGTTTATATTTTTATTCTTCCTGCAAAAAGTAGCAAGATGGTATTTTCCCAGTTGTGACATTTCTTCCCAGGAACATTGGAAGTAGGCATATAGTTATAGCTTTTATTGATGCCTACTTTTCCATTTCTATTTTTCCTAGGTTCTTTTACCTTGTTCACTCTTTTTATCTCCTTCAGCTTTTGTTTAAGCTGAGACATTAAGCCAATATTTACTGATTTGACTTCATCCTGTTTTGGTTTGTTAGATTTTAAGTTTTTCTTAACTTCTAGTTTGGAGCCATCCTCATTTTCAGTTTTTGGTACAAACCTCACAGGATTAATTTTGGGCTTTGCATCCCTTTCAATAAATACAGGTTTAGAGGTCTTAGCTTCTAGGTTGGTAGTTTTCTTTTTATTAATGTAACCTAGACCTTGTTTCCAACAACCATTCTCTAAGATACTCTGAGTAGTTTTACCAGAGTTGGTCCAAGTTTTAATAATGTTTCTTTCTTTAGCAAGTTCAGATTCAAGATTAGCATGCTTTTTCAATAACTAAGTTTTAACAATAATAGCATCATCTCTCTCTTTCTGAATTTTTAACATCAAGACTAATTCTAATTCTAGATAGTCATTTCTCTTTCTAAGGTCTAGACTTTCAGATTTTATTCTTTCATTTTCTAAAGTCTGATCTCTGTAGCTAACATGCAAGTTTTTAAGAAAGAGTCTTAAATCAGATATATCAGTAGTATCAAAAGCTAGAGTAGAGTGAGGTACCTTGGTCTCAGTAGCTTCAGAGATACTATCAGTATTTGCCATCAAGGCATAGTTCACCTCATCTTCAGATTCTGAAGTGTCAGCCCAGTCCTTCTTCTTTGTGATGTAAGATTGACCTTTATCAGCTTTGGCTTTCTTTCACTCTGGTGCAAAATGTCCTTTCTCATCACAATTATAGAATTTAATCTTGGACTTGTCCACTTTCCCAGACCTGCCTTCTTTTCCATCAGCTTTTCTGAAATTCTTCTTTTCGGAATTTGAATCTCTTCGTGTGAACTTCTTTCCCTTCCTGAAGTTCTTGTAAGCCATCTTCGTGAAGCTTTTTACCATCAGGGCTGCAAGTTGTATCATTTCAGCATCACTGCCATCATCATCAGAGTCTGTGAGATTGTTAGAGTTTGAGTCATTATCAGAGTTTGATGACTCAGTATCAGACTTTGTAATAAGAGCCTTTCCATTAGATTGATTCTTTTTTCACAGCAACTTCTTTAGAAGCTTTCTCCCCAGCTTTAAGAGTAATTGACTTGGACTTGCCTCCATGCCTCTTGCTTCTTTGTTCCATCTCAAGCTCATGAGTCTTGAGCATTCCATAGATTTCATCAAAAGACATGTCTTCCAGATCATAATTGTCTCTGATGGTAGTGGCCTTTAAATCCCACTTTTCAGGAAGAGCCAACAAGAATTTCAGATTGGAGTCTTCAATATTATACTCCTTATTTACCAATGACAGATCATTCAGTAATTTCAGGAATCTGTCATATAGATCTGTTAATGACTCATCTGACTTCGAGTCAAAGTGCTCGTACTCCTATGTGAGTATTGTTCTCATGTTCTTCTTGATGGCTTTGGTTCCTTGACATCGGACTTCTAAAGCATCCCAAATCTTCTTAGAAGTTTTGCATCCAATGACTCTGTTAGACATAACATTGTGAAGAGCGCTATGAAATAAATGCCTTACCTTGGCATCCTTGCTAATAGAGGAGATATCTTCAGGAGTGTAATCTTTCTTCTCCTTTGGAGTCATTTTTTGTTGCTCTCTAGCAACTGCAACAGACAATTTGGTAGGCTTATATGGACCATCATGGATTATATCTAAGTACTCTGGATCTGTAGCCTCCAGAAACATTTCCATCTTCACCTTCCATAGGGGATATTCTGATGCCCTGAGTATTGGAACTCTGATTGATTCATATCTGCTTATTGTTGGAGTTTGTGTTTTCTCTGTCATGATTGTATAGATTTTTGGATCTTAACTGTTGTATAATAACAGAATGGCTTTGATAACAATTGTTAGGTCCGAAATAACGTAGAAGGGGGGTTGAATACGTTATTTAGAAATATTTCGATTTGTGATGTGAATATGAGATCAAAAAATACTGAATCGAAATAACACAACTGTTTGGGAAATATCTTTGAATAGATAAAACCCGGAGGTTTACTACACAATCTAATCTTATGGATCAGCTACAAAATCAAACACTCCTAGGATAGTTTAGGCACGAGGACCTTCTACCCGACACTTCCTGAAAGCGGGCTAAGCTGGCTTCCCTACTAGATGGATTGTCTAGCAGCTTACAAAGAGAAGATATAAGAGAGAGAAGAGAAAGTTGTGTGTTGAGGTGTGTTTTGAATGAAATACAACAGGCCTATTTATAGGTTTTCAGAAAGTCACCTGCATAATAACACTATTCCACCAACCAAACCGCGTTTGCTGAAAATTTTCATTTCACGTGGGCCCCACCAGCCACTATTTGCACAGTACCACTATTTGCACAGTAATCTCTATTTGCACAGTACCACTATTTACACAGTAACCTCTATTTGCACAGTACCTGCATAGTAACCACGCATAGTAACCGTGCATAGTAACCTTGCATAGTAATCGTGCATAGTAACTTTGCATAGTATTACTATTTTTGGCTGCTTCTTTTGGGCTTCTCTCTTCTTGAGATATTATATCTGTCCTTGATCGTCAATAGGCTTTGGAAATTCTTTCTATGAATTAATGTGTTGATCCTTCTCGTATGTGGTGACACTTAGTGCACTGGTCTGGTTCACAAGTGACTAGCACTGATCTTGATCTTCACACCTTCGTTGCATTCCAATTAATTAGCCTGCAACAGTATCTTCAAATAGTATAAATTCATGGAATCTTTTTGGCCCTTCAACTGAATCATCTGTACATCTTATTCTGTCACTGAGGCTTGATCATGTTAATGAACTTCTTTCAGCAACTTGATCCTTGTTGATGCCTATTCTTCAAATTTCACGATCCCTGTATAGAGTTAATATTATTTATCTTTTATCCTAGTTCAGTTATATATGTCCTCTATTACATATTACATTACATTCTATTTTTCTTGTATTTAGAGAGAGAAGCCAAGTGAGTGCTTTTCTATGTGTATTGTGAAGCCAAGTGAGTGCTTAAAGTTGTATTGACTAAGGCCAAGTGAGAGCTTCAGATTGTAGTGTGAGGCCAAGTGAGTGCTTCATGTTGTATGTATCCTTTGTATTGAGTTCAGCAATAAAAGAAGATTGGGCATTTGGTCGTAAACGAATATGTTCATTAATGTTTATACAATGCACACACTAAGCATTCATTGGTATTTGTTATTCCGCTAAGGTTTCCGGGTGACAACCTCCATTTCGGGCTGACTGTTCTTGGGGCGTTGGGGCAGAAAGGCAGGCCGCACATGTTTTCGTTTGAGGTGAAAAACCTTACCCTATGACACCTAGCATGGTTAAATTAACTAATCAATCATAACATAACACATATCAATTTCTTAGTAATAAATTTTTTGGTTCAAAAATGTAAATGATAGAGAACAAAATGACATATGACCTCATATTATTTGAACATCAAATATCTGCATTTTTTATATTTATCCAGTATTGTAAGTTTAGAAAGAACTAAAATTAGTGCCCTCTTTTTTATTTGATAATAAATTAACAGCCCATGGACTATTCCCTTTCCACTACAAGAAAACTCGGGTAAATTCGACTGCAAAAATTCGACTGGCCTAAATTTGACCATAACCAGTCGAATTTATGGTCAATTCCAATTAATTATTGGTCAAACTTAAATTCGATTGCGTCTAGTCGATTTTAAGAGCAGTCGAATCTATGCCAGTCGATTTTAAGAGCGGTCGAATTTATGCAGTCGAATTTAGTGGTACGGTCGAATTTAACCAGTCGAATTTATTTGACTGGACAGGCGGGAATTTATGCAGTCGAATTTAGAGGTGCGGTCGAATTAAGCAACAGTCGAATTTAAGTTTGAGCTGGAAGATTCCCGCTTAAATTTTGCTAAATTATTTACAATTAAATTCGACTAACAACAGTCGTATTTATAAATTTGGCCGAAGACATTCGTATTTATAAATTTTGACCGAAGTTAGTCGTCGTATTTATAAATTTGACTGTTATTAGTCATTGCTGTAAGAAAATTAATTTTCAAAATTATTCAGTAAAAATAAAATTAATCCTTAAATTATAATAAAATTACCACAATATACGCAAAAGATGAACTATAGGTAAAAATTTAGTTTACCCACTTACGCTAATTTTTTTTAACAAATGTAAATAAAGTGTTGATTCTATATTTGTTAGGAAGTTTGGAAAATTTTAATAAATACTTACAAATTTTAAAAAATTAGAACTTTTTTATAGTTCGTTTTGATAACATATTGTATTCAGTAAATATGATGAGAGATCGTAACAGTGTGAGTTAAAAAAACTTCCCAATACGATGTTTTGTTATTGAATGACTGAATTGTAGGGTTTAAGGTTGTGTTTAGGTGTTACTCATTTCATATCAAGGGTTAGTAATTTAGATTTCTTAAAATTAAAATTTGAACGATCGAACCGTACGGATGTTAAGATTATTATATTTTAAAAGTTTGTACAAAAAATCAATAAATAAAAAATAGCGCATGTTAAATATTATAATGGTCAAAAAAATATGTTGACTTATTTTCGACCTACTCCAGTCGAATTTATAAATTCGAGGGCAAAACCTAGACAGTCGAATATATAAACTCGACCAAAGCCAGTTGAATTTATAAACTCGACCGAAGGCAGTGAAATTTATAAATTCGACTGTTACTAGTCGAATTTATAAATTCAACTGCTAGTAGCCTATTTTAGCCGCGTTAGATCTGTTTTAGTAGAACACCTTCTGCCTCTTTGCTCACTTTCCCATTTCTAACTTTACTTTCCATTCTCTCCCACAAATTTATTTTCAATTCATTTTGCTTCTTTGAAGAGTTCATCTAAATCATCAAGTAAGTATCACTAATCCTTGTAATATAAATGTTAGTGTGTGTCTTTTATTGATATGAATATTGCAATATTATTATTTCTTTATAATATTGATGTTTTTTCTCATAATAGATGTGAATGTAAATGTTTGTATTTATGTTATTACATGTTCAAGTATCTTAAATTTTTTGATACAATTAAAGTAGTAAATTAGTAATGACTATACATTGCTTAGTAATGACTTGTTTTTTCCAATTAAAGTTCCACACAACTTATATCAATCTATATGAACTTTGTAGATGACATCCAAATGTAGTTGGGTTGGTCATAATCGTTATGATAAATCGAAATACTTAACGGAGGAGTAAAAAAATGGGGTGAATAGTTTTCTTGAATTTGCTATTAATCATCGTGAAGAAGAAGATAAAGGACTCATAAGATGCCCAGTTAAAATTGTGGAAATCAATACTTCATGGATCCTAGTGATGTGAGAATTCATTTGTACTTCATGTATTGTGGAGCATTTACCACTGCACTTAGCTACTGAATGTAAGTTGGGTAATTTTCGATGGATGTATTTCATTGAAAGATACTTGCACAACTTGAAATTGAAAGTTAAAAATAAAGCTCGAGTGGAGGGTTCAATTGCAGAGCGATACATTGAGGAGGAATGTGTACATTTTTATTCGTTGTATTTCGAATCCAATGTCCCAAGAGTGCATAATCGGTTATGTCAAAATGAGGCACCTCGGAGGTCTCACGATTCTAATTTACTTGCAGTTTACACGTATCCAACATCACTTGGTCTACGAGGCAAGGATAAAATTTTGAGTGATGATGAACATAAACTCATAAGATATTATGTTCTAATCAATTTACCGAAGGTCGGAAAATACCTACGGGGAGAATATTTTTATACCATATTCACATACACATTATGCAACTTTAACATTCATCTAACGAATTCATTTTAATGTGTAATAGATTCCAAAAGTTGGTGCAAACACATCATCCGAACTACAATGACGCTCAAAGGGAAGAACTTCAAAAAGATTAATTCCCATATCGGTTTGAAAGAAGGGTATGCAATTAAATACACACACGCACGTACATGTTTCACTACACCATAGATTGGCTATGGCAACCATACTTGTTAAAAAGCGTTGCTATTTCTTGAAAAGTTTTTACAAAATTAGACATATTGTAATGCTTTTCAAAACCGTTACAATTGAAGTGAAAAACCGTTACATAATGTAAAAGTTTCTATCTATTGCAATGGTTTTTAAGGCGTTGCTATAAGGCGTTGCAATACACATCACTGTTGGGCCTTAAAATTGGCGGGCTTGTTAAAATGTGTTGAAAAAAGTGAGCGGGCTTCTGAAAAATATCTTCCCGGGCTATGAAAATAACAAAACGAAAGAAAATAAAAATAAGACAGAAAACACAGAGATAGAGACACAAAACACAGACACAAAAATACAAGCACGAAACACCAAAGTAGATCTGGAAACTGAAGCTCTCAGTGAAGCTCTCGGAGAACACTGAACACTGAAGCTCTTGGAGAACACCGAACACTGAAGCACTGAAGGTAAATCTTCTTCCCAAATCGTACTTCACTTTATATGTCTGAACAATGCATGTTCAATCGAGTATGTATATATGTATACAATGAAGGCAAGCAAGCTGGGGTTTATGAGATATCTTCAGGAGATGAGGACTCCTCACAAGGAATGAAAAGTATGAACTGTTAGTACGATAGAACTTTAGTTTTTCTTGAAGTTGATTTTATGCCTTGGTTGATTTTAAAGTTGTTTTGATGCTATTTTCTTTTGGGTTACAGAATGGATTCTGGAATATCATCAGAGTAGACCAGGTGTGAAGATACTGAAAGACAGGATTGATGACTTCATAGTTTCCCACGAGGCAAAGCTAGAACAGGTATTCTTCTTTTGGTCCTACCAAGTCTGTATGAGTTGCAATTTGGGTACTGCCATTTGATTTACTTAACATAAAATATAAACTTCAAGGATCTAGGCTCTGAGTGTTTAATTTAGTTCAGAGAATTGTAAAATGCTTCCGAGAAGTATCATTGAGGCTGCAAGGATTAACTTAATGAAACCCAATTGTTACTTTTTCAAAGCAGACATGACATTAAAATTTTGGATACTTATGATTTAAAGACGACATGGAGGGGAATGGGGATTATATGTACAGATTCCAAAGCCTTTTACCCACCTTTTTAGTAGTAAAAATCCATATAATTGGTCTAAGCAGTTTTTCAGCTTGTGTTTTGTGCTCGTCACTGTTTTGCAAGAGTAAAAGTTAATAAAAAAAATATCTTATGAAATTTTGATGTATATATTGATGTATTCAATGCATTCTTGAAATTTTGTTTTTCTTAAAATCTTATGATTCACTACCCTTAATTCGACCATTATCACCTGTCTCCGTTCTTGTAATGTTAGTGTTTGGTATCGTAATTGATCCTGAGAGTCAACATACATTTCCTAGACTTGTAGTTTTTTTAATTTTTGTTTCAGACTCTATTTTTATAGAATATATATATATATATATGTTTATCTAAATACTGCTTGTGATGAATTTTATTTTTTTCCTGGTTATTGCAGTGGGCTGTAAACACTCTTAAGCCGATTGTTACTATTAGTTGGCTATATCAATGTTGGAAACAACATCGTGTTGTTCCACAGGATTCATTCAGGGTTCTTCCATTCTCAGGATTGATAATATGCGTCACTAAAGTTCCTGCAGGTTGACAAATAGTGAATTGAAGTTAATCATTTATATTAATATTCGTAGCCTGTCGTCTCTGCATGACTACATGAGCATGCCATTGATTATCAGACTAACATGCGTGTTTTACTCAGATGAGCGGAAGGAGATGGAGAAGTTAGTCATTCAAAATGGTGGCTCATATTCTGCTGAACTGAACAAGAAGTGCACACACCTAGTCAGTGATATATCCTACGAATGATTTGCTTAAAGATATTAGACTCTGTTTTGAATCTATATACCTTTCTGTCTTGTACACAGTTATAATGTGTAAATCACTTGTTAGTTTTTATGTTCACTAAAGTGTTATCCTAAATGTTCAATGTGTAGGCTACCATGGCTTCTGTTTGCTTAAATGTCATATCTTTAGTTGCTATTCCCTGCCTCAAATTTCACTCTCAGGAGATGGGGCTTGTTTGGCATACCGAAACATCTACTTTTCCAACTTTCTTAAAAAAATTAATGGTTGACAGGAAAATATTTAGGGCTTAAGACAAAGTTAATGTCCTGTATGCAGTTTTCTAATGCTTTCGGCTTTTGTTTCATATAATAACATAGCTGATGTCTTTATTCCTGGTCATTCCATTTTGTGCAATATGCTCGTATTGGTTTTGTTAATTAATTCTGTTTTTGTTAAATGCTGTGTGATGTGTTTATACAATAATAAGGTGGTTTCCTCATTTTGAACTCCCTCGACCCTCTCATTTAGTTGCAGTCACATCTTCAAAATTTCGATTTTTGTTCCAAACACTAATAGTCATAATAAATTTCCTTGACTGTTAATACGCTCCTGAAGGTGACAAATACAAAGTTGCCAAGAGATGGGGTTTATGAGATATCTTCAGGAGATGAGGACTCCTCACAAGGAATGAACAGTATGAACTCCTGTTAGTACGATAGAACTTTAGTTTTTCTTGAAGTTGATTTTATGCCTTGGTTGATTTTAAAGTTGTTTTGATGCTATTTTCTTTTGGGTTACCGAATGGATTCTGGAATATCATCAGAGTAGACCAGGTGTGAAGATACTGCAAGACAGGATTGATGACTTCATAGTTTCCCACGAGGCAAAGCTAGAACAGGTATTCTTCTTTTGCTCCTACCAAGTCTGTATGGGTTGCAATTTGGGTACTGCCATTTGATTTACTTAACATAAAATATAAACTTCAAGGATCTAGGCTCTGAGTGTTTAATTTAGTTCACAGAATTGTAAAATGCTTCCCAGAAGTATCATTGAGGCTGCATGGATTAACTTAATGAAACCCAATTGTTACTTTTTCAAAGCAGACATGACATTAAAATTTTGGATACTTATGATTTAAAGACGACATGGAGGGGAATGGGGATTATATGTACATATTCCAAAGCCTTTTACCCACCTTTTTAGTAGTAAAAATCCATATAATTGGTCTAAGCAGTTTTTCAGCTTGTGTTTTGTGCTCGTCACTGTTTTGCAAGAGTAAAAGTTAATAAAAAAATGAATCAAGTTTAAATTATGTTATACACCTTGAGGCATGTCTGAAACCAACATTACAAATTACAGTCACTATGTAATATATTTATTATACTGAAGGTAGTATAAGATACAGCTAAAAGGGTCAAAGAAGTTGGTAAAACTACTTCATGTGTATAACCCCTCTACTCAAGCGAATTTGGTTTGGTTTGAAGTATGAAAATCTGTAGTACAATAAAATGCTTTTATTGTAATACTTGTTCGCTAGTTCTGAAATATATAATATGCATTTGGGATAATTTGATAATATATCAATTAATTTTAGGAAACTGTTGATGGTTCCACTGGTGAACTGAATGAAACAAACCATGCTGTAGAACTTGATTTTGCAGCACATGGTCCAAACTAGCTTGTTGGCAGAAGTGGCATTACCAGGAGGACAAAGAAATATTTGGCAACCAAGAAAAGTGACAGCAAGGAAGAACTGGGAAGGATACGAGAAGAACTTTCTGCTGAAATGGAGGAGAAAATGAAACAGAAACTGAAAAGAATTCTGGGGAAAATAGCCGAGGGGAATCCCACTTTCAAAATCAATGTTGAAGAATTGTGTGATGAATCTATCGAGGATAGAGATAAGGCAGATTAAGAAGATGCATATGCTTGACTTGGAGCATTTTCATTTAATTTATATCTAAGCTTTTGGTGAACATTGTAAACCTTAATTGCATGTACCACGTTTATGTCATCGTTTGATTACATTTAGTCGTTTGACGTTGAATGACTATGTTGACAATGTAGTCCGAATGATTTTGGTACTTCTTTTGGGCAGGTGATAGTGATGTACCAAGGTAGTCTTTTGGATATTTGGTGTGTATGAGATACCATGTTAATGGTGGAATTCTATATGAACAAATGGGTAATGTCCAATTTTTTTAAAGAAAAGCATTGCTATTGCCTCATAATGTGTTGCCATTTACTGTTAATTCCTTACTAAAAGCATTGCTATTGCCTCATAATGTGTTGCCATTTATTATTAATTCCTTACTAAAAGCATTGCTATTGAACAGAAATTTGTTGCCATTGCCACCTTAAACGTTGCAATAAATATCCAAAACAGGGTTCCTATGGCCTATTGCAATGAATTTAAATTGTTGCTATAGACTGGAAAATGTTGCTATAACAAGCATTTGCAATGACATTGAAGCATTGCTATATGGTACTATATTCGTTGCTATAGGGACCTATTGCAACCCAAGCAAAGTTAACGCCCAATTTTTGCAAAAGCATTGCCATAGCATCAATGGCAACGGTATTAGGCCCTTTAGCAACAATTTCAAGGTGTTGCTATAGGCAATATATGGTGTAGTGTTTATATAATTATGTTTATGCAATTATGTATTTTTTGTTATAATTTTGTAGGTTCAAGATGATGAAGATCAGCTCAAGAAGAAATTCATGGACTTGATAAAAGGTCCTTTGTTTAAGGTTGAAACTTACAAAATGTGCAAGTGCAATGGTTATAAATTTACTTGTGCAAATCCTAATGAGTTCACTTCATCAAATTCCGGGAATGTTGTCATTGGTAAGAAAATTTGTAGATGCAGAAAATCTTAGTTGCAATTATTCTCTATCATTCCTATTTATATCTCATACATTTTAAATTGTTGGAACTTCTTACAAAGAAATTTTGGAAACAATTACGGACGATTACAAGTAGTTCTAAATCTCTACTATCAGAATGGTCAACAAGTTGTTGTCTTCAAATGTCATTGGTTTGATCACACAACACATGTCAAAGTTGATAGAAATCGAATAACTACGGTGGATGTCAAATCAACATTAAATGCGGAAGATGTGTTTGTGTTGTCTAGCCAAGCTCATCGAGTGTATTATGCACCAAATATTACAAATCCAAAGTCATAATGGTACACGGTCCTTACAACAAAGAATCGACAAGTCAATGAAAGTGTGACATCTAAAGAGAAGGTTAGATCTAACGATGACGCTTTTCAAAATGAAGTGTCAAATGCTTCATCATCACATGTTGAAAGAGTGAATGTTCGTGATCTCGCAAATTTTTTTATTGACTTGACAATGTTTGAAAATGATCGTTTCATGGCCTATCACGAAGAAGAACGAAAGGAGAGCGACAATGAAAATAAGATTGAAGCCGTGAACATTGATGAAGAAAGTGATAATGATGATTTGACTTAGTTAATTTGTTTCCTACTTAAATTTATATTAATTTGAAGTATGGTGATAATTATTTGTATTATTTTAAATTACTATAAATTTTGAATTCAAAATGAAATGCATTTATTTAAGTTAATTTGAGAATGCATTTTGAGGAGTTGTGTTTTGATAAATACACGGAGGTTAGTTTGTTAGCTACTGTCTAAAAATTGTGTGTCCTCTTATATTCGACTGGAACCAGTGGAAATAGGGGCACGGGTAAAATTGTGTACTAGTACATATGTCTACGAAACACTCTTATGCTTTTATAAGATTCAAGTCTACTGGTACAGTCTTGTTTATGTCTGTATTCAGTTTTATACACAAATATGCTGGTTGAACTATTTTGAATAGTAACTTGGATTACTAGATGGTTCATGATAATTTTGTAACATATTGATAGTCCAAGCTTCAATTTACGACATTTTGTTCAATTTTTTATTGTTTGGAAGGCATCAGGCTATGGTCCTCTTGTTGATATAAAACCAATTCTCTTAGTGTTATAGCAATTTAACTCTAGCATAAGTCTTAAGGAGGACAGAGTTTTACTTTGGAATATATATCAGTACTCACTGGTCTAGTGATCCTGGATTTCTATTTAATTCAAATTTTCGCTTAAACAGGCAAATGTTTTGTAGCTGTATTGTCCTTTAAAAATTCCAAAAAGATAATTGCTATTGCTAAAACTGAAGTTAAATTGCATGAAATTGTTCCAGTACCTCTGAAATGTTAACTTATACAATATGCTGTACTTCAATGGATTAGGTATTTAAGTTGCATATTTATAGTTCTGTGGCTTCAATTGTAGGGTACAAGTATCGAAAAGGCAGCAATCGATACCAGTATCTCAGGAAACATAGACGAAAATGGAGACGGAAACGGAGACGGAGACAAAGATGAAGATCAAGATGAAAGGAATTATCCACTTTATTAGCTGTATTAACATATAATTATGATGAAGCTTTTGGACTAAACTAACATTAAAATTTTGTGACCAGGCTTTGTATAGCATTGCTCACTTTGTTAGCTACATTAGAATTAATTATTATGCTAAGCTTTTGGGACTAACTTCTAATGTAAATCATAATTGAATTTGTTATGTTAAACTTATGGATGGTTGAATGGATATATATTTTAATTTTTGGATTTTTGGTATTTTGCCCCCACCCCTAATTGTTTTGCAAATTAGGTTGTGATTGGTTGACATTACAGGCTCGTTGTGTTTGGTTTACATTACAGGCTGGAAAAAATATAACATGCAAATAGACTGATTATGGCATTTTAATTAGACTGCTTGCAGTCGAATTTAACAAACCAAAACATTTTGCTGTTCAATAAATTTGACTAAAAAATAGTCGAATTTATAAATTTGATAAACAAAAAGCCAGTCGAATTTATAAATTCGACAACAAATAACAGTCGAATTTATAAATTCGACTTCAGTGAAGAGAGCAGTCGATCTTATAAATTTGACTGGAAACGGTCAAAAGTAAGTTCGCTAGGCGGGAAATTCAAAATTTCATCAAAAATTTATCCAGAAACAAATTCCACTGATTGCAGTCGAATTTAAGCAGTCGAATTTGAGCAGTCGAATTTAGCCAATCGAAATTCGACTGCTTTTTAATAAATTCCACTAAGCTAGAATCGACTGCCTTCGAATTTAGCTAAATTCGACCGGAAACGTTCAAATTTAGCTAAATTCGACTGCGAATTGGCAGTTGATTTTAGCCGAGATTTTTGTAGTGTTTTCATTTAAAACATAGATTAATAATTTTTTTTTGAAACATAGATAAATAGTTTTGATTCGGATCCCTAATGGATGAACCATAAAGAGGTAAGTCTAAACAATTATAATCTATTCCGTTTCCAATAAATATATTAATCTTTCTTTTTAATTAATATTAGGTTAGTGACCGAACTTAAATATAAGATATTTATCCTTTATACAACTTCTAAAATATCGTAGAATATTTAAATTTTTAAAAATAATAAAATATAAACATAAAAGGATACACATTTTTTGTGATTCTCTACACTAAATTGAAGTGAGTTATCCTTAATCTTTTAAAAAAAGTTACATATCTAAAAATTATGGAATTCTAATTATAATATATATTCTTTTCTAAAAATTTAGAATTCTTTATATATTAAATTGGGTGTTGGTCCACTTTATCACAATTTAAACAAAAAATGCCCAAAATATCACATGTGTGAAAAATGACCATTTATATCACAGATAAATGCAACATTAAATCACGTTTATAAGAACGCAAGGTCGTGTGTCACGTTGCTGGTCTCTTTTTTTTTGTGGATATATATAAACGCAAAATAAGATTGCGTTTCAATATGTTAGTGAACTTGAAACCGAAAAATTTCACTCACCCGTGTTCTTGTAATCAATCCTAGATTAACATATCAAAATTTCATTTAAACCGTGAATTTTTTATTATCACGTAAGCGTTGACTAACGTTCGTTAGTAAAATTTGGACGGAAGGATGACGATGGGAAAAGTTCAAAAGTTTGACTACCTAGAAATTCATATTTTTTGTTAGGGGACTTAGAAAAAAAAACGTTATTAGTGTAAAAACATTAGAATTAATTTTTCCTTTATAAAAATATAAAACAAAATACAGACACCATACACTAGAGACAATCATAATATGCCAACTTTTTGAGGATAATCGTATGAGAGTTGATATTAAGTTAAAATATCTATTTGCCAATTGGTTGGTTAACACTCTGTTAACACCAAATACGAAATAGTATACAACTAACAAAATGCCAAAATATAAAACATATTTTACAAAAATAAAAAACAAAACACACACACGAGATACTAGACAACCATAATATGCAAATTCTTTGGACACAGTCTTATAATTAAAAATGTACTATAACTGGAATTGCTTTACGTTACACTTTATGCTCGCGTACTCTGAAAATCGCATCCATGCTCGATTTCATTATTAATGTTTTTGTCTAAGGAACAAAAAATTTTCTTTACATTAATAATTCAAATTTTATTAATCAAACTATATTTACTTTTTTAATTTATTCCATGTAAAATATATAAATTTTCATTTTTTTTTGTTATTTTCATTATATAAACGAGTCGAAACTTGAATTGATATTTGTCACAATGTGTACTTTAATAACTACGTTTACTTTTTTAACTAAAATGATCAACAATAAGAAATTAATTTATACTTATTTTTCAATCTTAATAATTATTATAAATGATCGGTGAAGATTGAGTTGTTAATTGAATCCCACGAAATCATGAGTTAATTGATTTTCTAGTGTGTCCATTGGTGGAAGTCAGTGCCTCCACCAATCAGATTCGAGATTTGTATTTGATATCTTTTGTAATTGATATATTCGTGATTTGTATTTGATATTTTTTGTAATTGAAATATGTATAATATGTATTATATAAACACACATAGGTTTGCATTTTATGTACACCAAACAACTTCACATCTTTCTTGTAACCTACTCACTCTCAAGAGCATAGTATTTCTTGAGAGAGTAAGTTTGAGTTTTGTAACACATTTTATATCATTAATAAAGTCTAGCAAGTTTTCATATACTGTTTCTTGTTTTTGCAAAAAGCTTATGTAATTATATTCAACCCCTTTTAGAATTGTTTTTTACTGGGCAACAATTAGTTTGGGAGCAAACCGAGTATTTCTAATCAAATTCGATTGAAATGGCTATAGGAAAAAAATCTGAAAGTTTAAGAATTCCAATTCTCACTAGTACAAAAATTGATTTTTTACGTCGCACATTGTAAATCGGTCATATAAAAAGGCGATGTATATGATGATATTATACGTCGATTGAGAAAAAAGCGACGTATATTTACAGTTTTAAAACCTCTTTTACGTTGGTTCGAGAGAAAGCCGACGTATATAATGATATTATATGTTGGTTGAGGAAAAGGCGATGTATATAATGCTATTATATATGTTGGTTTTTCCTCAACCAACGTATGAAATACTCTTTTACGTAGGGTTAGGAAAAGCCGACGTATAAAGTTTCATTTTATACGCCGGTTGAGGAAAAACCGACATATATAATGCTATTATATACGTCTATTTTTTTGTCGACATATAAAATTCTCTTTTACGTCGGGTTAGGAAAAGCCGACGTATAAAGTTTCATTTTTTACGTCACCCTCTTTATATAAAACCTTTAATTTTACTAAAAAACATAGTCAATTCATCAGTTCTTGCCCTAAATTATTACACTCTTCTTCCCAAATTAAACTCTATTCTTCCCTCTCTTATCTCTCTCTCTCTCTCTCTCTCTGAGAAATGAACGCTGTGGGGAAAAGATTCGGTGCATCGGCGGCATATCACCAGCGCCAATACTCCGATAACTTTCTCGAAATGACGTTGTCTTCATTGAATGGCCATTGGCTTCAATCGGCCGGTCTTCAACACTTCCAGTCCACTAATCGGCCTCCACATGTTCTGATCGTTTCTATACTTACATGTTTGTTGTATCTATTTACATATCTGAGTATTTGATTGTAAATTTATGTGTACCGTGTGTGTATTAGTTTATTTATAAGTGTGTTTTTTTATTATTATGTTTTGATTTGATGTTGATGTATTTGATTATGTATTGTATTGTATTGTATTTGTGTGCATTGTGTGACTTTGTGATTATATTTAATTTTGTTTTGTGATAATGTAGTATATTGTGAGGGGAGGAAGAGACTTGTTCCATTTGTTACCGGAGGCGTTCAAGGGAATGAAGTAAATCATTGTCATCGGTTCCTTACTTTTATATCCCGAATTACATTGTTATTGCATGTATATAAAGATGAAATTAGGGTGATTGTCACTAAGAAGATAATAATTGATGATTATGTGAGAACCTTGAAAGAGTTATTTACTACAGTGCTAGGCTTGTAAATGTAATATCTGCATTTTTTAATATTGACAATGGTTTAGTGTTTAGAACTATGTATTCTTGTTGCCCAACGTTATCTTGTAATATAAATATTCGCTATGTACTCAAGTGGTCGTGCTCTTGGAATGCAAAGTAAGATATTGATGGGGCAGTGCATTATAATTTATAGGTGAAGCAGTTAGTTGGAAACACCCTCTTAATTAATAAGAAATTGCAAATCAATTCATAACTTTTTTCTTTCATGAGGTGGATTTCAGAACATGTTTATAGAAGGATTTTGTTTTCTTCTCCTTGTTAAATAACAAAATAATGCATTTCATGTTATTTTACTCGAATTTATGACGGTCATCCACAGGGCCCTGCTCAAGCCCAAAATTTGAAGGATTCTCTCCTAGAAGCAAAAAATGATATTATGGTCAAGTTAAATATTAGCAGATGCCAGCTCCTGCAATGGTAGATGCTCCTTTGTATCGTTCTTCACGAGGTCGAAGCTTTGATGATTCCAAACTATACTATGGAGCCAGCAAGCCAAGTAGCAGAGCTTGTGGTGTCCCTGAAAACAATACCTTAAAACCTTTTATTCTTGATAAATAGAAGGCTAACAGAGCTCATGGTGTCTCTGACTTTGAGATTCTCTATTTCTCCTAAAGAATAATTACACAACCTGATTTGTAGCCTGAATATACATATTATTGATTTGGTTTCAAGATAGACAGTAGGTAGTAACTCAATGCTGCTCATACTTGTATATATGGTTTTTGGTTGTACAAAAACTTTGTTATAGTAGGTTTATAGTTGTTCAGCAGGTTTATGGAAATGGGTACAGAGAAACAGAAAAATTATTTTTTTTAATTTTTTTGACAGTATACGTCGGTTCTTATATTTAACCAACGTATATAATGCTATTATATACGTCAGCTTTTTAGCGACGTATGTTTCCACTTTATACGTCGCCTTTTTAACTGACATAAAAGACTCGTGACTTTATATGTTGCCCCTCTATACGTCTAACTGACGTATAAGACCTATTTAACCGACGTAAAAAGTCATTTTTGTACTAGTGTCTCAAGAAGACTGAGTACCCAACATGAAGGGAAAAAATGATGATGTTCTTAGATGCCACAGATCCTAAGTATCTTTACAGAATTCGTGATAGTCCTTTTGTTCCATCAAAGATTGTGCCTCAAGCAATTGACAAAGATGGCAAAACCATTCTTGAACATTATGCAATTATATAAAAGAAGGATTGGTCTCCTGAAGAAAAAGTTTCTGTGTTGAAAGAAGCAAAAGTGAAGAACATTCTTCACAACAGTCTTGTTCTTGTGATGTCAACGAGGATAATTGGCTACAGGACTACTTAGGAGATATGGGATGCTCTATAAGTTCAGTGTTAAGGAATGAGGAAAATAAAGAAGAATAGAAGGACTGTACTCAATCAAGAGTATGAGTATTTTGAGGCTAAACCAAATGAGTCTTTAACAAATGTTATGACAAGTTTCTAATATTATGGAATGATCTTGCCTTAATTGGTTGGTAAGGATTATTAAAAAAAGACTTTAATACCAAGTTCATGAGAGCTCTCCTAAAGAATGAGATATGCATACATTATTCATAAGAGATAGAAGAGATCTTAAAATTTTTTTTCTTATGAGGTCTATCAAATACTCAAAACTCATGATCTTGAGTTGTAGCAAAGGAAGGACAAAAATGTCAGACATATTAGTACTTGTATTCAACCTTCCCCCCTCCCTTTCTACAAGTACTTCTAGATTAACAAACTTAGAAGATGAGCTCTTATTCATTCTAGAATTTCAAAAATGTGATAGTGCTAAACATGTGAAAGTTTAGATAAAAACAACTGTTTTGAACTTGAAAAGGCTAATGAAAAGTTTAGAACTTGGATAGTATCAGAAAAGAAGGTTCATGAAATCATTACTGATAAGAATCAGATAGAATGCTTAGGATATGAATCAGTAAATGAGAAAAAGAAAGAAACGGTTGCTAAAGAGACATCTTCTTCCAAGACTTATAGACATGTAAAAGACAAATGTAAGTCTAACATCAATCCTATCAATTTTTTGTAGGTTAACAAGAGTCCTAAATCTATTTTTGAACAGGGATCCAGTTCTAGCAGTAAAAACACAGACAATGTTCCTGAAGTTGTTAAAACTTCCAACACTAAGATACCTAATGTAGGCCTAATGTCTCATAATACAATTGAAAGATAAAATAAGAGAAGAAACCAATAGAAACAAGGCACCAAAACCTAGGAGAAATCAAAATCACAAAATTGAGATAAAATTGAAAAAGTAGCTCTAGTAGAAGGACTAAAACAATCTTTAGAGTGTTAGTCCTAGAGGTTATCATGTTGACTTTCATGAGACTCAGTGTAATGTGATTCATAAAGTAACCAGCATAATTTTCCTCACTTGGTACAAGACTGATAACTTATCTGAAGCCAACTTGCATGAAAATATTAATGAACCAGTTGCATGTTTGATGAGCAAAGCTACATCTGAATAAAGTTAGAAATGGCATAAGAAACTCTGTAATCTTATTTTAAATTTAAATTATTATATTAGTCCAAAAAATTTTAAAATTAAAATCACATAAATCACATTAATTTTATTGAGTAAAATGTATCCTATGAAAATACAATCAACTTTTTCTGACCAAAGCTTAATCTTTTCAGGTTTTGGAACAACTGCTTTTGCTAAGCACCGGCACACTTTCAAATATTTGTAACTAGGGTGTCTTTTCGGTAATTTATATGGAATCTTGTGTTTTTTCTTATGAGGAATTTTATTCAAAAATATAATTAGGAGAAAGTAAAGTACCCCCATAAAGTTTGTGGTAATCCACAACATATCAACATGGCATTAACCATGTCCTTTAATGTTCTATTCCTTCTCCATTTGATTTAGGTGAGCATGGAGTGGCAGTTTAATTTTTACAGCCTTTATAACCTTCATTCTTATAAATTTTATAATATTCTCAGATTCTAAGATTTGAGTGATGGAAAAGCCTTCTATATGCCTTATTTTTGGACAGAAGGCAACCATATAACATTGTGGTGCTGCAACTTGGTCACCAACGACCTCTCCAATTTCAAATTTTGTAGGAAATTTCATTTTCCATTGAGGACTAGAGGTGATTGTTTTTAAAGCAGTCAATGTTGTTCTACCGATGATGGTATTTACTGGAGTTGGCATTGATGACATAAAATTTGATGATTTGCTATGTTTGACAAGGGAAGGAGCCAAATAGTATTGGGAGATCAATTGTGCCCACGACCTTGACCTTATTTCTGGTTAAGTGGTACAAAGGGATTTTTATGTTTTCCATCTTTCGATCACCAATATCCATTCTGGCGAAGGCGCTGTGATAAAGGATATCGACAGAGCTTCTCTTATCGATGAAGATTTTGTTGAACGTGTTTGTGCCAATCTTATTAGTAATAACAAGGGCATCTTGGTGGGACTCAATCATTTAGAGGGGTACTCATCATCAGAGAATAATATGGTAGGAGATGGGTTAAGTAGTGGCCATTTCGGGGCCTTAGGACGGAGTTTTTGGATGAGCCCCCCGTGACACATCCTCCGACTATGACATCGATGACATGATCATGGTTGTAAGAACTATTAATATTAACTTTAGGTAATTACTATATTTCTTAAATTGAGTGAAAATATTTTAAATTATTTTATACCAGTTTAACGAGTCAAAGTGATAAAAGTTGACCGGTATTTGAGGATAAGTGTTAAATTGATCGAAAAGATACCCGTATATGTTTATTGTGTGTTAGGTGTTAAATGATAGGATTGAGAGCCTTTTTCGTAATCCGTACAATCAATTTGTTCTTATCCGATAAACCTCCTTTTCAAAATCCCTAGGGCTTCGATTTAAAATCATTTTCATATTAATATTCATCAGATAAATCTGAAAATATTCAAAACTTGTATTTTATTTATTTTATAAATTTTCAGTATTTAATTCGTTATTTTCGTAGAAATATTTTCGTTCGTATCGGACCCGTAATTTGATTTAATTGGTACTTTCGGGAGCAATTAAAAGGTAATTAGGGTTCCAAGCATTTTTGGGGGACACAACTTTTATAGTCAAAAGTAGTACGTGCTTATCACAAAATCTTATCGGTAAACAATTTTAGTTTTTAAAATCTTTTACTATTTAAAAACTAAAGAAATATAATTTCAAAATCGTTCTTGAAGATCGATTGTTAATTTGGAGGCGTTATCGGACTCCGATTACGATGCTCAAATACCCGAATCGAAGCTCTCAAATCCGAGAATCATAAGCTGCCATCAAAACTCACCCAAGTTAACTTTTGAATTTTTATAATTTTTACTTTGAAAATTCGAGTTATAGGGTTCTTGATATTCAAATTTAGGCGTTTTGATCTTTTGATTCTTTGTGAGAACTGATGCTTCCTACAGCTCCTACGTGTTGTTTACAATCATGTTATGTACTTACTTGCACTAAATGATCTCGATCTACTAGGAAACGAGCTCTTGTTTTTTTTTTTGGAATTTTTGAATAACTCGTCCGCCTTGTATATTGATTGACTGCTAAAACTGAAACCATAAAGAAATTCTAGAGGTTCCCAGCTTAGTTTTTACATATAATACGCACAATATGGTTTAGTATTTAGCAAATTCGAAGTTCGCCGGGTTATCTTGAATTCGCCAGAGGTAAGGTTTGTTGGTGTTTTCGTGATGTATTAGTATCAGAAAGGCTTGGGGAGGTTGTACAATGAATTTTAGACTGAAAACCGTGTAGAAATGTAGTGTTTTGGCTGGTTCTTGGGCCGCCGGAGTTGCTTCCATGGCCTGTTTCTACAGATGGGCTGGTCAGAAACGGTTGGGTCAAGAACATTCAAAGTGTTCTTAAATTTTCTTTTCTTTTCTTTTTGTTTTATTTGCTTTAGTTTGATTTGTTTTGTGATGTTGTAGTAAAAACAAATAGGTTTTGACCTATTTACCCATTTATCGTGGCAGTTGTTTTAAAAAAAATGACTTTTACTTTTAGTGCTAAAAAAATTATTTACTTTCCTAATTAATATTGATTTTGTAATTTATTTTAAAGAGATTGAATTTTCTTTTAAATTCAGAAAATCGTTTTGTAAATTACGTTTTAAATTCAGAATTATTTCTGAATATTTATTTATTTATTTATTTTATTATACTTTTTTCAAAAATCATTTATTTATTTGTTTTAACTCAAAAATAATTAAGAATTAAATACTTTTAATTATGTTAATTAATTTCAAATAATGACTTAATTAATTTAATTATTTGATAAAGGTAATCATTTATCGAATTATTTTATTAATCAGCTATTAGTTGATTTTGATTAATTTAATTAGAATTATTTAATTTTTAATTAATTTGTTTTCTGTTTCAAAATGATTTAAAAATAGTAGAAAATTGTTTAAAAATCCAGAAAGTGTTTTAAAAATTCTTTAAAATATGCTAGGTTGGATTTTATTCAAAAACCAAGACTGAAAATCGTTTTAAAAATATTTCTTGAGTTCAGTGAATTATCAAAGTGAGTTATATGGACTATTTTTGTAAAAATACCATGCTTATGTGGTATGTGAAATATGTGTATTGATTGTTAGCGAATCTTAAATGCTTTATAGGTGATCAATGTGCTCTAATTATTATAGAGTCAAGTAAGAGGGACGAAGAAAAGTCTAGAATCGAGTAAGAGGGACAAAGGGAAGGCTAAGGTAGAGTGAAGCAATCAAGTATTAGACGAGTCTAGCGTTGGTTGACAGGCAAGTATTTCCTTTCACTTCTTGTTCAAGTGAAATTGTTCTTTAAATATTTTAATGATGAAATCCACCCCAATTATTTCTATAGATCTTCTCGATACCTGTTGTTATTCATTTACACCCCATTTATTGTATCGAACTCATCGATACTTATTGATGATCTTCGTTATTCATTTATCACCTTTATTGTATCTATCTTGTTGATACTAGATGATGTTTTTATTTCCTCATTGATTCCCAATTATGAGTTATTGTTCTGGAACGTGAGTATTCCAGTTAATTATTTGGTTGGCAGAGGTGGTCGATTATTCCGACACCTAGTGTGTTTGATATACAATTAGAATGTTTTTAAAAGGAGACCCTTTATGGGTACAGTCCCATCAGGGAGACCAGATTAATTATAACGCCTTAGAATTTTTAGTAATAATAACTATTTATTTAATATTAAATATTAATTATGTGACGTATAAAATTTGTTGAAGAGGTAAAGTATGTGTGGAATAATATTTGTTGGCCTGGTGGATGATTTGTATGTGATGTGTAAGCCTGGAAATTTTTAATTATATTTTTGGGAATTTATTCCTATTTAATTGTGTTATATTTACCTTCTCACTACTACAAACTGAACCTATAGCGTCGCCTATATAGACCTATAGCATCGGTTGTTTGACGTAGTATATGCAGGGGACGCTATAGGTATAGGCCTATAGCGTCGGTTAAAATGGCGACGCTGAATCCTACTTTAGGCGTCGGTCATTTAAATGACTGACGCTATAGGTATAGCTTATAGCGTCGCCCTTTCAAATAACCGACGCTATAAGTTAATTTTTTTTTTAAAAAAAGCCTATAGCATCGCCCTTTCAAATGACGGACGCTATAGGTATACCTTATAGCGTCGCCCTTTCAAATGACCGACGCTATAGGTATACCTTATAGCATCGCCCTTTTAAATGACCGACGCTATAGGTTATTTTTTTTTTTAAAAGTCTATAGCGTCGCCCTTTCAAATGATCGACGCTACAGGTCAATTTTTTTTTAAAAAAAACAATAATTTCAAAATTGCAATTTCAATAATCTTTACCAAACCCAACAAATACCACAATATAGTATAAAACAATTACAATTATCCCATGCCAACAAACATTTGATTACAATACATATAATTGCAACACAACTAAAATAGCAATTAAATCTCAAAAGTTACAACAAAAATAATAGATTAATTGTGAGAAACCTTGTTAAGTAGGTTTATCAAGTAGGCTATCATTTATATCGGTTGTAGAATTATGAAGGGAAGTGTCGGGGAGAACAGAAGTTGAACCCGATGCAGTATCAGCATTAGTGAGTAGCAATTCCCTGCGCCTGACATGTCTGCTTCAGATCCAAATAACTGAAAAATAAGGCCTCCTTGATCACAAGAAGGTAAAGGCACCCCAAACTCACCATTATTATTATTAAAATATTCCAGGCATGAACCCCCTTCCGGACCCGGGCCAGAATTTCCGGGATAAGAATCAGATATTCCTTGTGCAGGAACGTCATATGTGAATCCAGCATTTGATCCATTGCTTTTATATATCGGGCCGGAAAAGACAATGAGTTCATTTTCTTCTTCAGAATCACTGAGAATAATAACATCTGCATCCCCTACTGGTACACTCTGAAT
Source organism: Saposhnikovia divaricata (assembly GCA_036435485.1). Taxonomy (NCBI): domain Eukaryota; kingdom Viridiplantae; phylum Streptophyta; class Magnoliopsida; order Apiales; family Apiaceae; genus Saposhnikovia; species Saposhnikovia divaricata. The sequence goes on from CM071595.1 coordinate 38,751,078, forward strand.
TTGGTCTATGTTAGGGGGAACAGAGTCGAGCTCAATTGCATTGTTTGTCGAGAAATCAACGTTTATACCCCCTTCCTGATTGACACTGGGATCTTCACCATCCCTACCACTACTAGTAATACTGCTGCTCATAATAATATGACCATTGTTTTCTATGTTATCTTGTCCTCTATTCACAGAGGAGTCTCCTGGTTTGCTGACTTCCCAGATCCCATTTATGTTCTTCTTGATTCCAAGCTTCAAACCAGTACGACCTTCTGAAGTGCATTCGTGTTTGACTACTTTATTAACTTCAGACTTAGATGTAGCTTCCTCATCTGTCTGCATACAAAGACTGCCATCAGGGAAGTGCCAATGTGTAAGATCCCCAAGACACCTTCGTTCATTTACTGGCTTCACACGCCAAGAACCATCAGGCTTAACCTCAATCTCTGTTACATCTTCTCCACAAGTTCGCATCTTTGATTAGGGCAAACAAAACATTACAAAGATGTGTTACAAATTATAACCTGATCACACATGCAGTCAGAGCACTGACTTACCTTTGACGTAATGCGATTGAAATATGGGTCAATGATGACATTCTCCAAAGAATAATTTTTTAGACAAATGGGGCATTGCCACTGCATACACATAAAAATTCTTGCTTAATCACAAAGCTGCCAACAGAATAACTATCTGAACTATGAACACCAAAAACAATTACTCATAGTTGCTTGCCTTCCTAGTTCGCTGGTTCATCTCCACAAAAACATCCAGATCAAAACATCCCATGTGCACGCATGGTTTAAATCTCCCAGCGACCTTCATCCTTAAGCCACTCATCTGTATCCCATGTGCATGATTCAATGTTAGACATTACTTACACTCAATACATCACAATTATGAAATACTTCACACAAAGACTCTCTATTCTTAGCAAAAAAAAAAAAAACCTTGTTATTGCAATTACTCATGTCCAGTGCACACTGTTATAATATATTTAGAGATTCCCTTTATGCATGTTAAAATATTTAGTGACACATTTTAACAGCTGTTAGCAAAGTTCCAAATGTACTATAAACAAAAAAGGTGCAATTAAGGACCATCACTCATCCAATAGCATTTAGGTAAAAATAAATCATAAAGAGAAAAAAAACGCATGATGACCGTGAGTCAAAATTTAATGCTGCTAGAATGTCCTACACACATTTAACATGTACCCTCCCATTTTAGGGAAGCATAAAGAAAGTGTTTCACTCTTTCATATAATATAATGCCTTACAAAAATTACTCTATAAACATAAACAGAATAAGGTTAACTGCACAAGTCAAGAATTGACATTTTCTAGGATCCAGGAACCAAAGTGTATGAATATATACTATGTTGCCCGAGCTCTTTCTTTCACCTTGTGTACCCATGTCAGACACTCGACAACCAGACATGGGTACAGACAGCTGACACTTGATTTTGGGTAAAGAACATGCAAAAAATCCAAAAAATATAAAAGCAAGAAGCAAAGCGAAGGTTTAATAATTACTGACATAATTCTGCAATAGAGGAAATGAAAACATCTATACAATTTGTGATTAGTTAGTTGCAAACATCCAAGCATATTTTTCCTTTCTTAATAATATGGGACTCTTTAAATCATAGCTACGCCATATGATGAAAAAAACTATACAGCACAAGGAAAAGAAACCTTGAAGGAATAACAAATACAGAATATCCACATGTGCAACTGCCACAACAATCAAATTGAAACTACAAAAATGTAATATAAATACAAGTGACTTGATCACAAAATACAAAACCCAACTACTTACAGGACAACACTGCTTCACCACTATAGAATCAGAAACAACTTCAAGATCACTATCACTATCAGCATTCTTTGTGGCATCTCCTCCACCAACGCAATGATGAACACGGGTAAGAGAATCTTCAAATCGCTCACCGTCACATTCTTTTGGAATCAGGCTGTGAATCTGTTAAAATAAAACAGAGAAGAAAGAGCATAAATCGAACCTAATCGAACCCTAATTGAACCCGAATCGAACCTAATCGAACCCTAATTGAACCCGAACAGAACCTATTCTACAAGCCCTAATTGTAGAGAACCCGTAGAGAGAAAGCCCTATAATTGCTTAGTGTTTAATTGAAATTTGGGAGAGAGTTGAGAGAGATATATTTCGGAGAGACTTGAGAGAGAGAGAGAGAGAGAGTTTTGAGAGTTGAGAGTTGAGACAGAGTGAAAAATCGAGAGAGAAACTGAAATTTGACCCGCTTAATTGAAATATTTGGAGCCCGCCAATTTATTTGGGACAAAAATTGAGCCCGCTTATTTTTTATTGATTTTCAAAGCTAAAGGCTACACAATTTTTAAAGACCAATTTAATTTTTAATTTTTAATTTATTTGGAAAAAGTAAATTTTTCTTTCATAAAATATTCAATTTCTTTTACCAGGTCTAGCTACAACGTATTTTTGCAAATTTTAAGAAAAACTATTAAAATGGTATATTTGGAAATAGTTTTTTTTAAAAAAGTAAAATTTTAAAAAATTACTTTTAACAATATATTTATTAAAAATCCTCATTAAATTTTAATAATTTAAAAATTGTGAAAAAAATTAAAAAACATTATTTATTCGATTTTTGCGTAATTGAGTTGATTATTCAAATTAAGTTTCGGATAGAGTATAATTGTATGATAAAAAATATTGGTCAAAAAATTTTATTTATTTTTTTGATTTATTTGACAAACTAGTTAAAAATTGGGAAAAATAAAAAAAAATGGAAAATTAGTGAAAGTTGGGTAACATTCATCATACAAATAGTGAGTAGCACTAATTTGATGTGTATGAATTTATGTTAAAAAATTGGAATTTTTCCTATTTTTATTTAATTTTATGATTTATTTGACAAATTAGTTAAAAATGGGGAAAAAATAAAAAAAATGGAAAATTAGTGAAAATAAGGTAACATTCATCACACAAATAGTGAGTATGACTACTTCGATGTGTATGAATTCATTTTCAAAAAGTGGCATTTTTCTTATTTTTACTTAATTTTTTTATTTCTTTTACAAACTAGTTAAAAATAGGGAAAAAATAAAAAAATGGAAAATTAGGGAAAGTAGGGTAAAATTAATCATACAAATTGTCAGTATCACTAATTTGTTGTGTATGAATTTAATTTCAAAAATTGGCATTTTTCCTATTTTTATTTAATTTTTTGATTTCTTTAAAAACTAGTTTAAAAATGGGGAAAAATATAAAAAAAATAGAAAATTATTGAAAGTAGGGTAACATTAATAAGTAAAACTAGTTAATATTTTGGTTGTATTGAATGGTTTATTTTTTAATGGGATTAAAATTGTGTTTAGACTTGTTTGGTGTTCTTGGATTATATTTTGTAATGGTGAAATTCCACTTTTGAAATAATTATTTTTTTTTAAAAAATTGATCTATAGCGTCGGTCATTTGAATGGGCGACGCTATAGGCTCTTTTTAAAAAAAACATTAACCTATAGCGTCGGCATTTTAGGGGGCGACGCTATAGGTAGAGCCTATAGCGTCGCCCCTTAATAGGGCGACGCTATAGGCTATGCCTATAGCGTCGGTTAATGCAAACAACCGACGAAATAGCTTCTGGGTATAGCCTATAGCGTCGCCCCATAAAAAGGCGACGCTATAGGCTATACCTATAGCGTAGGTTAAAGCAAACAACCGACGCAATAGCTTCTGGCAGATGACCTAAGGCGTCGGTTAATGCAAACAACCGACGCAATAGGTAAACTGGCGACGCTATAGGTCAACAACCGACGCTTTAGGTGGCGACGCTATAGGTGTATTCTGTACCAGTGTCTATGAATTTTATAAAATCCTCGGGATTAGCAGAAATCCTGAAATCTTTTGCATTATTAATTTTATTAGTTTATATGACTTTTAAAAATATTGGATGAATTATTTTTGGTTTTGGGAATTTTAAAATGATTTTACGAATTATTTTTCAATTCTATGTGTTTAATCTAGTAAAATCCATATTTTATTCGTTTTTTATCCTAAAAATATTTTAAAAATATGTGGGTGATCGTAATTTTACATTCTTCATTTTTAAATTTTTAAATTTAATATTCCATCCATTTTGAATTTAATTGTGATTTTACAATTTTGATTTTTATGAGTTTCATTTAAAAGTATTCACAAAAAAAAAAATTAGTTTTTCCCCAAAATCTTTTCCACTTAAAACCCTAATTAGACTTTCCAAAAACAAACATAACATCAATCTCTCGGTTCTGCACCTCCTCGAGCTCTCTAGAAATTCCTCCTCCTCTCCCTCATTTTTCTCTCGAGATACCTCTCTCGACTTGGTTGGTCTCTCATCACCTCCATATCTTCCTCTAATTTTCGATTTCCCCTGATTCTGGTAAGCTGCGATGGTCAGATGTTGGTAGTGCTTTCCTTTAGTTGAATCTCTCCTCTCTATACATTTTCCCCAGCCTTTTTCGTTGTATTGCAGTGGATTGTGTGTGCGTGTGTAATTGTCAGTGCGTTTGTGTGTTGAGTGAGTGTGATGGTGTGTACTTTGTCGACTGTGTGTGGGTGAGTCCAGCTATATATCGTTAATGTCTGAATTTGGGGCTTTCCCAAATTGCTGTGGTTCAATTGTTATTCCTTGGAAATGAGTTGCGGATTGGAAGCTCCCATTGGAGTACCATCGCGACTTGTTGTTCCTGCAAGCTTTGTTGAACTTGATACTACCCTGTGATGTTGTAAAGTGGTTCGAGATTGTGGTGGGTTCGGCATTGTTAAACTCCCTGTATTGATAATTGGTCGGTTGGCTTGTGCACATAATTGTGTTCTGTGTGTGCAGTTTAATAACAGCGGTTATGCTCTAATTGTTCCCTTGATGGTTCCCCTGTTCTTGCCTTGCTATTGCCCTATTTTGCAGTACTCCAATTGTAAACTGCACCTTGTTAAATTCTGTTCTATGTTATGACTGTGATTATTCGTAATTATGCTGTTGTAACCTTGTTCAGTGGGTTTAAATTCCGGTTTTATGATTACAGACGGATGTTTGGATGATGAATTTTGAATTAAATTACGAATTATTCATATCATTTTTCGAGCGGAATTTCTAGTTGGAAACCCAAATTCGGGTACCCTCGAAATTTTGCCCCATCGACAATGATATTAAAAATAAATTGAGTCGATGGTATTTGGCGATGATGATGATTTTCTGAGCCAAGAATTTATATTTAATATTTACGTAATAAATTGTAATTTATTATCGATTTAGTATTAATTATTTAAACTGTATTGGATTGAGATTACAGTGAATTAGAAATGTGAGTTGAGATATGGATCTGATTAGTAAGGATGATTATGTTGGTTGTGTCGGCGGTATCCCGACTGGCAGTCACCCGTATAAAGGGGATGCCATCAAATTTTTTCCAAAAATCTTAATCTATTTCTTGAAAATATGTTTGTATAATTATACAACTTGCATAAATTATGAGTCGGACTTCATATTTTAAAACTGATTGATTATGTGATAATGTGTCAATTATGATTAAATATTTTATCAGTGGCTTATATAATGTTAGTATATTACTAAATAAATGTAACATTAGGAAATTACTCGCGGGGGTAGATTAAGGTTTATTATTGATGTTGATTACCGAATATTGAGTAGAATTCTAAAATAGTGTTGTATTATGTGTAGATCCCACGGATAAAGGGAAAGCTAAAGCTGAGGACGTAAAGACTCTTCGAATCCTGTGATTTCCCGGTTAAGGCAAGTAAATTACTTCACTTATCTTTCAAGTGAATTATGATTATTATAACTTGATTCATATGCTCGTTCGAATTATCCTTGTTATAATTGTTCCGTTAATTTCCCTTAATTTCGAATATTAAATTGTTATACCCCAAATCTATTATATTGATTTCGTTGATTCTTTTAGTGGCTTGACTTACATCCATACCCCTGGTATATATATCAAACTTGTCGATATCTAGGTCAGAAATTACCCGACCTTATTTCATTTTGCGAGATTTGAGATGTTGACCTGGAACGAAAGTGTCCAGGGTGTTTGGCAGTTGAGGTGGTCGATTGTTCCGACACCTGATGTCTAGTTATAGGATTGGAAGTTAGTTTTTTTAAAATGTGGACCGTAAGGGTCGGACCAGATTCGTGGTCAGAAATTATTAAGGCCAATGTGTGCCGTGGATCCATTAAGGACATTGTTGTGTGCGTTTGTCCGGGGTTAGTGCGTGACTGATTAGCAGCCTAACCTTATGATTGCTTTTATCTATAAAATGCATGATAGTCCAATCCTCTTCTATTTTATAAATCAGACAAAAAGACGTATCTTTCAGTTGAGCTTTTATATTGTTGACTGTTAGTTCTTGACAGACTTGCAAACATTTTATTTTGTTTATGTTTTTAATTATATATATACTTGCTGAGCATTTTAGCTCACCTGCTTGCTAATTCTGTTTCCTCAGCTAAGCACGAAGATGTCTAGAAGGAGTGGACCGTCTGGTTGGGGCAGCCATAGGGGCAGCCAGAGAGTCGAGGTGGTGGGATGGGTAGTGAGCTTCTAACCTTATTTCATGTCAATTTTGTATTAGTAGACAGATTATTTATCTTATGGAGTTTTATATTATTTTATTCAGTATTGGGTTGTAATAGTTAATTAGTAGTTGTTTCATACTGTGGCCTGTGAGCGGTCTTGGTTGGTGTAGCTACATTTCTCTATGGTTTTATTATTATCACGCAAGTGAACTGTTTTAGTTTTAGTTGGTTGGTTTGGTTGGTTTGGACAGGTGGATAGTCATATTTATGAATATATCATGCCAAAATTTTTCTAAAATTATCCTATAAAACATATTTAAATTATTATAAAATGTATGGACATTATTGTTGGATAGTGAGGGTGTTACAAGTTGGTATCAGAGCTACAGGTCACAGTCACTGAAATAATTAGGTGGGAAAGTCGGGGTAGAGTTATAAGAAAGGTTAGGATCATTTTGTGAGAGATAGGATGTCTAACTATAAGATATATATATACTACAGGCACCTGTTTCTGGCTCCGATTCAGACCCGGACGAGGATCCGGAAGGAGAGGCTTCCGTACCACAGCAGGTTTCCCCAGGGGCTATGTAGCCATACGTGGGATCTCAGGGCTCGGTGAATGGGCCAGCATATCGTTACACTCCTCAGCCTGTTCCATACCATGCGTATGAGCGAGTGGCCAGAGAGAGGGACTATCTCTTAGAGCAGGTGACAGAGTTGAGGGCTATGAGGTCTGGAGAGGCGAATCTGGCTAGACAGCGAGATAGAGCGGTAGCTGAGTTGGAGGATGTTCGGAGGCGTGTACGAGCGGTTAGGCATGTTATCACTAGGCGGGGACGGATTAGGTACCGAGATGAGCCAGCGTTCGTGACACAGCAGGTGACTCTAGGCCTGGTGAAGGCGGAGCTGGAGAGCATTCTTGGATCAGCTTGGCAGGGAGAGTGTGATGTTGATGACGACCAGTGATGGCTAGGATAGTACGATGATGTATGTAGTACATAGAGGCATGTTATGGTAGTAGTAGTAGTATATCACGATTTGCAGTACGACCAGTTTTGTTGTAGATATCTGTTGTACTATGACTAGATGCTAGCAGTTTCCTCTTTTAGTATTATGTTGTACCTTTATCGAAGCATTGTTCTTAGGCTTGTACCAGATATATATGATGATCTCTTTCCGCAAAATTGCGTTAAATTCCTCTCACCTTGTTATTTATTTTAAGCATCATATTTACCTTTCAGCATTGAATTTATTTTCAGCACTGCTTCTTTTTCTAGAACTACCTTTACCTTCAGTATCATATTTAAATTTTAGCATTATGTTTATTGTTCTGTTAATGTATCTATCAGATATTTATGAATACCTTGCATAGCTTTGATTTTTGTATTCTGTTATACCTTGAAAACCAATTGCTGACCCGAGTAATGGTTGGGAACCTTGAATTATATTTCAATAGTATATTCACTGTTGGCTTAAATTAGATTCTGTTGATATATTGACTCTTGAATCTGAACCTAATGATTGCCCGTTGATTTCAGAAATATGCCTCCAAGAAAGAAGAAACAAAGTACTCGAACCTCCAATCAGGGTGAACAAGCCAACCCACCTCCCATAGGTCAAATAGACCCTGCTTTGGCTCAAATATTGCAGACCCTTGTTCAGCAAACTACTACTCTAGCACAGCAACAACAACAGTTACAGCAGCAGCTGTTGGCTCAGCAACAACAGCAACAGCAGCAACAACAACAACAGCGGCAACAGCAACAACAACAGCAGCAGCAGCAATAACAACCTGTTCCTCCGGTAGTCACCTTTAAGTCCTTTCAGGCGGTTAAACCTCCCGAATTTAAAGGAACAGCGGACCCAGTAGAGGCGAGATCTTGGCTGAAAGAGATGGAAAAGGCTATTGAACTGGTGGGGGTCCCAGCAAACAAACAGATCGAATATGTAAGTTATTTCCTGAAGAATGAAGCCACTTATTGGTGGGAGTCGGTAAAGATGCTGGAAGCTACAGAAGTGATTCCTTGGGAAAGGTTTACAGAGTTGTTCTTAGAAAAGTATTTCCCAGACTACATGAAAGATCAGATGGAGATAAAGTTTTTAGAGTTGAAACAGGGAAGCATGTCAGTGACAGAGTATGAAACAAAGTTTACTGAACTAGCTAGGTTTGCTCCGGCTTATGTAGACACGGAGAGGAAGAAGGCAAAGAGGTTTCAACAAGGATTGAAACCATGGATTCGTAGTAAGCTAGCAGTTTTGGAACTGGATACTTATGCAGCTGTGGTGCAGAAGGCCATGATAGCCGAAGGAGAAAGTGAATTGTATTTTAAGGAAAAAAAGGGAAAGAAAAGAAAAGCTAGGTCAATGGAAGGACGACAAGTGCAAGGCAGCTCTCAGAGTGTGCCTAATAAAAAGCCAGGGTTTCAGTCAGGAAAGAATGGGAATTCCAAGAAGCCGGGATCGGGGAATGGAGGGCAAGGAAATAGACTTCCAGATTCAAATCAGCAGAAACTGGTTAGGCCACCCTTGGCAGAGTGCAAGACTTGTGGAAAGAGCCATCCAGGAGTGTGTGCAAAGTTGGAGGTAACGTGCTACAAGTGTAATCAGAAAAGTCACTATGCTCGAGAGTGTAAGGTAGGGATTTTATGCCACCATTGTGGGAAACCAGGGCATGTAATGAGAGACTGTAAAGTACCTGTGGTGAAACCTCCGGTTCTGGCTAACCCAATGCTTCAAGCGATTGAGGCACCCCCAACAGCAAATGTCAGACCAGTGGCTAGGACCTTCAATATGACTCTGAATGAAGCTATTAATAATTCTGATGTGGTAGCAGGTACGCTCCCTGTAAATTCTGTTCAAGCTAAAGTATTAATTGATTCCGGGGCTACGAAATCCTTTATATCTAAAGAATTTATTCAAAGGTTAAATTGTGAGGTATGCATGTTACATGAGGCTATAGTTATAGAAATAACTAATGCAGAACGAATTCCGATTACTCAAGTATGTCCTCGTTGTAAGATCGATATCTCAGGGCATTGCTTCTAAGCTAATTTGATACCCTTCCAGTTAGGTGAATTTGATGTCATCCTAGGAATGGATTGGTTAACAGAGAATAATGCACAAATTGACTGTAAGAACAAAAAGGTGATACTTAAGCCCTCCGATAATGTAGAAGTAACCTTTAGGGGTCAGAGACAGACTAGGAGATTTTTAACGATCATGCAAACTAAAAGGCTGTTGAGGCAGGGATGCGAGGGCTATATGGCTTATGTTACGGATACCAAGCAAGAGGTACCTAAGATAGAGGAAATACCTGTGGTGAATGAATTTCCCGATGTCTTTCCAGATGAACTCCCAAGGTTACCTCCAGATAGAGAAATAGAATTTACTATCGATTTAGCCCCAGGGACCGAACCCGTGTCAAAAGCTCCATATCGTAGGGCACCTTTAGAGATGAAAGAATTGGCTATTCAGTTACAAGACCTCTTAGAAAAAGGTACTATCAAGCCTAGTGTTTCGCCGTGGGGAGCTCCGGTATTATTTGTAAAGAAGAAGGATGGAAGTATGAGATTGTGTATCGATTATCGGGAACTAAATAAGTTGACCATTAAGAATAAGTACCCTTTGACAAGAATTGACGATTTATTCGATCAGCTGATAGGAGCAACTTGTTTCTCGAAAATTGATTTGCGATCAGGATATTTTCAATTAAAGATTAGAACGGAAGATGTTTCAAAAAAAGGGTTTCGGACTAGGTATGGGCACTATGAGTTCTTAGTGATGGCCTTTGGGATAACTAATGCACCAGCAGCGTTCATGGACCTAATGAATAGAGTCTTTAAGAAATATTTGGATAAGTTTGTGATTGTGTTTATAGATGATATTTTGATATACTCGAAGACCGAAGAAGAACATGCAGGGCATCTGAGGATAGCTTTAGAAACGTTGAGAAAAGAGAAATTGTATGCAAAGTTTTCTAAGTGTGAGTTTTGGTTGAAAGAAGTGCAGTTTTTAGGACATGTCATCAGCAGCGAAGGGATTAAAGTGGATCCTGCTAAGATTGAAGCTGTGATGAATTGGGAAAGACCTAAAACACCTACAGAAGTTCGAAGTTTCTTAGGATTGGCGGGATATTATCGAAGATTTGTTCAAGACTTTGCGAAGATAGCCACCCCACTAACGAAGTTGACAAGGAAGAATGAAAAGTTTGTGTGGATTGAAACCTCACGAGCAGAAATATCCTACTCATGACTTAGAATTGGCCACGATTGTTTTCGCTTTGAAGATTTGGAGACATTATTTGTATGGGGAAAAGTGTCAAATTTACACGGACCATAAGAGCTTAAAGTATATCTTCACCCAGAAGGAGCTAAATATGAGATAGAGAAGATGGTTAGAATTACTCAAGGATTATGATTGTACCATTAACTATCACCCTGGGAAGGCGAATGTTGTGGTGGATGCTTTAAGTTAGCCACCCCACTAACGAAGTTGACAAGGAAGAATGAAAAGTTTGTGTGGAGTGAGAGGTGTGAAGAAAGTTTCCAGGAATTGAAAAAGAGATTGGTGACTGCACCTGTATTGACACTTCCAGACGAAAAAGGAAATTTTGTGATCTAGAGTGATGCATCTCACAAAGGTTTAGGATGTGTACTAATGCAGCACGGCAAGGTAATCGCTTACGCTTCGAGACAATTGAAACCTCACGAGCAGAAATATCCTACTCATGACTTAGAATTGGCCACGATTGTTTTCGCTTTGAAGATTTGGAGACATTATTTGTATGGGGAAAAGTGTCAAATTTACACGGACCATAAGAGCTTAAAGTATATCTTCACCCAGAAGGAGCTAAATATGAGACAGAGAAGATGGTTAGAATTACTCAAGGATTATGATTGTACCATTAACTATCACCCTGGGAAGGCGAATGTTGTGGTGGATGCTTTAAGTTAGCCACCCCACTAACGAAGTTGACAAGGAAGAATGAAAAGTTTGTGTGGAGTGAGAGGTGTGAAGAAAGTTTCCAGGAATTGAAAAAGAGATTGGTGACTGCACCTGTATTGACACTTCCAGACGAAAAAGGAAATTTTGTGATCTAGAGTGATGCATCTCACAAAGGTGTAGGATGTGTACTAATGCAGCACGGCAAGGTAATCGCTTACGCTTCGAGACAATTGAAACCTCACGAGCAGAAATATCCTACTCATGACTTAGAATTGGCCGCGATTGTTTTCGCTTTGAAGATTTGGAGACATTATTTGTATGGGGAAAAGTGTCAAATTTACACGGACCATAAGAGCTTAAAGTATATCTTCACCCAGAAGGAGCTAAATATGAGACAGAGAAGATGGTTAGAATTACTCAAGGATTATGATTGTACCATTAACTATCACCCTGGGAAGGCGAATGTTGTGGCGGATGCTTTAAGTAGGAAGGAGAAAATCAACATGTTGACAATGCCTGAGGAATTATACAAAGAGTTTGAAAGATTGGAGATAGAGGTATGTATGCCTGCAAGTAGTACAGATACGGTGTACACTATGACGTTTCAGCCAGAATTGTTAGCAAAGATTCGCAGATGCCAAGAGGAAGTCATGAGTGGAGATGTGAACAAGTTAACAGGTGAGGAAATATGCACACAAGTAGATGACAGTGGGATATTGAGATTTTCTTCACGTATTTGGATACCCAATGTGACAGAGTTAAAGAATGAGATTCTATAGGAAGCTCACAGTTCGAAATATTCGATTCATCCTGGAAGTACGAAGATGTATCGAGACTTGAAAAGAAACTTCTAGTGGCCGGATATGAAGAGAGAGATTGCCGAATGGGTGAGTAAGTGTTTAACCTGTCAGAAAGTAAAAGCTGAACATCTGAGACCAAGCGGGATGCTTCAACCATTAGAAATTCCCGAATGGAAATGGGAGCATATTGTGATGGATTTTGTGGTAGGATTGCCAAGGACGAGAGCTAATCATGATGCTATCTGGGTAATCGTTGATCGATTAACGAAATCTGCACATTTCCTTCCGATAAATGAGAGGCTTTTATTAGACAAATTGGTTCACCTATACATAAAAGAGATTGTGGTGCGACACGGAGTTCCAGTATCAATAGTCTCAGATCGAGATCCAAGATTTAATTCGAGATTCTGGAGAAGTTTTCAAGAATGTTTGGGCACCGAATTAAAAATGAGTACTGCTTACCATCCTCAGACTGACGGGCAGGGTGAAAGAACGATTCAAACAATTGAAGATATGCTCCGAGTTTGTGCGCTGGATTTCGCAGGAAGTTGGGATGAACATTTGTCCTTAGTGGAATTTTCTTATAACAACAGTTTTCATGCCAGCATCGGTATGCCACCGTATGAAGCATTATATGGGCGGAAGTGTCGATCCCCAGTATACTGGGAAGAAGTTGGCGAGCGAAAGATACTCGGACCAGAGTTAGTGCAGCAAACCAAGGAAGTAATTCAACTTATTCAGAAACGGTTAGTGATAGCTCAGAACCGACAGAAGAAGTACGTTGATTTGGCCAGAAAGAATATAGAGTTCTAAGAAGGAGAACAAGTTTTGTTGAAAGTATCTCCGTGGAAGGGGTTGGTAAGATTTTGTAAGAAAGGAAAATTAAGTCCAAGATTTATCGGGCCTTTTGAGGTTTTGAAGAAGGTTGGAAAAGTTGCCTACGAGTTAGCCCTACCGCCTCACATGCAACATATTCACAACGTGTTCCATGTATCAATGCTTAAGAAATACCACCTGGACTCTAAACATGTTATCGAATATGAGCCGATAGAGATCCAGCCAGATTTATCTTATGTGGAACAACCCATCAAGATATTAGATCGTAAAGAAAAAGTTCTACGAACTAAGGCAATACCTATAGTAAAAGTTTTGTGGAGAAACCCCAGAGTGGAAGAATCAACTTGGGAGCTTGAAAGTGACATGCTTGAGAATTATCCTCATTTATTCACTTAGGTGAGATTCTAGGGACAGAATCCTTTTTAAGTGGGGAAGGGTATAACGCCTTAGAATTTTTAGTAATAATAACTATTTATTTAATATTAAATGTGAATTATGTGACGTATAAAATTTGTTGAGGAGGTAAAGTATGTGTGGAACAATATTGTGGGCCTGGTGGATGATTTGTATGTGATGTGTAAGCCTGGAAATTTTTAATTATATTTTTGGGAATTTATTCCTATTTAATTGTGTTATATTTACCTTCTATGAATTTTATAAAATCCTCGGGATTAGCAGAAATCCTGAAATCTTTTGCATTATTAATTTTATTAGTTTATATGACTTTTAAAAATATTGGATGAATTATTTTTGGTTTTGGGAATTTTAAAATGATTTTACGAATTATTTTTCCATTCTATAGATTTAATCTTGTAAAATGCATATTTTATTCGTTTTTGATCCTAAAAGTATTTTAAAAATATGTGGGTGATCGTAATTTTACATTCTTCATTTTTAAATTTTTAAATTTAATATTCCATCCATTTTGAATTTAATTGTGATTTTACAATTTTGATTTTTATGAGTTTTATTTAAAAGTATTCACAAAAAAAAATGTTTTTAGTTTTTCCCCCAAATCTTTTCCACTTAAAACCCTAATTAGACTTTCCAAAAACAAACATAACATCAATCTCTTAGATCTGCACCTCCTCGAGCTCTCTAGAAATTCCTCATCCTCTCCCTCATTTTTCTCTCGAGATACCTCTCTCGACTTGGTTGGTCTCTCATCACCTCCATATCTTCCTCTAATTTTCGATTTCCCCTGATTCTGGTAAGCTGCGATGGTCAGATGTTGGTAGTGTTTTCCTTTAGTTGAATCTCTCATCTCTATACATTTTCCCCAGCCTTTTTCGTTGTATTGCAGTGGATTCTGTGTGCGTGTGTGTGTCGAGTGAGTGTGATGGTGTGTGCTTTGTCGACTGTGTGTGGGTAAGTCCAGCTATATATCGTTAATGTCTAAATTTGGGGCTTTCCCAAATTGATGTGGTTCAATTGTTATTCCTTGGAAATGAGTTGCGGATTGGAAGCTCTCATTGGAGTACCATCGCGACTTGTTGTTCCTGCAAGCTTTGTTGAACTTGATACTACCTTGTGATGTTGTAAAGTGGTTCGAGATTGTGGTGGGTTCGGCATTGTTAAACTCCCTATATTGATAATTGGTCGGTTGGCTTGTGCACATAATTGTGTTCTATGTGTGCAGTTTAATAACAGCGGTTATGCTCTAATTGTTCCCTTGATGGTTCCCCTGTTCTTTCCTTGCTATTGCCCTATTTTGCAGTACTCCTATTGTAAACTGCACCTTGTTAAATTCTGTTCTGTGTTATGACCGTGATTATTCGTAATTATGCTGTTGTAACCTTGTTCAGTGGGTTTAAATTCCGGTTTTATGATTACAGACGGATGTTTGGATGATGAATTTTGAATTAAATTACGAATTATTCATATGATTTTTCGAGCGGAATTTCGGAATTCGAGTACCCTTGAAATTTTGCCCCATCGACAATGATATTAAAAATAAATTGAGTCGATGGTATTTGGCGATGATGATGATTTTCTGAGCCAAGAATTTAAATTTAATATTTACGTAATAAATTGTAATTTATTATCGATTTAGTATTAATTATTTAACTGTATTGGATTGAGATTACAGTGAATTAGAAATGTGAGTTGAGATATGGATCTGATTAGTAAGGATGATTATGTTGGTTGTGTCGGCGGTATCCCGACTGGCAGTCACCCGTATAAAGGGGATGCCATCAAATTTTTTCCAAAAATCTTAATCTATTTCTTGAAAATATGTTTGTATAATTATACAACTTGCATAAATTATGAGTCGGACTTCATATTTTAAAACTGATTGATTATGTGATAATGTGTCAATTATGATTAAATATTTTATCAGTGGCTTATATAATGTTAGTATATTACTAAATAAATGTAACATTAGGAAATTACTCGCGGGGGTAGATTAAGGTTTATTATTGATGTTGATTATCGAATATTGAGTAGAATTCTAACATAGTGTTGTATTGTGTGTAGATCCCACGGATAAAGGGAAAGCTAAAGCTGAGGACGTAAAGACTCTTCGAATCCTGTGATTTCCCGGTTAAGGCAAGTAAATTACTTCACTTATCTTTCAAGTGAATTATGATTATTATAACTTGATTCATATGCTCGTTCGAATTATCCTTGTTATAATTGTTCCGTTAATTTCCCTTAATTTCGAATATTAAATTGTTATACCCCAAATCGATTATATTGATTTCGTTGATTCTTTTAGTGGCTTGACTTACATCCATACCCCTTGTATATATATCAAACTTGTCGATATCTAGGTCAGAAATTACCCGACCTTATTTCATTTTGCGAGATTTGAGATGTTGACCTCGAACGAAAGTGTCCAGGGTGTTTGGCAGTTGAGGTGGTCGATTGTTCCGACACCTGATGTCTAGTTATAGGATTGGACTGTTAGTTTTTTTAAAATGTGGACCGTAAGGGTTGGACTAGATTCGTGGTCAGAAATTATTAAGGCCAATGTGTGTCGTGGATCCATTAAGGACATTGCTGTGTGCGTTTGTCCGGGGTTAGTGCGTGACTGATCAACAGCTAACCTTATGATTGTTTTTATCTATAAAATGCATGATAGTCCAATCCTCTTCTATTTTATAAATCAGACAAAAAGACGTATCTTTCAGTTGAGCTTTTATATTGTTGATTGTTAGTTCTTGACAGACTTGCAAACATTTCAGTTTGTTTATGCTTTTAATTATATATATACTTGCTGAGCATTTTAGCTCACCAGCTTGCTAATTCTGTTTCCTCAGCTAAGCGCGAAGATGTCTAGAAGGAGTGGACCGTCTGGTTGGGGCAGCCATAGGGGCAGCCAGAGAGTCGAGGTGGTGGGATGGTTAGTGAGCTTATAACCTTATTTCATGTCATTTCTGTATTAGTAGACAGATTATTTATCTTATGGAGTTTTATATTATTTTATTCAGTATTGGGTTGTAATAGTTAATTAGTAGTTGTTTCATACTGTGGCCTGTGAGCGGTCTTGGTTGGTGTAGCTGCATTTCTCCATGGTTTTATTATTATCACGCAAGTGAACTGTTTTAGTTTTAGTTGGTTGGTTAGGTTGGTTTGGACATGTGGATAGTCATATTTATGAATATATCATGCCAAAATTTTTCTAAAATTATCCTATAAAATATATTTAAATTATTATAAAATGTACGGACATTATTGTTGGATAGTGAGGGTGTTACATTAATGGTCAAAATTTGAGGCAAATGTGTGTCGTGGATTTATTTAGAGGGACTTTGCTGTGTGCATTGTCCGGGGTTAGTGCAGCACTGATCAACCCCCTAACTCCGCTATTTTTTAAAATATATATATATAAAATTCCAATTCTAATCTTGACATTGAGTTTGAATTGCTTTAAAGTCTGATTCCTTTCGAACCTATGATGATTATCTTTGGTTATCAGAACTTTTATTAGTTCTCATTATTGATACTCTTTATTCTAGTGGAGCATTGCTGGCTAATCCTCGCGTTACAATATTTAATTTCTTCAGCTGTTTTCTTTAGTAGCATGTGTTGATTATTCTTGTAGACCAGAACTTCTATCTGTTCTTGATTTTGGAATATATTTATATACTTGCTGAGCAATTTTGGCTCACCCTTGCACTGTTGTTGTTTCCTTCCTCCAGTTAATAAAGAAGTTGATTATACCTTGTGGTCCAGTGAGTAGTCCAGTTCCTGCAGCGAGAGGTGACGTTCGGGTTGTTGACTGGTTCGGGTAGTGGTTTTGAGCTTGTCAGAGATTGGTTAACTAGTTCGGTAGATACATTTAGTTTGTTATCAATTTGTATAACAATTTTATTCTATGATTGGATTGTAACGGTGTAATTTAATAGTTTGTTTCATACCATAACCTGTATGCAAACTTGGATCAGGGGTACTTTATTATTATTTCTGGCCTATGTCCAGGTTTGTATTGTGTTGTTGTGGTCCGTGGCCCCAAATTTGTATCCCGAATTATGGGATGTCACGGTTGGTATCAGAGCTACAGGTTATGGTCACTGAAACAGATTAAGAGGGTTAGGTGTACCTATCTAAGATAGACATGGGTGTTGAGTATTGAATACAGTAAAAGATTACAGAGGGGGTGAATGGATTCTTGAACTTTTCTACGTTCTTGAATCTTTTCAGCAAGATATGAGTTGAGTGTGTGAGATATGTAAGTGCGGATAACAAAGACAAACACAACACAATATCACTTTAATCTAATATTTTATTAGATAAAGATTTTGCTACAATCTGTGAATACAAATGGTAGTATTCTCAGCTTCATTTTTCTTAGAGAGATATTTCTTGTGATGTATATGAAAATCTTATCTCTAAAAACTTGTCTGCTAAGGAAGTGAGGCTGTATCCTTATAGACATGGATACACTTACTTACTACAAAAAAGGTAGGTAAACAAACTACTTTCCAGTCTGTCTATCTCATTTGAGTAAGAGTCCAAACGGCTACCGATTTGACTTTGCAAAGCCTGTTCAGATCCACTTCTTTAGTTCCTTGTCCCTTTGTCTTATCTCTCCAAGCTTCTTTGTAGGCTTTCCAATGTGCTTTATAGTACATAGTCAAATAAAGCGTCTTGGCTTGTTGCAGGTTTCTGACTTGTACAATTCTTCAGTATTTTGTCTTAAAGAATGTATTCGAGAAGTGGCTAAGTGATTGATTCGAGAACTCGAATAGACTTAATCGATAACTCTGAGTTCTCGAATAGTGTTATATTGACATATCGAATCACTTCTCGAATAGCTCTTTTCTCTGGGACTCCTTGAGATATCGAATAGAGCATTTTGACATATCGAACCCCTGAGATGTCGAATAGAGCATTTTGACATATCGAATCCCTGAGATGTCGAATAGCTTCTTTAGTCCTTGAGATATCGAATAGAGCATTGACTTGTTGACTCTTAGATAACTCGAATGATGCTTTGACTTGTTGACTCCATGAGTTCTCGAATAGAGTAATAGACATATCGAATCTCTGAGGTATCGAATGAGATATCGAACAGTGTATTCAGAGATATCGAATAGTGTCTTCTGAGATATCGAATCTCTGACTTCTCGAATGCTAGACTTCTCGAATAGACAAATGTACTTCTCGAATTGGTACTTAGGCAAATTCTTCATTTCTTCAAATCCCAACTGTGATTATTTGGCAGCCTTTATCTCCTTGCTTAAGGCATGAACCTTGGAACTTCTTTCAAGCATTATTCTTGACTTTATAACTACAGTTACACAACTAGGATTTGATGCCTATTACAAGTACAGAACAAATAGAAACTCTACAACTAGAGGTTCCCTCAGTTAAGAGGTCATGTAGGTAATGCATAGCATTACACATACTTAGGCTTGTTATTAGATGTATTCAGGCATGCCTCTGTGACTAACAATCTCCCCCAAATTATGAGTAAGACCCTTAGTCACAATTTCATGTCTGATAACAAGCCTAACATGCATAAAGATAAAAATTGACAGTACATATATGAATTTTTATTAGCAATGTGGATAGAACTACAGGGTGAGTAATCTTATAGCCTATGATGAAGTACTAGCCATTGTCATTTGTTTCCCTTTCCATAGCTTTGGCTTGCAAATCATCATATGCTTTCTGTCTTCTTTCTTTCTCCTTCCTTGTATTCTCATCCATAGCTTTTATTATTTCTGCCATAGCATCCAATTCTTCAAGCAAAATTGAGTCTTTGAAATCTTCAAGTACAGGTTTCAGAATGTTTGCAGGATAGTGGTTGAGTAGATTCATTCTGATGTGGACCTGATCCCCATTTCTCCTCCTATACTTCACCACATAGGGGTTAAACTGAACTCTACACAATCGCTTTTCCCTTAACTTTTCTGCTTCAATCTCCAGTCTCTCAATTTCTTTCCCCCTTGCTAGCCATTTCTCAAGACACTCTTTCTTGATTCTCTCCTCATGATCTCTCTTCATCTGCACAAAATCAATTAGCTCCAGCTTCCATACTCTTTCCACTTTATCTTCTGAACTCAACAATGCAATGATTCTTTCTATGTCATGTAGCTTGCCCCAGTGTTGACATCCTCCTTGTTTGAATTTCTCCTCCCTTCCATCAGTATATTTGATCTCAAGGCAGTTATCAACAATGGCAACATGGTTGATTCTTTGAGCTTGTAAGAATTGCAGTTGGTCTTCATCAAAATCTTCATCTAGTGGTTGGAGTTTTAAGCCTGGATAGATTGTCAGAGTCCTTGATTTGGATAGCTTTGGTTTCCTTGCAGCTTGTTTGAATTTGATCCTTTTTACATGGTTGCCTGGCAGTAGCATGTGACCTTTGTTTGTAGACCATTGTAGTATTCCATTAGCAGTTTGCTTTTTGAAATATACAAATGGTTTCTTGCATTGAATCTTCTTCTCTTCTTGAGGTGGCAAGACAGTTGCAGAAGCCATAGATGTAGATTTTGGTAGTTCACTACTAACAGCATTCACCCTAGACTTAGAGTCCTGTGTTGTGGTGAGATTACTGCTAGCAATGCCTAAGGCTTGCTGTTTTCCATTCTTCCTCTCATAGACTTTGCCTTGGTCATCATCCTTCATATCCTTGCTGTCTTTCTTCTTCTTCTTATCCTCATCCCCCTTATCACTCCTGTGATGACTTCTCCTCCCATCACTCTTGTCTTCATCTTCATCATCCTTATTCCTCCTTGGCTTGGCCATTTCTGGAATTACACCAGTTGCAATGTATGATCTGAGAATGTGCAGTGCCTCTATCTCTTCAGCAATACTTGTCCCCTTCTTCTTTTGCAGTAGATCAATGATGGCAATAATGAGTCTGTGATTTCGAGAAGTGAGATCATTGGGAATGACCAATTGTTTAATCTCTTCCACTTTGGTGCCAGACTGATAGATGATTGTCCATGGCTTCTTAATCACTTCTGGCAGCCTTGAAGGTTGGCCATTCCTCAAGTCATCATACAGACTCTTATTGTTTTCATTTACATTCCTCTTCTCTATGAGCTCAATCAGCGCATCTATCTCTGAATGTTTTAAGGCTTGTAGAGTTTTGTAGGTTAGATGTCAGATTCTGGATTTTGCTACCATCATTACTTCCTTGAGCCATGAGCTATCAACTTTTCTAGGTATCACAGTGAAGTAATCGATGTGATCCTTCAAGCTCCTTAGATACAATTGAGTGTCACCAGCCTGTTCTCTTGAGACTTTCAGAAACTCCAAGAATGCATCATCATGATAGACATTTCAGTTTGCAATTTCTTGTAGCTTGGCCTCAGTGACGACCTTCACTTCTACAGGCTTGGCACTCTTAGATATGGAGAGTGGAAGTTTATCAGATGGCATACTCCCTGCAACCACTGTGGTTGTGATAGATTGCTTTTGACCACTGGAAGTAGTGATGTGCACAGTTGGTAGAGTGACAACTGGCAGAGAAGTAGGAGGCTCATCAACTTTGTCTTTTCCTTTGCCAGGCACATGAATTAATGATTTTTGTAAGAACCCCAAATTTTGGATATAATTAAAACTTTTTATTAAGTAAGGATAAAACGAGGAACAATTATTCCGACAACAAGGTCACCAGCTCTAATGAATGGTGGTTTCAAAGAACAATGATTGTAATGAATGGATATTGCTTTGGACAATGATCCTGATGCATTGGTATATTGTCAGAATAGAGTAATTCGATGGTTGAGGACCTAGATAGGAATAATCTACCATCCAGGAAGGAGCTAATGGATCCTTGAAGGGAAATGAGTACGTGCATAGTGTTTCCCATACGTGCATAGTATTTCCCGTACGTGCATAGTGTTTCCCGTACGTGCATAGTGTTTCCTGTACGTGCATAGTAATTTGGTGGATGAATAGTGATTTTGTAAGTTGGAAAACTTTTCACGCCACCCTATGTACGGGGCGTGATATGGATGTTTCGAAGTCATATTAGTAATACGCGGAGGAAATAAGTGAATGCAGAGACGATCGGAATTCAGAAATTCCAAATTCTTTTTCGGTATAATATTTGACCGGGCAGTGGATTAAATATTATTATAATCCAAGAATTGAGATATTAACTTTGAGGATTTGATATTTTTGGATGTTATTATATTTGATTTAAGAATGAAGGTAGGAAACCACTGAGGCAGTGAAACAAGCGTTCTAGAAACAGCTAAAACGTAATAACGAGATTAATCAATAAAGCGAACGAATCCTAGATTACGGATTAAGTTCGTATCGAGATTAAATATCCTACATGGTCATCACGAGGATTATATTAAGGATTGGGGAAGGTATTATGAATATCGAGAAATTTCCCGGTAAACCCTAGAGGTGAAACTACTTAGTTATTCGTCCGAACGATCAATGAACTGAGCAATAAACGGACAAAGAAACAAGCAGAGAACCAAGATGCAAGTATGTGCAAGTGGATGAGATCAAGTAACTAAGTAGTTACAAGAGTAACTAGCATACTTAGCAAGCTAACTAAGTACTTAGCAAGTTAATCTCCTCCAACCACAAGAATTCAACACTTGTCCATTCCAAAGACATCATCCATGACATAACCCTTGATAAAGTAGCTTTATGACTTAGATATTTTCCAAGCATCACAATAATTCAAGATTTCCAAGCAAGCCAAGCAAGAACACCAACATCTCTCCCTTTCTTCCCCATTCGGCTATATGCCTTAATTCAAAAACCAAAATCAACCTTCCCACCATTGTTCGATCTCCAAATTTTTAACATAGATCTTATATTTCATAAAAATGATACCCTAGAAATCTTAGCCTCAAACACCACTTTTTCCATTTTCAAAGAAATCATCAAAGACTAGGGTGAATAGTGATTTTCAAGAACAACTCTTGATTTTCTTGATTTCTAGGATGATCTAAGCTTGGTTATGGGTATACAAGGACTATGCAAAGCTTATCAAGGTCTTTACACACTCCAAGGAAGGTATAAATCTCTTGAAACCCTAGGCCTTACTTTGATATCATGCTTGTTCTTGATGATTTTAGAGTAATATGTTCTTAATGATGTTATAAGCATGATTAGTTAAGTGGTTTAGTGAATCAAGAAGCATGATGATTTTCAATACCAAGATCAGTAGCTTCTGGACTCTTAGAGATGCTTATTAAGTGTATAAATTGTTTAGATGCCCGGTGTGGCTTGGTTGATGCGATATGATTTTTAGAATGCTCGATTCATAGCCGTCGTAATGCCCGATTTTCATTAACATTAAGAAATCGATTTGGTCAGTGGTCATAACTCTCTGTTCTTGACAAAGCAATGAACCCTACTGATAGGTTTTTAAACATAGATCACTTTGGCGAAAGAATCGAAGCATTTCGATTTACGGTTTAGGAATTATGACCAAATTACTAAAAGTAGTTCGAATCCGTAAACGAAAGTTCGTAACTGTAATTGAACCCTCGTAAACTATGTAACGTCACGGCGAATCTTGGTAAATAAATACTAGAGGTAAAAAGGAAGGTGTGACAGAAAACCGTATGTCAAAAGGATCATTTTTCGATTTATTAAAAATGTTCGAGTCGAGGTTAAACGCGAACGAACCCCTAAAAGACGACTCTTTTATAACTTCGGTAAAACACTTAGAAAACGGGCGATAAAACTCGGAGTATAGTATTGGTTCGTAACGATCGACCTTAGAACTCATATGACTTAAGTATGTCCCAAGTATAACTACAATGACATGTCGTATTAACGAACGAATGTCGGGTCGGATCAGTGATGAAAAGTAATCCACTAAAAGGGGTATAACGAGATAACTCGAGAACGTGTTTCGAATTAAGTATAACTTAACTTTTAATATGTTAAGTGATTAATCCCGAATGCCTTGGCTATTTATAGATCACTAAGCTGAACCGGGACCCGCTACCACTACCCCTTACCGTACTCGACTACCAGGCAAGTTTCAATTCCCTTCTTTTAGGTTGTTGTTGTGATTGAATAAATATATATATATATATATATATATATATATATATATATATATATATATATATGTTTTCTGTTATACATATGCCATAGCATGCATGCCTACTTTCAAGTTATATCATTATGCTTGTTCCCTGATTGTTATTGGCTTATAAATTAGATAGCTATCGTAGCAACTATAAGCCAGTTATTGTAAGACCCTCATAGAAGGGCGTATACATCTTATTCATCAAATATAGATCGGGAGTCAATATTTCTTGATATATCGAGATTACCTCGGAGGAAAATATTTAAGTAAATATTTTCCATTATTCGGGCGACGAATATTATTTGAATATTCGTTCGAGATTATTTATTTTAACGATCTTTACTTCAAATAATTATTTGAACGTAACTATTCGACGAATAATATTTTTAATATTCATTCAGAGTCGAATTATTTATCGATTATTATTGCGAATATTCTTCTAAAGGTTGGACTACTAAATGAATATTATTTGGATATTCATTTAGAATATTAT
The DNA here is from genome assembly GCA_036435485.1 of Saposhnikovia divaricata. Lineage (NCBI taxonomy): Eukaryota > Viridiplantae > Streptophyta > Magnoliopsida > Apiales > Apiaceae > Saposhnikovia > Saposhnikovia divaricata. The sequence goes on from CM071595.1 coordinate 38,775,188, forward strand.
TCATTAAATGAATATTACTTTTGAGTATTCATTTAAGATAGTAATTACCTGTCGAATATTATTTTAATGTTCATCTGAAACTTGATTTATTTATCGAGTCTTATCTCGAAGATTCCTTTAAAGCTTGGCTTACTAAATGAACATTACTTGATATTCATTTAGAATATTATCCATTAAATGAATATTACTTTATCAATATTCATTTAAATTCCTAATTAATTATGAATATTATTTTGAATATTCATCCAGGGTTCTATTTAATCATCGAATATTATTTTAAATATTTTAAATATTCCTTTCAGGTCTTATTAATTAATGAATATTATTTGGAATATTCATTTGAATATTTAATTATTCAATAAATATTCTCTCGATATTTCTTCAAGAATTATTTGAGAGATACTCTGATTAAAGATATTCTTTCATATTCCTAAATATTCCGTAAAATATTTTAATTCAATAAATATTCTCTGAATATTTATTCCATACTTAGAATAACCTCGATAAGGTTTATCTTCTTCAATTATTACAGAAAATATTTCGGAGTCATATTATTATTAATCTTATATCAAGAAAGGTTCTCAGACATCATTCTTCTTTGAGTCTATCTCCCTAATAATAAGGGAACCTTACTTGGAAAATGTTATTTATCTTGTCGACTTCCCGGTCATAAAGTATTCTCTTCACTCGCAACTCGGGTGCTGTTGACTTATTAAGTCGTTGTTTACCTTCTCATCTTTCGAGGGGTAAGATTGTTGGAACAAGTTGGTATTCGATACCAAGCCACAGCTTGGAAGTTATTGGTGAATTCTCCTTTCCAACTAGATACGACTACCTTGTAGAGTCTTATCAACAAGTATTACACTTGGGGAAAGGGGGACGAACGTTACATTCATAATCATGAATTCTATTTGAACTAGGAGTCGTGTAAGAGGCCGAGTAGCGCCGGTCCATCCCCTTTGGCCCAACCGTTGGCCGGGGAGAGCTAATAAGGCGGTAGACAAGTAAAGCCGTCAGTTCTTCCTTCTACCGGTAGTAAATCTAAATTGAGCTGTACGATCTCGACTGATCATCAAGATTGGAACAGCGGGCGCGGTGAATACTCCATCATTGGCTCATCATCCAAACTTATTTATTTCCTGCAACATAATTACTGTTGGCAGAGCTGGAAAAGTGTTCATAACTGGAATTGCAATCTTTTCATGCAAGTTCCTCTTTTAATGACAATGAGAATATCACGCTTACTTTTGATATAGCAGATATTTCTACAAACAAATACTTTAAGTTACCTTGTAACTTCATCGTTCATATTATACTGGCATCATTTCCGTAAATGCATGGCATATGGTTTGAAAGATACTTTTGAACTGTTATACATTATCGTTCAGTTATATATGATTGTTGGTGGGCTATTGGTCACCCTTGCTTTATTATTATATCACAACAACAGCTAGACCAGATGACTCGCACAAGGCGCACTCGACGCGAGCGAGGACGATGAGACTACCAGAGCTGAAGAAGAAGCTTTTGGTAGGATATATTTATTCTTCCAGTACCAAGAATATGGTCTAGTATGACTTATGTAAATGGATGGCAAAGAGTATGTATTTATATTGAAATTCTTTTGGATTGTAAGAACTCATAATGTGATTAATAAAAATTTGATTGTTACTCTGATTTCATCTCTGGGACTATAACGGGTGTGTTTTATATTGTTGTGTTGGGTTATAGAGACGTAATTTATTTTATGTTAAGGAAAGTTCAATTGTTGTGGACAGAATTGGAAACCGTAACCACCGGATCCCGGACCCCAGATCTGGGGGTGTTACAATTTTGAAGTTCTTTGATGACCACCTTCAATGATTTTGATGCCCTTTACTGGTGGTTTCTCCCCCTTTGTATTTGAGTTTCTTGATGTCCTCTTCTCCCCCTTAGGCTTGTTGTCAGGCACAGAGGCTATAGGAGTGACCTTTGGGGTTGAAGATTCTTCAGGTAGAGGGAGACCCATGTGCTTCATCATTGCAGACAACATTGATTGTTGATGCAGAAGAACATCAGTTGTGGTGGTGGCTTGAGTGTTCAACTACTCGGTCAGAGTTTGTACCTTGTCTGTAAGATGAGCATTAGACTGAGTGAGAGTAGCTACCTCCTTTTCAAGTGCATCTACCTTGCTGAACAATGCAGTGGATTTGAAGCCAAACAGGGATTGTTCTTTAAGTCTCTACACTTCAAACCTAGACATCTCATGCACAGGGACCTCAGTGACCAGCTTGTCTCCATATTGATTTGCAAAGAGTGTCCTAAGCATGGCATTGGCCTCAGTTGTCTGATCAGTGAGATTTTGGAATTTGTGCCCCAGTCCTGTGACAGCATCTTTGAGAATGGCTAAACCATTGTCCATCTTGGTGCAGGAAGACTTACAGGCTAGAATATCCTTGACTACAGTTTCCAATTGAGGGAATTTGGAATCAAAAGTCCTCTTTATCTCTCCCACAGACTTGTCTGTTGCATCACATACCTTGTCAATTTCTGATTTGACACCTTTACCCAGGTAATGTGCAGCCTTGAGAAATCCTTTGTATGAGTCATTGATGGCTTCATACACTTCACCAGGAGTTAAGGATTTAGCATTGGAGCCTAGAGAAGTGATGTACTCCTCCCTCAAATACTGTAAGGCTTCATTGAGAGTGATATCATAAGTTCCTTGCATCCAGGCATCTACATTGCCATCTCTCTCAGCCGCATCAAGTATCTTTGTTTTTTGCATCTCCACATCATCTCTATGGCAGAGCAATATTGCTTCATAATCTGGATTTGGCACATTGGAGGTGACCAAGTTCTGGGCTATCTCTACAAACTCAGGAATCTGATCCATAACTAAGCTTTGAAGTGCTTCAATCGTCAATTGTGGTGGAACAGATCCTGATCTTGAAGCACTGTCATGTTGCACAGGCTTCAACCATTGTGACAGAAAGTCAGAGCTGGAGCTAGGCAAGCTAGACTCCTCAGTTATAGATGCAACTTCTATAACCGGATGGAAAGACTCTACCACTGTTGTCTCCATAGGAGTGGGATGAGTTACAACAGTAGTTGACACAGGCACAGAGTCTCTAGTTAAAAGTAGTGAATCCTCTATGTTTGTGATGGTGTCATTAGGAGATGCCCCAGCATGCATTCCCTGACCATCTAAATGTCGTACCTAGGTGGTGAGCAAGGTGTCATGCACCAAGTCACTTGAATCAATGCCTTACTCCTCAATTGCTTGAGTTGCAGGCTCCAAAGAAATATGAGTGGTAGATTCTGGAAGAGAAGTGTGTTGTAGATTAGATTTTAGCAACTCCCCCTGAGAGATAGAGGGAGTTTCAATTGTGATGTGCTCTCCACTCAGTGTTGTGTCAACCTTATCACTCCCATGTGCTGACTCTGTACAAGTCGGTGCATTGGGGAGGATGCTTGATTCTATAGATGCACCCTGTTGAGAGGATACATCTAGTGAGCTTTTTGCCCCTGATTTTACAACTTCAGGCATTTGGGTGACTGAAGATGCTTGATTCTATAGATGCACCCAGTTGAGAGGATACATCTAGTGAGCTTTTTGCCTCACTTTCTATGCCTAATTCTACAGCCAAGGCTGCTTCAGATAAGATTTTTAGAGGTTCAGAAGCAACCTGTTTTCTCTTCTTTTTAATAACATCACCCTTTTGAGAGGATGATGCTGTTGGCTCTGTGTTTGGTAAAGTGTTTGGCTGAGAGGGTTGTTTGGCAGGCCCTGGGTTAGCATTTTGCTCTACTTGCTTGGGCCTAGCTAACTCAGATTTTGAGGCACATATTGGCATGTTGTGGGGGTAAGTCCTAAATAAACTCTCCATAAGGGGAGTTATTTTGAGTCTTACATCCACATCATTCCTAGTCTCCAAACTACCAAAAATGAGTTTGGTCATGGATTTCGGATAGCCTATTCTATTTTTGTCTAACCCAGGCAATTCAATCAATTTAGCATCTATGAAATTAAGTACAGATTGAATAAAGCGAGGGAAGAAAATTTCATTACCTCTCTTGGTTGAGTTCTTACCAAGTCTCCCATACAATTCTTGCATTATGATCAAACCAACATCAATCTTTCTCCCATATGCTAGAGCATAGCCTATTTGTTGAATAGGTGTGCTGATTTGATCAAAGCTGGACTTCCTTGCTGTGAAGACTTGAAGAAGAGTGGCAAAGACATAGCTCCATTCTTTCCTCAAGTACTTCCTATTAAAATTTCCAAGCTTGATTCTATCTGAGTAGTTGATAAAATCAAAGAAGTCTTCCAATTCCTGATCAGTAGCTTGACTGTGATACACTTCTTGTTGTAACCCCAGTGCTTGATTCATGTCTTCAGTGGTGATGGTGATTTCCTTGTCCTGAATCTTGCAATAGATTACGTATGAAGTTAGTGCATTCTCTAGGGCCACGACCTCCACTGTAGCAGTTCTCCAAAACTGTTCTAGTAAGTCTAGATACAGAGTTGGGTTGGCTGAGAGTGCATCCTTGATGTATGATTCAGCCATCCATCGAACGAAGCACTTAAAGTTTGCATTGGGTGCTTCAACATCGTTGGTTATTGCTATGAAATTGGTGTGGGTAGGAATTGTGAGTTGGGTATTTGCCATTGTTACACAGAGAGATGAGAAGAGAGTGAAGGTTGAAGAAGAAATTTAGCTTTTGACGTTAGGGTTTACAGAGGTTTTGGAACTTTAGCTGTCTGAGAAATCGAATGAAATGATTTGAACAGTTGTGGAATTGTATATATGTGAGTGACTTGAGTTGTCGATTAGATATAAGTTTTGTATCGAGAAGTCAGTCATTCGAGAAGTATAAAACAACTATTCGATAAGTCAAGAAAGACTTATTCGATATCTCAAGCAGTTTGTAACTCACAGCTGGCAGTTATTTAACTCAGAAAATAATTTTAAGCTAAATAAAATATGTTTTTATGAGCGAAATGAAATTTTGAATATAAATCCAAAAAGTGATTAAGTGTCAGCGAAAAATCAGCCTCTTCAAATGATTCGATAACTCAAATACAGTATTCGAGAACTCCATCACTAGAGAACTAAAATACTCTATTCGAGAACTCAGAGTGTGCTATTCGATTTCTCCAAAAGACACTATTCGAGAACTCAAAAGGGTTCTAGATAGGCCTATTCGAGAACTCGAGCCATGACAAAACAATGAACCATTCGAGAAGTCTGACTTATCGAACTATACTTTTCACTCATAAAATTCAATTTTCACTATCTTTTAAAATTTACCAGAAATATTCACTGAAGAATATTCTACCAAATTAAATAGTGATTCTCTCAAAATTTCAAAGAAATTTCAAGCTAAAGATGTATGATTTTCAACATATGCAGCATTGTAGAATATTTATAAATCATACTCCAGCCAATACTTACTTAAAAAATATTGAGCATTTGATAAAGTAAGTATTTACTGCTGCAACAATCTAGTTGATATATTCACTTAGCCAGAATTTGAAGAATTCAGCATTCCAATCTCACTAACCAACCTTGTGAAGGTGGCTTCATCTAATGGCTTAGTGAATATGTCAGCTAGTTGTTTCTCTGTGGGAACATAATGTAACTCAATGGTTCCATTAGTTGCATGCTCCCTTATGAAGTGATATCTGATGTCAATGTGCTTTGTCCTAGAATGATTGACAGGATTGGAAACTATAGAGATTGCACTTGTGTTGTCACACATGATTGGAATTCCTTCCAACACAAGTCCATAATTTCTAAGTTGGTTTCTTATCCAAAGCACTTGAGCACAGCAACTTCCAGCAGCTATGTACTCAGCTTCAGCTGTGGAAGTTGACACAGATTGTTGTTTCTTGCTGTACCAAGAGACTAACCTTTGTCCAAGAAACTGGCTGCTACCTGAGGTGCTTTTCCTATCCACTCCGCATCCAACATAATCAGCATCAGAATAACCAACCAGATTGAACCCTGTATCCTTAGGATACCATAACCCCAAGTTTGGTGTGCCCTTCAGATAATTGAAAATCCTCTTTATTGCTATCATATGTGATTCCTTTGGATTTGATTCAACCCTTGCACACAAGCATGTGGCAAACATGATGTCTAGCCTACTAGGAGTGAGGTAGAGTAGAGAACCAACCATGCCTCTGTAGATTGAGATATCTACCTTCTTGCCCTTAACATCTTCATCTAACTTGGTGGAAGTGGCCATGGGTGTCTTTGCAGGTGAGCATTCTTCTAAGTCAAATTTCTTCAATAGATCCTTGATGTATTTGGTTTGACTTACAAAAATGCCATCCTTCCTTTGACTCACTTGCAGCCCAAGAAAGAATGTTAATTCTCCCATCATACTCATCTCATATCTGCTCTGCATGAGCTTAGAGAATTTCTCACACAGCTTCTCATTTGTAGAGCCAAATATGATATCATCCACATAGATTTGAACTAAGATAATATCATCACCATGTTTCTTGTAAAACAGTGTCTTGTCCAATGTGCCTCTAGTGAATTGATTCTCCAGTAAAAATTGTGATAATGTGTCATACCATTACCTAGGAGCTTGCTTAAGTCCATACAATGCTTTAAGTAATCTGTAGACAAAGTGAGGGAAATATAGATCCTCAAATCCAGGTGGCTGTTGCACATATACTTCTTCTTCCAACTCCCCATTCAGAAATGCACTCTTGACATCCATTTGATAAACCTTGAAATTAGAATGTGCAGCAAATGCCAAGAAAATTCTGATGGCCTCTAGTCTAGCAACAGGGGCAAAAGTCTCATCATAGTCAATGCATTCCTGTTGAGAGTATCCTTTTGCAACCAACCTTGCTTTGTTTCTTATGACTACACCATTTTCATCCATCTTATTCCTTAGAACCCATTTTGTTCCAGCAATGGTTCTATCCTTTGGTGCAGGCACAAGTTCCCATACTTTGCTTCTTTCAAATTGATTTAGGTCCTCTTGCATAGCAATTATCCAATCAGGATCCAACAATGCATCATCAAGTTTCTTAGGCTCAACTTGGGATAGAAAGCAACCATAGAGACAATCATTTAGAGTTGCCCTCCTTGTCCTCACTCCTGTATTTGGATCTCCAATTATCTGATCTGCAATATGTGATCTATCCCATTTCCTTGTATGTTCAGATTGATATCTCAGCCTTGATGTTGCTTCATCATCCAGATCATGATTATTTAAATTTCCACCCCTTGTGAAGTTGCCACTAATCACAGGTGTGTCTTGGATGCTTGTTTCTTCATTGTTGGTTGACACAGGTTCTTCATTCACTTGAGTTTGTTGGATTGTGGGCTCAAATTCAGTTTCAATCTCCTCATCAGAATCATCTAGATTGTCAAACTTCAAAGGATCTTTATCTTCATCATTGGTTTCTTCTAATCCAGGTAGTTTGCTGTCATCAAATGACACATCTGTGCTTTCCACTAATCACAGGTGTGTCTTGGATGCTTGTTTCTTCATTGTTGGTTGACACAGGTTCTTCATTCACTTGAGTTTGTTGGATTGTGGGCTCAAATTCAGTTTCAATCTCCTCATCAGAATCATCTAGATTGTCAAACTTCAAAGGATCTTTATCTTCATCATTGGTTTCTTCTAATCCAGGTAGTTTGCTGTCATCAAATGACACATCTGTGCTTTCCATAACTTTCTTTTGACTGATGACATAAACTTTGTATGCAATTCTTTCCATAGAGTAGCCAAGAAAAATTCCTTCAAATGCTTTTGCATCAAACTTTCCAACATATTCTGAATTATGTTTTAAAACAAAGCATTTGCGTCCAAAAGTATGAACATACTTTAGAGTGGACTTCTTTCCAGTCATCAAGTTGTAAGGTGTCTTTCCAGTGTTTTTGTTGATGAGGGTTCTGTTTTGGATATAGCATGCAGTGCTCACAGCCTCAGCCCAAAAACATGTAGGCATCTTTGCATCAAGTAACATTGTTCTAGCCGCCTCAATCAGAGTTCTATTCTTTCTCTCAACAACTCCATTTTGTGGTGGAGTCCTAGGAGCTGAGAAATGTTGAGAAATACCATTCTCTTTGCAGAATGCTTCAAGCATGGTATTTCTGAACTCTGTTCCATTATCACTTCTTAATGCAATCACACTTGCATTGTTGGCCTTTGCTTCCTTGTCAATTTTCTTTATATGCTCAATTATTACTTGTGGAGCTTCATCCTTTGATGCCAGAAATTCTACCCATGTATACCTTGTGAAATCATCAACCATCACCAGAGCATACTTTTTCCTTCCTAGTGACATAATATTGACAGGCCCAAACAAGTCTATATGAATTAGTTGTAGGGGCTTGGTTATTGATGTCACTGTCTTTGACTTGTGGCATGATCTTTTCATTTTTCCCTTTTGACAAGCCTCACACACTCCTTCTTGATAGAATTCAAGTGTGGGCATGCCTCTCACTAACTCCCTTTTGACTAGAGAATTAATGCCTTTGAAGTTCAAGTGTGATAGCTTCTTGTGCCACAGCCAACTATCTTCATTTGATGCTTTTGAGTAAAAGCAACAAATTTTGTCCTTGTTTGCAGAGTTCATATTGGCTACAAACAGGCTTCCTTTCCTTACTCCAGATAGAGCAAAGTCACCAGTCTTCTTGTGGGTGATCAAACATTCATCTTTGTCAAAATTCACTTTGAAGCCTCTATCAGTAAATTGACCAACACTCAGTAGATTATGCTTGAGTCCCTTGACTAGTGCTACATTTTCAATGATGACATTTCCAATTTCCAACTTGCCATATCCCAGTGTGTTGCCAATGCTGTCATCTCCAAAAGCAACCATTGGGCCAGCCTTCTCCTCATACTGTGATAGCAGGGCCATATCACCAGTCATATGGTTTGAGCATCCACTGTCCAAAATCCACATGCCCTTCCTTTCACTTTCTTTGCCCTGCGAACAAAAAGGTATTACTTCTCCTTTGGTACCCAAACAAGTTTGGGTCCATGTGGGTTAGCAACAGTTTTATCATAAACAGCATGCTTATCAATTTTCTTGATGTTAGTCTTCTTGTCACTGTTAGAAGTTTTAGAATCAGGGTTCTTAGACTTAGGTGACAGAGGTACCTTCCTAACTTTAGGAGGACTTGAAGACTTTGTTCTTGTGTAGTGTGTGTGAACATTGTGACTGATGCAACCTTCCATGAATTGTCTTCTCAAATTAAAACAACTAGTCATTACATTCATGTTACATGGCATACAATCAAATTTATCACAGAAAGGAGAGTCTCTATGTCTTAAAGGCACAGAGCAATCATAGAATGGTTTAGCAACAGTACCAGATAGTTTCTTGCATGCATGAGTTAAATGATTAGTGCTAAAATAATTTTGACAAACTTTCCTAGGGGCATTTGGCACATAAGCATAATTGTTGTCCTTGTTAATCCCTAATTTGCCATTCCTGTTTTGTTTCTTTTTAGCCACTTTCTTTTCAAACTCATTATTCCCACCTGAAACAAACTTCACAAATTTCTCAAGTCTAGGTCTACCTCTTACTGGCTCCTTGGCTTTGGTTTTGACATTCTCACTCTTTGAGGATGCTTGTTGTTCATTTGATTGTGCCTTATCTTCAACATCCAACATTTGCTTAATGAGTAAGGCATCCTCATCAATCTCAAGTGTTGGTGTTTTAAATATTGGGGTCTCAGCCTTTTTCAAAACCTGAGGCACTTCCTCTTGAACAACAATGTCATCTTCAATGACTGCATAGCCTTTCCTCTGTTTGAGAGTGTCATAATCAAGTCCAATGGCAGCCTTAGGTCTAGCTAGATTTTTCACATGGTAGGACTGCAATAGACTAGAGGAATTCTTAAATGTTTTCAATTTAAATTCATTTTCAGCTAGTTCATCCCTAAAAGCTTTCTCAACTTGACTATCATATAGAACCTTATTCTTTAGATATTCGATTTCTTGTTTAAGGTTTTCTACTTGCATAGCAGTTAGTTCTAGTTCCTCATTTCTTTTGTTCAACAGTTCATTCTTAGTAGACAGTTTATCAATTTCTTCATTAGCAGCAGTCATACTAGTATGAATATTAAACATCTCAACAGATAGTTGTTCAACCATAGATTTGTATTCAGAAACATACATGTCTATAGTAGTGAGGGATGGTACCTGAGAGTCTGATTCAGATGGTTCTTCCTTGGAGTTGGCCATCAAGGCATAGTTGCAGAATTCTTGTTCTTCTCCATCACTATCAGAATCATCCCAACACTTCCCTTCAGCTATGTAGGCCTTACCTGGTGTATGCTTCTTTAGCAGAGCCTCATACTTAGATTCAAGCTCAAGAAACTCCTTATCCTTCTTTTTAGGCTTCTTGCATTCACTGGCAAATGCCCTAGGTCATTGCATCTATAGCATCTCACAGATGACCTATCCACATAGCTGGTTTTGAATTTGTTTTTGTTTGCTTTCACAAGTGCCTTGCTCTTGTTGAATGAATGATTTTGAGATCTAGACTTGAAGGGCTGATTCCTCTTAAATCTGATGTTTGGGAATTTTCTAGACATAAAAGCATATGAAGCGTTTTCCATGGCATCCAACTCTTCAAGAGTGTAGAACTCATCTTCTTCCTTTTCATCAATAGGTTCAGTCACTTCTTCTTCAGTTTCTTCATCATCTACTATGTCTTTTATTCTCAGTTGACTTGTAGATGCTTCCAGGTCTTAAACGAATTTGTTGACAATCAAGATACAAGATGTGTTTATCATTCTGCCTTGGTTGGCTTGGATAGCCCTCTTCTAAAGCAACTCAAGCCCATGAGTCTTTAAAACCCCATAGACCACATCATATGTGACTTTGTTCAAATCTCTTTCTCTTAGAGATATGACCCTTTGCTCTAGATGGATTGGTGCAGATAGTAGAAACTTCATGTTTAATTCCTTAGTGCTGTAAACCTTTCCATTCATTTGAAGCTCAGTCACCAGCTTGTGAAATCTCTCAAACATATCAGTAATACTTTCTTTGGACTGAGCCATGAAAGCCTCATACTGTGTGACCAGTATCTGTTTCCTATTCCCTCTTACCTCCTCTGTCCCTCTACATAACACCTCGATGTGGTTCCACATGTCCTTGGCTGATGTGCATGATGCTATGTTGGCAAACATCGACATATCCATGGAGTCTATGATCAGCAACATGAGATGACTGTCTAGGGCAACCTTTTCCTTCTCTGAGTCCGTCCATTTGGATGGCTCTTCTGCAACATATGATCTAGGAATGACTATTTTGCCCACTGTAGATTCAGCAATTTCTTGTTGTGGTACAAATGGACCATTCTTGAGGATGTCAGGGTAGAGAGGATTGGCAGCTTTGATGAACAACATCATTTTTATTTTCCAGAGGTTGTAATTCTCTTTGTCGAACTTAGGGACCTTCACCGTACCTGTAGTCTTTGGTGTATTCGAACTCATGATCGTTTTCTGTGTAGATTAAACAGCCTGCTTTGATACCACTTGTTGAGCATTGAATACAGTAAAAGAATACAGAGGGGGTTGAATGGATTCTTGAACTTTTCTACGTTCTTGAATCTTTTCAGCAAGATATGTTTTGAGTGTGTGAGATATGTAAGTGCGGATAACAAAGACAAACACAACACAGTATCACTTTAATCAAATATTTTATTAGATAAAGATTTTGCTACAATATGTGAATACAAATGGTAGTATTCTCAGCTTTGTTTTTTCTTAGAGAGATATTTCTTGTGATTTATATGAAAATCTTATCTCTAAAAACTTGTCTGCTAAGGAAGTGAGGCTGTATCCTTATAGACATGGATACACCTACTTACTACAAATAAGGTAGGTAAACAAACTACTTTCCAGTCTGTCTATATCATTTGAGTAAGAGTCCAAACGGCTACAGATTTGACTTTGCAAAGCCTGTTCAGATCCACTTCTTTAGCTCCTTGTCCCTTTGTCTTATCTCTCGAAGCTTCTTTGTAGGCTTTCCAATGTGCTTTATAGTACATAGTCAAATAAAGCGTCTTGGCTTGTTGCAGGTTTCTGACTTGTACAATTCTTCAGTATTTTGTCTCCAAGAATGTATTCGAGAAGTGGCTAAGTGATTGATTCGTGAACTCAAATTGACTTAATCGATAACTCTGAGTTCTCGAATAGTGTTATATTGACATATCGAATCACTTCTCGAATAGCTCTTTTCTCTGGGACTCCTTGAGATATCGTGTTAGGTCCAATATATTTGTAGAAGGGGGGGTTGAATATAAACGGTACTGTTTAATCGAAATTTGTCCGGATAAATTTAATTTATATTTTGACAAATTTGAGCGGAATTAAATGAAACAAAATTCAAGTTGAATATAAAATTATATTAACTTGAGGGGTTTGTTACAAATACAGTACAGAATTTATATCTAGTTAATAAAAACAAATTAGAAAATTCGACATGAATTTTTCTAGATTTGTTAATAAAAATCGAGATATAGATTAGGACTAAAAACTCGCTAATATTACAAGAGTATCAAGTAAACAAGTTCTATCGGATCAGATACTAAAAATAAGATGAACTTGAATTTATACAAATTTATTTCTCTTGCTGTGTTGTTCTTCAATGAGAGAGAATGGAGCTGGGTTTGTTTCTTGAAGATATTACGTTCTGTGTGTTATTTCTGGCCGCCTGTCTTGATATATTTAGTCTTCTGCATCTTTTCTTTTTCATTTGTATTGCCAAGACAATCGGCAAGACAATCTGCTCTTCCAAGACAATCAATTTTGTACTGCCAAGACAATCGGCAAGACAATCCAAAACCTCCAAGACAATCAATTTGTATTGCCAAGACAATAGGCAATACAATAGGCAAGACAATCAAGCTTATCAATACAATCGGCAAGACAATTGAGATTGTCTTGTTTAATAATAAAACTCGGCTGCATGATTGAATTTAACCAAGATTTGAACTGCTGCAAACGAAGCCCAGTCACAGGAGATGGACATGCAGGACACGCGCGGCTGTTGCTGGTATTTAATCAGGCGCGTAGCCTACACGCGCGTCTCAGGCGCGTTGCTTTCCCAGCCGACAGGATGATCAGTGTGCATGTGTTGTTGACAACTTTTGTTTCTCTTACTTTATGAATACAGCATGTACTACTTGTCCATTTCCTTTTTGTCGACAATAAATGACCACACCTGTTACTTCTAATTTTCTTTATTCTTTTGCTTTTCTTTGATTTTGATTTAATTGTATTTAATTTAATTAACTTAATTAATCAATTAATCAATTAAATAAATACTGATTAATCAATTAATAAGTTAATTAATTAATAAGTTAATTAATTAAATCAATTAGACTAATATATTAATTCAAAATTAATTAACATGATAATTAATTTAATAAATAAATTAATTCAGAATGAATTAATTTATTAAATTAAATCAATTACATAATTATATTAATTAAAAGAGAATTAATATAAATCTTTTGACAGCTCAAATCTTTTTCTTGAACCACTGAAAGTAATAAAGAATTACCACGGAATTTTCGTTGACGCTCGATGCACGGTCTGGTTCATGAGCGACTAACTCCAATGGCTTTTCTTTATTTTTGACTTTATGGCTGTGGTTAATGTCTTCTCTTAATATACCCGTCTTGATAGCTTGAACCACTGAAGTTAATGATAAACAACCACTGTTTAATGTTGACACTCGATGTACTGTCTAGTTCATGAGTGACTAACCGCAATGACTGTTCTTCACATATTAACTTTAAAATCTGGTTCCTTTTTCTTTTCTTTTTCTTCTCTCTCTCTATTAATTCTTCTGTACTGTTTCTGTAACTGTTGAAATCTCTATCACTTTAAATGAATCCACTTCTTTAGCGAATACTTCACTGAGGCTTGATCTGATGTCTGAACTTCTTTCAATGTAGTAATTCCTCAAGTCTGTAGATTAACCTTGATCTTTTTCTTCTAACTAGAAAATACAGTCTAAGATTCCTTGTGACAGCCTATATACTATTTACTATTACAATCTTGTTCAAGTTGAGTTGTATCCTCAAAATACAAATAGGCAACATCATATGCCTTTCAATCTCCCCCTATTTGTTTGTTAGACAATAACAAGCAAATACCTAGAGGACAACTCAACTACCTCACTTAAACAAGAAAAAGATAAAACTTTTAAGAATTAAGTAAATAATACAAAAAAAAAATTTCTCTGGTTTAGATTTAACAATTCCAGAATCTTCAGTTGATGAAATGATAGATGATTGTTCCTATAGCACTGAACTGATCTTCAATAGATAATTCATCTTCATTTCTGATTCTTCATATCTCTGCCTGATAATCCTTCACATCTTACTTTGGTGATTATCAGCAGTTCTTGATTTACAATCACTTCCAATTTCTGACACAGCTTTTCTCAATAAAGAAAAACAGTTGTTCCTACTATGTAGACAATGGTGAATCAATACCATTTCTATAACTTTTGGTGAATTTACTACTCTTCCACTTAGCCTTTATACATAGTACATTGAAAGACTAATAGAATAGCATTGTGATATAATTCTCCTTATATCTCCACTTTCATAACAAATGAAAGTTCTTTTGCTTCTTCATCTAAGGCTCCCCCTTAGAAACTAGACTTGCCTCTCATCCTAAGCACAGTCTTTACTGCTCCCCCTTAGAAACTAGACTTGCCTCTCATCCTAAGCACAGTCTTTACTGCTCCTCCTTTCTAACTGACTCTTCTTTTACTTATACCCCATACTTCTCCCCCTTAGTTGAGGAGCTTCTGAGCTTGAATATATCTTTTTCAATATATTTCTCCCCCTTAGTTGAGGAATCCTCCATTCAACTAATTGACAAAGTACTTGATACCAAATTGTTACCAATTTATATCAATCGTTAGAGTCCATTGAAATCAATTGATAAAGCTTTGTTAGAAAGGAAGTTTCATTTTCTTCCTCATTGTGAGTGTGTGATAGTGTTTAGTGTACCTCACAAGTGTTTCACTCTTCTCTCCACTCATTTTTGTTGAGTGTCTCACTTCTCTCTATGTTTACACTCTTGCTCACTAGTGTTTCACTCATATCACTCATAGCTCCAACATCCGTTAGTGTACCTGCAAGGAAAAATCACCATAGCCCTTTCTAGAGAGGTCAGTGGTGGTGCAATGGGAGTTCGCAAATCCCAAATCCTCGTTGCACTCGTCAGACAAATCTGAGTCATAATCTACAAGTTGCTAATTTCCCTTTTTAGGGTTTTCAGATTTAGATTCTGAGAAGGTAAACAATTATCTATAAATTTAGAATTGAGATCAAGGTTCCCTTCTAATGTCTGTGAAGACATCACCTTGTTAAACTCATCAGGTAAAATCTGAATCATAGTTCACAAGTTGCCGATCCGCACCTATGTCGGATCCGTTACCCGCAGGATCCAGAGATGTTCCCTCTTGGGAGTTAGATAATGATCTTGTTGAATTTTTCATTTGAGATCAATACCTTCTCTCGAGGTCTGTGAAGACTCTTAGTTCATTAAAGAACCTTTAACTTATAATCATAACCGTAAAATGGTTGGATTACAGGTTTCCGTCAATTCATCCTTGGTGTGTGCAATCTCACTTTGTGCATATGAAATATTTTGGATAGTGTATAAGGTAGTGACTCTCCAATTGAATATCCCATACATCCTTGTTTGCTGCATCAAGTGCAATTACTCCCTGGTGACCTCTAGTCTGATAGGTTACTTCCATTTAGGGGGTAAGATAGAATGTGTTTGAGTTTGATTGTAGTCTGGGACAAAAGTTGTTGGGTTTACAACCTTATGACTAAACATGTGAGAATACAAAATTCCATGTAGATGAACCTGCACCACAGAATATGAGCAACATAGAGATAGAATGCATTTTTAACATTGAAAAGTTTTCTGAGAAAATATTACATTTATCTTAAGTGAAATGATGTACAGTTGTGATTTCAAAATATTTACAATGTAAGCAATCACAGCTGTAGTAAGAGATTTTGAATTTAGGAAGATATAGATCCTGAGCCGGTTTTACAAAACAAGAACACAGGCAAAAATACAATTAATAAATATTAATCGAATCAATGTATGTTAATGTTTAAACCAATACAAACAAAACTATTTTATCATGTTTTAGGTCATGCATGATAGATACCAACATTGGTCAATTGTTAAGTCCTTAATATGAAGATCTGTTAACAGCAATCACAAAACAAAGATTTATACTTAAACTGCATATTTTGTGTGTGTTAATAAGAAGAACAACAAAAGAACCAAGTACAGGGACCTGTTTGTAAGTTTTGAAAGTATACTAACTAAACTGTAAAAACTATACAAACTATTTATATACACATGAAAAATAATATTCAAAAATAAGAAATAATATACATAATAATAATAATACAAAATAAAAACTATAAGAAAAGAAAAATTCGAATCAAATAAAATAAAAAATAAATTAAAACTATACATAAGTAATAATTTACATAGCATAAACTATAAACGGACATACAACTAAAATAAAAAGACAAACACTACAAAACATGTTAAATAAGATTAACATTTAAAGATTACAATACATGTACAAAAACATTAAGTATATACAAGAGTATTTATAATAGGTTAGCAAATCCATATATTTTCTAACAAAACAACTTTCTACTAGAAAACTATTTACAGAGAAAATATGATTTAATAAACTATCATAAATATGGCAGCTATTTTAAAATAATAAAATTTTCAACAAAAATAGCTTCCTAAAAAATTCTAACTAGAGAATTAGAGAAAAATATTTTTAGAGAAAATTATTATTCTAAAATAAAGAAACATGGATTAAAACATTAGAATGATTATGACAATTCTTTTTAGAAAGATGACAAGATAGAATTCGAAAAGAATGTTATACCAGTTACTTAGCGCTCAAACCTTGGCACCAACTTCTACGTTTCTTGTTGTTCCAGATTCACAATTGCTTTCTCAGATTCCATAGATTCTATACTTTGATTCTGAGAGGCCCTTTTAGTTCTTACTACAACATCTCGATCACCAATGATCAGCTCTATTCCAAACAGCCTGTTTGAGAAGGTTGGATCTTGATGAATCGCCTTGTTCTTCATTGTGATGTTGTGTTTGACTAGTGAATCCTTTGTTTACTTCCCTCGAGTTGTTGCCAGAATGACTTGATGACTGACATTGGTATTGCCAATAACAAAATTGTTTCTACCACTATCACTTGGATAATTATCATCATTAACATTTTAATCTTATGACTTCAGGGCAACTCCTCGATAACAATAATTGTTAACTCCTAACAACTGTTTATTGGTAGACAATCTTGGTTCTAAAAATAAAACTTGATTACCAAGACTGTCTTGTCTGCAATCTTAGAAATAATTTTCTAAGTCCAATACACCTTGATCCATAGTATATAACATTTATTATCAAAGTGATTAGAATCTTGCAAATAAGCATAAAAATTATTCAAAGTAATTGAACTATGGTAACTTTAGATATTTCAATATCCATAGTTCTACTTAGAGAATTTTTATACAATGTATAATAATATGAGTGAATTGTAAAAGATATAACAATGATTACTTAGAGGAGTTCTAAGTAATTTCACACATATCAATATATCTCACAATTAGTTAGTAAATAGAATTCTAACTAAATATCATTAACTGATATAAGTCAAAATTTCAATACAACCAATTGTTAGAACCATGATATTAATTATAGTGAATTTCTGAAAATGGAATATTGATAAAATTCACTAGAATTAACATCCGAAAACTAAACTGAAAACCAACAAAATAGTTAGGTTCAATTCAGTTTGTTGTATATTTATTTTGATGAATATGAGGTACAGAGCAAATACTTAAATTGAATTGCTTCAAGTTCCATAACTCAAATTAATCAAAGTAAATAATTAAATAGATAAATACTAAATCTCTATGAGTTAGATTTTAGCATTTAAATATTTAAGTTATCCTTAAATAATCACCACTAAAATATATTGCAATTATACACATGGCAATCATTCAACAGATAATTCTCAGCGTGAGGTCTGGATGTAAATAAGTACACAAGTCCTTTCAATACAGACAATTGAGAACTTGTGAGCTTACTTAAGAATTACTTAACATATGGGATTTACAATCATATAGCATTAATAAAACCCCTAAGTTTACAAACCAATCTTGAAAAATTAATTTCATTAAGTGATTCAGCAAACGTGTCTGCAAGTTATTCTTAACTAAAGACATGTTCTCTCAAAAGAATTGATACCTTATGCAGGTTGCTTAGTCCTTGAGTGTTCCACAGAGTTGTTGGAGATGAAATTGATTCCTTGTATTCTTCTGCTTTCGTACAACTCATTTGATCTGTCTCTATGTAGCAAAACATGTTAGAACTGATGTCTCTAGGGTACCATCTCCGTAGATTTGGGTCCAACTTAAGACATCTGAAAATCAAGTGTAATAACTAAAAGAATAGATTCTCAAGACTCCACTTGGGGCATTGCACATTTGCATATTAAGAATAAAATATGTGTGTAAGTGATCTATTAACAATTGAATAAGATAATGAGCTGATGATTCCTCTATAGCTTGATTAGGTCCTAATTAGTAGATCCTGAACTTGTTGGGTCAAATATCTCTAGAGTACCATTTCCTCAGATCCGGGTCCATCTTAAGATTTTTGATAACCAACTTGTTAGATCCAAACTAACAGGTCAAAAGCCAGCTATAGTGAGGTGTTGGCATGTAGTCTTGACAGGTCTAGAATCTTCTGAATAGAAACAAAAGATCCTTGACATATTTTTATTGTCATCATTCTTTTGGCTTACTGAAGTAAATCAAACGAATTGCAACTTTACCAACATCAAAACAGCAAATATCTTGATACCAATTTATAGCTAGTAGATCAACATATAATATAATCAAGATATCATTGCACATATATATCATTTATGTTTGTGCCTAACGATGTAGAGAGTTCTATAAATGTGACACCAAATCGTTAAATGATACCAACTATTAAAGATTGATACCAAATGTTAAATTATAGTTATGGTGTCATACCATGTCTTTCATGCTTGCTTGAGTGATGATATCGGTTCATACTAACCTGTAGAGATCTTCAACTATCTCACCAGCCAGGAGTACACTTGTTCACATTCCTCTAGCATCCAGATTCAGTAGGTCTAGATGTCCATTATAATCTTGAATGTGCAGCAGGTGCCTGATATCCTCAAGTCTTGTCACTGGTGCTTCTTGTCAAATATACTGTTTGATCAAATTGTAACCTAGCATCCAGTTTGGCTTTGTCCCTCATAACAATACCTTGACATTCAGTTAAACTTCTGGTTATCCTTATACCAAATACAGCCTTGTTGTTAGGTCTAGATACCAACTTCCATTCAATCTGCCTTTTGTACTGATTGAGATCATCTTGCATTGCAATCACTCAACCTGGATCTTTCAGAGCTTTTGTAGCTTTTTTAGTTTCTTCTAAAAGAAGACTAAAGAAATAATCATTAGTACTTGAAGCTCTATTAGTCTTTTACTTCCACCATTAGAAACACTAAGAACTAGAACAAAGAGTTAATTGAGTCAACACTCTTTGTCTTGGCAGACATGTTCTCATAGTGTCCTTTGACTTTCAGTGTGGTGTTGAGTTGACTAGATGATCCTTCTTTTGCTCCCCCTAAGCTGTTGCTGGGTTTACATGAAGATTCTCAATGTTGACATTGTTTGGATCTGAATCATCATTACCATTGACAGCTGGGAGCTAGAAGTCGATGAACATCACTAAGACTTTCAATCACCTTCTGTTGATTAATAACAATCACCCTGTAGGCTGTTGACTCCACCAAGTAACCAAGGAAATTATCCTATTGAGCATTAGCAGATTACTAGGATGCTCACTTTCATTTATCATTGCAAAAAAAAAAAAAATTCCTTCATACTTATGGGGTCTTCCTATATTTCTTACTGATCAGGGTTTAATCATGTCAGTAGCAAACTATTGACTGCTTTAGCATTAATACTCTTGAAGGTGCAGAAATCATCCAGAACACTAATTGATAGGTCCTGTAATCTGGTCTCCAAATTGTCATAGTCAGTTTTGCTTCCTGACACTCTTCTAGATGTGATCAATCACCATCAGTGGTGTCTTGTCTTCAGATTGTCTGAACAACAACTTGTTTCTTGAGAGAAGTCATCAGTCACCATCACTAAGGTATATTTTTCATTGATGTAGAACTTCTGTGTGATGCTTCTTTTTGACTTCCCTTTATGACATGCCTCATAATTTTATTTTACTTTAATTCTAGATGAGGTAGTCTCCTTTACTGATTCGATTTCCAGGAAAGAATCTCTTGATATGACATTCAGGTGAGAGAGCTCCTTATGTCATAGCTGAACTCTTATCTGATGAAGCTTTAGATTTGACCTTGTCGACTTCACCTTTGACTGAGATTCCATGTCAGCTACAGATAAGTTCTCTTTTCTTAATCCTCGAACAGTAGGTTCTTCATCTTGTAAAAGATGCTTTATTACTGATAACATTCCTTAGCTATTGAATAGCCTTGACCCTAGGTCATACCCTTGCTGTTGTCTCCAAGGGATTAACCACTTGGCTAGATACCGTCACCACTCTTGATAGCAGGGCTCTATCTTCGGTCATATGCCTTGAACATCCACTGTCCAGAATCCACATAACACGATGTACCTGTTACACACCCTGCAATGCCAAAACGGTTAAACCCTTTTTGGGACCCAAATTTGATTGGGTCCGGAATACTTGAAGTATTGGTCTTTGTCAGGCAAAACAACATTCTTAATCTTAACACCATTAGTCAGCAAACATTTTACCCTATAAACAGATTTGACAATCTTTTGTTTCAGTTTAGGTATCCATGTTTGTTTAGTAACAATATCATTGACTGGACATTTGACTTTGTAAACAGCCTTAGTAAAACTTTGTTTAGGCTTTGGTACAAATGTCTCTCTCCTAACATAAGGAGGACTAGCAGTCTTTGATCTAACATTATTCCTATCCATATGTTGTCGAGGAGCAGTCTTATTATCACATGCATGATTACCATTAAAGTAAGCAGACATCACATTAAAAGCAAAAGACATACAGTTGACAACACCACATGCTTTATGATTAGAATCAATGATAGGCATGTTACTCATGTTAGACATGTTATTGTTCTGCTTCAACTTGTTACCACATAATCCAGTCTTAGAAGAACTCGTTGTTTCAACAACCTTGACTTGAACTTTAGGTACATCGTTCTTGGATGAAACATTTTCTGGATTAGTGTCCTCAACAGATTTAGCCTTAACAAAGACTGTGACGTCTTTCCTGGATGACACATTCTTTGGATTAGCGTTCTTAACAGATTTATCCATAACACATTTATCCTTAACAAAGACTGTGCCATTTGCACTATCTTAATTTCTCATTTCTTCGTGGATAACCATAGAAAGAATATCTGGTGGTCCAGCATCAGATTTTTTAAATAGAGGTTCTTTAACATTCTTGAGTACATGTGGTATACCCCTTTCTTTAGCACTAACAGGGTTAGGGGAATTTATGCCCAATGATCCAACAGCTTCATTGTAGCCATACCATATACCTGTTGTTCGTTCTACAGATTGTTTGTTAAAAAACTCTTTGGAAACTTTAATAGAATTATAACAAGCTCTGACCTGTGTTTCAAGTTCAGTAATTCTAGCCATTTGCTTGCCTACAACTTCTAGAATCAATTTCTCCTTTTTATGAAGCATTGTTATTTCATCTCTTTGTTGATCCTGATTAATATGCACCTTTTTCAATTCTGACACTTCATTGCCAAGATTAGTGCTTAACAGATCTAGTCTTCTATATTCAGTTTGTGCATTACCTAATGAATTATGAAGACTAAGAATCAACTCAGTGTCAGTAAGAGTTACCGGTGTGGTGTAATAAGTTGATGATTCAGCATTTGCCACCAGTGCAAGATTTCCTAATTCTTCATCTTCACTGTCTGTCTCATCCCAGCTTTTGCCTTGTACCACATAGGCCGTGTCTGTGTTCTTCTTACCAGATGCATACTCTCTCCTTGCATCTTGTTCAGGTCGATGACACTCAGTTGCAAAATGTTCCATTTCATTACAGTTGAAGCACCTGATCTTGCTTCTGTCTACCATTCCAGTCTCGTAGCCAACCCTTGTGCTACTTGAGGATGAACCTCCTTGCTGGAATCTGTTCTCAGTAGACCTGAGTCTGAAATTAGGATTTCTTCTAAATCTGAAATGATTAAACTGTCTTACAACCAGTGCCATTGATTGATCTTCCAACAGCTCCAGCTCCTCTGATGAATAAAATTCTCTACAACCCTGACTTGTAGCTGTCTTCCCATACTCTGCTACAATCACTTCCTCTTCAGAGCTGTAAGGTTGAACAATCTTAGCTTCCAATCTATTTTCCCTGACTTTCTTAGTTCCCTCGTTTATTGTTATAATGGTGTCCCAGATATGCTTGGCATCATTACAGTTAACAACATGGTTGCACATGATCGCATCTAGGGATTCCACCAAAATTAATTTTACATTAAGATCAAGGGCAATATCCACTTTGTCATCATTTGTATAAACACTAATGTCCTTTGGATATGTCCTTGCGGGAACTAGAACAACTCCTTCCACGATTATTTCCTCTTCAGTAATCATAGGAACTATTGGCCCGGTTTTCAATATTCCTAAATATTTAGGATTGGCCACTTGTAGAAAAAGGATCATTTTCTTTTTCCATAGTTCATAATTCTCCTTGTCAAATATGGGTATCTTAACAGTTCCAATTTTTGAAGACATGATGAATTTTTAAGTGAGTTAAAAATTCGAGATTGATTTTTGACTGAATAAAAATAGGATCTTGATTTGTGTATCAATCAATAGGCTCTGATACCAATTGTTAGGTCCAATATGTTTGTAGAAGGGGGGGTTGAATACAATCGAAATTTGTCCGGATAAATTTAATTTATATTTTGACAAATTTGAGCGGAATTAAATGAAACAAAATTCAAGTTGAATATAAAATTATATTTACTTGAGGGGTTTGTTACAAATACAGTACAGAATTTATATCTAGTTAATAAAAACAAATTAGAAAATTCGACATGAATTTTTCTAGATTTGTTAATAAAAATCGAGATATAGATTAGGAGTAAAAACTCGCTAATATTACAAGAGTATCAAGTAAACAAGTTCTATCGGATCAGATATTAAAAATAAGATGAACTTGAATTTATACAAATTTATTTCTCTTGCTATGTTGTTCTTCAATGAGAGAGAATGGAGCTGGGTTTGTTTCTTGAAGATATTACGTTCTGTGTGTTGTTTTTGGCCGCCTGTCTTGATATATTTAGTCTTCTGCATCTTTTCTTTTTCATTTGTATTGCCAAGACAATCGGCAAGACAATCTGTTCTTCCAAGACAATCAATTTTGTACTGCCAAGACAATCGGCAAGACAATCCAAAACCTCCAAGACAATCAATTTGTATTGCCAAGACAATAGGCAATGCAATAGGCAAGACAATCAAGCTTATCAATACAATCGGCAAGACAATTGAGATTGCCTTGTTTAATAATAAAACTCGGCTGAATGATTGAATTTAACCAAGATTTGAACTGCTGCAAACGAAGCCCAGTCACAGGAGATGGACATGCAGGACACGCGCGGCTGTTGCTGGTATTTAATCAGGCGCGTAGCCTACACTCGCGTCTCAGGCGCGTTGCTTTTCCAGCCGACAGGATGATCAGTGTGCATGTGTTGTTGACAACTTTTGTTTCTCTTACTTTATGAATACAGCATGTACTACTTGTCCATTTCCTTTTTGTCGACAATAAATGACCACACCTGTTACTTCTAATTTTCTTTATTCTTTTGCTTTTCTTTGATTTTGATTTAATTGTATTTAATTTAATTAACCTAATTAATCAATTAATCAATTAAACAAATACTGATTAATTAATTAATAATTTAATTAATTAAATCAATTAGACTAATATATTAATTCAAAATTAATTAACATGATAATTAATTTAATAAATAAATTAATTCAGAATGAATTAATTTATTAAATTAAATCAATTACATAATTATATTAATTAAAAGAGAAATAATATAAATCTTTTGACAGCTCAAATCTTTTTCTTGAACCACTGAAAGTAATAAAGAATTACCACGGAATTTTCGTTGACGCTCGATGCACGGTCTGGTTCATGAGCGACTAACTCCAACGACTTTTCTTTATTTTTGACTTTATGGCTGTGGTTAATGTCTTCTCTTAATATACCCGCCTTGATAGCTTGAACCACTGAAGTTAATGATAAACAACCACTGTTTAATATTGACACTCGATGTACTGTCTGGTTCATGAGTGACTAACCACAATGACTGTTCTTCACATATTGACTTTAAAATCTGGTTCCTTTTTATTTTCTTTTTCTTCTCTCTCTCTCTCTCTATTAATTCTTCTATACTGTTTCTGTCACTGTCGAAATCTCTATCACTTTAAATGAATCCACTTCTTTAACGAATACTTCACTGAGGCTTGATCAGATGTCTGAACTTCTTTCAATGTAGTAATTCCTCAAGTCTGTAGATTGACCTTGATCTTTTTCTTCTGACAGATAATACAATCTGAGATTCCTTGTGACAGCCTATATACTATTTACTATTACAATCTTGTTCAAGTTGAGTTATATCCTCGAAATACAAATAGGCTACATCATATGCCTTTCATATCGAATAGAGCATTTTGACATATCGAATCCCTGAGATGTTGAATAGAGCATTTTGACATATCGAATCCCTGAGATGTCGAATAGCTTCCTTAGTCCTTGAGATATCAAATACAGCATTGACTTGTTGACTCTTAGAGAACTCGAATGATGCTTTGACTTGTTGACTCCATGAGTTCTCGAATAGAGTAATAGACATATCGAATCTCTGAGATATCGAATGAGATATCAAACAGTGTATTCAGAGATATCGAATAGTGCCTTCTGAGATATCGAATCTCTGACTTCTCGAATGCTAGACTTCTCGAATAGACAAATGTACTTCTGGAATTGGTACTTAGGCAAATTCTTCATTTCTTCAAATCCCAACTGTGATTATTTGGCAGTCTTTATCTCCTTTCTTAAGGCATGAACCTTGGAACTTCTTTCAAGCATTATTCTTGACTTTATAAGTATAGTTACACAACTAGGATTTGATGCCTATTACAAGTACAGAACAAATAGAAACTCTACAACTAGAGGTTCTCTCAGTTAAGAGGTCATGTAGGTAATGCATAGCATTACGTATACTTAGGCTTGTTATTAGATGTATTCAGGCATGCCTCTGTGACTAACAATAGGTAGAACGATTTAGGATAAGGTTCGCCTTAGGATATTCCGACGTGTATTGTGACATTATATAGTCTTTCGACCTATATCATGTGAGTAGGAATTCGATCCGTTTGACGATTTGGGTTTGTGCGAGATAGCTAATCCGAAGCTGTATAAGCTAATTGGATAGTTGGAGCTACCAGGTTGGGGGACACTATCTCAAAATTTTCACTTACCTTCTAGAACCTTTCGACAACTTTAGCTACGATGTGAATATTATAGAGATAGTACGAGAAGACTATAAACACGACGTGGGAAGCGATTATTTGCATGGGTTGAAAGTAAGGGCATAGATGTGCTCCATAAGCCATTGATCACATTTAATTTATTGTCAGTCCAAGGGAATCGTATTATTTTAAGAAGAATTTATTCTTATTCTCGATATGAATTGTTGTAAAGTAATTCACTATTTATATATAAATTAAGGCATTTATTGTGCGGTGACGGTTAAAAATAGAGAATGAATTGAGATCTTCTTACTTATTCAACTCAATATTGTTAGGTCAGTTTTGGAAGCTACGTATATTAGTGCTTAGTCAACAAGAGTGAGATTATGAATAATTAGGAATTTCCTGGACGTCTATTTAATCAATAGTTGATGCATACGTTCGCTGATCAACTATACTTCAATTGATGATGAACTATGTAAATCAACTTTAGTTACATACAGTCCTATTCTTTCAGAAATATCCCAATTTAGAGGATACTTGATTCAACTCTATACATGAAAATTTTAAGACTCTTGAACTCTTTTCATTTTTCCCTGAATATTCGATCTTTTTAATTCAAACTGGGATGAACAACCCTATGTATATAGGGGATTCAGGGACATCTTATATATGTGATAGAAGTCTGGTGGGATGCCACTAATTGTGTTTGTCATGAAAGTACTGAAGGTTGGCCACCTTTTCGTACTATGGCGATTGACCTAATTGACAAATACAACCTGATAACAGTTCAAAGATCATATTGATCTCTCGGTTAAAATTCTCTTACAAAAAGTTTTATCAAACAAAATTCAGTGTAAATTTATACGTATTGATACCCACTCATTTTATTGAAATCTTTTGTGAGAAAACCTGATGATTTTAAATTACCAGTGATGAAGAGCTGCAAAGATAGACGCGACGGCATCCTAAGTGGTTGAAACTGCAATTATGTTGATGAAGAATTGGTAGAACAAGTTTGCGAAGCTAGTGTTAAAACAGAGATGGCATATCAAATTGGATTACTTATTGGATTGATAAGACATGTACAAAGATTCGATATTACAAAAATTTGAGTCAAGTAAAGAGCATGTAACAAGGGCATAAGATTGTGGATTTTGTTAAAGGTTGTAAAGAGAATGATGATGGAGATGTTTGGTATGTGATAGTTAGTGTTGATGAAAGATCATTTTGGACACTTATTTAATTTTGGAGGTAGTAAGTGAAATATCATAAGGTTGTTAATGTTTTAAAAATTACTTTAAGAAATTTCAAGGAGAGAAAGATTATGCAAAAGAATTTTAAATATGAATTTTGGATGGGAAGGAATCTAATTTAAAGACATGCAATTAGAAAAGAAAGAATCAAAGTGAAATTGTGGGAAGATGACGCAAGGATGAATTAAGAAGAACCCAAAGTGCCAGTAGAGGTCGGAAGTTTTGTGAGATTAACCAGGGACTACTAAAGATTATGGAAGGCTTTTACCTAGATAATTATGGTAGTAATCAGGTTACCAGTGGGAACAAAAGGTTTAAATGAACAAAGTAGAGTGAAGAAAGTTTCTAAGAGTTAAGGAGGGTTAATAACTGTTCCAGTAATAGTGGAACCAGATGAACATGGAGACTTTGTGAATTATTGTGATGGTTCGTATAAGAGACGAGATTGTTTATTGGCGCAACATAAAAAGGTATTTGTTGATATTCATAAGCAGAAGCATTTGACACATGAGTTAGGATTGTTCGTAATAGTTTTACGTAAGGATTTGTGAAGTTAGAGGTGGAAGTTCGAATGCCTAGTTCTACAACGAACATGATTCATACCATGATATTTAAGCG
The DNA here is from genome assembly GCA_036435485.1 of Saposhnikovia divaricata. Classification (NCBI taxonomy): domain Eukaryota; kingdom Viridiplantae; phylum Streptophyta; class Magnoliopsida; order Apiales; family Apiaceae; genus Saposhnikovia; species Saposhnikovia divaricata. The sequence goes on from CM071595.1 coordinate 38,802,704, forward strand.
TGAGTTACCATGGAATTAAGAGGTACCAAGATGAGGTGATGAACCAGAATGTGAATGAGTTGACGGGAGAGGAATTGAATAGTCAGGAGCATAAGTGGTGAATGTGTACATTGTTTCATAACGTAAGTGATGGATACATGCCGTAAGTTCTGTAGTTAATCTGAGCAGGGTTAAACGTTGGAGTTATAATATGAAAAGTTCAATTCGAGAACTTGTTGTGATTGTAGAGTTATGTTTCAGAAGTTGATTTCAGAGGATGCGGAATAAATGTATTTTAAATGATTTCTGAAGATCATGAGTTAATTGTTGAAGACGTATGATTGAGTTGACGTATCTTAAGTGAAGTTTTCTTTTTTAGTAAAAGTTAGAGTTTGTTGGAATAATTGGAGTGAAAGTTGTTTTTTGGTCGGTATCGAGGGGGCTGTGACCTTGGGATAGTCGATGATATAACCAGTTATTTCAAATATTTTGTCCTTATAGTGCGTTATTGTGTCGAAGTCAAGCTGATGAAGTTTATTATTTTTCGAAACTGTAATTATTGAGGATAAAAATGTTTTTGGAGGTATTTTATTTTGAAAAAAATTCTTATTCTAAAATAAATTATTTTAAATATTTTAAATGGCTTTAAAGTATTTTCAAAAGGATTTTAAGTAAATAAAAATGATTTTTTTTTAAATTGTTTTAAAACAATAAAATATTCGATGATGCATTTCAAAAGATTTAACAAACCAAAATGTTTTTATAAGAGAGAGAATTCAGTAATAAATCGAACTGTGTATGACGTGCATGCAATGATGTACGTGTTTGATTGTACTGTTTGATTTCAAAGACGCTATCAAGAGTTGGTGTTATGAGATTTAATTTACAGATCTGAATCAGTGTATCAAGGATTTATTTATTTACATATTTACTGCAAGTCAAGGAAGATCTATTTATTTACATGTTTACTGTAAGTCAAGGCACATTGCGTGTTAGCATTGTATATGAATGAATTAAGATAGTTAATGAATGGAGTATGTATATGAATTGTTTATCTGTGAGTGGGTTGGTATTGGAAGTGTTTACACAGGGTATAGTTTGTTATACGAAAAGGTCATGCCTGATTTTCTGTGGATAGGACATTCCACCATGACTAGTAAGTGTTTCGAATTACCGGGACTTGTAAAAGAAAGGTTCAAGTTTATAATGGAGTATTATGGCTCACAAGAGGTACGAGATTCAAATCGAGATTTTAGAGAAGTTTTCAAATGCTAAGGTACTGAAATATATATGATCTACTGCTTATCATCCTCAAACTGACGGTCAAAGCGAAAAAATGATTCAAACTAACGAGGACATGTTTAGAGTATATACACTTGATTTCGAAGGTGATTGAGACGCATTTGCTATTTATTAAATTCTCATATAATGACAATTTTCATTCCGGCATTGGAATACCGACTTGCAAAGTGCTTTACAGACGAGAGTGTCGATCTCTGGTATATTGAGAGAAGGTTGGTGAATGGATAGTGTTAGAACCAGAAGGTGCTACAGACAAAGGAAGTAATCAAATTTGTTCAGGAAGGGTGATGATAGCCGAAAGTTGATAGAAGAAATACGCTAACTTTGCCAAGAGAGATGTAGATTGTGAAGAAAAAGAACTAAACTTTTGTTGAGACTATCCCCAAAGAAAGGATTAGTAAGATTTGGTAACTAAGAAAGTTGAGTTCAAGATTCGTTAGAACTTTTGAGGTTTTGAAGAGAGTCGGGAGAGCTGCCTATGAGTTAGCTTTACCATCTCATATGCAGCGTATCCATAATGTGGTTCAGGTACTGATGTTTAAGAGGTATCATTTTGATTTTGATGTGTTATAGAATTCGAACGGGTAGAAATTTAGAGAGAAAGTATTGAGATATAGAAGAATGTTGTTGGCAAGAGTTTTGTGGGGGAGTCCTAGGGTGCAAGAGTCTGCCTAGGAACTTATTAGCAAGGTGTTAGAGGAGTACACCCATTTATTTGCTTGACTTGATTTTGAGGACAGAATCCTATTTAAGGGCGAAGACTGTAAGAACCGCGAATATTAAATTTAGGTAATTACTATTCTCAACAGTGATGTGTTTGCTTGGACAGCGGTCGACATGCCAGGGATTGATGCCCAACTCATAACTCACAAGTTGAATTTCGATCCAAAGCGGAAGACAATAAAGCAGAAGAAGAGAAATTTTGCTCCTGAAAGGTAAGAGGCCATTAAGCAAGAAGTTGAAAAGCTCTTAGAAGTTGGGTTCATTGAGGAGATTCAGTTCCCCGAATGGTTGGCTAACCCTGTGATGGTCAAGAAGGCAAATGGAAAGTAGAGGATGTGTATAGACTTCATTAATTTGAATGATGCGTGTCCTAAGGATTGTTTCCCTCCACCAAGGATAGATACATTGATAGATGCCACAGCTGGGCATGAGATGTGGAGCTCCATGGATGGGTTCAGTGGTTACAACAAGATTAAGATGCACAAGGATGGCATCCCTAATGTATCCTTCATAACCGATTTTGGTGTTTTCTGTTATCTTGTCATGACTTTTGGACTAAAGAATGTAGGAATTACTTACCAACGATTGGTGAAAAAGATATTCGCCCATCTAATTGGAAAAACCATTGAGGTCTATGTTGATGATATGTTAGTCAAAAGCCTTTTTACGGCAGAACACATTAAGCACCTTAGAGAGGCATTCGAAGTGCTGAGGCACCACAAGATGATGTTGAATCCAGCCAAGTGTGCTTTTGGCATTGGATCAAGAAAATTTTTGGGTCTGATGGTTTCAAAAAGAGACATAGAGGCAAACCCTGATAAGATCAAAGTGATTTTGGATATGGAACCGACCCGCTCTATACGAGACGTATAGAAGTTGACAGGCCGAGTTGCAACCTTAGGGAGATTTATCTCCGAATCTGGTGATAAGTGCTTACCTTTCTTTCAAGCATTGAAGAAGATGAATAAATTTGAGTGGACTCCCGAGAGCCAGGAGGCCTTTGAATAATTAAAGAAATACATGACTGAAGCCCCGTTGTTGGCCAAACCTAGTCCCGGGGAGACTCTTTACTTATATTTGGCGGTGTCTGAACAAACACTGAGTGCCTTCCTCATTCGAGAAGAGAACAAAGTTCAGAAACCTATCTACTATGCGAGCAACATGGAGCTGAATTGAATTACTCTCCCATCAAGAAATTTGCTTTGGTATTGGTAACAGCCTCGAAAAAGCTACGACCGTACTTTCAAGCACATAAGATTGAAGTCCTGGTGGACCAGCCTTTGAGGAACATACTCCATGGCCCGAAAACCATTGGTAGGCTCATCAAGTGGGCAATCGAGTTAGGGGAATTTGATATCAAGTATAATCCAAGGATGGCCATCGAAGCCCTAGCCTTAGCTGACTTCGTGGTTGAACGTGCCATTAACAACCAAGAAGTCGGGGGGCAAGAGGTATTAACCCAAAAGGGTAAAGGACTAGAAAACAAGAATAAAGATGAAAACATGACCTTGAAAGAATAGTGGGTGGTCTATTTTGACGGAGCATCAAAAACAAAATCTTACTAAAAAGAATAGCATGGAGAATACATTCTAAGGCTAAGGATTGAAGGCTTGAACCTCAAATCTCAATTCAAAATTTAAGCCTTGATGGTCAATAAGGCTGTCTGCCTCCAATCGAGCTTGTCGCTTGAATTCAAGGCCTTGAATTAAGAGTCCCCAGTCAAAATAAAACCTAATCAAGGTTCTATGAGCATAAGAAGATGGTTGGAAACCTAGAATCAAGATAAAGGGTTGGAAACCAACCAAGGCACACCAGACCTGAGGTCAAGTGCTAAGGAGCAAGTGGATTTCCTGAACAATCAGCCAAGAAGCAAGACCTCCACCATATGAAGCAAGGGGCCAAGAACTAAGGGACTTCATCATTTCTACATCTTAGAATAAGAATCAAGGGTTGATAATAACCTTAAAACCAAGGATTCAGCAAATAAGTTAAGGCCCGGAAGGTCACGAGGACTAAGAAACAAGTCGCTTGAATTCAAGGATCACGAAACCATTCAAGGCATAGAAAACACCTCCTATTGACCTGAAACCTCGTGTTGGTGGTCCAGAACACCAACATCAACCTTGAACGTTCAAATGTGAACTTTGAATTGTCGGTTAATAATGTTAAGAAAACTTAGAATCCTAGCCTTGTGTTCTAAATCAAGGACTAATGAACTAAGTTGAAGCCATTAAAGGCCAGCGAAGATATCAGAGCCAACCTTGGATCAGGAGATTCAAGAACAGCTCAAGAATGAGCCACTGAATCAACATTCCAACATGGTGGTTGAAAGATTCGAAGTAATTCTATTTAAGATCAGGCAAGCGTGACGCCCTTGAAAGGAGTTTGAAGCGTCTTCATGGAAGGTCTGAGACCCTTAACAATCAACTAAGGATGTTTGTTTATCAATGTACAAGTGTTCAGATAGGGTTTTCAAATGTTGTTAAACAAGATACAAGCATCACAACAGAGCTATGGAGGCACGACAACAGGAGCTTTGGAAGCTGATTATGTTTAGGGGTGCCTAATCCAGAAGTTAATGCAAAGTATAGGATTAGCAATGCTAATAAAAAATTAGGGGAGCCTTAAACAAAAGTCATGAATGACTATATTATTGGTCTTCGTTTCGATATTCAAGTGTTGACGTTGATGTTCTACTATGAATATGAAAGACTGGTATTCAAGATGGAAACTGAAGTCCTGGAGTCAAGGTCGTCACGAAGGCAGTCCCGAAAGGCACCAGCCAACCGAGGACCCGACAACCGAGGACCCGACAACCGAGGACCAGCCAAACGAGGACCCGACAATCGGAGGCCAGTCGACCGGGGTACCCGAAAGGCTTTGCCAACCGGGGCACATCCGAATAGAGGCCAGCCGACCGGGCACTAGTACAAAAAGGACCTATAGCGTCGGTTAAATAGGTCTAAGGCGTCGGTTCTTTGGCGTAGTATATGCAGGGGACGCTATAGGTATAGGCCTATAGCGTCGGTTAAAATGGCGACGCTGAATGTCAGCTATAGCGTCGGTTGTTTAAATGATCGACGCTAAAAGTCTGCTTTAGGCGTCGGTTGTTCAAATGATCGACGCTAAAAGTCTACTTTAGGCATCGGTTGTTCAAATGACCGACGCTAAAAATCTGCTTTAGGCGTCGGTTGTTCAAATTACCGACGCTAAAAGTCTACTTTAGGCGTCGGTTCTTCAAATGACCGACGCTAAAAGTCTGCTATAGGCGTCGGTCATTTAAACAACCGACGCTAAAAGTCAATTTTTTTTTAAAAAAAATTAGAATTGCAATTTCAATAATTTAAATAGCCCATTCAGAAATATAGCTGTTTACCATAAATTCCCGACTAAATAGTTTACATCACCAATTTAAAACTTTAGAAAGTTAAATTCGAGAGCTTGATATGTTTACATTCAAAAACTAAAAATAATCAAATTTTCAAGGACTAATGTAAATATTAGACTTGCTCTAAACTGACAAACTCCACTACAGTGCTTGGCTGCTCCTGTCTCCTGCTCCAAACCTCTAGTGCTCCTTCAAATCTTCACAAATCACATGTCATGCACTAGTCTCCTGCCCCAGGGTCATGGCTGGTGGTTCTGTGGAGTGAAAAAATTCAAGTACATATGAGGCTGTTGACTTTGAAGCTACAAAAATCTGATAAACATAATTTATTGATTAACCAATGTGGCAATGTTCAATGCATTACAGAATGCCTTCTGAAATCTGAATCATGAATACCAATTTCATCGCATCCATTTCACTCACCTAGATTGTTTCACGGATTGCAGCATGGTCAGAACCAACACGCACTATACAATCATCTGGTCTAAGGGGCTACATTCTTGAAACTACTAGTTTTAGTACCGAACAATAAACATATCTAGCTACCTAAATATAAATATCAAAATAAATAAATAAATTTAAAGCTCCCAACTAAACAATCAGCGTATCAGAAACATTGAGATAAGGTTAATCTTCGACTCCACAGAAACGAATTCTGAATATGAAGGTTTAACTAAAATACTAAATATCAGCACTTTAGCACAACTTGAGAATAGTAACCACACCTGAGCCTCACAACGTACAACTGCCTTCACCTGATCATTGTATTCTTCAATATTTAGTGGAGGAAACAAAAAGTGTCTCCGAGCATATAGCTGCATATATTTTCATATTAGAAAACAAGCTTGCAGTAAATAAGAATGTCTGGTAGCAGAACAATAATAAGTTATACATGTTCTTACCTAGTAAGATTTATGTTTATTCCTCTACAGTTACTACTAATTTTGTAATTTTGTGACAGGATAAGTGATAGAGAGACAATTAACCAATTTAATGTCTCTTACAAAAAGACCGTGTCTTCTTTACGGTTGTACATGTTATAGAGTGCATAAAAGAACAGGGTATCATGGAGCAGAGGCTAATTATGCAGAATAACCGATCTCAATTAAACAACTGATGTGTTCAAAAAGACTTCCCTTTTTTTTTCCTTCTAACCATGCTAATAAAGGCTATGTTACAGTCCCCGAAACTCCAAGTAATTATGATGATAAGAATAAAGTCTCTATTTTAGTATGCATTGCATGTCAGGTAAAAGAGCTTTATTTGTTTCAAGATCAGTAAAATACTAAAATACCATGCAAATAGTTTGCAACATATCATACAAGCCCCAGGACAAGTAGCTGGCTTAAATACCAATATGAAATTTCCAGAATTTAGTCAAAATTATTTAAGGCGATTTTGGTTAATTTATAAACAATTACTTTTGACAATAAACTTACATACCCCTTCCCCCAAAATTCGCATTTTCAGTCCCCAACAAACAGCCCGACTTGAGCTGATTATTCAGAACCAACACAATTATTGCTTGAAACGTGCTAAGTAAATTTTAAAACTACCTCCAACCCACTTTCATTTAAGCAAAGCGTGACCACTGATGACAAATGTATATTCTTACCTTCATAATGCAACACCAATTCAAAACAATGTGCCTAAAACAAAATCAAACCTCATAAATGCAGTCACCAATAAACGCTAACGACGCAGCATTGTAAACAGACCGAGGCTTATCTACTTTAGGCGGAGTCGGTAACCAAGCATCATACCCCATAAAAGTAGTCTCACTAACTTGCACTGTCACAAAAAAACAACACCAGTAAGCACAAAACAAGCAAATAAAAATATTCAACCATATAACACCAGAAATACTGTAAAATAAACAAACAAATTATAAAGTTGGGATCTTTTTTCACTACAAGTAATTAAAAAATTGAAAATAATAAAAGAAATGAACCTGTTGGTTTGATTTTGTGGGAGTGGAAAATAAAAGATGGTGCTGAGTTCTTGAAGTCCATTGAAGAGAAGGCTTGAAAAAACAACAAGAAGATGGTTGAAGTCTATTAAATACTAAAAAGTTATAATTTTACCTAAAAATCCCCAAACTATAATCGCCACAATAAAAACACATACACAAAGCAATTCGGAAAGCTCTTCGAGATACTCAAGTGGAAACAAGTCAATTTGCAATTCCTTGAAAATTTCATTCGCTTGAATCTCCCTTAACAGCAACGTGAGATTAATTGCATATATATGTATACATAAATTGAAACAGAGACTGCAATCGGAGATAAATAAATTGTAAAGAAGCAAATTATACCTGATATGTTTGTTCAAGGGTGAGAAGATTCCTAGCCCATACATTGCGGATACGACTCAAAGCATATTGAACCCTCCAGATCTCCCTTTTCCACTTAACAAGCTTACTCACTAACAAGCTTCAACTCAGCATCCAATATTTCTGCCTCAAAATGAATGAATTAGTTGAAGCCCTGAAATCCAAAAAAAACCTAATTACTTGAAGTTTAAGTGAAAAAATCGAATGAATTGAACTCAAAACGAATGAATTAAAGAAGAATGAAAGTGAGACACAGTTTCTTGAGAGAGTTGAGGGTGAGAGAGAGATAGCGAGAGCGAGATAGAGATAGAGAAAATTAGGGATCCAATTGTTAGACCCAGTTAAAGTAAAATCCAATCCACCCCAAATTAAATTTTTATAATTAAAAAATGTGAAGAAAATTGTAAATTGTAAAAAGAAAATTGTAAATTGTAAATTGTAAATTGTAAAATTAGGGATCGAATTTTTATAATTTTTATAATTTGTAAATTGTAAAATAAATATATAAAGTTGTGAAAATATCTCGATATTATTTTTAAAATGTAGAGATTTAAATTAGCTGTCTCCCCATATTTTTAAAATGATTGTAGGATTAAAAACGAATTAAATATGAATTTTACAAGTTTGGTGTGTATGAATTTATTTTCAAAAATTGTCATTTTTCCTATTTTTATTTAATTTTTTGATTTATTTGATAAACTACTTAAAAATGTGGAAAAATAAAAAAAATGGAAAATTAGTGAAATTATGTTAAAATTCATGAAACAAATAGTGAGTATGACTACTTTGGTGTGTATAAATTTGTTTTCAAAAATTATCATTTTTACTATTTTTATTTATTTTTTTGATTTATTTTACAAACTAGTTAAAAATGGGTAAAAATAAAAAAATGGAAAATTGTGCGGGTTAAAAATTTTAGCGGCCCTTTTGATTTTTCATCTGCCGCTCAGCAATCACTCTGTGCACTTCCCACACACATTCACACACACACATATAAATAAATATTATATTTTTTTTATAATTTTCATATCAAAATTATAAATTATAATTTTTATATTTTTTTTTATCACACACATATCAAAATGATTTTAAAATGATTAAATTAAATTTTACAAGTTTTGATCTTATAAATACAATATTTTCATTGACCGCCCATTTTTTTATTTTGACACGCGTGTGATTTAAAATTTTATTATAAAAAATTATTATTTATTATTTTTATAATTAAAAAAATGTGAAGAAAATTCGATTTTTGCATAATTGAATTGATTAATCACAATAAATAAAAAAGAAAAATTAGTGAAAGTTGGGTAACATTCATCACACAAATATTGAGTATGACTACTTTGGTGTGTATGAATTTATTTTCAAAAATTGTCATTTTTCCAATTTTTATTTAATTTTTTTGATTTATTTGACAAACTAGTTAAAAATGGTGGAAAAATAAAAAAATGGAAAATTAGTGAAAGTTGGGTAACATTCATCACACAAATAGTGAGTATGACTAATTTGGTGTGTATGAATTTATTTTCAAAAATTGGAATTTTTCCTATTTTTATTTAATTTTTTGATTTATTTGAAAAACTAGTTAAAAATGGGGAAAAATAAAAAAAATGGAAAATTAAGGAAAGTTGGGTAACATTCATCACACAAATAGTGAATATGACTACTTCGGTGTGTATGAATTCATTTTCAAAAAGTGGCATTTTTCTTTTTCTTATTTAATTTTTTTATTTCTTTTACAAACTAGTTAAAAATAGGGAAAAAAAATGGAAAATTAGGGAAAGTAGGGTAAAATTAATCATACAAATTGTCAGTATCACTAATTTGTTGTGTATGAATTTATTTTCAAAAATTGGCATTTTTCCTATTTTTATTTAATTTTTTGATTTCTTTCACAAACTAGTTTAAAAATGGGGAAAAATATAAAAAAAATAGAAAATTATTGAAAGTAGGGTAACATTAATGAGTAAAACTAGTATTTTGGTTGTATTGAATGGTTTATTTTTTAATGGGATTAAAATTGTGTTTAGACTTGTTTAGTGTTCTTGGATTATATTTTGTAATGGTGAAATTCCACTTTTGAAATAATTATTTTTTTAAAAAAAATTGACCTATAGCGTCGGTCATTTGAATGGGCGACGCTATAGGCTCTTTTTAAAAAAAACATTAACCTATAGCGTCGCCATTTTAGGGGGCGACGCTATAGGTAGAGCCTATAGCGTCGGTTAATGCAAACAACCGACGCAATAGCTTCTGGGTATAGCCTATAGCGTCGCCCCTTAAAAAGGCGACGCTATAGGCTATACCTATAGTGTCGGTTAATGCAAACAACCGACGCAATAGCTTCTGGCAGATGACCTAAGGCGTCGGTTAATGCAAACAACCGACGCAATAGGTAAACTGGCGACGCTATAGGTCAACAATCGACGCTATAGGTGTATTCTGTACTAGTGGGGGCACCCGGAAGGCTTCGGTCGACCGGGGTTTAGCCGACTGGGGCACCCGGGAGGCTTCGGCCGATCGGCCTTCATTACGATGTTGAGGGTCCCGACCTCATTTCGATATCGAAATTCGGTCCCGACATTTCGAATATGAAAAATAAGTTGAACTAGAAGTTGAACCCGAGGTCAATTAGCGCCGTTTAGCACCGTTTTATGCCATTTAATGCCGTTTAGCATTGTTTAAACGTCATTTAAGGCTAGTTAGCACCGTTCAGTGTCGTTTAGTGCCATTAAACAATGTTTAATGTCGTTAAGCACCGTTTTATGCCATTTAACGCCGTTTAGCATTGCTTAAACGTTGTTTAATGCTAGTTAGCACCGTTTAGTGTCGTTTAATGACTTTTAGCATCGTTTAAAATATCTTCGCAAATGCGTCGGTTGCTCCACGCTTTACATCAAAAGACGATACTCGTGAAACACTAGTGTACAACGATGAACCCTGACCCAAGTCTCGAAAAAGGCACACCTAATCCAGTTGTAAGAAAGGATGATGATACTTCTGGAAATGATGGTGGTGCTCAGACACATGGAGCAGGAGCAGGAACCTCTGATGCTGCATTGGTAACAAGAAGAAGTCAGTCTAAAACTCAAACCAAGCAGTTAAATCATGTTTCTAAAACAGGACAGAGAACAGTAAGGACAATGGTGCAATCTCAAGTCTTGATAGAAGAACAATTTCTACCTGGTCAAAATCAAACCCTTCTAACAATTCCTGAAGAAGATGAAGATTTGTTTATTACTGAGATACAAGATGCTCCACATCTCTTCAAGAAATTACTTCTAAGGCAGGTAAGAGTGAGATTTTGTATCACAATGATATTAAAGTTCAACAATATCATGCTAGGAAGGCACTTGCCTTGACTTCTGAAGAGAATCCTGACATGAGCACTGAAAGGATCTTAGAAGAACAAAAGAGGATTCTTGAGGAAATTGCCAAACAGAAAGAAACTCCTGCTGCAGGTAGAGGAAGAGGCAGAGGATGTAAAGGCAGAGGAAGAAAGCCTGTTCAGACAAGTTCAAGATAGACAAGGTCTGGTGGAATAACAATAGAGGAGATAACTGAAGATCCTCAGAAAGCTAAAAAGAAGAAAACTCCATTAGACAACATATTCAATGTACCTGAAGAAATTGAAGAGGAAAATTAATTGACAGCAAGGAAGAGTAAAGTTGCTGTGAAGGTGTAGAATGTTGCTGTTGAAATAGGTCAAACTGCTATTCCTGACAAAGTTCAAGTTGCTGTTTCTGATCCTGATGAAGCTGAAACCTTGAAAGAACTTAAAGTCATCATTATTACTGTTGTGGTTGAATTTCATAATCTAGAAGTTGATGAAGAGACTTTAAGGATTGATCAAGAAAGATTCAGAAGATTTCAAAAAGAAAAATAGATCAGAGAAAAAGCAAGAGATACTGAAACTATAGCAACTGAGAACTATGAAGAGGTTATAAAAGGGTCTTGCAGGATGCTGTGGTATGATCGAAACAGACCTGGTCCAGAACATCAACAGAATTATAAATTAGACAAGAAGAAGAAAGGTAAGAAATGGAAGAAGATCAATGATTAGAGTTACAAAGGTCCGGCTGTTTCTAAACCTGCTAGACTAACAACTGAAACTCCATTTATTGCTGAAGCTAAAACTTGTAAGTCTGATAAATCTCCACCTCTGTGGACAAGAATACAATCTGCTTTGAAGGGACTGGAACCTAACACAAAAGGAGCTTGTTTTTACAACACAAACTGATCAACATCCTCTAGTTGACAAGATTGATGATGAGTTAACTGTTGATGATCTATGGAAGCTAGAAGCTATTGTAATTATTGCTGATTGTCATGATAGTGCCAAGAAAGTGGAAAGATGGTTGTACTTCATGAAAGATAAAATTGTCAAAAAGCTAGCTATCCATTAGGTATTATGCAAATCTACAAAGGAACTGAAATATGTCCTTTATCTGCTCAAGAGTAAAAGAATCAAAGTGAAAGAGATTGAAGTCTACAAGAATTGGTCTAGTATGATTCTCAGAACCATCAAACAGAGGTATTTAGATGGAGAATCAAGGTATGATGGCAACTACACTCCCATGTACTTAAATACAAAGGGACAAGACGTTGAAATGCAAAGGGGAACTGCTTTTAAAGAAGTAATCCTTGGTGTGGAACAATTGTCTCTTAATCCTGATGGGGAGGAATTTGCATACATACAGTTAGGTGATTTAGAATTACCTAGAAACGCAATTCAGAACATCAGGGCTGCCTATTAGATTAATGAGGAAGTTGAAGAGCTCAAGGGTCTGAAAAAGAAACTGATTCAAATTCTTGAAAGCAAAGAGGAAGAGTTACCATCAAACTTCTTGAAGATGAATCTTTTCTATCAAAGAATTTTTGAAACTAAACCTGATGATTTTTAGAACATTTTGTTTTGAGTTTTTGACATCATTGAATCGAAGAATTTATGCTTTATTTCAAAAAGTACAAATTGGGGGAGATTTTTAGATATTGATTCCAGTGATGTCAGGATCTGGACTACTACTGATCAGGTACTGATGCTGACATCATCAGTAATGCGATGTCAGTATTAGGTTGCTATCAGGATTGGAAGCTGATCAGGATTACGTAAAGATTTACATCAGTCCAGAGATCAAGGAAGATTGATTTATCGACTCCTATTTTATAAGATCGTAGCTATCAGTTAGGATATGCATTGTAAGCAGTTGTTAATTGATTTGACATATCTTGCAATTGATAGGGCAGCTGTGTGATGTATATAAACACAGTTTAGGTTATACATTTGAGTAATCACTTACACGAGTTATTCTGTAATCTAGCAGCTCTCAAGAACACCAGAATTTCTTTAGAGAGTTTGTAACAGTTTTATATCAGAGTTAATAAAGCTGTTATTTATTCATACTTGTGTTATCATTTCTGTTTAAGTCGAAAATCTTATACAATTGTATTCAACCCCCTTCTACAATTGTTAATTACACTGTAACACCGGGAAATTACCGAACCAAATTAATTTTTTTTCCCGAAATTTTTCCAATAACATTAAAAAGGATGGGTCTTGAGAAATATTTTTTAAAAAATCGAAACGTAAAATCCTTACGAAACACTGTTTAGGGGTTATGGTCAACGAACTAGTTGACCGGGAAATTACCGAACCAAATTAATTTTTTTTTCAAAATTTTGCCAATAACATTAAAAAGGATGGGTCTTGACATCTGTAGGGTTGTATTGTCGAGAAATATTTTTTAAAAAAATCGAAACGCGAAATCCTGATGAAACACTATTCAGGGGTTATGGTCAACGAACTAGTTGACCAGGAAATTACCGAACCAAATTAATTTTTTTTCCCCGTAATTTTGCCAATAACATTAAAAAGGATGGGTCTTGACATTTTTTAATAAATCGAAATGCGAATCAGTGATAATATTGTTTCCAACATTTATTCGAATTAAGTTCGAATAAAATTCAATTCGAATGAAGTATTTAACTTCCCTCTAGAACCTTATTTTGTCCGTCTGAATATTTCATTTCCCTCCACTGTCTATTTTTAGTTTCCCCCCTTTTTTTTTCACTTCCCCCTTAAATTTGAGGTTTCAATATTTCACTTCCCTCTCGTCTCCACCAAATCGAAACACAAAGACACCTTCCATTCATATATATCGAGTATGGAGTTCTCTCCTCCCACTTGGTTAGGGTTTTTTCATTGTCCCCTTCTTCCCAATTTCCTATTCAAGACCTCTCCACCTTCAATTTCAAGGTCTCCCTCTCTCTCTCTCTCTCTCTCTCTCTCTCTCTCTCTCTCTCCCTCTCTGTATGTGTGTGTGATTCGGATTTGTTTGATTTATTCAATTTTGTTTGTCTGATTAAGGGCGTCGATGAATTTCAATTTGGGGATGGATATGATGTATTTTCAATTTTATATGTATATGCTTTGTTTTCTTTGCTACGACAAACAAAATTAACTGAGATATCTATCTAAACTTGGTTTATGCCTCTGTATTGCACATTGTATTTCTGCCTCTATTTTGCATATTGTATTTATGCCTCTGTTTTGCAATTGGTTTATGCTATGAAACTTGGTTTGATTAAAAATTGGTTTGTGCTTCCGTTTCGGTAGCTATTTTGTAAAGGTTTGTACAAAAGTGCTCATTTGGTTTGTCCTCTTGTTATCAACGGAATGGAAATCCTCGAAGATTACTTTAGCCATGGTAAAATCATCATCTATTTGACTTTCGACTTCACATCAGGTATAATAGATGATGGTTTTACCATAGAAAAAATAATCCTTCGATTGGAACAAAGGATTACTTGCTACGCGGAACCTCTGGTGCTTACAACAGAAGAAAAGAAGACATGAGTTAGGGGTTTTATCTAAAATACACTCTTTTTTAGTATAATGATTAATACAGAAGGTTTTTGTCCCATCTCTTAGCTATATTTGTTCAGGCTTGGTATTACAACAGTTTTTGTTGTGTTCATTTTTAGTTTCAACACATTTGTATTTGATTGTTGCGTCTTGTCATTACCATGTTTATCTTATCATAACTAAATTATTGTATAGAATAAGATGTTGATACTGCAAACAAAACAACAATCTGGAGATGAATCAACCGTAGATCCTTATGATGAAGTGATGGGTAAGGATAAGCGCAAAGGATATATACCCCTATATGGACGAGGTGTGACTAAGTCTAAGATTCAGAATAAAGAAAAGAAGTCACGATATGTATTTCCTGATGAGTTCTTGAAAGATGTCAAAGCAAATTTAAGTCGGGAAGTTGCTCAAGATATTGCATCTCTTGTGCTTTCTTAAATAAAGGCTGCAAATCCTGATATTAGTCTTGTCATTCCTGACTTAATAGTAGCTACAAGAAACAAGTGTTCTGATCCAAATGGTGAAGTTGCCAGATCTTCTAAAACTCAAAGTGAACAGGAGGTACTTTTAAGTTTCCACCATTCTCTCTTCTATTTCTTATTCGTTTTAGCTCCTTGATTTCTAGTCCAATTGGTAATATTTTAAAAAATACCAGTTTTTATAATGATATTTAACAAGAATGTTTCTTTTTTTGCAGGAAAGTAATGTGCAGACCAATGATGAAGAAAATGACTGATAGATCGATGGTCATCTAATTAAATATATGCACCAGACTTGACTTTTGATGCCTTTTTGATGCCTTTTGATGCCTTATGATGCTCAGACATAGTTAGTATGCAACTTTATAAAAAATCTATATTTTGTTTTGGTAATGGGATTTGGTCATCAAAGTTCAGGGTTACAAGTCATGTAACGAAATCGTATTATCATTAATTTTGATTATCAAAACTTTATGAATTATGATGTGTGTTTTTTTTCTTCATTGGATACATCTGATTGTGAATTTTATAAATTTTGTACCCAAAAAATGAGTGGGCATTAATATTGATGGGATAAAAATTATTAATATTTAAAGGCTTCTTTAGGTGTTTTTAATTTAAATATATGAATAAATTACAATATATTCAGAAGAATGCATGTGTGTTACATTTGCATTTATTGTAACATGAAATACATCTATGGTAACGTCTCATTAAAATGCCAAAGGAGTGTAACAATAGACACAACAATCGTTACAATATCCAGGGCAGCGTTACAAAAACGCTATTGTTACGGTAGCAAATGTAATGAGGAAAGTGGTGTTACAATAGGTCTATTGTAACGATTTTTAACCATTTTGTAATGATTTTGACCGTTACAAGAGATCCCAAAATATACTAGTGTAGTTAAAAAGAAGGTCTACTTTGACCGATTTGACCATTTTAAAATCAAACCAAATAAATATAAGATTTTTTTTAAAAATTACCACATGACTAAAATCGTTAGATCTTGACATCCGTATGTTTAGAATGTGGAAAAAATAATTTAAAAAAATAGATTCATCATTCGGGACAAGAATAGTTAAAAGGAAGGTCTACTTTGACCGATTTGACCATTATAAAATCAATCCAAATAAATCTAAAATTTATTTAAAAAATTACCACATCACTAAAATTGTTAGATCTTGACATTCGTTCATTTTGAACGTCAAAAAAATAATTTAGAAAGATAGATTCATCATTCGGGACAAGACTAGTTAAAAGGAAGGTCTACTTTGACCGATTTGACCATTATAAAATCAAACCAAATATATTTAGGATTTTTTTAAAAAATTACCACATCACTAAAATTGTTGGATCTTAACATCCGTCCGGTTGGCTCATCGAAAAAATAATTTAAAAAAATAGAATCTTCATTCGGGTAGACTAGTAGTTAAACCAACACTTAAAATTGTAAATGCAACACTACATGCCAAGTCAGCACTGGTGGGCCCCATACATCTCACGTTAGCACTGGTAGGCCCCACACATGCCAAGTTAGCACTGGTGGGCCCCACACATGCCACATTAGCACTGGTGGGCTCCCCACCTGCCACGTCAAGACTGGTGGGTCCCAAACTACCACATCAGCAATGGTGGGTCCCACACCTACCACATTAGCACTGGTGGTCCCCACACATGCCATATCAGCAAGGGTGGGCCCCACACCTGCCATGTCATCAGCTGTGGGCCCCATACTAACCACATCAGTTGTGGTCCCCACGCACATGCCACGTTAGCTGTGGGTCCTACGTGCCACGCTAGCAGTTGTGGCCCCCAACAGATGCCACATAAGAAATTGTGGGCCCCATAGCTTATCCCACATGCCACATCAGCAAATGTGGGCCTCACTTACCTTGTCAGGAGAGGGTCCCACATCCCCCATCAGCATATATTAAAATTATAAAAATATCTAATGCAACACTAGTTGTTAGTGTAGCATTTTGTGAAACACCGTGAGTAATATGCAACACTAAATTATATCTAATTCAACACCAGTTTAGCTCTATTGAAAAGGAGCCAAAATTTCATATCTAACGAAACACTTTAAGTGAAACGCTTTCTAAAAGCACTGCATATGAGCACTTATGGCGTAGTGTAGGGCTGTAATTCGAGTCGAGCCGGGCGATTTCGAGCCGAGCTTTAAATCGAGCCGAGCTTTTTCTGACGAGTCGAGCCTGGCTCGTTTATTAAACGAGCCGAAAATCCCCGCCGAACTCGGCTCGTTTTTTATACGAGTCGGGTCGAGCTACTCGCGAGCCTCTCACGAGTCGAGTCGAGTTCTGTTATACGAGTCGGGTCGAGCTACTCGCGAGCCTCTCACGAGTCGAGTCGAGTTCTGTTATACGAGTCGGGTCGAGCTACTCGCGAGCCTCTCACGAGTCGAGTCGAGTTCCGTTATACGAGACGGGTCGAATTTCTGTTATACGAGCCGAGCCTAACGAGTTATTAAACGAGTCGAGCCTAACGAGCTGTTAAACGAGTCGAGCCTAACAAGCTATTAAACGAGCCGAGCCTAACGAGTTTCTGAAAATTACTTATTTTGTTTGTTAAAAGAAAAACTGAAAATTACTTACTAATTATATAAACATCTTTACACATAATAAAAAAAGTAAACAAATAATATGTCAAGATATATCTTGACATCCGTTCGGTTGGATCGTCGAAAAATATTTTTGAAAAAATAGAAACAATAATTTGGGATAAAGCACTAGTTACGAGTACTAGACAATATAGTAATGCTCTATTAAGATCTCCAGCCAAATTAATTTTTTATTTTTTCAAAATTTGGGAATATCATTTATTTAGATATATCTTGACATCCGTATGGTTGGATCGTCGAAAAAATATTTTTAAAAATAGAAACAATAATCTGGGACAATGCACAGTACTAGACAATATCATGATCTATTATGTAGAGGGAACAGAAAATTAGCATATCCATTAGCATATTATGTTTGGGGCAGATTTAACAATCACAATGATGTAAAAGTAAATAACACTCTTCTAGTTTTATATGATGTAACAAGTAAAACAGTTTTTATCGCATTTATCAACGGACTGTACATGAAAAATAAATTTAAAACTATAGAAAAACACATTCAAAGAAAATTATATATATAACTCTAGTCTTTCTTGCACGCCATCATGATTCGTTTCTAAACTTTTTCATCATCACCTAATTAATATCATGCACAGGAAACAAATAATTGACTTAATCCCACTTAGTATCATTCATGATTCCAAACAAACAGTTGGCATTCACATGATGAATCCCAACCGAATCTTAAGTAACCAGTCGCTCTAAAACCTTAAGGTGTTAGAGAAAATCCCAACCGAATCTTTTTATTGTATAACCTGAGATCTCTGGGTGCCTGAACACTGATACCAGTCCTTCTAAAACGTTAAGGTGTTAGATGAAGGCCCAACCGAATCTTAATATTGTATTATGACAATATTAACTTATTAAATGTATTTAAAAATAGCTCAAAGTGATTACATTACATTTTTCAATAACAAAAAATAGAGACCAATATTAAGACTTTGAAAATTTACATCCCGCGGCATTCAGGGAGTCGTGCTGACCTCTATCAACGGGTAAGACCCAGGTATATGCTCATACATTGCTAATTCCTATAATATGAAACATCACAATAAATTAGTTACCAACACAATGTACTTATTTTGCAAACATCTCTAAGTTTTATAAACACTATATTTTCTAGGTGGAAACAAGTTATTGTGTCATGAAATGTCTTTCCCAGACGGTGCTTCCTAATTAGACATTAGAGGAGCGTTTTGTCCAAAAACGTAAACACTACAAGAATTTTCAGTCTTAATAACAGAAAATTCCGTTGGCAAAATAAGCAAATCCGTTAGGAAAATAATTTGGCAACAGAATGCCAACTGAAGTGAAAGGTTTGTACAAACGTCATTGGGAAGGGGCTTGCCAACCGAATTACTTCTGTTACTAATTTTACCGAATAGCAATGAACTAATAACAGATCTCAAAGTTACCAAAAAAAACACCCCACCAACAGAACTAATCCGTTGTTAAATTTAGTAACAAAGACCAAACAGAAATTTCCGTTAGTTAAATTTAATAACACTTTGCCAACAAAAGTTTATTGTTAAATTTAATAAAAAAAATTAAAAAATACTTAAAAATTATTTTTAAATATGATTTTTTTTATGCAGGAACACTACATTTGTCTAAACTTCCATGAAGTTGTGTTATATTCTAGATCATGTATTCTATATCTTCAGAGGAGAATCACAATGTTACATGAATTGGTGTGTTAGCACTCTAAAACTAGTTGGATCATCAATTCTACAAGTCTGTTTACAAAAGAAGCAGATTATTTCCTGTTTTTGGCAAAGAAACTGCTCAGGTACAACTCTAACAGACATATATGTTACCTTAGAACAGTGTCTCTCATGTCATAGCAAACTTGCAATAAAATTCCGTAGTCAACTATGTCATTCCTAAATTCAAAAATTACAAAAGATAAACAAGAAGAGTAAGTATGTACTAGAATACCACAAACTTAAAAATCGAACAGAAGTATGAGAAGATTGATACGCACAAGATAATTTCCAACATCTCCGTTTGAGTGCTTACACTTTCGTAAAACATCCTAAGCAATTCACCAAAGGATGAGTCCTCATCTGCAAATAGTGCATAACACTCTCTAAGTTGTCCGTTTACTACCAATCCCTGTATTCAAAAAATTTAGTTGCACCTCAGTCGATTATAAAAATTAATTAATAATCGATATAAAAAAATTAGAGTAATCGAGGTTCAATATAGTTGTTTACAAATAGGCTATGTTTAAAAGAGATGTAATCTCCATCGTTTCTAAGTCAATGATTTGATAAGGGGCAGAAAAAATTAAGTAAAAAGGCGAAGAAGGTAGGTGAGTATGTATACAAGCAAAGAAATGAAAATTTTCCCAAAACAAAATATCACACTTTAAGTGTTCAATTCCATTAAAAAAGTACATGCCAGAATTCAGTTATCTATGAATTAAATCAAGATGTATAATCCATTCCATTATATTAATCAAATACCGAAATCTGAAAGCAAAAAAATATCCCCTGTTGTCATGAACATAATTAATCAAATATTATAAATAAAAAATTTCTATGTTTGGCTAATTCATGACAAATACCTCAGACAATAGAAGCATTTTGAATCAGAAAAAATAATTAATTAAGTTGTTTTCAGTAATACAACTCATGTGGCGGGTTTGTGTAGTAGGTTAAGTAACTCATAAGTAAAGTAACTTAGAAAAGATACTGACAAGTTAATTTACAAAGTTGAATGTGAGGTACTAGAATTATTCTTGTGACTGACCAAATCAATGTTCGTCCCGTAACATGTAACTTCTAGTCATTTTTGTCACATCCTTACTCTACTACTTTTTGTTACGCATTGTTAACATGACTCATTTGTTTATTGTAGTATTCTTTTTGTTTTTATAAAACTTTATTGTATTCCACTACAAGAAATCTGGCAATAGATGACACATATCAGACAACACCCATAAAAAAAAGTGTTGCCCGAAATGATCAGACAATTGTTATTTTCCTACTCGAGAAAGTGTTGTGTGATAAACCTTACCAGACAAGCATTTCTTGACCAGGGGTGTTGTGTAAATGCATAAGTATTTTTAAGATTATACAAGCGTTAGCAAATAAGTATTGTATGAATGCCTGCAACACAATATTCCGGAAAACCGTTGTTGTATTCAGACAAGTGTTTTTAGGTCTGTTGTCTAAGTAGCAGTCATACAATATGTTATCCATAGTGTTGTGTGACAGTGAACCAACATAGTGTTGTGAATGAAGCATAGACAATACTTCGTAAAAAGTATTGTTAGAATGAGACAAGTGGTTTCCAATGTAAAAAACCAAACCAAACCAAACATACCCAGTATATCCCGCTCAGAACAGGGTCTGGGGAGGGTAGGTTGTACGCAGACCATGCCCCCACTTTTTAGGGTAGGGAGACTGTTTCCGTGAAGACCCTCGGCTTTGTGCACGACATATAACGGTGTGTGATAAATACAAAGGAATCTAAAGTAAATACGACAACGTTCATAGCAATACCTGAGCCCATGGCTTTCTCCACACGGGACTTACCTACCATGCCCCTAGATACCACGAAGCGAAGCTCCCTGCACCTGCACAACCGGGAGACATATGATAATAAAAATAAAAAATGAAAATGTGAAAATAAATCGGAAAAGGCCAAACTCCTAAGATAAGGTCATCCGAGACAACCCAACTCTGAGGTTCTCCACTATAGAGCCGTCCCCTAGAAGAAAGTCCACCACTCTGATTTGCTGCCTTCACGAACACCTGTCAGCGGTCATGGTCTCACTTAGGTTCATAGCCTTCAAATCCAACCTAAGCTGCTCTTCCCATGACCTCCTCGGTCTGCCTCTCCTCCTCACCCCATCAACCGAAAGACTCTCGACCCTTCGCACTGGAGCTTCCGGCCGCCTCCTACGGACGTGGCCGAACCATCTCAACCTCCCTTCTCTAACTTTCGCAGAGAGGGGCGCCACTTCGAGCTCGGTCCTGAACACCCTATTAGGGATTCTATCTAGCAACGTGCGGCTACACGACCACCGCAACATCCTCATTTCCGCTGCTTCCAACGAGCTTTCGTGGGTCTTCTTCGCTGCCCAGCACTCCGAACCATATAACATCGCAGGCCGGATAGCTGCTCTATAGAATCTCCCTTTCAACTTTAAAGGAACCTTCTTGTCGCACATCACCCCTGACGCTGCCCTCCACCTTAGCCACCCAGCATTGATACGATGCTTGACATCGTCTTCAACCCCACCTTCCTTCTGGATGATCGACCCCAGATACTTGAGCTTATCCGTACGCTGTATGATCTGATCTTCGATCTTAACCTCCACCCCTTCGTCGATGGCCTCGCCACTGAAGTTGCACCAGAGATACTCTGTTTTAGTTCTACTCACCCGCAAGCCTTGAGACTCCAAAGTTGATCTCTATAGTTCCAACTTCTCGTTGACCTCCCCCCTAGACTCCGCCACTAGCACAATATCGTCAGCGAAGAGAATACACCACGGGACGGCGTCAAGTATATCGCGTGACATGACATCCAGGATAAGTGCGAAAAGGAGAAGACTAAGGGCCGATCCCTGATGGAGCCCAATCTCCACAGGGAAGAAACGCGAGTCACCCACTGGGGTCCGGACGCAAGAAGTAGCTTGGGAGTACATGTCTTGTATCACTCTTACGTACGACGACGATACACTCCGCTCTACGAGGGCCTTCCAAATCGCTTCACGGGGGATACTGTCATAAGCCTTCTCGAGATCAATGAACACTATGTGGAGGTCTTTGCGGCGCTCCCTGAACTTCTCCATAAGGCGTCTGACGAGATGAATGGCCTCGGTCGTCGATCTCCCCGGCATAAAACCAAATTGATTCTCTGAGATTTCAACTTCTCTTCTAATCCGGCCTTCTACCACTCTCTCCCAGAGTTTCATAGTATGACTGAGTAATTTGATACCCCGATAGTTACTACAACTCTGAGCATCACCTTTGTTCTTGAAAAAAGGAACTACAACACTACGCCTCCATTCTGCTGGCATCTTAGCACCCAAGAGGAGATCATTGAACAGATTTACTAGCCATTGAACGCCAACTTCGCCAAGGCAAATCCACACCTCGATTGGGATAAGATCCGGGCCCACCGCCTTCCCTTTCGCCATCTTACGAATGGCCACCTTGACCTCGTCCTCGCTGATACGCTCACAAGGAGACGAGGGGGGAACTCTAGTTCCCCACCGGCCCAACTCCTCCTATTCTCATTGAAAAGGTTATGGAAGTACGAACTCCACCTCTCCTTAATAGCGTCTTCATTAAGTAACACTCTGTCTGACTCATCCTTTATAAACTTAACAGCACCCAGGTCGCGCCGCCCTCTCTCTCTAGCTTTAGCTAGTTTAAAGATAGCATTCGTTCCTTCCTTGGTGTCCAGGTGCTTGTACAACCCCTCATAGGCTTCCCCTTTGGCTTTCGCCACGGCTTTCTTTGCCTTAACTTTCGTTTGAACCTCCACGTTCCACCACCAAGACTCCTTATGGCTCCTGAACCTACCCGAGGAAATCCCCACCACTTTTTCGGCCACACACCGAATGTCCTTCGCCATTTTGGTCCACCTACAGTTAGCATCTCCATCACGAGCAAAACTACCTTCGATGACCAGAGAATCCCTGAATTCGACTGCCTTCTCGCCCTTCAGATCTTTCCACAGGATTCTAGGTCTGAACTCTCTCGCCCTGCGGATAACTCGACCCGCCAAGGTCAGATCCATGGCCAACAGCCGGTGCTGGGATGCACACGCCTCACTCCGGAACACCTTGCAATCCATGCACGTCCTGACATCCCGACTGCGCATAAGTAGGTAGTCAATCTGAGTGACGTTTCCCCCGCTACTAAAGGTGATGAGGTGCTCCTCCCTCTTCTGAAAAACCGAATTCACGATAACCAACTCCTGAGCAGTAGCAAAGTCCAACAAGGCTGACCCACCGACATTCCTGGTTCCGAAGCCAAAACCGCCATGAGCGCTGGTGTAGCCATCTGCCCTCTCACCAATGTGCCCATTGAAATCACCACCCAGCACTAAGAATTGATCGTCAGGAATACTGCCAACCAACTCATCTAAGCAGACCCAGAACGCCTCCTTCTCAGAATCGCTCAAACCGACTTGAGGTGCATACGCACACACCACGTTCACCACCTTCTCCCCAACCACAACCCTGACGGACATGATCCTGTCGTTGCACCTTTTCACTTCCACAACGTTGTCTTTAAGATCTTCCGCCAAAAGAATACCCACTCCGTTCCTCGAGTTGGTCTGACCTGAGTACCACAATTTATACCCGTTCGCTACTCTGGAATTAGCCCCCTTCCACCTAGTCTCTTGGATACATGCCACATCCACTCTCCGCTTCTTCAGCACGTCCACTAACTCCAACATTTTACCTGACAAGGTACCTACATTCAAACTGCCAACACGCAAACTACGCGACATCGACAAAACAAAATAAACGAAACACAATCACAGCACAAAAAAACAAAATAAAACGAAATAAATCGAACAAAAAAACAAAAACAAAATAAAACGAAATAAAAACCAAAAAAAACATAAAAAAGAAATAATAACAAAATAAAAACGAAAAAAACAAAACGAAACAAAATAAAAACAAAACAAAATAAAACGAAAAAAAACAAAATACAAACAAAAGGAAATAAAACAAAGAAAACGAAATAAACGAAAAAAAAACTTAATAAAACGCAGACACGAAGTAAAAACACGAAGTAAAAACAAACTAAAGAAACAGAGTGAGGGGAGGAGAAACCCAAATGGTGAAAGCAAAGGGTTGGGGAAGGGGGGGTTCGGCGGGGGTCGAAGAGATTGGAGGGATTAAGATGGGAGAGGAGAGACGGGGAGAGGATAAGAGGGATAGAGATAGAGAGAGAGAGAGAGAGAGAGAGAGAGAGAGAGAGAGAGAGAGAGAGAGAGAGAGAGAGGGGGGGGAGAGAGAGGAGAGAGAGAGAGAGAGAGAGAGAGAGTGAAGAGCTAAGAGGTAGAGGTTACGGCGATTGAGAGGGGCCTGAGAAATTAGGAAGAGCAGTTGGGAGGGTGAGGAGGGGATGATTGAAATGAAGAGGTAGAAATAAAAGAGATACCTAATAGCACAGAACCCAGAAGAATGTATGGGGTGGCGTACGTGAATGGAGGGGGGGGGAGGGGTTTGGGGGTAACGGGGATTGACAGAGGGATGGGGAATGATGCGGTTTAAAGCGATGGGAGGTGCCTGGAAACACGGTGGGGGTTGCGATGAAGGTATGAATGGTGTTGGAAAGGGGGAAAACCAGAAATGGTGCTGGTAGAAATGACGATGTTAAAAGGAGTTGCGGTGGACAGAGTTGTGGTGGGAAAAAGACGGAGCTGCGAAGGCGACACGGTGGGAGGCCTGGAAACACGGTGGGGGTTGTGATGAAAGAATGAATGGTGATGAAAAGGGGGAAACCAGAAACAGAAAAAAAACAGAACAAAACACAGCGCTAAAACATGATGAAAAGGAAGACGCTACAGAAAGAAAGAAAGAAACGAAAATGCTTTGAGGTTTGAATAAATTTCGGCGATGCGCCGGTCAGTGGGAACCAATCTGTGAGGAATGTGCCGGTAACGGCTAGTTAGTTTGTAGAGAGCGTTTTTTGTTTCTAATTTTGTAAGTCATATAAATCTATATGCTAAAAAAATATATATGAATTGTGGTTTCCAATGTGGTATTGTGTAATGATATTTAACACAAGTGCTTTAATTACATAGTGTTGTATGAACTTAATCCAACACACAACAGGTTCTGGCCTATTGTGTGTTTCAACTCATACAAGTGTGTTCTGTTTAACTTTAAATATTTAAATAATTAATTCATAAAACAATTCTAAATTTCACTTCAATTTTAGAATAATTTTCAGATTTTAAAAGAAATTTAAATTTTTCACTACAAGGAAAACTGAAGGATACAATGGTTTTTGCCCGTTGTCTGATACCCTGGAATAGCTTTGTCTATCGAGTAGCTAATATTTTTCACAAGTGTTTCTAAAAGATGATAACATTGGCTAATGATAAATGAAACAACACTTTTATTTACAACAAAAATTAGAGTTTATACAATACTAGCAACTAACCAATATTCATAACAAAAACTACCAATCAATATTCATCGCTACAAAGCTACTACCGGTACCAATTCCCTACAAAGTACAATTCTGGAATTATGAAGAGTTCAAACATCTTGGTGATCTAAGTTTTCAGATCCAGGAATAGGTAGGTAGAGGTGAATAACACAAATATACTTCTTCAGCATCAAGCATGCCAACATGTTCTACAAAAGAAGTCTTGTTCAGCCCAATAATCCTCTCCAGTGAATTTGAGTGGCCATCCAGAAATACATTAGCGATCTGTTAAAACAATAAAAAAACATCTTAAACATGTTTTGAATATACTATAATCGAAGAAGTGTAAATCATGTTCATGACTACTACTACTGAATTCTCTAGTAGGTAACAGAAAGTTACTTGCATGCAGGATAATATGCATGGAAGAACTTACACCACTAGGTCGCATGTGTGACAATAAGAATTACAGTAGCTAGGTAGGAAGAGAGTATCATTATACCTTTCTAATGACTCATGCCTGCCATTTCACCAATGCCTCCAGCATTATCATTGATAGGACCACATGCATAAATAGCCAGTCCAGTGGCAATGGTGCTCAGCATACCAAGAGCAGCTAGGGCAATACCATACATGGCAGCAAAGCTATAACTAACAAAAATACTGACTGTGATGGCAAAAATGGGAATAATAACAGATTTGTATCCTAGTGCAAGGACAAAAATAACATTTGTTGCAGCTCCAGTCCGGTAGGAATCAGCTACATCTTGCACAGGGCTAGCATGAAAAGATGAATCAATTAATAGATACAAGGAAATGATAGCAAATGAGATATATCAATTTAAATTGCATTAATTCAATCAATTATTGGACAATTACCTGTAAGCATTGCTGGTGTAGTACTCGGTAACACCCAATAATAAGCCCTGCCCAGAGACCAACGCACACGCAGAAAAACAATTGCCTGGAAACAAAAATCAAAGAAATTACCAAGTAATTAGCTAGTCTCGAATAGTCGATTGTACATGTAATTGTCATGATCCAAGTTGAAGTTGCTTCCTTCAGCCAAGCCAATTACAATTGTATAAAAAGCAAGGGTCACAACAATATTAAGCAACTTAAGAATAAAGAAGACAACTAGCTTACTTTGACAGGACTTGTGTAAGAAAAGGAAGCTTGATAAGTTTGTTTATAGCAGGTTTTGACTAGCATCCTCTTCTGCTGCAAATTCAAGCTCGGCCATGACTTATTCAACCTCCAAGACGTAGTAGGCAATCTATAATTATCCATTCACTATGAACTGAACAAGAAAAGGAATCTCATATACCTCCCAGGTGCTGTTAGTGCCTTCGGGGAAGTTGAGGACTAGTTTACAGTGATCAATAAGATGTGCAGTGAGCCCAACTCCTCTGTTTGCCCAAGTCCTCGCATAACTAAGGCCCCCTTTGTAGCTTTTAAATTGGTTAAACCTGCTTATAATCCGAAGCAACTCAATATGTCTGTTTCTCATATTAGAACATATGACACAAATAAAGTCATAGATTAAAAGTAAAGATAAACAGAAGTTCTTCAGTATGATTTTAGAATGAAAATACAACCAACTACAAGTTCTTCAGTTTCAAGATAAACAGAAAAACGCCTGTATAACTTTGAATGCCTTTTTATCCACGGTTTTGGAAAAATCAAATAACCTTCAAGTAGCGACTGAAATCAAATCGAGGCTTCAACTAAAATCTCTGGACCCAAACAAAGCTTGAACCCAAATCCTTGAATCCAATCGAAGCTTGAACCCAAATCAAAATTAAACCCTCAAGTACCCAATCCCTAAATCTAAATCTCTAAATTGAAGCCTAGATTGTTAGAGAGTGTTTCAGCGAGATGTTGATGTGAGGGAGTATAAGATGGGAAATATATTATTGAAGGTAGAATGTGAGGGAGTATGAGATGGGAAATATATTAGTGAAGGTAGAATGGGGGGAAATTTTGAGAAGGTTTTCAGAAAGGGGGTAATTTTTGAGCGCCTGTAAAATAATTAGGGGTGGGAAGAAGGGGGAAATGAAATTTTGGGTTTGGAATAATGTAGTAATAGAAGTAATGAGCGGCAATATGAATTAGATTAACGTAGGGATGTAAAATTTGAGATTTTGTTTATTGGAATTTTAAGAAATTTCAGATTTTTGATTCGAAACAAAAAAATATATTTAAATTTTCGGAATATCAATAGAATAGATACCCATTTTAGTGTTGGAAAAAAAAACCAAAACATAAAAAAGTAATTTGAGTAATTATTTATTAAAAAAGTTATATATGATAAATTTTAAAATTCCTATTTTTTAAACATGATCTTTTTTTTATTTTTAATAAATTTAAAATTATATATCTACCGATTTTAGTGATGTGTACAAAGAATTTGAAAAAATCAAATCAGTCTTGTAAAAACAAATCCGCCAAAAGTACGGCTCCTTCTGACTAGTGTCGTACCGATTGTATGATATTTTAATGGTCAACTGTCAAAGTACTACTTGGTCAAACTAGTATAATTTTGGAATAATATTTTTTATAAATTTTTTTCCGATGATCCAACCGTACGGATGTTAATATGTAATGATTTGAGTGATGTGTACAAAAAATTAGAAAAAAATAAATCATTCTGGATCGTGCCCCGTTATAGGAAGCAACACTTTTACTACGTTTCCGTTAAAATCCCGTACAACCAGACCTTTTTATTTTTTAATCATTTTTTCCCAACACTAAAATGAATGTTTGTTAACATCCGTACGGTTCGATCGTCAAAGACATCATTCAAACAAATTATTCAATGAATCTGGATCGTGCCCCGTTAAAGGAAGTAGCACTTTTACTACGTTTCTATTAAAATCTTATACAACCCGACCTTTTTATTTTTCGATTATTTTTCCCCAACAATAAATTAAGTGTTTATTTACATTCGTACGGTTCGATCGTCGAAGAAATCATTCAAAAAAATTATTCAGTGAATCTGGATCGTGCCTCGTTATAGAAAGAAGCACTTTTACTACTTTTTTGTTAAAATCTCGTACAACCCGACCTTTTTATTTTTCGATTATTTTTTTCCAACACTAAAATGAGTGTTTATTAACTTTCGTACAGTTGGATCATCGAATAAATCATTTAAAAACATTATTCAGTTAATCTGGATCGTGCCTCGTTACCAGAAGCAACACTTTTAATACTTTTTTGTTAAAATCTCATACAACCCGACCTTTTTTTTTGATTATTTTTTCCCAACACTAAAACAAGTGTTTATTAACATCCGTACGGTTTGATCATCGAATAAATCATTCAAAAAAAGTATAGAATGAATCTGGATCGTGCCTCGTTATAGGAAGTAACACTTTTACTACTTTTTTATTAAAATCTCATACAACCGGACCTTTTTATTTTTTGATTATTTTTTCTCAACACTGAAACAAGTGTTTTTTAACGTCCGTATGGTTTGATCGTCGAAAAAATCATTCAAAAAAAGTAATCAGTGAACCTGGATCGTGCCTCGTTATAGGAAGTAATACTTTCACTATGTTTTTGTTAAAATCTCATACAACCCGACTTTTTATTTTTTGATTATTTTTTCCCAACACTAAAATAAGTGTTTATTAACATTTGTACGATTCGATCATCGAAAAAATCATTCAAAAAAAGTATTGAGTGAATCTGGATCATGTCTCGTTATAGGAAGTGTAAAAAAAATTAGAAAAAAGAAATCATTCTTGTATCTCGTTATGGAAACGACGTCGTCTCTACTCCAATGCTACCGTCGAGTTCCGTGGTTCCAATTCATAGATCTAGCTTGAAACCTCACGAAATTTGTTCATACGAAACCCCCCTCTAATCTGGATCGTGCCTCGTTATAGGAACCAGCACTTTTACTACCTTTTTTGTTAAAATCTTGTACGACCCGACCTTTTTATTTTTTGATTATTTTTTCCAAGCACTAAAATGATTGTTTATTAACTTTCGTACGGTTCGATCGTCGAAGAAGTCATTCAAAAAATCATTCAGTGAATCTGGCACGCACCCTTTTACTTGAATAGACATTATTATAACATTTTTGTTAAGATGTGGCACGACCGAGGCTTTTTATTTTTGATTAATTTTTTTCAACACTAGAATAAGTATCTTTTAACATCCGTGCGGTTCGATCGTTGATGAAATCATTTTAAAAAATCATTCAGTGAATCTGGATCGTGCCCGTTACAGGAAGCATCACTTTTACTACGTTTTTGTTCAAATCTCGTACAACCCGACCTTTTTATTTTTTGACCCAACATTGAAATGAGTGTATATTAACATTAGTACGGTTCGATCATTGAAGAAATCATTTAAAAAAAATCATTCAGTGAATCTGGATTGTGCCCGTTACAGGAAGCATCACTTCTACTACGTTTTTGTGCAAATCTCGTACAACCAGACCTTTTTAATTTTTGATTACTTTTTCCCAACATTGAAATGAGTGTATATTAACATTCGTACGGTTCGATCGTTGAAGAAATCATTTAAAAAAAATCATTCAGTGAATCTGGATCGTGCCCGTTATAGGAAACATCACTTTTACTACGTTTTTGTTCAAATCTCGTACAACCCGACCTTTTTATTTTTTGATTATTTTTTCATACATTGAAATGAATGTCTATTAACATCCGTACGGTTCAATCGTCGAAGTAATCATTTAAAAAAATCATTCAGTGAATCTGGATCCTGCCCCATTAAAAGAAGCATCACTTTTACTACGTTTTTGTTAAAATCTCGTACAATCCGACCAAATTAATATTTTATTTTTTAAAAAATTTAATATAAATTTTGAATCTACCAATTTAACAAATAATTAAATTTTTATAAATAATAAATATATTTTAAATAATTTTATTCCCTCACAAATTATTAATCAAGCCCAAATTTACTTAATCTTATTTTGCCGCTCACGGCTCAACCAATAATTCATTTCCCCCCAAATGTAAATTTCATTTCCCTCTTCCCCATCATTTCATTTCCCCTTCTCCTTCCCCCTTATTTTTCAACGGCCGCTTATCTCTTGTTCTCTAACAAACCCAAACACATAGAACTTTTATCTCTTGTTCTTGTCCGCAATAATCACTATCTCTCTCTCTCTCTCTCTATATATATATATATATATATATATATATATATATATATATATATATATATATATATATATATCTTGTGGGCATCAAAGCTTTTCTCTCATTCACTTGATTTAGAGTTCGATTGGTGATTTGATTTAAGTTGGGGCTTCTTAGATTTGGGTTCAGATTAGGGTTTCAATTAGGGATTTTCTTGAATCTGAGTTTCAATTTTAGGTTATATTCTCGTAAGTTCATTTTTTAATTAGTTGAACACTTGAACTTCTTCATGAATTATTGCAACCTCTTTGTAGTCTTTTCTATATATATCATTGTGATTTACCTTGGAGTCTTTTTTAAGTCTTCTGTTTATTGAGAACATGTTCTGTGCTTGATGTTATGACAGGGGCGGAGGCTAGAAGCACAAGGGGTCCCTTCACTTTCAGTTTAGTATCTTTATCGGGCTATCGAGTGGAGAAGTTACTAGATATGGCTCATCAGAGGTTAGCAACTATCATCATAGGAACTATCATCATAGTCCAAAGTTCTTATTCGTTTTCTTTCACGACAGGTTGTGTGGAAGATTATTTTAAGGACGATGACGCGAAACCCAACAGTGATGAAGCATGTTCCAAGAACCTTGAAGCTTATAAAAGTGCTCTAAACTCAAAAGGTTCAGAAGATGCAATGGTATGCGACAACTCTTTGTTCAGAAATGTGATTTCATCTTGTTTTCAAATGCAGTTCTTTCTTGATATAGATATATAACCTTTAATGGTATCCTTTAATGGCTTCTAAGTAAAGATGTTTCAGCTATGTTTGTAGATAAAACAATCTTCCTTCCAGCTGGACCATTTGGGGTTAAAGGAGGAGGAGCAGGATCAAATATCTTCTGCTGCATAGCTGGAGGAAGTGTGGAGTACAGAGGCACAACTAATGCAGGTCCAACAGAATCTCCAAATTTACCGATTTCCTTTGTTATTTTGCGGCACGCATCTTCAATTTCCTCTTCCCCGGTAAGAAAGACTAGTATATCACTAGGAGGTTCAGATGTATGTATCTGAATAACATCACGAATTGCTGCTTCTACATAGTCGACAACAGTATCCTTTGTGT
Organism: Saposhnikovia divaricata; assembly: GCA_036435485.1. Classification (NCBI taxonomy): domain Eukaryota; kingdom Viridiplantae; phylum Streptophyta; class Magnoliopsida; order Apiales; family Apiaceae; genus Saposhnikovia; species Saposhnikovia divaricata. The sequence goes on from CM071595.1 coordinate 38,834,790, forward strand.
AAATTATATCCACTGGATGTAGTCTGCCTAGAACTTTCATCAGAGGTGCACCAAAGAAGTACTCGAGAGTAGCACTCATCACAATTTGCTTCAAATCAGGTCTTTTATGCAAAACTTCCTTCAAAAGCCCAAACAAAATATCTGTTGACAAAGTCCTCTCATGAGCTTCATCAATTATGAGGTGTGGATGACCCCAGAAAATTTGCTCATGGTCTAAGAGTGGGGGTTGCTCTCTGTGTTGTGTCACTCTTTTACTACATGAGACCTTTATACAAAAGTGTTGGTGGGAATGCTATTTGGGCAGTTATGACAGTAGTTGTAGTCTTCGAGTACACTGTTGGTACGTTCTCCAATGCCCTTTTAAAACTTTAACCTTGATCATTTTCTGAGATTGAACAAAAGTAATGTCTGATATATTGCGCTGCAGGTGCCTCTCTTTATAAAAGCTTGAACAGAATCTGTGCAACTTGTCTTGCTGGATAGAAAGATGAAAAGGCTTAATATGCCTCTCATTTCTGATTCACTCTCTTGATGATCTTGCATCAGTTGGAGAAATGCGGAAGACGACCCAGGATATACAATTTTTTCTTTGCACCAATTGTTAGAAATTTAATTCTATCTATGCTGTCAGAAAATAAATAAATTATATGTGGGTTGTATTTTGACCTTGCTGTTTGTTCGTATGTAGGAAAACTGGGATCACATTTCAAGAACTTTTCTTCTTTAGTTCTCTTCCTTTGAGAAGGCAAAAGAAGTAGAAGAATTTTTTGCTACGCGTACCAAGCCTTCAATGACCAGAACCTTGAAGCAAAGCCTAGAGCGGGTTCACATAAATGCTAAATGGGTTGAGAGTGTTCAGAATGAAAAACATCTCGCTGGTGCAGTAAAGGAGCTTGCCTACCGAAAGTACTAAGTTATATGACTCGGTTTTGTCAACTGACACGACATTTGCTCTTGCAACATGGTTTTCAATAACAGTCCCAGGTCGTGCTACAACTGCAATGGTGAAACTTTATTTCCCCTCTCGCGCTCTAGGAGACCAGTAATAATACAAACACAAAGCTTCCTGTTATCACACACACACACCAACCATATAGAGTTATAGACTGGTTATATGTATTCTATAGGATCATAATTGACTATTAGAGCTTTGAGATGGATTTTTCACCACTTGTTCTACTATACGGGTTTCTTTGTATAATGGTCAGTCATTCATGGAGATTAATATCTAGTTTTGGTTAGTATTATATGCGTGTATATGGTTGTATATTAATATATGCTCTGAATATACATTTAGGCTGATCCAGTATTTTAACTTGAATTTTAAGTTGGATTTTTGTTTAATGGAAGGATGTGCTGTGCATCAGAGCAGATAAAGGACATACCGCCTCCGGTTTCGTTGTCTCCTTTCCAAACAGACAGTTGTCAACTTTCTGAAATAGACATGAATTGCTTGACTGTTGAAACGGAAGATACTTTTACCAGTTTGCTTGAACTGGCTGCTAATGATGATATTGAGGGGTTTAAGGGATGGATCAAGCGAGACCCTCCGGTTTCAGTTGTTGTGTTCAGGTATACAGAATGTCTATTTTAGACAATGAGGGTTATGCTACTGAGAACGATGATTCCTTAATGGAGCTTATGGTGGAACAGATCTGGATAAGGTTTCTACCAAAGGTGGAGGGGAAGATAATTTATCAAACAAGGTCGAAGTGGAGGCCAAAAAAGATGCATCAGTGCTTGACAACTTTGGATATTTTTAACATTGTTGTAATTATATACTGCTATGTATAGTTTTAGAACAATTTTTGTTTGTGATTCAGAATGGATTATAAAATTTTTTTATGTATATTTGTTGCATTGTCTAAGACTCATTTTGAGGTATATAACAAAGAAACCATTGTCTAACTGAATCAAATACATGTCATACTGTTGTCTAACAAAGAAACCATTGTCTAACAAAGAAATCATTGTCACACAACAAAAATGTTGTCCTTTTTAACAAATAATAACATGTTATACTCTGCAAAACCATTGTTTGAAATAATTTCAAACAAGAGTTATATACTAAGAAAGTGTTATCCTTCCTACTGTACAACAACATGCCACATGAGATAACATGTTGTACATCTAACCGTAAAACAAATGGTCTTTCCTAAGAAACCATTGTCTGTAGTGACATACACCAACATCCCTGATCAAGTAAAAGATTGTATCTTTTGCACTTAAACAATAAGCTTTCTTTCAAAAACCATTGTCTTTACTACTTAATAACAACAATTTATTTGTTAAAAAGTGTTGCGTTATCGGAGCTTTGACAAGAGGTTTCCAAAGAAGTGTTGTTGTTTCTGGGTATCACAACACTTTTCAGGTGGCTTTTACTTGTCTTTTAAGTTTCACACAACAGCTTGCTGTGTGTTGTCTGAGGTGTGTATCAGACGACTTCTCAATAGTCAACAATTTTTTATATATTCAGACAACACGTTTTGCCTCTTGCCTAAAGCAAAAATCCTTGTAGTGTTCATGGTTTCTGTAAAATATGAACATACACTCAGTCCCCAACCCAGTGAATGTGTTTCAGTTCCTATGCATTCCAATTCTACACCTTTGGTAAGACTTGTATGCAAGATGTAATAGGAATAGAAATTATAATTTTAATGGTATTAAAAAATTAATCGGGTTAAAATCTATGCACTTAGGATAAAACTAATATTTTCATTTTTAAGAAGAAATTTAAATAAAAAATGAGTGTCTGAAAATAATAATTTTCAAAGCATTGTAAGAACATATTAATTAATCTAATATATATATATATATATATATATATATATATATATATATATATATATATATATATATATATATATGGAGGTGCTCAAATGAGACAGCTCTTATAATGAGACCCTCTGCTATAATGAGTACCCCTCATATTTCATATATTATTAAGGGCCCCGCGGGACACCCAATACGAAAAGTCTTATAATTCTACCCTCTATTCATTCATCAAAAAAAATATTAAAAAAAATTAAAAAAAACTCTTGCCATGTCATCATTTTTTTAAAAAAAAAATTTATATTTTTTTTTATGAATGGATAGAGGGACTCATTCTCATTATAAGAGGGATCTCATTTGAGCAGCCCCCTATATATTATTTATATATATATATATATATATATATATATATATATATATATATATATATATATATGTAATATACGGTTGAGTTCCACTAAAATTTTCTTAAATGCAAACTTACAAACCTTTTTTGTTCAACACAAATATATCTTAGGTTCAACATTACTTAATAAATAATAATTAAGCTTTTATAGAATACATATAATTGGAAACGAAAACATATTTATTACATTTTTTAAGTTATTAAACACTTATTTGCAACATTTTTTACGAAAAATAAACAAATTTTATAACGAGTGTTCAACTGATATATAACTTGAGTTTAACATCATTTGTTGAATAATAGTTATACTCGTGTTGAACACAAATATGTAAAATAATTTTGTATTGGTATCATAATGAAAACTCATGTATTAAATTAATAATATTTCATATTTCTAAACCCTAATTTTGTATTGGTGAACCCGAGAAAACTTGAAAATTATGTAATATTTATTGAACAAATTTTTAACTACCGTTTAGCACACCACATATTAAACAAATAAAATTTCATATTTCTATAGCATATTTTGGTATTGGTGAATGGATAAGGATTTCAAAGAATTAATTATGTGTATCCAATAAATATTTAATTAATATTTGACAAATAATGTTGAATCGAAATTATAAAAATGTTGAACAAAAAAAAGTTTATCAGTTTTTTTAAAGAAAAGTTTGTGTATATATATGTGTGTGTATATATATATATATATATATGACTATTACCTGGGAGTTAAAACCAATGTGGAGGAGGAAGTAAATCATAGTCTTTTGGGAGCATAATCTTCATTGTTTCCTACAAATTTTTCATAAATTTATAAATATGAATGACAAATCGCATATACCAAATTTGAATAATTTATAGATCAAGTTGAAGATTTCATATCTTCATTTTGTATATTTTTCCTTCTATTCTAAATTGAGAATATATATTTGGTTTAGCAATAGGCATGACTTCTTAAAGCCACAAACCTACATACTCGTGATTTGGAAAACATGGGTGTTTTTCAATGTTATCAAAACCAAAACAATTTTGAACTAAAGATAGAATATTTATGTAATAGTAAAGTTTGCAGTAACACTTAATATATGAAATGGATGCATATAAGAATGTATTATATGTTCATTTTAAGAGGTAACTCATACTAACTAAATTTATAATTTGTGTGCAATAAATTTACATGTTAACCCATGAAGATGAGCACAAAGTCAATTTCAATATTTATAAAGTGTAAAAATTTACATCGATCGTGAATTTACAATTCAATTGACACTTAAATTAATTTCAAAATTAAACTTAAAAAACTCAAAATTTACATTTTTCTTATAATACGTATAATAAAGAACTTGTTAGAGTTTGTGTTTAACTAGTGAAATTTGAATCAATAATTTTAAATACAAGGAAGAAAATGAAATTTGTAAATTTTGGATTGGCTGATTGTGCTCTACGGACGATAATTTTGCGAAATGGATCTTGTTCATGTCGATTTGATCATACTTAATTATTTTTAGGTGAACCTAAATTTGACCCGAACATGAAATGGGTAAAAAAAAAACACATTGTCATAAAATGATTTACAAACCCGATCTCACCCGATTTACACACCCCTGGTGTTTCTACGGAAAAAGAACCCTTGATTCAAATTGAATTCTAATTGTAAGAACTTACACGACAAATCTTTAAAAACTTGTAAAAAAAATTGTACAATCATCATGCTGATCAGATATGGACATAAATCTATATACACACATACCTATTATTCTCGTAGAAATCAAGAACTCCATTAAACTTGTCGAAGCGCCCCGATGTCGATTTTTGTAATTCTATAATTAAATAGAAGTAAAACTAGAAATTTTTATGCATATATGTGTCAAGGTACAGGAAAAAAAGTAAGAACCAAGAAAGTAGAGAAAGGAGATTATGTGTGAGATAATACTTGTTATATACCTATAGATATGCTTATATGTATATATGATGGTATGAAATATGCGGCTTACATATGATATGTGGCTTATATTAACGGCAAAAAATTAGGTTTATATGGTAATTTGGATGCTTGGGCCATTTGAAAAATGGTCATATGTTTCACATCAGCCCATATTGAAATACGTATGTTCTTCATACCGTGTGTTATAAACAACATATTAAACATGATTTTAAGACTTCGAGTTAATTTCGCGTAACTTTGGATAAGCACAAAAATGACCCATTTAAATGTTTGGGCCATACATATGCATAATGGTCATGTGTGAAAACATGATTTTAAAACTTCTAGATACTTTCGGCTCATTTCGGACCAACTTAAAAATTACCTAATTATGACCATATAAGAAGACATTTGGATACAAGAAGTTGAAAACTCCAAACCCTATTTCAAATTTTTAGATGTTTAGTTTTAGTTGTGTCAAATTTTATCATCCCTACTCCCATGCATTCTAAAGTAATATATAAAGCTCAAAAATTGTGTTTGGTTCAACCTATTGTAAACAGAATAAAGTAAATATGCATTTGTCCAAATAAAAATTGAGTTTGATTTGACCATTATAAAATCAAACCAAATAAATCTAGGATTTTTTAAAAAAATTATCACATCACTAAAATCGTTAGATCTTGACATCCGTATGTTTTCAACATCCAAAAAACAATTTAAAAAAATAGATTCATCATTCGGGACAAGACTAGTTAAAAGGAGATCTACTTTGACCTATTTGACCATTATAAAATCAAAACAAAATAAATCTAGGATTTTAAAAAAAAATTACCACATCACTAAAATCGTTGGATCTTGACATCCGTACGTTTGGAACATCGAAAAAATAATCTAAAAAAAAAAATTCATCATTCGGGACAAGACTAGTTAAAAGGAATGTCTACTTTGACCGATTTGACCATTATAAAATCAAACCAAATAAATATAGGATTCTTTTGAAAAATGATAACATCACTAAAATCATTAGATCTTGACATCCGAATGTTTGGAACGTCAAAAAAATAATTTAAAAAATAGATTCATCATCCGGGACAAGACTAGTTAAAAGGAATGTCTACTTTGACCGATATGACCATTATAAAATCAAACCAAATAAATCTAGGATTCTTTTAAAAAATTACCACGTCACTAAAATCGTTAGATCTTGACATCCGTATGTTTAGAATGTCGAAAAAATTATTTTAAAAAATAGATTCATCATTCGGGACAAGACTAGTTAAAAGGAAAGTCTACTTTGACTGATTTGACTATTATAAAATCAAACCAAATAAATCTAGCATTTTTTTAAAAAATTATCACATCACTAAAATTGTTAAATCTTGACATTCGTACGTTTTTAATGTCGAAAAAATAATTTAAAAAAATAGATTCATAATTCGGGACAATACTAGTTAAAAGGAAGGTCTACTTTGACCGATTTGACCATTATAAAATCAAGCCAAATAAATCTAGATTTTTTTAAAAAAATTACCACATCACTAAAATCGTTAGATCTTGACATTCGTACATTTGGAACGTCAAAAAAATAGATTCATCATTCGGGACAAGACTAGTTAAAAGAAAGGTATACTTTGACCGATTTGACCATTATAAAATCAAACCAAATATATTTAGGATTTTTTTTAAAATTTACCACATCACTAAAATTGTTGGATCTTAACATCCATCCGGTTGGCTCGTCGAAAAAATAATTTGGAATGTCGGCGTCTCGTCGCAAGGCTCATTTGTAGTTGTGGGTCATAGGGCAGACAACTTTATCTAATCAAGGGTTGGGGCACAAGGGTCATGGTACTATCCAGGTGCAAAGAACCCCGGAGGTGACTGCAATGAGCAAAAATCTCACTTACCGGTAACGATGAGCAAACACTCAAACGTGAGAGCAAGGGATCACCCAACGAATGGACGAGCTCAAAGGGTGGAGGAGAGAGGGGGCACGAACCATGCTTTCAGAGTAGTGGTGGTCCGAATCTTATCTGAACTATGAGAATAACTGACTAAGCCGGGCCATAAGGGACCATTCTCCAAACGCCAAGCCTTTAGGTTGTTTAAGTAGGTTGGGTGACAGATCGGCCATAGGAGTACTCCAGGATATAAACCAGGGCAAAAAAAGTGGAGCATACGATGATGCCGCCCATTTTCATTTCGTGGAAGCCCCCGGCGGAGGAAAGGGCTGTAGGTGATGACGCGTTCTACTACTTCTTATCTAGAGAGCGGCTTTAAAATCTGGTTCATGCATGGGAGCTAGTATAGATGAATAAAGGCTTAATAGACGGCAAGGTTGAATAGGAAAGGGTTGAGCTGCCTGATGAGACGGGACGGACGGTCAGAGGTCGCAGCAGGACTCCTATAGGAAAACCAGCTCCTGCAAGCTAACATAGAAAGAGAATCCCGGAGAGTAGTATATGTGACTCTCTTCCCGACCGGGCAAGGCCGAATCGGGCCACCGTTTGGGATGGGAATGGCTCAGCCCACATGCATCATTTGATGAATGCACTTCAGCCGCCTCCTCGAAGTGGTTTGTCAACTACGCTTTCCCTAGCTCAAATTAATGCTCCTCACCAAGTGCCATTCCATGGGTTGGGGCAACACAGTAAGTAGTAGTTCGCTCGAAGAGCCCACCCCCTCGAGAGCAGGATGCCGGTCGATATGGAGCTGGGAGCCCGATATACTTTCCTGGGGTTTGCCTTGCCTCAACATCTAAATAAAGAAAGGGTGGATGCCGAAAAGGAACCAGCCCAGCCTCTTCAAGAAAGCTTTGCTTGGTAGGCGATGCCTACTAACCCGGACAATGCTCTGAACACGAAAGTGTGCTGTTTTATACCCCTCTTCCCATGCTGAGTCACCGGCAGCGCCTCGGAAAGCACGGACGAGCCACATGCAGGGAAACTTGCACGTATGGTTCTGGCCGGGGGCACCGGTATACTGTACTTATATATGTAGGTCCCAGTAATTCGAGTGAGATTGTCATGGCACAAAAGCATATATGGTCTAGTATTCCCTGTATTGGTTAAGATCTTTATTTCTCGTCTAGCAGAAGTGAATCGAGCTCCGTTTGATCTCCCATAAGCGGAAGCTGAATCAGTTGCAGGCTATAATGTAGATTATGCCTGGGATGCGATCCTTAATAGTTCACTGTTGGCGGAAGCCAATGTCCCGGGGTTCCGGAGACTCATTCTGACTAAAAAAAGGGGCGGGTCTTTACCAACTTAAAAACCGTCGATTTTAGGGAGGCCAAAAAATGTGAGCGCCTAGCGAGCCTTGTTGAAAAAGGCCCTTTACTAATAGAATAGAAAGTAAGGCCAACTTTCGAGCAGTAGCTTTAAACGCAATTGTAGGGCTTAGATAAGGGCCCTTCATTATTATTAGTAAGATAGGTTGCTTGAGCGCATTATCACATTTTCTATTTTTAAGGAAAAGGTATCGATCAAGACTTTCCTTGAGTTTCAATAAAGGGCAACAAGGAAATGATTGAGCTACAAGTCGTTGCTCTAATGCATCACTACGTCATACACTTCACTCGCTTGTTAGAGCTTGACTAATAGAAAGTAAAGCGATTTTCCTGCTTGTTTAGTAAAGTCTCACTTTTTGATAGGAGTAGGTGCTTGCTAGGGCAGAGCACTCTTCAATAGAAACTAATGAATGTCGGGTCGGGGGTTTCTGCCTTGTTATCAAAAAGTTGGTCAGGTAAAGCGAACTCCCTCCTTGGACGAGCACGAGCTTAGTAAAGTAGAACCGGGTTGCGCTGCTTGATTCTCCGATTGAAAACAAATAAGTGGGGCCATGCCGGTACGACTGAATATGCGTTAGAAAGGTAAATCCCTCCCCTATGACAACAAAAACCGGGCCGAACTTCCACCACCTCCATATAGCAATATCGTGGCAACGTAGACCTAAGTGGTCATATTGGATTCTTGGGAACCATCATAAGTATGGTTGGCCTCCATTTATTTGAACGAGAATGCCGTGTCGTCCAGAGGAGCCTATAAGAAGGTGACTTGCACGAATAGCTGACTCCTTTTCAATATAAAAGAAAAGCCAAACCAACCCAGCTGGCGAGTCAATCTCAAAAATATTCTCGGCTGGCAAACCGGAGATGAATGACCACGGTCCCGACCTTACCAGCACCTGAGTTGTACTAATCAATGAACCCCCGAAACCTACTACTTTCTAACAAAATAAACCATGCCTAACCGGTCACGACATGTTGTTGGTATTGATTGAGTTGGAAGGACTTTCAGTGACTGAATCCATCCGACCCCGGGATCCTTCGTAACCAAAGCGTCACGACAACATCCAAAGGTATCCTTTGGATTCCTAAATGGCTGAGAGAAAGCGAGCAGCACCTTGTATAGGTTTGGGTGGATCTTGAAGAAGCAAGCCCCTATCATAGAATGCCATTGCACGCTAGCCTATCCAGCTAACGTTTTCAGCTGGCTGTTATGTTAGTTGTAGCGCGCCTTCCCCCTTCTCTCACTTCGGAAGGATTTAGCAGTATTTTCTTATGATGACCTGGTCGAGAGAGTACGATACACCGGCGTAAAAGATTGAGTTGGAATTTACGTGACCTTCTATCCTGATTAGCGGATGTAGCGGAGGAAAGACTAGCTGCCCAAAGAAGGTATTAAGGAGGTAATTTCATTGCTTGGAATCAGCTGCTATAGAGGAAGGAACTTCACTCAATGTTGGTTCTTTTGTAAAAGGCTTAAAGCAGAGTTTTCTCATTAACTCAGCAAAGGCTCAATCATCAGAAATGGTTCGAGGAGAGCTTCAACCGAAAAATCCTATTTATTCTACTTGAAAACCCTATTAGGCAAGCACAGCAGAAAGGAGCTTTCCTAGATGTAAGGAGGGGAATCCTTATTGTGTACTAACTAGCCAAACCTCTTAGTGGATCACCGAAGTCCATCTAATATCTCCTAATGCAGCTACGAAGGGTAATGCTTTATGGAAATCGGGCCCTGAAAGCGAGATTTCAATGGATACTTCAAAAGCACTAAGACAAGCGGAAGCGCCCCGAGCATGATCTGAAATCATACCATTAGGCTTCGTTCCAGGGAAGATGGATGGGAATAGATAAGTAAGATAGAAGGCGACACCAGCTAGTAGGTGAGTATACATTGATAGGTTATGTAAGAAATGGTATACTAACGATAGAAGCTTATCTACAGCTCTTCTTTCTTGTTAAATTGTCTTATAGATTGATAGAACTATAGAGGGTCTGATTCTTCTGAAGAAGAGGATATGTAGGTAGTTCGGTGTTTATAGCCAAATGTGACCCCCCATAAGTACTCATGGGCACCGTTAGGAACCGGGTAAAGTAAACAAAAGTCGCAATCAGCAGTCAATTTAAAGTCCATGTAGGTGTGGTCTAGACCGGTGTCCATCCAGCCTCAACTTCCCCTTGGCCTTTAGTAAAGAAAAAATGCACTTGAATTAAAAGCTTCCTACTACGGACTAACTTAGCCATGAATTTCTCATCCAAGGGTCAAGCCCTTACATAATGATTAGTGGGAAATCGGTAGCCTTTTCTTCAACTATTTTCTTTTGCATTAGCTACACTTTAGCTAACTACTTCACTTTCCGTAGGGCTATAAGTATGTCAAAAAAGAGCTGTAGATAAGCTTCTATCATTCGTATATTATTAGCAACTAAGCAAGTCAACTCAGCCTGGGTCTGAAAGTATGCTCTACGCCATAAACGCTCATATGCAATGCCACGTTTACTGTTGCTTTAGGCCAAAAAAGCGTTGCATTAGACCAAATGCAACACCAGGGGGCGTTGCATCCGCGACCGTTGCGTTTGAACCCATATTGCAACGTTTTTTGGAATCTAAAGCAAAATCAATAAGCATTGCATCTGACATGTAATGCAACACCACAGCAAGAAAATGCAACACCAAAAAGGCGTTGCATTTGACATTAGATACATTTCCAATTCCACGTCACGAAAGTGGGTCCCACTAGCATGCCACGTCAGCAATGGGTCCGGCTGGCATGCCACGCCAGCAACAGTCCAGATGGCATGCCACGTTAGCATGTGGGGCCCACGTGCCATGTCAGCGGTGGGGCCCACTTGCCATGTCAACAGTGGGGCCTTCCATGCCATGTCAGTTGTGGGTCCCACATGCCACGATAGTAGTGGGTCCCACGTGCCACGTCAGTACAGGGTCCCACATGCCACGTCTGCAGTGGGCCCGGGTGCCATGTCAGCACTGGGGCCCACAACTATGTAATGTAATGCTTTTATTTGCTTTTTAAAACACTAGTATCTTATCAAAGGCAACACTATATTTACCAAATGCAACACTAAAATATCTAGTGCAACGCTCTATTTACTTATACACCACTAGAAATGCAATACTAGAAATATCAAATGCAACGCTTTAATTAAAATTTCTGCAATATCTTGTTTCGTACATAAAGAACCCCATCCAAAACATCAAAATACATTCAAAGGCATCCAAAACATTCAACCAGCCACCAAATAGTTACATCTGATCCACACCAACATCAAGTAATCTAACATCATACTAATAACCTAATAAAACCATTACTAATACATCCAAAAGGAATCCAACATCATACTAAACCAACAAGCACATACGATTAAGTCTATATTTTAAAAGTACGAAATGACCATGTATAGGTATTAGGGCCAATCAACTTCTCTTTGCTTCACAAGTACGTTCGCTTCAACAAGTGAGCATGAGACATTAGCACAAAATGAGCTACCTCTGGACTTGCTAGCGTAACACAAGGGCAGCCAAGAATGTATGTTTTGAAAATATCTCTATATCTGCAAAACAGGTGAATAAAATATATAATACTTATATTTCTAAAACAGAATATTAGTATGATACAATTGTCTATCGTGTCTTCAATCGGTAAGTCAACGAATGCAAGATAAACTTCCTAACTTTTGTTTGATTACTTTGTAGGAACATATCAGCAACAACAACACAGGGCTGTTAGTGATATTAATTTGACTGGTAATATATATATATATATATATATATATATATATATATATATATATATATATATATATATATATATATATATATATGTGTGTGTGTGTGTATATATATATATATGGTATGTTTGTAAAATATTCATAGAGAGTAGGTGATTCACTGAAACACATTCTAATACTCAAAGATAGTGTTCACACCTTTTGAACATGAGCAGTCAACCTTGTCATTCCACTACACCAAAGATTGGATATTGCAACCAAGTTTCTGAAAAATGTTGAAAAACCATTGCTATTGATTGACATTTCCATACAAAATTTTGGATGTACTACAATGCTTTTTTAATTGGTTACGATAGAATATAAAAATTATAAAAAATCAAAGCTACTGCAATGATTTTTTAACATCGTTGTTGTAAAGTACTAAATTTTCAGACCCACTATTGGCGGGCTCCTAAAATTGGAGTGAGCGGGCTTTTTAATCATATTTTTGCAATCAATAAGGGAAAAGAAAAAGAAGTACTTACACACACTGAGACATAAACACACTTAGACAAAAGCACACTGAGACACAAACCAGAGACACACACTAACACACACGCCGCACAAACACGTTGCTCAAATTGGACATGAATTGAAGCTCAAAGATTGTAGATCGAGAATATAGAAGCTCAAAGACAGAAGCACGAGTACAAAAGTTTGAAGATTAAAGCTCAAACACGAGGTATGTTCAACTCGATTTTAGGTATAGTCTCTAAAGCTCATTAGAGACTATTTTGATGAAACTTGATTTAATTAGGGTTTTTTGTGTTTGATTTAATTATGGTTTTTTTCGTATGAATTAATTAGGGGTTTTTTAGTACGAGTTAATTAGGGGTTGTTGCTAAAAAATTGTTTTTGTGTGTCCTGTTTGGTGTGTCCTGTTTTTACGGAGAGATTCAAAGTGAAAATTCTGATATTTCACTTGATATACTTCTTATATTCTGAGCAAATTGGAAAAAATGATTGTCGAATGACAAGGCTTGAACTAGTGCTAGACTATGGGCTACTTAATGTCCCAAGTCATATTAGCAAAGCTCAATGCTATAATTGTTAAGACTAAACACTTATCAAATAGTGTTAGCCTGTTTATGTAACATTAGTTAGCAACTGCCTCAGCTTCTTGGCAAGTGTTTTAGCCTATTTGTGCATCGTGACCTTGTTTCTTATGTACTTTAGCTGCTACTAATTTGTAAATTTATCTTATTTCCTATAGGCTTGTAATGGTTTTTGTTTATATGTATATTTCGGGCATATAATGGTTTTTACCATTATATAAACTAGTAGGTTTGTACTTTGTAGGCGATGCTGTAGGTTTGTACATTTTTACATACATTATTAATGTAAAGAAGCTAAAGCAGAGTTCTTCTGTCTGAAGTACATGTTAAACATTTGGTTAATGTGTTTTTGCTCATGTTCACTTGATTTTATTTGGTATCTTAATTTCATTGTTAGAATCATCATCTATGGATATGTGCTACTTCTTAATTCCTTGCAAAGTTTATTCCTTTTAGTAGTTGTTCCTTTTTCTTTTTAATTAAATTTTGTTGCTGAAATACTTGTTTGGATTTTGTAAAATTCCTAATGTTTATATTAAAGGTAAGAAGGGAAGTCCAGATTTTATAGAGTTACTAAAAAATGACCAAGTCGCCCAACCAGGTATCAAGCGAAAAAGAGGTATCAAGCAGAAAAGGTGGTTTAGGGACTAATGCAGGTTCTTTTACTGGAGAGACATTAACTTGAAGGTCCATTAACAAAAATTTCCAAAAAATGGAGGAATGTGTGGCCAAACATTTGCATTAATTATATAGGCTGAGAAGGTTTTCAATCAAGAGATGTACTTCAAGAAGACTGTCAGATTTATTGGAGAACCAATGACACATTTGGAATCAATAGCTTCTTCTGCGGTATATTATATTCGATATTGGTATATGTGTGTTCCCCTCTGCGGTATATTATATTCGATATTGGTATTATATGTGTGTGTTCCCCTGTGGTATTTTCTGTATTTTGTTCTTTAGTTTAAACTCACTTTCTTCTGAACAATGCATTTTTATAAAATTTTTTAAGGCTGTTTTTCTTTTTGTCTAGGTGCGTGCAGCCATCAAAGTGAAGGCATCTCTTATTATATGTTTCACTTCAATCGGAAAGGATGCAAGGTATTATTGATACTTTTCTTTCAAATTTCCTTAATACATGCTGAGTTCAGGTTGTTTTGTTGTCATGATGTTGTGTTGTTCACTTTCCACCCTAAGAATAGTTACAATTGTTTTGACTATATGAATGTAAACTGATTGCGGAATATAGACCAATAATGTCAATTCTATAATTTGTCATACCACGGCTTAAAATCTATTATTTCTACACGCTTGCCCGTTAGTTCATCATCAGAGCCTGGTTATAATAAAAGATCTGTCAAATATGTCATAACATCTGGAACCTTAGTGGCCTGCCCCTATGCTGCTGGAGGCAACAATTTTTGTAAAATCTTTGCATCCCGAGTTACTGTTATGGTGCTTCTGCAATGCGAAAGAAGGATATCTTAGGTACACGAAATTCAAGGCAATGCAGCACTTCACAAGTACAGCGTTATCTCTGCTATCAACACAGGTCTTTTTTTAAATTACTATTGAGCATAACAACTGAACAACATAAAACATTTTAAATTTTTTTTTTTGGGATGAAAATTATTTTCGACATATTGTGCTATTCGTTGTCCGTAATTCAAATTCTTCAATACGATACATGGACCTTGTATTCTTGATTTGTGTTGATATTGGGTATATATTTATGTTATTGTGTAGTTATCGTACTTACAACTGGCATCTTGATTATCACAATCTAAATTGTTATTTCTTAATCTCCTTACTCCATTGCAGTCTCTTCTATATGCTGCAGGCTTACGACCTACTCCCGCACAGACGACTGCTGTTAGTTGGGTAAGATTAAAATTGATGGACTGGATATAGTTCTTAACTCTTTAGGCGCTACAGTATTGTAACTATTTTGACTTATTAATATACAGATCTTAAAAGATGGGATGCAGCATGCTGGAAAACTAATATGTAGCAGTTTGGGGGCTAGAATGGATTCAGTACCCAAACGTTGGAGGATTTTGGGTTTGTTCCTCCCCCGAAATATCACACTCTTTATGTTCCTTTTATCTGTTGTCATCTTTTTTTAGTTTTCTTTTATCCTTTTTGGGTTTCCATCACAATGGCTTCATACTTTCTGGAACATTTACATAATTAAGTATTTGAATATGCAACCGATGTGCTCTAATGATCTGGCCACTGGTTTGGAAGTTCTTTCTCCCTTGTGCCCACAGTTATTTCTTGAAATGGCAGGCCTTGGCAACTTTGCTAAGGTAAGTTATATACGATCATTTCCAAGGTTGTATTAGTGGGTTCCCCAGACTTTTCCTTTCATGTAGATAAATATCATATTTATTAATTGAAGAATTTGAATTTGCATGTGAAAGAGAATTCAAACAAAAGCCATATTTATAGATTTTATTTATGTTCTCTCTTTCTCCGTTTGAAGCCTGTTAATCTACTCCATTTTTTGTTGAAGTATCCTAATATAAACCATATTTGTTGTTTGTTATCAGGGAATGACTGTTTTTGCAGTAAGGGCTACTAGACTGCCGATATATTCTTCATTTGCCAAAGAAGGCAACCTTAGTGCCCCTATGCTGCAGGACATCGCAATCCATTGATCAAAGGCTATAAATCCTAGTCTACTATAATGTTATTACTAAAGCAGATGAGTCAGATGGAGATGGAGCAGATACGACGTGTGTGACTTTGTCATTTTATTTTGCATTTAGATTTTAGACGATGAATGGTTTTTATGACAATGTCATCGGTATTGTCTAGGTTTTCTTGGATTGGTGGTACTATCGTACCAATGTATTGATTAGATTGGTGTTTATTATGTACCAAATTAATGGTGGATTTGTATGGGAAAAAAACATGTCATGCTCGATTTTTTTCAGAAAAGCATTGCTATTGTCTATAAAAATGTTGTTATTTATGTTATTAAAAGCATTGCTATTGGACAAAATTTGTTGCCAATTTCAATTTAATTTGTTGCCATTACCCACATATTGCAATGCTTAACAAAAACAAAATAAAAAAATAGCATTACAGAAGGTTATTGCAATGGTTCATTAGTGTTGCTATAGACACAAAATCGTTATCATAAACGCTTTTTGCAATGATTTATGGCGTTGCCGTATGTTACTAAAATCGTTGCTACATGGACATATAGTAACCAGACCAAAGTTAACGCCAGATTTTGGCAAAATCATTGCAATAGACTCTACTGCAATGGTTTTAGGCGGTAAAGCAACACTTTTAAGTGGTTGCTATATGTGATCTATGGTGTAGTGTTCCACTCTTCAATTTACGAACTCTGTCCAAGTTACGGCTACTAATCTGCAATAGATATTAGCAGAACCAATATAAAAAGGGGCAACGTACAACAAATGGACATCATGTGTTAAAATAACATTATATTAAAAAAATCTAGGAATTCTCCTTGCCCTCAGAATCATCAAAACCATTGTACATTCTTCATGAGTTTCAGCCCCAAGAATTATGGATACTCACACGGGCAAAAATAAAAGATACTACAGTAAATATATTCTCTGAAGATGTAAAAATTACTAAACCAAGCTTAACTATACAAAATAGCCTATTGTAGCTTCCATATATTAACTTTGTCTTTTTAAATTTTAACAAGGTAGGGTAGGTAGGGTCCCGGTCTCTTAAAAATTTATCTTTTATTAGTTTCCAACTAATGTAACAACTGGACAAGTTTCTCAAGAGATAAGGATACATACTTCATACAACAGAAGTGCAAAACCTAGATTTTACCTTAGAGGTAAGCTCATCCAATGTTGGATAAGTAAAAGTCTCCAATTCAGTTGACCGGGTAGCTAGAAAGCTACATATGGCTTCCAAAGCAACTTCAAGTGCCCGGAATTCAAAAGGAGATCCTGTTGCATTATTATTCCAAATGTAAGATAAAAGATGTACTGGCAGTAAAACATCAAATAACTAACTTGATGACCGGTTTGAGGAGGAAACATCAACAATCATTTCAAATATTTCAGTTCAATTAAATAGAATTCATATGCTGTTGAGAAAAAAAAAACCTCAAATTGACACCCCCGGCTTAATGCACTCAAAGATCAACCTAAGCTTGTTGCAGAGCATGACATTAAAAAAATAAATTAAAAACTAAAGTTAACAGAAGCAGAGCACATAGCGTATACAACAGATTATCATAGACACTAAAATAGCTTATAGTACTTGTGTATGTACAGAAACTGTTAAACATACATATAGAGAAATAACATAACATACGTTAGGAGAAGGGTAATCAAGTTTCATGACTTGAGCCTCAAGATCACTGGGGTTGCAACTTGATGATGTAGATGATGCAGTGGATAATAAACCACTGCCCGTGCTTACAAAGATCCTATACTGCTTACAAAGCATATAAAACACATAAAACTTCTATATTACATTAGAAAAAAAAACAGAACAGGCAATATGAGCTATCTGCTACACATAATAGACAGCCATATATTAAAACTAAACCAACTTCATCAATGTGCACATAACTCGAGCATAATAACATAAAACATGTACAGCTAACTCTGTTCCAGTTTATGTCTTTGCTTCCAAACATTCTACTCCAACATTATTCAATAACAGTACTACTCAAAAAGGAACAAGTACTCCAACACATTCACAAGCACAAGTAGGCACATTTAATTCAATCACATTAAATAACAAACGAGTAGGCACATTTCCTCTTCGACTACTCTACTCCAAATAAGAGAAACCGCAAACATTATGCCAATCGATTATGCCCACAATATACTAACAATATTCTCTTCCCTCCTGAAGCTTTTTAACCGACACGTTTCACCTGTTTGACAACTATCAATGACATAATAAAAACACAAGACAAATTAGAACAATGAGAGACCAAAATTAACTTAATTAATTTTGGAAATGAATTAACATATCCATCCAATTATTTTTATCATCACATCACTAATTTGTCCTTATTATCACTTCATATAAAAACTTCAGCTTAACAAAACCTAATTATCATGTTCAACTGCACAATTTAATTTATTTATTTTTGAAAGAATAGGACAATTTAATTCATCTCTCTCTCTCTCTCTCTCTCTCTCAGTCTCTCAGTCTCTCTCTCTCTCTCTCTCTCTCTCTCTCTCATATAGCACAATTGAATTTTAATGTTAATGGTAAAGGCCAAAATTACCTGGTTCCCTGTGACTCATATCAGTTGGCTTCTTCCTATTCTCCTCAACAAAAACGACTATAAGCTTCCGACGAAGAAGAACCTGACCATCCATCCGATATTTAGCTTGAGCAACTGCAATTTTATAAACGGAAATATATCATCCATTATACAAAGTCATCTATAAGAATACAAAAGTGAAACCAATATAATTTTTAAATTTATGAACAGAACAAGTATCAAACATCTGTTCCAACTTTAATCAAATACAAATGATATATTATAAATCAAACTGAAAAAGAGAGAGTGAGACAGAGAGAGAGGGAGAGAGGGAGAGAGAGAGAGAGAGAGAGAGAGAGAGAGAGAGAGAGAGAGAGAGAGAGAGAGAGAGAGAGAGAGAGAGAGAGAGAGAGAGAGATGGAGGGGCATAAAGAGAGAGGGAGAAGAGAGGAGATTATAATTTAAACCAAAGCAAGGTTATACCTCAAAATCGAAAACAAATAAATATTGAACCTTAAATAAACACAAACCAGCCTTAGACACGAATTTGTTGAATAGGGTGAAACCCTAATTGAATCCTTCAACCCTTGAATTAACACTAACAGATCTTGAACAATAAAATTGAGAAGAGAGAGGTAGTGAGAAGGAGGGGCATAAAGAGAGATAGTGTGTAAGAAAAAGAGAGAGATGACAGCTTTATACCTGAAAATCGAAAACAAACAAAGACTGAACCCTAGGTATTGGAACACAAACCAGCTTAGACACGACTATGTTAGAACCCGCTCGAACCCCCTAATTGAATCCTTCAACCCGGTGAATTTAACCCTAACTCAACCCGGTGAATTTAACCCCAACCTTAATTCAGACCTTTAAGACTGAGAGACTGCGTGCGAGAGATCAGTGAATGACTGAGACGAGTGAATGGGTGGGAAAGAATAAAGCCCCAATTTGTTATGCCCCCAATTTGTTCTGTCCCAATTTTTGTTTTGCCGCTCACAATTATTAAGGTAACGCCTGTTATCTTTTTTACGTATAATTTGTATTTTATTTATTTTAATTTAAGAATTATAAAAGTTTAAAAAGTTTAAAAATGTGAGAGATCAAAACTTTAATCGTTAAATATTAATATTCATATGTTTAAAAAAAAATTAAAAAATTACCACATCACTAAAATCGTTATATCTTGACATCCTTACGACTGGAACGTCGAAAAAATAATTGAAAAAAATAGATTCATCATTCGGGATAAAACTAGTTAAAAGGAAAGTCTACTTTGACCGGTTTGACCGTTATAAAACCAAACCGAATACTTCTTGCAAATTTTTTAAAAATATACCACATCACAAAAATCGTTAGATCTTGTCATCCATATGACTGGAACGTCCAAAAAATAAATTAAAAAAATAGATTCATCATTCGGGACAAGACTAGTTAAAAGGAAAGTCTACTTTGACCGGTTTGACCGTTATAAAACCAAACCAAATATTTCTAGCAATTTTATTAAAACTTAACCACATCACTAAAGTCGTTAGATCTTGACGTCCGTATATTTGGAATGTTGAAAAAATAATTTAAAAAAATAGATTCATCATTCGGGACAAGACTAGTTAAAGGGAAAGTCTACTTTGATTGGTTTGACCGTTAAAAAACCAAACCAAATACTTCTAGCAAATTTTTTAAAAATTTACCACATCACTAAAGTTGCTAGATCTTGGCATCCGTACATTTGGAACGTGGAAAAAATTATTTAAAAAGTAGATTCATCATTCCGGACAAGACTATTTAAAAGAAAAGTCTACTCTGACCAGTTTTTCCATTATAAAACCAAACCAAATACTTCTAGCAATTATTTTAAAAATTTACCACATCACTAAAATAGTTAGATCTTACCATCTGTACGATTGGAACGTCAAAAAAATAAATTAAAAAAATAGATTTATCATTCGGGACAAGACTAGTTAAATGGAAAGTCTACTTTGACCGGTTTGACCGTTATAAAACCAAACCAAATACTTCTAGCAAATTTTTTAAAAATATACCATGTCACTAAAATCGTTAGATCTTGCCATCCGTACGATTGGAACATCGAAAAAATAAATTAAAAAAATAGATTCATCATTCGGGACAAGACTAGTTAAAAGGAAAGCTTGCTTTGACCGGTTTGACCATTACAAAATCAAACCAAATAAATCTAAGAAATTTTTTAAAAAATTGCCACAACACTAAAATCCTTAGATCTTGACATCCGTACATTTGGAACGTCAAAAAAATAATTTCAAAAAATAGATTCATCATTCGGGACAAGACTAGTTAAAAGAAAAGTCTACTTTGACCGGTTTGACCGTTATAAAACCAAACCAAATACTTCTAGCAAATTTTTTAAAAATTTACCACATCACTATAGCCATTAAATCTTGACATCCGTACATTTAGAACATCGAAAAAATAATTTAAAAAAATAGATTCATCATTCGGGACAAGATTAGTTAAAAGAAAAGTCTACTTTGATTGGTTTGACCTTTATAAAACCAAACCAAAAAATTCTAGCAAATTTTTAAAAAATTTACCACATCACTAAAGTCATTATATCTTGGCATCCGTACGTTTGGAATGTAAAAAAAATAATTTAAAAAAGTTGATTCATCATTCCGGACAAGACTAGTTAAAAGAAAAATCCACTTTGACCTTTTTGACCGTTATAAAACCAAACCAGGTACTTCTAGAATTTTTTTTAAAAATTTATGACGTCAATAAAATCGTTAGATCTTGACGTCTGTACGCTTGGAACGTCGAAAAAGTAATTTAAAAAATAGATTCGTCATTCCGGACAAGACTAGTTAAAAGGAAAGTCTACTTTGATTGGTTTGACCGTTATAAACCAAACCAAATACTTCAAGAAATTTTTTTAAAAATTTACAACATCACTAAAGTTGTGAGAGATTGGAATTTGTACGTTTAGAACGTCGAAAAAATAATTTAAAAAAGTAGATTCATCGTTCCGGACAAGACTAATTAAAAGAAAAGTCTACTTTGACCGGTTTGACCGTTATAAAACCAAACCAAATACTTCTAGCAAATTTTTTAAAAATTTACCACATCAATAAAATCGTTAGATCTTGACGTCCATATGCTTGGAACGTCAAAAAAATAATTTAAAAAAATAGATTCATCATTCAGGACAAGACTAGTTAAAAGGAAAGTCTACTTTGACTGGTTTGACCATTATAAAACCAAACCAAATACTTCTAGCAAATTTTTTAAAAAGTTTCCACATCACTAAAGTTGTTAGATCTTGGCATCCGTACGTTTGGAACGTCGAAAAAATAATTACAAAAAGTAGATTCATCATTCCGGACAAGACTAATTAAAAGAAAAGTCTACTTTGACCGGTTTGATCGTTATAAAACCAAACCAAATACTTCTAGAATTTTTTTTTAAAATTTACCACATCACTAAAATCGTTAGATCTTGGCATCCGTACGTTTAGAACTTCGAAAAAATAATTTCAAAAAAATAGAATCATCATTCGGGACAAGACTAATTAAAAGGAAAGTCTACTTTTATCGGTTTGACCGTTATAAAACCAAACCAAATACTTCTAGCAATTTTTTTAAAAATTTACCACATCACTAAAATCGTTAGATCTTGCCATTCGTATGCTTGGAATGTCGAAAAAATAAATTTAAAAAAATAGATTTATCATTAGGGACAAGACTAGTTAAATGGAAATTCTACTTTGACGGATTTGACCATTATAAAACCAAACCAAATACTTCTAGCAAATTTTTTAAAAAATTACCACATCACTAAAGTCATTAGATCTTGGCGTCCGTACGTTTGGAACGTCAAAAAAATAATTTAAAAAAATAGATTCATCATTTCGGACAAGACTACTTAAAAGGAAAGTCTACTTTGACCAGTTTGACCGTTATAAAACCAAACCAAATACACCTAGGAAATTTTTTAAAAAATTACCACATCACTAAAATCGTTATATCTTGACATCCGTACGTTTGGAACATTGAAAAAATAACTTAAAAAATAGATTCATCATTCCGGTAAGAGAAGTAGCTAATGCAACACTTTAAACAGCAAATGCAACACTATTCTTAAGTAACGCAACACTTCTGACACGTCAGCAAATGCCACGTCAACATAGTTGGGCCCCACTTTTGCCACGTTAGCAGTGGTGGGCCCCACAGCTGTCACATTAGCATTGGTGGGCCTCCTACCATGTCATCCTTGTGGGTCCCACACTGCCATGTCAGCATTGGTGGGTCCCACACCTACTACGTCAGCATTTATTAAAATTAAAAAATTGTTAATGCAACACTTTAAACAACAAATGCAACACTATTCTTACCTAATGCAACACTTCTGACATGTCAGCAAATGCCACTTCAACACAGGTGGGTCCCACTTATGCCACGTCAACAATTGTGGGCCCCACAATTACCACATCAGCATGGTGGGCTTCCTGCCACGTCACCCTTGTGGGTCCCACACTGACATGTCAACATTGGTGAGTCCCACACCTACCACGTCAACATTTATTAAAATTAAAAAAATAGCTAATGCAACACTTTAAACAGCAAATGCAACACTATTATTACCTAATGCAACACTTCTACCACGTCAGCAAATGCCACATCAGCACTGGTGGGCCCCACAATTGGCACGCCAACAAATTCCACGTCAGCACATGTGGGCCCCACTTCTGCCACATCAGCATTTATTAAAAATAAAAAATATCTAATGCAACACCAATAGTTAGTGTAGCATTATGTGCAACACTGTGGGTAATATGCAACACTAAATTATATCTAATGCAATACCAGTTCAGCTCTATTGCAAAAGAGCCAAAATTTCATATCTAACGAAACACTTTCAGAACACTTTCTAAAAGCATTGCATGTGAGCATTTATGGCGTAGTGTAATTTTGTATAAGAAAGAGAACAAGAGCTCTAGGTCATGGCTAGTTTAGAGTCCTTTACTCATAGTAACAAATCCTGATTTATTCTTTTCTTGATCGTCTGAAGTAACTTATGAGAACGAAGATAGAGTGCGATCATTGAGTGGTGCCCCTTTCGAACACTTAGTCTCAAAAGGCTAGATTAGTATCGAGAAGAAGGCCTTAATTACTCGGCTATACTCGATCTATACCTCCGCTAGTAGTTCTTGGAAGAACTTCCTGGATTCTCATGAAGAGATGAGAAGCTGTAGTGGGGCAACTAATTAATATAGTCCGGCATGCGTTAAAGGAAAAGAAAGACGAGTGGCCTTGAGACGAAGCTTAGCTGGTGTAGGACCCTTTCTTAAACCTATCAGCAAGCTTTCCAGGTCTGTGGTATTCTAGGGATCGGTCGTATCAATCTAATCAACGAAATTGATACTCTCACTGTGCAGCGGCTAGAGCAACGATCGGTTCCCTTATTCAATACAGGTTTCCGTTACCCCACATGCTGCACGGACGGGACATGTAGTGACTGGTTAAAACCTTTTTGGGTGCCGGAGGGTTTAAAGGTGTCTGGTCGGGCTTAGAAGATGGCGTGTAATAACTGGACCTAGTAGTTTACGAATGAACAGCTCAAGGTAGCAGAAGGAAGCTTGGCCAATATGTCAACTACCTTTCTCTTTTGGCAAGCTTTCAGGGACCGATCATACCAAGAATACGAGACGTAACTGAAGTATCAATTAGAGCGACTGCCATTTTTCTTCACTCACACTATTCATTATAGGGTTTCACTGTGCTACTCTTATGGTGCATTGGATTGTTCGGTCCATGGGACTCAGAGGTGATAAGATAATACGAGACCCAGCTAATAAGTGGCACCAAAATGCATTGCTAACTCGTGTGGTATATATTTATTACTTCTGGATCTGGTGTGTCATCAATGGGTGGCACTTGGCAGTATTCTCACGGGGTTAAGAGATGTGATATGTATTTATCTAATAATCTATTAGACAAAAACTCTGCAGGAGATTAAAGTTTCCTTTTTTCTTGTTTTAGGCTTCCAACAGCATCACTTAATTCCAAGTATGAGTTTTGTAAGCTTTTAGCTTTCACACTACCGAAATCTATTTGGTACGCAATCTAAATTCCTTGTTTGGAAGATAGAAATAGGAGAAAGAAAATGGTTTTTTGTGGTTTTTTCCCCTTTACAAGAAATGAGGAAGCGAAGAAGAAGAATTTTAGCATGAACCTGGGAATAGCTATGGGGCTATGATCACTGGCTGGGTATCAAAGAACTAGATAGGAAGACTTTGACGGGTAAGAGAAAGAGTAGTGACAGGAAAGGCTTTCGTTTTCCCTAGATCTCTCCTTACTGGGATTTACTACAAGACTTCTTTACCGGATTACACAGTAAGTAGCACTTTTAAGTATGAATCCGCAAACCCAATAACACGTCTTGAGAGTGAGTAAGTCAATGATATTCAAGTTAGCCGGGGTAAGCTTTATCGGCTCAGTAATTGGTGGCCCTTCCTTGACTTAGTTCATTCCTTATCGGGATAAAACTTGGAATCGTTTTAAATTCAAAGTGAAAATAGAATTCATAAAATGAGTTTTTGTGAAATCAACGAGGATGTCTTCTACCTATTCATCTGCCGAAGAAGACAGTAGCTTTCTCTTTCTAGTTGAGTTGAGTGTATGTCTTTGACAAGTTACCCTCTGTGTCTATTTCCTCACCTTTACTGTGAGTTTTCTTCTTAATAAAGTTAGCTGGGCTACCTTCCGTTAGGAAGAGCTTACCTAACCCCTGTTTCTAAGCTTCGGAGAAATGAAAGAATAAAAGTTGGAAAACTCGTTCGTGTAAGAATGCTCTCCGTTCCCGGGAGTTTAGTGCAGATAGCACTAACAAGAGAAGAAGAACAGCAGCAATCGTTCGCCTGAGAGCAGTCCAACCTTTGGGTAAGTTTCTTAGTCAAGTAGTGGTAATAGATCTTTTTTCTTTCTATAGTGTCTTCTCTATCTAAAGGGAGTTGAACCCTGCTATCAGAATGACTCTTCAGAGTTGACCCGTTCTGGAAACTACAATTTTAGGTATTCTAATTACGTAACTAGGAACTCATGCTAATGCTAACAAGAAGACTACAGTGAACAGAACAATAAAGAAGCTAACCTCACCCACCAAAGGGTTGACCTTCTTCATAGGAGTTATTCTCTTAGTAGACATTCCATGGTTCATCCACTAATGTTACAACAATACAATAAGTCACAATAGGAGAACAAAGAAAAGAGCTACTTCTATAAAAAAAAAAGAGGAGAACGAGATCTCCTCCCTTCTAGTTACCGCCCCGTAGGTCCTTAGGAAGAATCTATTTCTTTCAAATATTCTCTTTCTTTCTTAAGATATAAATTATATTCTTTGTGGTATAGGAAAATGTCCTTTGGTTCCCCCACTCCTCCACATTCATAACAGTTACCAGATCAGAACAAGACGCATAACAGCCAACAACTACCGATATGGATCCTCACTGATAAATCGTCATATTTAGGAGGCAAACCACTGCCATAGCACCGACTACTCCCATCAATACTAGCACTTAAAGAGGCATACCATAGCATAGCTCTACCTCTCTTTCTCCTCAGAAAATATACACTCTTTTCCGGAGAATCGGGTATGATGGATGTCTTGTATTGGAAGTAAACCCACCCGTCAGTATAATTTTTATTGGAAGGAGGGGTTGAGCCTTGACTTATGGAGTTTAGTCAATGAAATAGTGGGGTAGCCCCTAGCCGTGGGAGTCTTTCGATGGTGGATCCAACACTCCAGACTTTCCA
This sequence comes from Saposhnikovia divaricata, assembly GCA_036435485.1. NCBI lineage: Eukaryota > Viridiplantae > Streptophyta > Magnoliopsida > Apiales > Apiaceae > Saposhnikovia > Saposhnikovia divaricata. The sequence goes on from CM071595.1 coordinate 38,861,029, forward strand.
CCCATTAGGCTCTCCAGAGAAAGAAGTTGACATTCTTAGTAAAGGTGACACTTGAGTGTCCCCAGTCCTAATTTCATATGTAAACTAGAGCAGTCCTAATTTAGCTTATATAGTAGCTACGCCATAGTTCTTTCATAACCTAGCTATAAAGGGGAAAGAGGTGGTTTAGCTATGCTCATAACAGAGTCGAATTAAAACCTTCTTTCGGGAGATTGATCGCTTAGCTCGGAACGTCTTATTTTTGCGGGCTCCCCTATGGACCCCGAGAGGATCTATTTTTCTTCTTTAGTAGGAAGTTCAAAATGCAAGTTCAGTTTCACCTCAGAACTAGAGCTGGTCATGCATACGGCATCCCTTTCCCTGAGCATTCTTTATTATACACATAAAATGATGAAATGGCTACACAGTTTCAGGGATCGTCTTCTGGTGGGTACCGACAAAGGTGAGTGGGAAATCGACGCAGGGGAAGATGGCGTAGCTATATCACACTGAGGGTTTCCGCAAAACTGATTTACTGTCCCCACCTTTATCTACTATATCTACTATGGGCTAGCGTTGCTAGAAAAAGAGGTTGCTAGGTATGGTCTTGGCTCTGGACTGGATTCAAGAAGTCATCTCATGGATTCGGGCATAAAGAGAATGGTCTTTCAGCAAATGCCCTATTCCTTTTTGTGGGTTGTTTTCAATGACGGAAGTCTTGCCGGGCTAACCTTCAATGACGAGCAGGGAATCATGGCGTGGCACAGGCACATATTGGGAGGTACCAATGTAAAGGTCAGGGATATTGCCTCTATGCCTTTGAAGAAGAGAGATTATGACGAGTTCTTTCTCTTGTCATGACGAGGCAGGGCGGATCATCCGAATGCAATTGAGGCTTTGGATAGTTAGGCACAAGCAGGGTGAAGGAAAGAGATCTTCTATTGGTTAAAGTTTCTTTTTAGAAGGCCTATGATCGATTGCGATGGAGTTTCATTCATGACACGTTGAAGGCAATGCACCTCTCCCCGGACTTTAGAAACTTGATTATGATGTATCACCTCCTCTTCCATGCAAATGTTTGGAATGGTGAAATTGATTCCGGATATGCCAAGTCCAACTCTTTTTGTTTGGATCGGCTTTCGCAATTTATTTAGGAAGCCATGAAGGACAAAGAATGGAAACCAGTGAAAGCTTCTAGGTCAGGCCCTTTCTTATCTCACTTCTTTTATGCTGATGAATTAGTTTTGTTTACAGAGGCTTCGATCGAGCAAGTGCAAGTAAATGCCTTGAAGTGGGCAGAAAATGCGTCTTCATACGTCTCTGCTCCAAAAATGTACCGCAAATAAGGGAGAGCTGCTGGAATCCCTTTGACATCTGATTTTGGTTGGGGAGTTTTTATTACCCGGAAAGAATAATGGAAAAGATGGGATAGATAAAGTGAAGAATAGGCTTGCGAGGTGGAAGGCACTCTTAAGGATACCGATGGAGAATAGAAGCTAGTGATCGTGAATGAAGATCAGGTGGATAGAATAGAAACAGTCAACTCTGTGGCCTATCTGCCAAGCAGGAAGTTTTTAAATCTTGGGGAATGGAAAGCGTTACCACCATCTTTTAGCACTGAGGGCTCCTTCGATAGAACTTAAATAGTTACCCGCACACCTTCAATGTGCCTTCCTGGGACCATAAAAGACTTACCCGGTAATAGTATCATCAGCTTTCACTCAATTAACACTAACTTAATCCTTCTTCTCTAGTGTACTCTCCAGCTTTCAGAAAGGATCTTAGCCAAACGTTTACCGGCTTCACGAGACCTTTTGGATCTACACATGGCTAGGCACTTTGGTTGTTGGTTTCTCGATAAAAACTCTCTGACGTCGAAGATCTCACGAGCAGGACTGATGAAAGTCTCTCAAGTGATTAGGCGGGGACAGGATTCGAACCTGCAATCTTCAGGTCATGAGCTTGATGAGTTGACCATTCCTCTACCCCACTTCTTCCCCTTCAATTTCTTTCACTATTCCCACCTACGTCCCTGGCTTTGGTTACTTGGTCGGGATAGAACTAGTGCTTAGTAAGCGGCGGCGACAGCCCCTTGTATAGGTTGGAGCTATGAAGCTGACCTTATTCGTTATTAGAGAAAGGAGAAAGGACTTTTTTAGCTTGCTAACTAGGGCTGGCAGCGAAATGAAGTCCTTGAGACCCCATAAGAGAAGAAAGTCATGGAGGACATAAGCCCCTTTAGAGATTTAGAGATAGTGTTGAGTTTCTTGTGGTAGTCACTGCGAATGAGCAAGTAGGGGGCGATAACTAAAGAGGTAGCGAGACTGACCGCAATTGCAGGAAAAGGTTTACTTTCTTTCATTTTGGTTATGCAAAATGAAAGTTGTTTCATTTAGTACGAGATCGCTTTACACCTCGCGGTGCTTACACCTCTCGCCTATCGAAGTTCTGTTCAAAAACCTCGTCCGAGAACTTGTATAGAGAAGGATTTCCCGCGGCACATCAGTTCTTCCATACCAACTTAGCTGCTCGGCACTGCTATTGGCATAACAACCGGTACACCATAGGTTGGCCCAAACCAGTCCTCTTGTACTAGGGTTGGCTCAGCACAGTTCTCCCTTTAACACCAACAGTAGATAGGAACTGAACTATCTCACGATGTTCTAAACCCAACTCACGTACCACTTGAATCGGTGAACAACCAAACCCTTGGGACCTTCTTCAACCCCAGGATGTGATGAGTCGACATCGAGGTGCCAAACAACTCCTTCGATAAGAGCTCATGGGAGTCATCAGCCTGTTATCCCCGGCATACCATTGATCCGTTGAGCGAGAGCCCTTCTACACGGGACTCCCGGATCACTATGGCCGACTTTTGTCTCTGTTCGACCAGTCGGTCTCACAGTCAGGTAGGCTTATACCATTACGCTTGTGAGTCGAATCTTAGCTTGAGCCTACCTTCGCACAACTCAGTTACTCTTTAGAAGGCATCTACTCCAAATGATCGGTTAGGCATCCTTAGACGAAAGAGTGGTCTTTCAGGACTGGTCATTGTGTATCACCACCTCCCACCTATCCTACACATTCGATCAAGGTTGTCACTGCGAAGCTATAGTTAAGGTGCACGGGGTTTTACCATCTAGCTGTTGGTACTCTTCATCTTTACGGAGAATTTAATTTCATCGGGTCCATGTCGGAGACAATGGGCCAGTCGTTACTCCATTCGTTCAGGTCGCTACTTATGGGAAAAAAACATGTCATGCTCGATTGTTTTCAGAAAAGCATTGCTATTGTCTATAAAAATGTTGTTATTTATGTTATTAAAAGCATTGCTATTGGACAAAATTTGTTGCCAATTTCGATTTAATTTGTTGCCATTACCCACATATTGCAATGCTTAACAAAAACAAAATAAAAAAATAGCATTACAGAAGGTTATTGCAATGGTTCATTAGTGTTGCTATAGACACAAAATCGTTATCATAAACGATTTTTGCAATGATTTATGGCGTTGCCGTATGTTACTAAAATCGTTGCTACATGGACATATAGTAACCAGACCAAAGTTAACGCCAGATTTTGGCAAAATGTTGCAATAGACTCTACTGCAATGGTTTTAGGTGGTAAAGCAACACTTTTAAGTGGTTGCTATATGCGATCTATGGTGTAGTGTTCCACTCTTCAATTTACGAACTCTGTCCAAGTTGCGGCTACTAATCTGCAATAGATATTAGCAGAACCAATATAAAAAGGGGCAACGTACAACAAATGGACATCATGTGTTAAAATAACATTATATTAAAAAAATCTAGGAATTCTCCTTGCCCTCAGAATCATCAAAACCATTGTACATTCTTCATGAGTTTCAGCCCCAAGAATTATGGATACTCACACGGGCAAAAATAAAAGATACTACAGTAAATATATTCTCTGAAGATGTAAAAATTACTAAACCAAGCTTAACTATACAAAATAGCCTATTGTAGCTTCCATATATTAACTTTGTCTTTTTAAATTTTAACAAGGTAGGGTAGGTAGGGTCCCAGTCTCTTAAAAATTTATCTTTTATTAGTTTCCAACTAATGTAACAACTGGACAAGTTTCTCAAGAGATAAGGATACATACTTCATACAACAGAAGTGCAAAACCTAGATTTTACCTTAGAGGTAAGCTCATCCAATGTTGGATAAGCAAAAGTCTCCAATTCAGTTGACCGGGTAGCTAGAAAGCTACATATGGCTTCCAAAACAACTTCAAGTGCCCGGAATTCAAAAGGAGATCCTGTTGCATTATTATTCCAAATGTAAGATAAAAGATGTACTGGCAGTAGAACATCAAATAACTAACTTGATGACCGGTTTGAAGAGGAAACATCAACAATCATTTCAAATATTTCAGTTCAATTAAATAGAATTCATACGCTGTTGAGAAAAATAAACCTCAAATTGACACCCCTGGCTTAATGCACTCAAAGATCAACCTAAGCTTGTTGCAGAGCATGACATTAAAAAAATAAATTAAAAACTAAAGTTAACAGAAGCAGAGCACATAGCGTATACAACAGATTATCATAGACACTAAAATAGCTTATAGTACTTGTGTATGTACAGAAACTGTTAAACATACATATAGAGAAATAACATAACATGCGTTAGGAGTGATACTCCTATGGTTTTGATGATCACATTCAGCAAGCTATTTGATTGTAGTTTGATATAAAACATCGTGTTATGCTTGTATTGTACTAACGTGGTTTTGCAGGGTATATTAGCCTACTGATTGTTTACACAGAATATACAAACAGCAAGCCATTTGGTATTACAACAGAGAGAGTCTGGCAAGCCATTTGCACACTGACAGTTCACAAACAGCAAGCCATTTCTGACAGTCAGTCACAAACAGCAAGCCATTTGCAACTGCCAGAATTTCTGAAGATAAAGATCAAGTTCGATTCTCAAGGATTTATTTCAGGAAATATATTGTGAGGGCTCTTTATTATATAATACGTATATAATATATTCTAGAGCTCAAATCTTTTCAAATATCTTTCTTTAAAACAAAATCATAAAACTTATAGGAGTTTCCTTATTTAAAAGATTTCTTTCTTTCAAAATCTCCTATACGCGTTTTTATATCTATACAAATCAGAAGGGTTAAGCTTTCATCGATCTCTTTCTTTCAAACCTTCTGTCTAACGTTCACAAGAACGTTTGTAAAATCTCTAACCAATTGAACGTTGGAAATTGATTCTAATCGTTCGAATAATTGGTGATTGATTTTCTGAACGTTGGTGTGATGCTTTATAAACTGATTCTTGTGTTCATTCGCTTCTAAGAATTGAAAAAACACTTCAGAGAAAATATTCAAGCACACAAGAATTCAAACAACTCAGTTTTCATTGCTATATCCTTTGATTCTCTCGAGCTCTTAGTATATTCATACGTGCTATATCTTAAAGAGTTCATAGTTTGAGTTGTATCCATTATTGATTGTATTGTTCGATTTGTAAGGTTTAGTTGTTGGACAATTTGGCTTGGGAACTAGGGTTTGGTGATCGTTGCTAGAGAAGTATACTTGGGAAGTATAGCTTAGAGAGCAAGTTCAGAAACGGGAGTTCAGCATGCCATTTGTCAACAGCTGGGTATTGAGGGAGATATATTGTTGTATCTTGTAATTGGTTTATTTCAGTGATCAATAATATATTCTCTTACCAAGTTGGTAAGGGACCAGGACGTAGACCATAGGGGTTAGGGGTCGAACCTGGCTAAAAGTCTCTGTGTTCTTTATTTTCTGCTCTTTACTTACTGCTTGCATTTAGCTTACTGTTTATGCACGTTACTGTACTTGTTATCTTTACATTCAGCATACTGTTTACAATCAGCTTACCATTTGTCTCTGCTTAAAACAAAATCAGTAAGCTGTTTCTGGTAATTTTTAAAATCGGACTTAGTTGAATATAGTTAGCCATTTACACCTATTCACCCCCCTCTAGGTGTGCATTTTCATTTGGTATCAGAGCTTTGGTATACTAACAATTCTGTAACAGGAAAGTATTCGATCATAATGGCTGAAAACTATCCCGAAGGAAAATCTGATTTCAGGCCTCCACTTCTTCATGGCACACACAACTACCACTGGTGGAAAAGCAGCATGGAAACTCACTTATCCAGAGATCCATTAGTTCTGAGAGTTGTGCAAAAAGGTCCATATGTCTTTCTTGATAAGGATGGCAAGCCAAAGGATGTTGATGATCTCACTCCGGATGAATTAATCAAACTTGGCTACAATGGAAAGGCAAGGAGTTCTCTTATGAATGGTTTAAACCAGGCTGAATATGATAAAGTATCTTCACTCAAATCAGCAAAAGAAATGTGGGATGCTTTGGAGACTTATCATGAAGGTTCGAAATCTCTAAAGAAGGTGAAGCTTAGCAAGCTAATGAATGACTTTGGGAATGTCAAGCTTAATGAAGGTGAAACTATCAAGGATAGTCAAGCACGGTTTCAAGATACTATAAATTCAATAAAGAGGCTTGGAAAAACTATTCCACAAGATGAAATCAATATGAAGGTATTGAGTGCAGTACCATTCATCTACGAAGCTAAGGTTACTGCCTTGGAATCCTCACCACTTATTGATACTATGGATCACTTGGCCGTATTTGCTGAGCTAGAGCAATTTGAAAGCAAGATAAATGGAAATCAGGTGGGAAGTTCAAGTGTTAAAGCTCCAACAGAAAAGATGAAGAATATGGCTCTCCATTCTAAAAACAGCAAGCCAATTGACATTGATGATGAATCTGATTCTGATGAGGAACTTGCACTTATTTCAAAGAAGATCAAAAGGCTGATAGAAAAGAAGAATATGATGAAAAGGGAAAGAGGTGGCTTCTACAACAACAAAAAGAGTTCAAAGGACTCTAAGGAGGAAACTTGTTTCGAATGTGGCAAGCCAGGCCATTATAAAAGGAACTGCTACAAACTAAAGTCAAAACAGCCTACTGTTTTCAAGGACAAGAAGAAATCGAAGGCTCTACTGACTTGGAGTGATGATGATTCAGATTCCAGTGATGACTCAAGTGAAGAGATGGTGAACTTAGCACTTGTTGGAATTGAAGATGAATCTGTTCAAGGAAATTCAGAAGGAGTGTATGCTGAAACTGATTCTGAAGAGGATCCTAGTGAGGTAAACTCTTTTAATGATTATATTTCTTCAGATGATATATTGTTAGATTCACTAACCATGCAGGAACAAAATAGTGTTACAATTGAAGAACACATGACACTAAAGGCTGAAATCAGCAAGCTGACTGATAAGAATGCCAATTTATCCAAAATGGTAAAAGATCTTTTGCCAAAAATGGAAGAATGGGATTCAACTTCATTTAGTAAAGCTACAGAGATCAAGGAACTAAATACTAAGAACAGACATTTAGAGGCTAATGTCAAGCTACTTGAAAAGAGAAACAAGACCTTGACTGAAGAAATCAAAGAGCTGAGGTCTGATGTTAAAACTAAAGCTAAAGCATTGGAATCATACAAGATGAAGGAATCTAGTCAAGCCGAATCCTCAAAAACTGCTGAAAAGAGAGTTCAGCAAGCTGAACTCATCAAACAGCAAGCTGAAGTAATCACCCTCCTAGAAACAGAAGTTAAAGATCTCAAGAAGGGCATGGAAACTTTTGTTCAAGGTGAAGACACTTTAAAAACAATGATGAAGAAGGCAAATGTACCTTTGGTCAGAGAAGGTGTTGGTTTAAACTTCAACAAGAAAGATAAGGTGCTCAAATATGATGGAAAGAATGGCATACCCTATGACTATGCTATGCCTTGGAAGACATGCAACAAATGTGGTGGAAAAGGACATCTGGAAAGACATTGTGTGGTTCAAGTAAATCATAAAGTGAAAACAGCTTACCAGAATGAACCAGTCAGGCGACAAACAGCTTACCAGAATGGACCAGTCAGGCGACAAACAGCATACCAGAATGCAAATAGCAGGAGACAAACAGCTTACCGACAGAATGACAACAAGCAAAATCAGACCCCAAAAGTGGTCCAAATGTGGATCAAGAAATCTGATTTAAATACTTTATATATTCTTGCTACTAACCAACCTGGACCCAAACCTATATGGGTACCAAAACATTGAGTTATTTTTGTTTGTTTTGTAGATGTGCCTTGCTGCTAAGGTCAAGTCAAAGCAATGGATCTTGGACAGTGGATGCACAAGACATATGTGTGGAGACAAATCCCAGTTTATGAATCTCAAAATGAAAAAGGGTGGAAGAGTGACAATTGGGAATAGTAAAACTCTTCAAATCCTTGGTACCGGTTCTATTGGTAATAGTAATATTTCAATTGATAAAGTTCAATATGTCAAAGGTCTTACTTATAACTTGCTTAGTGTTACTCAATTATTTGATGATGGACATTATGTTGATTTTGGCATTGATAAAACTATTATTACTATTGGTACTAACAAAATCCCCCTAGTTGCTAGAAGGGAAGGAAATATATATGTATTAGACTTTGATATGCAGGAAACAGCGTGCTGTTTGGCTGCAGTAGATAATGACCCATATATTTGGCATAGAAGATTGGGACATGCACACATGGATTTGCTCAGAAAGTTGTCAAGCAAGAAACTAGTGAGAGGGCTGCCCAAGCTAAAGTATGTCAAAACAGAAGTCTGTTCAGTTTGCCAATTGGGCAAACAACTTCGAAGTACTCACAAATCAAAGAAAATGGTATCTACTTCTAAACCCTTAGAGCTTCTGCATTTGGACTTATTTGGTCCAGAAGCTTACAAGAGTATTGGAGGTAAACAATATGGTTTTGTGATTGTAGATGATTATTCTAGATTTACATGGGTATTATTTCTTCGTACTAAAGATTGTGCTTTTGATGAGTTTAAGAAGCTAATTAAATTACTTGAGAACAAGTTGAATACAAGGCTTGTAGGTATAAGGAGTGATAGAGGAGGTGAATTTCTCAACAAGGACTTCATTGATTATTGTGAAGAAAAAGGAATTACACATGAATTTTCTGCACCAAGGACTCCACAACAAAATGGAGTGGTAGAAAGGAAGAACAGGTCACTACAAGAAACAGCAAGGACTTTATTGCAAGAAAGCAAGCTGCCTAGAAGTTTTTGGGCAGAAGCAGTGAATACAGCATGCTATGTATTGAACAGAGTCATAATCAGGCCTATTTTGAACAAAACTCCGTATGAATTGTTGAGGAAAAAGAAGCCAAACATTAGTTACTTCAAAATCTTTGGCTCAAAGTGTTTTGCGCTCAAGACAGTTGATAATGATGGTAAATTCGATGCTAAATCTTATGAAGCTATTTTTCTTGGCTATTCTTTAACTAGTAGAGCTTATAGAGTTTATAACTTAAATAAACGTATAGTTGAAGAATCTATTGATGTTACTTTTCAAGAACCTAACAATGATCTGCCAAGAGATGAGGAAGAATTTGCAGGTGAAACAAATGATAACATACAACCTCAAGTCACTGAAAATCAGCAAGCCAACAATTCTGCTGAAACTGGAAGTCAGCAAGCCAATAACACTACTGAGAATGGAAAACAGCAAGCTGGAACTGCAAATCAGCAAGCTGAAGTGGTCAGATTAACTTCACACGAAGAAATTGCTCAACATTCTCTACCAAAGGCTACAAGGACAGTAAAGAACCATCCTCCAGAACTTGTTATTGGAAATATCTCAGATGGAATCACAACAAGGAGAGGAAAGGCAAACTTTTGTGCTTATGCTGCCTTTCTAGCTCAAGAAGAACCCAAAAATATCAAGGAAGCATTAGAAGATGAAAATTGGATCATGGCCATGCAAGAAGAACTCAACCAATTCGACAGGTGTGATGTTTGGGAACTTGTAAAGCCACCAGAAGATGCTTCTATCATAGGAACCAAATGGGTGTTCAAAAACAAAGTGGATGAGTTTGGAACCGTCACTCGAAATAAGGCAAGGCTCGTGGCTCAAGGCTATAATCAACAAGAAGGAATTGATTTTGATGAAACATATGCTCCAGTTGCTCGTTTAGAATCAATCAGAATGCTTCTTGCTTATGCACGCTACAAGAAATTCAAGTTATATCAAATGGACGTAAAAAGCGCATTTCTTAATGGCGTGCTGAATGAGGAAGTCTATGTCAAACAGCCTCCTGGATTCGAACATGAGAAGTTTCATGATTATGTTTACAAGCTCAAGAAGGCATTATATGGTTTAAGGCAGGCCCCTAGAGCGTGGTATGAAAGACTTAATTATGCAGGGTCTCAAACTGATAGAAAGAGCACAAGTGGTGTTTGTACATTTCTTGGACAAAGCTTGGTGTCATGGCAAAGCAAAAAGCAAGCTTCTGTTGCTCTTTCAACGGCCGAAGGAGAGTATCTAGCAGCTGGTAGATGTTGCTCTCAAATTTTATGGATGATTCAAACTCTAAGGGATTTCAATATCAAGTGTGGCAAGATTCCAATATATTGTGACAACACGAGTGCTATCAATATCTCCAAGAATCCTGTGAATCACTCAAGAACAAAGCATATTGACGTTCGTCATCATTTCTTGAGAGATAATGCAGCAAAGGGGAAGATTGAGTTGGTATTTGTCTCAACTGAAGTTCAACTAGCAGATATCTTCACAAAGCCATTGGCTGAAGAAAGATTTGCAGCCATACGAATGGAGCTTGGCATGTGTACTGTGTAGTCAGCAAGCTGACAAGCACAGAATGGGTAACGTTGGCTTACCATTTGTATCTGAACTATTTATATGCCATTACCATGATATTTTTTCTCTATGCTTATTCCAGACCTGGACTAATATTCTTTTTGATGGTTTTTTGATGGATTAAGGGGGAGAAATTTAGGAGAATTTATTTGTTTGTTTGGTCAAGATATTCGACTTGGATATGATTAATTGCTTGTTCATCTTGAATTTGTTTTATATCAAAATGTACTAATATGCAGGGATTTAGGGGGAGTTCTTATTTCTCCTAAATATTGTGTAATCATCAAAAAGGGGGAGATTGATACTCCTATGGTTTTGATGATCACATTCAGCAAGCTATTTGATTGTAGTTTGATATAAAACATCGTGTTATGCTTGTATTGTACTAACGTGGTTTTGCAGGGTATATTAGCCTACTGATTGTTTACACAGAATATACAAACAGCAAGCCATTTGGTATTACAACAGAGAGAGTCTGGCAAGCCATTTGCACACAGACAGTTCACAAACAGCAAGCCATTTCTGACAGTCAGTCACAAACAGCAAGCCATTTGCAACTGCCAGAATTTCTGAAGATAAAGATCAAGTTCGATTCTCAAGGATTTATTTCAGGAAATATATTGTGAGGGCTCTTTATTATATAATACGTATATAATATATTCTAGAGCTCAAATCTTTTCAAATATCTTTCTTTAAAACAAAATCATAAAACTTATAGGAGTTTCCTTATTTAAAAGATTTCTTTCTTTCAAAATCTCCTATACGCGTTTTTATATCTATACAAATCAGAAGGGTTAAGCTTTCATCGATCTCTTTCTTTCAAACCTTCTGTCTAACGTTCACAAGAACGTTTGTAAAATCTCTAACCAATTGAACGTTGGAAATTGATTCTAATCGTTCGAATAATTGGTGATTGATTTTCTGAACGTTGGTGTGATGCTTTATAAACTGATTCTTGTGTTCATTCGCTTCTAAGAATTGAAAAAACACTTCAGAGAAAATATTCAAGCACACAAGAATTCAAACAACTCAGTTTTCATTGCTATATCCTTTGATTCTCTCGAGCTCTTAGTATATTCATACGTGCTATATCTTAAAGAGTTCATAGTTTGAGTTGTATCCATTATTGATTGTATTGTTCGATTTGTAAGGTTTAGTTGTTGGACAATTTGGCTTGGGAACTAGGGTTTGGTGATCGTTGCTAGAGAAGTATACTTGGGAAGTATAGCTTAGAGAGCAAGTTCAGAAACGGGAGTTCAGCATGCCATTTGTCAACAGCTGGGTATTGAGGGAGATATATTGTTGTATCTTGTAATTGGTTTATTTCAGTGATCAATAATATATTCTCTTACCAAGTTGGTAAGGGACCAGGACGTAGACCATAGGGGTTAGGGGTCGAACCTGGCTAAAAGTCTCTGTGTTCTTTATTTTCTGCTCTTTACTTACTGCTTGCATTTAGCTTACTGTTTATGCATGTTACTGTACTTGTTATCTTTACATTCAGCATACTGTTTACAATCAGCTTACCATTTGTCTCTGCTTAAAACAAAATCAGTAAGCTGTTTCTGGTAATTTTTAAAATCGGACTTAGTTGAATATAGTTAGCCATTTACACCTATTCACCCCCCTCTAGGTGTGCATTTTCAAGGAGAAGGGTAATCAAGTTTCATGATTTGAGCCTCAAGATCACTGGGGTTGCAACTGGATGATGTAGATGATGTAGTGGATAATAAACCACTGCCCGTGCTTACAAAGATCCTATACTGCTTACAAAGCATATAAAACACATAAAACTTCTATATTACATTAGAAAAAAAATAGAACAGGCAATATGAGCTATCTGCTACACATAATAGACATCCATATATTAAAACTAAACCAACTTCATCAATGTGAACATAACTCGAGCATAATAACATAAAACATGTACAGCTAACTCTGTTCCAGTTTATGTCTTTGCTTCCAAACATTCTACTCCAACATTATTCAATAACAGTACTACTCAACAAGGAACAAGTACTCCAACACATTCACAAGCACAAGTAGGCACATTTAATTCAATCACATTAAATAACAAACGAGTAGGCACATTTCCTCTTCGACTACTGTACTCCAAATAAGAGAAACCGCAAACATTATGCCAATTGATTATGCCCACAATATACTAACAATATTCTCTTCCCTCCTGAAGCTTCTTAACTGACACGTTTCACCTGTTTGACAACTATCAATGACATAATAAAAACACAAGACAAATTAGAACAATGAGAGACCAAAATTAACTTAATTAATTTTGGAAATGAATTAACATATCCATCCAATTATTTTTATCATCACATCACTAATTTGTCCTTATTATCACTTCATATAAAAACTTCAGCTTAACAAAACCTAATTATCATGTTCAACTGCACAATTTAATTTATTTATTTTTGAAAGAATAGGACAATTTAATTCATCCCTCTCCCTCTCTCTCTATCTCTCCCTCAGTCTCTCTATCTCTCTCTCTCATATAGCACAATTGAATTTTAATGTTAATGGTAAAGGCCAAAATTACCTGGTTCCCTGTGACTCATATCAGTTGGCTTCTTCCTATTCTCCTCAACAAAAACGACTATAAGCTTCCGACGAAGAAGAACCTGACCATCCATCCGATATTTAGCTTGAGCAACTGCAATTTTATAAACGGAAATATATCATCCATTATACAAAGTCATCTATAAGAATACAAAAGTGAAACCAATATAATTTTCAAATTTATGAACAGAACAAGTATCAAATATCTGTTCCAACTTTAATCAAATACAAATGATATATTATAAATCAAATGAAAAAGAGAGAGTGAGACAGAGAGAGAGTGAGAGAGAGGGAGAGGGAGAGAGAGAGAGAGAGAGAGAGAGAGAGAGAGAGAGAGAGAGAGAGAGAGAGATGGAGGGGCATAAAGAGAGAGGGAGAAGAGAGGAGATTATAATTTAAACCAAAGCAAGGTTATACCTCAAAATCGAAAACAAATAAATATTGAACCTTAAATAAACACAAACCAGCCTTAGACACGAATTTGTTGAATAGGGTGAAACCCTAATTGAATCCTTCAACCGTTGAATTAACACTAACAGATCTTGAACAATAAAATTGAGAAGAGAGAGGTAGTGAGAAGGAGGGGCATAAAGAGAGATAGTGTGTAAGAAAAAGAGAGAGATGACAGCTTTATACCTGAAAATCGAAAACAAACAAAGATTGAACCCTAGGTATTGGAACACAAACCAGCTTAGACACGACTATGTTAGAACCCGCTCGAACCCCCTAATTGAATCCTTCAACCCGGTGAATTTAACCCTAACTCAACCCGGTGAATTTAACCCCAACCTTAATTCAGACCTTTAAGACTGAGAGAGTGCGTGCAAGAGATCAGTGAATGAGTGTGACGAGTGAATGGGTGGGAAAGAATAAAGCCCCAATTTGTTATTCCCCCAATTTGTTCTGTCCCAATTTTTGTTTTGCCGCTCCCAATAATTCACAACTAGAACTAAGTGCCATTTTCTTTATTTCAAATTTTATTTTAAAAATATTACATATTCCTATTATATATTTCAAATTAAGGTAACGCCTGTTATCTTTTTTACGTATAATTTTTATTTTATTTATTTTAATTTAAGAATTATAAAAGTTTAAAAAGTTTAAAAATGTGAGAGATCAAAACTTTAATCGTTAAATATTAATATTCATATGTTTAAAAAAAAATTAAAAAATTACCACATCACTAAAATCGTTATATCTTGACATCCTTACGACTGGAACGTCGAAAAAATAATTCAAAAAAATAGATTCATCATTCGGGATAAGACTAGTTAAAAGGAAAGTCTACTTTGACCGGTTTGACCGTTATAAAACCAAACCGAATACTTCTTGCAAATTTTTTAAAAATATACCACATCACAAAAATCGTTAGATCTTGTCATCCATACGACTGGAACGTCGAAAAAATAAATTAAAAAAATAGATTCATCATTCGGGACAAGACTAGTTAAAAGGAAAGTCTACTTTGACCGGTTTGACCGTTATAAAACCAAACCAAATATTTCTAGCAATTTTATTAAAACTTAACCACATCACTACAGTCGTTAGATCTTGACGTCCGTATATTTGGAATGTTGAAAAAATAATTTAAAAAAATAGATTCATCATTCGGGACAAGACTAGTTAAAGGGAAAGTCTACTTTGATTGGTTTGACCGTTATAAAACCAAACCAAATACTTCTAGCAAATTTTTTAAAAATTTACCACATCACTAAAGTTGTTAGATCTTGGCATCCGTAGATTTGGAACGTGGAAAAAATTATTTAAAAAGTAGATTCATCATTCCGGACAAGACTATTTAAAAGAAAAGTCTACTTTGACCAGTTTGTCCATTATAAAACCAAACCAAATACTTCTAGCAATTATTTTAAAAATTTACCACATCACTAAAATAGTTAGATCTTACCATCTGTACGATTGGAACGTCAAAAAAATAAATTAAAAAAAATAGATTTATCATTCGGGACAAGACTAGTTAAATGGAAAGTCTACTTTGACCGGTTTGACCGTTATAAAACCAAACCAAATACTTCTAGCAAATTTTTTAAAAATATACCATGTCACTAAAATCGTTAGATCTTGCCATCCGTACGATTGGAACATCGAAAAAATAAATTAAAAAAATAGATTCATCATTCGGGACAAGACTAGTTAAAAGGAAAGTCTGCTTTGACCGGTTTGACCATTACAAAATCAAACCAAATAAATCTAGGAAAGTTTTTAAAAAATTGCCACAACACTAAAATCCTTAGATCTTGACATCCGTACATTTGGAACGTCAAAAAAATAATTTCAAAAAATAGATTCATCATTCGGGACAATACTAGTTAAAAGAAAAGTCTACTTTGACCGGTTTGACCGTTATAAAACCAAACAAAATACTTCTAGCAAATTTTTTAAAAATTTACCACATCACTATAGCCATTAAATCTTGACATCCGTACATTTAGAACATCGAAAAAATAATTAAAAAAAATAGATTCATCATTCGGGACAAGATTAGTTAAAAGAAAAGTTTACTTTGATTGGTTTGACCTTATAAAACCAAACCAAAAAATTCTAGCAAATTTTCAAAAAATTTACCACATCACTAAAGTCATTATATCTTGGCATCCGTACGTTTGGAATGTAAAAAAAATAATTTAAAAAAGTTGATTCTTCATTCCGGACAAGACTAGTTAAAAGAAAAATCCACTTTGACCTTTTTGACCGTTATAAAACCAAACCAGGTACTTCTAGAAATTTTTTTAAAAATTTATGACGTCAATAAAATCGTTAGATCTTGACGTCCGTATGCTTGGAACGTCGAAAAAGTAATTTAAAAAATAGATTCGTCATTCCGGACAAGACTAGTTAAAAGGAAAGTCTACTTTGATTGGTTTGACCGTTATAAACCAAACCAAATACTTCAAGAATTTTTTTTAAAAATTTACAACATCACTAAAGTTGTGAGAGATTGGAATTTGTACGTTTAGAACGTCGAAAAAATAATTTAAAAAAGTAGATTCATCATTCCGGACAAGACTAATTAAAAGAAAAGTCTACTTTGACCGGTTTGACCGTTATAAAACCAAACCAAATACTTCTAGCAATTTTTTTAAAAATTTCCCACATCAATAAAATCGTTAGATCTTGACGTCCATATGCTTGGAACGTCAAAAAAATAATTTAAAAAAATAGATTCATCATTCAGGACAAGACTAGTTAAAAGGAAAGTCTACTTTGACAAGTTTGACCATTATAAAACCAAACCAAATACTTCTAGCAAATTTTTTAAAAAGTTTCCACATCACTAAAGTTGTTAGATCTTGGCATCCGTACATTTGGAACGTCGAAAAAATAATTACAAAAAGTAGATTCATCATTCCGGACAAGACTAATTAAAAGAAAAGTCTAATTTGACCGGTTTGATCGTTATAAAACCAAACCAAAATACTTCTATAATTTTTTTAAAAAAATTTACCACATCACTAAAATCGTTAGATCTTGGCATCCGTACGTTTAGAACTTCGAAAAAATAATTTTAAAAAATAGAATCATCATTCGGGACAAGACTAGTTAAAAGGAAAGTCTACTTTTGTCGGTTTGACCGTTATAAAACCAAACCAAATACTTCTAGCAATTTTTTTAAAAATTTACCACATCAATAAAATCGTTAGATCTTGCCATTCGTATGCTTGGAATGTCGAAAAAATAAATTAAAAAAAAATAGATTTATCATTGGGGACAAGACTAGTTAAAAGGAAAGTCTACTTTGATTGGTTTGACCGTTATAAACCAAACCAAATACTTCAAGAAATTTTTTTAAAAATTTACAACATCACTAAAGTTGTGAGAGATTGGAATTTGTACGTTTAGAACGTCGAAAAAATAATTTAAAAAAGTAGATTCATCATTCCGGACAAGACTAATTAAAAGAAAAGTCTACTTTGACCGGTTTGACCGTTATAAAACCAAACCAAATACTTCTAGCAATTTTTTCAAAAATTTACCACATCAATAAAATCGTTAGATCTTGACGTCCATATGCTTGGAACGTCAAAAAAATAATTTAAAAAAATAGATTCATCATTCAGGACAAGACTAGTTAAAAGGAAAGTCTACTTTGACAAGTCTGACCATTATAAAACCAAACCAAATACTTCTAGCAAATTTTTTAAAAAGTTTCCACATCACTAAAGTTGTTAGATCTTGGCATCCGTACATTTGGAACGTCGAAAAAATAATTACAAAAAGTAGATTCATCATTCCGGACAAGACTAATTAAAAGAAAAGTCTACTTTGACCGGTTTGACCGTTATAAAACCAAACCAAATACTTGTAGCAAATTTTTTAAAAATTTACCACATCACTATAGCCATTAAATCTTGACAACCGTACATTTAGAACATCGAAAAAATAATTTAAAAAAATAGATTCATCATTCGGGACAAGATTAGTTAAAAGAAAAGTCTACTTTGATTGGTTTGACCTTTATAAAACCAAACCAAAAAATTCTAGCAAATTTTTAAAAAATTTACCACATCACTAAAGTCATTATATCTTGGCATCCGTACGTTTGGAATGTAAAAAAAATAATTTAAAAAAGTTGATTCTTCATTCCGGACAAGACTAGTTAAAAGAAAAATCCACTTTGACCTTTTTGACCTTTATAAAACCAAACCAGGTACTTCTAGAATTTTTTTTAAAAATTTATGACGTCAATAAAATCGTTAGATCTTGACGTCCGTATGCTTGGAACGTCGAAAAAGTAATTTAAAAAATAGATTCGTCATTCCGGACAAGACTAGTTAGAAGGAAAGTCTACTTTGATTTGTTTGACCGTTATAAACCAAACCAAAAAAATTTACAACATCACTAAAGTTGTGAGAGATTGGAATTTGTAAGTTTAGAATGTCGAAAAAATAATTTAAAAAAGTAGATTCATCATTCCGGACAAGACTAATTAAAAGAAAAGTCTACTTTGACCGGTTTGACCATAATAAAACCAAACCAAATACTTCTAGCAATTTTTTTAAAAATTTACCACATCAATAAAATCATTAGATCTTGACGTCCATATGCTTGGAACGTCAAAAAAATAATTTAAAAAAATAGATTCATCATTCAGGACAAGACTAGTTAAAAGGAAAGTCTACTTTGACAAGTTTGACCATTATAAAACCAAACCAAATACTTCTAGCAAATTTTTTAAAAAGTTTCCACATCACTAAAGTTGTTAGATCTTGGCATCCGTACATTTGGAACGTCGAAAAAATAATTACAAAAAGTAGATTCATCATTCCGGACAAGACTAATTAAAAGAAAAGTATAATTTGACCGGTTTGATTGTTATAAAACCAAACCAAATACTTCTAGATTTTTTTTTTAAAATTTACCACATCACTAAAATCGTTAGATCTTGGCATCCGTATGTTTAGAACTTCGAAAAAATAATTTTAAAAAATAGAATCATCATTCGGGACAAGACTAGTTAAAAGGAAAGTCTACTTTTATCGGTTTGACCGTTATAAAACCAAACCAAATACTTCTAGCAATTTTTTTAAAAATTTACCACATCACTAAAATCGTTAGATCTTGCCATTCGTCTGCTTGGAATGTCGAAAAAATAAATTAAAAAAAATAGATTTATCATTGGGGACAAGACTAGTTAAATGGAAATTCTAATTTGGCGGATTTGACCATTATAAAACCAAACCAAATACTTCTAGAAATTTTTTTAAAAAATTACCACATCACTAAAGTCATTAGATCTTGGCGTCCGTACGTTTGGAACGTCGAAAAAATAATTAAAAAAATAGATTCATCATTTCGGACAAGACTACTTAAAAGGAAAGTCTACTTTGACCAGTTTGACCGTTATAAAACCAAACCAAATACACCTAGGAAATTTTTTAAAAAATTACCACATCACTAAAATCGTTATATCTTGACATCCGTACGTTTGGAACATTGAAAAAATAACTTAAAAAATAGATTCCTCATTCCGGTAAGAGAAGTAGCTAATGCAACACTTTAAACAGCAAATGCAACACTATTCTTAAGTAACGCAACACTTCTGACACGTCAGCAAATGCCACGTGAACATAGTTGGGTCCCACTTTTGCCACGTTAGCAGTGGTGGACCCCACAGCTGTCACATTAGCATTGGTGGGCCTCCTACCATGTCATCCTTGTGGGTCCCACACTGCCATGTCAGCATTGGTGGGTCCCACACCTACCACGTCAGCATTTATTAAAATTAAAAAATTGTTAATGCAACACTTTAAACAGCAAATGCAACACTATTCTTACCTAATGCAACACTTCTGACATGTCAGCAAATGCCACTTCAACACAGGTGGGTCCCACTTATGCCACGTCAACAATTGTGGGCCCCACAATTACCACATTAGCATGGTGGGCTTCCTGCCACGTCACCCTTGTGGGTCCCACACTGACATGTCAGCATTGGTGAGTCCCACACCTACCACGTCAACATTTATTAAAATTAAAAAATAGCTAATGCAACACTTTAAACAGCAAATGCAACACTATTATTACCTAATGCAACACTTCTACCACTTCAGCAAATGCCACATCAGCACTGGTGGGCCCCACAATTGGCACGCCAGCAAATTCCACGTCAACACATGTGGGCCCCACTTCTGCCACATCAGCATTTATTAAAAATAAAAAATATCTAATGCAACACCAATAGTTAGTGTAGCATTATGTGCAACACTGTGGGTAATATGCAACACTAAATTATATCTAATGCAATACCAGTTCAGCTCTATTGCAAAAGAGCCAAAATTTCATATCTAACGAAACACTTTCAGAACACTTTCTAAAAGCATTGCATATGAGCATTTATGGCGTAGTGTAATTTTGTATAAGAAAGAGAACAAGAGCTCCAGGTCATGGCTAGTTTAGAGTCCTTTACTCATAGTAACAAATCCTGATTTATTCTTTTCTTGATCGTCCTAAAGTAACTTATGAGAACGAAGATAGAGTGCGATCATTGAGTGGTGCCCCTTTCGAACACTTAGTCTCAAAAGGCTAGATTAGTATCGAGAAGAAGGCCTTAATTACTCGGCTGTACTCGATCTATACCTCCGCTAGTAGTTCTTGGAAGAACTTCCTGGATTCTCAAGAAGAGATGAGAAGCTGTAGTGGGGCAACTAATTAATATAGTCCGGCATGCATTAAAGGAAAAGAAAGACGAGTGGCCTTGAGAGGAAGCTTACCCGGTGTAGGACCCTTTCTTAAACCTATTAGCAAGCTTTCCAGGTCTGTGGTATTCTAGGAATCGGTCGTACCAATCTAATCAACGAAATTGATACTCTCACTGTGCAGCGGCTAGAGCAACGATCGGTTCCTTTATTCAATACAGGTTTCCGTTACCCCACATGCTGCACGGACGGGACACGTAGCGACTGGTCAAAACCTTTTTGGGTGCTGGAGGGTTTAAAGGTGTCTGGTCGGGCTTAGAAGATGGCGTGTAATAACTGGACCTAGTAGTTTACGAATGAACAGCTCAAGGTAGCAGAAGGAAGCTTGGCCAATATGTCAACTACCTTTCTCTTTTGGAAAGCTTTCAGGGACCGATCATACCAAGAATACGAGACGTAACTGAAGTATCAATTAGAGCGACTGCCATTTTTCTTCACTCTCACTATTCATTATAGGGTTTCACTGTGCTACTCTTATGGTGCATTGGATTGTTCGGTCCATGGGACTCAGAGGTGACAAGATAATACGAGACCCAGCTAATAAGTGGCACCAAAATGCATTGCTAACTCGTGTGGTATATATTTATTACTTCTGGATCTGGTGTGTCATCAATGGGTGGCGCTTGGCAGTATTCTCACGGGGTTAAGAGATGTGATATGTATTTATCTAATAATTTATTAGACAAAAACTCTGCAGGAGATTAAATTTTCCTTTTTTCTTGTTTTAGGCTTCCAGCAGCATCACTTAATTCCAAGTATGAGTTTTGTAAGCTCTTAGCTTTCACACTACCGAAATCTATTTGGTATGCAATCTAAATTCCTTGTTTGGAAGATAGAAATAGGAGAAAGAAAATGGTTTTTTGTGGTTTTTTCCCCTTTACAAGAAATGAGGAAGCGAAGAAGAAGAATTTTAGCATGAACCTGGGAATAGCTATGGGGCTATGATCACTGGCGGGGTATCAAAGAACTAGATAGGAAGACTTTGACAGGTAAGAGAAAGAGTAGTGACAGGAAAGGCTTTCGTTTTCCCTAGATCTCTCCTTACTGGGATTTACTACAGGACTTCTTTACCGGATTACACAGTAAATAGCACTTTTAAGTATGAATCCGCAAACCCAATAACACGTCTTGAGAGTGAGTAAGTCAATGATATTCAAGTTAGCCGGGGTAAGCTTTATCGGCTCAGTAATTGGTGAGCCTTCCTTGACTTAGTTCATTCCTTATCGGGATAAAATTTGGAATCGTTTTAAATTCAAAGTGAAAATAGAATTCATAAAATGAGTTTTTGTGAAATCAATGAGGATGTCTTCTACCTATTCATCTGCCGAAGAAGACAGTAGCTTTCTCTTTCTGGTTGAGTTGAGTGTATGTCTTTGACAAGTTACCCTCTGTGTCTATTCCCTCACCTTTACTGTGAGTTTTCTTCTTAATAAAGTTATCTGGGCTACCTTCCGTTAGGAAGAGCTTACCTAACCCCTGTTTCTAAGCTTCGGAGAAATGAAAGAATAATAGTTGGAAAACTCCTTCGTGTAAGAATGTTCTCCGTTCCCGGGAGTTTAGTGCAGATAGCACTAACAAGAGAAGAAGAACAGCAGCAATCGTTCGCCTGAGAGCAGTCCAACCTTTGGGTAAGTTTCTTAGTCAAGTAGTGGTAATAGATCTTTTTTCTTTCTATGGTGTCTTCTCTATCTAAAGGGAGTTGAACCCTGCTATCAGAATGACTCTTCAGAGTTGACCCGTTCTGGAAACTACAATTTTAGGTATTCTAATTACGTAACTAGGAACTCATGCTAATGCTAACAAGAAGACTACAGTGAACAGAACAATAAAGAAGCTAGCCTCACCCACCAAAGGGTTGACCTTCTTCATAGGAGTTATTCTCTTAGTAGACATTCCATGGTTCATCCACTAATGTTACAACAATACAATAAGTCACAATAGGAGAACAAAGAAAAGAGCTACTTCTATAAAAAAAAAAAAGAGGAGAACGAGATCTCCTCCCTTCTAGTTACCGCCCCGTAGGTCCTTAGGAAGAATCTATTTCTTTCAAATATTCTCTTTCTTTCTTAAGATATAAATTATATTCTTTGTGGTATAGGAAAGTGTCCTTTGGTTCCCCCACTCCTCCACATTCATAACAGTTACCAGATCAGAACAAGACGCATAACAGCCAACAACTACCGATATGGATCCTCACTGATAAATCGTCATATTTAGGAGGCAAACCACTGCCATAGCACCGACTACTCCCATCAATACTAGCACTTAAAGAGGCATACCATAGCATAGCTCTACCTCTCTTTCTCCTCAGAAAATATACACTCTTTTCCGGAGAATCGGGTATGATGGATGTCTTGTATTGGAAGTAAACCCACCCGTCAGTATAATTTTTATTGGAAGGAGGGGTTGAGCCTTGACTTATGGAGTTTAGTCAATGAAATAGTGGGGTAGCCCCTAGCCGTGGGAGTCTTTCGATGGTGGATCCAACACTCCAGACCTTTCCACCCATTAGGCTCTCCAGAGAAAGAAGTTGACATTCTTAGTAAAGGTGACACTTGAGTGTCCCCAGTCCTAATTTCATATGTAAACTAGAGCAGTCCTAATTTAGCTTATATAGTAGCTACGCCATAGTTCTTTCATAACCTAGCTATAAAGGGGAAAGAGGTGGTTTAGCTATGCTCATAACATAGTCGAATTAAAACCTTCTTTCGGGAGATTGATCGCTTAGCTCGGAACGTCTTATTTTTGCGGGCTCCCCTATGGACCCCGAGAGGATCTATTTTTCTTCTTTAGTAGGAAGTTCAAAATGCAAGTTCAGTTTCACCTCAGAACTAGAGCTGGTCATGCATACGGCATCCCTTTCCCTGAGCATTCTTTATTATACACATAAAATGATGAAATGGCTACACAGTTTCAGGGATCGTCTTCTGGTGGGTACCGACAAAGGTGAGTGGGAAATCGACGCAGGGGAAGATGGCGTAGCTATATCACACTGAGGGTTTCCGCAAAACTGATTTACTGTCCCCACCTTTATCTACTATATCTACTATGGGCTAGCATTGCTAGAAAAAGAGGTTGCTAGGTATGGTCTTGGCTCTGGACTGGATTCAAGAAGTCATCTCATGGATTCGGGCATAAAGAGAATGGTCTTTCAGCAAATGCCCTATTCCTTTTTGTGGGTTGTTTTCAATGACGGAAGTCTTACCGGGCTAACCTTCAATGACGAGCAGGGAATCATGGCGTGGCACAGGCACATATTGGGAGGTACCAATGTAAAGGTCAGGGATATTGCCTCTATGCCTTTGAAGAAGAGAGATTATGACGAGTTCTTTCTCTTGTCATGACGAGGCAGGGCGGATCATCCGAATGCAATTGAGGCTTTGGATAGTTAGGCACAAGCAGGGTGAAGGAAAGAGATCTTCTATTGGTTAAAGTTTCTTTTTAGAAGGCCTATGATCGATTGCGATGGAGTTTCATTCATGACACGTTGAAGGCAATGCACCTCTCCCCGGACTTTAGAAACTTGATTATGATGTATCACCTCCTCTTCCATGCAAATGTTTGGAATGGTGAAATTGATTCCGGATATGCCAAGTCCAACTCTTTTTGTTTGGATCGGCTTTCGCAATTTATTTAGGAAGCCATGAAGGACAAAGAATGGAAACCAGTGAAAGCTTCTAGGTCAGGCCCTTTCTTATCTCACTTCTTTTATGCTGATGAATTAGTTTTGTTTACAGAGGCTTCGATCGAGCAAGTGCAAGTAAATGCCTTGAAGTGGGCAGAAAATGCGTCTTCATACGTCTCTGCTCCAAAAATGTACCGCAAATAAGGGAGAGCTGCTGGAATCCCTTTGACATCTGATTTTGGTTGGGGAGTTTTTATTACCCGGAAAGAATAATGGAAAAGATGGGATAGATAAAGTGAAGAATAGGCTTGCGAGGTGGAAGGCACTCTTAAGGATACCGATGGAGAATAGAAGCTAGTGATCGTGAATGAAGATCAGGTGGATAGAATAGAAACAGTCAACTCTGTGGCCTATCTGCCAAGCAGGAAGTTTTTAAATCTTGGGGAATGGAAAGCGTTACCACCATCTTTTAGCACTGAGGGCTCCTTCGATAGAACTTAAATAGTTACCCGCACACCTTCAATGTGCCTTCCTGGGACCATAAAAGACTTACCCAGTAATAGTATCATCAGCTTTCACTCAATTAACACTAACTTAATCCTTCTTCTCTAGTGTACTCTCCAGCTTTCAGAAAGGATCTTAGCCAAACGTTTACCGGCTTCACGAGACCTTTTGGATCTACACATGGCTAGGCACTTTGGTTGTTGGTTTCTCGATAAAAACTCTCTGACGTCGAAGATCTCACGAGCAGGACTGATGAAAGTCTCTCAAGTGATTAGGCGGGGACAGGATTCGAACCTGCAATCTTCAGGTCATGAGCTTGATGAGTTGACCATTCCTCTACCCCACTTCTTCCCCTTCAATTTCTTTCACTATTCCCACCTACGTCCCTGGCTTTGGTTACTTGGTCGGGATAGAACTAGCGCTTAGTAAGCGGCGGCGACAGCCCCTTGTATAGGTTGGAGCTATGAAGCTGACCTTATTCGTTATTAGAGAAAGGAGAAAGGACTTTTTTAGCTTGCTAACTAGGGCTGGCAGCGAAATGAAGTCCTTGAGACCCCATAAGAGAAGAAAGTCATGGAGGACATAAGCCCCTTTAGAGATTTAGAGATAGTGTTGAGTTTCTTGTGGTAGTCATTGCGAATGAGCAAGTAGGGGGCGATAACTAAAGAGGTAGCGAGACTGACCGCAATTGCAGGAAAAGGTTTACTTTCTTTCATTTTGGTTATGCAAAATGAAAGTTGTTTCATTTAGTACGAGATCGCTTTACACCTCGCGGTGCTTACACCTCTCGCCTATCGAAGTTCTGTTCAAAAACCTCGTCCGAGAACTTGTATAGAGAAGGATTTCCCGCGGCACATCAGTTCTTCCATACCAACTTAGCTGCTCGGCACTGCTATTGGCATAACAACCGGTACACCATAGGTTGGCCCAAACCAGTCCTCTTGTACTAGGGTTGGCTCAGCACAGTTCTCCCTTTAACACCAACAGTAGATAGGAACCGAACTATCTCACGATGTTCTAAACCCAACTCACGTACCACTTGAATCGGTGAACAACCGAACCCTTGGGACCTTCTTCAACCCCAGGATGTGATGAGTCGACATCGAGGTGCCAAACGACTCCTTCGATAAGAGCTCATGGGAGTTATCAGCCTGTTATCCCCGGCATACCATTGATCCGTTGAGCGAGAGCCCTTCTACACGGAACTCCCGGATCACTATGGCCGACTTTTGTCTCTGTTCGACCAGTCGGTCTCACAGTCAGGTAGGCTTATACCATTACGCTTATGAGTCGAATCTTAGCTTGAGCCTACCTTCGCACAACTCAGTTACTCTTTAGAAGGCATCTACTCCAAATGATCGGTTAGGCATCCTTAGACGAAAGAGTGGTCTTTCAGGACTGGTCATTGTGTATCACCACCTCCCACCTATCCTACACATTCGATCAAGGTTGTCACTGCGAAGCTATAGTTAAGGTGCACGGGGTTTTACCATCTAGCTGTTGGTACTCTGCATCTTTACGGAGAATTTAATTTCATCGGGTCCATGTCGGAGACAATGGGCCAGTCGTTACTCCATTCGTTCAGGTCGCTACTTATGGGAAAAAAACATGTCATGCTCGATTGTTTTCAGAAAAGCATTGCTATTGTCTATAAAAATGTTGTTATTTATGTTATTAAAAGCATTGCTATTGGACAAAATTTGTTGCCAATTTCGATTTAATTTGTTGCCATTACCCACATATTGCAATGCTTAACAAAAACAAAATAAAAAAATAGCATTACAGAAGGTTATTGCAATGGTTCATTAGTGTTGCTATAGACACAAAATCGTTATCATAAACGATTTTTGCAATGATTTATGGCGTTGCCGTATGTTACTAAAATCGTTGCTACATGGACATATAGTAACCAGACCAAAGTTAACGCCAGATTTTGGCAAAATCATTGCAATAGACTCTACTGCAATGGTTTTAGGTGGTAAAGCAACACTTTTAAGTGGTTGCTATATGCGATCTATGGTGTAGTGTTCCACTCTTCAATTTACGAACTCTGTCCAAGTTGCGGCTACTAATCTGCAATAGATATTAGCAGAACCAATATAAAAAGGGGCAACGTACAACAAATGGACATCATGTGTTAAAATAACATTATATTAAAAAAATCTAGGAATTCTCCTTGCCCTCAGAATCATCAAAACCATTGTACATTCTTCATGAGTTTCAGCCCCAAGAATTATGGATACTCACACGGGCAAAAATAAAAGATACTACAGTAAATATATTCTCTGAAGATGTAAAAATTACTAAACCAAGCTTAACTATACAAAATAGCCTATTGTAGCTTCCATATATTAACTTTGTCTTTTTAAAAATTTATGGAAAAGAATAATGGAAAAGATGGGATATTGCCTCTATGCCTTTGAAGAAGAGAGATTATGACGAGTTCTTTCTCTTGTCATGACGAGGCAGGGCGGATCATCCGAATGCAATTGAGGCTTTGGATAGTTAGGCACAAGCAGGGTGAAGGAAAGAGATCTTCTATTGGTTAAAGTTTCTTTTTAGAAGGCCTATGATCGATTGCGATGGAGTTTCATTCATGACACATTGAAGGCAATGCACCTCTCCCCGGACTTCAGAAACTTGATTATGATGTATCACCTCCTCTTCCATGCAAATGTTTGGAATGGTGAAATTGATTCCGGATATGCCAAGTCCGACTTTTTTTGTTTGGATCGGCTTTCGCAATTTATTTAGGAAGCCATGAAGGACAAAGAATGGAAACCAGTGAAAGCTTCTAGGTCAGGCCCTTTCTTATCTCACTTCTTTTATGCTGATGAATTAGTTTTGTTTGCAGAGGCTTCGATCGAGCAAGTGCAAGTAAATGCCTTGAAGTGGGCAGAAAATGCGTCTTCATACGTCTCTGCTCCAAAAA
Source organism: Saposhnikovia divaricata (assembly GCA_036435485.1). Taxonomy (NCBI): domain Eukaryota; kingdom Viridiplantae; phylum Streptophyta; class Magnoliopsida; order Apiales; family Apiaceae; genus Saposhnikovia; species Saposhnikovia divaricata. The sequence goes on from CM071595.1 coordinate 38,888,607, forward strand.
TGTACCGCAAATAAGGGAGAGCTGCTGGAATCCCTTTGACATCTGATTTTGGTTGGGGAGTTTTTATTACCCGGAAAGAATAATGGAAAAGATGGGATAGATAAAGTGAAGAATAGGCTTGCGAGGTGGAAGGCACTCTTAAGGATACCGATGGAGAATAAAAGCTAGTGATCGCGAATGAAGATCAGGTGGACAGAATAGAAACAGTCAACTCTGTGGCCTATCTGCCAAGCAGGGAGTTTTTAAATCTTGGGGAATGGAAAGCGTTACCACCATCTTTTAGCACTGAGGGCTCCTTCGATAGAACTTAAATAGTTACCCGCACACCTTCAATGTGCCTTCCTGGGACCATAAAAGACTTACCCGGTAATAGTATCATCAGCTTTCACTCAATTAACACTAACTTAATCCTTCTTCTCTAGTGTACTCTCCAGCTTTCAGAAAGGATCTTAGCCAAACGTTTACCGGCCTCACGAGACCTTTTGGATCTACACATGGCTAGGCACTTTGGTTGTTGGTTTCTCGATAAAAACTCTCTGACGTCGAAGATCTCACGAGCAGGACTGACGAAAGTCTCTCAAGTGATTAGGCGGGGACAGGATTCGAACCTGCAATCTTCAGGTCATGAGCTTGATGAGTTGACCATTCCTCTACCCCACTTCTTCCCCTTCAATTTCTTTCACTATTCCCACCTACGTCCCTGGCTTTGGTTACTTGGTCGGGATAGAACTAGCGCTTAGTAAGCGGCGGCGACAGCCCCTTGTATAGGTTGGAGCTATGAAGCTGACCTTATTCGTTATTAGAGAAAGGAGAAAGGACTTTTTTAGCTTGCTAACTAGGGCTGGCAGCGAAATGAAGTCCTTGAGACCCCATAAGAGAAGAAAGTCATGGAGGACATAAGCCCCTTTAGAGATTTAGAGATAGTGTTGAGTTTCTTGTGGTAGTCACTGCGAATGAGCAAGTAGGGGGCGATGACTAAAGAGGTAGCGAGACTGACCGCAATTGCAGGAAAAGGTTTACTTTCTTTTATTTTGGTTATGCAAAATGAAAGTTGTTTCATTTAGTACGAGATCGCTTTACACCTCGCGGTGCTTACACCTCTCACCTATCGAAGTTCTGTTCAAAAACCTCGTACGAGAACTTGTATAGAGAAGGATTTCCCGCGGCACCTCAGTTCTTCCATAACAACTTAGCTGCTCGGCACTGCTATTGGCATAACAACCGGTACACCATAGGTTGGCCCAAACCAGTCCTCTTGTACTAGGGTTGGCTCAGCACAGTTCTCCCTTTAACACCAACAGTAGATAGGAACCGAACTATCTCACGATGTTCTAAACCCAACTCACGTACCACTTGAATCGGTGAACAACCGAACCCTTGGGACCTTCTTCAACCCCAGGATGTGATGAGTCGACATCGAGGTGCCAAACGACTCCTTCGATAAGAGCTCATGGGAGTCATCAGCCTGTTATCCCCGGCATACCATTGATCCGTTGAGCGAGAGCCCTTCTACACGGGACTCCAGGATCACTATGGCCGACTTTCGTCTCTGTTCGACCAGTCGGTCTCACAGTCAGGTAGGCTTATACCATTACGCTTATGAGCCGAATCTTAGCTTGAGCCTACCTTCGCACAACTCAGTTACTCTTTATAAGGCATCTACTCCAAATGATCGGTTAGGCATCCTTAGACGAAAGAGTGGTCTTTCAGGACTGGTCATTGTGTGTCACCACCTCCCACCTATCCTACACATTCGATCAAGGTTGTCACTGCGAAGCTATAGTTAAGGTGCACGGGGTTTTACCATCTAGCTGTTGGTACTCTGCATCTTTACGGAGAATTTAATTTCACCGGGTCCAAGTCGGAGACAATGGGCCAGTCGTTACTCCATTCGTTGAGGTCGCTACTTATGCGACAAGGAATTTCGCTACCTTAGGACAGTTAGAGTTACTGCCGCCGTTTACCGGGGCTTCCATTCAAAGTTTATAACACTTCTCCTTCCGACCTTCCAGCACCGGGCAGGTGTCAGACACTATACATCGTGTTACCACTTAGCAGAGTGATATATGATCTTTATGATCATATTTTCTCTACATTTTTAGTTTATTTTGCATGAATTTGGATTTTTATTTAATTAATTTTTATGTTTTATTGTAGGAAAAAAAGGATTCCTTATAATAGAAGGATCGTGGCTTAAATTGCAAATTTTGAAGTGAATTCTAGCAAAATTCGGATTTCGGATCAGCTTGCGCAGTGTTCACTGTTTTGGTTATAACGGGAGCTCCGGATGTCAGAATGAGGCCCGTAAACAGTCGTTGGAAAGCTTGCCAGAAGACCTTTAATTCAAGTATGGTCTCAGATTTTTGTGATGTACCAAACTGCCCAAAATATTGCCAGAAGCAGACAGATGGAATTTTCTATGATGGAATCCTACTCTATTAAGGAAACTCTTTTGTTTTATTATTAAATAAGTAAATTATATTATTATTATTAGATATAGGTCAGTTGTATATCATATATAATCAGGAGATTAAAAAAAAAAGAAAAAAAAACACAGACGTGACTTTGGAGAACGGTTACAGACAGCATAGAGAAAAAGAACGAGGAAGAAGAACAAGGGAGAAAGGGAGAAGAGAAGCCTTGGAAGAAGATCAAATCCTAGAGTTTTTATCTTCTTTTCCTTACTTTTCTTTATTGTAAACTTGAAACCATGTCTTCATCTTTGTGTATAGTACTCTTGGTTGTGATGTTGAACTAACACTCCTTCTAAGCCTTTAATGGATACTTGTGTTATAATATAAGTTGTTCTTCAATTCTCTAATTATGGTGTTCATTACAATTGCTTATATGAATTTGTGTTTAATGCCTTTCAAGGAATGATCAACCTCGGAATTGATTTAGCAAATTAGGTTGACTTGGGAAAGAAAACTTAAGTTAAGGCATAATTTGTATAACTTTGGATTGGTAATATGCTAATTTGTGTTTAAGATAGAGATATACTTAAACACCCTAGGTAGTCAATTAAGGTGGAGTTTAATGCTGTTCTAAGACTTAAATTCTTCATAGGAATATGGGAATTAGTTGATGAATTAGAATCACTTGAGATTTAGAAGATCCTTGTGATTAGTTTAAAATCTTAGACTAGCAATTGGAGCACTAAACTAGAGAACAAAAGAGTAACTTATTGAAAAACACAAGTTGAAATTAAAGGCCTAGTTTCATAAATCTTGGAATATTAATTGTGTTTGCTTAATATTTAGTGTTATAGTTGATGTTTTTAAACCTCTTGTTATTTTGACTTGAATTGAAAGAACAATAGTGTGTGATAGTTAACGTCTTAGATTAGTCCTTGTGGGAACGAATTATTATACTACTTGATACGATATGTACACTTGCATTTGAGTTGTAAAATCGTTGACAAGTTTTTGGCGCCGCTGCCGGGGACTACTTTTAAGTATTTCTTTGTTAATATCATTACATTGTTTAGTATTTTAAGATCAAGTCTTTTATTGTTCTTTTGTTCTATTTTGTAGGAGTTTATCGTTGTATACGTAGACTTGGCTCATCTTCACTTCTTTCACTTGATTTGGAGATTGAGAAAACTGCAAGAAGGAATAAAAAGAAAGTGAAAGAATCTAGGAATCAATCATCTACGATGGGTGATAATAATAATCCTCCGGATCCTAATGCTCAAAGGCGATTGCGGGTTAAGGAGTACATCATGCCTTCTTTCGATGGCATTCATTCTAGTATTGCAAGACCAGCTATTACCGCAAATAACTTTCGTGTTGATTCAGCAACAATGCAGGCTATTAGGGACAACAGATTCAATGGTCTTTCTCATGAAGATCCTAATGCCCACTTGAGGAATTTTCTAGAGATTGTTGACAATTTCATGGTGAATGGTGTTTCTGAAGAAGCCATTAGATTGAGGCTATTTAGTCGTTCTTTGGATGGAAGAGCAAGGGAGTGGCTAGATTCTTTGCCAAATAATTCTATCACAACATGGAATCAGCTTGTTGAGAAATTTCTTAACAAGTACTTTTCACCGGCAAAGACTGAAAGGTTGATAAAGGAAATTCAGAATTTTCAGCAGTTTGACATGGAGTCTCTTTATGATGCTTCTGAGAGATTTAAAGATCTTTTGCAAAAGTGTCCACATCATGGACTTTCTGATCAACAGAAGATTCGTACCTTCTATAATGGTTTGACAATTCAGTGTGCCACTCAAGTTGATGGAGCAGCTAGGGGTTCCTTGATTAATCAATATCCCGAGGATGCTTTTGAGATTCTAGAGGATATTACTTCAAATAATTGTAGGGCTTATGATCGGACAAGTTCAAGGAAAGTTGCTGGTGTGCATGAAGTAGATCCTTTGACATCTTTCTCGGCTCAAATGGTTTCTCAGTTTGAAGCATTAAACAAAAAGCTTGAATCTTTGTCAGTGGATAGGCATCAACCCGTTCATCCGGCACATCAAGTTCAAAATGCTCCTATCTTTTGTGATATGTGCGGGGAAGGACATCCAACTCAACAATGTCCATTGGTCTATCATGATTCAGCACAGTCTAGTACAGTGAATTATGTGGGGAATTCTAGCAATCAGCAAAACAATCCTTATTCCAACACTTACAATCCTGGTTGGAGGAATCATCCCAAACATGCCATACAAGCCTAATGCACCACCTGGTTTTCAACAGAATCCAAGATCACATGAGATGGAAAAGAAGCCGACTACTGAAGACCTTTTGCTTCAATACATGCAGAAAACATATGCTTTGATCCAAAGTCAAAGTGCTTCTATGAGAGCTTTGGAGATGCAAGTGGGTCAATTGGCTAGTGCTATCAATAATCGTCCTCATGGTTCTTTGCCCAGTGACACCGAGCCGAATCCAAAAAATGAGAAAAGGGAACATTGTAAAGCAATCACTTTGAGAAGTGGAAAGGAAATTGAAGGGAATACAAAGAAGGTTGATGATGAGTTGACTATCAAAAGTCATTCTAAAGAAGATCCTGAAAAAGTGGTGAGTGAAGAACCTAGTATGCTCTCAAATCCTCAAGTTGTTGCATCAACACCAAAGAAGTCATTGTATCCTCCACCTCCATTCCCTCAACGATTACAAAAGCAGAAGCAAGACAAGCAATTTCAGAAGTTTTATGGATGTTTTCAAGAAATTATCCATTAATATTCCATTTGATGAAGCATTAGAGCAGATGCCAAGTTATGTCAAGTTTATGAAGGATATTTTGTCAAGGAAGAGAAGGTTGGAAGAATTTGAGACCGTGGCTTTAACTGAGGAATGTAGTGCTATTCTACAGAAAAAGCTTCCTCCAAAACTCAAAGATCCGGGAAGTTTCACCATTCCTTGCACTATTGGTACACAATACTTTGGCAAAGCTCTATGTGATTTGGGGGCTAGTGTGAATTTGATGCCACTGTCAATTTTCATGAAGCTAGGAGTTGGAGAAGTGAAGCCTACATCAGTGAGGTTACAATTGGCAGATCGATCTTTGGCATATCCAAGAGGCGTTGTTGAAGATGTTCTTGTGAAGGTGGATAAATTTATCTTTCCTTCCGACTTTATAGTGCTTGATATGGAGGAAGATGCAGACATTCCTTTACTTCTTGGTAGACCATTCTTAGCTACAGGAAGAACTCTCATTGATGTTCAGAAAGGAGAATTAACCATGCGAGTGCAAGATGAACAGTTGACATTTAATGTTTTTTCTGCCATGAAGTTTTCTAATGATGAGGAGAGTTGTTTTTCTTTGAGTGCTATTACAGGTGATGATGATGTGCACATGATGACACATCACAATAGGGATGCTTTAGAATTGTCTTTGCAAGAAGCAGGTGATGAAAGTTGTGAAGAAATTGTTGAATGTATCAAGGAACTTAATGCATTGCCTACTTATTGAAGACCATTTCAGAAATTTGAATCCAAGGCATCTAAACCTTCCATTGAAGAACCTCCTGAATTAGAGTTTAAACAACTACCATCACATCTCAAGTATGCATTTCTTGGAGAAAATTCTACTTTGCCAGTAATTATATCTTCTACTCTTTCAATTGATCAAGAAGAAAAATTGCTGAGAGTCTTGAAAGAATACAAAAAAGCTATTGGGTGGAAGATTGCTGACATTCTAGGTATAAGTCCTTCATTTTGTATGCACAAAATCTCAATAGAGGAGGGTCATAAGCCTACTATTGAACATAAAAGGAGGCTTAATCCTATCATGAAAGAAGTGGTGAAGAAGGAGATCATCAAGTGGCTAGATGCAGGAATCATATATCCTATTTCATACAGCTCTTGGGTTAGTCCTGTTCAATGTGTACCGAAAAAGGGTCGAATCACAGTTGTTGCTAATGAAAAGAATGAGCTCATTCCTACCAGAACAGTCACAGGATGGAGGGTATGCATGGACTACCGGAAGTTGAACAAAGCCACAAGGAAAGATCACTTTCCATTACCTTTCATTGATCAGATGGTTGACAGACTAGCAGGTAAGGAGTTCTATTGTTTCTTGGATGGGTATTCTGGCTATCATCAAATTGCTATAGCACCAGAAGATCAAGAAAAGACTACTTTTACATGCCCTTTTGGTACTTTTGCTTTTAGAAGGGTATCATTTGGCTTGTGCAATGCACCTTCTACTTTTCAGAGGTGTATGATGGCTATATTTTCAGATATGGTGGAGCAAGGGATAGAGGTTTTCATGGATGATTTTTCTGTACTTGATGATTCTTTTGATGCATGTTTGATGAATTTGACAAGGGTGCTACAAAGGTGTGAAGAAACTAATTTGGTTCTCAATTGGGAGAAATGTCATTTTATGGTTCAAGAAGGAATTGTGCTTGGGCATAAAGTGTCAAGCAAAGGTTTAGAGGTTGATAGAGCTAAGTTGGAAACAATTGAGAACCTTCCTCCACCAAGTTCAGTCAAAGGAGTCAGAAGTTTTCTTGGCCATGCAGGTTTCTATAGGCGATTCATCAAGGACTTCTCAAAAATTTCAAAGCCTTTGTGTAACTTACTTGAAAAAGATACAAAGTTTGTCTTTGATGATTCTTGCCTTTCAGCATATGAGAAGTTGAAGAAGAAATTGGTTTCTGCACCAATTATCATTGCCCCTGATTGGAGTCTTCCTTTTGAGTTGATGTGTGATGCTAGTGACTTTGCAGTTGGAGCAGTATTGGGGCAACGATGCAACAAGATTTTTCATTCTATATACTGTGCAAGTAAGACTCTTTCTGGTGCTCAACTTAATTACACTACTACTGAGAAAGAATTACTTGCTGTGGTGTATGCTTTCGAGAAATTCAGGTCTTATCTTGTGGGTACCAAGGTGATTGTGTACACTGATCATTCTGCTATCAAATATTTGATTGAGAAGAAGGATGCAAAGCCTCGGTTGATTCGATGGGTTCTACTTTTGCAAGAATTTGACTTGGAGATCAAAGATAGGAAGGGTTCTGAAAATCAAGTTGCCGATCACCTATCTAGGTTGGAGAACAATGAGAATTCTGACAATTCTCAAGTCATTGATGATTCTTTCCCTGATGAAAAACTTATGGCTATTAACAACAAGGGTCTTCCTTGGTTTGCTGATTTTGTTAACTATTTGGTAAGCAATATCATTCCTAATGAGTTTAATTATCAGCAAAAGAAAAAGTTTTTGCATCAGGTTAAATCTTTTCTATGGGATGAGCCATTTCTTTTCAAGATTGGGCCGGATAATGTTCTAAGAAGGTGTATTCATGATGATGAGATAGTAAGTATCTTGAGTCATTGTCACAATTCTCCTTATGGTGGTCATTTTCAAGGTGATAGAACTGCAGCAAAGGTCTTACAATCAGGTTTTTATTGGCCTTCTCTCTTTAAAGATGCTCATGAGTTTGTTAAAAGGTGTGATCGTTGCCAACATACCGGTAATATCTCTAGAAGGAATGAAATGCCTTTGAATTATATTTTAGAGGTTGAATTGTTTGATGTATGGGGTATTGACTTTATGGGGCCCTTTGTGATGTCATTCCGGAATCAATATATATATTGTTGGCTGTTGACTATGTTTCTAAGTGGGTAGAGGCTATAGCAACCCCAACCAATGATGCATCTGTGGTGCTTGAATTTCTGAAGAAGAATATTTTTACTCGGTTTGGGACTCCAAGGGCTATTATAAGTGACGAGGGAACACATTTTTGTAACAAACAATTTTCAGCATTATTGTTGAAGTATGGTGTTCGCCACAAGGTAGCATGTGCTTATCATCCTCAAACCAATGGGCTAGCTGAAGTGTCAAATAGGGAAATCAAGCAAATCCTGGAGAAAACGGTGAATTCTACAAGAAAGGATTGGTCAAAGAAGCTAGATGACAGTCTTTGGGCTTACAGAACCGCATACAAAACACCATTGGGATTATCACCTTATCAATTGGTGTATGGAAAAGCTTGTCATTTGCCGGTGGAGTTAGAGCACAAAGCTTTTTGGGCAATCAAGAAGCTTTACTTTGATTTTGTTGCAGCTGGAGAGAGGTGACTTCTTCAACTAAATGAGCTTGAGGAATTTCGATTAAAATCATATGAGAGCTCAAGAATTTACAAGGAAAAGATGAAGAAGTGGCATGACCAGAAAATTCTACCAAAGGAACTTGAGTCGGGACAATTGGTTTTACTATTTAACTCACGGTTAAAGTTGTTTCCGGAAAAGCTCAAATCACGTTGGTCGGGGCCTTTTAAGGTTGTGCAAGTCTATCCATATGGTGCTGTTGAAGTGGAAGATATGCATACAGGAAGAACGTTCAAGGTGAACGGGCAAAGATTGAAGTCATATTTAGGTGGTGACATTGATCTTGATGTCTCATCTATCACTCTCTCGGAGTTATGAAGGAAGTGAATAGTCAAGGCATGACTATAAAAGGCGCTTCTTGGGAAGCAACCCAAGCTTGTTGTTCGGTTAGTTTGTACAAGTTTTTTTTTTACTCTAGTATATTAATTTCTTTGCTAATTAGTTAATAGGTTAGTAGTAGTTTTTATTTTTATTTTTACTCCCACATGATACCTTGATGATTGTTTTTATGAAGTAATTCAGGAAGAAAAAAAGAAGATGTTTTAACAGGGCAGCATGGTGATGATTCTCAGCATATATTCGGTGCTATTTGGAAAAAGAGAACAGAGCACTACGCGTCGGAAAAAAAAAAAAAATTGTAACCATCGAGTGAAAATGATGGCATTAAAAATCAAGGCTGTGGTATACAAGCCCTGACGCTCATCATGTGATCACAAGGTGACCAAAACTGGAGGCTTAAAGTTTTAAACCGTGGTATTATGTCCCTGGCCAGGAACATTTTTTTTTTTTTTTTGTTAAGTCATTGTACATACTTATGTCATTTACGACACTTTTTTTTATTTTTATTTTTTATTTTAATTTTTTATTCTATTTTTTTTCTTTTTAGACATAAATAATATTTTTCTACTATTAATTTACTAGTTATTAGATTTTGCATTTGTTTTATTATTATCATTGTATTGTATTATTATTATTTTTTATATTATAATGTATAGTTTTGTTTTTTTTTCTTTTTTCCCTGTCTTTTTTTTTCTATTTTTAATTTTTAATTTTTGATATTGTTATTTCAATATTTTTGTAAATGTGATTTTTTTTCCCTATTAATTTGTCCCCATAAGATATTAGTTTTGTTGCTATTTAGTTCATAGGTTAGTTGTAATTTTTATTTTTATCTTCATTATATTATTTTTACTTCCACAAGATGTTTTGATGATTTGTTGTTGTGAGTTGTTGTGAAGTAATTCACAGGACCGTATGTTAATTGTACTGAGCATGCATTTGGTACGGTTTGGAGGAACAGAACAGAACAGATCACTCTGCTCCTGGGACTCGGGGAAAAAAAAAAAACAGAGAAGTTAAGCCAGCACCACAATATGGCAGTATTAAAAACCAAACCCCCAGTATACCTGGGCATTGCGCGTGATTACAAAACACTCAAAACTGGCGGTATCAATTTTGTATCCCGTGGTGTTATTTTCCTGGCCAATTGTCTACTTTTAGTCACGTATTATTTTTTTTTAGTTATTTGTTTTGTACATATTAAACATGTAAAACACATATTAGTATTTTCTTATTTATTTTTTCTTCTTCTCTTTTGTTTTTTTTTTCTATTCTCATTTTTTTTTGTTGTACAACAAAAAAAAAATTGTGTTTAATTTAAAATTGTATTAAATTATATGTATTTATTTTATAATATCTATAGTAACTATATAATTTGTATACTTATTATATATTTGTGTGTACATTAATTTTATTATTATTAGATAATCCTGTACATATTATACATAATATCTATTTTATAACAATTCTAATTCTATCATATGCATAGTTGTAAATCATATATCAAATTACATCAATTCATAGTTATCAATGCATAGTTATTAAATTGTAATGTAAATATCCCCACGTTCACTGGCCACGTAAAATTACACCTCGGGATTGGTTCTGAAAATTTAGGGTTTCTACATCACGTGCGGTTACAAAATCAAGCAAGCAGTTATCACACCAATTCATCAAAGATTTTCTTTTCTCTTCTCAGACAGACTACCGGGTTTTGATGTTCTGATCTTCTTCTAAGGTTTTTACGCTAGAGCGGTAACAACAATACAGCAGCGTACAACAGCCAATTCCCTCGATTGTTCTCATAATATCTCAACTCGTGTTCTGCTATCATCCGGTCATGACTCGCGTATCATCACAAAAGCAGCCGGCCAAATCTTCCGAACAACAACCTCCTGCAAAGAGGCAAAAACACATGTCACACACGACTGGGTCCAGTACAAAAAAATATCCGACCATTAAGCCAATTGGAGAGGCTCAGCAGACTCTATATAAGGTACTATCTAAGCGTAAGGTTTTACCCAATAAATATGTGGATTCATCTATGTTGGAACTCTTGAGAGTTAAAGATTATTTCGTGGAAGGATTAAATCTTGTGGGTTGGAGTGATTTGATGACCATGGATGCACCTTCATATGCACCACTCACTTATGAATTTCTGAGTTCTTTCACGGTTACCGAGCACAACACACTTTCATTCGGGATAGCTAATGTGTGTCATAAAATCACGAAAGCTGAATTGGCTGACATGTTTGGGTGGAAATTGATTGAGCAGCAACCATTGCCAGAAAATTATGCTACTCCCTTTTGGCTCAACATCACACGTTTGCCGAATACCGAAAGCTATGACACTCAACGGGCTTTGTCTTCAGAAATATTATGTTTTGCTCTTCGCTATTTTGCTAGACTCTTGTCATTCACTATCTATGGTCGAGCAGAGAGCAACAACAAGGTTCAAACAGGGGAGCTTGCTTTGTTGTATCATTTTAATGAAGGAATACCGGTGGATTGGACAAACTTGCTCATTAATAGATTCTTGTATCAAGCGAAGCGCACCAAGGGTGCTATTGTCCTAGGGGGCTTTATTACAAGAATTGCTGAGAAGTTGGGGGTGTTTGATCGCACCAGAACCAATTTGAAAGTGGAAGATGGATGGCCAGCTGTTATTGATGTTGAATACTTACTTGGTATGCGGATGTTGTATCGAAGTATTTTTGGACCACGACCATTATATCATCCTCGTCGGGCACTACCGGACGAGCAGGACGAGCAAGTTGTGGAGCCTCAACGTACAGTAAAGGAACAAATTGCTGAAGTGCGCCAAAGCCAAGCTAAGATACTAAAGGGGCACGATGAGCTACAAAAGAGTCATGCTAAGATACTACTAAATCAGGAGAGCTCGGGGAAGCAAATGGGAGAGATGTTTGCATTTATGCAGCAGCATTTTCAACATTCATCATGATACCTAGGGGAGTTTTCTTTTCTTTGTAGTTTGACAGTTTTCTCTTTTCTTTTCTTTGTTTTTTTTATAGGAGTCGTAGTGTTTGTTTTGTTTTCTTATCGAGTCATTGAGGACATTGACTCACTTAAGTGTGGAGAGGAGGTGTTCTCGAAAAAAAAAATAATAATTAAAATTAAAATCCAAAATATAATTCTAGCCTTATAAAATATTAGAGATGATATGGTGAAACGTTGTTAGTTGTCTATTACGTAGTCGATGCATTACTTGTTTCAATTTGAGCTAAATGTATCCATGCATGCTAAGTGATCTTGTGTTGTTGATACTTTTGATGAGAGGTGTAATGCTATGCTCTTGTGCACACACCTTTTTCACTAGCAAGTTGAAATTAATAGACTCACTGAATGGCTTAAGTAATTAAAATGATATGTTTTTGTGTAAGACGATTTGGTTTTCATGCTTTGAGTACAAGTAGGTGCATTAGAAAGAATTCTTTTTGTGACTTGGGATTTATTATCTTTTGACACCAAGTGAGCTTTTGAGCCTACATGCATGTCTTGTGCGTCTTATTTTTGTTGCTTGAGTGTCCTCATTGCATTTGCATCGCTAGCACTTGTCTTAGACCTTTCTTGAGATACATGGCATTGAATATATGATAACATGATGAAGGCACCTAGGATTAACCTTCAATTTTCCCATTTTAACATACCTTGCATTTATGTGATCCATTAGTAGCCCTTTGAGCTTAACCATTTTATTCGGTGACACACCACATTACATGCTTATACCTAATTTTTTTTATGGCCTTATATAATCTTGACCCCTATTTGTCAAAGGCTAGTGAGATTAGGACGGAGTAATAAGGTGTGATAAATTAGTTACGTGTGATCATATTGTCATTTTATGAAATGTTGAGGTTACTTTGTAAATTCTTAGTATGTGTTTTGGGACTTTTAGAGGATCATTGTGATGGTATATACGTGTTTGTTTCACTTTGCTTTTAGCTCTCGAAAAAAAAAATTTGAAAAAAAAAGAAAAAGGAAACACAAGGCCATAAATTAAATAAATACCTTGAAAAAAAAAAAGAAAAAAAAAGAGAGAGCATTTTCATGTGTTGTTTATAGTTCTTGTGCTTTATGATCCTTCGTCTTGGGGTAGATAAATTAATTGTGCTTAATGGTCTAATTGTGGGAAAGGCATATGGGGGGATTGTGCAAGTAAATATGGAGAATCACTAGCTTTTGACACTTCATCCTATTTGACTTTTCTTGACATACCGTGTCCCTAGCCCCATTACAACCCGAATAAAAGTCCTTTTGATTATCATTATTCATGCATGTTGTGTTTTTAGTTGGATCGATGCCAAGTGTCAAGCATGTTTATGTATATGATGGAATTGAGTGATACACTTAACCTAGTCTTGAGCGTAATTCTTTTGTGAGTGAAAGGTGAGGTATTACTTGATATGAATATGGAAATCCCAAGTCTTCTTGATACTGTACTCTAGTATACTTAGCATGATTACCAAATTTGTTTTGCACTTGACATGATCTTTTGAGTACTTTTGCACATTCTATGAGTAGATTATGTGGATACTTGCACCTTTGACACCAAGACTTAGCATTTGCATCTTAATTCTTGAGTTGAGATAGCATGAGTGATCTTGTTTGTGTGGAGTTGCATTGTCGTGCATCGAATACTTGGTAGATAGACTTACAAATTTCTATTATCATCTCTATTAGTTTACATGAGCTAGATGAATTTTGTGGGTAGATTCACTATAAACCCTCACGAGACAAAACTCGTCCTACTAGGGCTGCCTAGGGGTTTAAAGGCTTGTTGCATATGCTCAATGCAATCGTGTCACCTACGAAAGTGGTTCAATAAGCTAGCTTGTAGTTTTGTTTGTGTTTAATTTGCCCGAGGGCGTGCAAGAACATAAGTGTGGGGATATTTGATATATGATCTTTATGATCATATTTTCTCTACATTTTTAGTTTATTTTGCATGAATTTGAATTTTTATTTAATTATTTTTTATGTTTTATTGTAGGAAAAAAAGGATTCCTTATAATAGAAGGATTGTGGCTTAAATTGCAAATTTTGAAGTGAATTCTAGCAAAATTCGGATTTCGGATCAGCTTGCGCAGTGTTCACTGTTTTGGCTATAACGGGAGCTCCGGATGTCAGAATGAGGCCCGTAAACAGTCGTTGGAAAGCTTGCGAGAAGACCTTTAATTCAAGTATGGTCTCAGATTTTTGTGATGTACCAAACTGCCCAGAATATTGCCAGAAGCAGACAGTGGAATTTTCTATGATGGAATCCTACTCTATTAAGGAAACTCTTTTGTTTTATTATTAAATAAGTAAATTACATTATTATTATTAGATATAGGTCAGTTGTATATCATATATAATCAGGAGATAAAAAAAAATGAAAAAAAAACACAGACGTGACTTTGGAGAACGGTTACACACAGCATAGAGAAAAAGAACGAGGAAGAACAAGGGAGAAAGGGAGAAGAGAAGCCTTGGAAGAAGATCAAATCCTAGAGTTTTTATCTTCTTTTCCTTACTTTTCTTTGTTGTAAACTTGAAACCATGTCTTCATCTTTGTGTATAGTACTCTTGGTTGTGATGTTGAACTAACACTCCTTCTAAGCCTTTAATGGATACTTGTGTTATAATATAAGTTGTTCTTCAATTCTCTAATTATGGTGTTCATTACAATTGCTTATATGAATTTGTGTTTAATGCCTTTCAAGGAATGATCAACCTTGGAATTGATTTAGCAAATTAGGTTGACTTGGGAAAGAAAACCTAAGTTAAGGCATAATTTGTATAACTTTGGATTGGTAATATGCTAATTTGTGTTTAAGATAGAGATATACTTAAACACCCTAGGTAGTCAATTAAGGTGGAGTTTAATGCTGTTCTAAGACTTAAATTCTTCATAGGAATATGGGAATTAGTTGATGAATTAGAATCACTTGAGATTCGGAAGATCCTTGTGATTAGTTTAAAATCTTAGACTAGCAATTGGAGCACTAAACTAGAGAACAAAAGAGTAACTTATTGAAGAACACAAGTTGAAATTAAAGGCCTAGTTTCATAAATCTTGGAATATTAATTGTGTTTGCTTAATATTTAGTGTTATAGTTGATGTTTTTAAACCTCTTGTTATTTTGACTTGAATTGAAAGAACAATAGTGTGTGATAGTTAACGTCTTAGATTAGTCCTTGTGGGAACGAATTATTATACTACTTGATACGATATGTACACTTTCATTTGAGTTGTAAAATCGTTGACACAGAGTCCTGTGTTTTTAATCACTACGCCATAGATTACTTTGATGTCGTAGATATTTTCAACCTTACCTATTTAAACAATATATGTTTTCTATAAAAAATTTATAATATTGAAAAATAAAAATAAGTAATAATTTCATACAAAGTAATAAAATTTGAGAAAAAAATATAATTATTATATTAAAAATGATAATTTAAATAGGAGTGAAAGATGATTTTTTTTATTACAAAAATAATATATTTTTCGATAAATTTAAAATAATTTTTTTTCAAAAATTAATATTAAATATATTTATTTGTGCGAGGGGGCAAAGAAATTTAGGGGAAAATATTAAGCGGCAAAAATACCGCCTTGCCAAAATTTATAAGACAAACATGGTTGTCTTTCTCTCATAACTTTATCTCTTAAAAATCAAAATATCATCTCTCTCTGTCTCTCAATCGACTGTGGGTTCAAAGTTCAATTAGGGTCTCAAGCTGAGGGTTTCAATTAGGGCTTAGAGATGGACTTGCATCATTAGTGGTACAAGATTATGGTTTTGATTTAAGGTTCAAGCTTCAATTAAGGTTTACACAACTAGGTTCTAGCCTCGGGTTCAATTGAGGTTTTTTAATCTGAAATTAAGGCTTTAAGGTATTTTTCTCCCTAATTTCGATTTCTATGTAATTCCACTACGCCATAGATGCCCAGACGCAACGCACTTCTACTATTGCATTAGGCACGAAAATTGTTACAATAGGCCTAAGGTAACACTTTTTGATCATTTCATCCGCTAATGTTGCCTCTGCTCTCTAATGTAACGCTTTTGTTCTCAATAGTAACACTAAGAAAAGTATTACCTTAGGGTCATACAGTAACACTAAATCAAACAAATGCAACATTAGGAAGGTGTTACCATAGCTTAGCCAAAAACAGATAGGGGACACCTCGCATGTGGGACCCACGTCACACGTGTCATGAGGGGGCACAGGTGACGTGTCATGGGGTGATAAGTGGTAGGTGTCCACGTGGCATGTGGGACCCACCTGACATGTGGCATGTGTGCCACGTGGCAGGTGGATCCCACATGCTACGTGGCCTGTGGGACCCACCTAACACGTGGCATGTGGGTCCCACCTGACACGTGGCATGTGGGGGGGCCCACCTCCCAAGTGGCATGTGGGTTCACCTGACACGTGGCATATGGGACCCACCTCCCACGTGGCATGTGGGCCCCACATTCCAAATTAGTACATGCCACGTGGCATGTGGGGGGTCCACTCTCTATTGTAACACAACATAATAATCTAATGCAACATTATATTATCTAATGCAACACTGCAATCTTGTTTTTAAGAAATATAAAAGTAAGGCTAATGTAACACTATGTTATTCAAATGTTACACAAAATCTGCTTGTTATAGTAACACAAAATTTAATACTGCAACATTAGTAACTATAGCAATTGCAACATTAAAATTTAAAATTTTGCAATAGCCGGCTTGTAAATATAATAATCCCATTACAAACCATAATCGTCAAATACAAAATCAAAAGATTCACAATCTATCCTCCATCAACCAAGACTCACAGATCTCCTTCATCCACCACTTCACCAAAAATATATTCTAAATCCACCACTTCGCCAAAATATATTCTAAATCCACCATTTCACCAAAACATAGTCCAACTACCTACAGACTAAATTTAATCAAAGTTTACCAAACAAAATACGACAACCAAACTGTCCATACTAATAAGTTCCAACTGTGAGTACTACTAAAGAATTTAAGAAAACAAATAGCTAAAGTGTACTCCCTCCAGTCAAAGGAGCTGAACTTGATGCCAAGCCAGCCTTTTTACCTTAAGCTCTTGCTTTATCTTTGTAGTCAGATCATCCACAAAAGGGTCTGTAAGAGCTGAACTTGATGCCAAGCCAGCCTTTTTACCTTGGCGTCCTTTTAGCCATTCTAGACCATGAGACTTGCCGTTAGCAATCAGTTCGTTTACATCCTCACCTGCAGTGACCTTCTTCTTGATCTCGCTCTACACAAAAAGTTTGTGAAATAAGAGTTACATAGAAATACCCTCAACAGAGAAAAACAATATTTCCACCAAATAAATTTGACCAAATAAACCAACAGACAAAGCCTTGCTATATTTCTTTACTTGTTAAAGAAAAATGATAAATTCAACCAAATGAACCAATCTTTATTTCTACTTAGCACATAAGTCAACTAAATAAAATATAGTACTTACAATTCTTTTTTTCAGTTCAGCTGTATTTGTCTTGTATGTTCGACCCTCTTCTTGCTCATGAGATTCAATAAAAACGACAGCGTTTAATGGCGAGGAAAGCAAAGGGTTGCTCGTTTTCTGTTATAAAACAAAGAAAACACGATTATCTTGTTCATAGTTAGCACTTATTACAAGTCAAAAATTTTATTTATGAAAATTTATGAATTTATTAAAATTAACCATGTAATGCCTGAATGACAAAGAGATGAATTACATACGACATTGGGATGTACATTTCAGAGTAAAACATATCACATGTATGCAAATTCCATATAGTAAGAATTTTTAGGAAAGTGTTGGAACGAATAACAATGTACTTAGAAATTCAAGGGAATGAACTATAACTTATATCCAAAAAATAGTCCAGATTTCATTACATCCCATACTATATATGTGAACGCAGCCATAGTTGAGTCATGCGTGACTTGTTTGTTTATCCGAAGAGAATGACGAGATTAATTCTTATAATTACATCTAATTCCAACCATTATAATCACATAAAAACCTCAATTAAACTAACCTATTTAGAGCATAAATTAATAAAACAAACTGATTTTCTAAACATCTCTACAGTGACTGTTCAAATCTTAATATGGAAATTGATCAGACAAGTGATTACTAATTATGATGATTATATCAAGTGGAAATTAAGACCAAGATTTCACAGCAGATGAACTTAGTATTTACATGACAGTGATAGTTCACTCGGTATTTACTATTTTAATCAACTTATCTGCAAAAAAGGTTATTATGCTAAAGGGTAGACATACACCAACTTGTCTTTAAGTAGTGTGATAGGTCCCGAATGTGGGATAAATAAGCTAGAAGCGGGGGGGGGGGGGTTGAATAGCTTATTACCTTTTTAAAATTTGAGCTTGGCTTTTTTAAATTTTCCTTCTCTTTTAAAATTAATTACTTATAAATAAGTAATGTAAAGTGCGGAAAATAAAAGAGAGAAAGATGACACGATCGATTTATCCTGGTTCGCGATGCCGCAATCCCCTAACGGATTCGAACACCCCTACTCCAGTCCCCAAGCTCCTCCCCGGGCTCGAGATTTCGTCCACTATAAGTAAACTCCTTATAGCAGGTGGAGAAATGTTTACAAAATACAATTATATATTTATCTTGAAGCGTAACTCCCCGTTACCTTCTCAAAATATAAGCTACCCCGCTATATATTTATCTTGGAGCGTAACTCCCCGCTACCTCCTCAAAATATGGAGCAAACCACCAATTATTTATCTTGGAGCGTAACTCCCCGTTACCTCCTCAAAATAATTAGTAAACCACTAAAATATTTATCTTAGAGCGTAACTCCAACACTAGTACAAAACTGGCTTTTTACGTCGGTTAAATAGGTCTTATACGTCGGTTAAATGGCGACGTATAGAGAGGCGTCGTATAAAGTCTCGAGTCTTTTACGTCGGTTAAAAAGGCGACGTATAAAGTCCAAATATATGTCGCTAAAAAACCGACGTATTCTGTTGAAAAAGCCGACGTATAATGTAGAAAAAAGCCCGACGTATAAGGTCCAAAACACCGACGTATAATGTCACTATTACAAAAATGACCTTTTACGTCGGTTAAATATAAGAACCGACGTATATTATCAAAAATTTTAAAAAAAATTATATTTCTCTGTACCCATTTTGTTTAAACCTGCTATACAGTTATATCACATAATCAAAATCAATTGAACATGAAACCAATGAGAAACAGCCAACAACCAAAATATTCAGAAGACAACTGATTAACAATAATCCAGAATCATACCATCAACATAATAAAAAATGTTGAAACCACCCCAATCAGGATTTTGTTTCAACAAGTGTTAATCACTTAATAGTTAATACAACTACTAAACTTCTATTACATAAAATTCCAGATAAGTAAAACTTCAAAATCCTTAACCCAATGCGCCCTTGGAATCGAAAACGGAATTAGGCCATAATTGCAAATACACAAAAAAAGATACATGAGTGCCTGAAATTCATTCCTATATCTGTTAAATGATATGAAAAATGATTTATAACCTGGTTGTTATGCCCACATTTCTTCTTGCGGCAATTCTGGGCACGAACATCCAAATGCGCATAGCATCTATTCATTTAGCAAGCATTTCTTTTTAATTGATTAAACATGTATAGCATTTTCTTTATATATATACAAAGTGACCAAATCAATAACATTGTAATGTACGTCATGCATCAATAAAACAGTAGATAAATACGAAACAATTTAAAGAATTCAGTAGCTCCTTACTTCCTCCAAACCATTCTATTCTGATTGTGCTTTTGGGCCAAAACCAACAGAAAAATTTATTATTACCCATATCAAGAATATTTAGTTTGCTGTAGTTCTTCATGGATAAGGGAAACTCACCTACTAAACTATTGTGCCTTAGATTTAACAATTGAAGCTGATACAAACTACCTAGAGAGCTCGGACTTTTCCCAGAAAAATTATTATTACCCAAATTAAGAATAACTAAATCTGACATGTCCTTCCAACAATCAGGAAGCTCTCCTGATAAGTTGTTTATCTGAGAGATCAAGAGAAGTAAAGTAGCCATTGGAAATTGAACACCAGAACGAAATATGTCTAGTAACCATATTTTTGGAGAGATGCAAAGACGTCAAGTCAGGTGGGAGTGATGGCACAGACCCCACAAACTGATTTGAATTAAAATCTAAACTGTTATTAGAAAATAACTTGGATGATAAATCAGGCACTGAACCACTCAAGTGGTTGTAAGACAGATTTAGATATGTTAATCTTGGGACAGATCCTCTGAAATAACAAACCTAGACACTGATTATATTTTCTATCAGAGAGAAGTGACCGTAACATTATCAGTTATATTTATATCAAGTAAGATTAGAACTTACTGTATTTGCACTTGACCATCGACACAATAAACACCTGACCACTTGCATGGATTGTAGTCATTAGGATTCCAGTCCATAAAAGCACCTTGTGGATCCAATTCAACTGCTACACGAAAAGCTCATAACGCAAATCCACCACTTCAGCCTAACAAGACACGGTGAGATACACAATAAAAGCACCTTGCGGATCCATTTCAAATCATGTCACAGTTTAACAAGACACGGTGAGATACACAATAAAGGCATCACCAACTAGCTGTTCCATGACAATAATTCGAAAACTTCAGCCTATTTTGACAGAAAACTTGATAGTTGATAGCCAAGTTCTAGAACAAAGAGGTGCTTATCATTTATCAATATAAGCTTACTTTGTGCCATTGATGTCCAAGGAATTCATTAACAGCGATTGCATTCATCCCATACATCATGGGTGATGAATAATAACCATATAACCACCACTTTGCTACGTCATCTGTCATACCATACAACAGAAGCAAAGGCATCAGCGTTGACTACATATGAGAAGATCAGTTTCCAATATGAATTTGACAACCATACCTCGTGCTAGCACAAAGCCACCTAATGCAAAAAGTACAAGCAACGCGAACCCCCCAAATGTGAATGCAAGAATCATGTTCCTCCCGAGTGCTGCCATAAGTCGAAATAGTGCAGAAGCCATCTTGTTGATGAGTAGAAGTACTATGTACTGCTTAACAAACTTGTGGTAAAGAGTGAATTAGTATTTTATCATATATGGCAAAAAGTACCTGAATGGGAACAAGTACTTAGCCGTCATTATAACTAAGATCTTCTTTAGGTTCTTCACCTTCCAACATTGGGATCAAATCCAATAACATAATACGTGAGGACAACCCAAACAGCAACTTCTACAAATGTGATGGGGATCTTGATGACCCACACTGGAAGAGAATATTACCATGTTGGATAAAAGAGAAGATCCCTTTGTTTGTAATAGACTGGAAGCTTAGCTATTGTCATTGCAAGCTCTGCTAATCCATTAAACATAAGCATAACCACTCCAAAAAATAGGGCACCCATATATATCCCTCCATCAGTTACTGAATCTTGGTGCAACTCAGTTCTTAGGAATAGTGTCATGGTAATTATAGCCATTGTTGTAAGCTACGAAAGATCAAAAATTAGTATTAGAGATCATGCGTACAGAACTAAAGATGATACCAAATAATTTCAGCCTATGGACAAAGAAACGCACTTGGAACACTTTGAATACATATACGAATGAGTTTCTTTTCATAAGCAAAATCTCTCTTGCAGTAACAGCTTTCAAGAGTTCTGTCTTGCTAACTCCATACGTATCAGTTGTCAAGGCAGCTGGGTGACTTTTGTTCTTGTCATATGCTGTTGCAAGATCATCTCCTAATCGTAGCCCAAAATGGAATGACTGGAAAGCCTCAGAGAATTCCATGGCTGTAATAAATCTGTAAGGCTCATCTTTGCATAGCCAGTACTGTTTCTGATCTTTCTTTGATGTAACCTACAGCAGTATATATTTTCTGTAGATACATAAGACAAGGTTCATTCATATATATTAGTGATAAATTAATGAGTGGATAAAATTTCGTCATAGGTAGGGGTCGTGAAAGGCTTGTTCCCTGTTAACATGCAAAACAGCAAATAAACAGATTGACAGCCCGGTGAAGTTATGTAAAAATTAGCTATAACCTGAATACTTGATATTTATAATTAAGAAAAGAATAGACCTTTAGGAGCTTTCCGTTTTTGAGTCTAACAAAAGATAGAAATTGGCGAGAAATGGTACTTGCCCCAACAGTTATTAGTTACAGTTGCCTTGTCTGGCCCTTCATTACCAGCCAAACATATCACCACGATACCATTTTTGACCGCATGAAAGGCCCCAATAGCAACAGCATCATTAAAGTAGGCATCGGGATCGCCACCGAGGGAAAGTGAAAGAACATCTACGCGGTCATGAATGGCCCAGTCGAAGGCTTTCAGTATGTCAGAATCAAAGCATTCACCAGTCTCATTCGCAGGAGGCCAGCACACCTTGTAAGAAGCCACACGAGCTCTAAGAGAACCACCTTTTGCTGTTCCAGCATTATAACACCTCTCGAAAATCCAAAACATAATGCAGCAACGAAATAAAAAGAAAAACTCAGATTAACGCGTACAATAAAATCAAAAACACAAATTCAACAATTAAATCACTCACAAATCAAATTAATCACAAATTCATCAAAATTCAAGACCTCGCAGATATTCCCATAAAAAGTGTATAGTATTGACTGCCTATAAGTTCATCGAAATTACACACATACAATTACACACAACAAACTGTATGAAAATTAACATATATACAAACATAAAACAATAATCGAAGCATCGAATCAAATTAATTAAAGCTAGATACACACAAACAGCTAATTCAATTAATCAGAAAACTATACAACAACACATATATAAAAGTAAACATTTGTAAGCTTATACATGAATTTTAAGAATTGAATACCTGAGAATCAAATTAATTAGAGCTAGATACATGAATTGTAAGCTTATGGAGTAGAGAATTGAAACCTGTGTGAGAGAGAGAGAGAGAGAGAGAGAGAGAGAGATTGGGGATTGAGGAGTATAACAACGGGTGGTGTTTTAATTGGGGAAGAATAGGGGAAGAATAGAGTACGGCTGAAGAGAGAGAGCTTAACAATGAGTACGGCTGAAGAGAAAATGAATCGAGGCAGGGTGTAAGAACCCTAATTTTTGGTAATATTTCCTTTTATTTAATATCTTGTGACATTGTCAATTTGGAACCTTTCTAGTCATCCCTGTTGATTGATAGAATTGATTGTCTGAGAAACTGCGTTGTTGCATTTATTATGTTAGATAAAAAGGAAGATTGTGAAGGCAAGAGTCTTATTGTTAGTAAGATTTATAAAACTTGGGATTTGAGAATGGTTAGAGTATTAAAGGATTTAGTAAGAATTATGACGAGGAATTATGGACATTCGAGGAATTTACACAATTAGTACTTAAGGAATTATAGGGGAAATCTCTACGCGACAAAATATTATTACGAGAGATTAATTAAGATACGATACGAATTAAAGATTAAATGACAAGCATTGGTAGAAGAATAATGATACAAGGAGTAGTATTGCATGCAAGTCCCATGCAACCAAGTGGTTAGAAATCAAGCAAACTAGTTAGCCATTGCAAGATGAATAATACCTAGTTACTTGTTTTTTCAAAAAAGGGGACAAGTAGTACATGAGGCCATGCTTGCTAGTACTTGCCTATACATATATGATATGTATCACCCAACATAACTTTATGCATTATTCAACCAACAACCAAACACAAAACACAAAACACAAACACACCCCACCCTTGTATTCTTGCTCTCGGCCAAAGACAAAAGTGAAGAAGAAAATTTCTTCTTCCCCCTCTTCCATCACTCATAAATCACACCATAAATCCTAGGTCATCTACATCATCTAGACAAGGTATGTTAGCAATTTCAATCCATTTCATCCACCCAATTTCAAGTTACAAATTGTTAAAGCTTGGGTGAATAGTAACTATGTTTGATTTTCTTTTAGATCTTGGATTGTAAGTGTTGTAGGAGACCATTTAAGGTGTTGTTGAGTTGTGAAAAGCTTATCCAAGGCTCCTAGGTGCTCAAGAAGGTATAAAAATCTCAAACCCTCTTGGTTATGTATTATTTATAAAGTGTGGTAGTAGATCCATGTGTTTGTGAGCTAATCTTGGTTGTATATGTATTGGATGACATGGATCTTGAGTTTTGATGTTGAGATTGTGACTTTTATGATCACTACGCCATAAGTGGGCTACTGTAATGCTTTTTTGTAAGCATTACACAAATAGTGTTACAATAGCTAGTAAAGTTCATACCTATTGTAACACCGCTCGATTGGTGTTACATTAGCCATATATCTAGTGTTACTCTGAAATTACGGTGTTACGTGAAATGTAACACCACACCGTGGTATTACACTAGGTAATACTAGTTTTTGAATTTTACTATTTTTTTAAAATTTTTAATACTAATATTTATTTTTTTAATAACTTTTAATTAATAAATCTATTACTCTTTAACCCAATTTCTGGAAAATGAAAACCCTCTTTGATTTTAAATTAACGAACTCCTTATTTGGATTAAATATTAATTTTAGAAATTCATATAATAATAATAAGTACTAAATGAAATAAATATGTTATGAAAATAATATAATATATTTAGATGGTTTCTCTCACTAAAATATAAGAATTAATATAGTAAAAAATTTAGAATATTTTTATCACTAAAATTTATATATAAATATATAACATATATTTTGTATGACTTTTTAAAAATTATGAAAAATGATTAAAAAATAAATTAAAAACTAATAATATATTAGAACTGCCAGCGTGGAGTACATTCGTTTCCCCCTAAAACGAACTCGTTACCCTCACAACCCACTTATCCAAACAGTCAAACACTCATCCCTATCTCTATTCCTCAGCATCAGACTCGACCTCCGCATAGCATCAGACATAATCTCTGAAGGATCGGACTCCTTGGATGAGCTATCAGAATCGAGAAGTAACGGGGCATCATCGTCCAACTCCATCTCCTGTAGTAATAATATATATATACACGCAAAATATAAACGAGTTAAGTTATGTTAGTCCTCGAAATATATCGCGAAGGGAAAACCTAAACCTATAATCACTCCCTACATCTATCATTCTTAAATCCTAATTGTATCTACTTCTTTTATTAATGATCCTAAATTCCTGGCTTGTTTCAGTGACCAAAACCCGTAGCTCTGATACCAACCTGTGATGCCCTCCCGACCTGGGGCCTAGATCGGAGGGTTACTGATACACTCAAGATGCAAACACCCTAATAGGAAATATAAATATAACATGCTGACGGCCCCAACTCTACTATCCAAAATCTTTCATAGGTAATGGTATGAAACAAGCAAGCCATCGTCTAACTAATTATTATTGCAAACCTGAATTCAAAATATAATATATTATTACAAACCAAGTTCTCAAAAGTTCTACTGCCAATTCTCACAACTAACTAAAGATTTCCTCACTGAGCTGTTATTGCATCTACCTCAGGAGCTATCTCAAAACGAACCAATTCAGGGCCACGGTAAGTGCGCTTCCTTGCAGTTTTGATTGTACGAACCATGATTCTTAGATTACTGTCAAAAGGGTTAGACAAAATAATAATGAGCCAACGCTCAGCAAGTAACTAAAGATCTCAACTGAAAATAGTATAACAGGGTATCGCAGAAGTTGACAGTAAATCAAGACATGACATAAATATGCCGGAAGCAGTAAAAGCAATACTGGTATTTATCAATGACAGGGTGTCAACTAATAATCAGGATAGCAATAGATATTTCAAAATTTGCGTAAATTAATTCACATCTCAATCGGTAAACCAATTTCATTTCATGGTAAATAAAAAGTAATCATCACTTTAAGAAAACTGATTGGAGGTTTTTACTTCATAACAGATAATACAGGTGATTAGCCCATAAAGTCCCCATACCAGACACAAAGTCCCTCTGGACATCATTTCCTCTCATTAGGATAGCTTGGGTTCCCAAGAGGCAACACATTGGCCTATAAAGGTGTCAAACTAGACAAACCAGAACTACACAATACTACATCACAAAAATCGATGGAACCAACATTACCCATTCGTCCCGTCTCTCCAATCGTCAGGAATCCATGGAAACCATTTAGACGGAGTTCCTAACATTTTATAAAAATCTCATTTTTAAAAACTATGTCTATTTAACTTCATAAAACATTTTAATACTTAACTTTCTTCAAAAACCCTTACTTCGAAGTACCTTCGACTCTCCGATAACAAATCAGCCCAGTCTAAGTAACTTCAAAGTAATCTTTAAGAAAATAACTCATTTTGATTTGAAATGATAAAAGTCAAAGGGTTTGACTAGGTTTTCTGACATCAATAAAATAGGGATACAAGTCTGGATCGAGAAGATATATACTCAAAGGCATTAAGGCAATTGATCAGATTTCAAGTTTTAGGGTTAATGTTAAAGGTAATTAAGTTCGTGGATCAACGTGTAGATCATGAAGAAGTTTATGTATTTTAGGGTCAACATAGGTTTAACTGACAATGGACATAGGTTATTTAGAATAGTGGTTTATCCGTCAATCAATGAGACTTGACTCTGGAAAGCAGTATGGCATATATGGTCAAGAAGCAATTAGAAAGAATTAGGCTATTTAAGATTTAAGATCATCATGGTATAAAATAAGCATGCTTTAATCAACAGGATATATCAATTGAGGAATAGAAACTGCAAGAAAAGACAGAGTTACTTGCCTTCGGTAGAATGCAACAGCTCAACAGCTCAGCCTACTGAAATTCCACCTTAGCTTTCCCTTTATTGCTAGGGCCTACGTCCTTCGTATCTACATAAACCATAACCAAAACTTTAGAATACTATACCTCTTAATCGTCTAATCCTATTCGACCCAAACGATTCTTATAACGCATTAATACTCAATATATAACATACGTACCTGATATAACATTAGAACCACCTCGTAACCAAATAACCATTTAAGCACGTAACACATAGAACAAGCATTTCACATAATTCACTATACACTTTACTATTTATAATCTCACGAAAATCGGGCAGAGTCTCCTTTATAATATGGACTATCCCGTCGGAAAATATCCGACTCCAATTCACGATCAAATCACTACGACTGATTTAAGATCCACTTACACTTCCAATGAATTTCTACTAATTCACAACAACTCATACTTTCAACTTAATTCGAAATCATCAACAATCATCAATAATCATTAAACTATATTTAATGAATCGTTACATCACATGACTCTTAATAATTCGAATAATTTACATATAATCATATAAATTCGAATTAATATACCAAAATTTCGAAAATTAATCATGCAGCCTTATAAATTTTGAAAACATCATATACGAATAATAATCAAATTTTTGACTCATGTTCATCATTGTCGATTCACTGGCTCATTACGAAAATCATTGCCGATGGGCAAAAATTTCGGTGGTACTCTTAATTTGAGTCTCCAACACGAATTCTTTCGCCTCTAAACAATTTATATTCTAATAATCATCAAGAACTACAAGATTTCAGCACCTATTTTCACAAAACCCAAATATATACACACGGTATATATATGCACATACTCGAAAAATCTTAACTCAGCACAACACCAACACAAACAAACATATAACCATATACGAATGATCATGGGCATCATAACTAAGCAAAATTCGAAGTAATCCTGCAAAAATCGAGATAAAAACGAAGTGGGTTTATAATTTCTTCATAAAAGTCGAACACATATACACGGTAAACATATATATACATACACGGCCACTGTAAACACAACACCAACATGATTTTAAGCATCAATAATAGCTCCTAAACATCATGGGCATTATTTTAAAGTAAGAATCGCTGCAAACATGCTATAATCGAAGCAAACCCGAAATGGGTTTTCAATCTCTCATCTCAGAATCGACATGCAATGACAGAAACGAATAGAGGACTGAAAACAAGACCGAAACCCAGTCTCCGAGCAAGAAATTGGCCAAAAATCGATGGCAAACGGAGGAGAGAGAGTTAAGTACCGAGAGAGAGAAACAGCAAGAGAGAGAGATAGTCGTGTACAAGAAGAAGAAGAAGAATAAAATGGTTGGTGGTGATAAAGAATATCCAGGGGCAAAACTGACATTTCACAATTGCTATTTACTTTCTTTGAAAACAACTCTTTTAATTACTTTTAAATCGAAATAAAACAGGAAATGGGGAGAAAATATTTAAGAAAAAATTTAAAATAAAGATCATGAAATTAGAAGCATCCCCATATTTTTAAAATAATATTTGGCTCAAAAATGAGTTTTATATGAATTTTTGAAATAAAGGCTCTTTAAAAGAAATAATGCTTTTTAAATCATTTTAAAATACCAAAACACGCAATGAAATCTCCACACTAATTTTACAAACTAAATCTTGTCTTAAAGATGATGATGTAAAAGATTTCATGATTTAAAACAACTCCAATGATTTTATATGATTTTTAAAAGATTAAAAATGCACTTTAAAAATACTTTTAATGTTCCCAAAATATAATTAAAATTCCACGAACATATACTCTAACGCCCCGACTTCCCAATACTGAAAATAAAATTATTATAATAAAATAGACTTTGATACAAGGGAATTTTAGAAAATTTTGGCATGAATTATTCGTAAATCGGACTATCCACCTGTATTTCAACCCAACCAAATTCCAATTTACAATTACAAATAAAACTTAATACACCAACGATTCCTCACCGAGGATCAATTCCAGGTTATGGTATGAAATAAGAATCTATACTATCCAAATTATTACAACTTCTATCTCAAATTCCAATTACAAACCTTTATACCGTCTAAATCACAGCGCAAGCCCATTTAGCATATGCCCGTGCTTGCTCTGTATCTAACTTTTAAAGAATGCACAATCGCTCTTACTTGAATTATAAAGCGTAGGTATCCAACTCCTTAACCCTAAATGAAAAGGGAAGGTAAAATAAAGCAAGAGTGAGCCAACAACGCTCAGCAAGTTAATAATATAGTGAAATAATATTTCAGTGATTCATTGATGAACAATATCATTGACCAATAAGGGAAATAATTCGATTTCCATCATAGAATTAAACTTTCATTTCTTACATTCATATTCTCTCATCAAAACATTCCTTTCTTTAAAAGTCATTCTATCATTTAACATATTTTTCATAAAAACTTTTTCTTAAAAAAAACATTTAAGTTGATTGGAGTTTTTCCACGACTCCGGACAATACGGGTGATCAGCCACGTAAAGTCCCCATATCGGACACGAAGTCCCTCTGGACCTGAAATTAGGTTCCCAATTAGGCAACACATTGGCCTTTAATGCTAGACTGGGCACTCCCCCGGCCTCTTACGCTAAAAAAAATGCTGGACTGGGCACTCCCCCAGCCTCTTATGCGTCCAATCTGGAGAATCCGTAGAAAACATTTTGACGGAATCCCCCACAATAAAATCTTTAAAAATTTTAAAACATTTCACTTTTAAGTCCTTTATACTCATTGATAACAGATCAACCCAATATAGGGAATTTTATAAACATCTTTAATTAATTAAGCCATTTTCATTTTCAATTATAAAAGACTGAGGTTCAGGGAAGCAATTGATATGCAGAATCATGAACAACAACAATAAGGTTAAGATTCAGGGGAAGCATGTAATATAAGGATTCATAAAAGATAAAGAAATTAGATTAAACTAAGCATGTTATGATACAACAAAGCAGAATCATATATCAACAAGGAAACATATATCCAGTAAGGAATAGATCAATTATTCAGGGTCTAGAATTGAACAATAGTTTATAAGGAAAATCATGAAATAAAAGAATCTGAAGTTCAACCATAAATTAGAGTAACTGCACAAGGTATGACCATTCATTTAAAAGGTTTCCAATTGATAAAATTTTTCATGGCAAAATTTGAACGTACATAAAAGATTTGAATAATTTAAACGAAGATTTAAGAAATTCTCAATAACCCAAGGTCTCACTCTTGTCAGCTAATCAGTCCTAGGCTTCAGCTGCCAAACCGGCATGACAATAATGAGTTTAAATAATTAAGAAGATCTCAATTCATTCTCGGCTTTAACCGTCACTGAGCAACACATGCCTCAACAACAGTAAAAACCTCGAATTAGCTTACAATAATTTGAAGAAAAATGCTCTTGAAAAATATTAATAAAGACGAGGAATATTGAAATAAATTAATTTTAAAAGAATTCAACACCTGAATAATAGGTGAGGAAAATGAACATTGACAGAAAAATTTGAGAATGAGTGTTTGTAAATTAATAGAAGAAAAATGTCACTAGAATATAAATGAAAGGTATATGCACTAGGAAAATGATTTGAAAGGAACATCGTATAATTAACAGGACAGGTTTACATTATACAGAATAAATATGAAGAGTAAAATGACTAGCAAGAAGTGATTTCGAAAGAACAAATAAATAACACAAAAGGTTTCACATCACTTGAACAATAAGTGAGTTATAGTAAACTTGCCTCAATACATGAAGTTTCCAATTCCATTATTTCAATTCTTTTCTCACTTTACATCAGTCTCTACTTCTTTGTACATTGGCCTCTAATCGATCACACATCTGTCTTTCTTCTATAACTTGTCAGCCGCTACTCGGCACACTCGCCAATTCCAATAATTCTTTCACTCCTCAAGATTCCATTTACACGTTCGCTGGCTCTGAGCCGGCCTCCCAGTCGTACCTATATACAGGTAAAGTACTACTTTAGCACGTTTATAAACTTAACTATCTAACTCGTTCTACCCCAACGCACCCTATATCGCTTTACAATTTAACACATATAGCACTTAGAACGTATTAACAACTTACACTTATACCTTTTTAACACATACATAATATCGCTTTAAAACAACTCTTACAAACTTACTATACGAATTACACAATAATTTTAACAAAAAATTGAACAATACTTTCTTTATAACAGGACCTAATGTCTTTGACCAAGACATTAAAAATAAGTCTTTGAAAAATATATCGAACATACTTGAGAATAAAACATTTAAGATGAACAATGTTTTGAATAAAACATTTATTTTTGGTCCGGAAAATCAATGATTGGGATATTTCGATATTTGTACCGTCCAGACTTTGCCTTTAAATATATCACAAATAACTTAGACTAGGAAACATCATTTCATTTACATTCCTTATCCAAATTAGTGATTTGTACGAGAAAAACATTTTGTTAAATTGACTCGTCACTTGTTTATGTCACATCGAATAAACCTAAGGGAGGATTTACTATGTTATCTTGTAAATTCCTAAATCTAATTTATTTTTCACTTTCAAACTTGACAAATCACCAAAACCTACAAGTGAAAGACGGTCTAGCAATCTTCCCAAAAGACTGTCGACTCACAAGATCTAGAACATTCGTAGCATCAAAGATAGAAGTCTGTGAGTGTGGAGAATTTTGATTAGTGGTAGTTGTTTGTTGGTTTCAATATGGATGTACTGTTTGACAATTTGAACCATACGGAAATTGTGAATTTTGAACATAGGGGAAAAAAGGATTAGGAAATGGGAATTGAGAATTTGGCATTTGTGGATTATAATACGAATTTTGTGGATTAGAAAATTGAGGATTATTGATTTGAGTTTTGGGCAAACAGAAATTGGGTATTCGAGGATTGAGAATTTGGGTTTGTATTTTGAGGATTTGAAGGTGAATTTTGATGGGGATTCATTTTTTTCTCTTTAGAAATTTTTTTGTTGAAGATGAGAGAAGTGTTAAAAATAAGTATCTTCATATTTATAGTGTCAAAAATTATGAACGTTGTATTTTCTGCATTTTGTAATGGGTAACTACTTTTCAAAATTTTGTAAAATTAATATTAACGTTATAAATTCAGGCCAACAATTGAGTTTTTGCCATTTTTGATGTTGGAGATATAAAATAAAAAAGAAAAAAGAAAAATAGTCCACGTATGCAAGAGTTGATTAGCCCGTGTTGATGGGCATGACCAACTTTTCTGTTTCTCCCCAGTGCATTAAAGAAGTCTCACTCTCTCTCCTCTACATTGCACTTTTTTTGACAGTAAAATTGATGATTTCATTCCATCTCATAAAAAATTACATCGATAAGAAAGGAAGGTGTGTAAAACCATTCCTTATGATCAGATAAAGAACTAGCCTCTCTAGCAAGACAATGAGCTGCTGAGTTCGCTGATCTCCTTAAAACATAAACTGAATAGGACCTCTAGTCCTTACCAATCTCCAAAAAATCCTTAACCATAGAACCAAAATAAGAGTGATCAACTTTGTTACTGCGAAAAGGCTGGACAACTCCCAGTGAATCCAACTCAATAAACACCTGAGATACCTACATCTTTTTTAGCCAAGACAAAGCTTCTCGG
This sequence comes from Saposhnikovia divaricata, assembly GCA_036435485.1. NCBI lineage: Eukaryota > Viridiplantae > Streptophyta > Magnoliopsida > Apiales > Apiaceae > Saposhnikovia > Saposhnikovia divaricata. The sequence continues at coordinate 38,921,029 of CM071595.1, forward strand.
AAAGCCAAGACCTCGAAGTACCTTTGGATCCGCTATACCCTGAAGCCTACCTCCATAACCCGCTAGGAAGGAGCCTCATTCATCTCTTAGCACACACCCAAAAGAACTATGACCACCATTAGTCGACACAGCAGACTGCTACACCTTCACGGGGATTCTTAGCCGTGATTCTTCTTTTTCTTGCTTGAGCTTGTTGCCACTGAAATAGAACGGTACTTGCACCATTAACAACCCTAGAAGGAGTCTGATGTCTATGATTCCACACAACATCATTTCTATAGTTCCAGATGCTCCAAGCAATGGAACATAAAAACTCCAAGTCTTGCAAACTGAGGGATGTAAAAAAATTCAGAAACTTCTGGAAAACTTTGACATTTAAAGAGGGCTGAAACACTAACTTACTTTGGTTCCAGCATTGCTGAGCAAACGGGCAGGAAAATAAAATATGATCCAGAGATTCAATGTCTGAATTACAGATCGGACAAATTGGGTATACCTCCACTTGCTTGCTTCGAAGATTTTCTAAAGTAGGGATACAATTGTTAAGAACTCTCCAGGTAAAATTTTTGACCTTAGGGGGGACACCCAAAGCCCACAATTTCAACCAATTAAAATTTGCTGCTACACTTGGAAGAAGATTTTGCATTTTACAGAGTAAACGATATCCACTGTTCACTGTGTAATTTCCTTTGTCGTCTTCCAACCATAACCAAGAATCATCCTCTGGTATGCGACTAAGAGGAATACTAAGAATTCTAGCCGCATCCTCTGAATTAAAAATGTCTCGAACTATATCAGAATCCCATTCTTTTACTTCCTCCTTGAACAAGTTGCAGACCTTTGCATCTTCCAACCCAGTTGCAACAGGTGTAATAACCTTTGTTTTTCTCACCACCGGGATCCAGGGATCAGACCACACATTGATAGAGTCTCCCCTACCCACCTTCAATATGCTACCAGCCATCACCAAATCTTTAGCAGCGAAAATACTACGCCACACATGATGGAAAGTATCGACCTTTAAGGAGTTTAGCTATAAAAGACTGAGGTTCAACCATCACCTTCCAAACTTGCTTCCCCAGCATAGCTAAATTAAATTCCTTAATCCTTCTGAATCCCATACCCCCATATTGTTTTGGAATACAGAGGTTCTTCCAACCCATCCACCTTATGCCGCTCCTCTTCTCTATAGTCGACAACCACCAGAATTTGTTCATCAAAATTTCTAGACCATTACAAAGCTTTTGAGGTAACAGAAAGAGACTCGAAGCGTATGAAGGAATAGCTTGAACTACTGACTTCAATAACACTTCTTTTCCAGAACGAGCCAATGTTTTACCTTTCCAACTATGGAGACGGTTCCAAACTTTCTCTTTTATATAACGAAACACCTCCCATCTGTTACGAGCCACGGACTTTGGGAGTCCCAAGTACAAATCATCTTCTTGAATTTGGACTTGCAAAATATGGCTGATACTATTAGCCATCTCATTAGAGGTATTACGACTGAACTGAATACTTGATTTCTGAAAATTTATCTTCTGGCCTGAGGCTTTCTCATAAATAGCTAAACACTTTTTGATACACTGCGCTTCTTGTTGATTTGCTCTGAAAAAAAGATATGAATCATCTGCGAAAAATAAATGAGTAACAATTGGAGCTCGGTTAGCTATTTTGCACCCATGAAGCAAGCCTCGAGATTGTTTTTTCCTCTACATCGCACTTAGGCCTCGCATTGGCCCAACAACAGAAACTGTGTAAGCAATAAATCAAGTGGCGTTTATATGTCCTATGAGGAGTCAATTTTTCCAATTATGTTCTTTAGGGTATTTTCACTTCAAAATGTGTTAAGAAAGCTCTTTTCTCTTTTTAATTTTTTTTATAATAACATGATTTGTTAGTGTACATTGGGGGAGCCACCAAGAACTGAGTTTAGAATTTGTCACGAAAAATCACTTTCATCTATCTTTTTAGCATGTATATAATTAAATTAGGCTAATTCTATTATATATTTAAATTACTCATCCAAGTTTCGAATGCCGTCAATAAAATATTAAATTTAAAAATTTATAATATAATTTTTTTTATTGTGGGAACCCGCAGCCACTACCATTTTGGGTGCGCACTGGGTAAACCCACGGGCTCACGAAATAGCCTTCAAACCACGTGAACGAGTTAAACCGCACAAATGCGACAACCGAGGATGGCATAATCACACATCCTCCTCCCGTGGGATTCGAACATGTGATGAAGAGGATGATATTCCTCTCTTTAATCAACTGAGCCAACCCTTTCGGGCCAATTTATAATATAAATTTAAATCATGCATGTCATAAATTTATATTAAATTAAAATTAAAAAATTATTAAAAAATATTAATTATATAAAAACATAATTGTAACTTAAAATGCGTGCATCTTACAATTTTAAACTAGTAATATATAATAATAGTTTCATTTAAACATTTGTATTCTTGATACAACCTAATGCAATTCTATAATCAATCCAAATTAATGTTAAAGAATAATAAAGAGAAACAGAATGACTAATATTCAATCTTCTTCTATAATATCGTGAGCCTTCACCCTCTCCACTGCCTTGTTAATATTGGTCTTTGTAACGAGAAAGTATAATTTCTCCTGTAGAAATGTATACTATACTCACTTATATTTTATAAAAAATATTAAAATATTCCCTCTCTCTCTTTTTGTGTGTATCATATGATTATATAATTCTTTTACTTAATTAATTTTTTTGAATATTGTACATATACCTTATACAAAGATGAGTAAAAAATTTGAAGAGAATATCTTAGATAACTTTCTCAAATATTTATAAAATGATTTCATATTAAAAAATACACAAAAGAAAAACGAGCAAATCCACATCAACAAACGAACGACATAGGTCAAATGGTCATTTCCTACCAGCCATTTCCTACTAAAGGTCAAATGGTCATTTCCCACCACAAACGATGCTGGTAGGAAATAGGTAGCCATTTCCTACCACAACTGGTAGGAAATGGCTGAAAAATGGCCCACTTATCCACATCAACAAAGAAACGACATCATTTTTGCCAAAATATTTCCTACCACATGTCTTCGGTCGGTTTTATTCACCCCATTTCCTACCAAGGCTGGTAGGAAATGAGTCTATTGAGTTCCACATTCCACGTTGTTTATGTCAGCATTTCTGAAAATAGTTAAACAACGTCGTTTTTGTCAAAACAATTCCAACCACTACAAACTGGTGGGAAATGGGAAGCCCTTTTCCTACCAATGCTGGTAGGAAATGAGTTTCGTTGGTCCCACATGCCACGTTGTTTTTGTCATCATTGTCCGCCTATTTGACAACATCAAAATGACATCATTTTGATAGAAGCATTTCCTACCACCCCATTGTGGTAGGAAATGGTTGGCATTTCCTACGAGTTAGGAAATGAGCTGTGTCAAAAAGTAAAAACCCAGTAATTCCTACCGTATTCATTAAATTTGGTAGGAATTGACCAGTAGGAAATGCCATTTTTAAATTAAATTTTAATTCCATTTCCGTCGTAAATATATATATTTCTTAAATATTTTTCCTATTTTAATTTATTTTACAAACTAGTTAAAAATTGTGATAAAATCAAAAAAATGGAAAATTAGTGAAAGTAGGTTAACATTCATCACTCAAATAGTGAGTGTAACTAATTGGTTGTGTTTGAATTATAAATTAAATTTTGCCTTTTTTTCTATTTTTATTTAATTTTTTAATTTATTTTCCAAACTAGTTAAAAAGGGTGGAAAAAATAAAAAAATAGAAAATTATTGAAAGTAGGGTAATATTCATCACACAAATAGTGGGTATGACTATTTGGGGGTGTATGAATTTTAAATTCAGTTTTAGCTTTTTTTCTATTTTTAATAAATTTTTTAATTTATTTTCCAAACTAATTAAAAATTGTGGAAAAAATAAAAAAATGGAAAATTAGTGAAAGTAGGCTAACATTCATCATACAAATAGTGATTATGACTAATTTGGTGTGTATGTATTTTATTCCAAAATTTTGAATTTTTTCTATTTTTATTTAATTTTTTAATTTATTTATAAACTAGTTAAAAATTCTGGAAAAAAATCAAATAAATTTATTTTTTTTCTGAAATTTTGGCAATAACATTAAAAAGGATGGATCTTGACCTCCGTATGGTTGGGTCGTCAAACAATATTTTTAAAAAAATCGAAACCCTAAACCCTGATGAAACCCTATTTAGGGCTTATAGACAAAGTACTAGTTGTCCGTTAAATTATCAAACCAAATAAATTTTTTTTTTGAAATTTTGGCAATAATATTAAAAAGGATGGATCTTGACCTCCGTACGATTGGGTCATCGAAAAATATTTTTTTAAAAATTGAAACCTTAAACCCTGACGAAACACTGTTTAGGGGTTCTAGTCAAAATACTAGTTGACCGTTAAATTACCAAACCAAATAAATTTATTTTTTCTGAAATTTTCGCAATAACATTAAAAAGGATTGATCTTGACCTCCGTACGGTTAGGTCATCAATAATTATTTTTAAAAAAATTGAAACCATAAACCTTGACGAAACCCTGTTTAGGGGTTCAAGTCAAAGTACTAATTAACCGTTAAATTACCCAATCAAACAAATTTATTTTTTTCTGTAATTTTGGGAATAATATTAAAAATGATAGATCTTGACCTTCGTATGACTGGATCCTCGAGAAATATCTTTTAAAAAATCGGAACTCTAAACCGTGAGGAAACCCTGTTCAGGGGTTCTAGTCAAAGTACTAGTTGATCATTAATTACTAAATCAAATAAAATTATTTTTTTCTGAAATTTTGGTAGTAACATTAAAAATGATGGATCTTGACCTCTGAATGGTTGGGTTGTCAAGAAATATTTTTAAAATAAATTGAAACCCTAAAACCTGACGAACCCCTATTTAGGGGTTATAGTCAAAGTACTAGTTGACCGTTAAATTATCAAACCAAATAAATTTATTTTTTTCTGAAATTTTGGCAATAACATTATAAAGGATGAATCCTGAACTCCGTACGGTTGGGTCATCGAATATATTTTTTTAAAAATCGAAACTCTAAACCCTGACGCAACCCTGTTTAGGGGTTCTAGTCAAAGTATTAGTTGACCGTTAAATTACCAAATCAAATAAATTAAATTTTTTCTAAAATTTTGGCTACAACATTAAAAAGGATTGATCTTGACCTTCATACGGTTGGGTCATCAAGATATATTTTTTAAAGAATCAAAACCCTAAACGCTGACGAAACCCTGTTTAGGGGTTTCTAGTCAACGTACTAGTTGACCGTTAAATTACCAAACCAAACAAATTTATTTTTTTCTGAAATTTTGGCAATAACATTAAAAAGGATGGATCTTGACCTCCGTACGGTTGGGTCGTCAAGAAATATTTTTTAAAAAATCAAAACCCTAACCCCTGACGAAATCTTGTTTAGGGGTTCTAGTCAAAGTACTAGTTGACCGTTAAATTACCAAACCAAATAAATTTATTTTTTTCTGAAATTTTCGCAATAACATTAAAAAGGATAGATCTTGATCTCCGTACGGTTGGGTCATCCATAATTATTTTTAAAAAAATTGAAACCATAAACCCTGACGAAGCCCTATTTAGGGGTTCTAGTCAAAGTATTAGTTGACCGTTAAATTACTAAATCAAATAAATTTAATTTTTTTTTGAAATTTGGAAATATCATTAAATTAGATATATCTTGACATTCGTACGGTTGGCTCCTCGAAAAATATATTTTAAAAAATTGAAACAATAATATGGGACAGAGCACTAGTTACAAGTACTAGTCAATATAGTAGTGATCTACTAAGATCTCCAAACAAATTAACTTTTCATTTTTTGAGAATTTTGGAATATATTTAAATTATATATATATTACGAGTTTATCTATTTTTTTAAAATAAACTAGATATACTTTTTAATGATATAATTTTCTTAAATTTTCTCATATACTACGTGTGTATTTTAGTAATGATCAACTTGGATTTTAACGATATTATTAAACTTATATTATAAATTCATAGTAGTGGACTACTATATATAATAAATTTATATTATAAATTTATTATAATTTATATTATAGTACGAGATCGCTTTCACACCTCGCGGTGCTTACACATCTCATCTATCGAAGTTCTGTTCAAAAACCTCGTCCGAGAACTTTTATAGAGAAGGATTTCCCACGGCACATCAGTTCTTCCATACCAACTTAGCTGCTCGGCACTGCTATTGGCATAAAAACCGGTACACCATAGGTTGGCCCAACCCAGTCCTCTTGTACTAGGGTTGGCTCAACGCAGTTCTCCCTTTAACACCAACAGTAGATAGGAACCGAACTGTCTCACGATGTTCTAAACCCAACTCACGTACCACTTGAATCGGTGAACAACCGAACCCTTGGGACCTTCTTCAACCCCAGGATGTGATGAGTCGACATCGAGGTGCCAAACGACTCCTTCGATAAGAGCTCATGGGAGTCATCAGCCTTTTATCCCCGGCGTACCATTGATCCGTTGAGCGAGAGCCCTTCTACACGGGACTCCCGGATCACTATGGCCGACTTTCGTCTCTGTTCGACCAGTCGGTCTCACAATCAGGTAGGCTTATACCATTACGCTTATGAGCCGAATCTTAGCTTGAGCCTACCTTTGCACAACTCTGTTACTCTTTAGGAGACATCTGCTCCAGATAAACTACCCACCTCGCAATGTCCCCCCCCCAAATGATCGGTTAGGCATCCTTAGACGAAAGAGTGGTCTTTCAGGACTGGTCGTTGTGTGTCACCACCTCCCACCTATCCTACACATTCGATCAAGGTTGTCACTACGAAGCTATAGTTAAGGTGCACGGGGTTTTGCCGTCTAGCTGTTGGTACTCTGCATCTTTATGGAGAATTTAATTTCACCGGGTCTATGTCGGAGACAGTGGGCCAGTCGTTACTCCATTCGTTCAGGTCGCTTCTTATGTGACAAGGAATTTCGCTACCTTAGGACAGTTAGAGTTACTGCCGCCGTTTACCGGGGCTTCCATTCAAAGTTTATAACACTTCTCCTTCCGACCTTCCAGTACCGGGCAGGTGTCAGACTCTATACATCGTGTTACCACTTAGCAGAGTCCTGTGTTTTCAATCACTACGCCATAGATGACTTTACACAACATTTTTTCATGGTGTTGCCGTCTGATAAAGTGATGTCGTAGATATTTTCAACCTTACCTATTTAAACAATATATGTTTTCAAGAAAAAACTTTATAATATTGAAAAATAAAAATAAGTAATAATTTCATACAAAGTAATAAAATTTGAGAAAAAGAATTTATTTATTATATTAAAAATGATAATTTAAATAGGAGTGAAAGATGATTTTTTTTATTACAAAAATAATATATTTTTCGATAAATTTAAAATAATTTTTTTTTCAAAAATTAATATTAAATATATTTACATGTGCGAGCGGGCAAAGAAATTTAGGGAAAAATATTAAGCGGCAAAAATACCGCCTTGCCAAAATTTATAAGACAAACATGGTTGTCTCTCTCTCAAAACTTTATCTCTTAAAAATCAAAATATCATCTCTCTTTGTCTCTCAATGGACTGTGGGTTCAAAGTTCAATTAAGGTCTCAAGCTGAGGGTTTCAATTAGGGCTTAGAGATGGACTTGCATCATTAGTGGTACAAGATTATGGTTTTGATTTAAGGTTCAAGCTTCAATTAAGGTTTACACAACTAGGTTCTAGCCTCGGGTTCAATTGAGGTTTTTTAATCTGAAATTAAGGCTTTAAGGTATTTTTCTCCCTAATTTTGATTTCTATGTAATTCCACTATGCCATAGATGCCCAGACGCAACGCACTTCTACTATTGCATGAGGCACGAAAATTGTTACAATAGGCCTAAGGTAACACTTTTTGACCATTTCATCCGCTAATGTCGCCTCTACTCTCTAATGTAACGCTTTTGTTCTCAATAGTAACACTAAGAAAAGTATTACCTTAGGGACATACAGTAACACTAAATCAAACAAATGCAACATTAGGAAGGTGTTACCATAGCTTAGCCAAAAACAGATAGGGGACACGTGGCATGTGGGGGCCCACGTGACACGTGTCATGTGGGGGGCAGGTGACGTGTCATGGGGTGATACGTGGCAGGTGTCCACGTGGCATGTGGGACCCACCTGACATGTGGCATGTGTGCCACGTGGCAGGTGGATCCCACATGCTACGTGGCCTGTGGGACCCACCTAACACGTGGCATGTGGGTCCCACCTGACACGTGGCACGTGGGGGGGGGCCACCTAACATGTGGCATGTGGGTTCACCTGACACGTGGCATATGGGACCCACCTCCCACGTGGCATGTGGGCCCCACATTCGAAATTAGTACATGCCACGTGGCATGTGGGGGGTCCACTCTCTATTGCAACACTACATAATAATCTAATGCAACACTGTATTATCTAATGCAACACTGCAATCTTGTTTTTAAGAAATATAAAAGTAAGGCTATTGTAACACTATGTTATTCAAATGTTACACTAAATCTGCTTGTTATAGTAACACAAAATTTAATACTGCAACATTAGTAACTATAGCAATTGCAACATTAAAATTTAAAATTTTGCAATACCCGGCTTGTAAATATAATAATCCCATTACAAACCATAATCGTCAAATACAAAATCAAAAGATTAACAATCTATCCTCCATCAACCAAGACTCACAGATCTCCTCCATCAACCAAGACTCACAGATCTCCTTCATCCACCACTTCACCAAAAATATATTCTAAAACCACCACTTCGCCAAAATATATTCTAAATCCACCATTTCACCAAAACATAGTCCAACTACCTACAGACTTAATTTAATCAAAGTTTACCAAACAAAATACGACAACCAAACTATCCATACTAATAAGTTCCAATTGTGAGCACTACTAACGATTTTAAGAAAACAAATAGCTAAAGTGTACTCCCTCCAATCAAAGGAGTAGCATTTTCATCATCCTCGCTTGACATTGTAGCACAACAGTCTCCCAAGTCCAGATTTAAATCGGGATTTGCTTCTGCCATCTTTTTAAGCAACATCAACATGTTATTCTGGAGTTTTCTGTCGAACTCCACCTTAAGCTCTTGTTTTATCTTTGTTGTCAGATCATCCACAAAAGGGTCTGCAGGGGCTGAACTTGATGCCAAGCCAGCCTTTTTACCTTGGCGTCCTTTTAGCCATTCTAGACCATGAGACTTGCCATTAGCAATCAGTTCGTTTACATCCTCACCTGCAGTGACCTTCTTCTTGATCTCGCTCTACACAAAAAGTTTGTGAAATAAGAGTTACATAGAAATACCCTCAACAGAGAAAAACACTATTTCCACCAAATAAATTTGACCAAATAAACCAACAGACAAAGCCTTGCTATATTTCTTTACTTGTAAAAGAAAAACGATAAATTCAACCAAATGAACCAATCTTTATTTCTACTTAGCACATAAGTCAACTAAATAAAATATAGTACTTACAATTCTTTTTTTCAGTTCAGCTGTATTTGTCTTGTATGTTCGACCCTCTTCTTGCTCACGAGATTCAATATAAACGACAGCGTCTAATGGCGAAGAGAGCAAAGGGTTGCTCGTTTTCTGTTATAAAACAAAGAAAATACGATTATCTTGTTCATAGTTAGCACTTATTACAAGTCAAAAATTTTATTTATGAAAATTTTTGAATTTATTAAAATTAACCATGTAATGCCTGAATGACAAATAGATGAATTACATACGACATTGGGATGTACATTTCAGAGTAAAACATATCACATGTATGCAAATTCCATATAGTAAGAATTTTTAGGAAAGTGTTGGAACGAATAACAATGTACTTAGAAATTCAAAGGAATGAATTATAACTTATATCCAAAAAATAGTCCAGATTTCATTACATCCCATACTATATATGTGAACGCAGCCATAGTTGAGTCATGCGTGACTTGTTTGTTTATCCGAAGAGAATGACGAGATTAATTCTTATAATTACATCTAATTCCAACCATTATAATCACATAAAAACCTCAATTAAACTAACTTATATAGAGCATAAATTAATAAAACAAACTGATTTTCTGAACATTTCTACAGTGACTGTTCAAATCTGAATATGGAAATTGATCAGACAAGTGATTACTAATTATGATGATTATATCAAGTGGAAATTAAGACCAAGATTTCACAGCAGATTAACTTAGTATTTACATGACAGTGATAGTTCACTCGGTATTTACAATTTTAATCAACTTATCTGCAAAAAAGGTTATTATGCTAAAGGGAAGACATACACCAACTTGTCTTTAAGTAGTGTGATAGGTCCCGAATGTGGGATAAATAAGCTAGAAGGGGGGGTTGAATATCTTATTACCTTTTTAAAATTTGAGCTTGGCTTTTTTAATTTTTCCTTCTCTTTTAAAATTAATTACTTATAAATAAGTAATGTAAAGTGCGGAAAATAAAAGAGAGAAAGATGACACGATCGATTTATCCTGGTTCGCGATGCGGCAATCCCATAAAAGATTCGAACACCCCTACTCCAGTCCCCGAACTCCTCCCCGGGCTCGAGATTTCGTCCACTATAAGTAAATTCCTTATAGCAGGTGGAGAAACGTTTACAAAATACAATTATATATTTATCTTGAAGCGTAAGTCCCCGTTACCTTCTCAAAATATAAGCTACCCCGCTATATATTTATCTTGGAGCGTAGCTCCCTGCTACCTCCTCAAAATATAGAGCAAACCACCAATTATTTATCTTGGAGCGTAACTCCCCGTTACCTCCTCAAAATAATTAGTAAACCACTAAAATATTTAAGATAGAGCGTAACTCCAAGTTACCTCTTCAAAATATTTTAGCAAACCTAAGTATCCTTGGTGCTACCTTTGTAGGTCTTGGATCTTAGGTCTTAGGTCTTGGGTCTTTCCTCCTCCTCACGGTGCGAAGACACCCAACTCCCCGTCGACGTGTCTAAGACTTGGGTCTTAGAGCGAAGATCACATCATTTCAATTCACCTCACTACAAAGATACAACAACAAGCTACAAACAAACAATAGGTGAGAGATAATATAATATAGGCCGTGCAAAAATAGTATGTTACGGTACTAGCCACGGGGACGCTATTATGCATTAATATAATTGATTATTTATTAATTAAAGTCGAGCGAGTCATGATGCCAATCGGACGAGCTACGGAACTTTAGTGGTGTGTGCAAGAGTTCTTAATTATTCAACTCACAATTGCGAGGATGAAATAAAAATATCAACTCGTAAGTGCGAGGACCGTTTAGAAAAATGCTTATTAAACGTTAGCGATTTGCGTAGTGCGGAAAATAGTAAATAACGGCACGGGATAAGTCACACGAGGGACTTGTCACACGAGCGGTGATGCGAGACAATAAATTAAACATGCAATAATTATATCCGTGAATGCAACACACCCTACACACGCAACATGCACAACACACACAACAAAGAAATTAACTACTTTATGACCTTTGGCTTTATCCGATGGCTTGGTTGCCTAAAGCAAATAATTCTCAAATAAGAGGTACTCTCGAAAGATGCAAACTAGGTTCCGGGACTAGTATGTGTAGATGTACACATACTAAACAAAAAGTAACTAACTTAGAACCACTTGAAGTCTAGAGAGAAATCAAGTAGAGAACCAATTGATGGATATGCAAGGAGATATCAATGGTAACTGAAAGACACAAGACCGGACCACTTAAGGGCAGAAAAATTCGAGCTAAAGGGGCTGCCTATGGGGTTTGGCCGAGAGGTATATAGAAGAGCAAGGAATACACCAAAAATTGCTACCAAAATAAGGCCACCAAGATCAATCAATGAAAGATAATTTAAGGGGGACACAAGGATCCTTAAACCTCTTTCAAAGCACTTCAAGAACCCACTTTAGTCGAGCTAAAGTTTTGTCTTCGAAGTGGTCTTGGATAGAATTGTTTTAGAGCAAGAGATGGTCCGAAAATACTACCAAAAATGCTAGATTTGAGCACCAAAAGAAAGGTATTCAAGAATGAATGAAAGGTGACTCAAAGACACTTGAAAGAACACTTGAGAGGCTGCAAAAATTCGTGCTAGGAGCTGCCTAAAAAGTGGAAGGCGAATGGTGTGTTTTGGAGCAAGAAAAGGAGTGAAAAACAAGCTTAAAAAATGGTGTAAAAGATGAAGATTGAAGCTTGTTTACTCGATACTTTTTGGAGCAATTTAAAACTGGGATATGGTGTGTATCTAGAGAGAAAATAGCAGCATTTCTGTAACACCCCCAGTTCCGGGGTCGGGGATCCGGTCGTTACGGACTCAATTTCCATCCACAAAACCAACATAACTTAAATTACAACCTTGTGACCCAAAATAACGACATAAAAACACACCAATTATAGTCCCAGAGATGAAATCAGAGTAACTATCAAATGTTATTAATCACAAGTTTGAGTTATTACAACCCAAAAGAAATTTAACTTACATACTCTTTGCCATCCATTTACATAAGTTATATGGATAAATATATCTGATGCTTAAAAGCGAAAAACTAGCCTACCAATAGCTTCCTCCTCAGCAATGGTAGCTACATCAGCGGGTAACTCTCTGACGGCTCCCATGCTCTTGCGCCACGTATTCCTTGGATGGCTATCTTCTTCAGCTGTTGTTGTGATATAATAAAATAAAGCAAGGGTGAGCAATAGCCCACCAACAATAACGTATATTGAACAATAATATATACAATAGTTCAAAAGTATTTTTGAAACCATATGCCATGCATTAACGAACGTAGTGCCAATATAATATAAATGATGAAGTTACAAGGTAACTCAAAACATATATTCTGTAGAAATATCTACTGTGCAAGGTAAAAGCAAGACATCATCATATGTCATAAAAGAATGGAATTGCAGGAAAATATTGCAATCCCAGTTTTGAACATTTTTCAAACTCCTGCCAACCTGAAAGAAGTCTCTTCGATAAGTGTTGCGAGGGATGCCTGTCAACCTGAAAGATGTCTCTTCGATACGTGTTGCAGGAAATTCCTAATTTGGGAGATGAACTAATACTGGAGTTATCACGCGCCAGCTACATCAAAACACAACCTAATCCTTTATGTGAGGCATCACTATAGATAACAAAATTTCCTTTATCATATGGCAATACTAACACTGGTGCAGAAACCAATCTCTTCTTTAGCTCTTGAAAGCTTTCTTCACACTTATCACTCCAAACAAACTTCTCGTTCTTACGGGTCAACTTTGTCAACGGTGTAGCAATCTTTGAAAAATCTTGCACAAATCTCATAAAAAACTCATAATGTCCATATCTCATACAAAATGCAGTCTTCGGAATATCTTCTAGCTTGATCTTCAATTGGTGATAACCTGATCTCAAATTGATCTTAGAAAAATAAGCAGCATCTTTTAATTGGTCAAACAAATCATCAATCCTTGGCAGTGGATACTTATTCTTGATAGTCAACTTGTTTAGTTCTCTATAATCGATACACAACCTCATGCTTCCATCCTTCTTTTTAACAAATAACACTGGCGCTCCCCACGGGGACACACTCGACCTTATAACTCCTTTATCCAATAAATCTTGCAATTGAGTAGCTAACTCCTTCATTTCAGCAGGTGCCATTCGGTACGGCGCTTTGGATACAGGTTCAGTTCCGAGTGCTAAATCAATCGGAAATTCCACTTCTCTATCTGGAGGTAATCCGGGTAATTCGTCAGGAAACACATCAGGGAACTCATTCACAATGGGAATATCCTCTATCCTTGGAACTTGTTTCTCCACATCAACCACATGTGCTAAATGAGCTTCACATTCTCGTTTTAACAACCGCTTCACTTGCATGAATGTTAAAAATTTCTTATCTTGCTTCCGTCCTTGAAACACTATTTCCTTACCATCTTCTGTATGCAACTTCACTTGCTTCTTCTTACACTCAATCTGCGCATCACACGCAGACAACCAATCCATTCCTAAAATAACATCAAACTCTCCAAACTTAAAAGGTAATAAATCCACGTAGAAAAGAAATCCTCCAATCTCAATATTACATTTAGGACACTCCCGGTCTACGGAAATCATATCCTGATTATCAACTTCTACTACTAACGCCCTTTTTTAACAGATGAATCTCATAGTGCAATTTATCAAGAAATCTTTCAGATATAAATGACCTAGTAGCTCCAGAATCAATTTAAACTTTAGCTTCAAAAGAGTTGATAGGAAGCGTACCTGCAACCACATCGACATCATTAACAGCTTCTTTAACAGACATATTGAAAGTACATGCTTTGGGCTGAGGTGCTTGATACGACACTTGTCACGGTGCTGGTGGTGTGGTGATCCTCAAAATATTAGTAGTCTGGACAGGCTCCTTGCAGGTTTTAGCAATATGACCGACTTTACCACACTTGTAACAAATTAATCCTACTGGCTTCGCTTTCGAACACTCTTGAGCGTAGTGTCCTTTCTTTTCACATTTGTAGAAAACTATGTTAGGCTTATTACAGATACCCGGGTGCTTCTCCCACAAATCCTGTAGTCTGGTAGTACGGGTCTTGTTATAGCCTGAGGGTTTACTCCTTGGGATCTACGGTCTTGTCCTCCGTTACCACCTCCAAACTTCTGAAAATTTCTCTGTCCTCCTTGTTGATTTCCAGACCTTCCTTTGTTTGGAAAACTCCTCTGACCTTCAATTTCTTGGCTCTTCTCCACTTTCTCAAACTTCCTCTTTTTACCAGCTTTCTCCTTCTGATTCAAGTCACTCTCCCCTTCTATTATCATCGCCTTCTGAACAACAGCAGAATAGGTTCTCAACTCAAACGCAGCAACTCTATTCCTTAACCAGGGCTTTAATCCATGCTGAAATTTCTTAGCCTTGCTATCTTCGTTTCCTACATACTGGGGTGCAAATCTAGATAACTCAGTAAACTTAGCCTCGTACTCCGCAACAGTCATTCCTTCTTGTTTCAACTCCATAAACTGAATCTGCAGCTAGTCTTGTAAATAACCTGGCAGATATTTTTCATCAAACAATTATACAAATCTTGGCCATGTAATCGCATTTCCTTCTACAGACTTAATAGACTCCCACCAAAAATTCGCTTCCGCTCTCAAATAAAAACTGGCAAACTCCACCTTCTGGACTTCATCAACCCTAACTAACGTGAAAGACTTCTTGATATCTATCAACCATGACTTGGCCTCAACAAGGTTCAAGGTACCTTTAAACTCAGGTGGGTGAATAGCTTGAAAAGATTTAAAAGTTGTAGCAGGTTGGGTAGCTTTGTGCTGTTGGTGTTGAACAAAAGCAATCGTTTGTTGTTGAAGTAATTGGAACATCTGGGCCATGGTAGGGTTATTTTGGTGTTGTTGATCTTGGTTATCATTGTTGGTAGCTTGAAGGTTTCTTCTAGGAGGCATTTCTCTAATAAGAAGGTAAACAACAAGTAGGTATATATTCAAAAGAAACAGGGTTCTTCCGTCTGGTACCAATAGACGATCGGTTCCAATAATCAATATGATATGGGTACAGTTGGAAACAACAAACTAAATAACAACCATCGGTCTATCAGTATTAGGAAAACAAGAAAACATCCTAGACTATTAGTAATTTTGGGAATAATATTAAAAAGGGTAGATCTTGACCTTCGTATGACTGGATCGTCGAGAAATATCTTTTAAAAAATTGGAACACTAAACCGTGAGGAAACCCTGTTCAGGGGTTCTAGTCAAAGTACTAGTTGACCATTAAATTACTAAATCAAATAAAATTATTTCTTTTCTGAAATTTTGGTAGTAACATTAAAAAGGATGGATCTTGACCTCCGAATCGTTGGGTTGTCAAGAAATATTTTTAAAAAAATTGAAACCCTAAAACCTGACGAAACCCTATTTAGGGGTTATAGCAAAGTACTAGTTGACCGTTAAATTATCAAACCAAATAAATTTATTTTTTTCTGAAATTTTGGCAATAACATTATAAAGGATGAATCCTGACCTCCGTACGGTTGGGTCATCGAAAATATTTTTTTAAAAATCGAAACTCTAAACCCTGACAAAACCCTGTTTAGGGGTTCTTGTCAAAGTATTAGTTGACCGTTAAATTACCAAATCAAATAAATTAAATCTTTTCTAAAATTTTGGCTATAACATTAAAAAGGATTGATCTTGACCTTCATACAGTTGGGTCCTCAAGATATATTTTTTAAAGAATCAAAACCCTAAACCCTGACGAAACCCTGTTTAGGGGTTCTAGTCAACGTACTAGTTGACCGTTAAATTACCAAACCAAACAAATTTATTTTTTTCTGAAATTTTGGCAATAACATTAAAAAGGATGGATCTTGACCTCCGTACGGTTAGGTCGTCAAGAAATATTTTTAAGAAAATCAAAACCCTAAACCCTGACGAAATCTTGTTTAGGGGTTCTAGTCAAAGTACTAGTTGACTGTTAAATTACCAAACCAAATAAATTTATTTTTTTCTGAAATTTTCACAATAACATTAAAAAGGATAGATCTTGATCTCCGTACGGTTGGGTCATCCATAATTATTTTTAAAAAAATTGAAACCATAAACCCTGACGAAACCCTATTTAGGGGTTCTAGTCAAAGTATAGTTGACCGTTAAATTACTAAATCAAATAAATTTAATTTTTTTTTTGAAATTTGGAAATATCATTAAATTAGATATATCTTGACATTTGTACGGTTGGCTCCTCGAAAAATATATTTTAAAAAATTGAAACAATAATATGGGACAGAGCACTAGTTACAAGTACTAGTCAATATAATAGTGATCTACTAAGATCTCCAAACAAATTAACTTTTCATTTTTTGAAAATTTTGGAATATATTTAAATTAGATATATATTACGAGTTTATCTATTATTTTAAAATATACTAGATATACTTTTTAATGATATAATTTTCTTAGTAATGATCAACTTGGATTTTAACGATATTATTAAACTTATATTATAAATTCATAGTAGTGGACTACTATATATAACAAATTTATATTATAATTTTTTTTAAATATAATTTTTGGATGTTGCAATTACTTATATTTTTATTTTAAATATGTGCTTACTATAAAATATTAGAATTCCACTATTAAATAATTATTATTTATTTCAGTTTTTATTGTTATTTTTTTGTATTAGATCGAATACATCTTATAAATTTATTTGAATATTTATTTAATAATTTAAGCATTTTATTTTTTATTTACAAGATATAGATATTTGATAAATAACACAAATATTTATATATTTTGCTGATTTATAATTCAGGGACACTTGGCGTGCTGTAATTTGCTGAAAGGAGATGGTTTGGATTGATAATATGTAAAACTGAGACAATCTGAGTCGTTCGTGCAATTAGGAATTAAATCCTAACCATTAAAATACTTAATGTATAATTGTTATACCTACCCCCTATGACTCGGCCGCCCCGCACCCCATATCCCTCTCTCTGCTCTCTCTCATTAGACACATATACATTTAATCTTCTAAAATTTATATCTCTTAATCTATCAATCCAAAATTAGTGATTTATATATGAATGTGTTCTATAAATCGAGCTCTATCTATACATATATAAATCAATCAATTCTGAAATGAAAATCAATTCCGCGAGGCGGAGCAGCGCGGAAGCGAAGAGGGAGAAGGGAGGAGATGGGGTTAATGGAGTTCGGTGGTGAAGGGAGGCCCTTTCTTGAATTGGGTTGGATAGTAAAAGAAAACAGAGGTTCATCATCAGGTGAGGTTAGAAATTGAGTTTTTGTTTAATGTATTTATTAAAAGATTAAATTTTTGTAATTAGTAAAACAGTTCTTGGTGATAACATAGGTTAGATTTTTAATGTTCTTGAATTGACTTTTTGTTTATTGTGTTTATGGAAGTTACCTATTGGTGTTAATTATTTGAATATGAATTTGTGTGTGTATCCTGAGAAATTACATGTGTTTGATGTTGTCTTGAATGATATTGTAAGTATTTATTTTTTTATGATATTTTTTTACTATTTAGAAGTTCATGATATTTCAAATTAAAGCATGAGCAAAGATATGTTTTAAACTTTCACTGATGTTTACTAATCTTTAGAGGATATATGGCACCTGAATACCTTGCCAATGGCCAATTAACCGAAAAGGCAAATGTGTACATCTTTGTGGTGCTCTTGGTAGCGATTGTTACTGGAAGGCAAACAACAAGAGCGAAAGCTCAGAATTCTCAGACAGCCTGATTACAATTGTGAGTCGATTACTTTCTTGTTTGTATAACCTCTGTAAACTGCCCCAAAAGGTTCTAACCTCAGGTGTTTTTCTTCTAATGAAACAGGCATGGAAGCATTTTCAACATGGAAGCATTGAAGAGATCCTAGACCCAAACCTAATGTTGCATGATTACCATCGAAGCGATGCAAGGGCAGAAGTTCTAAGAGTGGTGCATATAGGACTACTATGTATCTAAGAGCCTGCATCGCTAAGACCTTCAATGTCGAAAGCACTACAAATGTTGGCAAAGAAAGATGAAATCCTTCCTCCACCAAGTAATCCTCCTTTTATAGACGAAAAGATCAGGGAACTGAATGACACGAGTGAAAATCCATCTTACCCTCAGAATGGTACTAGTTCTACTTCAATTGATAATGTTTCCCCTTTCTATCGATATTGCATCATGATGTCCTGTAAATTGATACTAATTTTTTTGTTTTTGATTAGTTCATATTTTCAATTTTTCTTGATTAATTATTCATGTATGTGTGTATAATGGATACTAATTGTTTTTTCTTGTGCTCCTTATGTAGATTTTTGTCACTTTGAAGAAGAGATATTGGTTTCGAGGCCAACAAAAAGAAAAAAAATGATTATGACAATGATGAAAGCGAGGATGCTGATGACAATGGTGAAGATGATGTCAATGGCCATGATGATGAAGAAGAAGATTCCTATGACGAGGATAATGGAGAAGAAAGTGAAAGCTGCAATGGTGATGATGACGTTGGTAGGAGTTAATTAGTATATTGATTTCAACTGAGTTTTTGGTATAATGAACTTTTCGTACGTTATTCTCCTTTGTGAACACTTTTGGTTATGTTTGTGAACACTTTTCGTGCGAAGGAGGATTTTTATTGTTTATGGTGTGATAAGGTGGGATTTTAACTTGTGTTTATAGTTGGGTTGGTATGTTGGTGTGATAAGGTGGGATTTAAACATGTGTAATTTGGATTAATGATGGTTGGGATGTTAAATTATGTTTATTGATGTCTTTGTTTTATGGAATATATTGTTTATGGATGATTAGATTTTCTTTTTACTGTTTTTTTTGTTCTGTATGGTTTGATTTGCTCTTTTAGATTTGTAATTTAGGTGTAAAAAAACAGGAAAAAACCCAGTAATTCCTACCAATAATACGATAAAATTCCATCTTTTCCTACCACATTGAAAGCTTTTCCTACCAGCATTACTATTACAAACCCAGTAATTCCTACCACATTCAAGCCTTTTCCTACCACATTCAAGCCTTTTCCTACCAGCATTACCATTACAAACCAGTAATTCCTACCACATTCAAGCCTTTTCCTACCGTATGCCATCCTGGTAGGAAATAGCTGGTAGGAATTTAAAAAAGCTAGTAGGAAATGTTTGGTAGGAAATACTATTTACCCATCTCGACTGTTGTATTTCCTACCAAAACACGCATTTTCCTTCCAGAAATTCTGGTAGGAAATGCCCAATTACGTCACTAGATTTTGTGACGTGGTGCTTGATGTGGCAGATGACATAGGGCGGACCCACGCCACGTGGCCAGCCATGTTGGCAGGTGGGTTTATGCCAGGTGGCTTCCAAGTCACTAGGTGGGGGCCACGTTTGACCGTCACTTAAAATTTTCCCACCAGGGGTCATTTCCGAGTCAAGCAATTCCTACCACACGATTTGGTAGGAAATGGGTCATTTCCTACAAAAAATGGCCTTTTTCTACCGATTTTGTGGTAGGAAATGCTCGTTTTTCTTGTCGTGATATATTCTGCATCTCATAAATATTTTAAAAAAGTTATGCATATCAAAAGACATTGAAAATATCATAGATAACTTTTCTAAGATATGGAATAAAATGTTTGTAGAAAAGTTATTCTTTATTCAATATTATCATGATAAGTAGTCTAGATACATCAAATCTTGGATAACTTTTATAAGATATTAAACAAATTGATTTCATATAATAAAGATTGTGCATTTCAAAATAATATTCAAAAAAAATTATGCTTATTAAAAGATTGTATGAATATCTGCATACAATTATTTAATATCTTGAAAAAGTTATTTGAGATATATGTAAGATTTTGTATTCAATATTAAATAAATATTGAAAAGAAAAAGTTATTCTTGATAATGAAATATTTTCTTGAGATATTATAAATTAATATTTTTTATACTATATATAAAAGAATTCACCGCCACCTTTAAGGAGTGAAAGAGGGATTGGTCTTGAGTTTGCTAAGTATAGTTTTGTCTCCTTACGAAAATAGTTGATGGTGCACTCAGTTTTTGATTTTCTCTATCCACGTAATTCTCGTTTCTACCACCAGTATCTTCCTAGCTAGTTTTCGACACTTAAAACTTCCTGTAAGTTTGTACATTTATATTAGATTTTGATATACATACACCATAGTAAGATTTTGATGTATATGTTACGAAAATTACTAAAATATTCTTTATATATTAGAATAAATTAAGACAAATTTAAATAAAGAAATTTATTAATAAAATATAATAGAACTTGTGACCACTTGTTAAGCTAGTATAAAACAAGTTTAAAAAAGTAGAAAATAGCACTAGTGCATATGAACTTATGGAATATCTCCAAGAACACAAAATATGTTAAGAACAAAAAGAAAAATTGGTCAGCTAAATTCAAGAAGCTAGACAAATTTCTCCAAAGTTGACTTCACTGAATGGCTCTACAAAATAAATAAAATTGTTATAACAATTACTAACTAACAAATATCAAAATTTGAAATAAAAAGGATATAGATGTATGTGGGATGAGGCACGTGAAAAACGTTGCCCTAAGGAAATTCTGCCCCTTCTCGTGCAAGGTTTCAAGTATCAAATCCTTAGCGGTACAACACCCCCTTGCGGTTTATCTTCCACCGTGCACGAATGAGAAGAAGAAAGAACAACGAATTTTCAGGTACTCAAAATCAATATAAATATATTGAGACTCTTATATATTGAACCCTCACAAAATCAAGAATATGACAATCCACTCAATTTATCGAAGTATGATATGATTTATGAGATAACAAAATACAAGAATTAATAAAAGAAGAATATAATTATATTCTTAGAGCTCATAGATGAATTGAATTGATATTGTACGAAGGTGAAGCCAAGAGGTCTGTTTCACTTTTTCCCCAAAAGAAGAAAACAACCCATTTATACAGAGTGAAACCAAGAATCAGAAAAGTAACGTAAAAGTAATAAAGAATTCAAAAAATATTATAATAAAATACAATACACTCGTAACTGACTTAGTTACAAAGGAAAGATACACCAACGGGAAGAAAAAAAACTGTACTTAAATAAGTAAAAAAAAAATTTAGAAACAAAATAATAAATATAAAAATTAAAATTTTATTTTTAAAAAAATAAATATTTTATAAAATATCTAACAATCGGCCCCAAAAATAAAATTTTAGTAACAATAAAATATAATGTAATAAGAAAATAGTGAGCAATATTACGTATTCAGCACAAGTAGCTTCCGGCTTTGAACTTGTACCTAGTGACAATCATCTCTTCTTGAAAGAACCTTAGTGGACTAAAACCTTGAACTGACCAAGTATCAACGAAAGCACACGCAATATAAAAAATTCAATCGTCCGAGTTTGCGCTATAAAGGCCTTGCGCAAAAGACCGACTCATGACAGTTTCTAGAGATTAACCCAAGTCTCACAGTTGCGGCCACACAACTACTCTCACGTAGGTAAGTCCTCAAAGGTACTAGTGAACGGACAAGTACCTCGCAAATTCTGCTTTAAGACTTATTAAGAGTATAGAAACTCAACCTTACCGTTCACTATATGAACACTTCATCATCATAGGAATGGGGTAGAAGAATGTATCTATGTACAACTTCTAAAGGAATAAAATTCCATAAAATGGAAGGCTCTCACTAGGGGTGAGCAAAAAAACCGAATTGAAACCGAAACCGAACCGAAACCTTCATAAGAAGAAGGGTTGCTACTGTCCAGCTTGTTGATACCCTCTGACCTTCATAAGAAGAAGGGTTGCTACTGTCGGTGACTACATTATGGGTTTAGCCCCATTCCCCTCGATGAATGTAGGACTTTGTTCCTAGATAATCCTTTCGTCAAAGGATCAGACAAGTTCATTTCAGATCTCACAAAATTCATAGTAACATATCTTGTCTTCATCAAGCGCTTGACTGACTTGTACCACATCTGCAGATGTCTGTTCATTTTATTAATGATATTTTTCTGCTCCACATATCAAGAACATTTTTAGAATCACAATGTATAAAAACAGGTGGAATATTATTGAGCAGAAATGTTAAATCAAGTAAGAGATTCCGAAGCCATTCAGCTTCCATTCAAGTAGTATCGAGTACAATAAGTTCAACTTCAGCTGTACTTCTAGCAATAACAGTTTGCTTAGTGGAACCCCATTAGACAGCTGCTCCACCTAACATAAAAATATAACCTGAAGTAGACTTTATGTTACAAAAATTAGAAACCCAATTAGCATCAGAATATCCTTCTAAAATATTTGGATAACCAGAATACACAAGAGAATAATTTATAGAGCCTCTTAAATATTTAAAAACTCTTTCCAAAGCCTTCCAATGTTCTTTACTAGGATTACTAGTATATCTACTAAGCCTACCAACAACATCAGAAATATCTGGCCTAGTTCTATTAGCAATATAAAGAATGGAACCAATCATCTGAGAATATTTTAACTGAGAAACAGGTTTTCCTATATTCTTTTTAAGAGGCACATTAGGGGAATATGGAGTTGACATAGGTTTGCAATCAAAATAATTATACTTTTTAAGCATATTCTCAATCAAATGACTCAAAGATAAATGAATACCTTTTTCACTCTTAAATATTTTCATCCCCAAAATCACATCTGCTTCTCCTAGATCTTTCACATCAAACATATTACCAAGATAATTTTTAACATCTACGATTTTAGACAAAGACTTACTAAAAATCAAAATATCATCAACATATACACATAACAAAACAAACTCATTATCTATCACCTTTGAATACAAGCATCTATCAAACTCATTAGCAACAAACCCATCTTTAGTTATTACACTATCAAATTTATCATACCAATCTTTTGGGGCTTGTTTTAAACCATATATAGACTTAACTAATCTACAAACCTTATGCTCTTGCCCTTTAACAATAAATCCTTCGGGTTGTTCCATATATATCTCTTCTTCTAGTTCACCATTTAAAAATGCAGTTTTAACATCCATTTGATGAATATGCAAATTATAAATAGAAGCTAAAGCTAACAAAGTACGAATAGTAGAAATTCTAGCTACAGGTGCATAAGTGTCAAAGTAATCAATTCCTTTCTTTTGTGTGAACCCTTTAGCAACTAACCTAGCCTTGTATTTATCAATAGAACCATCAGGTTTTAGTTTCTTTTTAAAAATCCATCTAGAACCTACCGTCTTACAGCCTTGAGGTAAATCAGTTAAATACCAAGTATTGTTTTCCATTATTGATTGAAGTTCACTATTTATTGCTTCTTTCCAAAAAGGAGTATCAGAAGAAGACATAGCATCATAATAAGATAAAGGCTCACCTTCAAGTAAATAAACAAGAAAATCATCACCAAAGTCTTTTTCAATTCTAACTCTTTTACTCCTTCTGGGTTCATCTAAAGAATTAGACGTAGAAGTTACATCATGTAAAGAACGAGAGGTATTAACGGCTATATCAGATATTCTAGTCTTATAAGGAAACACATTCTCAAAGTAAGTTGCGTCTCTAGCTTCAATAATAGTATTAGCAGAAATTTCACTAATATCAGAACGAATCACAAGAAACCTATTAGTAACACTATCAGGGGTATAACCAACAAAAATAGCATCAACCGTTTGAGATCCTAATTTTCTCTTTTTAGGACCGGGAATACTAACTTTAGCTAAACAACCCCAAACTCTTAAATACTCAAGATTTAGAGCTTTACGTTTCCAAAATTGATAAGGAGAAATTTTACTAGTCTTTTGAGGTAGACGATTCAAAATATAACATGCGGTTAATAAAGCCTCACCCCATAGATTTTCAGGAGCACCAGAATTAATAACCATAGAGTTTACCATATTCATTAAAGTACGATTTTTTCTTTCCGCAACTCCATTGGATTGTGGAGAGAAAGGAGGCGAAAATTCATGAATAATGCCATGTTCCTGAAAATATGAAGCCATCTCATTAGAAATATATTCCCCACCCCTATCAGACCTAAGAATTTTAATCTTTGCTCCTCTCTGTTTTTCTACTTCACCTTTATAAATTTTAAAACAATCAAACACCTCATCTTTTGTTCTAAGCAAGTACACATAACAAAATTTAGAATAATCATCTATGAAAGTCACAAAATATTTTCTACCACCTCTAGTAGGAGTTTTATCAACTACACATACATCACTATGAATTAACTCAAGTAAGGACGAGTCTCTAAAAACATTAGGAAAGGATTTTTTAACAGGTTTCACTTGAGCACAAATTTGACATTTAGACGCAATGTTCAATTTCATTTTTGGTAATGAACCACTATTAGCCATTCTAGTTATTTCACCATAATTAACATGTCCAAGTCTCTCATGCTACAAATCAGAATTTTCAACATTTAAAACAGTGGGAGATGAATTACTATTAACAACATGAGAAGTCACATTTAGTTTAAATAAACCATCACTAACAAACCCTTTACCAATAAAAACATCATTTTTAGAAATGACAAATTTATTAGCCTCTAAAACAATTTTATAACCAAGAGCAACAAGACCCACTAATAAGATTTCTTCTAATCAAAGGCACATGTAACACATTTTGCAAATTCAAGAATTTTCCGGATGTTAGCTCTAATTTTATTCTACCTTTACCAAATACGGGGGGTTTTAGTATTATCACCAAGAATAACGTTTTCACCATTTAAGACCTGATAATTAGAAAACCAAGATCTATCCGAACAAACATGCACACTAGCTCCCGAATACAATCACCAATCATTGGAATTAGTAACTAAATTAATAACAGGTATAATATTATCTAATCTAATTACATGCTCATTTACCCTTGATGTCATAAACTAAGGTATAATATAAAACAGATTTCTAGCAATTTGTATCAATCAACCCAAAAGAGTAAAACCGCAATATGACTCAAGATACACTTAAATAAGATATCTCAAATTCTACTAGACACTCAGGAAATGACAATTGACCTTAGGATCAACTAAAAAATTCAATAAAGATGTGTGGCAGTGAATTAGCAAGAATCTAATATGTCAAATAACACAAGTGGACAAAAGGCCAACTAGCACTCACAAAACAAAATAAACAGTCTGCCAAAAAATTTCCTTAGTTTGTTACGAAAATTACTAAAATATTCTTTATATATTAGAATAAATTAAGACAAATTCAAATAAAGAAATTTATTAATAAAATATAACTTGAAACAGAACTTGTGACCACTTGTTAAGCTAGTATAAAACAAGTTTAAAAAACTAAAAAATAGCACTAGTGCATATGAACTTATGGAATATCTCCAAGAACACAAAATATGTTAAGAACAAAAAGAAAAATTGGTCAGCTAAATTCAAGAAGCTAGACAAATTTCTCCAAAGCTGACTTCACTGAATGGCTCTAAAAAATAAATAAAATTGTTATAACAATTACTAACTAACAAATATCAAAATTTGAAATAAAAAGGATATAGATGTATGTGGGATGAGGCACATGAAAAACGTTGCCCTAAGGAAATTTTGCCCCTTCTCGTGCAAGGTTTCAAGTATCAAATCCTTAGCGGTACAACACCCCCTTGCGGTTTATGTTCCACCGTGCACGAACGAGAAGAAGAAAGAACAACAAATTTTCCGGTGCTCAAAATCAATATAAATATATGGAGACTCTTATATATTGAACCCTCACAAAATCAAGAATATGACAATCCACTCAATTTATCGAAGTATGATATGATTTATGAGATAACAAAATACAAGAATTAATAAAAGAAGAATATAATTATATGCTTAGAGCTCATAGATGAATTGAATTGATATTGTACGAAGGTGAAGCCAAGAGGTCTATTTCACTTTTTCCCCAAAAGAAGAAAACTACCCATTTATACAGACCGAAACCAAGAATCATAAAAGTAACGTAAAAGTAATAAAGAATTCATAAAATATTATAATAAAATACAATACACTCGTAACTGACTTAGTTACAAAGGAAAGATACACCAACCGGAAGAAAAAAAAACTGTACTTAAATAAGTAAAAAAAAATTTAGAAACAAAATAATAAATATAAAAATTAAAATTTTATTTTTTAAAAAATAAATATTTTATAAAATATGATGTTTTTTAAATTGCTTTTGCAGGATACAACATCTAGGTTCTTGATCGATCGAATAATAGAAATGGAAGAGCGGGTAACTATCACTCTTCTTGTACTTGCTTATACATGCATATATGTGCCGAATATAGTCATGTGTATATGACGACTCTTAAGGTGTAGTCAATTTATGGTCCAATTTCTAGAATTCACATCTGGGGGAAGGGAGAATTCACATATCATTTTCAAATCTTAAACTTCTTTATGTTCTTTGTTTTTTTTTTATTTGTTTGAAGAATTTCAGTTTACACCAAAATTAATTAATTGAAACCGTTATTTTTTTGGTTGGGATGTGTCTAACAGTGGTGAATTCTAAACTTTTAGTGCATAAGAAATTTCATTTTTACCTTTTGAGCCCTTGTCTGTGATATGAATTTACAAGAGCACTCCTAAATTAAAAGTTCTTTTTTTATAAACACTTGAATTTATAAACTTTTTTGATGTCACGACTATACTTGAAATAAACAATGCATTTCTTAAATTTTGCAAAAAAATTTCTTTCCATTATTGTTCTTTCTTTTGGCAAACAAAAAGAAATTTGTTAGAACAGATTTTTAAGTCATATAAGCCTAATCATTTCAAAAAAAAAAAAGAGTACTCCAATTAATTTCTCTTCTTTCTAATGTTGTCATCCTAATTTTGGTGATTCTATTCAGGGAAAAAGAAATTTCATTTTTTTTCTGGTAAGCAGGAAATTTCATTTTCAACTTTTTAGTGTTTTCTTTTCTGTGAGCGAGAGAATTTAATTCTTCTAAGTTTCTAATTTCTTAAAGTTTTGACAACATTTCATGTATGACTTGTTGCTTGTATGTTTTTATTAACTTAAACAACATTTCATGCTACTTTTCATTAGCTTACTTTTAGAATCTACTTTAACGTTGTTCTACTTACTAATCTTAGTAAATAAATATCCATGTTATGTTTGATAGTTTTGTTTTGTAAAATTTTGTGTTTGCTTTTTCTTCTTTACTTGTCTATATCTATTCTGGGTACATGCTATGTTCTTGTGTGCATGGCATCTATAATGGCTATGATAACTTGATAAAAGTATAAATATTATTAATAACTTTAAAACTAATCTATTCATTTGATATGAATTTTATTTTTAACGAATCTTCTAAATAATTGCATAAGTAATAATTTTTTTATTTACTAGTTTTGTTTACTTATATATAAATTACTTTGGGGCACAACGTACTTTTGTTTGGTGAATAGATGGGTATATAGATCTTGGGAGGGCTGGAAATTCGTAAGATACTAACTAAATTCGGAACAAAAGAAATAGGAAAATTAGGATGTGTGAGCCATCACTTCAATTTCTAATGATTCTATTTGATCTCACTTTTGTAACCAAAAGTTTCATCTATGTTTCCTTGAAGATCCTCTTTGAAACCTTTACCTTCTTTAAATGTACTTTAGATTCAGTTTTTGTATTATACGACTATTTATAAGATGTATATCTTGTAAATAGCAAATCAAAGAGATGGATAATACATGAAATAGTATAATCTAAAGTATCTTAGAAGAAGGTGTATGGTTTCCAAAAGAATCTTCAGGCAAATATAAATGAAGCTCTTGGGCACAAAATTGAGACCAAATAAAATCATCAGAATCCCAGTCTTAAAAGTGATGGCACACACATTCTACTTTTCTATTTCTTTCCGTCCGAACTTGGTTAGTATCTGACGGATTTCCACGCCTCCCAAGATCTCAATACCCATCTCTCTACCAAACCAAAGCACGTTATGTCTCAAAGGAATTAATATACATGAGTAAACATTCATAAATTTGTCAACTTGACTTGAATTTATAAAACAATGCATTTCTTAAATTTTTCAAAATATTTTCTTCCCGTTAATATTCTTTCTTTAGGCAAACAAAAAGAGTAATTAATTACTCTTCTTTCTATAGTTGTCATTCTAATTTTGGTGATTCTATTTGAATTGTTAGGGTAAATATATTTTATTTTCAACTTTTTACTGTTTTCTATTCAGTGTGAGAGAAAATTTAATTCTTCTAAGTTTCTAATTCTTAAAGTTTTGACAAAATTTCATGTATGACTTGTTGCTTGTATGTTTTTATTAAGTTAAACAACATTCACTTGCTACTTTTCATTGATTTATTTTTAGAATCTACTTAACTTTGTTCTACTTACTAATCTTGCTAAATGATATCCATGTTATATATGTTTCATCGTTTTTGTAGCATCCCAAAATCCGGGGTACAGATCTGGGGCCATGATTCACTAACAATATTATACAACCCTGGATATGAACAACATATAATAATAAAAACCCTTAACCAAGATCGCATACAGGTTATGGTATGAAACAATTGTAGAATTACTATTACAATCCAACCTCAGAATAAAATGTTATACAATTTATGTTAATAAACAAAATCACTGTCTAACTGAATATCCAACCTTGACGAATTCCAAACCACTAACCAATGAGAATCCGCAACCTGATCGTCTCCTCTCGCTGCTGGAACGCAACACCACTGACCATTACTAGGTTCACTAACCTTCTCTATTAGATGAAGAAAACAAACAAGCAAGAGTGAGCCAACAATGCTCAGCAAGTGCAATAGTGATAACAATTTCAATAACGATGACAATTCTGATAAATAAATGGGTTTCATTTCATTCTATGAAGGAATCAGCTATATCAACCTTTAGATTATCACGAGGGCCAACAATTCACCATTAACAAGGTGCATCAAAAACTAGAACTGACAAGAGTTCTAATATCAAATATAATTAAAACAGACTTCCAAGGAGTCAAGAACTAAACATCTCAATTTCAGAGTATAGATTAGAATTGGAATTTTTATTTATTTATAAAAAAAACATCAAGGTTAGGCTGCTGATCAGTCACGCACTAACCCCGGACAAACGCACACAACTATGTCCTTAATTGGATCCATGGCACATATTGGCCTTAACTTCCGACCATAATACGGTCCCACCCCGAAGGGTTTTACGCCCCAAGGGCCACTTTTAAAAAAAACATTTCCAATTCTATATAACCACAATGGGTGTCGGGACAATCGACGGCCCTTGGTATCCAACAACTGGAACTCACGTCCAGAACAACAATTCATGATTTAGAGTCAATAAGAAAACAACAGAATCGATTAGTATCGACAAGTTCGATACCCTACTGGGAACAATTGAACAATCAAGATTTTCAACAGATATCGACAAGTTTGAATAAATATCAACGAGAGGGATGTGAGTAATTGGATTTATAACATCAACAACTTATCTAAAGAGAAATTTCATTTGAGCAAGAATAAGGATATAAGTTCCAATAAGATTTTTTACGGTTAACAATCTAAGTTGGAGCAGGAACATAATTGAGCAATACGAATTAATAAAATCTTTCAATGCACAATAATGTTTGATTTCACATAAGCGAGTAAAACAACTTAAACGATTATTTGTGAAAAGATAGTTTTTAGGTCAATCAATTTGAAATCATTTTGGAGAAAACATTTTAAGAAGAAAGGGGTTCTCTGGTGAAATTATGCTAAAACCAGAAATTTTAGTATCAGGTATTTATAGAGGGTTAAAACATGGATTCTCTCTATTTAGAGAGTCCCTTAAACATTTTTAAGAAAACAAAAGAAAGGCCTTCCACTAAGGAGGTTTTAACATCCCCTGAATAGGGTAATTTTGCAGCTAAAGGTTATTGGTAAGGTTCCTTTAAAAAATCTGATGTTTAAGTTCTGGGTGGGGAAAAATTAGCTTTTCTCGCTAATTGATAGAGTATTCCACTTTTTAAACATACTAAACCAATCCATCTTAAATAACAAGGAAATTGAATTGCATCACTTGAATGATAAGTGAAGAGCAAAACACTTGCCTCGATTCACGAAATTCCCGATCTTAAACATTGATCCTTAACTCCACTTCTCATCAGTCTCTACCCTTTAACATGTGGACATGTGGGCTTCTTACTCGGCCCTACCTTCTTCTTTACTTCCTATTTCGCTAATCTTCACGTCAATACCCTGGTTGACTTCGGTAGTTATCCTACTGTTCGAATTTCCGCTTACTGTGCACTACTCTCGACTAGGTCTCTTACTCGTACCTTTACAAGGTAAAGTACCATTTAGTATCAAACCAACCAATATTTTATTGACTGCTCTATTCTACCCAAACGCATCCTATAACGCATACACATATAACACATATAGAGCATATCAATTATATTCATAGAATAGTCTTAATAATAATCAACCAAGTCAAATAATCATTTAACACAGATGGTCACTTATTACTTGGATATTATCCAATGGTAAACACTTCAAAACAATACCACGCCTCAAATCTTCACATCAATTAATTCATATTTACCTATACCCTTAGAATTCATAACATACTTTTAAATCATTGAAATCCAATAAATTAAAAAGATTTATATATATTTGCAGGGGAATTTTAGAAAATTTCGGCATGTAGTATTCATTTATCGGACTATCCACCTGTTTTTCAATTCAACAACTCAAGGATTTTTAACTATATATTTACCAAAAATCAAGCTGCCTCAACTTGCAGCAATATAAAAGTGCACAAATAAAGAAAGTACCTGCCCAGACATGCGGCACCTCAACACATAAGAAATTCTGCCTCGACATGCAGTAAACACATAATAATTTATGTTAGCATTAACTACTACTTACGCTATATCAATGATCATATCACTCACGCATATTAATGATACACGTGACAATCAATCATTGATATTTGTAAGCCCTAGGAAACAACTCCTAGCACTAACTATTAATTACGCTATATCAATGATCATACCACTAGAGCATATTAATTATACTTATGACAATCAATCATTGGTATTCGTAAACCCGAGGATCTAGTCGATGAGAATTACACAAGTCCTTAAATATTGACATTTAGAACTTATGATCTCTTTACGACTCCTCGCAGTTAAACTAAATGACATATAATCATTGACCACAAAAACACATAAGGAAATAAAATTACAGTTTAACTTTACTATGGATTACATTTGAAAACTAAATCAAAACAAATCACATAACCTTTAAGGCCAGTGGTACTTTTTCAGAAACCATTACTAAACATTTATACAAATATACATCTTAGGCAATTATACAATTACTTAATTGTCACCAATTTGACCACATACAACTGACCACCAAGAATTTGACAGGTATAGCATCCAACATATAATATGACTCGACTATAACATTTAACCCATATAAATCATTTACAATAAATAAGGTCATATAAACTCTAACATTATACGACGTATAATAGTTAATCACTAACAATCATTTAACCACTTTCAAACCAATACCAAGTAATCGACAATTATGACATTCAACAAATACTCTGACTCAACTTACAACTTTTAGCACATATATATTACCAGAACCATTTTTAACAAGTAAGACCGTATGAACCCCAATTATTACACAACAATAATAATTAACGAAAACAGTCACTAACTCGAACATATATCGGACTCACATCTCTTCTCAACAATTATAATTAACAGTTATGTTCTCCGAATTAAATAACGGAAATTAAAACGATAATCTCGCAATTGAAACTAATTAAATTACGACAATAATATCACAATTTAAATTTAACTTAATTACAACAATTAAATAATTAAACTATGATAATTATACACAATATATGAGCTTTCGCAATTTTTTCCTTTCCGGTGACCACCAACATCTCCACCATCTCTCTCCCTTCTCTCTCTCTCTTCTCGACCTCACTCCCTTCCTCCACTCCCCCTACTGATGCGCCGCCCCTTGTCGGAGCCAGCCACCGCAACCGCCAACCATCTTCCTTCTCCCCGCGCGACCTCCTCCTGCACAATACACACTGCACGGCAAAACATGCACCACACATACTTACATACATACATGTATGTATATATACATATATATATATACATATACACTTACCCAATTCCTTTCAATCAATCAACCCCCAATTCTTCAAACCCTAATTTCTAATTTCCCCAATCTCACTTTCTCTCTATTCTGTATCGATGTGTTGCTTGGGTGAATTGGGCTTGGCCAAATCTTATATAACTACTAACACTTAACTCCGAGCCCAAATAAAATACTACTTATTCGTTCTTAAAACTAATAAACATCTTTTACAAATCGAACTTAAATAGAAAATTGTAAAAAAATAAACTTTTCATTTTTAAAATAAAGAATATAAAATTACGAGCACACGCATATTTTTAAAATATTTTTCGGTTAAAAAATGAATTAAATATGGATTTTACAAGTTTTGGTACTTTAAATACAATAAAATTCTTAAAATAATTTTAAAATACCACAACACCCAAATTAATCCACCGAACAAATTTAAAAACTCAATAAATATATAAAGACAATATTACAAAAGATTTCATGATTTTTAATAACTTCCATAATTTTATAAAATTGTCAGAGGACCAAAAATACTTGATTTAAATATATTTAAATCCTCAAAAATACAAATAAAAATTTACCAACCTTCACAACTTGCCCAAATCATCATATAAACACATAAGTACAATTTCACATACATTTCAACTTTAGAACAATATTCACATAATATAATTCGTAATTTATATTAAATAAATAATTTTAAATTCGAAATTTTCTAGGACATTATTGTTTTGTTTTGTAAAAATTTTTGTTTGTTTTTTCTTCTTTACTTGTATATATTTATTCTGGATACATGCTATGTTCTTTTGTACATGGCATCTTTAATGACTATGATAACTTTATAGAAGTATAAATATTATTAATAACTTTAAAACTTGTCTTTTCATTTGATATGAATTTAATTTTTAACTAATCTTCTAAATAATTGCATAAAAATATTTTTTTTATTTACTAATTTTGTTTACTTACATATAAATTACTTTGTGGCACAACATACTTTTCTTTGGTAAATGGATGGGTATATAGATCTTGGGAGGGCGGGAAATCCGTAAGATACTAACTAAATTCGGACCAAAAGAAATAGGAAAATTAGGATGTGTGAGCTATTACTTCAATTTCTGATGATTCTATTTGGTCTCAACTTTGTAACCAAGAGTTTCATCTATAATTCCTTGAAGATCCTCTACGAAACCTTCACCTTCTTTTATGTACTTTAGATTTAGTTTTTGTATTATACGTCTGTTTTATAATATAAATATCTTATAAATAGCAAATCAAATAGATGGATAATACATAAAATATTAAAATCTAAAGTATATTAGAAGAAGGTGTATGGTTTTTAAGAGGATCTTCAGGTTTCCAAGAGGATCTTCAGGGAAAATATAAATGAAGCTCTTTGGCACAGAATTGAGATCAAATAAAATCATCGGAATCTTAAAAGTGATGACACACACATTCTACTTTTTTCTATTTCTTTATGTCGCAGTTTGGTTAGTATCTGACTAAATTCCACACCTCCCAAGATCACAATACCAAACAAAAACATGTTATGTCTCAAAGTAATTAATATATATGTAAACATTCATAAATTTGTCAGCATGACTTGAATTGATAAACATTTTTGTTGTCAGGGACTATACTTGAGACAAATAATGCATTTCTTAAATTTTTCAAAATATTTTCTTTCCGTTATTGTTCTTTCTTTAGGCAAACAAAAAGAGTAATTAATTACTCTTATTTCTAGAATTGTCATCCTAATTTTGGTGATTCTATCTAAATTGTTAGGTTAAAAGAAATTTCATTTTCTTTTTTTTCTGCTAAGCAAGATATTTCATTTTTAGCATTTTACTGTTTTCTTTTGAGCGATAGAATTTAATTCTTCTAAGTTTCTAATTTCTTAAATTTTTGACAACATTGTTAGTGTAGTGTAGGTGCCCTAGAGGCAATACATTGTTTCTTTTAATAAATCCTTATGTCATTTGATTATTCATTAAACGTATTTATTATGACTTTAATTACTGCGATATATTTGTTAGCATAATAAATGTCCTTAGAATCATGATACACATTGTATAGTTTAAGTACATGACTTGAACTTGAGATTATATAATATATCATATTCTTAAAGGTCCCTAGTCGAGTATTATTATTACAGGGCAATAATAATACGTAAATAGACTAGTATGTTGTTTGACAGATAACCACATCTCATTGGTTATAAGTATGGAGATACTAAAGTCAAAAACATAGGTACATGTAGGGGTACATGGTACTGGACACACCCACAGTGAGATTCTTCATGTTTAATAAAGTCATAAGAAAGACTCACAGTGATAATGGTGTAATGGTTCATTATATTTCTATACGAGGATTAATATACTTTGACTACATTAAAAGTTACCTTTAACCGGGTGATGATAAAAGTGGACATCGGGTATATCATGAGTAGTATGAGAAATATGAATGATAGATAAAGGATTTAACCCTCCTAGAATTAGGAGAGATATTATTGGCCTCTTGATTGAGTGAGACTATAAAATGCATGGCCGTGCTCAAATAATGATTTGTTTTAATAGTACTCATGGATCAAGTAAACCCG
Organism: Saposhnikovia divaricata; assembly: GCA_036435485.1. NCBI lineage: Eukaryota > Viridiplantae > Streptophyta > Magnoliopsida > Apiales > Apiaceae > Saposhnikovia > Saposhnikovia divaricata. The sequence continues at coordinate 38,956,360 of CM071595.1, forward strand.
GATTAAATGTTGAAGAGGATGACTAAACACATGCCTCGAGTTTAATCTATAATATTTGGTTAAAGAGATTATATTACACAGAAACATTAATCACAAAAGGTTTAAATTGAATCACCGATTATTATTATCACTTGGGTAGCAATGATGTATTACTAGATACCGCTCATTGTTTATAATTTTATTAGATATTAAAATTATTGCCAACGTAAAAATAACCTATAGGGTCACACACTTAGAACGTCTTAAAAGGAGTTTTAGTTTAAATCATTATTAAATTGAGAATTGGCTATTTAATTAATTGGACTGGTCCTAATTAATTATCTAAGCAAATTCGAATTTAATAAAGTAAGAACAGAATTGGATTTAAAGAAGTCCAATAATAAAATCAGAATAGAAATAGAATTGGGTTTAAGGAAGCCCAATTTGGTTTTTTGATTTTAGCCCATTATTTCTCTCGTATAAATACATAATGATGTATTACTTTAGGGTTAAGAGTCATTATATCGTTTTTGACAAAACCTTAGCAGCTCCATCTTCGAGAGGCTAGAGAGAGAGAGGCTGTTCTTCGCGGGCTAGTACCTGGCTCCTCGGATCGTTGGACGGTCAGACGTTCGTGTGGATTACCTTAGAGACACGGATCTTGACGCAAGGACTGTGTGTGGTGATTACAAGCAAGGATCTCCGTTGAGTTCGTGAAACAAGATCTTAATAGGTATGATTCGTTATCTCCATAATCTGCTCGGAATTATACATGGATCCTGGTTTGGGTATCAAAAATTTTATTTTATTTACGTTTATCCGCTGCGTTTTATGCCTCGGAACCCAACAATGGCATCAGAGCTACGTGTATAAGGGGTTGATTTGGTTACGTGTTAACTGTATATGATGCGAGTATGCATGTTTTGCGAATCTGCCATGTTTATGTTCTTATATATGCTATTTATAATATGTTATGATGCATATATATGGTTCTTATATATGCATATATATAATCTGTATATATACTGATATATGATTAATGTTTGTTCTTGATATGGGGATTGTATACGATACGATTTCTGTATACGCTGTGCAAATCTGGTAAAATCTGTCCAGTGTCCGATTTCCGCAAACGATATGTGTTTTCTAACTGAAAACGAGCGTTCTTGATATGTAAGGCGTTTGACGCCGTTTATTGCATGAAAAATACGATTTATTGTTTTCAGAATTTGATTCTGATTTTCTGATTTTTGCGGTATATGATTTCTTTGATTGGATCATCTGAAATATGATATGGTATAACATGATTATATAATATGACATATTATTTAATTGTTACTTGAGCATGGTGATGGTTATGACCTTAAGACCCTTAGATTAATGGTTTTGGTTTTATAAATATGACTTGCATGTCGTTTTCTTCATTCTTGTAATTGTTGAACCTCGAATGTAACTCGAGTTTTATCATGTAAGTACTTTAGTGTAGATTGTATTCAATTATTCAATGTAATGTAATTGAAGATTGAAGGATGGTCCAAGAGAAGGAGCAACCAAGAAGACAAGAAGAATGAAGACATGTAATTTGTATTTATGTTTATTCCACCATAGATTGACCTTGATCCTTTCATTAGCTTGAGAGGATCATATAGGATAAAGGCCATAACCAATCACGTTTACATACTGCACTTACTTTACATATGATGTATGAATGTATGTGTAGGATACATAGAGATGCATGCTTTAATTAGATTAATCATGTATGAATGAATGTATTAGATACATCACCCATGTCATGCCTGCTTAAACAAGATAAAATCTGTAACGATTCAAGATTTTAAAATTAACAAACGATCATGAGATTCTTGTGTTTATAAAATATGGATTTTAAAACACGGAATTAAATATGGATTTTTGATATCTAAAATTGGGATTTTCTGTCAAAAGCGGATATGCGTATTCGTAAGTTTAATTGGTATTAATTGTGAACATTGGGATCCTCCATCTACATGGGAAATGAACAATCTAAGATGTCAATTTGAAGTATTTGGTTCAAGGAAAATTGAGGATCTCTTTATGATGTGATCATGATCGTCCTAAATTCTTTAAACCCCTTAACAAAATATTAAGTTTTAATCAGATGCTTTCCAATGAATGAACACTCATCGAATCCTAGATCGACAAAGGGAATGACTGTCAGTGGCAGGGGACTCCTGTCTATCATGGTGAGATGCGACGAATATAAACGGTTATATTCGGCCGTTGTATCATTGGGTCTAACTTAACTGAGTCGTCATAATGAGGTGGAAATAAACGGTTATATTCAACTATTATGAACTTAGAAGCATAGAGTTTGGTTAAAAATCTATTAAATAGATAAGATCAATCGATGTTCACCAAACTATCCAAGAATTTTATATGATATAATTGACAATTGTTGTCTACTTAAATAATCATGTTTTAAGGACTACCAGTGGTTGACTTAGGACATGACGAAATATGGATCTTGGCTCACTAGAAAGATTTATGGGATATGCTTTCCGAATTAATAGTAAGGGCTATTAATTTGATAAAAATAGTGGGAGATATATTATGAATATATCATAATCATTTGAACATAATTTATAACCAAGACAATCTAATGTTTATTTTATGCATTTATCATTGTAGATACTAATGGCAAACAACACAAATACACTATCTGTACAATTAGTCCTTGAAAAGGACAAACTGACAGGAGGAAACAACTTCCTAGACTGGCAGAGGAATTTGAGGATTTTCCTGAGCCAGGAGCGCAAGCTTCATGTCATTGATATCCCTCCGCCAGGTCCCCTTCCTGAGAACGCTACTGTTGAGGAACGAGCGGCCCACACAAGGGATGAGAATGATGCCAATGATGTTGCATGTCTCATGTTGGCAACTATGAGTGCTGAGCTTCAAAGACAGCATGTGCATATGGATGCATATACTATCAATGAGCACTTACAAAGCATGTTTGCAAGCCAAACTCGTCAAGAAAGGTTCAACACGAGTAAGTCACTCTTTAATTGCAAACAAGGGGCAAGTGAACCAGTTGGCCCACATGTTTTGAAGATGATTGGTTACATTGAGTACCTTGCTACTTTGGGTTTCCCGATTGGTCCGGAAACTGGTATTGACCTAATCATGAATTCTTTGAACAACAAATTTACTCAGTTTGTTGTGAACTAAAATATGAATGAATTTCACAAAACACCTACTGAATTGTTGGCTATGTTGAGGACATATGAAACCAACATGAAGACAGCTGAACTTGCTCCCATACTGATGGTGGGCAATAAAGGTAAGGCCAAAGGGAAAGGCAAGTAGAAGGGTAAGAAAAAGATTGGATCTGATTCTACACCCAAGCCAAAGTCAGGTCCCAAACAGGCTTTAAAGCCTAAAGGTGGTGTTGCTAAGGGTGAATGTCACTACTGTAAGAAAACTGGTCACTGGAAGAGAAACTGTCCTGTTTATTTGGAGGATCTGAAGAAAATGAAGGGTGTTTAGATTTCTGGATTAGGTATTTATGTTATAGAAGTCAATTTGTCCATTTCTACATCTTGGGTATTGGATACCGGATGTGCTTCTCACATTTGTATAAATGTGGAGGAACTGCAGAGAAGTAGGACTTTGGCTAAGGGAGAAGTGGACCTACGAGTTGGCAATGGAGCAAAAGTTGTTGCTTTAGCTGTAGGCACTTATTATTTATCTTTACCCTCCGGGCTTGTTCTAGAACTAGAAGACTGTTTTTACGTGCCTGCTATTCGCAGAAACATTATTTCTGTTTCTTGTTTGGACAAGAAAGGTTTTTCGTTTACAATAAAGAACAACAGTTACTCTTTTGCTTTGAATGATTTAACCTATGGTGTGGCGCGTTTGTTTAATGGTTTATATGTTCTTGATTTAGATAATCCTGTCTATAATATAGAAAACAAACGACTTAAAGTCAATGACTCAAATCAAACATACCTCTGGCATTGTCGTCTAGGCCATATAAATGAGAAACGCATATCCAAATTACATAAGGATGGATACTTGGATAAGTTTGATTTTGAATCATACAAAGAATGCGAAACTTGTTTGCTTGGTAAGATGACTAAAGCCCCTTTCACTGGTAAGGGTCAAAGGGCCACTGAACGTCTCGAGCTAATACATAGTGATGTATGTGGCCCAATGCGTGTGATGGCTAGATGAGGCTACTACTACTTCATAACATTTACTGATGATTTCAGTAGATATGGATATGTATATCTTATGAAGAATAAATCCGATTCTTTTGAAAAATTCAAAGAATACAAGGCTGAAGTAGAGAAATAAATTGGCGGAGGTGTAAGTATTAAGATCTTACGATCCGATCGTGGGGGCGAATACTTAAGCACCGATTTTAAAAAGTATTTAAAAGAGTGTGGTATCGTATCACAACTTACTCCGCCAGGTACACCTCAATGGAATGGAGTTTCAGAGAGGAGAAATCGCACCTTGTTGGACATGGTGCGATCGATGATGAGTCATGCAGATCTTCCAATAAGTTTCTGGGGTTATGCTCTAGAAACAGCGGCTTTCACACTTAACCGTGTTCCTACTAAGAAGGTTCAAAAGACTCCATGTGAAATATGGAAGGAGAAACAGTCAGGCATGAACTTTATGAAAGTTTGGGGATGCAAGGCGTTTGTGAAACGTCAAGTATCTGACAAGCTTGGACCTAAATCCGAAGAGTGCAATTTTGTGGGATACCCTAATGAAACAAAGGCGTATTATTTTTATAGTCCTTCTGAGCAGAAAGTGTTTATTGCTCGAGATGCTGTGTTCATGGAAAGAGATTTTGTTTCCAAAAGAAACAGTGGGAGAACTATAGATCTCGATGAAGATTGAGAACCACAAAATAGCATTGAACCTGAAGTGGAAAAAAAGCAGTATAATGATAATGCTCAACAAACACAGGTTGTTCGTAAAACTGGTAGAATTTGCCATGAGCCAGAGAGATATGGATTTCTCTTGACTCAATCTACGTGGTGATTTGATGCTTATAGATGAAGATGAGCCTCTCACATACCAAGATGCTACGAACAGTCCAGACTCTAAGAGATGGCTTGAAGCCATGAAATCCGAGATGGATTCCATGTACGAAAACAAAGTATGGACTTTGGTTGATCCACCTGAAGGGGTAAAACCCGTAGGGTGCAAATGGGTTTTCAAGAAGAAAACTGACATGGATGGAAATGTTCAGACCTATAAAGCAAGGCTGGTTGCAAAAGGTTTCAAACAAATTCATGGTATTGACTATGATGAAACTTTCTCACCAGTGGCTATGGTCAAGTCCATAAAGATTTTGCTTGCCATTGCAACATTCCATGATTATGAAATCTGGAAAATGGATGTCAAAACAGCCTTCCTTAATGGAAGCCTTGAAAAGGATGTGTACATGACACAACCTGAAGGTTTTGTCGATCCAAGGAATGTTGGCAAGATATGTAAATTACGTCGATCCATTTATGGATTGAAGCAAGCCACTAGAAGATGGAATATTCGTTTTGATGAAATAGTCAAAGAGTATGGCTTTGTTCAAAATGAAGATGAACCGTGTGTTTACAAGAAGGTTAGTGGGAGCCATGTGGCATTCATAGTACTATATGTTGATGATATACTACTAATGAGGAATGACATACCTTCTCTAAAGGTTGTTAAGACTTGGTTAGGGAGCAACTTCTCCATGAAAGACTTAGGAGAGACAACCTACATTCTAGGAATGAGGATCTATAGAGATAGATCTAGAAGGATGATCGATCTAAGTCAGAGCACATACATTGATAAGGTTTTGCATCGTTTTGGTATGCAAAATGTAAAAAGGGGATATGACCCCGTGTCTCAAGGGATAACGATCTCTAAAGACCAGTGTCCGAAATCATTGGATGAGAAGGACCACATGAGTAAGGTTTCATATTCCTCAACAATTGGATCTATCATGTATGCAATGATATGTACTCGCCCAGATGTTTCGTATGCTTTGAGCATGACGAGCATATACCAGCCTAATCCAGGTGAAGGTCACTAGACGACAGTCAAGAGTGTTCTAAAGTACCTGAATAGGACTAAAGATTCATTCTTGGTGTATGGAGGAGAGGAGAAACTGGTTGTAAAAGGTTACATCGATGCAAGTTTCCAAACAGACAGGGATGATACTGTATCACAGTCTGGTTTTGTGTTTTGTCTAAACGGAGGTAACATACACATATGTAAAGTGCACACAAATGATAACATTGCAGACCTACTGACCAAAGGCTTGTCGCAGCAGAAGCACGATGGTCACACTAGTTCCATGGGTATTAGATACATGGGTGATTGGCTCTAGTGCAAGTGGGAGATTGTTAGTGTAGGTGCCCTAGAGGCAATACATTGTTTCTTTTAATAAACCCTTATGTCATTTGATTATTCATTAAACGTATTTATTATGACTTTAATTACTGCGATATATTTGTTAGCATAATAAATGTCCTTAGAATCATGATACACATTGTATAGTTTAAGTACATGACTTGAACTTGAGATTATATAATATATCATATTCTTAAAGGTCCCTAGTCGAGTATTATTATTACAGGGCAATAATAATACGTAAATAGACTAGTATGTTGTTTGACAGATAACCACATCTCATTGGTTATAAGTATGGAGATACTAAAGTCAAAAACATAGGTACATGTAGGGGTACATGGTACTGGACAGACCCACAGTGAGATTCTTCATGTGTAATGGTCCTTTGACTTGAGTCATTATATTTCTATACGAGGATTAATATATTTTGACTACATTAAAAGTTACCTTTGACCGGGTGATGATAAAAGTTGACATCGGGTATATCATGAGTAGTATGAGAAATATGAATGATAGATAAATGATTTAACCTTCCTAGAATTAGGAGAGATATTATTGGCCTCTTGATTGAGTGAGACTATAAAATGCATGGCCGTGCTCAAATAATGATTTGTTTTAATAGTCTACTCATTGATCAAGTAAACCCGGATTAAATGTTGAAGAGGATGACTAAACACATGCCTCGAGTTTAATCTATAATATTTGGTTAAAGGGATTATATTACACAGAAACATTAATCACAAAAGGTTTAAATTGAATCACCGATTATTATTATTACTTGGGTAGCAATGATGTATTACTAGATACCGCTCATTGTTTATAATTTTATTAGATATTAAAATTATTGCCAACGTAATAATAACATAACGTCTTAGAAGGAGTTTTAGTTTAAATTAAGAATTTAAATTAAATCATTATTAAATTGAGAATTGGCTACTTAATTAATTGGACTGGTCCTAATTAATTATCTAAGCAAATTCGAATTTAATAAAGTAAGAATAGAATTGGATTTAAGGAAGTCCAATAATAAAATCAGAATAGAAATAGAATTGGGTTTAAGGAAGCCCAATTCGGTTTTTTGATTTTAGCCCATTATTTCCTTCGTATAAATACATAATGATGTATTACTTTTGGGTTAAGAGTCACTAAATCATTTTTGACAAAACCTTAGCAGCTCCATCTTCGAGAGGCTAGAGAGAGAGAGGTTGTTCTTCGCGGGCTAGTACCTGGCTCCTCGGATCGTTGGACGGTCGGACGTTCGTGTGGATTACCTTAGAGACACGGATCTTGACGCAAGGACTGTGTGTGGTGATTACAAGCAAGGATCTCCGTTGAGTTCGTGAAACAAGATCTTAATAGGTACGATTCGTTATCTCCATAATCTGCCCGGAATTATACATGGATCCTAGTTTGGGTTTCGAAAATTTTATTTTATTTACATTTATCCGCTGCGTTTTATGCCTCGGAACCCAACAAACATTTCATGTATGACTTGTTGCTTGTATGTTTTTATTAACTTAAACAACATTCGCATGGTACATTTCATTGATTTATTTTTAGAATCTACTTAACTTTGTTCTACTTACTAATAGTGATAAATAATATCCATGTTATGTTTGATCATTTTGTTTTGTAAAATTTTGTGTTTACTTTTTCTTCTTTACTTGTGTATATTTATTTTGGGTACATGCTATGTTCTTGTGTACATGGCATCTTTAATGACTACGATAACTTGATAGAAGTATAAATATTGTTAATAACTTTAAAACAAGTCTATTCATTTAATATGAATTTTATTTTTTACTAATCTTCTAAATAATTGCATAAATTATATATTTTTATTTATTAATTTTGTTTACTTATACATAAATTATTTTCTGGCACAACATACTTTTGTTTGGTGAATAGATGGGTATATAGATTTTGGGCGGCTGAAAATCCGTGATACTAACTCAATTTGGAACAAAAGAAATAGGAAAATTAGGATGTGTAAAATCTAAAGTACCTTAGAAGAAGGTTTATGGTTTCCCAGAGGATTTTCATGGAAATATAAATAAAACTCTTGGGCACAAAATTTAGATTAAATAGAAACATGAGAAACCCAGTCTTGAAATTGATGGCACATACATCGTATTTTTACTATTTTTTCCTTTTTGGTTAATATCTGACGGATTTCCATGCCTTCTGGGTATCTATCTGCTCTCAAAGTAATTAATACATGGCTAATCATTTAAAAATTTGTCAACTTGATAAAATTGTAAATATCATTAATAATTTTAAAACTAGTCTATTCATATGAAATTAATTTTGTTTTTAATTAATCTTCTAAAAAAATTCCATGAATAATATTTTTTTAATTACTAATTTTGTTTATTTATGTATAAAATATTTTTGGGCAAAATATAACAAGCTTTTCTTTGAGCGCAATGTAGAATATTTTTGTTTGGCGGAAAGATTGGTATAGAGATCTTGGGAGGGCTAGAAATCCTTAAGATACTAACTAAATTTGGACCAAAAGAAATAGCAAAGTAGATATGTGAGCCATTACTTCAGTTTTTGATTATCACGAGCTTTGCCTCCTTAAGTATTCATAATGATATCTTTGATCGAATATATTAAGTTTTAGATTTTTAGAGTTTTGATAGATGGATCAAGTTTCTGTGGCTAGTATGCAATACAAGGATAGGGAGTAAAACCGATCACATTAAACCGATCGACACAAAAGCGGGGCATCAAACCCGACCGTTGGTAAATCTGTCGATTTTGACTATATCTTTAACAAAAATGATAGCATCACAAATGACCTGGCACATAATAACATAAGTGCTGAAAACGAATAAATAAAATTGGCTGAACAGTGTTGGTTCTGTTTGAAAGACAATAGGCTATGACCTGCTACTTTAGCTACCGGGTTAATTATCAAATTGACCACTATATAGTTAACAAACTCTCAAATTTACCATCGACAAATTTATGGTCTCAATTTGGCCATTATTGAGTTGGCGAGATCTCAAGTTAGTCATTTTTAAGTTGGTGGAAAGCTAACAAAATCTTAAATCCAACACTAAATTTCAACAATTTATTTGAAAAGTGGTCGATTTGAGACCTCAGTGGTGAATTCCTTGGAAATGGAAACATAGAAAACAAGATAAAAAAACAAAATAGATCGTTGATGCAAATTTTAGAAATCAAACAAGGAAGTGATACAAAAAAAATAATGTAAGTTTTCTTTTATCTATTTTATAATTCAATATGTATATATATTTCTTTATCATTCAATGCATGTGTATAGATATACTAGCTTATAATATTTTGGTTGAGATAAAGATAAATGTCTAACCTTGGTGAATTTTATCTCTATCCCCTTTCTGAGTCTTGGTGTGTGTGATAAGAATTTACAAAGTCATAACTTCATTTTTAAATCTTTTTGCAAAGACTTGAGTTTATAAATTCCTTTTATGTCATAACTACACTTAATATCTATAAATAATTTACAGAATGCCATTATCAAAATTTGCTAGATATTTTTGTTCTGTTATGTTCGTTTCTATTCTTCATTCTTTAATCCAAAAGAGTAGCTTACTATTCTTCTTTCTCTGGTTGTTGATCATGTGTGTAATTTTGGTGATTTTATCTCACTTATTAGGGTATAAGAAATTTTCTTTCAAATTTTTTGTTTGGGTTTGGTGAGAGAAATTTAAAAGCTCACTCCATTCTCTTAGATTTTCTAGTTAGATAATTGTTTGCGGTACATCACATATGATTTGTTAATTGTATTGTGGAAAGTACTTTCAGGTACTTTCCACAACTTTGTCTGACTTACTATTCATGTTTCATTCTACTCATTCATTTAAACTTTTCTTTTTAATGTTTTATGGTAAATTAAATATTATTCATGTTGTCGTCGGTTCCTTCTCAATCAACCGCCGCTCCTTCTTGTACTACATCCACTACAACATAGATCGCATAATGCAACACCACAAATACATTGCTTTAAGCCCAATATTTGTTGCAACGAATGTGAAACAGTTGCATCCGCCCTGTTGCAATAGAGCCATTTAGCAACGATTTGAGTACCATACAACAACATTAAAAATCATTGCAATAAAGGCATGTAGCAACATTTTATAGTCTTTAGCAACTTTTAAAAATAATTGCAGTAACAGATGGTTGACAAACAAATCACTTTAAGGCAACAAATATTAGTCCAATTGCAATGAATTTGTTATACTAATTGCAACAGTTTATACCCTTATTGCAATAATTTTATAGCTGTTGTAATGTTTATTTGCAACATATTTGGACCCAATTGCAACAATTTATAAAAATAAAGGTGAATGGTTCCCTTTGAAAATACAACTAGCCAGGCATAAAAAGCCACAAATCCAAACAAATAAACCAAGGCAAAGTAATACAAAAAATCCAACTACACCATTATTATGCAACATTACCAACAATTCAAAAATAACACCATGTTACGACATTGTCGTGCATCACAATTAGCTACACTAAACAGTCGTGGGAGAATTTTAACATAAACTATATGTGGTCTACCAAACTATCACAGATAAATAAACATAAAGTAACAGGCAAATGACTTATGCGACATCTTTATCTCCAGCTTCATCTCCATCTACATCAACCACATCTTCCTCATCCTCCTCGTCTCCATCTTCCTTAGTCTCTTCAGGATCTTCTTCCCATTCTTCAATATCCTACTTGCAAACATTACAGAAAATTAGTCATATCCAACAGTAGAGAAGTGCAAGATTATTTGATGCAAAGATTTACAAAGAGACCAGCAATTCTATTTTCCTTCTCTTCATTGGGCCTGAAGCCCTCTTTTATCACCGAAAGGCCCATATGTTTGGTCCCACGCAAGGTGCATCTGAAAAATATGTGGCCTTGATTATGTTTTCTAACAACAATGCTACTCATGCTCGGGAAATGATATGTTTTTTCAATCTGGTAAAATGCTGGACTTTGCCATCTGTGAGAAAATTGAAGCTACTGAAAGAAATATCTCATGTAAAGAATCATTTATCTCAACTTTACACATTCATTGGATTTTAAAAAGAGTGCCAGTAGTCGTAGGGATATATGCAGTTTCTTATCAGGATCCTACCGCTAGAGTATTAGAACAAAAGGTTTCTATCCGATATCCATTTGATTCACATTTTAATGGTCGTGACATCCTAATTTAGTTTTAACTTGGCATAATATAAGTGCCTAGTATAGTACTGATTCTTACCAGCACTTGGAAGACTGAACAAGAAGTCAATGCCATGGCTTTAAAAACAAAAAAGACAAAAAAAAATTAGGGAAATAAAATAGATTAGATTTATATCATGCATAAAGTATGAACATAAAAGCAAATACCATTAGTGTCACCTAGTAAAGGCACCACAGCAAAATGGCACAACAAATATTATGCTACAAAACTGCACAAAAAAAGTTTAAAATGGCACACAATAATTAGGTTACAGAACGGATTAAGAACCAACGAGAAGAGAGATTAGTACGATAGATATCATAGAAAGAAGATAAAACTAGTTAAAGGTAAATATGGTTAAGAGATTTTGCAATACTAAATGCAAGCATTCGACAATCTCAGTTAAAAATAGCTTAGTAAGAAAAACAAGTAATGGGTTTTCTAGGGTAAAGAGGGAGCTTCTAAGTGGATATCTTGAAGACTTTGTGGTGCATTAACTTTGTGTTGAATCAAGTTTTTACCACAAGCCCAGGTTTCCACTTGTTTTGCATAATAACAAAAGTCATAAGAATCCTCTGGTTCTTCACCAAGGGAATAGGAAGAGCACTTCAAGAACTGTCTGGGATCATAAAAAGGTAATTTTAACAATTCATTTTCATGTTGCACTTGCGCATTTAAAAATGCACTATGTGTAGTTCAAGTTCTCTCACACATGGTTAAGATAACCTAGAAAACTAAATAGGCACAATGAAATATTTATAATATAAACATATCATGTATTTATTGCAGCAACAACAACTATCCCTACTACTTCGAATGATAATTTATGAAAATAAAAATTGAGATACCTCACCCATAAGCATCTACAATTTCTTAAAAAGCGGAATTGACCTTGTTTATACGGAAAAATGTGGGTGGGCACTAGTAGAAAATTGGCCTTTTACGTCGGTTAAATAGGTCTTATACGTCGGTTAAATGGCGACGTATGGGAAGGCGACGTATAAAGTCAGAGTCTTTTACGTCGGTTAAAATGGCGACGTATATTGTATCCTTTTACGTCGGTTCTTCTAAACAACCGACGTATATTGTATCCTTTTACGTCGGTTCTTCTAAACAGCCGACGTATATTATTATCCTTTTACGTCGGTTGTTTTAAACAACCGACGTATATTATTATCCTTTTACGTCGGTTCTTCTAAACAACCGACGTATATTGTCCAAAATATAAAAAAAAAAAAAATTTTCCTGTACAAAACCCAGAAAATTAATTAAAAACAATAAGTTCCAAAATCAACCAATAATTTTAATATTCCCTTATGCCATCAAGTTATTTTTTAGCCTTAGCAAGCACCAGTTGGTTAATATACACATCATCAATCAGAACTAACAAACAATTACACCGTATAATCGTATCGTAAGAACAAAAACGAAGTGGAATGAAAAAACAAAATAGAAAATGAATTAACTCAAGAAACCCAAATTGCAAGAACCCAAGGATCAATTTGAATAAAAGAAATCTACAAATCAATAATTTAAATCTACAAGCAATATGTTAGTGGCTGAGTGTCCATCTGTCCAGCATCAAACTGCATGCTCCTCATCTATAATCAGTAAAATTATCACTGTTCAAGAAAACTTCATCATTTCTACCTTGTTTGCCTTTGGAAATGCAATCAATTCCTTGGTGTCCGATTCAGGAAGACCTTCCGCAATTATGGCCACAACTCTAATCGTTGGCTGTCTGAGGGTAGACTTGGATGAAGCAGCAGCACTGGAAACAAATGCAGCTATGTAAAAACAAATTTAAAAAAAATTATAAAGTACCAAAACTATTAACCAAGTAAAGGGTTTAGAATATCAACTCCATGCAAGAATAATAAAGCAAGGGACTGGGAAAAGAATCTGAAACTTTATGCTGACAGGTAAACTCTCCAGATTTACCACTCAGAATGATCCCTCAACTGGGTCAGAGCGGAATCCAAGTCGAGAACATCCAAAAATTGCTGAAAATAGAATTAGATACTCACTTTGTCGTATCACCCTCATCTTTCTGTCATCAAACAAATCAGCAATAAAAAAGGTTCCATAATTCCATTCCATTCCATAATCTAACATATTTAAAAATTAAGTTTTATCAAGCTATCTTTGGACTGAATGCACAAGGTTTTTTAAAAATTAAGTCGAACAGCTTGCGGTATCTTTCTAATATCATTTGACATGAGAATTATGTTCCCATGGAAATACCAATATCAGCAGTGGCTAATGTTGCAGCATCATTCAGGCCATCGCCTATCATTGCAGTGGCCGATTCATGCTGGAAATCCTTGATGATTCTTGCCTTGTCTTCAGGTAGAAGTTCCGCATGGACAAGTTCCAGAGCACCACCGATCTGAAAATGAGTACAGTGGTATCCTTTATTAGTACAGTTAAACTAAAGATGAGAAAACACTATATGCTACACACTAGGAAGCTAACATGTAAGATTTATTTTGCAGATTGCAACAAAGTAATTTATGTAAGCTGATGACTTGACAATTTTCAAACGGTGCGGTATTAGGATAAAATCATATATCTTGAATATGTGGGGTAAAATTTGTGTCACTCCCAACTCTGTAAGCAAATAGATTGTATTGAAATGTCATTAAGTTCCAAACTCGTGTTATTGCTAAACTTACACAAGGTGATTGACTTGTGAACAGGGGGGGAAAAGAGATGCACGACTAACTACAAATTATTTGTTGCAAGAATCTAATTTTATTTTATAGACAACACAGCATGAATTCCAATGGGTTGAACATCAAACTAGCAATAAAGCTTCTTACGGCAAAAGACAAGAAACTTGTTCTCGAATTAACAATAGATGTACAATAAAACATAACAAATTACCTCAATGTCTTCGCAGCTAGCATCAAGTGGCAAAATATTCTCAAGAGCTTGAGCATCCAATCGAATTACTGCTTGAAGTTCATACGCACGTTGCTACAAAAAGAATGAAATAAGTAACTAGAATACGGTAGTATCAATGTTCTCGGTTCTCTTTTTTGCTATAAACAAAGTCTTGGCTGTTAATTAGTTATCTATCTCACGCAATACATCAAACACCTGCAATGCATAATCCAACAACTCAACGGTAGTTATCTCTCTCACCCAATTACTCACCATCGACACAATTACACACCCACACACACATAATCAATTTACACACACACCATCGATTATCACACACACACATAATCGCGCACATATATATATACATATATATATATAGATGAGAGGAGGCAGGGAGGAGAATAAAGGGAGAGAGAGAGAGAGAGTTCGAACAGAGAAGAAAGGAGAAAGAGATTCGAGCGAGAGAGAGATAGAGATAGAGAGGGAGAGATTGTGCAAAAGAGATTGAGAGAGATTGTGGAGAAATGAGAGAGAAGGGAGAGATGTCGAGAGAGAGAGAGGAGAAGAAGAGGGCAGAGAGAGAGATTTGGGTCGATCGAGAGAGAGATGTTGGTAGATCGATAAATAAAATTAAAACAAAAAAGATAGTTAAAATATATGTTTAAGAGATTTAATTCAATCCAACGGCTCAGATCTTGTTAATTCAATCCAGCGGTTCAAAGTAATCTGAGAGAAGCACAATCCTTGTGCTTCAATGTTACCCAATAATAATGTGACACGTGGCAACTTCTAATTTCTTTAATTTCTTTAAAGGTTTTATACGTCGGTTATATTAAGAGCGACGTATAAAGTAGTATTATATACGTCGCCTTTCCTCAACCGACGTATAAAGTAGTATTATATACGTCGCCTTTTTCTCAACCGACGTATAAAGTAGCATTTTATACGTCGCCTTTCCTCAACCGACGTATAAAGTAGCATTTTATACGTTGCCTTTTCCTCAACCGACGTATAATATGACTTTATACGTCGGTGTTTTGTTCAACCGACGTAAAAAATTTTAAAAATTGACCTTATACGTCGCCTTTATGCGGAACCGACGTATATAACTACTTTATATGTCGCCTTTGGCCAGAACCGACGTATAAGAGGCGACGTATAAGGTCAGTTTTGTACTAGTGGGGGGTTCCTCAGTACGCAAAATCTGGAATATAACCCAAACTTTTGAATTGCTGTCAAAGATTGCTCTGTCCAATACACTTTGAATCTGCTTGTTCAAAATTAGCCTATTTAAATAACTTCCTACAGGTAGAAAAGAAAAATAAAGTGAAAGTGATACCTGATTTGTAGCGAAAATAGGACACCAGCCTTCTGCCACGAGGCACTTCTTTGTCACATCGATGCTTAGCCTGTTCAAGACATGATAAATAGACTTCTCCTTCTTCACCTGTATCAGTTTTAGTTTAAGCTAAGACTAAAACTTGTATAGTAACATAATATTTATTTAAAATTGAAACAAAAGAAAAGTTGGATAACCCTTGAACTGTTCAACAACAACAAAAATGTGAGACTGATTGAAGCTCAAACCACTAACTCACCATAAGGTTCCATTTCTCAAAGTCATAACTGATTGTCTGCAATAGATTTCCTCGATGCATTTGTTTGTAAAAGATTATACAACATTTATCTAAAAAAACCATTTGAGAAAAATTAACACACAAGTCACATCAAAGTTAATGTAATAGAGTCTTATGTCGAACTTGTGTTCATAATAACAGAAGATATGGACTAGCGACCAAATTGTATTCATTCTGTCAGATATACTAATTGTTTTTTGCATCAAGAATATTACTATGATCCTCTGTAACAGAAGATATGGACTAACAAATTGATTATGCGTGGAACTTTTCTTTATCCTCTGTAACAGGGGAACTATGGAAGTAATCTAAACAAAACTTAAGTCCCTCATACTTAAATAACCTACTAAAACGAAAATAATGCATCAAGCATACTATTTGTTGAACTCTTACAAACCAACATCATGAAGAAAAATCATACAGATTTACAGTTTTTTTTGTTAATTAATAGAATCTGTTATTCCTATATGTTTACTAGAAAATTAAGAAGATCCGATTAGATAATAAGCTGCAAAAGTCAAGATAGAGGAAAGAATGAATACGACCTACTTGCGAAGAATAAGTAGGTTTCATCAAAACTGACACAACCTCCTGCTATAGGGGATTCCTCCAGCAGAAGAAGAAATGTGGGTGCTTCATCTCAAAGGATTTGTGGCCTTAAAATATAAGAAAGGATACTTCTTCCTTTCTCCCAAAATCCCAGTAATATCCTTCACAAATGGTATTACATAAGAACCCTTATCAGAAAAATTATTTAGTTTATATCCGAATCAGAAAAACACACTAAATCAAAAGGATGTCCTTTAGGATACCAAAGACATAAATTCGTAGTACCCGTAAGAAATCTAAATATCCGCTTGACCGTAGACAAATGAGATTCTTTCGGATCCGCTTGAAAACGAGCACATTTACCAACACTAAATTGTATATCCAGTCTAGTAGCCATGATATAAAGTAAACTTCCTACCATCCCTCGATATTTCTTAAAATCCACGGAAACACTGGTTTCATCTATAGATAACTTATCGGAGATTGATATAGGAGTACTTATAGGCTTTGCATTTTCCATCTCAAATTTCTTAAGCAGCTCTTTGCAATATTTCGATTGTGAAATATGAATGCCATCTTGAGATTGTTTAATTTGCAAACCTAGGAAGAAATTTAATTCTCCCGTCATGCTCATTTCGAATTTTTTAATCATTTTATCCGAGAATTTGTTACATAGATAATATCATCTACGTAAATTTGAACGAGCAAGATATCATCGCCTTCATACCTTGTAAATAATGTAGTATCCGCAATTCCCATTTTAAAACCATTATCGGTTAGGAGTTTACTTAATCACTCATACCAAGCTCTCGGAGCTTGTTTTAATCCGTATAAGGCTTTGTATAACTTGTATACATAATTAGGATGTTTATAATCCTCGAATCCCGGTGGTTGTCTTACATACACTTTTTCTTCTAAGCCACCATTTAACCACTTTCAAACCAATACCAAGTAATCGACAATTATGACATTCAACAAATACTCTGACTCAACTTACAACATTTTACACATATATATTACTAGAACCATTTTTAACAAGTAAGACCATATGAACCCCAATTATTACACAACAATAATAATTAACGATAACAGTCACTAACTTGAACATATATCGGACTCACATCTCTTCTCAACAATTATAATTAAAAGTTATGCTCTCTGAATTAAATAACGGTAATTAAAACGATAATCTCGCAATTTAAACTAATTAAATTACGATAATAATATCACAATTTAAATTTAATTTAATTACAACAATTAAGTAATTAAACTACGATAATTATACACAATATACGAGCTTTCGCAAGTTTTACCTTTCCTATGACCACCAACATCTCCACCATCTCTCTCCCTTCTCTCTCTCTCTCTCTCTCTCTCTCTCTCTTTCTCTCTCTTTTCTCGACCTCACTCCCTTCCTCCACTCCCCCCGCTGATGCGCCGCCCCTTGCCGGAGCAAGCCACCGCGACCGCCAACCATCTTCCTTCTCCCCGCGCGCGACCTCCTCGTGCACAATACACACTGCACGGCTCACCCACACAAAACATGCACCACACATACTTACATACATACACTTATGTATATATATATATATACATATAAACTTACCCAATTCCTTTCAATCAAACAACCCCCAATTCTTCAAACCCTAATTTCTAATTTCCCCAATCTCACTTTCTCTCTCCCCGCTATTCTATATCGACTATGTTGCTTGGGTGAATTGGGCTTGGCCCAATCTTATATCACTACTAACACTTAACTCCGAGCCCAAATAAAACACTACTTATTCGTTCTTAAAACTAATAAACATCTTTTACAAATCGAACTTAAATAGAAAATTGTTAAAAATTAAACTTTTCATTTTTAAAATAAAGAATATAAAATTACGAGCACACACATATTTTTAAAATATTTTTCGGTTAAAAAATGAATTAAATATGGATTTTACAAGTTTTGGTACTTTAAATACAATAAAATTCTTAAAATCATTTTAAAATACCACAACACCCAAATTAATCCACCCAACAAATTTAAAAACTCAATAAATATATAAAGACAATATTACAAAAGATTTCATGATTTTTAATAACTTCGATAATTTTATAAAATTGTCAGAGGACCAAAAATACATGATTTAAATATATTTAAATCCTCAAAAATACAAATAAAAATTTACCAACCTTCACAACTTACCCAAATCATCATATAAACACATAAGCACAATTTCACATACATTTCAACTTTAGAACAATATTCACATAATATAATTCATAATTTATATTAAATAAATAATTTTAAATTCGAAATTTTCTAGG
The DNA here is from genome assembly GCA_036435485.1 of Saposhnikovia divaricata. Lineage (NCBI taxonomy): Eukaryota > Viridiplantae > Streptophyta > Magnoliopsida > Apiales > Apiaceae > Saposhnikovia > Saposhnikovia divaricata. The sequence goes on from CM071595.1 coordinate 38,975,329, forward strand.
ACGTTATAGTTTTGTTTTGTAAAAATTTTTGTTTGCTTTTTCTTCTTTACTTGTATATATTTATTCTGGATACATGCTATGTTCCTTTGTACATGGCATCTTTAATGACTATGATAACTTTATAGAAGTATAAATATTATTAATAACTTTAAAACTTGTCTTTTCATTTGATATGAATTTAATTTTTAACTAATCTTTTAAATAATTGCATAAAAATATTTTTTTTATTTACTAATTTTGTTTACTTACATATAAATTACTTTGTGGCACAACATACTTTTCTTTGGTAAATGGATGGGTATATAGCTTTACATTCGAGAGATCTCGAATTGAAGAACTGTCAATAGAATCACTGATGTGATGCTCTAACATGTGCATGTCCGACTTTTCACTAAACAACTGATAAAACTCCTCTGCCTGGCCAGCATCAACCATTTCCACGCAAAAACACTATTCTTCTTCTACCGGAAATTTCATTGCCTTAACACATTAAAGGTGACATTCTGGTCTTGTACCCTTATTGTAAGCTCTCCTTTTTGCACATCGATCAAAGTACGACCCAAGTAAGGCTGAGCATAACCAGCAGGACTTGAACCTTGATTCTGCACAAAAGTACTTCCAAATGCATAAGACGCACATCGGGCAACAAGGTATTCAAGATACATGCAATTTTGTCTCACACAAGACTCTTTCGAGTAAGACACGAGATCTTTTAACTTGAAGGGTGTTGGCCATCCTCCTGCTAAGCATATGGTACTTGCATGATTGAAGCATCCGATACATCCATTGACATGCATTCTCATGCATCCGTCGATAGGCAAAATGGAGCATCCGTTGATCTGTTGTCAATTCAGTACTTCACTTACCTGTTAATGTGCCTTATGTTAGTGAACCATCTGATGATGATATTAGAACTATGTTATCTTCAATAGGATATAGTGGACCTTTAGATAACATGAGCCAGTTAAGGAGACCTTTTCTTAGAAAAGAGTGGTCTTTCTTCTTTGATTTCGAAATCAACCCCCTGTCTTTGCACATACCCTTTTGTAACAAGCCTCGCCTTATATTTGATTATTTACCCATTAGTATCCCGTTTAAGCTTATATACCCACTTCAGGTCGATCACCTTCTGACCAGGGCGGGAAATCAGTAAGATACTAACTAAATTCAGACTAAAAGAAATAGGAAAATTAGGATGTGTGAGCTACTACTTCAATTTCTGATGAGTCTATTTGGTCTCAACTTTGTAACCAAAAGTTTCATCTATAATTCCTTGAAGATCCTCTATGAAACCTTCACCTTCTTTTAATGTAATTTAGATTTAGTTTTTGTATTATACGTCTGTTTTATAATATAAATATCTTATAAATAACAAATCAAATAGATGAATAATACATAAAATAGTAAAATCTAAAGTATATTAGAAGAAGGTGTATGGTTTCTAAGAGGATCTTCAGGTTTCCAAGAGGATCTTCAGGGAAAATATAAATGAAGCTCTTAGGCACAGAATTGAGATCAAATAAAATTATCAGAATCTTAAAAGTGATGACACACACATTCTACTTTTTTCTATTTTTTTATGTCCCAATTTGGTTAGTATTGACTAAATTCCACGCCTCCCAAGATCACAATACCAAACAAAAGCATGTTATGTCTCAAAGTAATTAATATATGTGTAAACATTCATAAATTTGTCAACATGACTTGAATTGATAAACATTTTTGATGTCAGAGACTATACTTGAGACAAATAATGGATTTCTTAAATTTTTCAAAATATTTTCTGTCCGTTATTGTTCTTTCTTTAGGCAAACGAAAAGAGTAATTAATTACTCTTATTTCTAGAATTGTCATCCTAATCTTGGTGATTCTATCTAAATTGTTAGGTTAAAAGAAATTTCATTTTCTTTTTTTTCTGCTAAGCAAGATATTTCATTTTTAGCATTTTACTGTTTTCTTTTGAGCGATAGAATTTAATTCTTCTAAGATTCTAATTTCTTAAATTTTTGACAACATTTCATGTATGACTTGTTGCTTCTATGTTTTTATTAACTTAAACAACATTCACATGCTACATTTCATTGATTTATTTTTAGAATCTACTTAACTTTGTTCTACTTACTAATCGTGATAAATAATATCCATGTTATGTTTGATCATTTTGTTTTGTAAAATTTTGTGTTTGCTTTTTCTTCTTTACTTGTGTATATTTATTTTGGCTACATGCTATGTTCTTGTGTACATGGCATCTTTAATGACTATGATAACTTCATAGAAGTATGAATATTGTTAATAACTTTAAAACAAGTCTATTCATTTTATATGAATTTTATTTTTAACTAATCTTCTAAATAATTGCATAAATTATATATTTTTATTTATTAATTTTGTTTACTTATACATAAATTATTTTCTGGCACAACATACTTTTGTTTGGTGAATAGATGGGTATATAGATTTTGGGAGGCTGAAAATCCGTAAGATACTAACTCAATTTGGACTAAAAGAAATAGGAAAATTAGGATGTGTAAAATCTAAAGTACCTTAGAAGAAGGTATGGTTTCCGAGAGGATTTTCATGGAAATATAAATAAAACTCTTGGGCACAAAATTTAGATTAAATAGAAACATGAGAAACCCAGTCTTGAAATTGATGGCACATACATCATATTTTTACTATTTTTTCCTTTTTGGTTAATATCTGACGGATTTCCATGCCTCCTTGGTATCTATCTCCCCACCATACAAAAGTCTGTTATGTGCTGCTCTCAAAGTAATTAATACATGGCTAATCATTTAAAAATTTGTCAACTTGATAAATTGTAAATATCATTAATAATTTTAAAACTAGTCTATTCATATGAAATTAATTTTGTTTTTAATTAATCTTCTAAAAAATTCCATGAATAATATTTTTTTAATTACTAATTTTGTTTATTTATGTATAAAATACTTTTGGGCAAAATATAACAAGCTTTTCTTTGAGCGCAATGTAGAATATTTTTGTTTGGCGGAAAGATTGGTATAGAGATCTTGGGAGGGCTAGAAATCCTTAAGATACTAACTAAATTCGGACCAAAAGAAATAGCAAAGTAGATATGTGAGCCATTACTTCAGTTTTTGATTATCACGAGATCCATAATGATATCTTTAATCGAATATATTAAGTTTTAGATTTTTAGAGTTTTGATAGATGGTTCAAGTTTCTGTGGCTAGTATGCAATACAAGGATAAGGAGTAAAACCGATCACATTAAACCGATCGACATAAAAGCGGGGCATCAAACCCGACCGTTGGTAAATATGTCCGATTTTGACTATATCTTTCACAAAAATGATAGCATCACAAATGACGTGGCACATAAGTGGTGGGTTTTATGGCTGGCATGGCATAAATAAAATCGGCCATATCATGGTGGTCGCTTTTATGTGGGGCTGAAAACGAATAAATAAAATTGGCTGAACAGTGTTGGTTTTGTTTGAAAGACAATTGGTTTTGTTTGAAAGACAATAGGCTATGACCTGCTACTTTAGCTACCGGGTTGATTATCAAATTGACCACTATATAGTTAACAAACTCTAAAATTTACCATCGACAAATTTAGGGTTTCAATTTGGCCATTATTGAGTTGGCGAGATCTCAAATTAGTCATTTTTAAGTTGGTGGTAAGCTAAAAAAATCTTAAATCCAACACTAAATTTCAACAATTTATTTGAAAAGTGGTCAATTTGGTTACCTTTATGTTTTAAAGTCATTCCTTGAAAATGGAAACATAGAAAACAAGATAAAAAAAAAAGTAGATCGTTGATGCAAATTTTAGAAATCAAACAAGGAAGTGATACAAAATTAATAATATAAGTTTTCTTTTATCTATTTTATAGTTCAATATGTATATATATTTCTTTATCATTCAAGATATGTGTATAGATATACTAACTTATAATATTTAGGTTGAGATATAGATAAATGTCTGACCTTGGTGAATTTTATCTCTATCCCCTTTCTGAGTCTTGGTGTGTGTGATAAGAATTTACAAACTCATAACTTCATTTTTGATTCTTTTTGCAAATACTTGAGTTTATAAATTCCTTTTATGTCATAACTACACTTAATATATATAAATAATTTACAGAATGCCGTTATCAAAATTTGCTAGATATTTTTGTTCTGTCATGTTCGTTTGTATTCTTCATTCTTTAATCCAGAAGAGTAGCTTACTATTCTTCTTTTTCTGGTTGTTGATCATCTGTGTAATTTTGGTGATTTTATCTCACTTATTAGGGTATAAGAAATTTTTTTTCAAATTTTTTGTTTGGATTTGGTGAGAGAAATTTAAAAGCTCGCTCCATTCTCTTAGATTTTCTAGTTAGATAATTGTTTGCGGTAATCAACTATCTATGAAAATACATCACATATGATTTGTTAATTGTATTGTGGAAAGTACTTTCAGGTACTTTCCACAACTTTGTCTGACTTACTATTCATGTTCCATTCTACTCATTCATTTAAACTTTTTTTTTTAATGTTTTATGGTATATTAAATATTATTCATGTTGTCCTCGGTTCCTTCTCAATCAACCGCCGCTCCTTCTTGTACTACATCCACTACAACATAGATCGCATATTGCAACACCACAAATACATTGCTTTAAGGCCAATATTTGTTGCAACGAATGTGAAAAATTTCACAGTTGCATCCGCCCTGTTGCAGTAGAGCCATTTAGCAACGATTTGAGTACCATACAACAACATTAAAAATCATTGCAATAAAGGCATGTAGCAACATTTTATAATCTTTAGCAACGTTTAAAAATCATTGCAGTAACAGATGGTTGACAAACAAATCACTTTAAGGCAACAAATATTAGTCCAATTGCAATGAATTTGTTAGACTAATTGCAATAGTTTTTACCCTTATTGCAATAATTTTATAGCTGTTGTAATGTTTATTTGCAACATATTTGGACCCAATTGCAACAATTTATAAAAATAAAGGTGAATGGTTCCCTTTGAAAATACAACTAGCCACGCATAAAAAGCCACAAATCCAAACAAATAAACCAAGGCAAAGTAATACCAAAAATCCAACTACACCATTATTGTGCAACATTACCAACAATTCAAAAACAACACCTTGTTACGACATTGTCGTACATCACAATTAGCTACACCAAACAGTCGTGGGAGAATTTTAACATAAACTATATGTGGTCTACAAAACTATCACAGATAAAATAAACATAAAGTAACAGGAAAATGACTTATGCGACATCTTTATCTCCAGCTTCATCTTCATCTACATCAACCACATCTTCCTCATCCTCCTCGTCTCCATCTTCCTTAGTCTCTTCAAGATCTTCTTCCCTTCAATATCCTACTTGCAAACATTACAGAAAATTAGTCATATCCAACAGTAGAGAAGTGCAAGATTATTTGATGCAAAGATTTACAAAGAGACCAGCAATTCTATTTTCCTTCTCTTCATTGGGCCTGAAGCCCTCTTTTATCACCGAAAGGCCCATATGTTTGGTCCCACGCAAGGTGCATCTGAAAAATATGTTGCCTTGAATATGTTTTCTAACAACAATGCTACTCATGCTCGCGAAATGATATGTTTTTTCAATTTGGTAAAATGCTGGACTCTGCCATCTGTGAGAAAATTGAAGCTACTGAAGGAAATATCTCTTGTAAAGAATCATTTATCTCAACTTGGAAGACTGAACAAGAAGTCAATGCCATGGCTTTAAAAACAAAAAAGACAAAAAAAAATTAGGGAAATAAAATAGATTAGATTTATATCATGCATAAAGTATGAACATAAAAGCAAATACCTTTAGTGTCACCTAGTAAAGGCACCACTACAATGGCACAACAAATACTATGCTACAAAACTGCACAAAAAAAGTTTAAAATGGCACACAATAATTAGGTTACAGAACGGATTAAGAACCAACGAGAAGAGAGATCAGTATGATAGATATCATAAAAAGAAGATAAAACTAGAAGATAAAACTAGTTAAAGGTAAATATGGTTAAGAGATTTAGCAATACTAAATGCAAGAATTCGACAATCTCAGTTAAAAATAGCTTAGTAAGAAAAACAAGTAATGGGTTTTCTAGGGTAAAGAGGGAGCTTCTAAGTGGATATCTTGAAGACTTTGTGGTGCATTAACTTTGTGTTGAATCAAGTTTTTACCACAAGCCCAGATTCCACATGTTTTGCATAATAACAAAAGTCATAAGAATCCTCTGGTTCTTCACCAAGGGAATAGGAAGAGCACTCCAAGAACTGTCTGGGATCATAAAAAGGTAAGTTTAACAATTCATTTTCATGTTGCACTTGCGCATATGTGTAGTTCAAGTTCTCTCACACATGGTTAAGATAACCTAGAAAACTAAATAGGCACAATGAAATATTTATAATATAAACATATCATGTATTTATTGTAGCAGCAACAACTATCCCTACTACTTCGAATGATAATTTATGAAAATAAAAATTGAGATGCCTAACCCATAAGCATCTACAATTTCTTAAAAAGCGGAAGTGACCTTGTTTATACGGAAAAAAGTGGGTGGGGGTTCCTCAGTACGCATAATCTGAAATATAACCCAAACTTGTGAATTGCTGTCAAAGATTGCTCTGTCCAATACACTTTGAATCTGCTTGTTCAAAATTAGCCTATTCAAACAACTCCCTACAGGTAGAAAAGAAAAACACAGAGAAAGTGATACCTGATTTGTAGCGAAAATAGGACACCAGCCTTCTGCCACGAGGCACTTCTTTGTCACATCGATGCTTAGCCTGTTCAAGACATGATAAATAGACTTCTCCTTCTTCACCTGTATCAGTTTTAGTTTAAGCTGAGACTAAAACTTGTATAGTAACATAACATTTATTTAAAATTGAAACAAAAGAAAAGTAGGATAACCCTTGAACTGTTAAACAGCAACAAAAACGTGAGACTAATTAAAGCTCAAACCACTAACTCACCATAAGGTTCCATTTCTCAAAGTCATAACTGATTGTCTGTAAAAGATTTCCTCGATGCATTTGTTTGTAAAAGATTATACAACATTTATCTCAAAAAAACAATTTGAGAAAAATTAACACACAAGTCACATCAAAGTTATTTTAATAGAGTCTTATGTCGAACTTGTGTTCATAATAACAGAAGATATGGACTAGCAACCAAATTGTTTCATTCTGTCAGATATACTAATTGTGTTCTGCATCAAGAATATTACTATGATCCTCTGTAACAGAAGATATGGACTAACAAATTGATTATGCGTGGAACTTTTCTTTATCCTCTATAATAGGGGAAGTATGAAAGTAATCTAAACAAAAGTTAAGTCCCTCATACTTAAACAACCTACTAAAACGAAAATAATACATCAAGCATACTATTTGTTGAACTCTTACAAACCAACATCATGAAGAAAAATCATACATATTTACAGCTTTTTTTGCTAATTAATAGAATCTGTTATTCCTATATGTTTCATGAAAACTGACACAACCTCCTGCCTATAGGGGATTCCTCCAGCAGAAGAAGAAATGTGGGTGCTTCATCTCAAAGGATTTGTGGCCTTAAAATATAAGAAAGGATACTTCTTCCTTTCTCCCAAAATCCCAGTAATATCCTTCACAAATGGTATTACATAAGAACCCTTATCAGAAAAATTATTTAGTTTATATCCGAATCAGAAAAACACACTAAATCAAAAGGATGTCCTTTAGGATACCAAAGACATAAATCCGTAGTACCCGTAAGAAATCTAAATATCCGCTTGACCGTAGACAAATGAGATTCTTTCGGATCCGCTTGAAAACGAGCACATTTACCAACACTAAATTGTATATCCAGTCTAGTAGCCGTGATATAAAGTAAACTTCCTATCATCCCTCGATATTTCTTAATATCCATGGAAACACCGGTTTCATCTATAGATAACTTATCGGAGATTGATATATGAGTACTTATAGGCTTTGCATTTTCCATCTCAAATTTCTTAAGCAGCTCTTTGCAATTCTTTACTCATTTTAATTCTCCCATCATGCTCATTTCGAATTCTTTACTCATTTTATCCGAGAATTTGTTACACAGTGATTCTTTGGTTGCACCAAAGATAATATCATCTACGTAAATTTGAACGAGCAAGATATCATCGCCTTCATACTTTGTAAATAATGTAGTATCCGCAATTCCCATTTTAAAACCATTATCGATTAGGAATTTACTTAATCGCTCATACCAAGCTCTCGGAGCTTGTTTTAATCCGTATAAGGCTTTGTATAACTTGTATACATAATTAGGATGTTTATAATCCTCGAATCCCGGTGGTTGTCTTACATACACTTTTTCTTCTAAGACACCATTTAGGATTGCCATTTAACATCCATTTAATAGACTTTGAAACCTCGATAGCAAGCGTAAGCCAAGAACATTCGAATTTACTCGATTTTAGCTACGGGAGCATAGGTTTCATCAAAATCTATACCTTCCACTTGAGTATAGCCTTGAGCAACTAATCTTGCTTTATTTCTTACCACTTCTCCACTTTCGTCAAGTTTATTTTGAAACACCCACTTAGTTCCAATAATGGAAGTGTCGGGTGGTGGAGGCACGAGTCCCTAAACTTTATTTTGAGTAAATTGATTAAGCTCATCTTGCATGGCATCAATCCAATCTTCGTCTAACAAAGCTTCTTTAGCCGATTTGGGCTCGATTTATGATAAAAATGCTATAATGTTTTGAACTTGAGCTCGAGTTTGGATGCCTTTACTAAGTTCACCTAAGACATTGTCTATAGGATGATTCTTAATCAATGGAATCTCCGGAGGCAATCGAGTCTCAACTTCATTTATTTCGAGAGGTTTAGTAGGAATTTTAGTTCCTAGATCCATGGTTCCCATTTGTCGAATTACATCTTCAACTCCGGTTGTAGAACCATTTTTAGGATCATTTGAATCATCATCCTCATCTACTAAATCTTTAAACTTAGAGTGCGGTTTTGATTCATCAAACACAACATTCAATGATTCTTCCACAACTAAAGTTTCAAGATTAAACACCCGACAAGTTTTTCTAGTGTTTGAATATCCAAGAAATATACCCTCACATGACTTAGGGTCAAACTTCGTTAAATAATCTCTTGAATTCAAAATGTAGCATTTACTTCCAAAAACCTTTAAATAGATTATCTTAGGAGTTTAACCAAAAAAAGCTCATATGGAGTCTTCATTTTGATGGGTCGTAGTAGCACTCGATTAAGAACATACAATGTCGTAGACATAGCTTCGGCCCAAAAATACTTTGGTCTACGATATTCATTCAACATCATATTTGCCATTTCTTGCAAGGTTCGATTCTTCCTTTCAATAACCCCGTTAGATTGAGTTGTATAAGGAGCCGAAAAATTGTGAGTGATACCACATTCTTCATAAAAGTTAAGAAAATCCGAATTGTCAAATTCTCGATCATGGTCCGTCCTAATATAGACAATCGTGCTATTTTGTTGGTTTTGTATTCTTTTGTAAAGTGCAACAAATGATTCAAATGCATCGCTTTTTTGCTTTAAGGAACACTGTCCACGTAAAGCGTGAGTAATCATCAACTACCACAAGAGTGTATACACACCCTCCTAGGCTTTGTACGGGAACCAGTCCTATAAGATCCATATGTAAAAGCTCAAGTGGTCTAGTAGATCATGAATTTGGCTTTATGAGATGAACGAATTTGTTTGCCAATTTTACAAGCTTCACACACGTGATCTTTTACGAAACTTAGTTTAGGTAATCCTGGAACATGTTCTTTCGAACAAATATTCTTAATGAGTTTCATGTTTATATGACCCAATCTACGGTGCCATAACCATGGATCCTCATTCATGGATACCAAACAAATGTTCTCGTAATCATTAAAGTCACACGAATAAACATTCCTATAACGTGGACAATTAAGAATCAACTTCCATTCTTTGTCAAAAATAGCACACTGAGATGGAAGGAAAATAACTTTGCAACCATTATCACATAGTTGACTTATAGAAAGCAAGTTGTACTTTAGTCCGGTGACTAACTGTACATCAGAAATTTTAAATATTTCGTTACCAGTGTTTCCAATACCAACAATAATACCTTGACTGCTATCACCAAAAGTTACACTACCGGCGGTTACCCTTTTAATGATGTTTAACAAAGATTTATTACTTGTCATATGTCTAAACACCCACTATCAAGATAACACACATTTTTCTTAGCAGTAAGGCACACCTACATAAATGATTAATAAAATCGATTGGTACCCTTTTTACTTAAGGGTCCGGGGGTTAGCACATTATAAGGTAAACGAGTACTTTCATAAATAAATCTAGGCATAGGATAATCATTCACATAGACAATATCATTTCTAGATGCTTGATTCCTATTAGATATATGATTAGGATTTCTCCTAGGCATAAACTTAGGATCACCATGAAAAGCACGACCATTACTACGGGGAATATAGTAGTAGTGGAATCTCTAGAATGATTATTGGCATGATAATTTACATGATTATTTCTAACATGAGCATTGTGATGTCTAGGATTTGCATGATAACTCATATTAGCATGTTGACTCGATCGAGCATTACAATGACTTATATTTCTAGGCATATGAGCATCTCGGTTCCGAATATAAGCATTATTATTGGAACTTTGAGCAGCAACATTTCTCCTAGGAACATTGGATTTTCTAGCATTGTTAGTACTAGAACTTGCAACATTTTTAGAGTTCCTTGGTTGACATTTAATTGGCTCTTGACGATAAAAATGTTTCGGTTGATTATTGGCATTCTTAACCAAAACATTTTGAGCAATTTTCTTTCCTTCCCTTTTATTCGGGCTAGCTCCTTTAGGTAGCCACTTATACTTCCCCTGAAATACACCTTCTCTTTCATAGCAATAGAGACTAGTATGTCCATTTTTGTTACAAAATTACACACTTTAATAGGTGTTTTAGGAGTAATAGTTTGAGTGGGAGTAGGAATATGTGCGACTCTTGTAGGAAGATTATTAGCATCATATCCTAAGCCTTCTTCATTAGAAGCTATCTTGGAGTTATAAACCATATTTTCCAACATGGTATTGCTCTTTGTAAATTGCTTCACAATAGTATCAATATTATGCTTTTCTTGCATCAAGACATTTATCTTATTGGTTAGCACTTTCTCTTGATCTATAACTTAAGCCATGATGTTAGGCCGAATACACAGATTATAATCAACTAAGTATGAGAAAAAAAAAATAAGTTCTTAAAGAACTTTAAAAACTGTTTGGAATTAACTTCTCTCTCAGTGATGTAAAAATATCACAGAGAGCTGCTTAGGTTACAATAAAAAGATATTGTATTACACGATCGATACTCTTCTAGGGTTAACCTAACTGTATTTATAAAGATATACAGCTACGTACAATCGATAATTGATACTCCTATAAATTAGCTATACAAATATTATCAATTATGATTGCAACACATCTCCTAAGTCAACTCAATCTCTTTAACAGCTATCCATCTGTAAAGATATTGCTTCCATAATTATCTTCAATTAATCTTTAATCACTGTTGACTGGAGACGCGCTTCCTCCAGACAGAGTTTAACTACACTCTATCGAGCTTCCAACTATCAGAGTTTAACTAAACTCTGACTGCTTCCAGTTTCAAGTTAAACTCTGTTTTTCCCTGTAAAACTTAAACACTGATATTAACCATATCAATTATATTTAACAATCTCCTCCAACTTGTTCATTAGTAAAAATGCACAAGTTAACAATAATTGATGATGTCAAAATAAATACACAAACACAGTGTTAAATATACAAACAGAGTTTAAGCTTCTACTTAAAAAAAATCTACAGAAAATAAGAAAATTCTTACAGACTTCAATCTCTATTCTCCTCAAGATCTGGTGTTGTTCTGAGATAGTCTATGAGCAATCTTGTCTCTGCATTTTCAAGTTCAATCTTCATAGCTTCCTTGATCTCTCTCAACTGAGGATCACTCTCATCAGTCTGATAAATAGCAGATCTTAGATCGTAGATTTTGTTCCTCCTCATATCATTTCCCAGTCTGATAAATTTTACTTCCTCTAACTGTGAGTTGAAATCAAGTACTGTGATTCCCAGATCAGTCTTCAACTTTGCAGTACCCTTCTTCATTTCAATGATATTTCCATTCCAGTCTCTGTACTTAGGAACATGTCTGCTGTTGCACTTCATTCCTCTAATTGCCAAATTTTGAAGCATTTTCTGTCTGAGCACATTTGTAACTGATTGTGTTCTTCGATTATTCACCTTGAAAAGATACAGAACATGTTCTAGTTCTTCCCAATATTTCAAACCAATATCATTCTCACCAATTTTAAATACTGTCCCATCAGCCATAAAGTATAAGAGAAAACCTTTCTTTAAACTCTTCTGATAAACTAACTGTACTGATTCCAGTCTGTCCAAACTCTCTTGAGTGACACCACGACCTGGAACATCCAGTGAAGAAGGATCTCTAGGACCAGTATGTTGCCGTTTATCTCTGTGTGAACCTAGGCCAGCTTTATTGTTTCCAATCTTACCAGACAAGGCTCTTCCATCAATAAAATCCATAGGAGCTCCAGATACTTGATTTGGATCATGAAGTGTTCCTTTTCCAAAGACTGACTTCAACTGAGAAGATAGAGGTTTAGACACAACTTGTGTAGCAACAGAGGTTGTACTTTCCTTCTTCGAAATTCTTTCTTCTTCAGCAATGCCTTTTAGCTTTTGCTTAGAATCTGCATCTATTGGTTTTCTGGATACCAGCATCCTTTGATCAGCACCAACTTGTTCTTTGATTTCAATGCCTTTAAGAACAGGCTTAGCAGCTTTCTCATTTTTCTTAGACTTCCCAGATTTCAAAGCTTTCTGATGTTCTGCTAGAAACATTTTCTCTTGAGCTTGAACATCTGCAAGTGTAACTCCCTTTTCATTCTCTTCAAAAAACATCTTAGCAGCCAACTCTTCATCAGTTTGTGGATTGTCAGAGAATAACAAATCCCTTTGCCTTGAAGTACTTTATACATTTGTATCCACTGCTAAACTTGATTTTGTAGACTTTCCAGCTTTCAAGTGAACATCAAACTTTGATCTCAGCCTCCTCTCTGAATTAGTGCCTTCATCATCAAGATCATCTTTCTTTGAATGAGTTTGAGTAGGCTTACACTTAGATTTAGCAACTCTCTCCCCCTTTTTGACATCATCAGGGATCAAGATGGAAGTAATTAACTCAAGAGAATTGGAAATGGATTCAATCTTGTCAACCAACAAATTCTGATTCTCTTCAACTTTACCCAATCTCTGAAGTACAGTCTCTTGAGCTTTTGAGAAATTTTGAAACATTTTGTTGTTGTCTCTCTGTAGAGTCATCTCTCTACTAACAACTTCACTTCTCAGAGCTATAATTGACTCCTGATTTTCATTAAATCTGTGATTCAAGGCCTTAATCTGAATCACTGTTCCTTGCAAGCATGTCAGTATGTCTGGATTTTAAATCTTCTTAGAATTATCCCTGAGAAAATCAGCTGCTCTTCCAGTAGGAAATATGCAATCTTCCTTGTACCATTCTGCAGATTGTTTTGCCATGTATTCATTTTCAATTTCCTTTGCAGAAGGTCCAGCGAAGTCTGGCTTGTCCCCTATTTTCAGTCCATCAGTTTGAACTTCAACATTTGGAACAGATCCAGCTTCTGCATTCACTTCTTTAGAAGGATCATTTTCAGAATCATCATTATCTGCAACTGAGGCAGTTTCTTCATTAAATTTAGGAATAGATTCTTCTTGAGCAACCTGTTTTTCTGGATTAGCAGAGTTTGTCTTGACAATGTCTAAGGAAACATTTTTAGCAGGCTGATCAATTTCCTCACCATGGTCTGAGATTTGATGTGCATCAGAGAATAACTCTGTGTGAGATCCAACCTCTGTTTCTTCTAGCACCACAGTAGGTTGATCTGCAACACCAGTTTCAGCAGAGTTTACAGCCATGGGTGTTGGAATAAGATCTTCAACTTCAACAGAGAATGACAGGAAATTTTCATCAAACTTTTCCCTTGCATGTAACTCAGTTCTATCATCATTTTCAACTGGAACCTCAGCAAGTACTGGTTCATCAACTCTGAGTTCATTTTCTGCTATAGTAGATTCTATCTCAACAGCAGGAGTCTCCTTAGAGATATCCTCTGGAGCTTCAACATTCACTTCTTCATCAGACTCTTCAATAATCAGTCTCCTCCTTTTAACTTGAAACCCTTCTGTTTTTTCTTCTTCTGAGATAGAATCATCTAGAGTAGATGGAGATGGAGGTCTGTTTGCTCTTTCCATTCTAGCTCTCTTTGACCTAGAAGCTTCAGCAGTCCTGTGCTTTCTTGGTGGTCTTATAGCCTTGCTTTTCCTTGGCTTTCTTGGTTTGGATTGTGGTTGAGGTTGAGGTTGTGGTTGAGATGGAGATTGAGGTTGTGAAGTAGTTGCAACAGTGGATGGAGTTGATGTAGATGTGGGTTTAGAGGTAGGTTCAGTGTTTATGGTTGTGTGAGGTTCAGTGTTTGTAGATTGAGGAATTGGCTGTGGAGGTTCAATTACAGGTTCAGGTGCTTGTGGTTGTGGTTCCTGTGGTTGATTGAGAAAGTTTCTGAGGGCAAGAGGATAAATAAACTCTGGAACTTGATCCTTGTTGGCATCTTTGTTTGTCAAGTCAGAGAACATTCTCTTATGGACTTGAAAGGGTTGAATGACATCCTCATCACAGATTTCCACATTAGGCAAACAAGCAGAGAATAAACATTGACAAAAACGTGAGAAATAGACAGTTGTATTAGACTCTACTAGTTTTTCACCTAAATTCATAAGAACTAGTCTACCAAAATCAAAGTTACTCCCATTGAGAAGAGAATACCCGATTTGAAGACTATCAGTGGGAATTGCATCCCATTGACAAGAGTTTTGCTGGTTGAACATGAGCTTGACCAATTTCAGAATCTCTTAGGAAGTTCTGAATCAAATGAAATGGTTCTGGGGCTTTATCAGTATTTAATATTGCTGCATAGTTGTTAGGAACAAAAGATAATCCCTGAGCAACAAAAGTCTTGGATGCCATTAGAACAGTTTAGAAATTGTGAGAAAAGAGAATGTGTAGAAAAGTGTTTGTGAAAATGCTTAAGTGAAAATAACAGAGAAATTGTGTGTAATGTCGTGTGTTCGTGGGTGTAAAAGTGAAAAAGTGAATAATGAATCGAGTGTGATTAGATCTGTAATTTAAAATTAAGAACCCAATCGTTTTAGACATTAAACACGCAACCAATTTCTTGTTAAGTGTGTGAGTGGGACACGTATCACGAAAATAGTGGAACAGTCGTTTACACGCGCAGTAATAATGCCTATTATTACTTCTATTCTCTCTCCTATTACCAATACGCTTTAACTATCTGACACCATTAAACAGTTGGCACGTATCACATGCAAATTTCAAAAACTCCTTTTTGTACTCCAAGTATATGCTTTGTCTGAAATAAAATATTCCTTAGAGTACTCAACAGAATCAAACAGTGCTTATCAATTCCCCAACTTTATTACTGTTATCCTTTCAAACATTGCACAGTTATGAATATGAGTGTGTGTATAGCAGAGTTTACTAAATCAGTATTTAGAGCATCTAGTATTTCATAAAATCCATAAAATAAATTAGTAAACATTGGATGCACAAACTCTCATAGTAAACACTGAATGTATGATGAATGCTAAACTCTGTAGTAAACGATTTATATACAGTAACATTTAATTAATTTATAACCCTTTTTTTCTTTTTCTTTTTTAAATTTCTCCAGTAATCAAAGGTTGGAACTAGTCACCAAAAATCCTATAATTTTAGCCCTTACCAGTTTGATAAGTTCTTGGATCTTCCTAGTCTTCGACTAGTCACCAAAAATTAGAGAATTTTAGCCCTTACTATATACCAGTAAGTTCCTGGGTCGTCCTAGTTACAAACATGATCTCAAAGGAGTTCTAACATTCTATACATATAAGTTTTGGGGGTATTCTAATAACAGAATCTAATTTAGCAGTGTATAACTAATAGAGTTTAGAGCTCATCAACATCAGAAATTATTCATGAGAGGCAATGCACACAGTATTTACAGACTCAGAGTTTAGGATAAATAAACTAAGAGATGCTATAAATATGAAACAGTATCATTCTGTGTTAATTTTATGCACAATCTAAGATTAGATCACAAATAACTTAGAAGGATTCATGATTAATTACTGAGAATCATGCTTCATACAGATTTCTTCATTGGTATTAACATTCAGACAAAAACATTTTCAGAGTTTATTAGAGTTTATCCAACATGTCAACAGTGTATGACTTACAGAGCATGCTAACAGCGTTTAACAGTCATCGAGCAGAGTTTGCATGGCAGAGTTTAACATACCACAGAAATATGAGCAACACAGTACATAAGTAGAATTTTGAGTCTAACCAATATCTCTAGTCAAAGCCAGAGACCATCCCTAGTTCATTTACCAGCCTTGTAAATACAGTTTCACTTAATGACTTGGTGAAGATATCTACAAGTTGTTGTTCTGTAGACACAAAATGCAGCTCAATATTCCCTTCCTCTACATGTTCTCTGATAAAATGGTACCTTCTGCTGATGTGCTTGGTCATTGAATGCTGTACTTGATTACCTGTCATAGCAATAGCACTTTGATTTTCACAGTAAATAGGTATTTTACTGTACCTCAATCCATAATCCAGTAATTGATTCTTCATCCACAGAATCTGTGCACAACAGCTACCAGCAGCAATATACTCTGCTTCAGCTGTAGATGTAGAGATTGATTTCTGTTTCTTGCTGTACCAAGAAACAAGTCTATCACCAAGAAATTGACAACTTCCACTGGTACTTTTTCTGTCTATCTTACAGCCTGCAAAGTCTGCATCAGAGTAACCAAGTAGGTTGAAGTCTGATTCTCTTGGATACCACAAACCTAAAGTTATGGTGCCCTTAAGATATTTGAAAATTCTCTTTACAGCTGTTAGATGTGGTTCTCTTGGATCTGCCTGAAATCTTGCACAAAGACATGTTGCATACATGATATCAGGTCTGCTTGCTGTTACAAAAAGAAGAGACCCAATCATCCCTCTATAGCTTGTCATATCCACTGGTGAACCTGTGTCTTTGTCCAACTTTGTTGCTGTTGCCATGGGAGTTGTTGGAGATGAGCAGTCAAGCATGCCAAATTTCTTGAGAAGATTTCTGGTATATTTTGCTTGATTGATAAAGATTCCATCATCTGTTTGCTTCACCTGTAGCCCTAGAAAATAACTAAGCTCTCCCATCATGTTCATTTGATACCTGGACTGCATGAGCTTGGCAAACTTCTTACAGAGTTTATCATTAGTAGATCCAAAGATTATGTCATCCACGTATATTTGAACTAATAACAGATCACTACCAAGATTGAAGTAGAACAAGGTTTTATCAATTGTACCTCTGTTGAACCCACTTTCTAAAAGAAATTGAGCTAGAGTTTCATACCATGCTCTTGGTGCCTGCTTAAGTCCGTAGAGTGCCTTGTCAAGCCTGTAGACATAATCTGGATACTTGGGATCTACAAATCCTAGTGTTTGTTCAACAAACACTTCTTCTTCAAGTTTTCCATTCAAAAAAGCACTTTTCACATCCATCTGAAAAACCTTGAATTTCTTGTGAGAAGCATATGCTAGAAAGATTCTTATTGCCTCCAACCTTGCAACTGGAGCAAAAGTTTCATCATAGTCTATGCCTTCTTGCTGTGAATAGCCTTTGGCCACAAGTCTGGCCTTGTTTCTTGTAACAACCCCATCACTGTCAGTTTTGTTTCTGAAAACCCATCTAGTACCAACAACAGATCAATTCTTTGGTCTAGTTACAAGGGTCCATACTTCATTTCTCTCAAATTCATTTAACTCCTCCTGCATTTCTGTTATCCAGTCAGCATCTTGAAGAGCTTCTTCCACTTTCTTTCGTTCAGATTTGGATAGAAATGCATGAAACATACATTCATTTGTTGTAGCACTTCTTGTCCTGAATTTTGCATCTGGATCTCCAATTATTAGATCAGGTGTATGAGATTTTGTCCATTTCCTAGCTGAAGGTAAATGACTTCTGTCAACAGTTGATCCCCCCCTTGATCAATGTTCTCCTGATCATATTGTTGCCTTTCTTCATTCTCTGAGGCTTCCCCTGAATTTGATCGCTCAGAGTTTAAACTGTCAGAATTTGGACTTTCAGTGTTTGAGTCATCACAGTTTGAGTTTGATCCAGATTTTTCAGTTGACTCACAATCAGAATTTGAGTCATCACTATGATCATGCTCCCCCTCAACTGGTTCTCCCCTTTGTTCTGTTTGTACGGTTTCTTTTGAGTGTACCAGTAGAGGTCCAAAGTTTGCATCAACAGAGTTTGTTGGACTGGTTTCATCAGAGTTTATTTCATCAGAGATTAGATCTTCATTTTCGAAGTGCAACTGATCATGTTCATCAACATCTTCAAGTCCAGTTATTTTATTGTCATCAAATGACACATGAATAGATTCCATAATCACCTTTGTTCTCATATTATTAACTCTGAATGCCTTGGTTGACACTGGATAGCCAACAAAAATTCCTTCATCTGCTTTCAACTCAAATTTGGTCAACTGTTCAGGATGAGTTTTTAACACAAAGCATTTGCACCCAAAAATATGAAAATATTTCAGGTTTGGCTTATTTTCCCTCACCATCTCATATGGTGTTTTTCCATGCTTGTTGATCAGTGTAGCATTTTGAGTAAAACAGGCAGTTTGAACTGCTTCTGCCAAGAAATAGGTTGGCAATTTTGCTTCATCAAGCATAGTTCTGGCAGCTTCTATCAAGGTTCTCTTCTTCCTCTCAACTACACCATTTTGCTGTGGTGTACCAGGTGCAGAAAACCTTTGCTTCAATCCTCTGTTCTTGCAGAATTCTTCCATTGCATTCCTAAATTCAGTTCCATTATCACTTCTGATTATTTTGACTTTGTGTTTTGATCCTTTGTCAAGTAGCTTTACATGCTCCATCAGAGTTAATGCAGTATCATCCTTCTTTGCTAGAAAATACACCCAAGTGTATCTGGTATATTCATCAACAATGACTAGGGCATATTTCTTCCTTCCAATTGACAAGACATTCACTGGTCCAAAGAGATCAACATGTAGAAGATGATATGGATCAACAATTGAAGATTCAGACTTGCTCTTGAAAGAAGTCTTCCTCTGTTTGGCCTTTTGACATGAATCACACAGACCATCAACATTTAACAAAGACTTTGGAAGTCCTCTAACAAGATCCTTTCTTATCAGCTCATTAATGTTGTTCAGATTCAAATGAGAGAGTTTCTTATGCCAATTCCAACTCTCTTCATTGGACATTATTGTTGACAGGCACATAGTTTTTCCATCAGAGTTTGTCAACAAGCTTGCTTCATAGATATTGTTGTGCCTTTGTCCAACTAAAACAACTTTCCCTGTGGTTTTGCTGATAACCTCACAGTATTCAGGTTGAAAATCTATATGAAAACTTCTGTCACAAATTTGACTCACAGATAGCAGATCATGCTTGAGTCCTGGAACCAGAGCTACATTTGTGATGATGACACTTCCAAGATTGATATTGCCATATCCTAGAGTATGTCCTATGTTGCCATCTCCATAGGAAACTCTTGGGCCAGCCTTCTCCACATACTCTGATAGCAGGGCTTTATTTCCAGTCATGTGTCCTGAACATCCACTGTCCACGACTAGGATACTCTCCCTTATGCCCAGCAATCACAAACAATTACTGAAGATTAGATTTAAGGATCCAGACTTGCTTGGATCCTTTGGCTTTCTTAATTTTGTTAGCTTTAGCAGCGGAATTTACAATATCTGAGTTTAAGCTAACTTTATCAGAGTTTACACTTGCAGAGTTAACCCTAACCCATTTCAGATTAGGTTTCAGTTAATAGTAATTATGATAAATAGCATGATAATTTCTGCAAGTATAAATAGAATGCCAAGTGCTTCTACAGTGTTTGCATAAGGTCTGTGGTCTAGTTCTAACATTATCTTTCTTTACTTCAGACTTGGAAGGTAAAGAATTAATGTTTTTGTTCTTCCTGCAAAAGCTAGCAAGATGGTTAGTGCTACCACAGTTATGACATGTCTTTCTTGGAGCTAAAGTAGCAAGCATTGGATAGTTACCTTGAGTGATGCCTACTTTACCATTTCTGTTCTTTCTAGACACTTTCTATTTCTTAACAGATTTTAACTCCTTAAGCTTATGCTTAAGTTGTTTATCTGTCATTAAACCAATATTAACATGTTTAACACTAGTTTTTACTGGTTCTTTCTTAACAGCTTCTTTTCCACATTCAAACCTAGGTTCACTTATTCCATTAAAAAATGTTCCAAATTTCTTAGGTGGAAGAGGTGGTCTAATCTTGACTGTATTCTGAAACCTAAGCTCATCTTCCTCAGAATAACCTAGACCTACAGTGTCAGATTGAAAAACTTCTTGAGTGTCTTTTCCAGAGTGAGTCCAAGTTTTAATAATATGATTTGCCTTCTCCAATTCAGATTCTAGTTGTTTATACTTACTTAACAACTCTTGTTCAAGATAGACAGCATCATCTCTCTCCTTTTGAACTTGCTGCATATTAGCAAGTTTCTCTTCTACAACCTTATTTCTCTCTTTGAGTTCAGAATTCTCAGTTTTGATTCTCTCATTCTCTAAAGTCTGATCCCTATAACTGATATGCAAAGCCTAAAGATATATTCTTAATTCAGTTATATCATCAGTATTATAAGCATAGGTAGTTAGAGGTACCTTGTTTTCAGACTCTTCAGCTTCATCAACAGTAGTAGCCATGAGAGCATAGTTCACATCCTCATCTGAGTCAGAGGTGTCTGCCCAATCTCTCCCTTTAGTGAAGAGTGCCTTCTCAGTTTTACCCTTCTTGCACTCAGGAGCATAGTGACCCATCTCCTTACACTTGTAGCATTGAATCTCAGACTTGTCTCTCTTCCCAGATTTGGTATCCTTTCTCTCAGATTTGCTGAAATTCTTCCTGTCAGACTTTGAATCATTCTTGGAGAATCTCTTCCCTTTCTTGAAGTTCTTGAATCCCATCTTCTTGAAGGTCTTTACCATCAAAGCAGCAATTTGCATCATTTCCTCATCATCTTCAGAATCAGATAATCCATCTGTGTTTGAGTCAACATCAGAGTTTGATGACTCACTTTCAGAATGAATGACCAAAGCTTTTCCTTTTGCCTTCTTCCTTGATGCTTCCTTCTTTGAGGGTCTTTCTTCAACTCTTAGAGCAACAGACTTTGACTTCCTGCCTGATCTTCTGCTTCCCTGTTCTATTTCTAGTTCATGAGTCTTGAGCAACCCATAGATCTCATTAATATCAATATCAGCCAGATCATAGTTGTCTCTAATAGTGGTTGTCTTAACATCCCACTTTTCAGTTAGAGAAAGAAGAAACTTGAGATTTGAAGCTTACAGAATCTGTCAAAGGTTTTTGTCACTGATTCTTCAGGTTTAGCCTCAAAGTGTTCATACACCTGTGTGAGTATGTTCCTTCTATTCTTCTTGATTGCAGCAGTTCCATGACATCTAACCTCCAGGGCATCCCAGATCTCTTTTGCAGTTTTACAATTGATTACTTTGTTAGACATAACATTATCCAATGAACTATGAAGCAGATGCCTAACCTTTGCATCCTTACCAATGGATGAAATGTCCTCAGGAGTCAAATCTTTCTTCTCCTTTGGAATAGATTTAGCTTCCTGTCCAACAGTAACAACAGATAATTTTGTAGGCTTATGAGGGCCTTCATAAATTCTGTCAAGATATTCTGGATCTATAGCCTCCATAAACATAGCCATTTTCACCTTCCAGGTTGAGTATTCTGCTGGCTTGAGAATAGGAACCCTGATTGTCTCATATCGGCTCACAGTTGCAGGTTGAGCCTTCTCATCAATAGAGCCTGTTGTTGGAGGAGGAATTTCTGCCGTTGATTATAGTTTTGTGTGTGTGGATCTTAAACTATATTAAAATAACAGATTTAGCTCTGATACCAATTGTTAGGCCGAATACACAGATTATAATCAACTAAGTATGAGAGAATAACAATAAGTTCTTAAATAACTTTAAAAACTGTTTGGAATTAACTTCTCTCTCAGTGATGTAAAAATATCACAGAGAGCTGCTTAGGTTACAATAAAAAGATATTGTATTACATGATCGATACCCTTCTAGGGTTAACCTAACTGTATTTACAAAGATATACAGCTACGTACAATCGATAATTGATACTCCAATAAATTAACTATACAAATATTATCAATTATGATTGCTACACATCTCCTAAGTCAACTCAATCTCTTTAACAGCTATCCAATCTGTAAAGATATTGCTTCCATAATTATCTTCAATTAATCTTTAATCACTGTTGACTGGAGACGCGCTTCCTCCAAACAGAGTTTAACTAAACTCTGTCGAGCTTCCAACTGTCAGAGTTTAACTAAACTCTGACTGCTTCCAGTTTCAAGTTAAACTCTGTTTTTCCCTGTAAAACTTAAACACTGATATTAACCATATCAATTATATTTAACACACGAGTTTAGCATTCTCATTTTTATGCCTTTCACCTTCCAAGAGACTTGATTTCATTTCTAAAAACAAGCGTTCTCTTTCGTTAGCCTCATTATTGAATCGCTCTCTTAAGATAGCAATTTCATCATTCTTTCCGGCTAAGATTATTTGGTGATCAAGATTTGAATCTTGTAAAACTTGTCTAATCTCTTCTTCTTTGTCACCCATTAAAGATCATACAAGTTCACTTATCCGATTATCTCGTTTAGCTAATTCATGTCCCATAGATCCATTATGAATTTTCAAATTCAAAATTTCGACATGAAGCTCACGATTTTTCTGGGAAACATTTATCTTATTTTTTTCAATTTCTTCGGCTTGAACAATAAGAGAAATGTTCTCTATTTCAAGGTTTCAGATATTTTCATTCTTTTCATTTATCTCGAGTTTCAAGCGATCATTTTGTGAAGAAATGAAATCGGAATATTCTTTGTCAGTAACATGAATATCCTTTAAACGAGAGACTTCTTTTTGAAGCTCAACATTTGACTCAGGAAGTTTATTCCTTTCGGAACTTGTCGTGGAAAATTTGCAATTTACATCATCAAGACTCGATTTTAACGAGTTTATCAAAACAATTAGTTCGGATGAATCCAAACTAGAATAATCCATACTAGACATGCAATCTTTTAATTTATCACTACTACATGATGCAACATTTAAATTAGAAGAGGGGTTTAGAGTTACCTCTTGATTTGTAGTGGAGATTTCCGAAGATTCGTCGGAGAGAGCCATCAAGCAAAGGTTCACAATTTCCTCGGTAGGTTCCGTAGTTTCCTCGTCTTCGCTTAAATCACATCCGCTCTCCGCAACAAGACCTTGACCTTTAGGGACACTCACGTTTAAAGTGACCGGGTGGTTTACATTCAAAACATACATCTTCCATTTCCTCAACCATGGGCTCTTTCGGTTTTGGTGCTGAATAATTTTTAGAATAATTCGGATTATACGAATTATTATTTTGTTGTTGTGCACCTTGATATTTAGCATAATTTGTATTAGGGGAATTATTGTATGAATTAGAAGCGCCTTGGTTTTTAGCATAACTCGTGGTAGGATAATTGTTCTTATAATTTGGCCTTCCTTTCGAATTGAATACTCGATTTTGATTGTTCCACTTTAGGAAGCCTTTCCCGTACCTTTGAGCTTTACTTTGCAAAACACGATGAAGTTGTCTTATAACAATGCAATCTCATGTTCATCGAGATTTTCCAACTCTTCATTTAGTTCATCGTCGTTCTCTTCTTCATCGATTAATATAGCTTTTAAGGCCATATTTTTACGTTTATCATCCGTTTTAGGGACAACCTTATCCGGAATATTATCTTCCTCGTAAGGATGAAGGTTCCCGATTAAACTATCGATGGAGTAGTCGTTAAGACTATGCATTTCTTTTATCTTGGTAACTTTGACTTTCCAACTTGGAGGCAAGTCTTTTAAAATCCTTCGGTTTTTCTCGTTAGTCGTATAGACCTTACCAAGTTGAGAAAGCTCATCGATTATATGAGTAAACCTCGTTTCCATATCGATGATAGTTTCACCTATGAGAAGTTTAAAATTCTCGTACTCATGAATTAAGGTATCCATTCGAGATTCCTTAATATCTTTTGTACCCTCGTAAGTTATAACTAACATGTTCCACATTTCTTGTGTCGACTTGCAATTATTAACACGTTTGTATTCTTTTTCTGCAAGTGCACTAGTTAACACCATTTCCGCTTTCGTGGCTATATTCATCCTTATTTCTTCCTCGGGAGTGTATTCACTAACTTTCTTCTTGACGGATATTTCACCTTCGGTTTTAGTAGGAATAACTACACCGTCTTCGATAGCCATCCAAACTTTCAACCTTGGTCTAGCATAAATTCTAAATCGTGTTTTCCATGTTGCAAAATTTGTGCCATCGAATAGTGGAGGTCTCGAACTTGAGAGACCTTCGCCACAACCGATCGTACTCAAATACGCCATAATTACGATCTACTTTTCGTTACGTTTTTTGAACATCACAACCGTTCAAATAACGAGATTAAAAACAACTGCTCTTATACTAATTGATAGGTCCCAAATGAGGGTGAAATAATGTAACGCCCCCAAATCCGGGGTCAAGGATTTGGTCATCACGCGGAAATCCTCAATATAAAATCACCTGTTTAACTACATTAAACCACCTGTAATCATTTAACAACTAACCACCAAGCATCTTTTAGGTTATAGGGCTAGAAACAAGAATCAAGTCCTCACATTTCTCATTATATCCATTTAATTACATTACACTGTCTTACAAATCTTATACTAGTATAATCTTCTATGAGAATATACCAGCAACTAGTACTGCGCTACACAACATACTATATATATTACACATCACTATACATACATATAACTTACTCCATCTATAGATTTTTTGGATCATATCATCTTCATAAGGGCATATTTCCTTCTTCTTCCGAGCTATGCAGATAAACCTCATCCATCTACCTTCCTCTGAAAGGTTAGTATTTAAAACAAGAAAGTATGAGCGAAAGAATTGCCCAGCAAGTTATTACTAGAATTTAACAATATATATATATATATATATATATATATATATATATATATATATATATTCCAATATGCCCATGGGGTTTCCAAAATCCAAACCCTATTTGATATCATTTCTGAAACATTTATAACAATGAAACTTCAATAAGGGGAAAATATGATATTTATGTATCGTCAAATAAACAGATTAAGCCCATATCAACAATAGTAATCCCCATTCCTTAACAAAATAGCATACACTATAGTATTGCTAATCTTTTAGAAAGCTTCTCAAAATACACCGTTCACTTATATAACATTCTCATAAAGTCTTTGAATTTGCTGCGCATACTATGAACAAAGTTCTAGTATAATTTAAAAGATGAAGTTACAAGTTGATTCATTATAACCTTTCTGTAAAATATCTGCTATATAAAGTATTTCAGCAGTATACCGACCTATAACTTATAAAATAAAGTTATAAGGTAATTTAGTATCAAAAAACCCTTACCACAACTCCTGTTATGTAAGGTATCAACAGTCATAACACATATGATGAAAGATGAAGTTACAAGGTAATTTAAATAGTTTATTACCATAAATAGCTATATCTTGTTTGCACGGTTATACACCAACATAAACTTGCTTGTTATTCATTATGAAATCACTTTCCTTTTATATATAATAATATAATATCGGTTTCTCATCTAACCATTTAATACATTCCATTGTTCCATGTCAGTTCCTTCTTTTCAAGTTATCAATGTAATATAATTATCAACAATTCCTTCAAGAATTTCGGGGATCTTCATTGTAGCCAGATACGTCACGACGATGATCAGTCGCCCTATTCATACCTGTTCCCTGTTTACTACTAGTAGAAGGAATGATCCACTCCGATCATCATCCCATGAGGAAAGTTCACCACAATCCTCCTTCGGCAATACATGGGCCGGAATAAATTGTCGAATACTGGACTGTATTAAACACAGCCCAAAATGTTAGAATCCCCATTATAAAAGTTGTTATTCCATTTTATTTTGAAGGATACCCTTTCATATTTCCCACTTTACCCTTCTATAAATTCTGAATAAACTTCATAATTAAGATTTCAGCAAAGAACCTATTTTAAAAGAGTTTGACCAGGGAGCCTTGTGTATTGACGAAACCTTTGACTTTTAAAAATCATATTTAATACTTTAGTATTCTTTAAAACAATTGGAAGAAAATATTCTTTATAATATATACTTCCTGTTTGTGTTTATACCAGTAGATACTTGTATTCTGTCCATAATAATACCATATATATATATATACACACCCTATCCTTCTGGCTCCCGGTTGCTCATAAATATAACTTATCATTTATTTTCAATATCATCATAACTTTATATATATATAACATACCTCTTTTCTTGTCCATAAAGTATCTTGCACTATCCATATCCATATCGAGTAATAGCAGTAATCAGGAAAACATGTCCCTAGTAGTATAATACTCACAGAACCACACATATATATTTTCAAAAGCAGTTATGCATGTCATGTGCATATACTTATCAAAACAGTTCGAAAACATATATGCATATATCGCGAGTATGTAATTCACATGCGTCTTATAACCATTTGAAAACATTTATACACGTATATCATCAGTGTATCAATTCAAGACATACAAGCATTTCACTACGAAATTCCTTAAACAACCTTTAAACAATATTTAATAGCCCTTAGAACACTTAGAATATTTAACAAATATTCAAATAATATTTATTAAATAATAACTATTCAATAAACCCTTTTTAAATGAATATTATAATTAATATTCATTGAATTAGATGACCAATCAAATAACGTTTATCAACAACATTCCAGATATTTTCATCCGAACATATCCAATTTATAACCATTGGAATATCTTTAATCCGTAGTTGGAAATAACTATCTCCGATAAGTAATCTACTAGATAGGACCACTCCATTAAATTATCTTTGTTATTTCTCCGGAACAAAGCAATTTTAAGAAAACGTTTTTAAAATGATATTCATCTAATTAAATAAATTTAATTAGACGAATAAGGTTTATTTAATCACTAAATGCTTCCAGAAGAATCTACTAATTAAATAAACACTGGTTTATTGGTGATGTTTCCTTTAGGTTAATTATTGCAAAATTCTTTTTTAAAAACTTTGTCCGGGTTTTCAAAAATATACATTACATAGGTTCAACTGACAACGGACATAGGTTATTTAGAATATTGGTTTATCCGTCAGTCAATGAGACTATTAATCGTCTACTAGTCATAAAATTAGGCATATATGATCAAGAAGAAATTAGAAATAATTAGGCTATTTAAGATTTATGATCATCATGGCATAAAATAGGCATGCTTTAATCAACAGGATATATCAATTGAGGAATAGAAACTGCAAGTAAAGATAGAATTACTTGCATCCGGTAGAATGCAATAGCTCAACAGCTCAGCCTACTGAAATTCAACCTTAGCTTTCCCTTTATTGCTAGGGCCTACGTCCTTCGTATCTACATAAACCATAATCACTACTTTAGAATACTATACCTCTTAATCGTCTAATCCTATTCTACCCAAACGATTCTTATAACACAATAATACTCAACATATAACATACGTACCAGATATAACACTAGAACCACCTCGTAACCAAATAACCATTTAAATACGTAACACATAGAAAAGGCATTTCACATAATTCACTATACACTTTACTATTTATAATCTCACGAAAATCGGGAAGAGTTTCCTTTATAATATGGACTATCCTGCCGGAAAATATCCGACTCCAATTCACGATCAAATCACTACGATGGATTTAAGATCCACCTACACTTCCAATGGATTTCTACTAATTCACAACAACTCATACTTTCAACTTAATTCGAAATCATCAACAATCATCAATAATCATTAAACTATATTTAATGAATCGTTACATCACATAACTCTAAACAATCCGAATAATTTACATATAATCATATAAATTCGAATTAATATACCGAAATTTCAAAAATTAATCATGCAGCCTTATAAATTTCGAAAACATCATATATATATAATAATCAAATTTTTGACTCATGTTCATCATTGTCGATTCACCGGCTCATTACGAAAATCATTGCCGATGGGCAAAACTTTAGGTGGTACTCTTAATTTGAGTCTCCAACACGAATTCTTTCGCCTCTAAACAATTTATATGCTAATAATCATCAAGAACTACAATATTTCAGCACATATTTTCATAAAACCCGAATATATACACACGGTATATATATACATATTCTCGAAAAATCTTAACTCAGCACAACACTAACACAACCAAACATATAACCATATACGAATGATCATGGGCATCATAACTAAGAAAAATTTGAAGTAATCCTGCAAAAATCGAGAAAAACGAAGTTGGTTTGTAATTTCTTCATAAAATTCGAACACATATACACGGTAAACACATATATACATATACGAACATTGTAAACACAACACCAACATGATTTTAAGCAACAATAATAGCTACTAAACATCATGGGCATTATTTTAAAGTAAGAATCGCTGCAAACATGCTATAATCGAAGCAAACCCGAAATGGGGTTTCAATCTCTCATCTCAGAATCGACATGCAATGACAAAAACGAATAGAGGACTGAAAACTAGGCCGAAACCCAGTCTCCGATCAAGAAACCGGCCAAAAATCGATGGCAAACGGAATAGAGAGAGTTAAGTACCGATAGAGAGAAACAGCAAGAGAGAGAGACGGTCGTGCACAAGAAGAAGAAGAAGAATCAAATGGTTGGTGGTGATAAAGAATATCCAGTGGCAAAACTGATATTTCATAATTGCTATTTACTTTCCTGAAAAACAACTCTTTTAATTACTTTTAAATCGAAATAAAACAGGAAATTTGGAGAAAATAATTTATAAAATTTTTTAAAATAAAGATAACAAAATTAGAAGCATCCCCATATTTTTAAAATAATATTTTGCTCAAAAATGAGTTTTATATGAATTTTTGAAATAAAGGCTCTTTAAAAGAAATAATGCTTTTTAAATCATTTTAAAATACCAAAACACACAATTAAATCTCCACACTAATTTTACAAACTAAATCTTGTCTTAAAGATAATAATTTAAAAGATTTCATGATTTAAAACAAATCCAATGATTTTATATGATTTTTAAAAGATTAAAAAGCACTTTAAAAATACTTTTAATGCTCCAAAAATATAATTAAAATTCCACGAACATATACAACACATATTAATCATCATATTGTCACATAAACATGATTTCACATATAACTTGACTTCATCAAAATATACTCATCATATAGATCACATAATTTCCACATTTAACAATTAAATAAACATTTATAATTCGCGAAAAATTCTAGGTCGTTATAGCCTTCCCCCCTTAAAAGGATTCTGTCCCTAGAATCTCACCTAAGTAAACAAATGAGGATACTTGGCAAGCATCTCTCGTTCAAGTTCCCAAGTCGATTCTTCGACTCTAGGATTCCTCCACAAAACCTTAACTAATCTAACAATCTTACTTCTAAGCTTTCTATCACTTCTATCTTGAATCTCTACTGATTGCTCTTCGTAAGACAAATCTGGCTGAATCTCGATAGGCTCATACTCGATTACATGACTCGCATCTGGATTGTACTTCTTAAGCGTAGATACGTGAAACACATTGTGAATATGATGCATATGCGGTGGCAACGCCAATTCGTAAGCAACCTTCCCAACTTATTTTGAAATCTCGAATGGTCCTACATACCTGGGACTCAACTTTCCTTTCTTACCGAATCTTGTAACTCCTTTCCACGATGACACTTTCAGCAACACTTGATCTCCTATCTCAAATTTCATGTCCTTTCTTTTTAAATCAGCATACTTCCTCTGACGATCCTGGGCAGTATTTAATCTCTTCTGAATAATCTTAAATTTTTCTTTCGTCTGCTGGAGCAGTCCTGCTCCTAAAATTTTCCTCTCACCAACTTCTTCCCAATACACTGGCGATCTACACTTCCTTCCATACAAAGCTTCATACGATGGCGTTCCGATACTCGCGTGATAACTATTGTTGTCTGAAAACTCAACCAGTGGCAAATGCTCATCCCAACTTCCTTTGAAATCCAAAGCACAGGCTCTTAACATATCTTCTATCGTCTGAATTATCCTCTCACTTTGTCCATCTGTCTGCGGATGATAAGCGGTACTCATTTTCAGTTAGGTTCCTAGACATTCTTGAAATTGCTTCAAAAATCTCGAATTAAATCGCGGGTCTCTATCAGACACTATCGAAACAGGAACTCCATGATGTGATACTGTCTCCTTCAAATATAAGTGCACTAACTTGTCCAATGAGAATCTTTCATTAATCGGTAGGAAATGTGCAGAATTTGTCAATCGGTCAATAATTACCCAAATCGCATCGTGATTCGCCTTAGTCTATGGTAATCCTACTACAAAATCCATGGCAAGGTGCTCCCACTTCCATTCAGGAATATCTAATGGTTGCAACAATCTGCTTGGCTTTTGATGTTCCGCTTTAATCTTCTGGCAAGTATAACACTTACTTATCCATTCGGCAATTTCTTGTTTCATATCTGGCCACCCAAAATTTTCCTTCAAATCTCGGTACATCTTGGTACTCCCAAGGTGAATAAAATATTTCGAGCTATGAGCTTCAGTTAGGATAACATTCTTCAACTCCAAAATATTAGGAATCCATATCCTCTTACCAAATCTCAAAATTCCTTGACCATCTTCCTGTGTACAAATCTCTTCTCCAGTCAACGTATTCATCTCACAATTCATCACTTCCTCTTGACATCTCTGAATCTTCTCCAGCAACTCTGGTTGAAAAGTCATCGTACTTAGAAACTCATCTGCATCCTTTGAATCATAAACTTCTAAATTTAATTTCTCAAATTCTCGAAATAACTCCTTTGGCATAGTCAATGTATTCAACGTTTCCTTTCTACTCAGCGCATCAGCTACAACATTCGCCTTTTCGGGGTGGTAACTTATCGTGCAATCATAATCCTTAATCAACTCCAACCATATTCTTTGTCTTAGGTTTAACTCTTTCTGGGTAAAGATATACTTCAAAATCTTATGATCAGTGAAAATTTCACACTTCTCTCCATACAAGTAATGTCTCCATATTTTCAATGCAAATACAATCGCAGCTAATTCTAAATCATGTGTCAGATACTTCTGCTCATGCGGTTTAAGCTGTCTCGAAGCGTACGCAATAACATTCCCGTGCTACATCAAAACACAACCTAATCCTTTATGCGAGGCATCACTATAGATAACAAAATTTCCTTTATTATCTGGCAATACTAACACAGGTGCAGAAACCAATCTCTTCTTTAGCTCTTGAAAGCTCTTCAGGGTTTCTCAAGTATATAAGGATGTCATAAATAAAACAATTACGAACTTATCCAAATATCTCTTGAACACTCTATTCATTAAATCCATAAACACAGCTAGCGCATTCGTCAATCTGGAAGCCATCACTCAAAACTCATAATGTCCATATCTCGTACAAAATGCAGTCTTTGGAATATCTTCTAGCTTGATCTTCAATTGGTTATAACCTGATCTCAAATCGATCTTAGAAAAATAAGCAACATCTTTTAATTGGTCAAACTAATCATCAATCCTTGGTTTGATAGTCAACTTGTTACGTTCTCTATAATCGATACAGAACCTCATGCTTCCATCCTTCTTTTTAACAAATAACACTAACGCTCCCCACAGGGACACACTCGGCCTTATAACTCCTTTATCCAATAAATCTTGCAATTGAGTAGCTAACTCCTTCATTTCAGCAGGTGCCATTCGGTACGGTGCTTTGGATACAGGTTCAGTTCCGAGTGCTAAATCAATCGAAAATTCCACTTCTCTATCTGGAGATAATCCGTGTAATTCGTCAAGAAACACATCAGGGAACTCATTCAAAACGGGAATATCTTCTATCCTTGTAACGTTTTTCTCCACATCAACCACATGTACTAAATGAGCTTTACATTCTCGTTTTAACAACCGCTTTACTTGCATGAATGTTAGAAATTTCTTATCTTGCTTCCGTCCTTGAAATACTATTTCCTTACCATCTTCGGTATGCAACTTCACTTGCTTCTTCATACACTCAATCTGCGCATCACATGCAGACAACCAATCCATTCCTAAAATAACATCAAACTCTCCCAACTTAAAAGGTAATAAATCCACGTAGAAAAGAAATCCTGCAATCTCAATATTACAGTTAGGACACTCCCGGTCTACGAAAATCTTATCCAGATTAAGAACTTCTACTACTAAAGCCCTTTTTTAACAGACGAATCTCATAGTGCAATTTATCAAGAAATCTTTCAGATATAAATGACCTAGTAGCTCTAGAATCAATTAAAACTTTAGTTTCAAAAGAGTTGACCAGGAAGCGTACCTGCAACCACATCGGCATCATTAACTGCTTCTTTAACAGACATATTGAAAGTACAGGCTCTCGGCTGAGGTGCTTGATACGGCACTTGTCGCGGTGCTAGTGGTGTGGTGATCCTCAAAACATTAGCAGTCTGGACAGGCTCCATGCAGTTTTTAGCAATATGACCGACTTTACCACACTTGAAACAAGTTAATCCTACTGGCTTCGCTTCCGAACACTCTGGAGCGTAGTGTCCTTTCTTTTCACATTTATAGCAGACTATGTTAGGCTTATTACAGATACCCGGGTACTTTCTCCTACAAATCCTGCAGTCTGGTAGTACGGGTCTTGTTATAGCCTGAGGGTTTACTCCTTGGGATCTACGGTATTGTCCTCCGCTACCACCTCCAAACTTCTGAAAATTTCTCTGTCCTCCTTGTCGATTTCCAAACCTTCCTCTATTCGGAAAACTCCTCTGAACTTCCGTTTCTTGGCTCTTCTCCACTTTCTCAAACTTCCTCTTTTTACCAGCTTTCTCCTTCTGATTCAAGTCACTCTCCTCTTCTATTATCATCGCCTTCTAAACAACAACAGAATAGGTTCTCAACTCAAACGCAGCAACTCTACTCCTTAACCAGGGCTTTAATCCATGCTGAAATTTCTTAGCCTTGCTTTTTTGGTTTCCTACATACTGGGGTGCAAATCTAGATAACTCAGTAAACTTACCCTCGTACTCCGCAACAGTCATTCCTTCTTGTTTCAACTCCATAAACTGAATCTCCAGCTGGTCTTGTAAATAACCTGGCAGATATTTTTCATTAAACAATTATACAAATCTTGGCCATGTAATCGCATTTCCTTCTACAGACTTAACAGACTCCCACCAAAAATTCGCTTCCGCGCTCAAATAAAAACTAGCAAACTCCACCTTCTGGACTTCATCAACCCTAACTAACATGAAAGACTTCTTGATATCTATTAACCATGACTTGGCCTCAACAAGGTTCAAGGTACCTTTAAACTCAGGTGGGTGAATAGCTTGAAAATATTTAAAAGTTGTAACAGGTTAGGCAGCTTGGTGCTATTGGTGTTGAACAAAAGCAACTGTTTGTTGTTGAAGTAATTGGAACATCTGGGCCATGGTAGGGTTATTTTGGTGTTGTTGATCTTGGTTATCATTGTTGGTAGCTTGACGGTTTCTTCTAGGAGGCATTTTCTGATAAGAAGGTAAACAATTGGTAAACAACAAGTAGGTATATATTCAAAAGAAACAGAGTTCCTCCATCTGGTACCAATAGACGATCGGTTCCAATAATCAATATGATATGGGTAAAATTATAAGTTATGGAACAGGGTTTATGTGGATAGGTCAATAAGTGTGATGATACAGTATGCAAAGACAGTATGAAAAAGCGATAAGTAAAGCAGTGATCACAGGGATATACGAATAAACATACGTTACTACGACGAAAATAAACCAACATCATAAGTTAATGGTATTCTAACCCTTCAACAACCAAAGATAATTAAACAAACTAAATAACAACAATCGGTCTATCAGTATTAGGAAAACAGGAAAACATCCTAGACTATTAGTAATCACAACTAACACTAGTGGGCTCTACCAAATGTCCCACTCACAACTATCTCCACAGTAACAGTTTAATCACGAAAACCTCGGGTCTCGTAAAGCTCACAGAACGTCCAGTAAGTCACACTCGAAAGTCTACGAGCCTCGGCTAATACATCATATGTGATAGGGTTCGGGTGTAAACGATGCCTAACAGCATCCTCCAACATCCTGATACGTCTCCTCCAATCAATGGCAGTCAAATATACTGGAAGTTGCGCCTCCACATTCATCTTCTCAATAAGTTCCTTCAACTCTACATTCTCACCTGCTAGACTCTCGCACTTGCGAACCATATCCTCGAAGGTATGCTCAGGTACCGGCTCGGGAACTGAATAAGATTCGATAGAGGAGTTGTCGTGCTTGGTGACAGATGGGGTCACAACTGGTACTGGGACTGGAACATGCACGAAATCGGTAACAGGCTCAGACACAGGTACTAACTCAGTGGTAAGGAGAGGAATGTCAGCCCGGGCCGTGAGACTCTCAACCTCGATCTCGAATATAACCTCAGTATCAGACTCGACCTCCGCATCAGCATCAGACATAATCTCCGAAGGATCGGACTCCTCGGATGAGCTATCAGAATCGGGAAGTAACGGGGCATCATCGTCCAACTCCATCTCCTATAGTAATAATATATATACACACGCAAAATAGAAACGAGTTAAGTTATGTTAGTCCTAGTAATATATCGCGAAGGGAAAACCTAAACCTATAATCACTCCCTACATCTATCATTCTTAAATCCTAATTGTATCTACTTCTTTTATTAATGATCCTAAATTTGTGGCTCTGATACCAACCTGTGATGCCCTCCCGACCTGGGGCCTAGATCGGAGGGTCACTGATACACTCTAGATGCAAACACCATAATAAGAAATATAAATATAACATGCTGACTGGCCCTAACTCTACTATCCAAGATCTTTCACAGGTAATGATATGAAACAAGCAAGCCATCATCTAACTAAGTATTATTACAAACCTGAATTCAAAATATAATATATTATTACAAACCAAGTTCTCAAAAGTTCTACTGCCAGTTCTCACAACTAACTAAAGATTTCCTCACTGAGCTGTTATTTCATCTACCTCGGGAGCTATCTCAAAACGAACCAATTCAGAGCCACGGTAAGTGCGCTTCCTTACGGTTTTGATTGTACGAACCATGATTCTTAGATTACTATCAAAAGGGTTAGACAAAATAATAATGAGCCAACGCTCAGCAAGTAACTAAAGATCTCAACTGAAAATAGTATAACAGGGTATCACAGAAGATGACAGTAAATTAAGATATGACATAAATATGCCGAAAGCAGTAAAAGCAATACTGGTATTTATCAATGACAGGGTGTCAACTGTTAATCAGGATAGCAATTGATATTTCAAAATTTGCGTAAAGTAATTGACATCTCAATCGGTAAACCAATTTCATTTCATGGTAAATAAAAAGTAATCATCACTTTAAGAAAACTGATTGGAGGTTTTTACTTCATAACAGACAATACGGGTGATCAGCTCATAAAGTCCCCATACCGGACACAAAGTCCCTCTGGACATCATTTTCTCTCATTAGGATAGCTTGGGTTCCCAAGAGGCAACACATTGGCCTATAAAGGTGTCGAACTGGACAAACCAGAACTACACAATACTACATCACAAAAATGGATGGAACCAACATTACCCGTTCGTCCCATCTCTCCAATCGTCAGGAATCCGTGGAAACCATTTAGACGAAGTTCCTAACATTTTATAAAAATCTCATTTTTAAAAACTATTTCATATTTACAAAACTCTTTTTAACTTCATAAAACATTTTAATACTTAACTTTCTTCAAAAACCCTTACTTCGAAGTACCTTCGACTCTCCGATAACAAATCAGCCCAGTCTAAGTAACTTCAAAGTAATCTTTAAGAAAATAACTCATTTTGATTTGAAATGATAAAAGTCAAAGGGTTTGACTAGGTTTTCTGACATCAACGAAATAGGGATACAAGTCTGGATCGAGAAGATATAGACTCAAAGGCATTAAGGCAATTTGATCAGATTTCAAGTTTTAGGGTTAATGTCACTACGCCAAAAATGCTCATATGCAATGCCACATTTACTGTTTCTTTAGTCCAAAAAAGCGTTGCATTAGACCAAATGCAACACCAGGGGGCGTTGCATCCACGACCGTCTCGTTAGACCCCATAATGTAACACCAATAACCGTTGCATCTATCATGTAATGCAACACCACAGCAAGCAAATGCAACACCAAAGAGGCGTTGCATTTGACATTAAACATTGTTCCAATTCCACGTCACGAATGTGGGCCCCACAAGCATGCCACATCAGCAATGGGTCCAGCTAGCATGCCACGTCAACAACAGTCCAGCTGGCATGCCACATCAGCAGTGGAGCCCACTAGCATGCCATGTTAGCAGTGGGGCCCACGTGCCATGTCAGCAAGGGGACCCATGTGCCATGTCAGCAAGGGGACCCACATGCCACGTCAGCAATGGGTCCACATGCCACGTCAACAATGGACCCACATGCCACGTCATCAGTAGGGCCCACATGCCATGTGAGCAGTGGGGCCCACAACTGTATAATGCAACGCTATGATTAGCTTTTTAAAACACTAGTATTTTATCAAAGGCAACACTAGCATGTTCTTGAAATGCAACACTAAAATATCAAATGCAACACGGTAATGCAATACCATTTTCTTCAAATGAAACACTAAAGAAGGCAAATGCAACACTTTAATAACAAATTTTACAATATTCTACATCACATCCAAACCGTACCACAAATACATCAAAATCATACTAATACCTAGCTAATAAATACATTACAAATTCTTTAAATGTACCAAAGTGCTAACACCAAGCACATACAATCAAGCCTTTAATTTAAAAGTAAAAAAATGACAAGTTTACATATTAGGAGCAATTACATTATGATATTGCAAAATTTTAGTGCCGCCTTGAGTTTTACATTAATTCAAATTACCACGAGCAACAATTGCATTTTCCTTGTCAATTTTTCCGACACCTACCATCTCCCGAACCATCATCTACAAGAAATGGCTAAATCAATATTTGAAATCATACATTAATTTAAATTATCTCTGCTTGGTAAAATATATTTATTTAGTTTTCAGTTCATTCGTATTTATAATCTTAAGAAATGTACATGATAAAATGATAGTAGACTGTTAGTTTGTAACTAACTGGATTGCACACCTATAATGGTTTGACTGTTAGCCAAACCCATTTTTCTAAAGGTTTTATATTACGGGGATCTAATATGATAGACTTGTCACTCATACTTTCAGCTGATATATTATGTGTAAGAGTATGCGATTCTTTCGAGTATTTATAAGTGACAAAATAATCGGTTGCCATGATCAAGCATATAGTTACACAAGCAAAGTAAAAAGCAGAAAAGGTACCAGTCATCTTCGTAGTGGAGATACTCATTGTCATGAAGAAACAGACTTATCCAGATGGCCTAAAACCTAAGCAATTTTAAACAGAAGCAAGGAACCATAATCAGAGCATCTCTGTTCAAAACTGCTTACCTTTATAATCTTCAATGTTGAAGACTGCAGCAAACTCATTGCTTTGAGCCTGCAATGAGAAATTAAATCAAGTGGCGAAAATTTATTCAGTGGCATGACATCGTCACAAAAAAAGAGAACTTGCAATTAGAACAGAAGAGAAACATATTGCCAGCAGACAATAGTTGCAATATTATTTTTTAACCAAGTTTTTGCATTCACCAATTCCTGTAAATATTATATCTTATAGTTTTAAGTATACTGCAGTTTTATGCTAAAAAATGAAAAAACTTAAAAAAAAACTAACATTATCTTAGTAAGGAGGCTGACGTAACACTACATTTAACATCATAAAGCTTGACTCCTGAAGCCATTTAGAGCATCTACCCTCCCTTCTTCCATTTTCCAATAAAGTACTTCAAGAATTAGAATGCAACAAAGACCATGGTTCAAAGGGACACCACAGAGATAGTACAGATTGAAATGTACTAAAATCATAAAACTATTAATCTCAAGATTCATCAACTACAATGACAGGACAACTTGAAAGCTAATGACCCTAAATCTAAGAAAACATGCAGTATTTGCAAAGCCTGACTATAGAAGAGAAACAAATCAGTAAACCATAAAAGGGAAAGTGCAAACCTGAATTTGCACCAACAAATTTTCCTGTGCCTCGATATTTTTTGCAATCTCCTGACATATTTGATCATATTTTGATATCTTCTTTCTGAAAAGATCGTCATAGGAGCCAGTGGATGTCATCAACTTTGGAAATATATCATCCTGCAGAAACAACCAACTACGTTTACACCATGTACAAGATGCACCAGATATAACTAAAAAAATAATTAGCATAGAAATTAAAAATGTGACAGAAGCTGTGTACCAGCTTGACACTATAAGAGAAGTTTAGACTGTAGTGAGCAACAAAAAAAGGTTATTGTGCCCACAACAGCTCATACTTTTTAACATTTTTTTTAGGTAATTTCTGAGTCATACCACACTTCAATTATTCAATTTTACAAAAGGTTTGTGTTAACTATCATGGTTCTAATATCATTAAGAGCGAGTGACATGCAATCAAAAGCATCAAATTTTAGATTTAGACCACTAATATCTGTGCCCATCTAATATCTGTGTTAAAATTTTATTTTTAAAAAAATAAATAAATAAAACACTTACATGCAGCTAACTATAAAGGCGTAAATTGTTGTCCTTTAAATTTTGTAATTTAATCTGATCGACGAAATAATAACAGAACGGGGTATTTTCTGAAAATAGGGAAGAAAAATTAAGAATAAGTATCACAGACAATATAAACTGACTGTTCACTGTTGCAAAGATTCACCTAAAAATAAGAAGATCCATAACCAATCTTGTAGGTTTAATATAAATCATAAAAGGCACATAAAGGCATGAAGTTGGGCTAAAAAACATCATACATTATTATGACCTATGGTAACACCCAACAATTTCCTAGAGTTGCATACTTGCGAGCCAGTAACCATGGAATGTCTATGCCACAAAAATGGCACCTTTTCATCTTTAAAAAAAAAATATCATTAACCAAACTAATTTGAAGCACGAGAACAGCAACTGTTTACAACAACAGCAATAACCATCAATTATCATAATCGAGTAGCAGTCAAAGAAATAGTAAAATATCATAAATAAAAAACCAAAAACTGAACACGAGAGAGAGAGAGAGAGAGAGAGAGAGAGAGAGAGAGAGAGAGAGAGAGAGACCACTTGGGGTTTCAGTTTTAGTGCTAGAGTTATTTTGCGACGATGATTTAAGGCGAAATGAGCAACTGATTTGTCTTAAAGACACCACTTGAAGATGTTTTTACGGCGGAGGGATGGTGGCATAAGCGAATCTCCTGTGGTTGTTATTATGTTCAAGTATAAGCTTGTATCAGATTAAACTGTACTCTGCATCAGATTCAAACAAAGTATCAGCCCAATATAAGCTTGTATAACACAAATTACATAAACATGGCACAAATTACCTTCCTAACTTTGAATTTGGACTGAAAAGAACAGGCAAAATAAATTCACTTAAAAAAGCCCAAAAACCAAACCCTAAATTGGAGCCCCAAATCGAAGCCCCAAAAAATCCTAAACTACATAAAAACCCCAATATAGATTGAAGAACATGTATATAAGTGAGGAAGATATTCCGAGCAAGAAAGAAAGAGGAAGGGAAGAGGGAAAGAGTGGGTGAGGAATGATGATAGATATTTGGTGTATGTGTTTGAGATTTGGGCGTTGAAAAGTAGAGAGCGGGATGTGAAAAGCAGAGAGCAGGATAATTAGCCACCCATCTGATTTCATTTTGTTTTTACCAAAATTTATATATTCATATTTTATGTATAATTTTATTTTATTTATTTTAATTTAAAATTTATAAAACTTTAAAAACTTTAAAAATGTGACAGATCAGAAACTAAATAATAATTTAAATAATTTGGGGTTTGATTATTATAAAATCAAATCAAATAAATCAAAATTATTCGTGACAAAACAAGTTAAAAAAATGTCTACTTTGACCGATTTGACTATTATAAAATCAAACCGAATAAATTTAAGATTTTTAAAAAAATTATCACATCACTAAAATCCTTAGATCTTAACATTCGTACATTTGGAACGTCGAAAAATAATTTAAAAAATAGATTCAACATTCAGGAAGAGATTAGTTCAAAGGAATGTCTACTTTGACCATTTTGACCATTACAAATTCAAAACAAATACAACTAGGAAATTTTTTAAAAATTTACACGTCACTAAAATCATTAGATCTTGACATCCGTACGTTTGGAATGTCGAAAAAATAATTTTAAAAAATAGATTTATCATTCGGGACAAAACCAGTTAAAAGGAAAGTTTACTTTGATCGGTTTGACCGTTATAAAACCTAACCAAATACATCTAGCAAATTTTTTAAAAATTTACCACATCACTAAAATCCTTAGATCTTGACATCCGTACGTTTGGAACGTCAAAAAAATAATTTTAAAAAAAAGATTCATCATTCGGGACAGGACTAGTTAAAAGGAAAGTCTACTTTGACCGGTTTGACCGTTATAAAACCAAACCAAATACGTCTAGCAAATTTTTTAAAAATTTAACACATCACTAAAATCATTATATCTTGACATCCGTACAATTGGAACATCGAAAAAATAATTTAAAAAAATAGATTCATCATTCGGGACAAGACTAGTTAAAAGGAAATTCCACTTTGACTGGTTTGACCGTTATAAAACCATACCAAATACATCTAGGAAATTTTTTAAAAAATTACCATATCACTAAAATCGTTATATCTTGACATCCGTATGATTGGAACGACTAAAAAATAATTTAAAAAAATAGATTCATCATTCGGGACAAGACTAGTTAAAAGGAAGGTCTCCTTTGACCGGTTTGACCGTTATAAAATGTTAGGTCCGATAAGATTGTAGAAGGGGGGGTTGAATACAATCTATATCAATTTATCAAAATTTGTCCGTTACATAATTTTTGGTTTAGCCAAATTTGAGCGGAATAAATTGAAACAAATTTCAAGTTGAATATAACATTATATTAACTTGATGGGTGTTACAATTTCAGTACAAAAATTAATCAAGTTGATAAAAACTAATTTAGAAAATTCGACATGAACTTTTCTAATTTAGTTAATAAAAATCAAGATTAGAACTAGGAAACTTAATTCGCTAGTAGTACAAGAACAATAAATAAACAAGTTCCACCGGATAAAATATTACAAAGGTGTTGAACTTGATTTTACAGAAAATAATCAGTTCTTGTGTTCTTGGAATATTTGAGAGAGAGATATGGAGGCTACTGTGTTTTGTAAGGATATAATGTTGTGTCCGTCTGTCTCTTTTTTTCTGGCTGCTGTCTTCTGCATCTTTTATACAATTTGCTGATTTGAACTGATATGACTATCGGTATGACTATCCAATAAGCTCATTATGACTGTCATTTGTACTAATATAACAATCCATTAATTCAATATGACAGTCGGTATGACTATCATTTGAATTAATATGACTGTCTCATTTTTCTTTTGGATTAATATAACAATCAGTTGATTCAATATGACAATCAAATAATCCTTTTGCCTGATATAACAATCGGTATAACTATTGAATAGTTAACACTGAAATATGCTGTCAAATTGAAGACCAGTCGCAAGAACAGGAGGTGAGGAACACGCGGTGGCTTTACTGGTTTTGTCCAAGGCGCGTGTGGAGCACGCGTGTGGAGACTTAAAATTCCAGCCGACAACTTCCTGCACTACTTTTCTTAACCACTTTTGTTTTCACTTTTTGATTTCAAAACAATGACCTGCTTATACATTTATAAGGAGCCTATTTCGTCCTTATTAGGGGCAGCTCCGTAGACATGCCTTTTAACCCGCACAACTTATAATTTTTAATTAATAATTAATTATTTTAATCCAGAAATTATAAAAATAAATATCCAATATTATTAGATATTTATAAATATAATTTTCTAAATAAATAAAATATTTATTAATATAAAATTATTCTTAAACTCTAAATTGCGGTTACCTGAGCGTCTGAAACCGGACTCCTTTTGCTTAACAAAAAATATATCAATTCCAACCGGGATTCCAGCTATAAAAATATATCACCTTCAATTTTCTTGTGATAATTCTATTTTCTCATAACCCGTCCAGGTGTAAGCTACGGTCTCTTCAGGATGTGAAACCGGACTCTTTTTGCTTAACAAAAAATACAACAATTCTAACCGGAGTTTCAGCATTAAGAATATATCACTTTGCATTTCTTTGTGATAAATCTTTTTCCTCACAGCTAGTCCACTTTATAGTAGAATCCTTGTGGTTAATTAATTTAGCACTTCTGTTGCTTGCACAATGATTTTCTCACATACCAGTCTTGATAGCTTGAACCACTGAAGTTAATGACGAACAACCACTGTTTAATGTTGACACTCGATGTACTGTCTGGTTCGTGAGTGACTAACCGCAATGACTATTCTTCATATATTGACTTTAAAATCTGGTTCCTTTTCTTTTCTCATCTCTCTTTTTGATTCTTTCTGTACTGTCTCTATCATTGTCGAAATCTCTATCACTATAAATGAATCCACTTCTTTAACGAATACTTCACTGAGGCTTGATCAAATGTCTGAGCTTCTTTCAATGTAGTAATTCCTCAAGTCTGTAGATTGACATTGATCTTTTTCATCTGACAGATAATACACTCTGAGATTCCTTGTGACAGTCTATATACTATTTACTAATACAATCTTGTTTAAGTTGAGTTGTATCCTCGAAATACAAATAGGCTACATCATATGCCTTTCAATCTCCCCCTATTTGTTTGTTAGACAATAACAATCAAATACCTAGAGGATAACTCAACTATCTCACTTAAACAAGAAAAAGATAAAACTTTTAAGAACTAAGTAAATAATACAAAAAAAAATTCTCTGGTTTAGATTTAACAATTCCAGAATCTTCAGTTGATGAAATGATAGATGATTGTTCCTCTAGCACTGAACTGATCTTCAATAGATAACTCATCTTCATTTCTGATTCTTCATATCTCTGTCTGATAATCCTTCACATCTTACATTGGTGATTATCAGCAGTTCTTGATTTACAATCACTTCCCATTTCTGACACAGCTTTTCTCACTAAAGTAAAATAGATGTTCCTACTATATAGACAATGGTGAATCAATACCATTTCTATAACTTCTGGTGAATTTACTACTCTTCCACTTAGCCTTTATACATAGTACATTGAAAGACTAATAGAATAGAATTGTGATGTAATTCTTCTTTTATCTCCACTTTCATAACAAATGAAAGTTCTTTTGCTTCATCATCTAAGGCCCCCCCTTAGTAACTAGACTTGCTTCTCATTCTAAGCACAGTCTTTACTGCTCCCCCTTTCTAACTCACTCTTCTTTTACTTGTACCCCATACTTCTCCCCCTTAGTTGAGTATATCCTACTAAGGTAAGCTTTAAGCTTCAAGATATCTTTTTCAATATATCTATCCCCCTTAGTTGAGGAATCCTCCATTCAACTAATTGACAAAGTAGTTGATACCAAATTGTTACCAATTTATACCAATCGTTAGAGTACATTGAAATCAATTGATAAAGCTTTTTTTTTAAAGGAAGTTTCATTTTCTTCCTCACTATGAGTGTGTGATAGTGTTTAGTGTACCTCACAAGTGTTTAACTCTTCTCTCCACTCATTTGTGTTAAGTGTCTCACTACTCTCTGTGTTTACACTCTTGCTCACTAGTGTTTCACTCATTGTTCCAACATCCTTTAGTGTACCTGCAAAGAAAAATCACCCTAGCCCCTTCAAGAGAGGTTAGTGGTGGTGCAATGGGAGTTCGCAAATCCCAAATCATCGTTGAACTCGTCAGACGAATCTGAGTCATAATCTACAAGTTGCTAATTTCCCTTTTTAGGGTTTTCAGATTTGAATTCTGAGAAGGTAAACAATGATCTATAAATTTAGCATTGAGATCAAGGTTCCCTTCTAATGTCTGTGAAGACATCACCTTGTTAAACTCATCAGGTAAAATCTGAATCATAGTTCACAAGTTGTCGATCCGCACCTATGTCGGACACGTTACCCGCAGGATCCAGATATGTTCCATCTGGGGAGTTAGATAATGATCTTGAAGAATTTTGCATTTGAGATCAATACCTTCTCT
The DNA here is from genome assembly GCA_036435485.1 of Saposhnikovia divaricata. Classification (NCBI taxonomy): domain Eukaryota; kingdom Viridiplantae; phylum Streptophyta; class Magnoliopsida; order Apiales; family Apiaceae; genus Saposhnikovia; species Saposhnikovia divaricata. Next base: position 39,020,017 of record CM071595.1, read on the forward strand.
CGAGGTCTGTGAAGACTCTTAGTTCATTAAAGAACCTTTAACTTATAATCATAACCGTAAATGGTTGGATTATAGGTTTCCGTCAATTCATCCTTGGTGTGTGCAATCTCACTTTATGCATATGAAATATTTTGGATAGTGTATAAGGTAGTGACTCTCCAACTGAATATCCCACACATTCTTATTTACTACATCAAGTGCATTTACTCCCTCGTGACCTCTAGTGTGATAGGTTACTTCCTTTTAGGGGGTAAGTCAGAATGTGTTTGAGTTTAACTATAGTCTGGGATCAATGTTGTTGGGTTTACAACCTTATGACTAAACATGTGAAATACAAAATTCCATGTAGATGAACCTGCATCATAGAATATGAGCAAGATAGAGATAGAATGCATTTTTAACATTGAAAAGTTTTCTGAGAAAATATTGCATTTTATCTTAACAGAAATGATGTACAGTTGTGATTTTAAAAGATTTACAATGTAAGCAATCACAGCTGTAGAAAGAGATTTTGGATATAAGGAAGATATAGATCTTGAGCTGGTTTTACTAAACAAAAACAAGGACAAAAATTCAATTAATAAAAATTAATCGAATTAATGTAAGTTAATGTTTAAACCAATACAAACAAAACTATTTTATCATGCTTTAGGTCCTGTAAGATAGATACCAACTATTAGAAATTGTTAGCACTTGATAGGTCTTGTCTTTCAATTGTTAGATCCTGAAAATCAAACATGAAAGGCATATGACTCACCTATTTGTAGTTAGAGGATCCTAATCAACTTAAACCAAATTGTAATAAGTAAATATACATATGAACTGTCACAGGAATCTCAAGAAGTATTATCTGTCAGAAGAAAGAAGAAAAGTCAATCTATAGTTTTGATGTCGTACACTGGAAGACGATTCAGTTATCTGATCAAGCCCCAGTATAGCATTGAAGTGAATGGATTCATTTGAACAGTGACAGAGATTTTTCGAGTGATAGTTTGAATATCAGTTACAGTACAAGAGAATTGAGAGAAGAAACAAACCACAACCTAAAGTCAAAAGTGAAGAAGCATCGTTGAAGTTAGTCGTTCATGAACCAGACAGTACATCGAACGTCAACACAAATCAGTGGTAATTCTTTACTACCTTCAGTGGTTTGTAAGAAGTAAATTAATTATTTGTTGATTTAATTAAATTCATTTATAATTGATATAAATCATTTAGTTGATTTAATTAAATGAATTAATTCTAGAAGAATTAATTTATTTATTAAATTAATTATTGTATCAATTAAATATGAATTAGTTAATCATTAATTAATTAAATGGATCAATATGACTTAAAGAAAGAAGGTTGGATTATGTATTGGAGAAGAAAAATTCGGTATGACCTAAATTTAAGTCATACCGACAGTATTCAGAATTATGTCTTACCGAGCCATTCAAGATTATGTCTTACCGACCTGATTAAGTCATACCGACCTCTGCCAGCTGTTTTAAGTCGTACCGAACTTCTGATTAAGTCATACGGACAAGTTTTATGTCTTAATGGAGGTTTGTGTAAGTCTTAATGAAGAAAAATCAAGTCTTGGTAGCAGTTTAAGTCATGCTGGAGCAGTTAAATATCTTACGGAAAGCCAGCAAGACCTGTTACTGATATAAATGAACAGAACAGAGCAGATTAGGTCATAACGAAGAAAACACAGCAGAAAACATAATATCCATAACAGATTTCTCTATCAAGAATATCAAGAACACAAAAGCTTAAACAATTCCCAGAAATTCAAGTTCTTCATCTTTGTAATATTCTATCTGATAGAACTTGTCTATTTGTGATTCTTGTACTACTAGCGAATTAAGTTTCCTAGTTCTTATCTTGATTATTATTAACTAAATTAGAAAAGTTCATGTCGAATTTTCTAATTAGTTATTAACATCTTGATAAGTTGTTATACTGATTTTGTAACACCACATCAAGTTAATATACAGTTATATTCAACTTGAAAAATTGTGTTAAATAATTCCGCACATAAATTTGTCTTTATCAAATTTTATTTAAAGGACAAATTTCGTTAAAAAGGTTAAGATTGTATTCAACCCCCCCTTCTACAATCTTATCGGACCTAACAATTGGTATCAGAGCCGATTGATTGATACACAAAACAAAGATCCCATTTTACTCGATTAAAAATCATCCCCGAATTTTTTAACTCTCTTAAAAATTCATCATGTCTTCTAAAGTTGGAACTGTGAAAATTCCCATATATGACAAAAACAGTTATGATATGTGGAAGAACAAAATGTTAATGTTCCTCGAGGTTGTAAATCCTAAATACATGAAAGTCTTATTAGAAGGACCAATAATACCTTTTGGATTAATTCCTGAAGTTGTTACTGATGGAAAAGTTATTTCCCCTGCAAAGTTTGTACACAAAGATTCTTCTGAGTACACTCTTGTTGAAAGAGAAGAAGCTGGACTTGACATTAATTTAAGACTGATCTTAATAGATTCTCTAGACTCTGTGATGTACAGTCATGTGATTAACTGCAAGACAGCAAAGCACATGTGGGAAACCATTGAAACTGTGAATGAAGGAACAGAGGAAGTTAGGGAGAATCGTCTAGAAATTCTGACATCTGAGTATGAACACTTTCGATCAGCATACAATGAAAGTATTCAAGATGTGTTTGAAAGATATAACAAACTTGTCAACAATTTACAGATGCATGGCAAGTACTACACTCAGAAAGAGATCAACAGAAAATTTCTACTATCAATGCCTGTTCATCTAGAACATAGGATTACAGCTATCAGAGAGTCGAGGAATCTAAATGAAATTACTGTAGAAAGACTCTTTGGTGTTTTAAAAACCTATGAACTGGAACAATCTCAACAAAAGGAGATTTATGGAAAAGGAAGAGTTGCTAATACTTCTACAGCTCTTATTGTTGAGAACAAACAGGAAGTGGAAGATATGGTTATTCAATCTTGTAATGTTGACAGTGGCAAGCTTGAAGTTGAAGTTGGTCAAACGAATGCTAGTCCAGATGAAGGAAACTTCTATTCGTTAGAAGAGCTAGATCAGTTGGAAGATGAGTCCATGGCTTTGTTGGTAAGGAAATTCAGTAACTTCAGATTCAGGAAGAATCCCAAGTTCAGGTACAAATCTAACTATAACAGGTTCCAGAGAGGAGGTTCTTCATCCTCAAGTAACAGAGGAGGTTACAAAACTGGAACAGTTGAAAGAAGTAAAATTAGATGCTACAACTGTAATGAACTTGGACATTTCGCTACTGAATGTCAGAAGCCAAAACAAAACCAAAGAAAAGACTTTGGATCTAAAAAGAAGAAGACAGGTAAAGCCTATGTGGCTGCTGGAAAGAGTTGGGATGATACAGACTCTGAAGATGAAGAGTATGGCAATCTTGCCCTGATGGCAAAATCTGATAACTCCAGTGGTACTTCATCTGAGGTATCATGCACTGAAAGTCAATATATTTATCAACTTAGTGATACACTAGGTAATGCTAATAGAGAGATTGAAAGGATCAATTTGTTAAATACAGATCTTAGTAATCAATTATCAGAATTACACGATGTACAAAATTGCTATGATAAACAAAAATCAGATATAAGAATTCTAAAAGAACTTGAGAGGTCTCTAGCGTTGATAGTTGTTCAACAACGTGAAACAATAGCTGAGCTAGAAATAAGGGTTAGTGCTACTTCTAATTCATGTAAAGTGGCTAAAGAGTTGTTTAACTAACAAGCTATAATCAAACCGTAGGAATTGGGTTTGATTATAATGAAGCTATTGGACGAAAAAGCATTATTACCCCTAATCGTGTCAGTGCTGTAGAAAGGGGTATCCCAATAGTACTTAAGGGTGTTAGTAACCCACTCTTTAAGACATCCATAGCAGAACCTTTGGATACAACATCTTTAATCATTAAGGAAGAGATGCGCATTGAGGATTTAGCTAATGGCATAGTCTTAGAAAGTAATCAAGTTTTTAAAAATGATGAAGATAGAAAGTCTGTATTTAAGAAAACGGAAAGAGTTGGTGAGTCTACTAGTTCCTTGAGAACTAGTAGTAGAAGTAACAACATGAATAAATGCAACAACATATCTACCATGAATGCTATTCCTGTTATTGATACTGCTCATAAGAAATGCAATGCTGTTAATTGCATGTCTTGTGCTTTTAATATAATGTCTGCTTACTTTAACAGTAATCATGCATGTGTTGATAAGAATGTTCCTAGACAGCATATGAGCAGAAATAAACATGTTAGATCCAGGACTGTAACACAACCTAATTCTAAGATTAGGACTCCAAGTCCTTCTCAGGATATGGTGAAGACATGGTTACCCAAGCTGAAACCAAAACAAGTTAAAGCTGTTTACAGGGTTAAATGTCTAGTACCTGAAGAAAATGTTGTTAAAATAAAAAGTGTTGCTTTACCTGATAAAGGTCAATTCTTTAAGTACTCCGGACCCAATCAAATTTGGGTTCCGAAGAAAGTCTAACCAATTTGTCATTGCAGGGTTTGAAACAGGTTGAACGAGTCATGTGGATTCTGGACAGTATATGTTCAAGGCATATGACCGGAGATAGAGCCCTGCTAACAAATGTGGTGGAGAAGGCCGGCCCAGTCGTTACCTTTGGAGATAACAGCAAAGGTAAAACTGATGGATATGGCAGATTAGAAGCTGGAAATGTTATCGTTGAAGATGTCTCTTTTGTGAACGGCCTTGAGCACAATTTGCTCAGTATTAGTCAATTCTGTGACAAAGGTTATGAAGTTCATTTCAACAAGAAGAATTGTCTAATATCACACAAGAGAAATGAAAGGCCACAGTTGACTGGAGTCACTAGTACAAAACTGACCTTATACATCGCCTCTTATACGTCGGTTCTGGCCAAAGGCGACGTATAAAGTAGTTATATACGTCAGTTCCGCATAAAGGCGACGTATAAGGTCAATTTTTAAAAATTTTTACGTCGGTTGAACAAAACGCCGACGTATAAAGTCATATTATACGTCGGTTGAGGAAAAGGCGACGTATAAAATGCTACTTTATACGTCGGTTGAGAAAAGGCGACGTATATAATGCTACTTTATACGTCGGTTGAGAAAAAGGCGACGTATATAATGCTACTTTATACGTCGGTTGAGGAAAGGCGACGTATAAAATGCTACTTTATACGTCGGTTGAGAAAAAGACGACGTATATAATACTACTTTATACGTCGGTTGAGGAAAGGTGACGTATATAATACTACTTTATACGTCGCTCTTATTATAACCGACGTATAAAACCTTTAAAAAAATTAAAGAAATTAGAAATTGCCGCTGTATTAAATATCAATTTTTACGTTGCCTGTATATACCCGACGTATAAAACCTTTAATTAAAAAAAATTGTACTTTAGTATTGGTCGTAGTCTTCAGTTCTTTCCCAATTTAAAACCTAAAAAGCATTGTTCCTCCCAGTTAAACTCTCTTGCGGTTTTCCATTATTGGTCATTTTCGAGCTATTTCTCATCTTTAATCGAGTCTCCCTCTCTCATAAACACCAAACCCTCATAAATTTCTCACAAAATGATTCGATTTTGACGAAACCCTAAATCCTCAAAGTATCGAAACCCTAGTTTTCAAAATCGATACTCGATTATCTATCTAATTAGTATTAATACCCCTCAAACCCAGTCATCTACCTTAACAAACTCTTAACATTAACCCAATTAAACTCAAAACTCGGTGTATGCAAGTTCGTTCAACACGAAGGTCTGTTCCCCTCTCTCTATCTCACCATATATCTCCATCTCTCTCTCTCTCTCTATATATATATATATATATATATATATATATATATATCTCCCTCTCTTTCTTTTTTTTCTCTCTCTCTCTCTCTCTCTCTCTCTCTCTCCATATATGTACTTAATTGGTTATTTGTGTTTGAGGGTGTTGGTATTGAAAGAACATATTTTTATATTTAGGTAGTAATTTGGTGAGCAGGAGGATATGCTCTCCATTTATATTACTCGTTTTCTGTAAACATGGTTGATTCATTTGTGCTTCAATCTGTGAGAAAGATATGGACTTTGGGTCCTCTTTGTATGGGAAGGAGGTCCAGCAAAATTGCTGGAAGAAAGGTATTTTCTTGAATTATGTATGAATATTTTGATGCTTGGTAGTGTAAATGAACTTTTATATGTGTTGTCTTACAATCAACCAAGGTTTGATAAAAACGAGCCGTTGCAGTACAGAAAAACAGGTCGTTCCGGTCCTCGTTATTCGGGCGGTGGTAAGGGAGGTGGTGCTGGTGGTGGGAATGCCCATCCACCTTCCAGTAGAAGGTACATTAGTGTTTCGAGATTTTTTAATATTTAATGTTGTTATGATTTGTTAAATTTGTGTGATGACGTGTGTTTTTGGTGGATTTTGTTAGCTTTAAGAAGAATAATAATGTGCAAGGAGGGCAATATTGAGTTAGTAGAGGGAGTGTCGGTTCGAATTATGGTAATGCCGCTTCTGCTGCTGGTTCAACTAGCGGTGTACAAAATGGTGCACAATCGCATATGGCATCAAGTGGTATGTATTAATATTTGATTTCATTGTATTAGCTATAAAGACCAATAATAGTATGAATAGCGGTTTATCGATGTAATGACCAATTTTGAAATTTTATAGATGGGGGATTTTAGGTTTTTTACTGTACTATGGTTAAGTTTCTGTTGTTATTTTGTACTTGTTGCAGGAGTATCTGCATCTAGTGCACCTGTCACTGTCAATTCGCATAATACGTCGACTCAGAAGAGTAGCAACCGGGATGCACCGAAAGCTCCAGTTACAAATATTTCGGATGTCAGCTCCAGTCCTGTTGCTCCGTCAACCCCTGTGAAAGGTCACATGTCTTTTCACAGAAAATTTAGGTTTCTTAAGAATATTCGATCAATTTTATGTCTATTTGTGCTCCATCATAATCTAATTCAACCCTGGTTCATGATAATTCAGGTGAAAGACCTTTTCCTCTTCAATTTGGATCTATAAGTCCTGGTTTAATGCAGGTAAGCCTTGTTTTTTGCACAGCATGCATTTTGTAAGAATTAATTAAATACATGGTGCGCTCAACATCCTTGGTTATATTTACATTTCAACTACATTTCTTTTTGCAGATACCTGCTAGAACTAGCTCCGCGCCTCCTACTTTGGATGAGCGGATGCATGAACAGGTCTGTTCATTGTTCCGGCTTCTGGATGTAAACAATTTTATGCATTTTCACCCATGTAGTATAAAAATTGAAATACAATGGATCCCGCTTTGATGAGTTCCTTTGAACACTTGTCATATATCATCATGGCTTAGTAAATTTGTATAAATCTATCAGTAGACGAAAAAGTGCTTAAGCAGGTTCTGAAGAAACTGAACTACCATTAACAGTAGTCACTACTATGGTTTACTTTTATAGCAGATTATATATGCTACTATAATGATGTTCTATGCTAGTTCCTCACTAATAATGTTATTAATTTTATTATAGATATACTGGATTACTGGTGCTAATAATTAGTTTGTATAGGATATATTGGCTGACTCTTGTGCCAGCAAGTGTAAGGGACCCACATTCCGAACAAGTCATGAGTCATGACAACCTTGCCTTAACCACGATCCTGAAATAGGTGACTTGTTGAAGGTAAGATATCTATGATCGACTTCATAAGCCATTTGATAGGTTCTTAAAGTGATATACCCTGTTTTCTCTTTTAATACTAGATAGGTTTGGGAACAAGGTAATATACCCTGTTTTCTCTTTTAATACTAGATGGGTTTGGGAACGCGGTGTGGCCAAGAGAAGGCTATGAATTCGGAAGAGGGATTGATGAGCATGAAAAGAATCCTCCCAAGTTTAATCAGTCAAGAAATAGGCCTTTGACTAGGAAGGTTGGGATTTCTGCTGCTATTATCAGTCCATATAGGTAAGAACCTGAACTCGTTTATTTGCTGCTATTACAGATTTCTTTTTTGGACAATAATATAGATGTCGATTTAATGTTATTGTGCAGGGTGAAGTTATTACAACGATAGGATTTCTCAAGGAAGCTCCCCACGTCAATATCTATGGTTTCAATATCTATTACAAGAATCGTCTAATACTGGTACCTCTTTATTGGATCTTTATGCTTATTTTCCTTGTAAATATGCAATATAAAACTCTTTTATGTTTCCTGTAAATTTTAATGCATATTTTGTGCAGCACTTGAATTGAATAAAAAGGTTAAATGTGTTGACTGTTTTTGGATTTCATTTGAAATAGTAGGTCAGTTCAAAGAGTGGCATAGTCATTCTGCTTGCCAGGAGTCTAAAATATCCAAATATTGACATAAAAATCCTTCTTTCACTCCACCTGATCTGCTCACAATAAAGAAATGTTGTTATCAGTCATCGTTTCACTTTATCCATTGGTTTCCGCAAATGTTAATATTGATCATTGGCATTGAAGTGCCCTTAAAATAAATTACAATTAAATCTATCCTAACTAATAACATAAAATATATACAACCTAAATGTTTTTATTCTTTGTTCAGCATCAACTAGGCTATCCCCAAACTCTCTCATGCGTCCTTCAAGGATTATGTTCCTCCATTTTCTTGTTTCATTGTGCAAATGTTAAAGAAAATCTGTTGCAACAATTGTGATTGTAAGATGTTTTAATCATGCTTGCTGTAATTTTTCATCCTGGTATGTTTTTAGGGGCTCATTGTGTTGTGGCATCAATAGTTTTACGGAGTCATTCCTTGTCCTACTTGAGTTGTTTTACTAATTTTTCATGCATACAGACACACACAACACTAAAATCTGTGCTTATCTCATCATTTTCAGCCGTTTTGGTGCCCTGCGAACTTGACATCTAGCAGAGGCAGAGGGGTTGTTGGTAAATTTAAATGGCAGATGACAAAGAGGAGATGTGATAGAGAAGTTCACAAGTTCGTTTATCATCTCTGTCTACTTAATAGCAACTCTACTTAAGAAGTTGTGTTCACCATTTTACTCATTTTTGCAGGAGAAGAGAGATTAAGAGGATAAGGACTAGCATGAGAGCTGGCAATAGCTTGGCATTTCTTTATCAGGATATAGATCAATTCGAGCATTCCAACCAGGCTAAATTACCAAGAGTTGGATTTTGGCACAATTATTATTTGGGGATCAGATGCATGTTATCTTAGTGTATATAGGAAATTTTTTTTTGATAAATGCATATAGGAATTCTTATTATGTATTAGACTTTAATTTTCTTGAAGTGTGGTGTTCAATAAATTGATGTACTGAATATTTGTGTAATATTTTCTATTAATAATATCTTGTTAGTAGTCAGTTTTCTTTTATTGCTTCAGGGTGCTATTTTTATGAAATGGGACAAAATGGATGCAGCTGGGTATTGCTTAAAAAATAGAAAAAATATTTTTTTTTAAATTTTTTTTTGACAATATACGTCGGTTCTTATATTTAACAGTCGTAAAAGGTCATTTTTGTACTAATGACATTATACGTCGGTCTTTTGAACATTATACGTCGGGCTTTGTTCTACATTATACGTCGGATTTTTCAACATTATACGTCGGCTTTTTAGCAACGTATATTTAGACTTTATACGTCACCTTTTTAACCGACGTAAAAGACTCGTGACTTTATACGTCGCCCCTCCATACGTCGCCATTTAACCGACGTATAAGACCTATTTAACCGACGTATAAAGTCATTTTTGTACTAGTGAGTAAGAAAAGGAAACTTGTACATAGCCAATATGAACTCTGGAAGCACAGAAGAAATTAGATGTTTTTATTCAAAGGCATCCACTGATGAAAGTTGGTTATGGCACAAGAAAATTTCTCACCTAAACTTCAAAACAATGAATTCTCTAGTGAAAAAAGAGTTGGTGAGAGGTTTACCTTCGATTGAATTTACTCAGGAAGGTCTATGTGATGCTTGTCAAAAAGGGAAGTTAAAAAGGGCAACTCACAGGAGCACTAACATATCATCAATAACTGAACCATTACAACTTCTCCATATGGATTTGTTTGGTCCAGTTAGTGTGATGTCCATGTCAAGAAAAAGATATGCTCTAGTGATTGTTGATGATTTCTCAAAATTCACATGGGTACTATTTCTGAACTCAAAAGATGAAACTCCACAACTGGTAGTTGATCACATTAAGTTAATTGAGCTGGATTCTAATCGTCCAGTAAGAGCTATAAGGTCAGACAACGGAACTGAATTCAAGAATGCAGTTCTGAATGACTTTTGCACTGAAAAGGGTATAACTAGACAGTACTCGGCTCCCAGAACTCTTCAACAAAATGGGGTAGTTGAAAGAAAGAATAGAACCTTGATTGAAGCTGCACGTACTATGCTAAGTGAATCAAGGCTTCCATTGAGCTTTTGGGCTGAAGCTGTCAACACTGCATGCTATACCCACAATCGAACACTTATCAATAAAGACTTAATGAAGACACCATATGAAGCTCTACATGACAAGAAACCAACTCTCAAGTACTTCCATGTATTTTGGACAAAATGCTTTGTGCTGAAAGAAGGAGATGATCAAGGTGGTAAATTTGAAGAAAAAGCACATAAAGCAATATTTATTGGTTATACTAGAAGAGCCTACAAGGTGTATCTTATTGATCAACAGAAAACTATGGAAAGTGTCAATGTTACATTTGATGACACAAAACTCCCAAGTATCCAAAATGAAGATCCATCTGAAAAGCTTAAGTTTGATGATATGTCAGACTCAGATTCAGATGATGACAACCAACCTGACGTTGTTGCTGATAATAATAATCCAAATGTTGGTGGTAATGATCAAGGTGATGCTGGTGAAAACAATGATAATTTTCATGACACCACTGATACTCTTGAACCATCAACAAGTCAAACTGGCAACAACTCAGGGGGAGATAATGGAGGGTCAACAAGTCATACTCAACTTCATATAGAAGATCAAGGCGAATCGTTAAGATCAATTCTTCCCAGACAAACTGTTTGGAATAGAGCTCATCCTTTTGAGCTGATACTTGGTGATCCAGATGTTGGTGTGAAAACAAGAAGAGCTTAGCAGAATCAATGTAACTATTCTGGGTTCTTGTCAGTTATGGAACCTAAGAAAGTAGAAGAAGCTCTATCTGATCCTGATTGGGTGATTGTTATGCAAGATGAACTCAATCAATTTAAGCAACTAGAAGTATGGAAGCTGGTACCCAGACCTAAAGATAGAAAAGTGGTGGACACAAGATGGGTATTCAGAAACAAACTAGATGAAGATGGCACTGTGATAAGAAACAAAGCAAGACTGGTAGCTAAAGGTTATTCTCAAGCTGAAGGCATTGATTATGACGAGACCTATGCTCCAGTGGCAAGACTTGAGGCCATCAGAATATTCTTGGCATTTGCATCCTATTCAAGATTCAAAGTTTATCAAATGGATGTCAAGAGTGCCTTTCTGAATGGTAAGCTAGATGAAGAAGTGTATGTAGAACAGCCCCCTGGTTTTGAAGATCAAGATCATCTGGACTATGTCTACTTTCTTTACAAAGCTATCTATGGTCTTAAGCAAGCCCCAAGAAAATGGTATGACACTCTTTCTGAATTTCTATTAGAAAATGGTTTTATAAGAGGTGTCATAAACAAAACTCTCTTCACTAAAAGACATAAGAATGATATAATACTAGTCCAAGTCTATGTGGACGATATTATATTTGGGTCTACTAATGAGCTTCTATGCAAGAAGTTTTCTAAATTAATGAAGGGTAGGTTTGAAATGAGCATGATGGGAGAACTGAAATTCTTTCTTGGATTACAAATAAGTCAGAGACAAGATGGAATATTTATTTGTCAATCCAAGTACATTAAGGAGCTCCTCAAGAAATATCACATGGAGGAGTGCTCATCAGCAAAGACACCATCAACTATAGCTGTCATTGCTTTACCTAACTGCTAGTAGACCAGATATAATGTTTGCCACATGCTTGTGTGCAAGGTTCCAAGCGAACCCTAAAGAAATCCATCTCACTGCTGTCAAAAGAATCTTAAGATATCTAAAGGGTACGCCTAATTTAGGCATCTGGTACCCTAATGAATCTGGTTTTACTTTAATTGGATATACAGATTCTGACTATGTAGGAAGTGTTGTAGACAGGAAAAGTACATCTGGGAGTTGTCAATACCTAGGTGGAAGATTGGTATCCTGGTTCTGTAAGAAACAGCAAACAGTTTCCAACTCTACAGCCGAAGCTGAATATATAGCTGCTTGAAGCTGTTGTGCTCAGATCTTATGGATAAGGAATCAATTAATGGACTATGGCATTGTATTGGAAAATATTCCTATTTTATGTGATAATACAAGTGCCATAACAATAGCCAGCAATCCTGTGCAGCACTCAAGGACAAAGCACATTGACATAAGGTATCATTTTATAAGAGAGCATGTAATGAATGGTACAGTGCAACTACTATTTGTAGGCTCTGGAGATCAAACTGCAGATATTTTTAGTAAGTCGCTTAATGAATCCTCATTCACTAAAATTGTTAGTGAATTGGGTATGTTAAACAATCCTAGTAATTAATACTGTTAATATTTGAAATTTGATCTTTAATAATTTTGCAAGTGATTATTCTGTGAATATTTGTTGTTTGAAATCACTTGTATAATTATTTTACCATCTGATTTTCTTGCTTGTTTAGTTATTTTTCACTCTGTTTATTCATATTATTTAATACTTCATACTTCTGTATTTTTAGAATATTTGTAGATATTTATTTCTATTTTAATAATTAATTTATCATATGTTTTGTAATGTTTGTCCTGTTAATATTGCTTTGTTTTCGTTAACAGGATAACATATGGTATTTATAATTATTTTTATTATTTGTTTAATTTTCTATAATATTTTTATTATTTTTTATAAGTTAATTGTATATTTTATTGTGTTTTTAATGTTTGTTTAAAGTAAATATGACTTAAAATTAGGAAAAACTATCAATATGACTTAACTTAAAATCGGTATGACTTAAATAGGTTAAGTCTTACCGAATTTTTGTTAGATTAAGTCATATTCACGAGTCTGTTAATATTTAAGTCTTAACGAGGTTTTTAAATTTAATTGTTATTCCATTCAAGTCTTAACTAGTTTTGTTTATATTAAGTCTTAGACATTTAAGTCTTACTGAGTATTAACATAATTTTAAGTCCTATTCGTTTTAGTCTTATTGTCTATAATAAATTTAAGTCTTAATCAGTTTATATATATAAAAAACAGGTAACAGTTTTAAGTCTTTTAAGTTAAGTATTGTTAGTTATTTTTTTTAAGTCTTATTCGTCTATTCAGTATATATATAGTAGTTAGTTGAGTTAAGTCATAATTTGGTTTATGTCATTCTCTCAAGTTAAGTCTTAGAGAACTAAATAGATACATACATATATACACACATACCAATCGTTCATATCCGGTTTTTGTCTCAAATCTTGCTGATAATCACGAACTAATCACATAACTCGACTCCTTGTCTGATTATCTACGTTTTGAGTGTTTAAAATCGTGTTTTGGTTCCGTTTTTGAAGAATTTGTTGTTCGAAAAATCGATTTTTAGATCTGATTTTCAGAGCAACTGGTTTTGATTCTTGAAAAACTAAAAATATACGGTTGTTTGTGTGTATACAAGGATCATTGTGTGAATTTTTCAGAATTTTTGGAGAAAAGTTAATTATTTCGAATTTTTAATTAATTATTAATTCGAAAAATTAATTTTTAAATCATAATTTTGTAAAATCTGAAATTTTCAAAGAAATTAAATCTTGAGTAAAATGGCTGATCGGTTTGAAATTATTAAACATAATTTAATCGGTTATTTTGATCCAGAAAAATGTTCAGTTGAACGTTTTCGACCGTGGATTCGTTTTTTAAATGAAAATTCACTGGTTCGCACTGCTTTGAGCTTGGATGCTCCATTGAAAATTGAACCTTTGCGAATCATGTGTACTACTGCTGTCATTTCTAATGATAACAGATCATTTGTCTTCTCTGTAGGAGACAATCAGTACACAGTGAATGAAAATACAATAAATACGGTCTTAAATTTTCCAATTGACAATTTCGAAGAGTTACCATCAGATCAAGAATTAATAAATTTTTTGAATGGTGTATTCTATCAAGACAGTCCTGATCAAACTGTCTGGAATAAAAAGAACTTTGTTCAGGAATGGGAATATTTGTTTGACACATTAGGTAGAGTCTTTGCCAATTCTACTAAAGGGAACTTCGGGGTATTACCATCCTTCTTGCAGCATATTGGATATGCAGTTGCACATAACCGAAGAATTAATATTGGTAGACTACTGTGTGTTCCGATGGTTAGAAGAATCATTAATGCAAAGAGGAATTTTGATAATGGACAAAAAGTAACATGTTATTATCCAAGATTCCTGTCATTGATTTTTAATCATCTTGTGGAACTAGAAAACCAAGCCCAATTCCTGAATGGAGAATCACTGGCGTCAGGTAAACCTACTACCAGATTGTTCACTGAGTACAGCAACAAGCCTAAATTCACAAACATACCTGTAGTTGTCACCCAATACATGTCAAACTATATACAACTACCTGTCATTGAACCTGTACCAGAACCTGAACAACCTGAACAAAACCCTGAACCACCAGTGGAAAACATACTTGTTGATAATGAAGTTCAAGGCAATCAACGAGTTGAACCTGCTCAGCAAATTGTTCCTCAGCCAGCTGCACTTGCTGTTGAACATCCAGTGCAAGAAACTGCATCTGTCCCTGAACCTGAATCAGATCAACCAATCTTATCAGAGACTGTTGCGGAATCAGCTGACCAGGTATTGCCTTCTGTTCCTCAAACTACTACTTCTCAATCTATTTCTGGAACCCAAGTGGTTGGTAGGTCTGACCAAGGGGTTGTAGTACCACAACCTCTAACCAAGGTCGTAGAGCCAAATACTCAACCAACAAAACTCATATCTTTTCACTCCAGAAAGAAATTGCAAGTTAAAAGAAGTCGAATCAGTAGTGGTAGTATGAGTGAACCCACAGCTCTGCCTCTAGAAAAGAAAAGTAGAACTCAAATTGAGGCAACTGTAAGCCCGTCTATATCCTCCCAACAGGATATGGAAGTTGATATGGCCGTTACACAGTTACTAGAATCATCTTCTCAACAGGATGATTCTATTGAAGTTCGCCATAGGGCCGTGGCACCTTGTAGTGAGTCAAGCACACCACCCCTATTACTCACAATGGGGGAAGACATACCTTTAGACGAGTCTCAGGACACATTGCAAGGAGAGCACGTAGAAAATGTGACAGTGCCTACCATAGTTACGGTAGAAGAGTCTTCACAGGCTTTAGAGGGAAATCTTAGTTCTCAGCCAACTTTAATAGAACCATCATCTCCCCTCCCAGGACAAACACTCCTGGCTCCCTCAAGGGATTTTCCACTCGCAGTTTCGATTGGAGAAAGTGGAAGGCAACTTGATCAATCTACCACTGAAGCAATTCAGTCAACAATTTCAAACGTTCAAGTAGATTTGATTAAGGACAGGGATTTGCGAACTCCCATTGTACTACCACTGACCTTCCTAGAGGAGGCTAGGGTGATTTTACATGCAGGTACAAATCTGGAAGCAGCTAAGGAATCTGAGAGGAGTGATGTGAGGAATACCATAAAATTGAGTGAAACACATGCACTTCAGGTGAGTGGATCTCAAAGTGAACGTCAGGTGAGCGCACACACCGACACATACACTTTCTCACTATTAGAAAAGATAGCTGCTTTAGAGAAAGAACTTGCAGTCAGCAAGGCTGAAACAGAAATCCTTAGAGCACAAGTGGGTGAGCGATCTTCTTCATCCACCTCTGTCAACAGTCAGCTTGCTGGAATCAAGAAGGAGATAAACTACTTAAAGACATCTTTCACCAAGAAGATAGATTCTCTCGAACTCTCTCATGAAAAGGCACTTGATGACTCTGGAGATATTACTGTTGCTCAAGACATGTTAATTTCTGAAATTTCCGTGAAAGTTGACACTCTACAGTCAGAGGTACAGCACAATCAGGAATCTACTGATTCTCGTCTGGACCAGATCGAAAAGCAAAATGCACACCAGGCTAAAGGGTTAAGACATCTGTTTAATCTTGTAAGTCAAAGTCGCAAACCTATAAATGAAGAAATTGAATTCTTTACGAGTAAGGGTGGTGATGATGATGAACAAGATCCTGAAGCTGGGGGAACTGATAAATCTGTAGAGGATTCCTCAACTAAGGGGGAGAAACCAAAGGGGTCACAATATAAAACTAAAGAAAGAGAGGGAGAGGGAAAATCTGGAAAATCTGACTGACCAAAGTGAAGATAGGAGAGATAAGAAGAAGAAAGTAGTTGAAGAAACTGAAGAAGAAATTCAAGACAAGAACACAGGTTATTATTACACGGGTGAACCGGATAACTTCGATGTTTTTGCACTGGGAAGATGAAGGACCAGTGATATCTGAATCTGAAGCTCAACAAGCTGAGAAAGAATCTGAAGAATTATTTTCTCAGAGGGAAGCTAATTTACTGATGAGAGAAGAAAAGCTTCAAAAGTCATTAGAGCAAATTGCACGAAATGAAGAACTTCAGAAAGCTGAACAACAAGCATTACAACGATTACATGCTATAAATGTTGAGAAGAGAAAGACATATATCAGATTAAAGAGCGGTGACAAATGGGAACATGCTCAAAAAGCAATTGATTCACCTCAGAGTTCTGATTATGAAGATCGTCATCTTGGACAAATTCTCGAGGAATTCAAACTGGCAAATCCAATTCATGATATGTATATAAATTCCTTAAAGGTAGAAGTCATCAGGATAACTACTGCATTTGAACCCAAATCTGATGAGCTGGTAATATTTGTGGATTGTCATAAAGTTGGAACTTTCAGAGTATCTATTCAGTTCTTTTATGACAGATCGCTGATAGAGATTTGGGTACTTAGGCCTAAGGTAAGAACATCTTCTGAGCTAGGTGTGTTGTTACATGAGAAGTTCAAAGAATTTGCTGAAAGAGTTGGACCAGAAGTGATTAAGGATCCTCCACAAGTAAAATTTCTTAAGGGAGAGGTACTTCATTCAATCAATCTTCAGACAGATGAGTTATATGAACATCATGCAAAACACTTGGTATATGCTGAATATGCTCTCAGAAATCATGGATTCTTGACTAAAGAAAAGGTAATAGTTGCAGATCACATTCGATCCTATGCACAAACAAACATAAAAGATTATAAGAAATTTCAAGGTGAACTGAGAAAGAAGCTTGGAATTCCTTTAGTCTTACCTCAAGGATTGTCATCAAGAAGAGAACGTCTTGTTGATTCTAATTTACACATGAAACTTCAAGTCACAGATGAGCCAGAAGAAGGAGAATTCAGAAGGGAAGACAACTGAAGAAAAAGAATTGCTCTACATGTTATATCTTTAGAGCTTAGATAAATCTTGATAGGAATTTGTATCATATGATCAGTCTAGGGGATCATCTATCTTGTATTTATCTTTCATGTTTGAATCTGGCAAATGTTAAATATAAACCAGAATTTTTTTTTTCATATTTACTTAGTATTTAAAGTTTTATCTTTCATTTGGTTAAGTTGGATTAGTTGAGGCATCCTCTAGGAATTTGCTTGTTATTGTATAACAAACAAATAGGGGGAGATTGAAAGGCATATGACTCAGCCTATTTGTAGTTAGAGGATCCTAATCAACTTAAACCAAATTGTAATAAGTAAATATACATATGAACTGTCACAGGAATCTCAAGAAGTATTATCTGTCAGAAGAAAGAAGAAAAGTCAATCTATAGTTTTGATGTCGTACACTGGAAGACGATTCAGTTATCTGATCAAGCCCCAGTATAGCATTGAAGTGAATGGATTCATTTGAACAGTGACAGAGATTTTTCGAGTGATAGTTTGAATATCAGTTACAGTACAAGAGAATTGAGAGAAGAAACAAACCACAACCTAAAGTCAAAAGTGAAGAAGCATCGTTGAAGTTAGTCGTTCATGAACCAGACAGTACATCGAACGTCAACACAAATCAGTGGTAATTCTTTACTACCTTCAGTGGTTTGTAAGAAGTAAATTAATTATTTGTTGATTTAATTAAATTCATTTATAATTGATATAAATCATTTAGTTGATTTAATTAAATGAATTAATTCTAGAAGAATTAATTTATTTATTAAATTATTTATTGTATCAATTAAATATGAATTAGTTAATCATTAATTAATTAAATGGATCAATATGACTTAAAGAAAGAAGGTTGGATTATGTCTTGGAGAAGAAAAATTCGGTATGACCTAAATTTAAGTCATACCGACAGTATTCAGAATTATGTCTTACCGAGCCATTCAAGATTATGTCTTACCGACCTGATTAAGTCATACCGACCTCTGCCAGCTATTTTAAGTCGTACCGAACTTCTGATTAAGTCATACGGACAAGTTTTATGTCTTAATGGAGGTTTGTGTAAGTCTTAATGAAGAAAAATCAAGTCTTGGTAGCAGTTTAAGTCATGCTGGAGCAGTTAAATATCTTACAAAAAGCCAGAAAGACCTGTTACTGATATAAAAGAACAGAACAGAGCAGATTAGGTCATAACGAAGAAAACACAGCAGAAAACATAATATCCAGAACAGATTTCTCTCTCAAGAATATCAAGAACACAAAAGCTTAAACAATTCCTAGAAATTCAAGTTCTTCATCTTTGTAATATTCTATCCGATAGAACTTGTCTATTTGTGATTCTTGTACTACTAGCGAATTAAGTTTCCTAGTTCTTATCTTGATTATTATTAACTAAATTAGAAAAGTTCATGTCGAATTTTCTAATTAGTTATTAACATCTTGATAAGTTGTTATACTGATTTTGTAACACCACATCAAGTTAATATACAGTTATATTCAACTTGAAAAATTGTGTTAAATAATTCCGCACATAAATTTGCCTTTATCAAATTTTATTTAAAGGACAAATTTCGTTAAAAAGGTTAAGATTGTATTCAACCCCCCCTTCTACAATCTTATCGGACCTAACAAAACATTAGTTCCTAACCAATTGTATAGACACATACCAATTTGATACCAACATTGGTCAATTGTTAAGTCCTTAACACGAAAATCTGTTAACAGCAATCGCAAAACAAAGATTTATACTTAAACTGCAGGTTTTGTGTGTGTTAAGAAGAAGAACAACAAAAGAACCAAGTACGGCGACCTGTTTGTAAGTTTTAAAAGTATAGTGACTAAACTGTAAAAACTATACAAACTATTTATATACACAGGAAAAATAATATTCAAAAATAAGAAATAATATACATAATAATAATATTAAATAAAAACTAAAAAGAAAAGAAAATTCAAATAAAACTAAACAAAGAAGAAAAATTTGAATTAACATAAAAATAATAAAACTATACATAACTTAATAATTTACAAAATTTTGACATAATAATATACAAACAAATTTTTATTTTTATATATATATTTTTTTAAATTCAAAAATAACTGTATTAATAATATTTATAGAATATTAAAGATAAAAGATAATAATTTACAAAAATATCTACAACAATATAACTACTTAAAATAACTAAATAGAAAATATAAAATACTAAAAATACCATAGGTTGTCCTTTGACGGAGTTAACACATTAATAACAGAAGGAAAAACACTACAAAATATTGAATAAAATATTAACTATTTACATAAACATTTGTAGCAAATTATACAAGTGATTTAAATCAGTAAATTTTCACAAAATAATCACTTGTAAATTATTAAAGATCAAACCTCAGATATTAACTAGTTTAATTACTAGGACTGTTTAACATACCCAATTCATCAACAATTCTTGTGAATGTGGATTGGTCAAGAGACTTAGTAAAAATATCTGCTGTTTGGTCTTCCATGGGTACAGAAAGTAACTCCACGATACCATTCATGACATGCTCTCTAATAAAATGATACCTGATGTTGATGTGCTTTGTTTTCATATGTTGCACGGGATTGATGGAGATTGTTATGGCACTTGTATGATCACATAATATAGGAATATTATCCAGTACAAAGCCATAGTCTCTCAGCTGATTCCTAATCCACAAGATCTGAGCACAACAGCTTCCAGTAGCTATATATTCAGCTTCGGTTGTTGAGTTAGAAACTTTTTGTTGTTTCTTGCTGTACCAGGAAACAAGTCTTCCACCTAGGAATTGAAAACTCCCAGATGTGCTTTTTCTGTCTACAACACTTCCTGCATAATCTAAATCTGTATATCCAACAAGGTTAAAACCAGAATCTTTAGGGTACCAGATGCCTAAATTAGGCGTACCCTAAAGATATCTAGGATCCGATTGGAACCTTGCACACAAGCACGTAGCATGCATAATATCAGGTATACTTGCAGTAAGGTAAAGTAATGAGCCTATCATACCTCTGTAGCTTGTGATATCTACCTTGGCAGAATTTTCACATGCTCCAAATTTGACCGTTGTGGATGATGGTGTTCTTGCTGAAGATGAGTCCTCCATTTGATATTTCTTGAGTTGGTAAATTTCATCATGGAAGTGGTAAAAGAAAAGAAGTATCAAATAGTTGAATTCTTTCTTCTAAGTACTAGATACATGTCTACATCTGAAGAAGGAGGTACTTAACTTCATGATCTTAAATTCATAAATTCTATTCTGGTTGTATTGTTATATGTTTTGACATCTACAACTTAGATTTATGCTTCAGATTCTAAAGCATAAATAGGGGGAGATTGTTAGGAATAATTCATAAGTTGTGATGTTGAGAATAGAATTTTGCTAATACTTCTTGTATATCCTGATCTTATAAAGGATTTAGTACTTTGTATAGGATATATGTGTTAGACAGTAATCTGTAGAGTTTAGTCAGGAACAGTGTGTCAGAGACTACATTTCAGGAACTAAGAGCAGATCCTGATACAGCAAGTCAGATCCTGATCAAATACTGATGGGATGATCAGATCCTGATGCAATGGGAAATCCTGATATCAGTCATGTTACTGATGATGTCATTATGGATGCTACATAAACTGGCAAGTGCTATAAAACAGGATCTTTGTTTTGGAGAACAAGCAAGAAGATATCGTGAAGGAAACAAATTCTCTATTGATGGAAACTATCAACTGGACGGCAGAACAATGTCATAGATAGAGTATAATTCTGTTATTAGTTGATAGGTAGCATTATAAATACTCTCTCTATATCATTGTAAAAAGAGCGGAATCGAGAATTATAGAGTGCATATTGTGTGAAGCTCTGTATAAGGTTTGTATTCGAGAGTTCGAAACAAACAGAGAGAGAGATTTATATTGTGAGCAGCTGCTAAAGGTATTGTACACCTTTGGTAGAGTTTGTATTTGATTTATTTTAATACAAACAAAGTTTGATTCATTTGTTTGTTCTTGTTCATCTAATCAAGCAAAAATCAGACACGATTATATAACTTGTATTCAACCCCCCTTCTACAAGTTATTCGAGTTAACATCCTTTATACTCACTGATAACCGATCAGCCCAGTATAAGGAATTTTGTAAACATCTTTAATTAATTAAGCCATTTTCATTTTCAATTATAAAAGACTGAGGTTCAGGGAAGCAATTGATATGCAGAATCATGAACAACAACAATAAGGTTAAGATTTAGGGGAATTAGTAATATATGGATTCATAAAAGACAAAGAAATTAGATTAAACTAACATGTTATGATACAACAAAGCAGAATCATATATCAACAAGGAAACATAAATCCAGTAAGGAACAGATCAATTATTCAGGGTCTAGAATTGAACAATAGTTTATAAGGAAAATTATGAAATAAAAGAATCTGAAGTTTAACCGTAAATTAGAGTAACTACACAAGGTATGACCATTCATTTAAAAGGTTACCAACTGATAAAAAATTTCATGGCAAAATTTAAATGTACATAAAAGATTTGAATAATTTAAACGAAGATTTAAGAAATTCTCAATAACCCAAGGTCTCACCCTTGTTAGCTAATCAGTCCTAGGCTTCAGCTGCCAAACCGGCATGACAATAATGAGTTTGAATAATTAAGAAGATCTCAATTCATTTTCGGCTTTAACCATCACTGAACAACACATGCCTCAACAACAGTATAAACCTCGAATTAGCTTACAATAATTTGAAGAAAAATGCTCTTTGAAAAATATTAATAAAGACGAGGAATATTGAATAAATTAATTTTAAAAGAATTCAACACCTGAACAATAGGTGAGGAAAATTAACAATGACAGAAAAATTTGAGAATGAGTGTTTGTAAATTAATAGAAGAAGAATGTCACTAGAATATAAATGAAAGGTATATGCACTAGGAAAATGATTTGAAAGGAACATCGTATAAGGACAAGTTTACATTATTCAGAATAAATATGAAGAGTAAAATGGCTAGCAAGAAGTGATTTCGAAAGAACAAATAAATAACACAAAAGGTTTCACATCACTTGAACAATAAGTGAGGTATAGTAAACTTGCCTCAATACATGAAGTTTCCAATTCCATTATTTCAATTATTTTCTCACTTTAAATCAGTCTCTACTTCTTTGTACATTGGCCTCTAATCGATCACACATCTATCTTTCTTCTATAACTTGTCAGCCGCTACTCGGCACACTCGCCAATTCCGATAATTCTTTCACTCCTCAAGATTCCATTTACACGTGCGTTGGCTCTGAGCCGGCCTCCCAGTCGTACCTACATACAGGTAAATTACTACTTTAGCACGTTTATAAACTTAACTATCTAACTCGTTCTACCCCAATGCACCCTGTATCGCTTTACAACTTAACACATATAACACATAGTGATTACATTCTCAAAATAGTAATACATATACACATAAATCACATAAACACTTAGAACGTATTAACAACTTACACTTATACCTTTTAAACACGTACATCATATCGCTTTAAAACAACTCTTACCAACTTACTATAAGAATTACAAAATAATTTTAACAAAAAATTGAACAATACTTTCTTTATAATAGGACCCAATGTCTTTGACCAAGGCATTTTGAAAATAAGTATTTGAAAAATATATCGAACATACTTGAGAATAAAACATTTAAGATGAACACTGTTTTGAATAAAACATTTATTTTTGGTTCGGAAAATCAGTGATTGGGATATTTCGATATTTGTACCGTCTAGACTTTGCCTTTAAATATATCACAAATAACTTAGACTAGGAAACATCATTTCATTGACATTCCTTATCCAAATTAGTGATTTGTACGAGAAAAACATTTTGTTAAATTGACTCGTCACTTGTTTACGTCACGTCGAATAAACCTAAGGGAGGATTTACTACGTTATCTAGTAAATTCTTAAATCTAATTTATTTTTCACTTTCGAACTTGACAAATCACCAAAACCTACAAGTGAAAGACGGTCTAGCAATCTTCCCAAAAGACTGTCGACTCACAAGATCAATAACATTCGTAGCATCAAAGATAGAAGTTTGTGAGTGTGGAGAATTTTGATTAGTGGTAGCTGTTTGTTGGTTTCAATGTGGATGTACTGTTTGACAATTTGAACCATACGGAAATTGTGAATTTTGAACATAGGGGAAAAAAGGATTAGGAAATGGGAATTGAGAATTTGGCATTTATGCATTATAATACGAATTTTGTGGATTAGAAAATTGAGAATTATCGATTTGAGTTTTGGGCAAATAGAAATTGGGTATTCGAGGATTGAGAATTCGGGTTTGTATTTTGAGGATTTGAAGGTGAATTTTGATGGGGATTCATTTTTCTCTTTAGAAATTTTTTTGTTGAAGATGAGAGAAGTGTAAAAAATAAGTATCTTCTTATTTATAGTGTCAAAAATTATGAACGTCTGCATTTTGTAATGGGTAACTACTTTTTAAAATTTTGTAAAATTAATATTAACGTTATAAATTCAAGCCAACAATTGGGTTTTTTGCCATTTTTGATGTTGGAGATATAAAATAAAAAATAAAAAAGAAAAATAGTCCACATATGCAAGAGTTGATCAGCCCGTGTTGATGGGCGTGACCAACTTTTCTGTTTCTCCCTAGTGCATTAAAGAAAACCCAAGTCTCACTCTCTCTCCTCTACATCACACTTGGGCCTCGCATTGGCCCAACAACAGAAACTGTGTAAACAATATATCAAGTGGCGTTTATATGTCCTATGAGGAGTCAATTTTTCCAATTATGTTCTTTGGGGTATTTTCACTTCAAAATTTGTTAAGAAGGCTCTTTTCTCTTTTTAATTTTTTTTATTATAACATGATTTGTTAGTGTACATTAGGGGAGCCACCAAGAAATGAGTTTAGAATTTGTCACGAAAAAATCACTTTCATCTATCAATGTAGCATGTATATAATTAAATTAGGCTAATCACTAGTACAAAATTGGCTTTTTACGTCGGTTAAATAGGTCTTATACGTCGGTTAAATGGCGACGTATAGAGGGGCGACGTATAAAGTCACGAGTCTTTTACGTCGGTTAAAAAGGCGACGTATAAAGTTTAATATACGTCGGTTAAAAAGGCGACGTATAAAGTCGAAGAAGGGCGACGTATAATATCAAAGAAATGCGACGTATAATGTCCAAAAAACCGACGTATAATGTCCAAAAAACCGACGTATATAGTTTATGCTTTATACATCGCCCGGGAACCGACGTATATTGTCCACAAAAATTTAAAAAAAATAATTTTTTTGTTTCTCTATGCCCATACCCAAAAACCTGGTAAACAATCAAAATAACCGGCTTTAACAAAATTTTTTACAATGAAAAACCTACTATAATTAAAATTTCCCAATTCAATTTGAACACAAATATAGATTAAATAACATAATTACTGTTATACACTTGAAAAATTACATCCAAAATGTCACAAATTCTCAATCTAACGGGTCGAGCATATCATGCACGAGATATTGTACAAGTAACACTGAGATAGTGCAATAACAAAATTTAAAACTCTATCGACGGGCATAAATTTGAAGGAGATATAGGCCAGTAGTTCTTCGGGAAAAGGCCACGACTAAAGAAATCTTCGTATTCAGGATGTATAAGTACAGGTACAGAACCACGTGATAGAATGTATCTTAAACTTTCGAACCAAGCGTAACCTTCTACATAGATCTTATACCTGCAAAAGTTAAACATAATGATTAAAAATTACACAGCCCCATCAAAACTATACATTATTCAATTGCATCAGTATATTCTTACCGATTTTTGCATTGGTTCGATAGTTTAGACTTGGAGTATCCATGTTCTTTTCTTCAGTCCAATTCTATTATTCAGCAAAAACTAAAGGTCAAAGAATGAAGAAACTAAATGTATCAACAAAATTATTTTTGTTTAAAAGAACAATGTATCACCTTGGAGGCTTTAGTGTATCCAGTTTCAAAATTGCTCTTTTCTTTGTCAGGAAATATTTGCCACGGGGTTGGCTCTAGGTTGTGACCTGCAATCGTTTTGGTCTGAGATACATAACTATGCACCTGGTTATCAATTGCCATAGTTCTCAGTTAATACAACAACAAACTTGACATAGAATCCAACAAAAAACTTGACATCGGTATACATATCAGAAATTAAATGCTCCAACAACCATGATAACTTTTACTAACCTGGCCAGGAGGAAGGATAACATCAAACCGGTTAACTCCAAACATATGAGCATACATAAACTTCCAGAGTGAACAAAAGTGGTAGCTATACATAAACAGGGGAAAAATGTTCAGGTCACACATTCATCATTTCCCAGATTTTTTTTATCGTTTAGTGTTCAACCGTTCTGCAAAAGTAACCCATATGGCATTTTATCCTGTACTTTCCTATCATCCAACAAGTCTCACAGATTCGTCATTTCTATTAAAAGTTTGAAATTCAAATTTATTGATATCACCTTTACCAGATTAATCATTCAGTCAGATAACAACATAACATGTATATTTCTGTATAGATTTCAACTTCTATAATAAGATCTCCACCGAGCAGTGAACTACCATCAAGATTCTGGAACTTATTAAAATCCTTAAACATGTCAAGTGCATAATTAGTATATACTAATTCAAGTTTTGTCCTCTGTTGTTCTAAATATAGTTCTGCAATCATACTACCACTGATGAATATGCAATACATACAGCTCCCTAGGCGCTAACATTTTTTCCACAGTCAAAATCTCCATTAGCTAATGTTATAAGGATTAAGCAATGCCCTTTACTGCTCTTATATCCGCACAATCTACCTAAACTAACACTAACAATAGTGAACTAATTTTTTTTTTCGCAGTGCACTAATCTACAGGCTACAGCTACAAGATACCATGTTTTCCACACAGTGCTATGCATAGGCAACTTCTTTGCCAAAGCAATTGCAGCAGCTTTATCCAAATATGTGATCAAAATAAGCCAACTCAAAATAAAATTATGTGAAAAATTGGAATTATGTGATCAAAATATGCCAACTCAACCTGAAGAAGCAGCCAAATGAAATTAAAATTTTAAAAATAAACCAGAGATATAAAGGACACGTACAAGTAATACATACTGACTAGACAATTTCTAAGAATAAGATGTATTATGATTTGATGATTAGTATAAGCATGAGTTCAACATGAATTGTCTATACAATGTGCTTGATAGAAGACACAAGAATCAAAATATAACTCCTACATTTTCCAACTCCACCTCCAGTGGAATTTGTTTTTTACGTGTATTAAAAAAAGCATAAAAGGGATTAAGCAAAAAAGGAGCCTGGGACAACTTCATCTGTTCACAAGAAAAAAAAAGGTGCACAGAAAAAAAAACATGTTATATACCTCTGTGTCAAACCGTGCTGTACATGTAAAAGATTTGCCACTGTCAGTTGTAACAGTAACATCCTAGCCAGGCTTTAACTCGCTGACTTTACTTGGAAGGTCTATAGTGTAACGTTCATGCCCAGTCAAACCAAGTGCATCTGCATCCTCCCCAGTTTTGAAGCAAAGAGGAATGATGCCCATACCAACCAGATTGCTGCGATGAATTCTCTCAAAGCTTTTGGCTATCACTGCTTTTACACCCTGAAATCAGTTATTGGCAAAAAAATTAGCCATGGGCAGAGCAAAAAATAGCTCTTCCAAACAAAGTGTCCAAAAACTCTCATAAATCCAACAAACAACTCACCTGGAGCATTGGGCCCTTAGCAGCCCAGTCTCGGGAGCTGCCACTTCCATATTCTGCTCCAGCCAGAACAATGGTGTCGTGCCCAGCTTCTTTGTACCTCTGAAACGTCACACAGGTAAAGCAAAAAACACAACATTTTAAATAGAAGCAAACAAAAATCTCAAAAGATTAATCCAATTCTAATTAAAAGATTAAAATTAAAATTTTAATTTCATTTGGCTGCTTCTTTGCAAAAGAATTGGCACAAACACATAATTCCAATTTTTCCTAAAATTTACAAACACTTAAAGGTGAAAAATACAAAAACTGGAATGCAAACCCTAAATCAGAACACAAGTCAATTAAGCATATAAGAACTCAACAGAAGGCATACCTCAAATTAAACCAATAGACTCAAAGCCCAAAAATTAACTCAAGAGATGGAATTTGAATTTCAAATTCAAGGCCAATAGAGAGATGAAGTTTGAGTGAGACGAATTTGCTCGATAAAGACTCTGAATCATAGGTACTGTCCATAACGCTGAAGCGAAAGAGTGGGATCATCAGCGAGCTTGAAATCGAGATGAAACCCACGAGTTGAAGCGAATTGAAGAAGATAGAGTGAGAAGATCTGAGAGAGAGATCGTCGATTAAGACTAAAATGCGGCAATAAGTTGGATTTCCCAGTGAGAAAGCGGCGATGAGGATCGGAGAAAGTAACAATTGATACAGAGAGCGGGTTGAATTTGGGGGATAGGGGAGAGAATGGGGAAATAAAAGAGTAAAGTATGTCTAAAGTACGTCACTGATAAAAAGACCGACGTATATGATTAATATATATACGTCGGGTCTTGAAAATATGATGTAAAAAGTGATTATATATGTCGTCTTTTTCTCAACCGACGTATAAAGTAGCATTTTATACGTCGCATTTCCTCAACCGACGTATAAAGTAGCATTATATATGTCACCTTTTTCTCAACCGACGTATAAAGTAGCATTATATACGTCGCCTTTTTCTCAACCAACGTATAAAGTAGCATTTTATACGTCGCCTTTTCCTCAACCGACGTATAATATGACTTTATACATCGGCGTTTTGTTCAACCGACGTAAAAAATTTTAAAAATTGACCTTATACGCCGCCTTTATGCGGAACCGACGTATATAACTACTTTATACGTCGCCTTTGGCGAGAACCGACGTATAAGAGGCGACGTATAAGGTCAGTTTTGTACTAGTGAATTCTATTATATATTTAAATTACTCATCCAAATTTCGAATACCATCAATAAAATATTAAATTTAAAAATTTATAATATAATTTTTTTTTACTGTGGGAACCCGCAGCCACTACCATTTTGGGTGCGCACTGGGTAAACCCACGGGCTCACGCAATAGCCTTCAAACCACGTGAACGAGTTAAACCGCACAAGTGCGACAGCCCAGGATGGCATAATCACACATCCTCCTCCCGTGGAATTCGAACATTTGACGAAGAGGATGATATTCCTCTCTTTAATCAACTGAGCCAACCCTTGCTGGCCAATTTATAATATAAATTTAAATCATGCATGTCATAAATTTATATTAAATTAAAATTAAAACAATTATTAAAAAATAATAATTATATAAAAATATAATTGTAACTTAAAATGCGTGCATCTAACAATTTTAAACTAGTAATATATAATAATAGTTTCCTTTAAACATTTGTATTCTTGATACAACCTAATGCAATTCTATGATCAATCCAAATTAATGATAAAGAAGAATAAAGAAAAACAAAATGACTAATATTCAATCTTCTCCTATAATATCGTGAGCCTCACCCTCTCCACTGCCTTGTTAATATTGGGCTTTGTAACGAGAAAGTATAATTTTTCCTGTAGAAATGTATATTATATTCACTTATATTTTATAAAAAATATTAAAATATTCCCTCTCTCTCTTTTTGTGTGTATCATATGATTATATAATTCTTTTACTTAATTAATTTTTTCAATATTGTACATATACCTTATACAAAGATGAGTAAAAATTTTGAAGAGAATATCTAAGATAACTTTCTTAAATATTTATAAAATGATTCATATTAAAAAATACACTACAAGAAAAACGAGAAAATTCTACCAGAATATTTCCTACCACCTCTTTTCCTACCACCCATTTCCTACTAAAGGTCAAAGGGTCATTTGCTATCACAAACGATGCTGGTAGGATATATGTAGCCATTTCCTACAAGTTTTCCTACCACAACTTGTAGGAAATGGCTGAAAAAGGACCCATTTATCCACGTCAACAAAAAAACACATCATTTTTGCCTACCAATGGGAAGCCCTTTTCCTACCAATGCTGGTAGGAAATGAGTTTCATTGGTCCCACATGCCACGTAGTTTTTGTCAGCATTGTCCTCCTGTTCAACAACATCAAAACGACGTCATTTTGATAGAAGCATTTCCTACCACCCCGTTGTGGTAGGAAATGGTTGGCATTTCCTACGAGCAGGTAGTAGGAAATGAGTTGTGTCAAAAAGTAAAAATCCAGTAATTCCTACCTTATTCATCAAATTTGGTAGGAATTGACCAGTAGGAAATGCCATTTTTAAATTAAATTTTAATTCTATTTCCGTCGTAAATATATATCTTTCTTAAATATTTTTCCTATTTTAATTTATTTTACAAACTAGTTAAAAATTGTGATAAAATCAAAAAAATGGAAAAAAGTGAAAGTAGGTTAACATTCAACACACAAATAGTGAGTATAACTAATTGGTTGTGTTTGAATTTTAAATTAAATTTTGGCTTTTTTTTTCTATTTTTATTTAATTTTTTAATTTATTTTCCAAACTAGTTAAAAAGGGTGGAAAAAATAAAAAAATAGAAAATTATTGAAAGTAGTGTAATAGCCATCACACAAATAGTGGGTATGACTATTTGGGTGTGTATGAATTTTAAATTCAATTTTGTTTTTTTTTTATTTTTAATTTATTTTCCAAACTAATTAAAAAGTGTGGAAAAAATAAAAAAATGGAAAATTAGTGAAAGTAGGCTAACATTTATCATACAGATAGTGATGATGACTAATTTGGTGTGTATGTATTTTATTCCAAAATTTTGAATTTTTTCTATTTTTATTTCATTTTTTTAATTTATTTATAAACTAGTTAAAAATTCTGGAAAAAATCAAATAAATTTATTTTTTTCTGAAATTTTTGCAATAACATTAAAAAGGATGGATCTTGACCTCCGTATGGTTGGGTCGTCAAAAAATATTTTTAAAAAAATCGAAACCCTAAACCCTGACGAAACCCTATTTAGGGGTTATAGTCAAAGTACTAGTTGACCATTAAATTATCAAACCAAATAAATTTATTTATTTTTGAAATTTTGGCAATAATATTAAAAAGGATGGATCTTGACCTCCATACGATTAGGTCATCGAGAAATATTTTTTAAAAAATCGAAACCTTAAACCCTGACGAAACCCTGTTTAGGGGTTCTAGTCAAAGTACTAGTTGACCGTAAAATTACCAAACCAAATAAATTTATTTTTTTTCTGAAATTTTCTCAATAACATTAAAAAGGATAGATCTTGACCTCTGTACGGTTGGGTCATCAATGATTATTTTTAAAAAAATTGAAACCATATGTTGAGTATTGAATACAATAAAAGAATACAGAGGGGGGGTGAATGGATTCTTGAACTTTTCTACGTTCTTGAATCTTTGCAGCAAGATATGTGTTGAGTGTGTGAGATATGTAAGTGCGGATAACAAAGACAAACATAACACAATATCACTTTAATCTAATATTTTATTAGATAAAGATTTTGCTACAATCTGTGAATACAAATGGTAGTATTCTCAGCTTCGTTTTTCTTAGAGAGATATTTCTTGTGATGTATATGAAAATCTTATCTCTGAAAACTTATCTCTCACACACTTAGCTAAGGAAGTGAGGCTGTATCCTTATAGACATGGATACACCTACTTACTACAAATAAGGTAGGTAAACAAAACTACTTTCCAGTCTGTCTATCTCATTTGAGTAAGAGTCCAAACGGCTACAGATTTGACTTTGCAAAGCCTGTTCAGATCCACTTCTTTAGCTCCTTGTCCCTTTGTCTTATCTCTCCAAGCTTCTTTGTAGGCTTTCCAACGTGCTTTATAGTACATAGTCAAATAAAACGTCTTGGCTTGTTGCAGGTTTCGGACTTGTACAATTCTTCAGTATTTTTTCTCCAAGAATATATTCGAGAAGTGGCTAAGTGATAGATTCGAGAACTCGAATTGACTTAATCGATAACTCTGAGTTCTCGAATAGTTTTATATTGACATATCGAATCACTTCTCGAATAGCTCTTTTCTCTAGGACTCCTTGAGATATCGAATAGAGCATTTTGACTTATCGAATCCCTGAGATGTCGAATAGCTTCTTTAGTCCTTGAGATGTCGAATAGAGCATTGACTTGTTGACTCTTAGAGAACTCGAATGATGCTTTGACTTGTTGACTCCATGAGTTCTCGAATAGAGTAATAGACATATCGAATCTCTGAGATATCGAATGAGATATCGAACAGTGTATTCAGAGATATCGAATAGTGTCTTCTGAGATATCGAATCTCTGACTTCTCGAATGCTAGACTTCTCGAATAGACAAATGTACTTCTTGAATTGGTACTTAGGCAAATTCTTCATTTGTTCAAATCCCAACTGTGATTATTTGGCAGTCTTTATCTCCTTGCTTGAGGCATGAACCTTGGAACTTCTTTCAAGCATTATTCTCGACTTTATAAGTACAGTTATACAACTAGGATTTGATGCCTATTACAAGTACAGAACAAATAGAAACTCTAGAACTAGAGGTTCCCTCAGTTAAGAGGTCATGTAGGTAATGCATAGCATTACACATACTTAGGCTTGTTATTAGATGTACTCAGGCATGTCTCTGTGACTAACAATCTCCCCCAAATTGTGAGTAAGACCCTTAGTCACAATTCCATGTCTGATAACAAGCCTAACATACATAAAGATAAAATTTGACAGTACATGTATGAATTTTTATTAGCAATGTGGATAGAACTACAGGGTGAGTAATCTTACAGCCTATGATGAAGTACTAGCCATTGTCATTTGTTTCCCTTTCCATAGCTTTGGCTTGCAAATCATCATATTCTTTCTGTCTTCTTTTTTTCTCCTTCCTTGTATTCTCATCCATAGCTTTTATTATTTATGCCATAGCATCCAATTCTTCAAGCAAAATTGAGTCTTTGAAATCTTCAAGTACTGGCTTCAGAATGTTTGCAGGATAGTGGTTGAGTAGGTTCATTCTGATGTGTACCTGATCCCCATTTCTCCTCCTATACTTCACCACATAGGGATTAAACTGAACTCTACACAATCCCTTTGCCCTTAGCTTTTCTGCTTCAATCTCCAATCTCTCAATTTATTTCTCCCTTGCTAGCCATTTCTCAAGACACTCTTTTCTGATTCTCTCCTCATGATCTCTCTTCATCTTCACAAAATCAATTAGCTCCAGCTTCCATACCCTTTCCACTTTATCTTCTGAGCTCAACAATGCAATGATTCTTTCTATGTCATGTAGCTTGCCCCAGTGTTGACATCCTCCTTGTTTGAATTTCTCCTCCCTTCCATCAGTATATTTGATCTCAAGGCAATTATCAATAATGGCAACATGGTAGATTCTTTGAGCTTGTAAGAATTGTAGTTGGTCTTCATCAAAATCTTCATCTAGTGGTTGGAGTTTTAAGCCTGGATAGATTGTCAGAGTCCTTGATTTGGATAGCTTTGGTTTCCTTGCAGCTTGTTTGAATTTGATCCGTTTTACATGGTTGCCTGGCAGTAGCATGTGACCTTTGTTTGTAGATCATTGTAGTATTCCATTAGCAGTTTGATTTTTGAAATATACAAATGGTTTCTTGCATTGAATCTTCTTCTCTTCTTGAGGTGGCAAGACAGTTGCAGAAGCCATAGATGTAGATTTTGGTAGGTCACTACTAACAGCATTCACCCTAGACTTAGAGTCTTGTGTTGTGGTGAGATTACTGCTAGCAATGCCTAAGGCTTGCTGTTTTCCATTCTTCCTCTCATAGACTTTTCCTTGGTCATCATCCTTCTTATCCTTGTTGTCTTTTTTCTTCTTCTTATCCTCATCCCCCTTATCACTCCTGTGATGACTTCTCCTCCCATCACTCTTGTCTTCATCTTTATCATCTTTATTCCTCCTTGGCTTGGCCATTTCTGGAATTACACCAGTTGCAATGTATGATCTGAGAATGTGCAGTGCCTCTATCTCTTCAGCAGTACTTGTCCCCTTCTTCTTTTGTAGTAGATCAATGATGGCAATAATGAGTCTGTGATTTCGAGAAGTGAGATCGTTGGGAATGACCAATTGTTTAATCTCTTCAACTCTGGTGCCAGACTGATAGATGATTGTCCATGGCTTCTTAATCACTTCTGGAAGCCTTGAAGGATGGTCATTCCTCAAGTCATCATACAGACTCTTATTGTTTTCATTTACATTCCTCTTCTCTATGAGCTCAATCAGCACATCTATCTCTGAATGTTTTAAGGTTTGTAGAGTTTTTGTAGGTTAAATGCCAGATTCTGGATTTTGCTACCATCATTACTTCCTTGAGCCATGAGCTATCAACTTTCCTAGGTATCACAATGAAGTAATCGATCTGATCCTTCAAGCTCCTTAGATACAATTGAGTGTCACCAGCCTGTTCTCTTGAGACTTTCAGAAACTCCAAGAATGCATCATCATGATTGACATTTGAGTTTGCAATTTCTTGTAGCTTGGCCTCAGTGACCACCTTCACTTCTACAGGCTTGGCACTCTTAGATATGGAGAGTGGAGGTTTGTCAGATGGCATACTCCCTGCAACCACTGTGGTTGTGATAGATTGCTTTTGACCACTGGAGGTAGTGATGTGCACAGTTGGTAGAGTGACAACTGGCAGAGAAGTAGGAGGCTCATCAACTTTGTCTTTTCCTTTGCTAGGCACATGAGTTAAAGATTTTGAAGTTCTTTGATGACCACCTTCAATGATTTTGATGCCCTTTACTGGTGGTTTCTCCCCCTTTGTATTTGAGTTCCTTGATGTCCTCTTCTCCCCCTTAGGCTTGTTGTCAGGCACAGAGGCTGTAGGATTGACCTTTGGGGTTGAAGATTCTTCAGGTAGAGGGAGACCCATGTGCTTCATCATTGCAGACAACATTGATTGTTGATGCAGAAGAACATCAGCTGTGGTGGTGGCTTGAGTGTTCAACTGCTCAGTCAGAGTTTGTACCTTGTCTATAAGATGAGCATTAGACTTAGTGGGAGTAGCTACCTCCTTTTCAAGTGCATCTACCTTGCTGAACAATGCAGTAGATTTGAAGCCAGACAGGGATTGTTCTTTAAGTCTATGCACTTCAAACCTAGACATCTCATGCACAGGGACCTCAGTGACCAGCTTGTCTCCATATTGATTTGCAAAGAGTGTCCTAAGCATGGCATTGGCCTCAGTTGTTTGATCAGTGAGATTTTGGAATTTGTGCCCCAGTCCTGTGACAGCATCTTTGAGAATGGCTAAACCATTATCCATCTTGGTGCAGGTAGACTTACAGGCTAGTATATCCTTGACTACAGTCTCCAATTGAGGGAATTTGGAATCAAAAGTCCTCTTTATCTCTCCCACAGACTTGTCTGTTGCATCACTTACCTTGTTGATTTCTGATTTAACACCTTTACCCAGGTAGTGTGTAGCCTTGAGAGATCCCTTGTATGAGTCATTGATGGCTTCATACACTTCACCAGGAGTTAAGGATTTAGCATTGGAACCTAGTGAAGTGATGTACTCCTCCCTCAGTAAGGCTTCATTGAGAGTGATATCATAAGTTCCTTACATCCAGGCATCTACATTGCCATCTCTCTCAGCCTCATTAAGTATCTTTGTTTTCTGCATCTCCACATCATCTCTATGGCAGAGCAATATTGCTTCATAATCTGGATTTGGCACATTTGAGGTGACAAAGTTCTGGGCTATCTTTACAAACTCAGGAATCCAATCCACAACTAAGCTTTGAAGTGCTTCAACCGTCAGTTGTGGTGGAACAGATCCTGATCCTGAAGCACTGTCATGTTGCACATGATTCAGCCATTGTGACAGAAAGTCAGAGCTAGAGCTAGGAAAGCTAGACTCCTCAGTTACAGATGCAACTTCTATAACCGGATGGAAAGACTCTACTACTGTTGTCTCCACAGGAGTGTGATGAGTTACAACAGTAGTTGACACAGGCACAGAGTCTCGAGTTAAAACTAGTGAATCCTTCGTGTTTGTGATGGTGTCATTAGGAGATGCCTCAGCTTGCATTCCCTGACCATCTAAATGTGGTACCTGGGTGGTGAGCAAGGTGTCATGCACGAAGTCACTTGAATCCATTGGCTCATCAAGAGAAAAGAATTCTTGATGATCAATGCCTTGCTCCTCAATTGCTTGAGTTGCAGGCTCCAAAGATATATGAGTGGTAGATTCTGGAAGAGAAGTGTGTTGTAGATTTGATTTTGGCAACTCCCCTTGAGAGATAGAGGGAGTTTCAATTGTGATGTGCTCTCCACTCAGTGTTGTGCCTGTCTTATCACTCCCATGTGCTGACTCTGTACAAATAGGTGCATTGGGGAGGATGCTTGATTCTATAGATGCACCCTGTTGAGAGGATACATCTAGTGAGTTGTTTGCCCCTGATTTTACAACTTCAGCCATTTGGGTGACTGAAGAGGTGGTTTTAGACTTCTTCTTCTTCTTCTTTGGCCTTAGTAAGGGTGACTCAGGTTCCTCACTTTCTATGCCTAATTCTACAGCCAAGGCTGCTTCAGTTAAGATTTTTAGAGGTTTAGAAGCAACCTGTTTTCTCTTCTTTTTACTAACATCACCCTTTTGAGAGGATGATGCAGTTGGCTCTGTGTTTGGTAAAGTGTTTGGCTGAGAGGGTTGGTTAGTAGGCCCTGGGTTAGCATTTTGCTCTACTTGCTTGGGCCTAGCTAACTCAGATTTTGAGGCACATATTGGCATGTTATGGGGGTAAGTCCTAAATAAACTCTCCATAAGGGGAGTTATTTTGAGTCTTACATCCACATCATTCCTAGTCTCCAAGCTACCAAAAATGAGTTTGGTCATGGATTTCGGATAGCCCATTCTATTTTTGTCTAACCCAGGCAATTCAATCAATTTAGCATCTATGAAATTAAGCACAGATTGAATAAAGCGAGGGAAGAAAATTTCATTACCTCTCTTGGCTGGGTTCTTACCAAGTCTCCCATACAATTCTTGCATTATGATCAAACCAACATCAATCTTTCTCCCATATGCTAGAGCATATCCTATTTGTTGAACAGGTGTGCTGATTTGATCAAAGCTGGACTTCCTTGCTGTGAAGACTTGAAGAAGAGTGGCAAAGACATAGCTCCATTCTTTCCTCAAGTACTTCCGATTCAAATTTCCAAGCTTGATTCTATCTGAGTAGTTGATAAAATCAAAGAAGTCTTCCAATTCCTGATCAGTAGCTTGACTGTCATACACTCCTTGTTGTAACCCCAGCGCTTGATTCATGTCTTTAGTAGTGATGGTGATTTCCTTGTCCTGAATCTTAAAAAAAGATTACGTATGAAGTTATTGCATTCTCTAGGGCCACGACCTCCACACTAGCAGTTCTCCAAAACTGTTCTAGTAAGTCTAGATACAGAGTTAGGTTGGCTGAAAGTGCATCCTTGATGTATGATTCAGCCATCCATCGAACGAAGCACTTAAAGTTTGCATTGGGTGCTTTAACATCGTTGGTTATTGCTATGAAATTGGTGTGGGTAGGAATTGTGAGTTGGGTATTTGCCATTGTTACACAGAGAGATGAGAAGCGAATGAAGGTTTAAGAAGAAATTTAGCTTTTGACGTTAGGGTTTACAGAGGTTTTTGAACTTTAGCTGCCTGAGAAATCGAATGAAATGATTTGAACAGTTGTGGAATTGTATATATGTGAGTGACTTGAGTTGTCGATTAGATATAAGTTTTGTATCGACAAGTCAGTCATTCGAGAAGTATAAAACAACTATTCGATAAGTCAAGAAAGGCTTATTCGATATCTCAAGCAGTTTGTAACTCACAGTTGGCAGTTATTTAACTAAGAAAATAATTCTAAGCTAAATAAAATATGTTTTTATGAGCGAAATGAGATTTTGAATATAAATCCAAAAAGCGATTAAGTGTCAGCGAAAAATCAGCCTTTTCAAATGATTCGATAACTCAAATACAGTATTCGAGAACTCCATCACTAGAGAACTAAAATACTCTATTCGATATCTCCAAAAGACACTATTCGAGAACTCAAGAGGGTTCTAGATAGGCCTATTCGAGAACTCGAGCCATGACAAAACAATGAACCATTGGAGAAGTCTGACTTATCGAACTATACTTTTCACTCATAAAATTCAATTTTCACTATCTTTTAAAATTTACCAGAAATATTCACTGAAGAATATTCTACCAAATTAAATAGTGATTCTCTCAAAATTTCACAGAAATTTCAAGCTAAAGATGTATGATTTTCAACATATGCAGCATTGTGGAATATTTATAAATCATACTCCAGCCAATACTTACTTCAAAAATATTGAGCATTTGATAGAGTAAGTATTTACTGCTGCAACAATCTAGTTGATATATTCACTTAGCCAGAATTTGAAGAATTCAGCATTCCAATCTCACTAACCAACCTTGTGAAGGTGGCTTCATCTAATGGCTTAGTGAATATGTCAGCTAGTTGTTTCTCTATGGGAACATAATGTAACTCAATGGTTCCATTAGTTGCATGCTCCCTTATGAAGTGATATCTGATGTCAATGTGCTTTGTCCTAGAATCGTTGACAGGATTGGAAACTATAGAGATCGCACTTGTGTTGTCACACATGATTGGAATTCTTTCCAGCACAAGTCCATAATCTCTAAGTTGATTTCTGATCCAAAGCACATGAGCACAGCAACTTCCAGCAGCTATGTACTCAACTTCAGCTGTGGAAGTTGACACAGATTGTTGTTTCTTGCTGTACCAAGAGACTAACCTTTGTCCAAGAAACTGGCAGCTACCTGAGGTGCTTTTCCTATCCACTCTGCATCCAGCATAATCAGCATCAGAATAACCAACCAATTGAACCCTGTGTCCTTAGGATACCATAACCCCAAGTTTGGTGTGCCCTTCAGATATTTGAAAATCCTCTTTATTGCTATCATATGTGATTCCTTTGGATTTGATTGAAACCTTGCACATAAGCATGTTGCAAACATGATGTCTGGCCTACTAGCAGTGAGGTAGAGTAGAGAGCCAACCATGCCTCTGTAGATTGAGATATCTACCTTCTTGCCCTTAACATCTTCATCTAACTTGGTGGCAGTGGCCATGGGTGTCTTTGCAGATGAGCATTCTTCTAAGTCAAATTTCTTCAATAGATCCTTGATGTATTTGGTTTGACTTATAAAAATGCCATCCTTCCTTTGACTCACTTGCAGCCCAAGAAAGAATGTTAATTCTCCCATCATACTTATCTCATATCTGCTCTGCATGAGCTTAGAGAATTTCTCACACAGCTTCTCATTTGTAGAGCCAAATATGATATCATCCACATAGATTTGAACTAAGATAATATCATCACCATGTTTCTTGTAAAACAGTGTCTTGTCCAGTGTGCCTCTAGTGAATTTATTCTCCAGTAGAAATTGTGATAATGTATCATACCATGCCCTAGGAGCTTGCTTAAGTCCATAGAATGCTTTAAGCAATCTGTAGACAAAGTGAGGGAATTGTGGATCCTCAAAGCCAGGTGGCTGTTGCACATATACTTCTTCTTCCAACTCCCCATTCAGAAATGCACTCTTGACATCCATTTGATAAACCTTGAAATTAGAATGTGCAGCAAATGCCAAGAAAATTCTGATGGCCTCTAGTCTAGCAACAGGGGCAAAAGTCTCATCATAGTCAATGCCTTCTTGTTGAGAGTATCCTTTTGCAACCAACCTTGCTATGTTTCTTATGAATACACCATTTTCATCCATCTTATTCCTTAGAACCCATTTTGTTCCAACAATGGTTCTATCCTTTGGTGCAGGCACAGGTTCCCATACTTTGCTTCTTTCAAATTGATTTAGCTCCTCTTGCATAGCAATTATCCAATCAGGATCCAACAATGCATCATCAAGTTTCTTAGGCTCAACTTGGGATAGAAAGCAACCATAGAGACATTCATTTAGAGTTGCTCTCCTTGTCCTCACTCCTGTATTTGGATCTCCAATTATCTGATCTGCAGTATGTGATCTATCCCATTTCCTTGTATGTTCAGATTGATTTCTCAGCCTTGATGTTGCTTCATCATCCAGACCATGATCATTTACATTTCCTCCCCCTGTGAAGTTGCCACTAATCACAGGTGTGTCTTGGATGCTTGTTTCTTCATTGTTGGTTGACACAGGTTCTTCATTCACTTGAGTTTGTTGGATTGTGGGCTCAAATTCAGTTTCAATCTCCTCATCAGAATCATCTAGATTGTCAAACTTCAAAGGATCATTATCTTCATCATTGGCTTCTTCTAATCCAGGTAGTTTGCTGTCATCAAATGTCACATCTGTGCTTTCCATAACTTTCTTTTGACTGATGACATAAACTTTGTATGCAATTCTTTCCATAGAGTAGCCAAGAAAAATTCCTTCAAATGCTTTTGCATAAAACTTTCCAACATATTCCTAATTGACTTTTAACACAAAGCATTTGCTTCCAAAAGTATGAACATACTTTAGAGTGAGCTTCTTTCCAGTCATCAAGTTGTAAGGTGTCTTTCCAGTGTTTTTGTTGATGAGGGTTCTGTTTTGGATATAGCATGCAGTGCTCACAGCCTCAGCCCAAAAACATGTAGGCATCTTTGCATCAAGTAACACTATTCTAGCAGCCTCATTCAGAGTTCTATTCTTTCTCTCAACAACTCCATTTTGTTGTGGAGTCCTTGGAGCTGAGAATTGTTGAGAAATACCATTCTCTTGGCAGAATGCTTCAAGCATGGCATTTATGAACTCTGTTCCATTATCACTTCTTAATGCAATAACACTTGCATTGTTGGCCTTTGCTTCCTTGTCAATTTTCTTTATATGCTCAATGATTACTTGTGGAGCCTCATCCTTTGATGCCAGAAATTCTACCCATGTATACCTTGTGAAATCATCAACCATCACCAGAGCATACTTTTTCCTTCCTAGTGACATAATATTGACAGGCCCAAACAAGTCCATATGAATTAGTTGTAGGGGCTTGGTTATTGATGTCACTGTCTTTGACTTGTGGCTTGATCTTTTCATTTTTCCCTTTTGACAAGCCTCACACACTCCTTGATAGAATTAAAGTGTGGGCATGCCTCTCACTAACTCCCTTTTGACTAGAGAATTAATGCCTTTGAAGTTCAAGTGTGATAGCTTCTTGTGCCACAGCCAACTATCT
The DNA here is from genome assembly GCA_036435485.1 of Saposhnikovia divaricata. NCBI lineage: Eukaryota > Viridiplantae > Streptophyta > Magnoliopsida > Apiales > Apiaceae > Saposhnikovia > Saposhnikovia divaricata. Next base: position 39,060,850 of record CM071595.1, read on the forward strand.
TCATTTGATGCTTTTGAGTAAAAGCAACAAATTTTGTCCTTGTTTGCAGAGTTCATATTGGCTACAAACAGGCTTCCTTTCCTTACTCCAGATAGAGCAATGTCACCAGTCTTCTTGTGGGTGATCAAACATTCATCTTTGTCAAAATTCACTTTGAAGCCTCTGTCAGTAAATTGACCAACACTCAGTAGATTGTGCTTGAGCCCCTTGACCAGTGCTACATTTTCAATGATGACATTTCCAATTTCCAACTTGCCATATCCCAGTGTGTTTCCAATGCTGTCATCTCCAAAAGCAACCATTGGGCCAACCTTCTCCTCATACTGTGATAGCAGGGCCATATCACCAGTCATATGGTTTGAGCATCCACTGTCCAAAATCCACATGACCTTCCTTTCACTTTCTTTGCCCTGCAAACACAAAGGTATTACTTCTCCTTTGGTACCCAAACAAGTTTGGGTCCATGTGGCTTAGCAACAGTTTTATCATAAACAGCATGCTTATCAATTTTCTTGATGTTAGTCTTCTTGTCCCTGTTAGAAGTCTTAGAATCAGGGTTCTTAGACTTAGGTGACAGAGGTACTTTCCTAACTTTAGGAGGACTTGAAGACTTTGTTCTTGTGTAGTGTGTGTGAACATTGTGACTGATGCAACCTTCCATGAATTGTCTTATCTAATTAAAACAACTAGTCATTACATTCATGTTACATGGCATACAATCAAATTTATCACAGAAAGGAGAGTCTCTATCTCTTAATGGCACAGAGCAATCATAGAATGGTTTAGCAACACTACCAGATGGTTTCTTGCATGCATGTGTTAAATGATTAGTGCTAAAACAATTTTGACAAACTTTCCTAGGGGCATTTGGCATATAAGAATAATTGTTGTCCTTGTTAATCCCTAATTTGCCATTCCTGTTTTGTTTCTTTTTAGCCACTTTCTTCTCAAACTCATTATTCCCAGCTGAAACAAACTTCACAAATTTCTCAAGTCTAGGTCTACCTCCTGCTGGCTCCTTGGCTTTGGTTTTGACATTCTCACTCTTAGAGGATGCTTGTTGTTCATTTGATTGTGCCTTATCTTCATCATCCAACATTTTCTTAATGAGTAAGGCATCCTCATCAATCTCAAGTGTTGGTGTTTTAAATATTGGGGTTTCAGCCTTTTTCAAAACCTGAGGCACTTCCTCTTGAACAATAATGTCATCTTCAATGACTGCATAGCCTTTCCTCTGTTTGAGAGTGTCATAATCAAGTCCAATGGCAGCCTTAGGTCTAGCTAGATTTTTTTCATGGTAGGACTGCAATAGACTAGAGGAATTCTTAATTGTTTTCAATTTAAATTCATTTTCAGCTAGTTCATCCCTAAGAGCTTTCTCAACTTGACTAGCACATAGAACCTTATTCTTTAGATATTCGATTTCTTGTTTAAGGTTTTCTATTTGCATAGCAGTTAGTTCTAGTTCCTCATTTCTTTTGTTCAACAGTTCATTCTTAGTAGACAGTTTAGCAATTTCTTCATTAGCAGCAGTCATACTAGTATGAATATTAAACATCTCAACAGATAGTTGTTCAACCATAGATTTGTATTCAGAAACAGACATGTCTATAGTAGTGAGGGATGGTACCTGAGAGTCTGATTCAGATGGTTCTTCCTTGGAGTTGGCCATCAAGGCATAGTTGCAGAATTCTTGTTCTTCTCCATCACTATCAGAATCATCCCAACACTTCCCTTCAGCTATGTAGGCCTTACCTGGTGTATGCTTCTTTAGCAGAGCCTCATACTTAGCTTCAAGCTCAAGAAACTCCTTTTCCTTCTTTTTAGGCTTCTTGCATTCACTGGCAAAATGCCCTAGGTCATTGCATCTATAACATCTCACAGATGACCTATCCACATAGCTGGTTTTGAATTTGTTTTTGTTTGCTTTCACAGATGACTTGCTCTTGTTGAATGAATGATTTTGAGATCTAGACTTGAAGGGATGATTCCTCTTAAATCTGATGTTTGGGAATTTTCTAGCCATAAAAGCATATGAAGTGTTTTCCATGGCATCCAACTCTTCAAGAGTGTAGAACTCAACTTCTTCCTTTTCATCAACAGGTTCAGTCACTGCTTCTTCAGTTTCTTCATCATCTACTATCTCTTCTATTCTCAGTTGACTTGTAGATGCTTCCAGGTCTTGAACGGATTTGTTGACAATCAAGGCACAGGATGTGTTTATCATTCTGCCTTGGTTGGCATGGATAGCCCTCTTCTGAAGCAACTCAAGCTCATGAGTCTTTAAAACCCCATAGAGCACATCATATGTGACTTTGTTCAAATCTCTTTCTCTTAGAGATATGACCCTTTGCTCTAGATGGTTTGGTGCAGATAGTAGAAATTTCATGTTTAATTCCTTAGTGCTGTAAACCTTCCCATTCATTTAAAGCTCAGTCACCAGCTTGTGAAATCTCTCAAACATATCAGTAATACTTTCTTTGGACTGTGCCATAAAAGCCTCATACTGTGTGACCAGTATCTGTTTCCTATTCTCTCTTACCTCCTCTGTCCCTTCACATAATACCTCGATGTGGTTCCACATGTCCTTGGTTGATGTGCATGATGCTATGTTGGCAAACATTGACATATCCATGGAGTCTATGATCAGCAATATGAGATAACTGTCTAGGGCAACCTTTTCCTTCTCTGAGTCCGTCCATTTGGATGGCTCTTTTGCAACATATGATCTAGGAATGACTATTGTGCCCACTGTAGATTCAGCAATTTCTTGTTGTGGTACAAATGGACCATTCTTAAGGATGTCAGGGTAGAGAGGATTGGCAGCTTTGATGAACAACAGCATTTTTATTTTCCAGATGTTGTAATTCTCTTTGTCGAACTTAGGGACCTTCACCGTACCTGTAGTCTTTGGTGTATTCGAACTCATGATCGTTTTCTGTTTAGATCAAACAACTTGCTCTGATACCACTTGTTGAGTATTGAATATAGTAAAAGAATACAGAGGGGGGGTGAATGGATTCTTGAACTTTTCTACGTTCTTGAATCTTTGCAGCAAGATATGTGTTGAGTGTGTGAGATATGTAAGTGTGGATAACAAAGACAAACACAACACAATATCACTTTAATCTAAAATTTTATTAGATAAAGATTTTGCTACAATCTGTGAATACAAATGATAGTATTCTCAGCTTCGTTTTTCTTAGAGAGATATTTCTTGTGATGTATATGAAAATCTTATCTCTGAAAACTTATCTCTCACACACTTAGCTAAGGAAGTGAGGCTGTATCCTTATAGACATGGATACACCTACTTACTACAAATAAAGTAGGTAAACAAAACTACTTTCCAGTCTGTGTATCTCATTTGAGTAAGAGTCCAAACGGCTACAGATTTGACTTTGCAAAGCCTGTTCAGATCCACTTCTTTAGCTCCTTGTCCCTTTGTCTTATCTCTCCAAGCTTCTTTGTAGGCTTTCCAACGTGCTTTATAGTACATAGTCAAATAAAGCATCTTGGCTTGTTGCAGGTTTCTGACTTGTACAATTCTTCAGTATTTTGTCTCCAAGAATGTATTCGAGAAGTGGCTAAGTGATTGATTCGAGAACTCGAATTGACTTAATCGATAACTCTGAGTTATCGAATAGTGTTATATTGACATATCGAATCACTTCTCGAATAGCTCTTTTCTTTAGGACTCCTTGAGATATCGAATAGAGCATTTTGACATATCGAATCCCCGAGATGTCGAATAGCTTATTTAGTCCTTGAGATGTCGAATAGAGCATTGACTTTTTGACTCTTAGAGAACTCGAATGATGCTTTGACTTGTTGACTCCATGAGTTCTCGAATAGAGTAATAGACATATCGAATCTCTGAGATATCGAATGAGATATCGAACAGTGTATTCAGAGATATCGAATAGTGTCTTCTGAGATACCGAATCTCTGACTTCTCGAATAGACAAATGTACTTCTCGAATTGGTACTTAGGCAAATTCTTCATTTCTTCAAATCCCAACTGTGATTATTTGGCAGTCTTTATCTCCTTGCTTGAGGCATGAACCTTGGAACTTCTTTCAAGAATTATTCTCGACTTTATAAGTACAGTTACACAACTAGGATTTGATGCCTATTACAAGTACAGAATAAATAGAAACTCTACAACTAGAGGTTCCCTCAGTTAAGAGGTCATGTAGGTAATGCATAACATTACACATACTTAGGCTTTTTATTAGATGTATTCAGGCATGCCTCTGTGACTAACACCATAAACCGTGAAGAAACCCTGTTTAGGGGTTCTAGTCAAAGTACTAATTAACTGTTAAATTACCCAATCAAACAAATTTATTTTTTTTCTGTAATTTTGGGAATAACATTAAAAAGGATAGATCTTGACCTCCGTATGACTAGATCATCGAGAAATATCTTTTAAAAAATCGGAACTCTAAACCCTGACGAAACCCTGTTCAGGGGTTCTAGTTAAAGTACTAGTTGACCATTAAATTACTAAATCAAATAAAATTAATTTTTTCGGAAATTTTGGTAGTAACATTAAAAAGGATGGATCTTGGCCTCCGAATGGTTGGGTCGTCAAGAAATATTTTTAAAAAAATTGAAACCCTAAAACCTGACGAAAACCTATTTAGGGGTTATAGTCAAAGTACTAGTTGACCGTTAAATTATCAAACCAAATAAATTTATTTTTTTCTGAAATTTTGGCAATAACATTATAAAGGATGAATCCTGACCTCCGCATGGTTGGGTCATCGAGAAATATTTTTTTAAAAATTGAAACTCTAAACCCTAACGAAACCCTGTTTAGGGGTTCTAGTCAAAGTATTAGTTGAACGTTAAATTACCAAATCAAATAAATTAAATTTTTTCTTAAATTTTGGTTATAACATTAAAAAGGATTGATCTTGACCTTCATACGGTTGGGTCATCAAGAAATATTTTTAAAGAATCAAAACCCTAAACCTTGACGAAACTGTATTTAGGGGTTCTAGTCAACGTACTAGTTGACCGTTAAATTACCAAACCAAACATATTTATTTTTTTATGAAATTTTGGCAATAACATTAAAAAGGATGGATCTTGATCTCCGTATAGTTGGGTCGTCAAAAAATATTTTTTAGAAAATCAAAACCCTAAACCATGACGAAATCTTGTTTAGGGGTTCTAGTCAAAGTACTAGTTGACCGTTAAATTACCAAACTAAATAAATTTATTTTTTTCCTGAAATTTTCTCAATAACATTAAAAAGGATAGATCTTGACCTCCGTACGGTTAGGTCATCAATAATTATTTTTTAAAAAAATGAAACCATAAACCCTGACGAAACCCTATTTAGGGGTTCTAGTCAAAGTATTAGTTGACCTTTAAATTACCAAATCAAATAAATTTAATTTTTTTTTGAAATTTGGAAATATCATTAAATTAGATATATCTTGACATTCGTACGGTTGGCTCCTCGAAAAATATATTTTAAAAAATTGAAACAATAATATGGGACAGAACACTAGTTACGAGTACTAGTCAATATAGTAGTGATTACTAAGATCTCCAAACAAATTAACTTTTCATTTTTTGAAAATATTGGAATATATTTAAATTATATATATATTACGAGTTTATCTATTATTTTAAAATAGACTAGATATACTTTTAAATGATATAATTTTCTTAAATGTTCTCATATACTACGTGTATATTTTAGTAATGATCAACTTGGATTTTAACGATATTATTAAACTTATGTTATAAATTCATAGTAGTGGACTACTATATTAGAATAAATTTATATTATAATTTTTTTAAAATATAATTTTTGGATGTTGCAATTACTTATATTTTTATTTTAAATATGTGCTTATTATAAAATATTAGAATGCCACTATTAAATAATTATTATTTATTTCAATTTTTATTGATATTTATTTGTATTAAATCAAATACATATTATAAATTTATTTGAATATTTATTTAATAATTTAAGCGTTTTATTTTTTATTTACAAGATATAGATATTTGATAAATGATAAAAATATTTATATATTTTGCTGATTTATAATTCATGGACACTTGGCGTGTAATTTGCTTAAAGGAAATGGTTTGGATTGATGATATGTAAAACTGAGACAATCTGAGTCGTTCATGCAATTAGGAATTAAATCCTAACCGTAAAAATACTTAATGTATAATTGTAAATCCTAACCTTAAAAATACTTAATGTATAATTGTTATACCCACCCCATATCACTCGGCCGCCCCCCACCCCATATCTCTCCTCTCTCTCATTACACACATATACATATACATTTACATATAATCTTCTAAAATTTATATCTCTTAATCTATCTATCCAAAATTAGTGATTTATATATGAATGTGTTCTACAAATCGAGCTCTATCTATACATATATAAATAAATCAATTCTGAGATGAAAAATTTCTAGGTAAGATTCGGCTTTGTTCGATTTTTGGAGATATATGATCGATTTTTAAATTTCTGGGTTGTATGTTGGGGGCTGTAGAGGTTGGATTTAAATTTTCGAAGAATTTGGTGTTGGTCGGAGTTGTAACTGGGTTGCGGGCGGAGGATGAAGGCGGCTGAAGAGGAGATGGGGTTAAGGGAGTTCGGTGGTGAAGGGAGGTGGAGTAGATGGTTGCAAGGCGGGGCAGCGGCTATGACACGGCGGAAGCGAAGAAGGAGAAGTGAGGAGATGGGGTTAAGGGAGTTCGGTGGTGAAGGGAGGCCTTTTCTTGAAGTGGGTTGGATAGTAAAAGAAAACAGAGGTTCATCATCAGGGGAGGTTAGATTTCTAATGTTCTTGAATTGAGTTTTTGTTTAATGTATTTATTAAAAGATTAAATTTTTGCAATTAGTAAAATAGTTCTTGGTGATAACAGAGGTTAGATTTCTAATGTTCTTGAATTGACTTTTTGTTTATTGTGTTTATGGAAGTTACCTATTGGTGTTAATTATTTGAATATGAATTTGTGTGTGTATCCTGAAAAATTACATGTGTTTGATGTTGTCTTGAATGATATTGTAAGTATTGATTTTTTTATGATATTTTTTTACTATTTAGAAGTTCATGATATTTCAAATTAAAGCATGAGCAAAGATATGTTTTTAACTTTCACTGATGTTTACTAATCTGTAGAGGATATATGGCACCTGAATACCTTGCCAATGGCAAATTAACCGAGAAGGCAAACGTGTACATCTTTGTGGTGCTCTTGCTAGAGATTGTTACTGGAAGGCAAAACAACAAGTGCGAAAGCTCAGAATTCTCAGACAGCCTGGTTACAATTGTGAGTCGATTACTTTCTTGTTTGTATAACCTCTGTAAACTGCCCCAAAAGGTTCTAACCTCAGGTGTTTTTCTTTTAATGAAACAGGCATGGAAGCATTTTCAACATGGAAGCATTGAAGAGATTCTTGACCCAATCTTAATGCTGCATGATTACCATCGTAGCGATGCAAGGGCAGAAGTTCTAAGAGTGGTACATATAGGACTACTATGTATCCAAGAGCCTGCATCTCTAAGACCTTCAATGTCGAAAGAACTACAAATGTTGGCAAAGAAAGATGAAATCCTTCCTCCACCAAGTAATCCTCCTTTTATAGACGAAAAGATCATGGAACTGAATGACACGAGTGAAAATCCATCTTACCCTCAGAATGGTACTAGTTCTGCTTCAATTGTTAATGTTTCCCCTTTCTATCTAGTTGACGTTTTAAAAGATATTGCATCATGATGTCCTGTAAATTGATACTAATTTTTTTGTTTTTGATTTGTTCATATTTTCAATTTTTCTTGATTAATTATTCATGTATGTGTGTATAATGGATACTAATTGTTTTTTCTTGCGCTCCTTATGTAGATTTTTGTCACTTTGAAGAAGAGATATTGGTTTCGAGGCCAACAAAAAGAAAAAAAATGCTTATGACAATGATGAAAGCGAGGATGCTGATGACAATGGTGAAGAAGATGTCAATGGCCATGATGATGAAGAAGAAGATTCCTATGACGAGGATAATAGAGAAGAAAGTGAAAGCTACAATGGCGATGATGACGTTGGTAGGAGTTAATTAGTATATTGATTTCAATTGAGTTTTTGGTATAATGACTTTTAGTACGTTATGCTCCTTTGTGAGTACTTTTGGTTATGTTTGATGGTAGCTATAGTAAGTACTATTTTATTGGTGTTATAAGGTTGTAACTTATTGAATGTGGTTCGTGCGAAGGAAGATTTTTGTTGTTTATGGTGTGATAAGGTTGGATTTTGACTTGTGTTTATGGTTGGGTTGGTATGTTGGTGTGATAAGGTGGGATTTTAACATCTGTAAGTTGGATTAATTATGGTTGGGATGTTAAATTATGTTTATGGATGTTTTTGTTTTATGGAATATATTGTTTATGGATGATTAGATTTTCATTTTACTGTTTTTTTGTTTTGTATGGTTTGATTTGCTCTTTTAGATTTGTAATTTAGGTGTAAAAAAATAGGAAAAACCCAGTAATTCCTACCAATAATACGATAAAATTCCATCTTTTCCTACCACATTGAAAGCTTTTCCTACCAGCATTACCATTACAAACCTAGTAATTCCTACCACATTCAAGCCTTTTCCTACCAGCATTACCATTACAAATCAGTAATTCCTACCACATTCAAGCCTTTTCCTAGCGTATGCACATCCTGGTTGGAAATAGCTGGTAGGAATTTAAAAAAGCTAGTAGAAAATGTCTGGTAGGAAATACTATTTACCCATCTTGACTGTTGTATTTCCTACCAAAACACGCATTTTCCTTCCAGAAATTCTTGTAGGAAATGCCCAAGTCATGTTGGCAGGTGGGTTTATTCCAGGTGGCTTCCAAGTCACCAGGTGGGGGCCACGTTTGACTGTCACTTAAAATTTTCCACCAAGGGTCATTTCTGAGTCAAGCAATTCCTACCACACGGATTTGGTAGGAAATAGGTCATTTCCTACCAAAAAACGGCCTTTTCCTACCAATTTTGTGGTAGGAAATGCTGGTTTTCTTGTAGTGATATATTCTGCATCTCATAAATATTTTTAAAAAGTTATGCATATCAAAAGATATTGAAAATATCATAGATAACTTTTCTAAGATATGGAATAAAATGTTTGTAGAAAAGTTATTCTTTATTCAATATTATCATGATAAGTAGTCTAGATACATCACATCTTGGATAACTTTTATAAGATATTAAAGAAATTGATTTCATATAATAAAGATTGTGCATTTCAAAATAATATTCAAAAAAAATTATGCTTATTAAAAGATTGTATGGATATCTGCATACAATTATTTGATATCTTGAAAAAGTTATTTGAGATATATGTAAGATTTTATATTCAATATTAAATAAATATTGAAAAGAAAAAGTTATTCTTGATAATGAAATATTATCTTGAGATATTATAAATTAATATTTTTAATACTATATATACAAGAAGTCACCGGCACCTTCAAGGAGTGAAAGAGGGATTGGTCTTGAATTTGCTAAGTATAGTTTTGTCTCCTTACGAAAATAGTTAATGGTGCACTCAGTTTTTGATTTTCTCTATCCACATATTTCTCGTTTCTACCATCCGTATCTTCCTAGCTAGTTTTCGACGCTTAAAACTTCCTGTAAGTTTGTACATTTATATTAGATTTTGATATACATACACCATAGTAAGATTTTGATATATATGTGTGTGTATATTACTTGACGTTGATGTTTTGCTTTTGCAGGACTTAATGGCTCACAGCATCGAAGTTTTGTAGGATTTAATGGCACACAACATCTAGGTTCTTGATCGATCGAATAATAGACATGGAAGAGATGGTAACTATCACTCTTCTTGTACTTGCTTATACATGCATATATGTGCCGAATATAGTCATGTGTATATGACGACTCTTAAGGTGTAGTCAATTTATAGTCCAATTTCTAGAATTCACATCTGTGGGTGGGCGGAAGGGAGAATTCACATATCAGTTTCAAATCTTAAACTTCTTTATGTTCTTTGTTTTTTTTGATTTGTTTGAAGATTTTCAGTTTACACCAGAATTAATTAATTGAAACCCTTATTTTTTTGGTTGGGATGTGTCTAACGGTGGTGAATTCTAAACTTTTAGTGCATAAGAAATTTCATTTTTAAGTTACGACATTGTCGTACATCCAAAATTTATAGTCAAGACAAAATGACTAAGTCACATATACAAATACAATTAGCTACACCAAACAGTCGTGGGAGAATTTTAACATAAACTATATGTGGTCTACCAAACTATCACAGATAAAATAAACATAAAGTAACAGGCAAATGATTCATGCGACATCTTTATCTCCAGCTTCATCTCCATCTACATCAACCTCATCTTCCTCATCCTCCTCGTCTCCATCTTCCTTAGTCTCTTCAGGATCTTCTTCCCATTCTTCAATATCCTACTTGAAAACATTACAGAAAATTAGTCATATCCAACAGTAGAGAAGTGCAAGATTATTTGATGCAAAGATTTACAAAGAGACCTGCAATTCTATTTTCCTTCCCTTCATTGGGCCTGAAGCCCTCTTTTATCACTGAAAGGCCCATATGTTTGGTCCCAGGCAAGGTGCACCTAAAAAATATGTTGCCTTGATTATGTTTTCTAACAACAATGCTACTCATGCTCGGGAAATGATATGTTTCTTTCAATCTGGTAAAATGCTTGACTTTGCCATCCGTGAGAAAATTAAAGCTACTGAAGGAAATATCTCATGTCAAGAATCATTTATCTCAACTTTACACATTCATTGGATTTTAAAAAGAGTGCCAGTAGTCGTAGGGATATATGCAGTTTCTTATCAGGATCCTACCGCTAGAGTATTAGAACAAAAGGTTTCTATCCGATATCCATTTGATTCACATTTTAAAGGTCGCGACATCCTAATTTAGTTTTAGCTTGGCATAATATAAGTGCCTAGTATAGTACTGATTCTTACCAGCACTTGGAAGACTGAACAAGAAGTCAATGCCATGGCTTTAAAAACAAAAAAAGAAAAAAAAATTAGGGAAAAAAATAGATTAGATTTATATCATGCATAAAGTATGAACATAAAAGCAAATACCTTTAGTGTCACCTGGTAAAGGCACCACAGTAAAATGGCACAACAAATATTATGCTACAGAACTGCGTAAAAAAAGTTTAAAATGGCACACAATAATTAGGTTACAGAACGGATTTAGAACCAACGAGAAGAGAGATCAGTATGATAGATATCGTAGAAAGAAGATAAAACTAGTTAAAGGTAAATATGGTTAAGAGATTTAGCAATACTAAATGCAAGCATTCGACAATCTCAGTTAAAAATAGCTTAGTAAGAAAACAAGTGATGGGTTTTCCAGGGTAAAGAGGGAGCTTCTTAGTGGATATCTTCAAGACTTTGTGGCGCATTAACTTTGTGTTGAATCAAGTTTTTACCTAAAGCCCAGATTCCACTTGTTTTGCATAATAACAAAAGTCATAAGCATCCTCTGGTTCTTCACAAGGGGATAGGAAGAGCACTCCAAGAACTGTCTGGGATCATAAAAAGGTAAGTTTAAGAATTCATTTTCAAGTTGCACTTGCACGTTTAAAAATGAACTACGTGCAGTTCAAGTTCTCTCACACATGGTTAAGATAACCTAGAAAACTAAATAGGCATAATGAAATATTTATAATATAAACATATCATGTATTTATTGCAGCAGCAACAACTATCCCTACTACATCGAATGATAATTTGTGAAAATAAAAATTGAGATGCCTCACCCATAAGCATCTACAATTTCTTGAAAAGTGGAATTGACCCTGTTTATGCGGAAAAATGTGGGTGGGGGTTCCTCTGTATGCAAAATCTGAAATATGACCCCAACTTGTGAATTGCTGTCAAAGATTGCTCGGTCCAATACATTTTGAATCTGCTTGTTCAAAATTATCCTATTCAAATAACTCCCTACAGGTAGAAAAGAAAAACACAGAGAAAGTAATACCTAATTTATAGCAAAAACAGGACACCAGCCTTCTGCCACGAGGCACCTCTTTGTCACATTGATGCTTAGCCTGTTCAAGACATGATAAATAGACTTCTCCTTCTTCACCTGTATCAGTTTTAGTTTAAGCTAAGACTGAAACTTGTATAGTAACATAACATTTAATTAAAATTGGCACAAAAGAAAAGTAGGATAACCCTTGAACTGGTAAACAGCCACAAAAACATGAGACTGATTAAAGCTCAAACCACTAACTCACCATGTAAAGCATAATGTAATGTATTCTGTAATAGAGGACATATATAACTCAACTAGGATAAAAGATAAATAATATTAACTCGATACAGGGATCATAAAATTTGAAGAACAAGCACCGACAAGGATCACGTCGCTGAAAGAAGTTCATTAACATGATCAAGCCTCAATGATAGAATATGATGTACAGATGATTCAGTTGAAGGGCCAAAAGAATCCATGTACTTATATTATTTGAAGATACTGCTATAGGCTAATCAATTGGAATGTAACTAAGGTGTGAAGATCAAGATCAGTGCTAGTCGCTTGTGAACCAGACCAGTGTACTAAGTGTCAGCACATGATCAACACATTAATTCACAGAAAGAATTGCCAAAGCCTATTGACGATCAAGGACAGACATAATATCTCAAGCAGAATATTTGAAACAGAAGAGAGAAGCCCAAAAGAAGTAGCCAAAAATAATAATACTATGCAAAGTTACTATGCATGATTACTATGCAAGGTTACTATGCAAGGTTACTATGAAAGATTACTATGCGTGGTTACTATGCAGGTTACTGTGTAAATAGTGGTTACTATGCAAATAGTGGTTACAGTGCAAATAGTAGTTACTATGTAAATGGTGGTTACTACACAGGTGGGGCCCACGGAAGAAAATTTTTTTGGCAGACACGATTAGGTTGGTTAAATAGTGGTTACTATGCACGTGGGGCCCACGTTAATAGTACAGCACAATACAGCATATTAACTTTCTACAATCTATAAATAGGCCTGTTGTATTTTATTTCAAAACACACCTCAACACACAACTTTCTCTTCTCTCTCTTATATATCTTCTCTGTGTAAGCTGCTAGACAGTCCATCTAGTAAGAAAGCCGGCTTAGCCCGCTTTCAGGAAGTGTCGGGTAGATGGTCCTCGAGCCTAAACTATCCTTAGGAGTGTTTGATTTTGTAGCTGATCCATAGGATTAGATTGTGTAACAAACCTCAGGGTTTTATCTATTCAAAGATATTTCCCAAACAGTTGTGTTATTTCGATTCAGTATTTCGATTCAGTTGTGTTTATGTTTCTAAATCTAGGTCTCTTTCAGGGAATCATGCAGTATGATGTGAATCTTTAATGATGCTTACTGGTTCTACAAAAGAAAAAAAAATCTTGAAGAGCTGTGCAAAAATATTTTCTTTCGCAGTTTCAATGGATCGGGAAGGACTACAAGGACGGGCACATTGACTTGTCCTGGTTACCGGGAAGATCATTTGTAAAATGTATCTCCTGTTGAACTAAGAAGGTATTTAACTTGCCAGCACTAAACGGAAACAAAGGTGTAGGCGTGTAGCAGTTCATCGTGAGAGCATTTGTGCAAGACAGAGTAAAGCTCCAGGTGAAGAGTCTTATACCTAGTTCCTGACCTGGTAGCTTCAGATACCAGGGAACAAAACGACTGCAAAGAAATACAGTACATTAAACTTACTTCCAACCAAGCTCTTTCTCTGCTTTCTTAGTTGATGCATAAACAGCTGTAGCATCTCCCCGCCTCCTTGCACATAGCTTTAAAGGGATTTTCTGAAGGAAAAAAAATGTTAATTGACTACTATTTTTAATATTGCTTTAGTGTTTGCGTCTTATTGTGTGACATCTAGAAAAAAAAAAGAAAACTATCAGGGGACTAAATCTTGTACCTTTGTGCGCCCATATGGATTCATGGCTTGTAACTCAAAATCCACAGGTTGCCCATAAACTGTGCAGAGGATGAAAAGACCAACTACAAGATCACATTATCAGACTCTTCGTAAATCAAGGGGAGACCATGGTTATATAAACATCAATGTTGGTTAATAAGAAAATAAAAGCTGCCCGTTTGGGTTCTTAAAATAAGTAGCTTATTACTTAAAATGAATAAGTGCGATATAAGTTATAAGTAAATTATTACCTTTTATTTAAGTGTTTGGATAATTTTACTTACAAGTTAATTTAATGTTTGGTAATCATAATTTATGAACTTATTTTGTTTATAAAATTTAAATTATTTACAATTTTAATACATGAGTTTTAAGTTAGATTTTTAAAATTTAAAAACACAAATATTAAAATATGAATTACTAAAAACCAAGAGAACAAGCGAAAATGTACATCTCAGTTCCTAAATAATAATGAATTAATTTTTGACACTTACTTAAGGTGTAAGAAAATATAATTACGTTAAATTTAAAATTTGACATCAAGTAAAGATTATTTTTATAATAGTAATCCATTTTTCTCTGAAATGTAACAAACAATTAAGTGACAGAGAACATACAGATAACAAATCATGCTTTCACCAACACTGTCTAACTCTTAACAACACTGTTTCAAATTAACTAAAATTTGAACGGAATAAATCGAAATTTGTGTGTGTCTCTGTGTGTTTCTGCGAAAAATATACATAAATTAAACTAAGGTATATGAGGGAGAAGTACCGTTTGCAGAGAATTAGATTAGTACCTGGTGGAGAGAGAGAGAGCATACCAGCAGAGAGGATGTGTACTGGTCTTCCTCTATCTTGGTCTTCTTTTCAATTTCCTTCTATTGTTCGTTTTCTTGCTAAGGCTGACTGTGGATATAAGATGTGTACTCCTAGAGGACAAGAAGCGTTGATACAAATCCTAGACAGTTAAGCACTCAAGAACAAAGCACAATTGCTGAAGAACAAAGCAATTGGGTTAGTATAAACCCTACAAGATTTGGAGATGGAGATGGGAGATGTATTTGGTTAGTATAAGCAATTGGGTAAGAGAGGGTGAGAAATTAGGGCTCTAAAAAGAAATGGGCGAAGTTAAGATTGTTGAGAAATGGGGAAAGAGTAACGAAAAGAAAAAGGGCCGGTTCAGTACGTACTACAATAAGTATTATTTAATTAAAAAATTTAAAAGTGTTATTTAAAAAAATATTAAAAGTGAAATTTTTTTATAAAAAATTATTATTTAATTATAAAAAAGAATTAAAAATGGAAAATTATTGAAATTAAGGTAACATTCATCACACAAATAGTGAGTATGACTACTTTGGTATGTATGAATTGTTTTTCAAAAATTGTCTTTTTTCCTATTTTTATTTAATTTTTTGATTTTATTTTACAAACTAGTTAAATATGGGAAAAAAATAAAAAAATAGATTTTTTTTTGAAAATAAGGTAACATTCATCACAAAAATAGTGAGTATGACTACTTTGGTGTGTATGAATTTAGTTTCAAAAATTGTCGTTTTTCCTATTTTTATTTAATTTTTTGATTTTATTTTACAAACTAGTTAAAAATGGGAAAATAAATAAAAAAATGGAATTTTTTTGAAAATAAGGTAACATTCATCACACAAAGAGTGAGTATGACTACTTTGGTTTGTATGAATTTAGTTTCAAAAATTGGCATTTTTTCCTATTTTTGTTTAATTTTTTTATTTATGTTACAAACTAGTTAAAAATGGGGAAAAATTAAAAAAATGGACAATTAGTGAAAATAAGGTAACATTCATCACGCAAATAGTGAGTATTACTACTTTGGTGTGTATAAATTTATTTTAAAAATTGTCATTTTTCCTATTTTTATTTTATTTATTTATTTATTTATTTTACAAACTAGTTAAAAATGGTATAGGTATACCTATAGCGTCGTCCTTTTAAGGGGCGACGCTATAGGCTACACCAATAGGGTCGCCCTTAAAAGGGCGACGCTATAAGCTACACTTATATCGCCGCCCGCTAAAATGACGACGATATAGTTATGTTGTATAGCGTCGCCCCTCAAATGGGCGACGCTATAGGTATACCTATAGCGTCGCCTTTTACTGGGCGACGCTATAGGCTATACCTGTAGCGTCGACTTTTAATGGCCGACGCTATAGGTATTACTTATAGAGTCGGTTGATGCAAACAACCGACGCCATAGCTTCTGGCAGAACTCAATAAGCGTCGGTTAATACAAACAACCGACGTAATAGGTAAAGTGGCGACGCTATAGGTCAATAACCGACGCTATAGGTGGCGACGCAATAGGTCCAGTTTGTACTAATGAGATGACACAACTTGCAGCCCTGATGGTAAAAAGCTTCAAGAAGATGTCTTACAAGAACTTCAGGAAAGGAAAGAAGTTCACACGAAGAGATTCAAATTCCAAAAAGAAGAATTTCAGAAAAGCTGAGGGAAAGGAAGGCAGGTCTGGGAAAGTGGTCAAGTCCATGATCAAATGCTATAATTGTGGTGAGAAAGGACATTTTGCACCTGAGTGCAAGAAAGCCAAAGATGATAAAGGTCAAGCTTACATCACAAAGAAGAAGGACTGGGTTGACACTTCAGACTCTGAAGATGAGGTGAACTATGCCTTAATGACAAATGCTGATAGTATCTCTGAAGCTACTGAGACCAAGGTACCTCACTCTACTCTAGCTTTTGATACTACTGATATATCTGAGTTAAGACTCTTTCTTAAAAACTTGTATGTTAGCTACAGAGATCATACTTTAGAAAATGAAAGAATAAAATCTGAAAGTGTAGACCTTAGAAAGAGAAATGACTATCTAGAATTAGAATTAGTCCAGATGTTAAAAAATCAGAAAGAGAGAGATGATGCTATTATTGTTCAAACTGAATTATTGAAAAAGCGTGTTTATCTTGAATCTGAACTTGCTAAAGAAAGAAACATTATTAAAAGTTGGACTAACTCTGGTAAAACTACTCAGAGTATCTTAGAGAATGGTTGTTGGAAATAAGGTCTAGGTTACACTAATAAAAAGAAAACTGCTAACCTAGAAGCTGAGACCTCTAAACCTGTATTTACTAAAAGGGCTGCAAAGCCTAAAATTAATCCTGTGAGGTTTGTACCAAAATCTGACAAACCAAAATAGGATGAAGTCAAATCAGTAAATATTGACGTAATGTCTCAGAAACAGCTTAAACATAAGCTGAAGGAGGTAAAAGGAGTGAACAATGTAAAAGAACATAGGAAAAATAGAAATGGAAAGGTAGGCATCAACAAAAGCAATAACTATATGCATATTCCCAATGCTTCTAGGAAGAATTGTCACAACTGTGGAAATCCTAACCATCTTGCTACTTTTTGCAGGAAGAATAAAAATATAAACTCTATACCTCCTAAGTCAGGAGTTAAGAGTGGTTCGGTTAGGTTTAAGCCACAGAATCCTTGTTTTCACTGTGGCAGTATTTGGCATTCTATTTATACATGTAAATAGTATCATAATTTGTATTATGATTATTATGAACTTAAATCCTCTTTGAATAAATTCAAGATTAATTCTACATGTATAAATTCTGG
This sequence comes from Saposhnikovia divaricata, assembly GCA_036435485.1. Lineage (NCBI taxonomy): Eukaryota > Viridiplantae > Streptophyta > Magnoliopsida > Apiales > Apiaceae > Saposhnikovia > Saposhnikovia divaricata. The sequence goes on from CM071595.1 coordinate 39,078,449, forward strand.
TAAAAAGTATGTTAGCACAAACTCTGATAATACTTCTGCTGCAAAAGCTAATATACTTAATAAGGCCAAAGGATCCAAGCAAGTCTGGGTCCTTAAAACTAATCGTTAGTGGTTTTTTTTATTGCAGGGTAACAAGAAAATATCCTTGTTCTGGACAGTGGATGCTCAGGACACATGACTGGAAATAAAGCCTTGCTATCAGAATTTGTGAAGAAAGCTGACCATGTTCTTATGGAGATGGCAACATAGGAAGGACTCTGGGATATGGCAATATCAATCTTGGGAATGTCATCATTGAAGTTGTAGCTCAAGTCTCAGGACTCAAACATAATCTGCTAAGTGTGAGTCAAATCTGTGACAGAGGTTATCATATGGATTTCTTTGAAGAACACTGTGAAGTTATAAGCAAATCTGCAGGAAAAATTGTTCTGAAGGGATACAGGCATGGTAACATTTATGAAGCCAAGCTTTCAACAAACTCTGAAGGCTCTGCAATCTGTCTACTGAGTAGAGCATCAATTGAAGAAAGATGGAACTGGCACAAGAGACTTTCTCATCTGAACTTCAACAGCATTAATGAGCTAGTGAAGAAAGATCTTTGTGAGAGGATTGCCCAAATCAGTTTTAACTCCAGATGGCCTATGTGACTCATGTCCGAAGGCAAAACAAAGGAAAACTTCATTCAAAAGTAAGACTGAATCCTCAATTCTTGAGCCATATCACTTATTGCATGTTGATTTATTTGGTCCAGTAAATATAATGTCTATTGGAAAGAAAAGATATGCGTTGGTTATTGTTGATGAATACACCAGATATACATGGGTGTATTTGATGCACAAGAAAGAAGAAACTGCATCAATCTTAACAGAGCATGTCATACAACTGGACAAAGGATCTAAGCATATAGTGAAAATCATAAGAAGTGATAATGGCATTGAGTTCAAGAATGCAGCCATGGAAGAATATTGTAAAGAAAAGGGAATAAAACAAGAATTCTATGCACCTGGAACTCCACAACAAAATGGAGTAGTAGAGAGAAAGAACAGGACTCTTATAGAAGCTGCAAGGACCATGCTTGATGAAGCAAAGCTGCCAACTTACTTCTAGGCTGAAGCTGTGCAATCTGCTTGTTTCACACAGAATGCTACACTCATAAACAAGCATGGTAAAACACCATATGAGATGGTGAAAAATAAAAAGCCTAACCTGAAGTACTTTCATGTGTTTGGATGTAAGTGTTTTGTTCTTAAGACTCATCATGAACAGCTTTCCAAATTTGATTTAAAAGCTGATGAAGGAATCTTTGTTGGATACCCACTATCCACAAAAGCATTCAGAGTCTACAATCTGAGAACAAAAGTGGTCATGGAATCTATCCATGTGTCTTTTGATGATAAGAAGATAACAGGACTTGAAGATTTTGTTGAACATGACTAACGGGGATTTGACAATGAAGAAATAAATATTGATCTACAAAATTCTAATACTCTTTCAGACTATATTGTTAAATCTACACAAGTAGATCAGACTGCAACACTTGTTGAGGGGGAGCAAGTGAACGATGAAAATGAACCCCAATCAAGTGAAGAAACATCAAAGAATGTATCTGCTGCTAATGATTCATTAAACTCTGAAAGCAACAGCTCAGGGGAGCAAACAATGATTTTGGACCTACTACTCATCACACTCAACACAATTATGAACTTGGGGAATCATCAAGATCAAATTTGCCAAGACAAAGGGTATGGAGTAGAGCGCATCCCTTTGAACAGATCATTGGTGAACCGGACACGGGTGTACAGACTAGAAGAGCAACATAGAATGAATGCAATTTCGTAGGATTTCTATCTCAAATTGAACCTAAAAAAGGTTGATGAAGCTCTTGATGATCCAGATTGGGTAACTGCAATGCAAGAAGAACTCAATCAGTTCGAAAGGCAGAAAGTTTGGAAGCTAGTGCCAAGACCAAAAGATAAATCTATAATTGGTACTAGATGGGTGTTTAGGAATAAACTGGATGAAAATGGTATTGTTACAAGGAACAAGGCTCGATTGGTAGCAAAGGGTTACTCTCAAGAAGAGGGAATTGATTATGATGAAACCTATGCTCCAGTTGTAAGGCTTGAAGCAATCAGGATGTTCTTAGCATTTGCTGCACACTCGAACTTTAAGGTTTTTTAGATGGATGTGAAGAGTGCATTGTTGAACGGAGATCTAGAAGAAGAAGTCTATGTTGAACAACCCCCTGGGTTCGAAGACAAGCAATTTGAAGGTTTTGTGTACTTTCTCTTCAAAGCTCTCTATGGTCTCAAGCAAGCCCCTCGAACATGGTATGATACTATCTCCAAGTTCTTACTTGAAAATGGTTTTACAAGAGGTATCATCAACAAAACTCTCTTTCATAAAAAGCATAAAAATAATATAATTCTGGTGCAAGTATATGTGGATGATATAATATTTGGTTCTACTAATGATTTGCTACGCAAGAGGTTTGCTAAGCTAATGCAGAGTAAGTACGAGATGAGCATGATGGGTGAGTTGTCCTTCTTCCTTAGACTTCAATTTGTTTAGAAGCCTGATGGTATTTTCATCTGCCAATCAAAATACATGAAGGATCTTCTGAAGAAGTATGGGATGGAAGAAACAGCTACTGCCAAGACCCCGATGCCAACTGCTGTCAAGCTTGATCAAGACAAATCTGGTAAGTTTGTTGACATCACGAAGTATCGAGGTATGATCGGCTCTCTCTTATACTTAACTGCTAGTAGACCAGATATTATGTTCGCAACTTGTTTATGTGCTAGATTCCAGGCTGACCCTAAAGAGTCACATCTTATAGATGTTAAACGTATTTTCAGATACCTTAAGGGAACCCCCAATCTTGGGATTTGGTACCCTAAAGGAACATGTTTTGACCTAGTTGGCTATACAGATTCTGATTTCACAGGTTGTAAGATTGATCGGAAAAGTACTTCTGGAAGCTATCAGTTTCTAGGAAGAAGGTTGGTATCTTGGTACAGCAAGAAGCAACACTCAGTATCTACCCAGATATTATGTTCGCAACTTGTTTATGTGCTAGATTCCAGGCTGACCCTAAAGAGTCACATCTTATAGCTGTTAAACGTATTTTCAGATACCTTAAGGGAACCCCCAATCTTGGGATTTGGTACCCTAAAGGAACATGTTTTGACCAAGTTGGCTATACAGATTCTGATTTCACAGGTTGTAAGATTGATCGGAAAAGTACTTCTGGAAGCTATCAGTTTCTAGGAAGAAGGTTGGTATCTTGGTACAGCAAGAAGCAACACTCAGTATCTACCTCGACAGCTGAAGCAGAATACATTGCGGCAAGTAGTTGTTGTGCTCAGATCTTGTGGATGAGGAATCAACTTCAGGACTATGGACTCATGTTGGACAAAATTCCAATTCTATGCGACAACACGAGTGCCATTGCCATTGCCAACAATCCAGTTCAACACACCAGGACTAAACACATTGATATCAGGTATCATTTCTTACGAGAGCATGTCATGAATGGAACTGTGGTATTATATTTTGTTCCCACAGATCAATAAATTGCAGACATCATTACTAAACCACTGGATGAATCCACTTTCTCCAGGCTAGTTGGTGAACTTGGGATGTTAAATTTGTCTAATTAATTTTGGATAATCAATAACTGCAATTTGTTATAAGTTCACATGTATTTTAAATGTCCATATGTTTAGGACATCTAGTCCTCATATTATAAGTTATCTCTATATTAACTACCATGCTTATAAATGTTATATTTTATGGTAATTAGTTAGTAAATAATTGTGTTAATTGTAGCATAATTAAATAAATATTTTATTGACATATATCAATTAATGATATTTTGTTAATTTTATGTCTATTTAATTGTGAGTTTATCTGATTATTGTGGATTAATTCTTGATTCACTACGTGATTATTTTTAAATCCATAATAATTAGAAGTATTAAATAAGTGTATATGTGTATAGGCTGATAGGTCTTGGTGATAAGATGTTTTTCGACCGACAGGTTTCGGTGATAAGATGTTTTTTCGGCTAATTAGGTTGTTAGGTGAGAAATTATTGAGCGGTGTTAGTTTTTCAAACATAACCTATCACTATTACACCTAACCCACTGAACCTTGAAACCTTATAAGTGATGAGTTTTTGTTTGTGTTTAACATCATCATTTTTCAGATATACAGAGCATATACACACAATTGCTGAAAATTTCAAGCTTTGACCGGAAAGATCTCATAATCTAGCTAGTGGTTTTTAGAGTGGATTTCATATTCTTGTTATACGCACTAACCCTTGTTTTTCAATTTCCTCGAAGTTTTGAAAATGGCATTGCAGGGAAGTTTTTTAATTGCTAAAGTTAATCCTATTTCTATTCAGCAAATCGAAACCATTCAGGATGAGCAATTTTGGGCTTGAACACAATTTCTTACACCAGTGCAGCTTAACCATGATGCATTGTGTGAACTATATTGCAGTACGGTTAACACTTCTGGATAGGACAGGTGTGCAATCACATATCGACTGTTTGATAGGTCGATTAGGGTCATTGAACGAGATGTTAATCGAATTCTCCATTTTCCTATGGCAAATCTCGTTTTTGATCCTACACCTGAACAGATTGAAATGTTCTTTCGTTTTATAAGGTACCAAGATGGCAATTTCGATACGGGTAATCTTTCTAGAACGTTTCTAACCCAGTATTGGAATTTCTTCTTTCACACTCTTAACCATGTTTTTTCCTCACATAGAACAAATCAAGATCGAATGCCTGAATTTATTCAAAAAATAGGGTATGTGGTCACCAGTAATTTGAGGATTAATTTTAGAAAAATAGTGCTTGGTGAAATCATTTTAAAGATGAAACACTTGGGAACAAGAGATGTTCGAACTCAAAATGTCAAATGTCTATATCCAAGGTTTCTACAGATAATATTAAATGATTTTTTGAATGATGAAGACATGGTACGCTTGGAAAATGGTCAAAAGGTGGAATGTTCTTACATGAAGACGAGGAAAACTTGTTTGTGCCATTTAATCGATTCAAATTTAACCTCCCAGAGGGAAAATCTCTGGATCTCTTTTGAGATTTACCACTCTTTACCAGTGGTCGGCAACTCGCTTCACGTGAGGAGGAAAGCTCACGAACTTTCATTGCACCATCCATGACCTCTGAAAAAGGGGCCAGGATGATTTCATTTGCATGTACATATATCGGTGGAAGCTCTGGAGGAGAGTTGAGGGAAACACGAACAGAACATGCAAGTGCAACCCAAACCACTAAACCGAGTGAATATAGAGTGTTGAGTGAAGCACCTGCAGAACGTATGAGTGAGCAACCTACTCAACCACATGCACTTGTAACCAGAAAGGAATACAACAGACTCCTTACACGGGTCCAAATAATGGAGAAAGAGTTGTCAAATATTTGTAAGTCCATTGCAGAAATCAAAAATTTGCAACTTATTCAACATGATGCATTCCAGGTTCAATTAATTTCCATGGCAGCCTAGTTTAGTCATGGAATTAATTCCTTGGTGAAGACAGCTTCGTCCAATTTACCAACTCCACATCCTACTATTCTGGAGGATAACCCAACTGAGGGGGAGAAGGTGGATGGGCAAGAAGCTACTAGGCGTAATAAGGGCAAGGAAAAGGTTGTTGACACAAAATTAACTTTATTTTGGGAAAGGAAAAGCTAATGGAAGTATTAGTGCTATGTGGAAAGAAAGCAAAGGCAAACTTGAAGATATGTTCAGTCTACAGGAACAATTGTCTTGCACTTGGTTAATTTTAGAAATCTGGAAAATGTATATATATGATCTAGAATGCACTTTAATATTATTTATCTTTGAACTTTATTTTTTGTTGTATCAGTTGAGTTATCCTTTTGGAATTTGCTTGTCAAACCCTAACAATCAAATAGTGGGAGATTGTAAAGCATAATGTAATGTAATATGTAATAGAGGACATACATAACTCAACTAGGATAAAAGATAAATAATATTAACTCGATACAAGGATCTTGAAATTTGAAAAACAGGCACCGACAAAGATCAAGTCGCTGAATGAAGTTCATTAACATGATCAAGCCTCAGTGACAGAATAAGATGTACAGATGATTCAGTTGAAGGGCCAAAAGATTCTATGTACTTATATTATTTGAAGATATTGCTATAGGCTAATCAATTGGAATGTAACGAAGGTGTGAAGATCAAGATCAGTGCTAGTCACTTGTGAACCAGACCAGTGCACTAAGTGTCAGCACATACGAGAAGGATCAACATATTAATTCCCAGAAAGAATTGCCAAAGCCTATTGACGATCAAGGATAAACATAATATCTTAAGCAGAATATTTGAAACAGAAGAGAGAAGCCCAAAAGAAGTAGCCAGAAATAGTAATACTATGCAAAGTTACTATGCATGATTACTATGCAAGGTTACTATGCAAGATTACCATGCGCGGTTACAATGTAGGTTACTGTGTAAATAGCGGTTACTATGCAAATAGTGGTTACTGTGTAAATAGTAGTTACTATACAAATAGTAGTTACTATGCAAATAGTGGTTACTACGCAGGTGGGGCCCATAGAAGAAATTTATTTTATTAGACACGGTTTAGTTGGTGAAATAATGGTTACTATGCAGGTGGGGCCTACGGGAATAGTACAGCATAGTGCAGCATAGAAACTTTCTATAATCTATAAATAGGCCTGTTGTATTTCCTTTCAAAACACACCTCAACACACAACTTTCTCTTTTCTCTCTTATATATCTTCTCTGTGTAAGTTGCTAGACAGTCCATCTAGTAGGAAAGCCGGCGTAGCCCGCTTTCAGGAAGTGTCGGGTAGAAGGTCCTCGTGCCTAAACTATCCTTAGGAGTGTTTGATTTTGTAGCTGATCCATAGGATAGATTGTGTAACAAACCTCCGGGTTTTATCTATTCAAAGATATTTCCGAAATAGTTGTGTTATTTCGATTCAGTATTTTTGATCTCATATCCACATCAAAAATCAAAATATTTTTAGAATAACGCATTCAACCCCCCTTCTACGTTATTCCGGACGTAGCACACCATAAGGTTCCTCAATGCATTTGTTTGTAAAAGACTATACAATATTTATCTTAAAAAACAATTTGAGAAAAATTAACACACAAGTCACATCAAAGTTAATGTAATAGAGTCTTATGCCGAACTTGTGTTCATAATAACAGAAGATATGGACTAGCGACCAAAATGTATTCATTCTTTCAGATACACTAATTGTTTTCTGCATTAGGAATATTACTATGATCCTCTGTAATAGAAGATATGGACTAACAAATTGATTATGTATGGAACTTTTCTTTATTCTCTATAACAGAGGAACTATGGAAGTCATCTAAACAAAAGTTAAGTCCCTCACACTTAAACAACCTACTAAAATGAAAACAATGCATCAAGCATACTATTTGTTGAACTCTTACAAACCTACATCATTAAGAAAAATCATACAGATTTACAGAACCAGCTTTTTTTTATAATTAATAGAATCTGTTATTCCTATATGTTTACTAGAAAATGAAGAAGATCCAATTAGATAATAAGCTACACAAGACAAGACAGAGGAAAGAATGAATACGACCTACTTACGAAGAATAAGTAGGTGTCATCAAAACTGACACAACCTCCTGCCATAGGGGATTCCTCTAGCAGAAGAACATATGTGGGTGCTTCATCTCAAAGGATTTGTGGCCTTGTAATATAAGAAAGGATACTTCTTCCTTTCTCCCAAAGTCCCAGTAATATCCTTCACAAATGGTATTACATAGGAACCCTTATCAGAAAAATTATTTACTTAAAACATCCCAAGATTAGAGAATCTATACAATACACTTCATAATGAAAGCTCCTACAAAATACCAACACAACTGAGAATTGGAGCAACCAAAACGACCTAAGTAATGCCAATAAATTGCTAACTTTAATTGGAAATTTACAATTTAAAACCCCTAATTAACAAAATTAAATTGAAAATCCTAACTTTAAATTAACAAAATTTAAATATAAAAGCTTATTAACAAATTAACCCTATAAATCGATTTAAATACAAGCACAAATTAACAAATAAACCCTAATTGATACATGAAAAATTCATCTAAAAGAAAATTTTCAAATCAATTGGGTAAAGAAGATACCTTTTTCGAGATTTAGAGTTCTTTGAGTTGATCTCTGTAATCACTCTCTCTCTCTCGCATTATATCTCTCTCTCTCCGTAATTTGTCTCTCTTGCCTTATCTCTCTCTCTTTGTAATCTCTCTCTCTCGCCTTATCTCTCTGTAACCTCTCTCTCACCGTATGTCTCTCTCTAATCTTCGAGTTTGTGTCTATGCTATGTGTTTTTGTGTCTGAATATTCTTAATCAATTGTTTTTTTTCGTCAAGCCTCTTTAGAAAGCCCGGGAAAAATATTTTGGCAAGCCCGTTAAGAAGCCCGCCAATTTTCACCCCAAAATTTCAAAGTCAATTGTAACGTTTATCTATATTCGTTGCAATTTAACTCGAATTTTGCAAAAAATATATTCAATTGTAAAAATTTTAAAAAACATTACAATACTCCTAAATTTGTTAAAACTTGTTAGTAAATAGCAACGATTTTTAAGCAATTCTTTCAGTGGGTGTTGCAATAGCCAATCTATGGTGTAATGATCATCAGCACTATCATGATTAGTATGCATCTCCCATTTATGCATACAATATCAACAACTCAATTATATGTTAAAGGCTTGGTTTGTTTGGAGACAATTGACTTACTAGCAACACTTCATCACTTCATCTAGACCATTTAGATGATGGAAGACAAAAGGACACATTGTTGACGAACCTTCCATCACTCGCTGGTGTTTCCACGTTTTTAAATTCCGAAACCCAACTCTTTTTTCTTCCAAAGTACAATCTTAAGATCAAGCAGGCAATTATCAGAAATATCTTCATCTTCTAATGGGTGTTAAAAGTTATGTAATATATGTGCATGTGTGTGTTTTCTTAGCACTATACATGTGTATTTTATTATTTTATTCAGTTGTTTACGTGGATATTGCCATACTATCAGTGCCTAAGACATGCTTAACGTGAATTTATTCTTGTATAGTTATATGCAAATTAGATTGATTACAAATTTTCATTGTCATGGTAAAATGCCTTTCGTGGTACATAGTTTATTTATTGGTACATTAGTTTATTTGCTTCTACTAATTACTAAATGTGTGTAAAATTGTTTGTTTGTTGATTGATTAGTCAGTGTAAAGCCTTTGTTCTATGTTTCTGCATTTCATCTGACATTGGTTGATTAAGGTCTTTATTTTGATCACTTCAAATCCATAATTTGTGCAATATTAATCTCTGCAAAATTAGTGGTATCAATTTAAGAATTATTTATCAATTGACCATAACTTGTTTCAGTTTGAATTTGATTGTCAAGTTTTAACTGTATTTACTATCTTTAAAAGGAGTTGTATTTTCACAGTTGTAGTAATTATTTTTTCAGTTATATATAATTAATTGATGATTAATATCGTTTTATTAGTGGTTTTCAGTGTACTTTAATTGACATTTTTATTTGCCTCTAAATTAGCTAATTAGCACCCTTTTACTTCTTGTTAATTAGAATTTCTTTCTCAATTGTCTTTTATTAAAACTTCAGTTAGGATTTTAATGACAATATTTATTTTCTATCAATCACATTAAGTGCATGAGTTATCATTTAGTTTCAATTTGTAGAAATGGTATTTAATTATATTTTCAGTTACTATATATCAATGACCATGTTTGATAACTTTTTTTACATTTAAGAGCAAATTATGTTTTGTACCATTTTGGATGGCCATGATTGATGACTTATATTTTGGACCTTTAAGAGGTATAATGTGCCATTTAGATGGCTTGCCTATTCCATAATTAATTTGAGACTTAATCATTCATTTACGTTACTAATAGTTAATATGTACTAATTTTTGGTGATTTTTATAATATTCAAATTTATTAGTTAAATTATAGATATTAATGGGTATATATATATATATATACATATATGTATATTATATATATATATATATATATATATATATATATTTTAAAAATAAATTTCATATTTTTTAATTAATTATCGATTATTTTTTAAATGCCTAACCAAAGGGATCCCCTTTGGCTAGATATGAGCATCTTTTTCGTCTTCAAAAATGTTTAATAAATTAATCTTATATTTTGGTTATAAGTGATTCATTGACTTATTTCTTTCCTATGGGGTTTGTTTTGGTGACTTTGAGTTTAATAGCAACAAAGAACTCTAAAAAAAAACTCAGTTTTGACTTTTAAATGAAATAATGGAGCAGCTAGAGTAAAAGCCAACAAAAATCTTTTGCATAACACAAGGCAAGTCTTTAACAATAATAACTAATGATAATGGGGACTCAGAAAAGCAACAGTAAGTTCTAGTTATTTAGTAGCCACTTTTTATAACTATGTATTCATGGTTTTGAGCGCACTCTTTTTCTCCCTTGACTTTTCCGATAGGATTTTGCTTTTTTGGGATTTTAACGAGGGCCTTCTTTGTGGGGATCTTTCTTTCAGACTTGAAGGTATTATTGTCTAAATGTCCGTCGGCAACATGCGTGTCCTTCGGTTAGATGATGAACTTTTTTGATCGAAAGAAACTCTTTATTAGGATATTGTATTCCCTTACAATTTATAAATATATTTCATTCCTGACAAAAAAAAAATATATATTATCCATGTTAGGTCTGAAACTTTTCTGTGTCTTTTCCCTTTTTTACTTGTGTATCCTTACATCAAAAACCCTAGCTACTTATGTTCTTTTATCTCCCTACTTCTACTTTTATCATACAAGGCATAGTTAATGGCTATCTTCGCCAATGTACTTGAAACTTTCTGCAGCGGACGAACGCTGACCTAGAAACAATGGAGGCTATATTGTACATACCAATCTGATCCACATAATTACTTTCTATTTATTTTTATGTTATTTTACTAATTAATTACTGGTCTTGATTATCTTATTTAATTTTTAAACCCAGAACTTGTGATATATATAGTGGACAATTGGATGATTTATATGGCGTTTGTATAAAGCTCGATGGCGCTGCTAAGTGGTACTTTATGTTTGGACAAAAATAGATTTTGCATTCTAGAAATTATGTGTCATTAGATAAGAATTTTGCATTCCTGCATTAGCTGCGTTGTAAGCATGCACATTAGAAATTAGAATATTAAATATTTTAGGGCTTCCTCAAAGTACCACTACACAATACTCGTCTTTGTACAATTTTAGTGTACTTAACTAAGTACTAAGGCTATGTTCACTTGGGGAGAATGGAATGAGGTAGGAATGTAATGAATAATTGTACATAAAATTTATAACGAAAGAAAGGATGTTGGGGGAAATAGTGAACAAATGTGAGAGAGAAGAAATTTCTTACGATGAAGATTGCAATGAAAATGATGATGATGGAGAATGGAGCATTCCTTCCAAAACATGTGGGTTATAACTTTAGTGTAAATATTTGTGTTTAAAGGAATGAAGCATGTGGGTTATAACTTTAGTGTAAATATTTTGTGTTTAAAGGAATGAAGTAATTAATGAAAATTTAAACACTTTTCTCAATCTCTCCCAATTAAGAGTATAAATTTCATTCCATTCAATTGAAGTGAACACAACCTATTTGTATCACAATATCGTAAGATTCTATCAATTTTTTTGTAAGATTCTGAAAACAAGTTGAGGCTAGCTGTTTCACTAATAATCATCTTCATATGACCATAGGGTTAACAGAAATAATGATTTTATAATTTTTTTGCAAAATCTCCCACACCCCTTGAAAAATTGGGAACGAAGTTCTTTTTTTCTTCTTCTATACTCCTTTAACATTGTCTTTTTTGGAAGAGCTTCTTCAAAAGTTGCATATATCTCCAATCTATTTTATCATTATTCTTGCTTTTGGTTATTTTCCAATTTTCTTAAATTGCAGTTGAATCTTATTTGCCCTTTTTTTGGTTTACCATCGCTCGGTTACCACTTGTTGGAAACCTGAATGAGCTCACCCAATTATATAGGAAATAATGTATAAAAGTTTGTGAAAATGAATCAACCGCTCAAGTTTTTTATTTTCACAAAACATAATATATATAATTCAACAACTTCTATACTACACACAAGCCACCTTCCTTTCTAATTTCATAACAATCCACAATTGTTGTTCTTATTTTTCTTATATTGATTGTTCTAAAAGAAATAAAAGTCATATTTGTTTTGCTTATATTGATGATTCTAAAAGAAATGAAAGTTATATTAATTTGAGTAACGCGTGACCCCCATTTAAAGAAATTGTCAACTAATTAGTCAGTTTTGTGCCTGTTTTGCATGGGTAAGTAAGATTTCATACAATCCTGAATAGCTAATTACAGAAAAACAAATTTACATCAAAACAAATTTTATATGTTCCTGTTTTGCTTCGAATTTTAATATTCAAGGTGTACATTAATTAGCGCAGTGGAGGTGTTATAGAGACATATTTTCATGAGATTCTTCAGGTGAACCAACACAAATTTAAATTCCTACAAGTTTTATTTTAAATATCTTTTTAACTTGCTTGAATGTTTTTTTTTTTTTTTTGCTAAATTATCTTGAATGTTTTTTTAATGTGTAGTAATGCCAGATGCTAGCTTTGCCTCTTTGAATATTCATAATAACATCTTCATGTGTCACTCTTGATCGAATATATAATGTTTCTATGTTTTAATTTGAGTTTCGATAGATGGCTATCCTGGGGACCTCGTTAATATCTTAGGCACTTGTTTGGAGTAGGGGGTTGGGGGGGAGGGGATTTCGCTGCAGACACAATAAGGAATCCTGCTCATACGTGCTGGAAACAAATATTTTGCTCAATCTAGTCTACTTGACGGGTTTGGTGTTTTAACAATCACTAGCAAGGAGGATTTCAACAAAAAAATATGGTTCAGTTTGTATTGGTCATTTTTCATACTAAAAAAGGGGGTTAAACAGGAAGATGTCAAATGAAGAGATGAATTAATAACCCCAGTTGAAATTGAAAGGAGTAACATGCTATTGATCTACACATCGGATTTTTTCAGTAACTTAATCAAAGTAGGTAGTGGGAGATAGGTCTAGATAAACCCATAACATGTTATTTGCACTTAAATCTTATAGATCTGGAATTAGGATACACAGTACCATGTACTTTTCATGTTGATTGTTGTTGAACAGAATGCACGTGCAGTACATCCATGTATATGTCTGAATGTAGGGTTTGATAGAAGGGTGTATGGTTCCAAAAAGTTCTTCGAAGAATATAAACGAAGATCTTGGGCACAAAATTGAGTCCAAATAGTATCATCAAAAGCCCAATTTTGGAAGTGAAGGCTCACACATCCTACTTTGCTATTTCTTTTGGTCCTAATTTAGTTTGTATCTTATGAATTTCCACATCTTCCATGATCTCTACAGCCATCTCTCCACGAAATGAAAGTCTGTTACGCTCGGCTCGAAGAAAAATTGTTATGTGTTACTCCCGAAGTAATTTATATATGAGTAAACAAAATTACTAAATAAAAAAATATTATTGTTTTTATTATATTGTATGCTTTCATAGACGGATGAGTGTGCTTCATCATCAAACAAATGAGAATACATTATATTGTATTATACAAACTATTAGCAATCTTTAACAACTTTTATGTAATGTGTTTCTGTTGTTGATGCATGAATGTGTACATTTCTAATATATATTTTTCCAAATAAGAGTTGTACTTTCCTATTTCTAGAGGGTTCAAAGCAAAAATGTTGGGAAAGGAACAAAAGTAACCTAATCATTCTTTTTTTAAATCTTCTTGTTGTGTCCAAGGCTAATGGATGCTCATGTGGTAATGTTGTTTTATGAAAATCAATTATTCTATTTATTTATTTAAATTCAGAAGGGTAAAGATGAAAAAGAAAATTAAAGTTGTTCATGAACACAAATCCGATCTAAATTATTGTTTAATTTTTGTTTTCACATTTATTATTAGTATTATTTTACACGAGATGAGTAAATATGCATAACTGAGCACAAGACAAAAATACTCTGAGCAACAACTCTTTCTCGTGTGTTTTATTAGAACAGAAAATGCAAAGCTTATAAAGAAACTAAACACCACACATTGTGGCTACAGATCAGGAAAAACAAAATCACACCAAAACAGAATCACACTACCTTCCTTATACTACTCCACTCCTAACATTATTTGTTGGCATTCCTAAAGACTTTTTAACGACCAAATCAATTACTTTAAACACACAGTTGGAATAAAATAAGACAATCAAATATTCAAGATTAACTCCAACATTTTCCCCCTTAATATTGAATTGGACTTGCAACTTTATTAACTACCACCAGCTGTCTCATTTTCTCGAATTTCAAAGTTGACAAAGCCTTTGTCAAGATATCTCCACGATGACTCTCACCAGGAACATGCTTTACTTCAATTTCACCACGCTGAATGCATTGACGAATGAAATGATAATGATTATCAACGTGTTTAATTCATCCATGAAACACAGGATTTTTAGCAAGGTCTATGGCTGATGTCACTGGTCCTATCTTCTCATTTTTCAGCTGTTGTAGAACATTCCTCAACCATATGCTTTGACATACTGCTGTAGTTGTAGCCATAAATTCCGCCTCGCAAGATGACAATGCTACGGATTTTTGCTTTTGAGAGACCCATGTTATTAAGCTTTCATTCAAGTAGAAAGCCATTCCCCCTTTACTTCGTCTATCCTTAACGTGTCCAGCTAAATCATTGTCTGAAAACCCTGTTAAGACATTGTTCCCACTTGTTTTTGAGTAAGAAAGACCTAGCTCTAAAGTACCTTTCACATACCATAATATCCTCTTCACTGCGTTTAAATGCAACACTGTTGGTTGCTCCATATACCTGCTTACCATCCCTACCGAAAATGTTATGTCTGGTCTGGTATGCGCCAGATATCGTAAGCCACCCACTAAGCTCCTGTACTTGGTGCTGTCAACTCTTTTGCCATTCTAATCCTTCGTTAGCATAGCTCGTTTGTTTCAATTTTATAACACCATCTCCTTGTTTTACTTCTATTCCCAGGTAATATGCCAATGGTCCCATATCACTCATTTCAAACACCTGACTCATCTGCTTCTTAAAAACTTCAATGCTTGATAAATCGGTACCTGTCACCAGTATGTCATCGACATACACATATATTATCAACACTTCATCCTCATTTCGTGGTGTGTACAAACCATGTTTTGAGGGACACCTTCTGTAACGCCCCGACTTCCCAATACTGAAAATATACTTTTTACAATAAAATAGACTTTGATACGGGGAAATTTTAGAAACTTTTGGCATGAAGTATTCGTAAATCGGACTATCCGCCTTTAATTCAACCCAAACCAAATTCCAATTTAACAAATACAATTAAAACTTAATACACCAACGAGTCCTCATCGAGGATCGATTCCAGGTTATGGTATGAAACAAGAATCCAATTAATACAAATTCTTACAACTTCTATTTCTTATCTAATCTCAACTATTATTCCATCTAATCTGAAGCTCATACCAAATCCGTGCCTGCTCGAACTGGCTCTGAAATCTGTCTTGAATAGAATGCCTCATCGCTCTCATTCGAAAGGAAAAATGTAGGTAGATCATCTTTAAGCATAACTGCAAAGGGTTAGGTAGAAACAAAGCAAGAGTGAGCCAAAGAACGCTCAGCAAGTGCATAGTATAGTGAAATACAAATATATCAATATTTCATTGATGAACAATATCAATGATCAAACCATCTCGAGAAAATAACTCAATTCTCTTCATAAAATAAAACTTTCCATTTTTCTCTAAACCATAACTCTTTCTCAAAATATTTCACTCTAAATACGACTATGCCTGAGTACACAACGTAACAGCCTCTCGCTTTGATGCCGTAACGATTTCTGTAACAGCCTAAGAAAAAGAAAAAAATGATAATTACAATAAGAAAGAATACAATATACTATATGTACTACTTCAATATTAGAGATAGGATCGATAATTTGTGCTCAATACCACAATTGCCTTGATCAAAGAAACATTAATTAATTTTGAAATATGCCAACAATTTAAGGTCCAAGTCTGAAGTAGGATCATGGAGCTATCTACATCTTTAAGACCAGTGTAAAACATCATCCCATCAATAAAGACGGCCGATAAAGGGTGTAAGTCTGTTTGTTTAGCACCATATAAAATGTTATAACAGTTCGCTTCAACTGGTCAGTGCTTATGTTCACGACTGATTCCACCTTAACAATCAGCTTGAAATAGTAGCTGTAAGTTTATGAAGTAAATCAAACGGCACAAACTCTGTGATGATGGTTTTGGGTGCTGAACCATATAAATCCTTGCAATTTTTACTTTTATGTAAACCTTGTATATTGTTTTAGAAAATCTCGGTGTGCTTGATTCTTAAAATGCAGATTGTAAGAACAGTGTCGAAACTAAACTTGCTAATTTGCCTTAAAACTACATAATCATTACCATCAGTACTCAGTTGATTTTAGTTTTCCACATATGTTGGAAATTAAGTTTGTTTAAGGAAAAAGAAATGCTTGAATCATTATCCCAGTGCACAACTATTTTTTCTTACTTTGCTAAATCATGTAGTGACTAGTGATATTAAATTGACTTGTGTTAATTTTGTATTTTTTGTAGATTGGAACCTTCAAATCGAGCCTCTGCAAAGAATCGACAAATCATGTATGAGCAACTTGAGCCTACTGGTTATAATTGGAAATCAGTTTCAAAGTCAACGCAAGATTTTTATTTTGAAGAATTCAAGGTAATATTAATTGTAGTTTTTTGTAATTGTAGTTCTTAATTGTAGTTTTTTGTAATTGTTTTTTTTATTATAAAAATACTTCGTGTGGAGACAATCAGATGCCATAATATATCGGGGCTGGCTAGATAACGCAAGGAGAAAGTATTCTGAACTTGTTTCCAATGCTCGTTCTGATTGGGAAAATCACAACAAACGAGATAATAGAGTTGGTATGAATGTCTACTTGAGCTGGGTTGAGTTTTGGAAAATGGAGGAATTCAAAAAGAAGTCTACAACTCAGAAAAAAAATCGTCGTAGCGGGGACGATGGCCGTCCTTCAACACATACGAGTGGTTCTGCTTCTCATAGGGTAGTTGCAGCTCGTATGGTAAGCTTTGTCAGTAATATTTTTAATTAATTAATTAATTTGCATTAGATTTGCGATTAACTGATTTTTTAACAGAAAATTCAGTATAAGTGTGAGCCCACTGCGGATCAGTTGTTTAAATTGACGCACACCAGACGCGTGAAGAAAAAGAAAAATCTGATTGGTAAGAATGATGAGGATGTTGAGGATTGCGAGGATGGAGAGGAAGGCGAACTTATATGGATTGACAAAAAAAGTCAACGAATATATGTAAGTGTTATTTTATAATTTTTAGAATAAATTATTGCATCTGTTGCCTATCTATATTCATCTAAAAGTCTAAACTCTAAAACACATGTTTATATCTCATGGTTCGGATTGGGTAAAATATTATTGGATTGCGTGATTTGAATAGTAAATTAAATGCTTCAGTTTATTGCGAACCTGTTTTGCTAATAGTTTAGGTAACTACTTGGTAAATTGTTGTTTTATACAGGAGACTTTTTTAGCTCTTTTAGAGCAGCAGCAGAAAGCTGGGCTGCCTGTGGATGGAAATGCTAGAAATGCTTTGTTTCTTGAAGCAACTGGAGGACCTGACAAGAAAAAGAGAGTATATGGACTTGGTTCATCTCAAAACCTCTTTTATCAAACTAAGATTATGCCTTGTACTTCATCCTTTGCGAGTGAAGATAATCAGAAGTTGCAGCAAGAATTGAAAGAGGTGAAGGATGAGATGAAAGAACTAAAAAATCAGCTAGCCATGTTAATTGCGAGTAATTCAATCCAACACCCTCAATCCCCTACTGATTTAGATAATCAAAGTGATGACAATAGTATGTAATTTAGTATTTCTGCAATGCTCTTTTGACTAATGTTGCTTATGACATTAGGAAAGATCTTGGTATGGTGGTTTAGCAGGTTGTCTTATTTTGGACATTGGATATGTACAACCTAGTATTTTGTAGGGCATGAGTGATGTAACTCTTTAAGCTCTATTTTAAATTTCTACTATGTAATGACTACCAGTGTTACGAAAGAAAGACTTTTACAATCTTTTGAATTTTTTGTTATTGTGAATGTGTAAATTGTACAGGTCTAGAAAATTGAAAATCATATATATCTATTGATATTGGTATGGTTTGGTTTAGTTATTAATATTATGTTGGCATTGTGTCATAGTATTTCCGTTGGTATTGTGTTACCTGGAGTGAATGCTATATACTAACAGGTATTTTGTTGGAAATTTGTTGGCAAGAACTTTCCGTTGGGAATTTGTTACCCAAACTGGTGTACAGGTTGTGCAGGTGTTCTGTTGGGAATTTGTTAGTAAGAACTTTCCATTGGGAATTTGTTATTACATTTAACAACGGAATTTCGTTGTCTTCTTGTTGCTAAATATAGTAACAGAATAATCTGTGGTCACTCCGTTATAACATGGTTGTTGGTAAAATAAAAATTCTCACTACGCCAAAAACGCTCATATGCAACGCCATGTTTACTGTTGATTTAGGCCAAAAAAGCATTGCATTAGACCAAATGCAACACCAGGGGGCGTTGCATTCGAGACCGTCTCGTTAGACCCCATAATACAACGATTTTTGGCATCTAAAGCAACAGCAATAAGCGTTGCATATGACGTGTAATGCAACACCACAGCAAGCAAATGCAACACCAAAATGGCGTTGCATTTGACATTTGACATAGTTCCAATTCCACGTCACGAAAGTGGGTCCTACTAGCATGCCACGTCAACAATGGGTCCAGCTGGCATGCCACGCCAGCATTGGTCCAGTTGGCATGCCACGTCAGCATTGGTACAGTTGGCATGCCACATCATCAGTGGGGCCCACTAGGATGCCATGTCAACAATGGGGTCCACATGCCATGTCAGCAGTGGGGCCCACGTGCCACATCAGCAATGGGTCCCACATGCCACGTCAGCAATGGGCCGACAACATGTAATGCAACACTATATTTACCAAATGCAACACTATCATGTTCTTGAAATGCAACACTAAAATATTAAATGCAACACTGTATTTACTTATGGAACGCTACAAAGTTCTAGAAATGCAACACTAAAAATATCAAATGCAACACTGTAATAAAAATGTCTGCGATATATAGTTTCATACATAAAGAAACCAATCCAAAACATTCAACATACATTCAATCATCCTACCAGCCATCCAAATAGTTTCATATACTATCCACACCATACATCTAAGTAATCCATCATCATACTAATACCTAATAAAACCATTACTAATACATCCGAGGAATCCAACATCTACTAAACCAATTAAGTCTAAATTAATACTGGTCGCTGGTTGCTATGGCGAATGCATTCTCCATGTGCATTGTCGGGGCAACTGTGCAGCGCATACAAGTTATGAGAATTTTGTAGTAACTACAATTTTTGGTTCTTTGCAGCAACCAATAAGACCTGCAGATTTTATAATTTTTAATGAGTACTAAAAAACCAATGTGACTAGTTTTAAAATATACATAAAAAGCATCAGATGATTTACAAAGTCATGACCATATTCTATCCCAACTCCTGAAATGGAGCAAATTAATCCTATGCATTTATCATCTTAGGCAAGTACTATAAAATATATATTAATCTAAAGAGAGCCTTGATTACTTACTGACAAGAAACTAGAAGTTAATCTATTGTATAAGTAGGTTCAGATCAAACCAGAAATTTTCATTCTAACACATTTATGTGAAAAAGAAAAAAAACCAAGTACTGACCTTGAGTGTAGAGAACCATATTTTCAAGTTCCGTGTGTTAGAAAGTATATGTACAACTTGAAGCCTTGTATCAGGATTGTTTTATAAGTCCTGCAAAATGAGATCAGCAGCAGCATTTCACTCCAGTAACACCATGAGGGTTATGCAACAATTATGTACTACCATTGTTACTTGGAGAACTTATCTCTATTAACCCCCAAACCGCCCCCCAAACTCAAATAAGTTGCACTACTGGATGTTCTTCATGAAAACAGCTATTATCCCACAACAATCACACATCTATCATTATCTTCATGACCAATAGCTTAAAGGAGTTGGAGTCCCTTCTAGTATTTGCTGCTATGCTCTCAAGTCTTAAGTCTATAGTCTGGAATTTTAGACACAACTTTCAGGACACTTCTGTCCAGTATTTACAGTTTACTTGCATTAATATATATGCTTACAAATTAATGTAAAATGTTTCCACAAAATACCAATTTAAAAGGGTTCTGTTGTACTTACTGAGTATCTTCTGTAGAGGAGAAAAACTGATCATTGTACTTCTTTGTAGGAAAACTGGCCACAACAAGAGGTTCAAGTCCATGCAAACCTCGTTCCAGCTGTACCAAAAGAAAGTCATGGTCATATATGTTTAATGCAAAAAGAAAGAGCATACAGATCCAAAGAACAAACATTGCACTGAGAAGATGGGATGATTTATCCCAATAACATCAAGGAACAGATTAAAAAAGCAAAACATAAGAGGATAGAAGAAAGATAATTGAAAATTACAATAAATTATAACACGATTATAATTCTTATTGGCAGGACAGGCAATTCAATAGACCAATATTAGATAGATATTTCCTTAAAATTAAAAGATACAAGAATATTTGGAAAATGCACTATAAATCATGATGATCACATTTACTAAATATTACACACACAAAGCCTGGAAGATCCAAAACCTATGCTTGAGGTCGGTGAAAAATAGCGGACACCTAATTCCTCAAAATTATACTCCTCTCCCTGGCATAATTTTGTTGCTAACAGGTAGTAATCCATAACAAACTGAAAAATCTGATCTACAGAGATCAAATAAAGACGTAAAGAACAGATTCATGAAGAACTAAGAATTGTATTCCTTCTGGCATATGTTTACAAAAGAGTACAGAGGTGATTTATATGCAAGGTTTTAATGCTTAACCAACTATCTACTCAGTCGGCTATTATCTGTATTACTAATAACTAACACAACTAGATAATTACGATAATTACATATCGTATACTAAAGTATTAATGACTAGAGTTAAAAATGTTACCCGGAGCATATCAAAGCAAGAGAACAGCACCATAGTAGTCATGCTTTTAGACCATTGGAGCATATTAACTATCTGAAACCAAGAAAGAAATGGTATAACACAGGGTGGCCGGGAAAATGTTCAGTTAAGTGCTTCAGCAAGACATGACATAATAAGGTTTAAACATGACATACCTCGGGATAAAATTCCTTTCTCTCTGGCAGTAGATAATCAGGGCTAAATTTGGCTTCTAGGAATTTCTCGACCATACTAATTTGGGAAGATTTTGGCTTCTAGAAATTTCTTTAGACCATGCTAATTTGCAGGTTCCTGTCATGGTGGTGAAATAGTAACTATAGTCTATAGAGAAGCTTGGAGTTTCTCATTTAGCATGTGTATATATATAAACTAGATGGTTCTGGAGTGACAGATGTATTGACTATTATCATGGTACTTCACGATGCAAAATTCTTTAAGCAATTATGCATTTCGTTTATGAAGCATGGATACAATACAATGTGGACATGCCAACGCATCAAATTTCAGGTAGGATTACACAAAGGATGCACTATATATATAAAATCTTCTCTGTAATCTAGTTTAAAGGTCCTCCTAATTTTTAAAGGATGAATTGTGGCATTCTACTGTTGCAATTTGAAACTTTTTAGTACCAGTGAATTAATATTCAATAATGATATGTAATGCTTTTTAAATGGCATGACGGTTAAATATTAATGTAATAGATATATCTGTTCACATATGTACACAAAACATTATTCTCTCTTGGGTTTCCGCACAGTCTTGTGATGCAAAATCTTTTGCATACTAAAATGTTTTTACGAATCAGTTACTTGCATTATGTCGAGTTTCAAAGTAGTGTTTAAATGGCGTCTAATTTGAAATACTACATAAACTATGGAACCTTCATATTCAGTTAAGTATCCCTGTAACGAGTAGTTAATTACCGAATTGAATGGTGTCAGATACTTGGGTTTTGTTTATAAGTATCGACGCCAAATACTTGGTGTGAGCAACTATGGTCATAATTGGTAAGAATAACCTATTGTTGAACTCTATGGATAGATGACTTAGTCTTTGTTTCAGTTGGAAGAGATATTAACGTGTTATCAACCACCAATTGTGAAATTATATCCTAATATGTACCCACTATTTGGTCGTTTGTTTTTGGCCTCATGTCTAAGAATTATTATGGAAATAGTGACTTTGAGGTGGAAAGTGAAACCATATTTTGGTGTGGCTGCCAGGAATGGTAAAATTTTGAGTAAAGAGCAATAACTTCTCTTTGAATATATATTGGCACATACATAAAGTAAGCTTCTGCAGTAAGTGTGCCAATAATGTTTTTTCCAATAAGATGTTCCACTACTTATTCTCTTATAAAAAAGTGAATAACTGACCACAAGTTTCCAGAAGCTTCGACGAATTCAACCTGCGAGAAGGCGTAGAACTCAATAGCCGCTGATAATCTGGAAGTAGAGACTGTAAGACAGGAATAAACAGGTTCACATGAAAATGATTCTTTAGTTGATAAGAGCCAAAGCAATTTAAAACGAAGCGTGAACAAACATCCGAAGATGGCAAGGCACTGAGAAGACTAAGGTTACACAACAGAAACAAGTTCTTAGTGGATCAACAGGAACCTTAACTCAAGAGATTCAGTAAGCTCACCTTCGGTATAGAAGAAGTATCACGCAGCTCCTCTGTCTTACCCAATTTGGTACCATAGAAAAGTTTATGAATAAGACAACCTATTGTTGTTGATAAACAATCAGTTTCAAATCATAAATATTCCACCTAAAAGGAAAAAACCGTTGAGACACTATAAAGCCACTAGTAAGTAGTGCTTATAATAATTATCTATCCAGTGAATTAATCAACCAATGTTCCTGCAGACAAAATATTGCAATACAGTGCAAATTATACCACTTACCTAATCCAGATTCTGGATATGCTAGTGTTTGCTCGATGAAGACTCCACTTGCTCTCTCTTCACCTCCAATCGCCCTCTCTTCAATCTTCACCTCTGATTAGATGAATTTACTGGGTGTTAATTGAAGACCCAATCGCCCTTTCTGTAGTGCTTAGAAGACCCGCTCCTACTGGATGTTAATTACCTGCAATTTCAAAAGAAAACTCAAATAAGTGAAAATACTAATTAATCGTAAAGGATAAATGTGTATTCAATTACCAATTGGAGGTGTAGAGATTATAAATTGAATTTGTGGAGAGAGTTTGAGGAGAGAATTGACAGAGAGATTTGTCGAGAGAGAGAGCAGTGAGGCCTCAGGGAGGGGAAAGGGGAGTGTTTTGGGGGGAGTAATATTAGGTTGTGTCTAAATTATTTCGTTTTGGGGGAAAGTATCCGTCTAAAAT
The DNA here is from genome assembly GCA_036435485.1 of Saposhnikovia divaricata. Lineage (NCBI taxonomy): Eukaryota > Viridiplantae > Streptophyta > Magnoliopsida > Apiales > Apiaceae > Saposhnikovia > Saposhnikovia divaricata. The sequence continues at coordinate 39,102,161 of CM071595.1, forward strand.
TTTCACCTCAGGATTACCTCAAGCTGTCTGATGCGTATGTGTTTGTGATGTTTCTTAAATTTAATTTTTTGAATTTTAAATTTTTAATAATTTAGAAAAAATTACAAAATAGTCAAATAGATACTAGTTAAAAAGAAAATTACAACATGAATCATCGAAAAAATAATTTAAAAAAGTGTAATCATCATTCGGGATTAGACTGGTTAGATTCATCATTCGGGACAATATTAGTTAAAAAGAAGATCTACTTTGACCAGTTTGACCATTACAAAAGCAAACCAAATAAATCTAGGATTTTTTAAAAAAATTACCACATCACTAAAATCGTTATATCTTGACATCTGTATGATTGGAACGTCGAAAAAATAATTTAAAAAAATAGATTCATCATTCGGGACAAGACTAGTTAAAAGGAAAGTCTACTTTTACCGGTTTGACCGCTATAAAACCAAACCAAATACATCTAGCAATTTTTTTATAAATTTACTACTTCAATAAAATCGTCATATCTTGCCATCGTACGATTGGAACGTCGAAAAAATAATTTAAAAAAATAGATTCATCATTCGGGACAAGACTAGTTAAAAGGAAAGTCTACTTTGACCGGTTTGACCGTTATAAAACCAAACCAAATACATCTAACAAATTTTTAAAAAATTTACCACTTCAATAAAATCGTCATATCTTGACATCTGTACGATTGGAATGTCGAAAAAATAATTTAAAAAAAAAGATTCATCTTTCGGGACAAGACTAGTTAAAAGGAAAGTCTACTTTGACCTGTTTGACCGTTATAAAACCAAAGCAAATACATCTAACAAATTTTTTAAAAATTTACCACTTCAATAAAATCGTCATATCTTGACATCTGTACGATTGGAACGTTGAAAAAATAATTTAAAAAAATAGATTCATCATTCGGGACAAGATTAGTTAACAGGAAAGTCTACTTTGACCGGTTTGACCGTTACAAAACCAAACCAAATACATCTAACAAATTTTTTAAAAATTTACCGCTTCACTAAAATCTTTATATCTTGACATCTGTACGATTGGAACGTCGAAAAAATAATTTAAAAAAATAGATTCATCATTCGGGACAAGACTAGTTAAAAGGAAAGTCTACTTTGACCGGTTTGACCGTTATAAAACCAAACCAAATACATCTAGCAAATTTTTTATAATTTTACTACTTCACTAAAATTGTTAGATCTTGACATCCGTACGATTGGAACGTCGAATAAATAATTTAAAAAAATAGATTCATCATTCGGGACAAGACAAGTTAAAAGGGAAGTCTACTTTGACCATTATAAAACCAAACAAAATACATCTAGCAAATTTTTTTAAAAATTTATCACTTCACTAAAATTGTTAGATCTTGACATACGTAAGTTTGGAACTTCGAAAAAATAAATTAAAAAAATATATTCATCATTCGGGACAAGACTTGTTAAAAGGAAAGTCTACTTTGACCGGTTTGACCGTTATAAAACCAAAAAAAATACATCTAGCAAATTTTTTAAAAATTTACCACTTCACTAAAATCGTTATATCTTGACATCCGTACGATTGGAACGTCGAATAAATAACTTTAAAAAATAGATTCATCATTCGGGACAAGACTAGTTAAAAGGAAATTCTACTTTGACCGGTTTGACCGTTATAAAACCAAACAAAATACATCTAGCAAATTTTTTAAAAATTTACCACTTCACTAAAATCGATATATCTTGACATCCGTACGATTAGAACGTCGAAAAAAAAATTTAAAAAAATAGTTTCATCATTCCGGTAAGGGAAGTAGTTAACGCAACACTTCAAAACAGCAAATGCAACATTGTTGTCACCTAATGCAACGCTTCTGCCAAGTCAGCGACTGCCACGTCAGCAACTGTGGGTCCCACATCTGCCACGTCAGCAATTGTGGGCCCCACACTTGCCACGTCAGTATTTGTGGGCCTCCTGCCACGTCACCCTTGTAGGCCCCACACTGCCACATCACCCTAGTGGGTCCCACAACTGCCATGTTAGCATTTATTAAAATTAAAAAATAGCTAATGCAACGCTTTTAAACAGCAAATGCAACGCCTTTTTCACCTAATGCAACGCTTCTGCCACGTCAGCAAATGCCACGTCAGCAAATGTGGGCCCCACACCTGCCACTTCAGCAATTGTGGGTCCCCACACCAGCATCTGTGGGCCTCCTGCCACGTCACCTTTGTGGGGCCCACACTGCCACGTCACCCTGGTGGGTCCCACAACTATCACGTCAACATTTATTAAAATTCAAAAATTGCTAATGCAACGCTTTTAGACATCAAATGCAACACCTTTTTCACATAATGCAACGCTTTTAAACAGCAAATGCAACGCCTTTTTCACCTAATGCAACGCTTCTGCCACGGCAGCAAATGTGGGCCCCACATCTGCCATGTCAGCAATTGTGGGCCCCACACTTGCCACGTCAGCATCTGTGGGCCTCCTGCCACGTCACCTTTATGGGGCCCACAGTACCACGTCACCCTGGTGGGTCCCACAACTATCACGTCAGCATTTTTTAAAATTCAAAAATTACTAATGCAACGCTTTTAAACATCAAATGCAACACCTTTTTCACCTAATGCAACGCTTCTGCCACGTCAGCCAATGCCACGTCAGCAAATATGGGTCCCACATTTGCCACGTCAGCAATTGTGGGGCCCATACTTGCCACGTCAGCACGTGCGGGCCCCACTGCTGCCACATCAGCATTTTTTAAAATTAAAAAATATCTAATGCAACGCCATCTGTTTGTGTTGCATTATGTGAAACACCGTGGATCAAATGCAACACTAATTATGTGTAATGCAACACCAGTTCAAGTTCTGTTTCATTATAGCCAAAATTTCATACCTAACGAAACACTTTCAGTGAAACACTTTCTAAAAGCGTTGCGTATGAGCATTTATGGCGTAGTGTCTATTATTGTTGTCTTGGTATTCCGTTGGTAAATTTAGTAACGAAAACAGATTCGTTGGTAATGACTTCCCAACAAGGTTTCCTCCAACGGACAGGTTTTGTGGTAATTCCGTTGGCAAAGGGTCTTCCCAACGGATTTCCTTACCTTGCCAACGGATTTTTCTGTTGTTAAATCTTGATTTTCTTGTAGTTATTTGCGTCTTAGATAGTTGATCATTCAATGTTTTTAAGTTCGTGGAACACTTTACAAGTTAAAGAATGTAACTTTAATTCGATTTGGCTGAATTTAAATTAAAATTTAATCAAAATTAGTTGGAGTTTTAATTCAACCACAATCTGTTAAATTTATAAATTTAAATCAAAATTAGCTGAATCTATAAATTCAACCATATTCAATTGAATTTATACTTAGTGCCATGTCAACAATCCGTGTGAAGTATAGTAAAATCTCTATAAATTAATATAGCTGGGACCGGAGAATTCTATTAATTTAGAGAGGTATTAATTAATCGATAAATTAATAATTATTAATTTATAGAGAATTTTTGACATCAGAGAAAATTAATTTCCAATTATATACATTTAAATAGAATGAATTGTAAAATTTATGTTTTATACTTAATTCAATTAATTCAATATATATTGTTTACAAATTTAATGAGTATTTGTAAGATTCAAAGTAAATATTCATGTATATTTAGTTGATATCAAGGATAAAATATATTTTTGAACCTTTTTCATGTAAAGAAGCACCCAAAACATAAAAAACATTAATTAATAACTTTTTAATACTTTACGAAAACAACACATTCGAACTTTTGGATGCAACAAAGATGGTTAAAGGTGAGTTTCATATATATTCAAATTTTAAGAACCCTAGAATCATATTTCACTAAAGGGTTATAAAGGAATTACTAATTTATAATATTATTGGGACCATATATTTATATAGAGTTTTTCAAAAAAATTATCATCTTATTATCTTATCGAAATTGATCATTTTTTGAATTGATACAAGTTGGGACCCGAAGAAATTATTAACATAGAAAGATTATTAATTTATAAAATATTAATTTAACGAGGTTTTACTATACATCCAATTATTCAGATGTAATCCCTAAAACAACAATCTAACGGTCTAGTTTTGTCCGAGCATATCCCTCTCATACAATGTGTACATATACATAATGCTTAACACACATATTTTTCATTTTCTCTCATCTTTCCCTCTCCCTCCCTCTCTACCTCTCTCTTTCCACTACAAGAAAAAAGACCATTTATGACGGAAATTTAACACTGAAATCGTCGCAATTGATACCAATTACGACGGAAAAAAATCGTCGTTTTTGCTCGAGTCTTAAGTTCGGATTTTCGTCACAAGTTCAAATTTCGTCACAAGTTCAAATTTTCGTCATAAGTTCCAAAATGGGGCCCACTTTCTACAATAAAATAATATATGAACTTCCGACGAAAATAACCGTCATAAATAAACTTTCTTTCTATTTCATTTAAATGAAAATTAATAGATTTATTTACCAACAAAAATGCAAGAAATGACGACTCAAATTCCGTCGTAAGTTAAGTCCACACATTTTAAAAAAAAAAAAGACCGGAATCTGGAAATTCCAGAAACCGGTACCAAAACCTCTGTATCCCCTCCCATCTCTAATATTAAAAAAGACCTGATAAATAAAACGAGAAAACCCGTGACTCTTTTCGTGTTATGTTTAAAGAAACCTCATGATTTAATTTCTTAGGTACAGCAAATCCATGAACCTGTTTACCACCCAAAAGTCCACCAACTGAGCTACAAGCAGGAAGCACACTAATAAGAGAAACCTTATTCGGTTCTATTCCACCACTACTGCATTCCGACCATAGCAGCTGCATTCCTGTTCGTCTTCGGGAGGTTCAATAATTCAGAATAATCACCATTTAAAAAAGGGGTGGGATCAATAAAGTGCCAATTATTAAAATGATCTACTTCATCCTCTTCTCCCCACTGCGGAATCTGCACAAGAACAACAAGACTTGAAAATCTTTCTGGTGAACCCAAAAAGTAACCTAATAAAATATACATACACAAATTTATATCTGCATAAAGAATAGAAAACCTCTTTGAAACTATTTGTAGCAATATCCCTTCCCATTAATCCAAAAGCCGATGTACAAATGACTGGAATTGAAGTTCCTAATTTCTTAGTAATCTGCAAGTCATCATGCAATCATTAGTGCATAACAAACAATTATAAAGCCAGTACAAAAACACTTTCAAAGAAATACATACTAGTTCTAGAGCATCATCCATTTCAAACGATTGGCCAATTGCAACAATCGCAAAATGAGGACGTATCGGTTCTGCAAAAACCTTGTTGAAAACCTCTTCCACAGCATCCTATACCCATAGTCATAATCAATATCATCGGAAAAAAGAGTAATATCATACTCAATATACAATTTGCGATACTGACATACATAATACAGTCTTAAAGATATGAAAATTGCATCCATACTCAATAAATGAATAACCTCAATAACAGAACTGAGACACCGTATTTTTAAGCTCCAGAAATGAATGCTTTCGATAAATGAAGAAAATAGTGTCTTACTGCCATAACATTCCCGAAGACGAACAGGAATGCAAAAACATTCCTAACCTTCATACAATCAAAAACCTTCCGACCCACATTAACTCTCCCACTTTTCCCATACATATCAATAAAACAACACCCTAAATGAAAATCACTCTCCAAAGAAAACCCACCATCATTCTTCACTATAAAACAATGCAATTCCCTCCCATAATCACAACCCCCAGGACTCCTATTCCCACACAAAGGAATCAAACTCGACAACGTAAACCCATCAAACCCAAACCCCTCACCCACCATTCTTTTAACAAAACCCCACAATTCTCCCCCAACCCAATCACCCCCTAAACCCGAAAACCCCCCAATCATAACATTCCACGACGAAACATTTCTCTCTGGGTAACACATTTCATCGCAGCCACCACCGTACTTCTTCAGACCTTCCACAGCATCTCCATTTTAATTCCAACACCAGTTGCGTTTCCCTCTCCTTTTCTTCCGCTCGAGCACACACCACCTTCACTTCAACCACCTGCACATCTCCTCCTCCCCTTCAATTCGCCCACCACCCTCCAAGTCATTTGCCTCCACCAATCTTCTCCGTTCAACCCAATTCCGCCCATTCCCTACCTTCTCCATCATCCTTATCACCGCACCTCCTCTCTTCACCACAGCCACCCAGCTGCTCTCTTCCACCGTTCTACACCAGCCTCTCACCTCTACTCTTTCCCCTGCACCAGCATCCCTCTTTTTATTCTCTCCAGTTCACACCATTTCTCTTCCGTTCTCACCAATGAACCAACATTCATTTCCTTCGACCCCTTCCACCTCGCGTCTCGCCCATCTCCCAATTCTGCTACCACTTGTCCACCGCAGCACCCCATCACGCCATTACAGCCACCAATTCAATCCCGTGCGCCAACACCACCTTCTTTCATCTCCACACCATCTCCACGACACTCGCCTCACCTCCGTTACCACATTCCTTTTCTCCACCGCTGTTCACACACAACACCACCATACCCACCAATCCTCTTCTTCCACTCCACCCATTTCCTCCACTGCCTTCTTCCTCCTTCACCACCAACCCCATACCTCTTTCCCATCTCATCTCCCCTTTTATTCGACCAACCCACTTCTCTCTACTCTTCTGTTCCACACCTCTCCGCCCTCACAGCCTCGCAATTACCACTCCTCTTCAACCTCTCCTTCAAACTGCCCAGCCACCTCCGTACCACCACCATTCTCCGTTCACCATTCCATGTATATGTATATGTGTGTAATGAGAGAGAGAGAGACTAGAGAGAGAGAGCTGCTAGATGAAAGAGATAAGGGGGATATGGGGTGGGGGCGGCCGAGTGTTGTGATGATAAGGAGTCGGTAGAAAAGGGGTTATATATATTTAACGGTTAGGATTTAATCCCTAGTTGCATGAACGGCTCAGATCGGCTATGTTTTACATGTCATCAATCCAAACCATCTCCTCTCAGCAAATTGCAGCACGCCAAGTGTCCCTGAATTACAAATCAGCAAAAATATATACAAATATGTGTATTATTTATCAAATATTTATATCTTGTAAATTAAAAATAAAATGCTTAAAGTATTCAATAAATATTCAAATAAATTTTTAATATGTATTCGATATAATGCAAATAAATAACAATAAAAATTGAAACAAATAATAATTATTTAATAGTGGCATTCTAATATTTTATAATAAGCACGTATTTAAAATAAAAATATAAGTAATTGTAACATTCAAAAATAATATTTAAAAAAAATATAATAGAAATTTATTAAAATATAGTAGACCACTACTATAAATTTTTAATATAAGTTTAAAAATATCATTTATATCCAAGTTGAACATTACTAAAATACACACGTAGTATATTTGAAAATTTAAGAAAATTATATCATTAAAAAGTACATCTAATCCATTTTAAAATAATAGATAATAGATATATATATATATATATATATATAATTTAGTAATATTCGCAAAATTTGAAAAAATAAAAAATTAATTTGGATGTGAAATTAGTAGTCAACTTTTGATTTGACTAGTTCTACTAACTAGTACTTTGTCCCAAATTGTTGTTTCTATTTTTTGAATAATATTTATCGACGATCTAAAGATGTCAATACATATCTAATTTAGTGATATTTCCAAAATTTAAAAATAAAATTCACTTTGGATACTGAAATTAGTGGTCAACTATTGATTTGACTATTACTACTAACTAGTACTTTGTCCCAGTCTGTTGTTTCAATTTTCTTAAAAATACATATTGGCGATCAAACCATACGGATGTCAATATATATCTAAATAAGTGATATTCCCAAAATTTTAAGAAATTAAAAATTAATTTGGATAGTGAAATTAGTTGTCAACTATTGATTTGACTAGTACTACTAACCAGTACTTTATCCCAGATTGTCGTTTCTATTTTTTTAAAAATATTTATCGACGATCCAACAGTACAGATGTCAATATATATCTAAATAAGTGATATTCCAAAAATTTTAAAAAATAAAAATTAATTTGGATAGTGAAATTAGTAGTCAACTATTGATTTGACTAGTACTACTACCTAGTACTTCGTCCCATATTATTTTTTCTATTTTTTTAAAAAATATTTATCGACGATCCAACCATACGGATGTCAAAACATATCTAATTAAATGATATTCCCAAAGTTTCAAAAATAAAAAATTAATTTGGTTTTAGTTATTAGTAAATCACTACTAGTCCGACTAGTACTAGTAACTAGTGCTTCGTCCCATATTATTGTTTCCATTTAAAAAAAATATTTCTCGATGATCCAACCGTACGGATGTCAAGACATATCTAATTAAATGATATTCCCAAAGTTTCAAAATATAAAAAATTAATCTATGTGGTTGATGTATACATAATAAGAAAAAATGTTGAAGAACTTTACGACGGATTAAGAAGATCGTCGTAATTCTAAGGAACTTATGACGGAAATTTCGTCATAATTAACCCAGAATTACGACGATCTTCTTAATCCGTCATAAGTAACCCAGAAAAAGTAATTTTTTTACAATTAAAATTTTATTAAAATAACGAAATTTACGACAGATTTGAGATTCCGTCGTAAGTTTATTACTAAGCTGCCGCCATCTTCTGTATTAATAAAATGATTTCAATTTGCATTAAAAGTAAACTTACGACGTATTTCCGTCGTAAGTTAATGTTTGGATGAATTTTTAATTGCCAAACCACACGTCATTTTTTGCATCAAAAAAATTAATTTACTTTTATTTCCAGAAATCAAACTTGCGACGGATTTTCCGTCACAATGTCGTTTACGACGGAATTTCCGTCGTAAAGTCATCTTTACCATGTCCCCACTTTCCCGAGTTGACTTAGTCAGCAAAATTTTATTAATAAAATAATTAACTTGTGACGGAATTTATTTTTGTCGTAAATTGGCGCAAAATTTACGACAGATTTGGTATTCCGTCGTAAGTTAGGCGGGAAAATGCAATCCGTCACAATTTTGCCGTCATAATTGGCCAAATTTCTTGTAGTGTTCTTGCATATACACAAACACAAATATTTTTATCTCCGTCATGCACACACGTATGTATACATATGTATAAAATATACCTAAATATTTATTTTTTATTGAAAATATTTAGTTCATAAAAGGCAAACATAAATAAAATTAGCTAATGGATCGGTAACTTTGGCGGCTAAACCGATTTCATCATTTGAAGCATCTCTAGAATGAAAGCATCTCTGAAGATAAGAGAAGCTACGATGATTATTTGCAAAAGACAGTAAAATATTTAATTAAAGAACGAATAAAATACTTAAATTAAAGAATGAAATATCACAATATTGCCCCTTTAAAAAATTGAGGCATGCTAAATTCAACGGGATTCGGTTGAATTCAGAAATTCAACAGGATCTAGTTGAATATATAAATTTAGCTAGTTTCTGTCAAAATTAATTTATTGTAGGTTAAAAATTTCAAAATTTTAAAAATTACACCAAATTCAACGTTAAAAATTGTTATCATAAAGTCAACCATTTGTTATGGAATTCAACCTTACAAATGTTGGGCTTTAGCTTAGCATTTTGGGCTTAAGTTATTGATCCAAACATTGTCATTTAGTCCAGTGTTTTGTTTACGTTATGTTTCCTGTTTTGAATAAGTCAGCTAGCACTAGAGTTGTTACGAAAAGTGCTAGTAGTTGCTCATTTTTAGGATAACAGTTTCCTACTTTATTGCCATGACTGATGCCACGATCTGTGTGTGCACAGCTTTTTATTTACATGTTTGCTACGTTTAGTAATAACAAGTTTTTCATTCCATCTCTGCACCTTATATACAAGTTACAGTTTGTACATGTGGTATTAGAGCTAACCAGGTTCTAGGTTAGTACATGCCAAAGTATCAACCCAAAGATAATAAAAAAGCTATGGAGACGTCCAAGGCGAAAGAAGGAGGAGGTACTGTTGGCTTAAGCTACCCGATGCTAATGAAAAGCAATTACACAGCATGGTCCATTAAAATGAAGGTGTTTATGAAGGCTCAAGGAGTTTGGGGAGATATCGAGCAGTCGGATCCCAAAGCAATCGTTGATGACAAAACGGTTCAAGTCGCTCTTGCAGCCATATACCAAGGAGTCCCTGAAGAGGTGCTATTGGCCATTGCTGAAAAGGAAACTGCTAAAGAGGCATGGGAATCGATTAAAACAATGTGTATGGGTGTAGAGAAAGTTAAAGAAGCAAAGGTGCAAACGTTAAAAGGAGAATTCGAATCCTTAAGCATGAAGGAAACGGATAATATTGATGAGTTCTGTATGAAGTTAAGTGGGATTGTAACCAACATTCGAGTGCTTGGAGAAGCAATGGAGGAATCAAGTGTGGTAAGAAAAATACTGCGTGCAGTCCCAGAAAAGTTTGTTCAAATCGCCTCGAACATCGAGCAATTCGGAGATGTCAAGACGATGACATTGGAAGAAGTAGTGGGTCGTTTGAAGGCTCATGAGGAGAGAGTCAAAGGGAAATTAGAGAGTGCTGGTGGGCATTTGTTGCTTACCCAAGAAGAATGGTCCAAGAGATCCAACAAGAATGGTGTAGCAAGTTCTGGTGGACAACGAGGTCGAGGTTCTGGTAACTATCGAGGAAGAGGCAGAGGTTTTTCTCGAGGTGGAAACTCTGGGAGAGGTTATCAGAATCGTGGAGAAGACAAGTCAAGGGGGCACACATCAAATAGAGACAGCAGATACAACAAAGATAAGAGTCACGTAAAGTGTTTCAATTGTAACATATATGGACATTTCACTGCAGAATGCAGGAAGCCACCGCGTTGAGAAAAAGATCATGACAAAGGTCAGACACAGGAAGCAAATCTTACGTTAGCAAGTCAAGACGATGAGCCAACTCTGTTGTTCATGGAGTGTAAAGAGAAGGATGGTGATGTTGTTCTGTTGAATGAAGAAAGCTTAAATCCAAGACTGGTTTCAAGTGGGCACAATGATGACACCAACTTGTGGTACTTGGAAAATGGTACCAGTAACCACATGACAGAAAGAAAGACCAAGTTCATGTCCTTAGATGAAATTGTGACTGGAGTTGTTAAGTTCGGTGATGGCTCAAGTGTAAGAATTGAAGGTAAAGGCTCGATCGTGTTTCGCTGCAAGAATGGAGAAGAGAGATGCCAAAAAGATGTATACTATATACCAATGTTGAAGAATAATATCATTAGCTTGGGGCAACTTTCAGAATCTCGGAACAAAGTTATGTTACAAGGGAACTATCTTTGGGTGAATGATGAAAAGGGAGAGCTGTTAATGAAGGTTAAGCGATCACCAAACCGTCTGTATAAGATTTTAATCAACGATGACTAACCTGTGTGTTTGCTGTCCAAAGTAGAAGAAGCAAGTTGGCTTTGGCACTTAAGGCTTGGCCATGTTAATTTCCAAGCCATGAAGTTGTTGTCAAATGAAGGCATGGCTCAAGGTATACCCAAGTTTGTGCAACCGAAAGGAGTATGTGAAGGATGCCTCCTGTCCAAGCAAACTCAGACACCATTCCCACAACAGTCGAAGTTTACAACCAAAGAAAAACTGGAGCTTGTGCACGCGGATCTGTGTGGCCCCATATCACCTCCAACTCCTGCAGGTAATCACTATATTTTCCTCCTTGTTGATGACTTCAGTAGAATGATGTGGGTAATTTTATTACGAAACAAAAGTGATTCCTTATCTGCATTTAAAAAGTTCAAGTTACTAGTTGAGAAGGAAGCTAAGTGCTCTATAAAGACGCTGCGTACAGATCGTGGGGGTGAGTTTACCTCGCATGAATTTTAGAATTTTTGTGATGATTATGGCATTGTAAGGCACCTGACAGCCCCATACTCTCCACAACAAAATGGCGTTGTGGAGAGGAGGAACAGAATAGTTGTGGCCATGATAAGAGGTCCGTTGAAAGAAAAGAAGATGCCATCCATCTATTGGGGAGAGGCAATCAGACATTCGATTTACTTGTTAAATCGTCTGCCAACTAAAACATTGAAGGGTGAGATACCATACGAAGCTTGGAAGGGTTACAAACCTTAACTTGACCATATAAAGGTCATTGGTTGTTTAGCACACGTGAAGGTGCCTAAAGTTCACACAGCAAAGCTGGATGACAGAAGCAGGTCAGTCATTTATTTGGGTAAAGAACCCGGGACTAAAGCACATAGACTTCATGATCCTATCATTGGGAAATTGTATATGAGCAGAGACGTTATATTTGAGGAGGACAAAGCTTGGAAGTGGGAGTCACAATCTGTGGAAGGTATGAGTATTGTTAACTCATTTGTTATGCTTAACACAAATGTTACAGAGAATGAAGAAGAAGTAAGTGGTGATGATGGGTGGTCGACTCCAAGTCATTCGATCATAACTGGCTCACCTCAAGAAACAAGTAAAGGCTCAAGTGAAGGCTCAAGTTCAAACAGTGAGTCTAGCAGTACTCCACCCAGAAAATTTAGGCTTGTTAGCGACATTTACAACGTAACTGAGGAGATTGAGCTGCCAGATGAGGAGTTGTTGTTGGGGATTGAAGAACCTGCTAGTTACAGCCAGGCAGAAAAGGTGGTTGAATGGAGAAAAGCAATGGAAGCTGAGATAAACGCAGTGGAGAAAAACAAGACTTGGGTGTTGACAGACCTACCACCTGGGAGAAAAGCAATTAGTTTGAAATGGGTGTTCAAGCTAAAGAAAAATACGAAATGTGAAGTTTTCAAGTACAAGGCAAGGATCGTAGCTAAAGGGTATGTGCAGCAACAAGAAGTTGATTTTGATTAGGTTTTTGCTCCTGTTACAAGGTTAGAAATAGAGCGACTGTTACTGGCACTAGCTGCGAAGAACAATTGGGAAGTCCATCTTATGGACGTCAAATCAGCCTTTCTAAATGGTGAACTGTTGGAAGAGGTATACGTAAAGCAGCCCGAAGGATTCGTTCAAATAGGGCAGGAACAGAAGGTCTATAAGTTGTTGAAGGCTTTATACGATCTGCGTCAGGCTCCGAGGGCCTGGTATTCTCGGCTCAACAAGTGTTTGAAGAATTTACGATTTTAGAAATGTCCTTACGACCAAGCTGTTTACACAAAGAAAGAAAGAGATGAAAACCTAATCGTTGTTGTTTACGTAGATGATCTCCTAGTGACTGGGTCGAGAATTAAGAACATTTTGAAGTTTAAATCACAAATGAAGGGAGAGTTCGAGATGAGTGATTTAGGCAAGTTAGCTTACTATCTTGGCCTAGAAGTTGAGCAGAACAAGGACTTTACTGAGTTGAAACAGAGTGCTTATGCATAAAAGTTACTCGAGAAGGCAAACATGTTGGGATGCAACTCTGTGAGATACCCTATGGAGCCGCGGGTTCAGATAAATAAGGATGAGAATGGAAAGCTGGTTGATGCAACAAAGTACCGGAGCTTGATTGGTGGTTTAAGATATTTAGTTAATACAAGGCTAGATATAGCTTACTCGGTTGGTGTTGTGAGTAGATACATGGAGTCACCAACCACGTTACATATGGGTGCTGTTAAACGAGTATTGCGTTATGTCAAAGGAACACTAGACTATGGGTTGAGATACAAAAAGGGAAAGGGAAATTACATATTGTCGGGATTCTCTCACAGTGATTTTGCAGGAGACAAGGAAGATCGTAAGAGCACAGGAGGGGTGGCATTCTGTCTAAATGAAAAATTGATTACTTGGGTGTACCAGAAGCAGAAGTGCGTAGCTCTCTCCTCCTGTGAGGCCGAGTTCATGGCTGCAAATGTAGCTGCTTCTCAGGGTGTTTGGCTTCGTAACTTGCTAAGGCAGATAGCTGATCTTGGTCCAGGGCCTGTAATAATTTATGTGGACAATAAGTCGACGATTGATTTGTCAAAGAATCCTGTCTCTCATGGTCACAGTAAACACATAGACGCACGGTTTCATTTTATCCGAGATTGCATTGAACGAGGAGATATTATGGTGAAGTATGTAAAAACTACGGAGCAGAAGGCAGATGTGCTGACAAAGCCTATGTTCACAAGGAAGTTCGAAGAGATGAGAGGATTGCTGGGAGTCGAAGACTTGATGAAGCAAGTTTGAATCAAGGGAGAGAATGTTGGGCTTTAGCTTAGCATTTTGGGCTTAAGTTATTGATCCAAACATTGTCATTTAGTCCAGTGTTTTGTTTACGTTATGTTTCCTGTTTTGAATAAGTCAGCTAGCATTAGAATTGTTATGGAAGGTGCTAGTAGTTAGCTCATTTTTAGGATAACAGTTTCCTAGTTTATTGTCATGACTGATGCCACGATCTGTGTGTGCACAGCTTTATATTTACATGTTTGCTACGTTCAGTAATAACAAGTTTTGCATTCCATCTCTGCACCTTATATACAAGTTACAGTTTGTACAACAATCAACGGGAAGGTTAATTTCAAATGTCTTGAATTCAACGATTCTCTGGCATTAACTTCAACCAGATAATTGTGGTTTAATTTACCGTTTTTCTTGTAGTGTTGATATTTGACCGTTTTATGTGTTTTTTTAGTTGTATGCTTGGTTATGAATTCGTATTTGTACTAATGTGGATATGATTAAGTCATATTACTTCTTTTGATTATGAATGGTGATGGTGGTTTGTTTTTTTGAACTTTTTCAAGCAAATTATTGTATCTTGGTTAGATTAGTTCGTAAAACCTAAATGATGTATACACTTGATGTTGATATAGTGGAACTGTTTAGAAAAAAAAGGTTTGTATTTTAAACTTTCATGTGTAACATCCTACGGAATGAAATCACGAGCCAATTTGATGATCTAAAGGAACATCTTATATAAAGACATTCTTGAGTTAGAAGTAATACAAAACTAATGTCAAACAAATTTTATGTAAATGGGTTGTTTGAGATTTTATGCATGACTTTTTTTTTTTTTGGTAATAAATGCTATACGCAAGCTTTGCTTTTAATATTTTGCATATCTATACTTCTATACTTATCTATACTATTATATAAAACATTAAAAGTTTTGGTACCAGTTTTTTGTTACCTATTTTTTGGTGCATATTTTTTAGTATTTCATGAATTTATTTATTTAACCTTCATTACAAAAAAAAGTATATACAATATCTATAAGATTAAAACACCTAAAATAAATAATAACATAATATAATTAAAGGTAATAGTCGATTGCCTTTTTCACATTTACTTTTAGTTGAAGATATTACCTTTTATTAACACCTAAAAACATCAATAGTATCATATCTTTATATCATTAATATTTTCTTTCGAATTAAACTATTATATAAAAGCCCAAACATTAAAACTT
The DNA here is from genome assembly GCA_036435485.1 of Saposhnikovia divaricata. Taxonomy (NCBI): domain Eukaryota; kingdom Viridiplantae; phylum Streptophyta; class Magnoliopsida; order Apiales; family Apiaceae; genus Saposhnikovia; species Saposhnikovia divaricata. The sequence goes on from CM071595.1 coordinate 39,117,572, forward strand.
TTGGTACCTGTTTTTTGGTACCTATTTTTTGGTAATTCGTGAATTTACTTATTTTGAAAGGATATCTTCGATATATTATTTATTTTGGTATTTGTACGATTTAACATAAAATTTAATTACACTTAGTTATCCTCTCCATTAGGTCATTATTTTAATTGATTCGGTTAAAAGTCAAAAGTCAATTCTAGCAATATCTATTTTTACCTTATAAGAGATATTCCATTATTGCGAAAAATCAAATTATATTTTTATGGAATATATCTCTATATCAAGACAATAAGATCAAATAAGAAATATCGAGGTTTGATATTTTTTAGATCTATGTGGCAAAAAGTGATAAGGTGACAAGTTCGAACAAAGAATATTCGGGGATTAATAATCTTTAGAGAACTCGTGCTATATTTAAAAAGGATCAGTTTTTATTCAAAAATATTCCGCCTTCGCACTCAAAATGGTTTTAACCTCAAGAATATTAATATTCAGTGGTGGAATATTAATACTTAATTTTATCTAGTGCCAGAAATATTTAAAGTAATTTTTCTCCCTCTTCTTCAATTTATTCTATTTTCGGAGAAAATTATTTTAAATACTCAAAAATATTTCCTACACTCTCAATATATTTTATATATTAGGAAATATATTCTAAGTATTTATTCAAGTCAAAACATTGGTCAAAAGATGCATCTATTTCATAGAAAGACCGATCGTATTTTATTCGGAACCGAAATCTGATTTAATGGTATTAAATCCAAATAAAATTCTTCCACTTGCTATAATGACTTGAAAATTGAGATGGCTCACTTAAATTATATTTTTTATGCATGGTAAAAGTTTCATAATTTTCGGAGAATTTTGGTCCGGGCACGAAAATCGAGGCAGTGGGTCCACAGTTGACCATGTTTGACTAAATCAACGTTGACTTTATTTGACCAGAATTTCATTTTATGATATTCCTAAGTGCTCCATAATTTTAGGATTATTTATTGGGTATTTTCGTATTTTTCGGGTATTTAATTAACGATATAGGTTACGTATTTATTTGTTAATTGATACGAGTACGATACAATTAATAAAAACCCAAACACAGCTCGTATTACTTTACCAAACCACTCCAAAGAAACACAAAACCACCCCCAACAAACACAATACCACTTTCCACCTCATCAATCCAAGTGCTTTCAATCTCAACCACTCCTTTTACTTTAAATCTCACTCTTCCTTCCACCCAACTCCTCCTATAAATAAACCCCCCCCCCCACAACCATTTTCTATAAGCTAAAGAGCCAAATAATTGCTGGGATTTTTGAAGTGTGAGCTCTCTCAATATATCCAAACACTCTCTACAACCACTTCATCTCAAAAACCTTCCCCTTCTTATATACACTTAAATATATACAAGGTTTTTGTTCCAAAAAGCTTAGTTCCTTCAACCAAGCTTTCTCCCACCTAGAAAGCTCATCTACCACTACTTTCCGGCCTCCCGAAGGGCTGCCCAAGTTCGACCATAAGCCAAAGTCCAGCCGAACCTCCGGCAAAATTTTCCGGCGAACTTTTCCGGCAATATCCAAAAGTGGTAATATTTTAGCTTCATATCCGAGTCTTAACCGATCATATTTTTATACATATAAGAGCTCTCTATATTCATCTTCTCTTCATCTTTAAGCTCTTATATCGGATCTCAAACCGAGACCATAAAATCCAAACAAGTATTAAATTTTGAACAACGATTCGAAATAATATAATACCTCAAAAAGAGGTTATATTTGACGACGGTCAAATTATTACATCGACCTTGATTTGATTCCCTTCTATCACCTCTAGTGTTCAGGGGGAAAAGAATCTAAAAGCCTTAATTAAAAACTTTAACGCACTTACTTTGGCCATTAATATTTTATTATTGTGTGGTGTGTTTAATTACTAATACGTGTGTGTTAATTTTAAAGCATAATAGCGTGGCAAAAGCCTTGTTTACTTTCCACATCTTTTTTCCTCGTCCTCACACTTGTGAGTGATTTTACTTTCCGCATCTTTTTTCTTCGTCCTCACACTTGTGAGTGATTTTACTTTTCGCATTAATCTTAACGCGTAATAGCGTGGCGAAAGCCTTTTATATATTTTTCGCACTTTTTATTCTAGTCCTCACACTTGTGAGTGATTTTACTTTCCGCATTTTTTCTTCTCGTCCTCACACTTGTGAGTGATTTTACTTTTCGCACTAATTTAACACATAATAGCGGCCCTCGTTCTATCCTATAGATAAGCGAGTTACCTTTCTGTACGTGTGCGTTAATTTGTGTGTTGTGTTAAGTTGGTCAAATTATTTTAAAGTGCAAATTGTTAAAGTAAAATTGTTACACTCTCGTTTAAATATATACGAATAGTCCAAACCAAGACTATATCGAACGAGAAGTTGTTTATCAAAGATCCTTAAGCTATAAAGCTTTTAAAAGGACTTGATTTATATATTACTTCGAAAATAGACGTATTTTCAATAAAGAAACAATTGTAAGTATACTTCGACCTTTACAAAAAGTCAAACCAAAGTATACGATTATAAAACCTTATAAGCCTACGAGCTTAAAGGACATAATCAATATTTACAAACTCCGAGATATATTCAAATCTCATTTAAATGGAGTATTGTATTAAAATTATTCTTCGATCTACAATTCATATCGAATAAAGAATACACATAAAGTCATAAGCAAACAAAGCTTATTGAACTTATTTTTAATTAATATTCGTGTAAAAATATTATAGTCAACCTAGGACATATTAAGTCCAAAACCTCTCTTTATATTACGGTTTGTTCGTAGATATTGTTTTCTAAGTTTTGCAGTGAGGTGAAGTTGAAGTGAGGTGATTCTCGTTCTAAGACCCAAGTCCTAGGCACTAGCGGGGAGTTAGTGGCCTTTGCACCGTGAAGAAGAGGAAAGACCCAAGACCTTTCATCTAAGATCCAAGATCGGCAAAAGCGAGGAATTCAAAGACTACACCAAGGGTTCTACATCAACTTTGAAGAAGTAGCGGGGAGTTGCTGTCTAAGATAAGTTGTGTAGGATTTTCACAACGACTTTGAGGGTGTAACGGGGAGTTACGACCCATGGGTTTTTATATTTATTGTGAGGTAGTATCTTGGAGATACGTACCAAGACCAATATTTATTGGGTTGTAAAGGCTTCTCCGCCTACTAAAGGAGCGAGATATTTTTAAGGGAAAATCTCGAGTCCGGAGAGGAGCTCGGGGACTGGAGTAGGAGTGAGCGAATCCATTAGGGGTTGCGCCATTGCGAACCAGGATAAAATCTCCTCTGTGGTATTTTCTTTCCTTGTCTTTATTTATGCACTTATAAACTGCATAACGACTCGGTAAAGGTTTTAAAAAGGGAAAATTATTTTAAAATGCCATAATAATTTTTAAATTGGATAATAAGTTATTCAACCCCCCTTCTAGCTTAAAATAGCCCTCTTACGGGACCTTACAATTGGTATCAGAGCGGTGCTTTTTAACGTGTTTGTTAAGTGATTTGCAGATTTACAGGCACAACAAAAAGTGATCCTACATGGCGTATCTAAATACCATCGGTTGCGGTGAAGGCCTATCTAGCTCTCACCCTCCTCTATTTGATGGCACCAACTTTGCAACATGGAAAACGAGGTTTCGCTTCTATGCTAGATCTCAAGGAGTCAAAGTTTGGATGGCCATAGAAGACGGAGTTGTTATTCCTACCGAAACAGTTGACGGTATCATTGTTGAAAAGAAGGTTAGTGAATACACTCTCGGCGAGGAAAATATGATGAATATAGCCGCAAAAGCAGAAATGGTTCTCACAAGTGCACTTGCAGAAAAAAAATATAAAAGAGTAAACAATTGCAAGTCCGTACAAGAAATGTGGAACAAATTGGTGGTTACCTATGAAGGAACCATTGACATAAAAGATTCTCGAATGGAAACTTTAATCCATGAATACGAGAACTTTAAACTCCAAGAAGGAGAAAATATCATCGATATGGAAACAAGATTTACTCGTATAATCGATGAATTATCTCAACTCGGAAAGAGTTATACTCGAAATGAGAAGAACCGAAGAGTTCTAAAATCTTTACCTCCTAGTTGGAAGGTTAAATAATTATGACATCGATAGTTTATTCGGAAATCATCGTGCATACGAAGAAGACAATATTCCGGATAAGGTCATTCCTAAAGTGGAAGACAAAAAGAAAAATATGGCTTTAAAAGCTATATTAATCGATGAAAATGAAAACGATGAGGAGTTAAATGAAGAACTCCAAGATCTCGATGAAAGCAAAATTGCTTTACTAGCAAGACAACTTCGTCGTGTGCTACAAAGCAAAGCTCAAAGATACGGAAAAGGCTTCCTAAAATCAAATAATCAACAAATAGTTTTTAACTCTAAAGGAAGGCCTAATTACTCTCAAAATTATAGTCCTAACTATAAGAGTAATTTTCCAACAACGAGTTATAATAAAGGCAAAGGCACTCAAAATACTAATGCCATAATAATTCCAATAACAATAATAATCCTCCTTACACTCCTCCAAAATATAAGGAACAGAATCCGGAGGAAACACAAGAAGTGTGTTTCGAGTGTAAGCAACCGGGTCACTTCAAAAGAGAATGTCCAAAGCTTGCTAAAGGAAGAATTCTCGTGGCGGAAAACGGTTGGGATTTGAGTGAAGATGAAGAAGTTCTGGAAGCCAGTGAATTAGTTGTCAACTTGTGCTTAATGGCTATCGGAGATGAAGCTACTTCAACGAGAGCCTCCACTTCTCATCAAGAGGTAAGTTCTAATCTCAACTACATCTCAAATAAATTGCAATTAGATGAATCTAACTTGAATCTAGTTGATATGAGTAAGTATGATTTAATTGAGCTTGTAGTGGGTATCAACAATAAATATAAAGATGTTGATAAAAGACTTCATTCTTTATGGTACGAGAAAATGAAACTCGAAGAAATGCATCATACGCAAAGTAAAGAGTTTACTCGGATGATGGATTTGAAAATCCAAAACGAAAATGAAATTATGTTCTTGAGTGATCAAAATCATCACTTGAAAAGTGAAGTTAACAAATTCCGGGATAATGCTCTAAATCTTGAAGTAGAAAACGTGGCTTTAGTACTTCAAGTTGAAGAGTTGGAAAATGAGAACTTACAACTCAACGACAACATTGTAATATTAATGTTGATCTTTTGAACTTAAAAATTCAAAATGAACCAATAGTTCGAAATAGTGTAACATCTCAATCTCATGTAAACAATCATGAAAAAGAGAATGAGCTATCACAAATCTTTGAGTTAAAAGAAAAGGAATTACAAGAAGAAACTCATAGAGTGAGAGAATAAAATTTCAAGCTCACATCTCAAGTTATGGATCAAGCAAGATTCTTTAACAACAGGATTGATGCCTTAGAAAGAGAAAAAGAAAATCTTGAAACTGTTGTTCGAAGATTTACTAAAGGCACTGGGATATTAGATAAAATGGTACATTCACAAGTACCCCCTAATGGTGAAGGGTTCGGATATAATAGAAACGCTCCTCCTACGAGAAAGGTTCAACTCCAAGCTCAACCCCCTATGGCTCCTCCTCAACCACGAACACTAAAATTCACATATTGTAACAAATATGGACATTCTGTCTTTGATTTCAAATTCAAGAGTGGTGAATTTAAGGGGAAGCATGTATGGATTCGTAAAGAATCAAGACCATACAAGAAGGTTGAAAGACAAGTACCATTTAATCGAGTTGCTCAAAATGATCAAAGGCAACAAAGGTTTCAACAACCTAGGATGTACCAAAATAGAAACACCATGCACTATAACAATGCTAGTAGGTATGCATCTAGAAATCAACATGCTTACATTCGTAATTTCTATCCTCAACGTGCTCCCTACTTTGCAAATGCTAGAAATAATGTGCATCGTGTTAACTCTAGATTCTATGATAATGCTAGATATTCACAACATCATGTTAGACATCATGCTCCTAGAAATATCGATATGCCTAACAATGATTATTCTATGCCTAGATTTTATCATGCAAAATTGAATATTATTTATGATGGACTAACCCCAGGACCCTCAAGACAAAAGGGTACCTATAAATATAATTGATTTATTTTTTAGGTTTGTCTTGCCACGAAACAAGACACGTGGTACCTTGATAGTGGTTGTTCACGACACATGACCGGTAATGAATCATTGTTGAACAACATTAAAAAGGTCAATGCGGGTTGTGTTACATTTGGAGATAGTAGTAAAGGCATCATTGTTGGCATTGGAGACATCGGGAATGGTTGCTTCAAGATTTCAAACGTACAATTTGTCACAGGACTAAAGTACAATCTTCTCTCGATAAGTCAACTTTGCGATAATGATTACAAGGTAATTTTCTATACTACTCATTGTTGTATTTTAGACAAAGATTGGAAATTGATTCTCACTTGCCCTCGAAACAAAAATGTCTACACATGTGACATGAGCAAGAATGAGAATGTATGCCTAATCAAAACGAACGATGACCCTTGGTTATGGCATCGAAGATTAGGACATGCAAACATGAAGTTGATTAAAAAACATATCAACTAAAGATCATGTTCGAGGTATACCAAAATTGAATTATCAAAAAGATCATACTTGTGAAGCTTGCGAAATTGGAAAACAAATTCGAGCCTTTCACAAAGCTAAATCAATGGTATCAACCTCTAGACCTCTCGAGCTTTTACATATGGATCTTATTGGTCCGGTTCCAATACAAAGTCTTGGAGGTTGTTCATACACATTAGTAATCGTTGATGATTATTCACGATTCACGTGGACGAAATTTCTCAAATCAAAAAGTGATGCTTTTGAATCTTTCTCGTCTCTATGTAAAAGGATTCAAAATAAACAAAATAGTACCATAGTCTATATTCGGACGGATCATGGTAAAGAATTTGAGAATTCTAGTTTTACGAACTTTTGTGATGAAAATGGTATCACATATAATTTTTCCGCACCATACACTCCACAATCAAATGGAGTTGTAGAAAGGAAAAATAGAACATTACAAGAAATGGCAAGCACTATGATTAATGAATATCGTCGACCTAAATATTTTTGGGCCGAAGCGATGTCTACTTCTTGCCATATTCTTAATCGGGTTTTGCTACTACCAATAACACAAAAGACTCCTTACGAGCTTTAATTTGGCAAAACATCGAAACTTAGTTACTTTCGAGTATATGGTTGCAAATGCTTCATATTAAACTCGAAAGACTATCTTACCAAATTTGATCCTAAATCAAATGAAGGTATATTTCTTGGATACTCTACAAATAGCAAAGCCTATCGAGTATTCAATCTTAAAACACTTGTGGTGGAAGAATCAATGAATATTGCATTTGATGAAAGAAAACTACCATCAAAGTACAAAGATCTTGTCGAAAACGAGAATGTTGAACAAGACGATGTAGAAAATATTATTCGACAATTCGAAAATATGGATCTCGGAACACCGATTCCAAGAAATCCATTAGAATTAGCCGAAATGGAAGTAGAACTTCCTAAAGAAATTCCTATTATTAGAAGTCATCCACTAGATAATGTTCTTGGAGTTCAAACGCGGTCACAAGTACAAAACGTTGTGAATCATCTTAGTTTTCTATCTCAAATAGAACCTAAGACCGCTAAAGAAGCTTTGCTAGACGAAGATTGGATCTTGGCTATGTAAGATGAATTATTACAATTCACTCGTAGCAAAGTTTGGGAACTTGTTCCAAAACCCAAAGATACTTCCATAATTGGAACCAAATGGGTATTTAGAAACAAGTTAGATGAAAATGGAACGGTTGTTCGAAATAAAGCGAGATTAGTCGCTCAAGGGTATACCCAAATGGAAGGGATAGACTTTGATGAAACTTATGCACCCATAGCACGAATTGAATCAATTTGAATGCTATTAGCATACGCGTGTCATAAAGATTTCAGAGTATACAAAATGGATGTTAAATTGGCTTTCTTAAACGGGATATTAGAAGAAGAAGTTTATGTTAAACAACCTCCCGGTTTTGAAGATGCCACACATCCGGAATATGTATACAAGTTATACAAAGCTTTATACGGCTTAAAACAAGCCCCAAGAGCTTGGTACGAAAGGTTGAGCAAGTTCCTATTAGAAAACAATTTTAAACTGGGAACGGCCGATAAAACCTTATTCACAAGACAAGAAAAAGATGATATCTTGGTTGTACAAATATACGTAGATGACATCATTTTCGATTCAACCAATGATGCACTATGTAAAGAATTCTCTGACAATATGAGCAAAGAATTCGAAATGAGTATGATGGGTGAATTAAATTTCTTTTTAGGATTGCAAATTAAGCAATCGGATATAGGCATTCATATTTCACAATCGAAATATTGTAAAGAAATGCTAAAGAAATTTGAAATGGAAAATTCAAAACCCATATCTACTCCTATGTCGACTTCTGATAAATTAACAGAAGATCCCAACGGAATACCCGTTGACACTAAGAAATATCGAGGCATGATTGGTAGCTTGCTATATATTACCGTAAGTCATCCCGATATTCAATATAGTGTTGGTAAGTGTGCTAGATTCCAAGTAGCACCAAAAGAATCTCACTTAACCGCGGTAAAGCGAATATTGAGATATCTAAAAGGAACCATTGACGTGGGTCTTTGGTATCCAAAAGGAGTACCGTTCGACTTAGTATGTTTTTCTGATTCGGACTATGCCGGGCATTTAGTCAACTAGAAAAAGTACAAGTGGTACATGTCAGTTTCTGCGAGGATGCCTAGTATCTTGGTTTTCCAAGAAACAAAATTCTGTATCTATTTCCACCACAGAAGCTGAATATATAGCGGCCATAAAATGTTGTGCTCAAATAATATGGATGAAGAAAATATTAGCCGACTACAATACTAAATTTGATGTAATCTCAATCTTATGCGATAACACGAGTGCTATTGATCTTAGCAAAAATCTCGTGTTATATTCAAGATCTAAGCCTATAGATGTGAGACATCATTTCTTACCTGATCATGTCAATAAAGGCGATATAAAATTGACTCATATTGAAACTGAGTACAATCTCGCAGACATATTCACGAAATCATTGAATTCCGAAAGATTCACTAAACTCCGTTTGGATTTAGGAATGTTGGAAATTCCAAAATAAATGGTTTATATTGATATATAAATATTATAAATATTTATATATTTTTGTGAGAATATTTATCATTATTTATAGTCAACTCATGAAAAAGATATCTTTCCGGATGATTAAAACTCTAAAACTCAGATTCATCGATAACGATAACATATGAAACTTTATCGATCGGGTTTTATTGAGAACTTAATTTTCCTACGGATAAAGATAAAACTATTCGAGCAAATATTTATCGGTATTAAAATTAGAAATATTTTTGAGATACTAAATAATTGATATTTATCTCAAATACAAAGAATCAAAATATTAGTATAATTACTAGTATTTAAGTATTAATATTTACTATATTATTATATTATTATATAATAATTATTATTAGGTTTCAAAACTATTTTCGAAAATAAAAATAAATATTTTCTGAATATTTTGGTCATCTTGACCTAGTCCATATAAATTGGCCCAGCACAACTCAGCTTGACCTAGTCCATTACATCAAACCCTAGCATCCAAACCGTTTATTTCTAAAATGAGTTATCTCAGCCGTTGGTTCTTAAAATACATATACAAATTATACACACAATTCATTTGTGCGTGTACACTGTTCAGCCACAATCTCTCTCTCGCCTCTCTCAAACCCTAATCTCTCTCTCTCTCGCCGCTTCCTAAATATCTCGATCAAACCCTAAATTTCTATGGTTTCCTGTGCTTCTAAACAACAAATCGAGTCTTGTTTATCACTATTATGTCGATTAATCCAATAATCGATGTGAATTAAAGCTGAGTTAGGTTAGAAGAAATGATTTTTGATTATCAAATCGTTATCATCACAATTGATTTCGGTTTATAGATCAAAATCGAACATTTATACATATATACACTATATACACACATGTCAACACTTTATTTTCAAGTTTGAGATTGATTTTACGAAACCCTAACTATGGTCTTGAGAATTTTTACAGATTTTAGTAGAGAAGAAGGCAAGTCAAGGCTTCGCTGTGATGAATAGCCTCAAGTCAAGTTTCAGAAAGCTCAAAATCAATGGAATCGCTCTCAACTCAGTGAGTTAACTCGTGAGTCAACTCGAACTCGTACGATTTTAGGATCGGTAAGTTCCCAAGAAGACGACAAGGCCTTGGGCGTAGGTATATTTCTGACTAATTCATTAGTATTCATAAACTCGGTGATAAATCTTTAGTTCTTGTATTTCCATGTGATTTGTGAACTTTCGAGAACCTTCTGTGATATCTGGATGTTTTGAGTTATTGGTATAATGCCTAAGTGATTGAGAATGCGAGTTTATTATGGTATGATGAAATCAGTGTTATATTAGCCAAGAGTTCATGAAATATGGTATATGCTTCGCATAGTTGGATTGTGAAATAATTTGTTACTCACTGTTGTGAGTATTCAAAATTGTGATGTTATGCTATATTGAATTTGGTTGTTTTTCTTCGAATATGCAAGATATTGACATAATTGGGATACTGTGATCTGGAAAAGTCAATTACAGTTTTAGTGTTTCTTGATATATTGAGGGTTAAACATTTTCTGGACTTGTGAGCTGTAAAGTGACTTTGGTCTGTTTAACAATACTGCCTGTATAAGATTCTTAAATCGACTTAGTCAATTTTGTACTTCTATGATAATTACTTTTCTGATAACTCCAACTGTGGTTAAAACTTGACATGTATGGCTTCTGATTCCTGTTTACTGATGTAAAAAGACAATCAATTTGCTTGATATTTGATTAAAATTGAACCTGCAATATAGAGTAAATTGATTAAATCAAGAATATTGTGAGTTACAGTTTGTGATGATAAAGATTCTTGACATTGGGAGTTTGTTTATTCAAGTTTAAGTTGACTTGGTCAATTATATGATTTTGTGATGCTATAAAAGAATTAAGCTATCTGATTAGAGATTGAATGGATATTACCTTTTTGGATAAAATGAAGATGATTTTGAATGTTTCTTTGTTACAAATTAAATGTGCACCTATACCTATATACTTGAATATGGTTGAGAACACTGTCTTTATTTGTGCTTACTTTCTATGATTTAATATAAGTTTATTCTCTGGTTATGTTTGCTACCTTGGTAATGAGTTAGATGTTTGTGACTTGGTTGTGTACTTAAACTGATTAGTTTATTATTGTAATTGTGTCAATCAAGCTTACAATTCTAGTTAGTGTATACAGTCATGCATACACTCACACACTAGCCCTCACTCAAAGCCTTGGCTAGGACTCCCTTAGAGAGGCCTAGTATCTGGACACTGGGGTGCAACGGCCACTTAGATGAAATAGGATTCATGTCTTGCAGTTTTTGATCTATATTGTGTGCTGAGAAACCACTAATGTGGTCTGTGTGGAATGCATGCTTGGTTTGTATAAAAAGTTCTTGTCTATGTGATATGACTTAGTCAATATGTTATCTATGCTCCTTAAATGAAAGCAAGATTGTGGTCTGGTGTGCAGAGTTTCTATCAATCAATCATTTGTCTTATATATTGCCTTGTGTCATTAATATATTCTTATATTACTAAAAGTTATAGCTTGGCATTAATTGAGAAGTGACCACAGTGGACTTTAAAGGATACAAGTTTTGTCTTAAGGGACTAACCTTTTTGTAAAATCAGCCATGTGTCCCCTTTTGTGCATACTTTGAAAAGTCAAAAACATCATGCTCTTCTCATGCACTTCATATAATATATATGTAATATTCTGTGAGCATATTGTGAGTTGCATTGATACACATGCCTGACAAAATCTGATAAATACTTTTATCCATTTTTTTAAATCCCCTCAAAATTAAATCATTGTTGTAGTGTACCTTGCTACATCATGAATTACACACTCTTACTCTGAAGTTGTCACTTATCTGTGTGCATATCCGGATTTGGTCTTGAGAACTCATGCAAAAACAGATATTTAAATGGTATATATGCATACACATATCTCAAAATTCATGTTTTACAGCTGCATGCTATCTGATAAGCATGAAACTTGTCAATGCATGCCTTGCAACTCATTTATTAAGTGTACTATGTGTTCATCAAACCTGCATCACCACTTATATGTTGATAAAAATATGTGTATGTATTACCTATCCTTACTTGAGCTAACTGACTATATATATACAATGCATGCATAACATAAACAACACACACCTACACTTAGTCTCCATTTATGGAATTTACACCATTGTAACCAAACCCAAAAGCTAAAAATCCCCAACTCTTTAATCTGTTTCCTACCATGAATAAGAAAAACTTCAACCATAACCAATTTTCTCCCTTCACACCATAATGTCACCCAGCTAGTTCCAAAGAACACTATCACAAGAAAATCAAACATGAACCCTCAGACCTAAATGAATTTGCTTATTTCTCTAATAGTAATAAGCTACCAGTCTTTAGACATCCTAACCCAAACCCTGTGTTTCAAGCTATGCCCATTTCTGAGAAATCTATCAACTCTCATATGCCTAGAACAAACATCAAACCTCCAAATCCCACTCTAGTGAGGCTGTCAAACACTGGCAAACTCAATAGAATGCTCAAAAATAACCAACCTGGAATGATGGTGTTTGTTCCACCAAATGGATACATTCATAGCTTGCTCACTTCCAACAGATGGGAAAATTGTGTGTTTTATAGAGGTCAAAACTACTACACTCATCTTATTACTGAATTTTATGCTAATATAGAAGTGCAACAAAGAACTGATGGAATCTTCTACTTAAGTTCATTTGTGAATGGTAAGAATGTTTATATGGATCACAATGTTCTTAATAAGTCTCTAAGATTAGGAAACAAACTACCAGAGTTACCTTGTGTCAATATATTTGAAAGGTTTGTCTTTGACCAAAGTGAATTTGAGCTATTTCTTGGTCTTTTCTATGAAGAGGATGTGCCCAATGGCTTGTGTGTTAGGGAATTTGCTATAAACTTTAGACATTTCTTGCCTAAGTTTCAACAGCTTGCTATAATCTTAAGGTCAAACATTCTGCCTAGGCCAAAACATGACAAATTCTTTGACTTTGTTGACCTCAAAGTGATGTTTAAAATTGTGTCAAACTCCATTGACTTTAATCTCAATTATGTGATTGTGCTAAACATGATAAATTCCTTTAATGTGGACTATATGCCTTATGGTTTGCTCTTAACCTCTGGTTTTGAAACTCACTACATACACATGTCTAGGATGCACTTGAACAAAATTGACTATTGTGCTATTGATGTTCTAGTCCAACCTAAACTTACCCTAAAAAACTGTCAAACCAGTTATCCTAATAAGATTGTTATCCCATCCCTTGCACCAAAAACTGATGCTTATGCTGTCCTTAAGGAAGAGATTAACAAACTTAGCCTTATAGTGGATGTCCTTAAGGAATCAAACAATGAGCTTCATACTAGAGTTGAAAACCTAGAGAGTACAGTCCATAAGAGTAAGGGAAAAGTCATTGAGATTGATACTGTTGTTGAATCTGCTAAGAAAACTGAGAAAAAGTTGGTTGGTGAGTTGATTTTTGTTGGTACCAGTGATGATATGGAAAAGGTTTATGCCTCTTTACCTGATCTAGGTGAAGACCTAGGTGGTGTTGCTTCTGATCCTGTTATGAACTGATATGCTTGCTTGCATATTTTGTGCTACTATTTGCTGATACTTGAGCTTGAAAGTTGTTTTGTCGACTACTGATTAAGAGATCTCAGCTTGTGGTACTTATTTTACTATGTTTTTGTTGTTTTATGATGTTGCTTTCTGCTTGGAATAAGACCAATGCAATCAAGTTCTCTATGTTTCAGTGAACCACACTGATAAATTAGGACTCTTTTGATAAATTAGTTCTCTATAGTTGGTCTAACTTATATGCAGAAAGACTATTCAGACTATATTCGAGATTATTCTTGTAATTTTAAATCTGAGTAACTTATGTTATAACGTTTGTATCGTTTATGGACTGTTTATTTGTCAAAATTCTTGTACTAAACGTTCATTAGAACAACTTTATAGACAGAATCGTACTTCGTTAGAGTGAAAATAGTTGAATAAAAACCTGTTATTATATTTTCGATTACTAAGAAAACAGGTGATTAGAATGTTATTTGTACGAATCATGATTGCCAAACTCAGAGCAACACAGATCGACAAAAATAATTGAAACTCATAAATATTTGGTAAAAAAAATGAGAAAAACATAAATCTTTGGTACCACAACAAAGGAAAAAGAACCTACGATTCATTTACTAAAATAAAAGAAAATTTTGCAAGTAAATGAACGATTAAAAGACGGAAAGGAGAAAAGAAAGAAATTCCGTACTACTTTGATTCAAAAAGAAAAATAATTGATAATACATCAATTACAAACAAAAAAAAGGGAAAAACTATTCGTTAATACACCGAATGCAACAAAAATTCTTGGTAATCCAAGAATTACAAAAGAAAAGGAAAATTTAGTACTATACCAAATTAAAAGGGGAAGAAGAAATTACAAAGGTAATATACCAAGAGTATATTATTCCAAAAGGGGAAGAGATAAGGAAAATGAAAGTGTTTTTCACAAACGAATCATATTTTGAGGGGAAGCACCAATTTTTGATAAATACATCAAAAATATCAAATAAAGGAGAAATAAGGGAAAGTCATTCGGTACTTTACCAATTCAATTGGTCTTAACCGAAATATTCAATAAAAAGGGGAAGGGGAAATTCGAAATTTTTTTTGGTATTATACCAAACAAAAAGGGGAAGAAAAAATTAGACCCCCAAATTTAAAATTTTCAAAATTTCCTGAATTACCTAACAATGTTTATTCATCTCTTAAGTTGTTTTTCAGGAATCAATTAGTGGAGAAAACGGTTTGCCGCGTGCTTCAAATCGAGTCTAAAATGTTTTCTAAATTCATGCATACACTAAGGGGAAGCACACACTAAGGGGAAGATTGAAAGGATATCTTCCATATATTATTTATTTTGGTATTTGTACGATTTAACATAAAATTTAATTACACTTAGTTATCTTCTCCACTAGGTCATTATTTTAATTGATTCCGTTAAAAGTCAAAAGTCAATTCTAGCAATATCTATTTTTACCTTATAAGAGATATTCCATTATTACGAAAAATCAAATTATATTTTTATGGAATATATCTCTACATCAAGGCAATAAGATGGAACAAGAAATATCGAGGTTTGATATTTTTTAGATCTACGTTGCAAAAAGTGATAAGGCGACAGGCTCGAACAAAGAATATTCGGAGATTAATATTCTTTAGAGAACTCGTGCCATATTTAAAAACGATCAGTTTTTATTCAAAAATATTCCGCCTTTGCACTCAAAATGGTTTTAACCTCAACAATATTAATATTCAGTGGTAGAATATTAATACTTAATTTTATCTAGTGCCAGAAATATTTAAAGTAATTTTTCTCCCTCTTCTTCAATTTATTCAATTTTTGGAGAAAAATATTTTAAATACTCAAAAATATTTCCTACACTCTCAATATATTTTATATATTAGGAAATATATTCTAGGTATTTATTCAAGTCAAAACATTGGTCAAAAGATGCATCTATTTCATAGAAAGACCAATCGTATTTTATTCGGAACCGAAATCTGATTTAATCCTAGTAAATCCAGATAAAATACTTCCACTTGCTAGAATGACTTGAAACTTGAGATGGGTCACTTAAATGTTATTTTCTATGCATGGTAAAAGTTTCGTAATTTTCGGAGAATTTGGTCTGGGCACGAAAATCGAGGCAGTGGGTCCACAGTTGACCACGTTTGACTAAGTTAACGTTGACTTTATTTGACCAAAACTTTCAGAATTTCATTTTATGATATTCCTAAGTGCTCCATAATTTTATGATTATTTATTAGGTATTTTCGTATTTTTTGGGTAGTTAATTAACGATATATGTTACGTATTTATTCGTTAATTGATACGAGTACGATACAATTAATAAAAGCCCAAACACAGCTGGTATTACTTTACCAAACCCACTCCAAAGAAACACAAAACCAACCCCAACAAACACAATACCACTTTCCACCTCATCAATCCAAGTGCTTTCAATCTCAACCACTCCTTTTACTTTAAATCCTCACCCTTCCTTCCACCCAACTCCTCCTATAAATAAACCCCCTCCCCCAACCATTTTCTATAAGCTAAAGAGCTAAATAATTGCTGGGATTTTTGAAGTGTGAGCTCTCTCAATATATCCAAACACTCTCTACACCCACTTCATCTCAAAAACCTTCCCTTTCTTATATACACTTAAATATATACAAGGTTTTTGTTCCAAAAAGCTTAGTTCCTTCAACCAAGCTTTCTCCCACCTAGCAAGCTCATCTACCACTACTTTCTGGCCTCCCGAAGGGCTGCCCAAGTTCGACCATAAGCCAAAATCCAGCCGAACCTCCGGCGAATTTTTCCGGCAATATCCAAAAGTGGTAATATTTTAGCTTCATATCCGAGTCTTAACCCACCATATTTTTATACATATAAGAGCTCCCTATCTTCATCTTTAAGCTCTTATATCGGATCTCAAACCGAGACCATAAAATCCGAACAAGGATTAAATTTCGAACAACGATTCGAAATATTATAATACCTCAAAAAGAGGTTATATTTGACGACGGTCAAATTATTACATCGAGCTTGATTTGATTCCCTTCTATCACCTCTAGTGTTCCGGGGGAAAAGAATCTAAAAGTCTTAATTAAAAACTTTAACGCACTTACTTTGGCCATTAATATTTTATTGTTGTGTGGTGTGTTTAATTACTAATATGTGTGTGGTAATTTTAACACATAATAGCGTGGCGGAAGCCTTGTTTACTTTCCGCATCTTTTTTCCTCGTCCTCACACTTGTGAGTGATTTTACTTTCCGCATCTTTTTTCCTCGTCCTCACACTTGTGAGTGATTTTATTTTTCGCATTAATCTTAACGCGTAATAGCGTGGTGAAAGCCTTTTATATATTTTCCGCACTTTTTATTCTAGTCCTCACAATTGTGAGTTATTTTACTTTCCGCATTTTTTCTTCTCGTCCTCACACTTGTGAGTGATTTTACTTTTCACACTAATTTAACGCATAATAGCGGCCCTCGTTTATCCTATAGATAAGCGAGTTACTTTTCTGTACGTGTGCATTTATTTGTGTGTTGTGTTAAGTTGGCCAAATTATTTTAAAGTGCAAATTGTTAAAGTAAAATTGTTACACTCTCGTTTAAATATATACGAATAGTCCAAACCAAGACTATATCGAACGAGAAGTTGTTTATCAAAGATCCTTAAGCTATAAAGCTTTTAAAGGGAATTGATTTATATATTACTTCGAAAATAGACGTATTTTCAATAAAGAAGTAATTGTAAGTATACTTCGATCTTTACAAAAAGTCGAACCAAAGTATACGATTATAAAACCTTATAAGCCTACGAGCTTAAAGGACATAATCAATATTAACAAACTCCGAGATATATTCAAATCTCATTTAAACGGAGTATTGTATTAAAAGTATTCTTCGATCTACGATTCATATCGAATGAAGAATACACATAAAGTCATAAGCAAACAAAGATTATTGAACTTATTTTTAATTAATATTCGTGTAAGAATATTATAGTCAACCTAGGACATATTAAGTCCAAAACCTCTATTTATATTACGGTTTGTTTCGTAGATATTGTTTTCTAAGTTTTGCAGTGAGGTGAAGTTGAAGTGAGGTGATTCTCGTTCTAAGACCCAAGTCCTAGGCACTAGCGGGGAGTTAGTGGCCTTTGCACCGTGAAGAAGAGGAAAGACCCAAGACCTTTCATCTAAGATCCAAGATCGGCAAAAGCGAGGAATTCAAAGACTACGCCAAGGGTTCTACATCAACTTTGAAGAAGTAGCGGGGAGTTGCTGTCTAAGATAAGTTGTGTAGGATTTTCACAACGACTTTGAGGGTGTAACGGGGAGTTACGACCCAGGACGAGTCTTGTGGGTTTTTATATTTATTGTGAGATAGTATCTTGGAGATACGTACCAAGACCAATATTTATTGGGTTATGAAGGCTTCTCCGCCTACTAAAGGAGCGAGTTATTTTTAAGGGAAAATCTCGAGTCCGGAGAGGAGCTCGGGGACTGGAGTAGGGGTGAGCGAATCCATTAGGGGTTGCGCCATTGCGAACTAGGATAAAATCTCATGTGTGGTATTTTCTTTCCTTGTCTTTATTTCTGCACTTATAAACTGCATAACGACTCGATAAAGGTTTTAAAAAGGGAAAATATTTTAAAACGCCATAATAATTTTTAAATTGGATATTAAGCTATTCAACCCCCTCTTCTAGCTTAAAATAGCCCTCTTACGGGACCTTACATATTTAACCTTCATTATAAAGAAAAGTATATAGGATTTCTATAAGATTAAAACACCTAAAATAAATAATAACATAATATAATTAAAGGTAATTAATCGATTGCCTTTTTCACATTTACTTTTAATTGAAGATACCTTTTATAAACACCTATAAACATCAATAGTATCATATCTTCCTATCATTAATATTTCCTTTCGAATTAAAACATGTTACCTTTTTGATTTAAAACCAATCTTAAAATCATTAATATATACCCGAAAATATCATAAACACCTAAAATCATCATATCTTTCAATCGTTAATATATACTTTCGAATTAAAACACATTACCTTTTTGATTTAAAACTAATATTACAATCATTAATATACAACCGAAAATATCACACCATAATTTTTAATTATTAATAAAATATATTAAAATTTTGTATACAGTAAAACAATTTAAAAGTAACTTGCGAATAATATATTAAAATTAAAATTTATTATATTATACTATATTATAAGAAAATTGTAAAAAATTAAAAGTAGACCGTGTATCTGTACTATTATATTAAAGTCGAAAGATTGAAAGTTTGTCGAATTGGTTTTCCTGATTATTAAACAAAATAACGACATAATATAATTAATGGTAATTAGCCTTTGTCATTTTCACATTTACTTTTAGTTGAAGATATTACCATTTATATAAACATTAATCGTACCATATCTTTAAATCATTAATATTTTCTTTCTACTTAAAATACGTTACCTTATTTATTTAAAACTAATCTTACAATCATTAATATATACCCAAAAATATTACACCATATTTAAAATATATTAAAAATCCACTTACATTGTTTATAATAAGGAAACATTAGTATAATCCATAAATATGAGTATATTAAATTAAAATGAAAAAAATTATTAAAATAATAATTGTATAAAAACATAAATGTAATATTAAATAAAATTTAATAAATACCTAAAATATTTTATCTTTCAGTCAATTTAAAAGACGTTACTTTTTAATTGAACATATTACCCTTTATACACGCCTAACATATCGTATCTTCCAATCATTAATATTTTTTTTCTAATTAAAACACGTTACCTTTCATTTTAAAACATAATCATATATAGTAATAAATAAGAACCGTTAGATCCAATGATTAGATATATTTTATATTATTAAATTACTTTATTAAAGATCAAGGTTCGAATTCCGTTAACGATGTATTTAATTTAAAATTTCATAATATAAGTTTTAAATCATGCATATCAATAATTAAATATATATTAAATTATTTAAGTTAAAAATAAAATAATTATTAAAAATAATGATTATATAAAAATAAAATTGTAACATTAAACAAAATCTATTATATATCAAAAAAGCCCGTGCATCGCACTGGTTCTAAGCTAGTATTATATAATAACCGAAACATTAAAAGTTTTGGTACCTATGTATTTTTTAGTATTTCATGAATTTACTTATTTACCCTTCATTATAAAGAAAAATACATACTATATATATACTATTAAAATACCTAAATTAAATAATAACATAATATAAGTAATTGTAATTAGTCGATTGCCTTTTTCACATTTACCTTTAGTTGAATATATTACCTTTTATAAACAGCTATATATATACTATTATATAAAAGCCGAAACATTAAAATTTTGGTCGGTTGGTGTACCTATTGATTTCACTTCTTGAGCCCCGTTGACCAGCCTTTTCCCCCTGCTTTTCTAGACACTTACACCACGCTCTGTTCTTCCTTGTTCTTCTCCTTTTCTTCTTTTCTTTCATCCTATTTTCTCCTTCGATCTGTTTAGCCTGCTTGTTTAGATGGGTTCACGTAATTCGGAGCTTTCCGGATCTATGAATTCTGAGGAGTTCGAAGATCTTATTGGACTCAATTACAATATTCCTGTCAATAACTTGATGCCTCCAGCTCCTTTTGATGTGGAAAATGAGTCTTTCAGTTCGGATGCAGTTATGGGAGAAGCTTTGTCTCCAGGAACTCGAGCTCGTATGGCAGCTCAGATTAATCTAATTTTGAATGATGGTACGGAACATAATGTTTCAGGACCTCTTCCTGCAGGGTCTTCTGCTGCTTCTCGTGGAGGCTCAGATAATTCTCCTTTAGATGTAACTTCTCCTAATGGTAAAGTCCCTCAAACCTCTGTCTCATTACATCAATTACAAGATTATGCTGCGGTAAATATTCCTTCAAATAATGCTTCCACTGATACTTCAAATACTCCAAAGAAAACGGTAACATGGAGCTCTATTGTTGCCAAACCTGTTTTAGATTCTAACCCCTCTTTGCCTAATGATGATGCTGTTATCACTTACAACGAAGATGGCTCTGCTGAAGTTAAATTCTCTAGAGAGTATATGGTTAATGCTCAGAAAAAATGGGATACTAGTATCATTGGTCATTTTATTGGAGGAGGATTCGTTTTTAAATTTGTTCGTGAGCAAGCGCAGCGAATTTGGAGGAATAAGGGGTTGACTGGGGTGTTCTATAGCTCTAAAGGTTTTTACACTTTTCAGTTCGGGACCATGGAAGAAAGAAATGGGGAGCTTAACCTTAACACAGTTCAAATGGGTGGGAAGACTCTTTATTTAATGCCTTGGATGGAGGGTTCGACATTCAAACGAAATGTTGTGGAGAAGGTTCCTTGCTGGATTCGCTTGGTGGATGTTCCTTACTCCCTTTGGTCTAAAAAAGGTTTGTCAGCAATCGCTCGTTCGGTGGGTAGACCTCTAAAATTTGATGAGCCTACGGCAAAATTTCAACCTTTGAAATTTGCTAATGTTCAAGTGGAATTGTCGTATACTTCTCCGAGACCAGATTTTGTGTGGGTTAATGTGCTTAATGTGTATGGTGAAGAAGATAAAGAAAGGGTTGAGGTTCAATATTCGCAACTACCTTATTCATGCAGTATTTGAAAGGCCTTTGGACACTCGCTTGCTCGCTGTTTTAATAATCCGGAGCGCGTAATTAAAAAAAGGAAAACGACGGGTGGTGATGATCAAGGAGCGCATTGTGCTACTACTAAGTCGGAATTTCTTCAAAACATGGAAATGGTTCCGTATGTTACTGGCAAGTTCTGTGGCTGTGATGTTGTCATGGATGAGGATGATATAATAAATGAAATTGACAAAGGAAATGACACCTTGGAGGAAGGTGAATGCCAACTGTTTTCAGGAAAAGACGATTGCTTGAAAGTACTTGATTTCGTGTCAGAAAATGCAGCATGTGTAAATAAGGAAGCCCCTTCTGATGAGGGTCCTGTGGCTACAATTGTGGAACCATTTGTTGATAGGAACGGCTTCGAAGCTCTGTCTGACCTTCATGAAGAACAACCTATTCTGCAAATAGATAACGGTTCAGCAAGGAAAAGAAATAAAAGTAAGTCCCCGGCATCCGGAAACAGGGACTCCCTCTCTCTCGTGGTGGATTTACGCCCAGACCTAATTGCCTCTTCAAGTCATAGGAAACTATTCATGGAGGACGATGGTTTCACTAAAGCCACTAAGGTTTCGAACAGAAAAAGCTCCAGGTTGGCAGGTGTGCCAACAAATTCAAAACGTTAATTATGAATTTTTCAGTTTAGAATGTGCGGGGCATTAACAAAGGTCCTCACCAACAAGAAGTGATTAATTTTATTGCTACTAACAATATCTCTCTTATGGCTTTGGTTGAAACGAAGGTTAGAATTCAGAATTCTAATGATATTTCTAGACGCATTAACAAAAAATGGAAATGGATTTTCAATTACGTGGACCACGATTATGGCCGTGTGTGGCTGGGATGGGATCCCTCAATCTGGTCAATTCAGATTCTTGCTAAATCGGCTCAGCATATAACTTGTTTCGTGACTTTTTTGGAGAAGCAATTAACGTTCTGTGTTTCTTTTATTTATGCTCTGAATCAGCCCCATGAAAGGGAGAGTTTATGGAGCGACCTTGCATCTCTTGCTCAGACTGTTAAGACACCTTGGTGTATTAGTGGGGATTTCAACTGCATTCTTTCGTTAAATGAAGTTAGAGGGGGGCGAGAGCAGTGGACATCAGGTATGCAGTCTTTCTCCGACTGTGTTTCAAACTTGGCCTTGGGTCATATTAAATCGGTTGGCCCCCTTTTCACTTGGACCAATAAACGAGTCCTTCTAATTCAGAAAAGATTAGATCGTATGCTAGCAAATAAGGAGTGGTTCACCACTTTTACGGAGGCTATTGTGATTGTTAAAAATAGGGGCATTATGGATCATTGCCCACTGATTTGTTCGGTTCCTTTGAAACTTGAAAAAATTTCCAAACCGTTTCAGTTTTACAATCACTTGACTACTCTAGACTCTTTTCTGCCGACTGTTTCAAGCATTTGGGAAAATCGGTGGTATGGAGATCCTATGGGAATTCTGGTAAGAAAACTTAAGGAGGTCAAAGCGGCTTTGGTTATTCTTAACAAGAACCATGGTAATGTGGGGTCGAATGTTTCTTTGGCTCGCGTTGCACTGTCAGAAATTCAGGACCAATTGGCTCTCGATTGTGATAATCAAGCTTTGTTGCTTCTAGAACATCAAAAATGTGACAAGCTTCAAAAGGCTTTTCTAGAAGAAGAGAGTTTCCTCCTTCAAAAATCAAGGGTGTGATGGCTATCTAGTGGAGATGATAACAATTCCTATTTTTTTAACAAGATCAAAGCTAATTGGAATGTTAACAAAATGCTAGCAATTCAAAATGAGGATGGGGTGCTAGTTACAGGGCACAAGAGTGTCTCCCAAACAGCTGTTAATTTCTTCTCCTCTACTTTGGGCACTCCTTCGCAAACGGAAAGCTTGAATTTTACTGGTTTAGATTTCAAACAAATCACTCCTGCCCAGGCTTTACTTCTGGAAGCTCCAGTCACTAATGATCTAATTCTGAAAACTCTTAAAGGTATGAAAAGAAACAAGGCCCCTGGGCCGGATGGTTTTCCAGTTGAGTTTTACTTAGAAACTTGGGAGATCGTGGGGAACTCGTTCTGTGAAGCTGTTCAAAGCTTTTTCTGTTCAGGCACTATGTATAGCTCTATTAATGCAACAAGTATTGCCCTGCTTCCAAAGGTTCTTAACCCTACTACCATGCGAGATTTCAGACCTATTTCATTATGCTCAATCCCTTATAAATGCATCGCAAAGATTATTGCTTCTCGTCTTAGAGTGGTTATGCCAAGTATTATTGACATTTCCCAGTCCGCGTTTATCCCGGGACGGTCAATTTCTGATAATATTCTCATGGCTCACGAATTATTTAGGGGATACCATCGTGACACTGGTGCTTCTAAGTGTGCTCTAAAACTCGATTTGCATAAAGCATTCGACTCGGTTCAATGGGAATTCATAATGACTGCTCTCCAAAAACTGAATTTCCCTGCTACATTTCTGAAATGGATTTTCTTATGCATTTCCACTCCATCTTATTCCGTCAAGGTAAATGGTTCGTTGTGTGGTTACTTTCAAGGAAAAAAGGGACTTCGTCAAGGGGATCCAATTTCCCCCTATCTTTTTGCAGTGGTTATGAACGTTCTTTCTGCAATGCTTGCCAGGACTCCGAATGACTTCAAATACCACTGGAATTGTAAGGAGATGAAACTTACTCATCTTTTTTATGCGGACGATGTTCTGCTATTTTCGAATGGTGATTCTGCCTCTCTCTCGCATATTATGGACTGCGTTCATCGGTTTGCTCAAAGTAGTGGTTTACATCCAAGTGTTGCAAAAAGTACGGCCTTTTTTGGAAATTGTTCCGAGGAATTCAAGACATGGCTCGACACTAACTTCGGTATTGTCCATGGAGAACTTCCAGTTCAGTTTTTGGGTGTGCCTTTAGTATCCTCTATGCTTCGTCACAGTGACTGTTTGCCTCTGTTCGATCGAATTGCAACCAGGATCTTGCTGGACATCATCTTTGCTTTCCCTGGCAGGTAGAGTTCAACTCATTAGGGCTGTTCTTTATGCTATTCAAGCTTACTGGTCCAATCATTTCATTTTCCCAGCTTCTGTTCATGCAAGGTTGCAGTCTATCTTTACTAGATTCTTCTGGAAAGGTGATATTAATGCGAAAGGAGGTGCGAAAATAAGTTGGGAAAAAATTTGTTTGCCGTATGAGGAAGGGGGCTTAGCTTTTAAAAACTTGAAAGAATGGAATCAAGCTCAGTTGATCCATCACCTTTGTAAGGTTATTGGAAAAAGCAATTCTCTGTGGCCTCAATGGGTTAATAAAACGCTGCTGAGGAATCAACATTTCTGGACTATGAAGATGCCACATGATTGTTCCTGGTTTTTCAGAAATTTACTCAAACTTCGACCGCTGGCTCGTAGTTGCCTTTCTTTTAACATTGGCAATGGGTTAAATACTTCCCTATGGTTCGACCCTTGGTGGCAAAACACATGCTTGGCGCATAACAATCACGATCGAATTATTGCTCAGGCTGGTATCTCGAGCGAGGCGACAGTGAATTCTATTATCAATTCGGGTAGCTGGATTCTTCCTGGGCTCCCTAATCGTTTCCATCACCTTGATCCTGGTTTGCTGCATTGGAATCAGAATTTTGATTTCCCTCCTTTTGATCTAGCTGCGGCTGATACAATTCGCTGGGACGGAATTTTAGTTTCGAAAGTTAAAACTAGAGCTATCTGGAATTCTATTCGATCTACTTCTCCACTAGTACCTTGGCACAATCTGGTTTGGAATAGGCTGAAAATTTTGAGATACACCCATTTAGAATGGCTTCTTTGTCATGGCCGTCTATCCACTTTTCACAGACTTGCTTCGTTCGGCTTGGAAGTTTCTCCGTTCTGTAACCTTTGCGTTGGGGGAATTGAAACAGATTCTCACCTGTTCATTACTTGTTCTTATGCTCGATTTATTCTCTCAAACCTAGCTGTTACTGTTAAGTTTCCTATTGCAGGGTCAACTTGGGTGGAGTTCATCTGTTCTTTGGGTACTATCTACAACATCTTTCATAGGAACATTGCTCTTCTAACAGCTCAGATTTTTTCGTATCATTTATGGCGTGAAAGAAATGCTCGCGTTCATGATAGAGGGGCATCACCTCCGAACATTTTGCTTCATAAGATCATGGTGGAAATTAAATCGAAGGTCACAAACACGGACTGGTTTATGAAGCATGCGAATTTGGAGTTATATAGATGGCTTTTTATTTGATTAGAGTTTTTTTCTTTCTCTTTGTAGTTTGTTTGTAGTCGGTTTGTCCTTCTTTTGTTTCTCTCTTTGCTTTGGCATAGAGCACGGGTTAATCCCGAATCCTGTCATCTTTTTTTAATATAATATTAATTTAGCAAAAAAAAAATTTCTTTTTTCAGTAAAATACAATATCTTTGATATTTTATCTAACTAAAATTCCTCCTTTATTAATCAATTTTCTTTTTCAGTTTAAACATATTACCTTTTCTATTTTCAATAACTAAACCTTTTCTATTTTCAATAACTAAATAATTTCTTTTTCAGGTAAAATGCAATATCTTTTAGATTTTATCTAACTAAATTTCTCCTTTTTTAAAAACACTACGAGCTATTTTGTTTAATAAAATGACATAATTATATTATAATTACTATTAATTAATCAATTACCTTTTTCAGCTAAAACATGTTACCTTTTCTCTTTTATCTAACTAAAATCTATCATTTTCCAATTATATCATGCACATTTACCTTTTTCAGCCAAAACACCTTACCTTTTTTCTTTTCTCTTACTAAAACCTCTTTTTTTCCAATTATATCACGGGCGTTTCTATTTAATAAAAATAAAATAATAATATTATGATACTAATTAATTAACTGATTACCTTTTCAGTTAAAACATATCATCTTTTCTATTTTTTCTAATTAAATTCCCTTTTTTCTAGAAATATCACGGGCAACCTTAATTTCTCATTTTCTAAAAACACTATAAGCAATTTTATTTAGTAAAATAACATAATTAAATTATAACTATTATAAACGAATCAATTACCTTTTTCACATAAATCATGTGACCTTTTTAATTTTCACGTTACCTTTCTATTTTCCCTAACTAAAATCTCTCTTTTTTCAATTATATTACGGGCGGTTCTATTTAATACAATAAACTAATAATATTATAATATTAATAATTCATTGATTACCTTTTTCAACTAAAACGTATCATCTTTATATATTTTCTAACTAAAATCCCTCTTTTAATAGAAATATCACGGACAATATTTGTAAGAACCCAGATTTTTGGGTAGAATTAAAACTTTGAGTATATATTAATGTAAATATGAATAGTGGTTACAACTACGATATAATAATTGTTCTAATTAATGAAAAAGGAATGGATTTGGATTCAAATCACTACAAGGAAAACTGAAATATACAATGGTTATTGCCCGTTGTCTGATGCCCTGGAATAGAGTTGTCTATCGAGTAGGTGTCTCTTACCAACATCACACAACGGTACACAAATCGTTCTCTAATATATGGAACAACACCACAGCAGGCTCCAAAACCGTTGTAGCACACCCAGAAACCACAACGGTTTGGTATAAAGCGTTGTTCTTATGGTGATATTACAACGGTTTGGTTTATTTTGAATGTTGTTGGATTTTAATGTGCACAACTGTTTTGGTGAATCAGAGGCATGCAAAGCCAACATTCACACAACGTTCACATGTGATAGAATTCGTTGTCTTTCATGCTTTTTGTACAATGTTTTGTAGCTTCAAAAGTGTTGTTACAAACAAAATGCACAAGTGTTTTTTGAACACCAGATGCTTGTTTTGGTTATTTTCACACAATAGTTTAGTTTTACTAGGATTGTATATTTTACTTATAGACAATGGTTTTACAATGGTCAACTTATTTTGGTACAATGGTTTCTTGAAACATGTCCCGAAACATTCCATTGTCTGATGATATTTTCCACAAGTGTTTCTAAAAGATGATAACATTGGATAATGAGAAATGATACAACACTTTATTTACAACAAAAATTTGAGTTTATACAATACTAGCAACTAACAAATATTCATAACAAAAACTACCAATCAATATTCATCGCTACAAAGCTACTAACGGTACCAATTCCCAACAAAGTACCACTACCATCATCTAAATTACATTGTTAAGAAGCTTTCCTAAATACCATTCAAGGAAGAATTCCCCGTATTTGATGTTCCATGTTCCATCTGTCTTAAAGAAGTCGGTATCTTCAAGAAATTGGTTGTAGTGCCCAGCATCATGAGGTCCAACTTTTCCCCATTCTTTATTCCTGCTGCCTCTGCTAATGCTTCTAGTGAAGCCCACGTGTACTGTTTGAACATAAAATCACATCTTCAGAATTTGAATAGGTGATACAAACTTTGATTGAAATATTATGTTCAAATATTGACAAGAACCACACACATGCATACTTCTGGAGTTCAACTAAAGCCTGTTTAATTCTCTGCATCCCTAATAAAAGGATGAAACTTGTGTCTTTTATATAAAAAAAAGCCCTTTGAGCTTTGAGGCATTTACCAGTCTCCTAATGAACAAAAAATAACAGAGTGTCATGAATGAATCATCACGAATTTGTATTAGATAGAAAAGAAGAGAACCAGATGACCACTGGTATAAATGACCTAGCAATAGTACTTTACCTAGGCCAAAAGTAGACTTGCCTTTGGTGATTTAGTATCAGCAACCAATTCAAGGGCAAATGTCTGACCAACAATTGACAGCATCTGCACCAAGGCTTTCCTGTGATTCAATAGTAAGATTTATTGGATATGCACCAATTGAATATCGCACCAGAAAACATGATAAATAAACAGCATCCACATCCATATATACAAACACCTACCGCTAAATGAGTATTAATTATTAAAAGATATCTCCATAAAAAGAAGAAAAATAACAAGTATAGGCTTTATTTAATGCTAGTGAAAGATATCTCCTATGCATTTACTCTTGACTTGTTAGTCTTCTTTAAATGAAGGCAATCAATGTATGTCTGCAATGGTTTAACGAGGGATTAATTTTTGAAGCAAATAAACATCAAACCAGTTGATGACCAATCAACCTACAACAAAGGCTCACACTAAAATAGCTTATAGTACTTGTGTATGTACAGAAACTGTTAAACATACATATAGAGAAATAACAGAACATACTTTAGGAGAAGGGTAATCAAGTTTCATGATTTGAGCATCAAGATCACTGGGGTTGCAACTGGATGATGTAGATGATGCAGTGGATAATAAACCACTGCCCGTGCTTACAAAGATCCTATACTGCTTACAAAGCATATAAAACACATAAAACTTCTATATTACATTAGAAAAAAAAAACTGAACAGGCAATATGAGCTATCTGCTACACATAATAGACAGACATATATTAAAACTAAACCAACTTCATCAATGTGCACATAACTCGAGCATAATAACATAAAACATGTATAGCTAACTCTATTCCAGTTTATGTCTTTGCTTCCAAACATTCTAATCCAACATTATTCAATAACAGTACTACTCAACAAGGAACAAGTACTCCAACACATTACACAAGCACAAGTAGGCACATTTAATTCAATCACATTCAATAACAAACGAGTAGGCACATTTCCTCTTCGACTACTGTACTCCAAATAAGAGAAACCGCAAATGTTATGCCAATTGATTATGCCCACAATATACTAACAATATTCTCTTCCCTCCTGAAGCTTCTTAACCGACCCGTTTCACCTGTTTGACAACTATCAATGACATAATAAAAACACAAGACAAATTAGTACAATGACAGACCAAAATTAACTTAATCAATTTTGGCATTTTGGAAATGAATTAACATATCCATCCAATTATTTTTATCATCACATCACTAATTTGTCCTTATTATCACTTCATATAAAAACTTCAGCTTAACAAAACCTAATTACCATGTTCAATTAGCACAATTTAATTTATTTATTTTTGAAGGAATAGGACAATTTAATTCATCTCTCTCTCTCTCTCTCTCTTAGTCTCTCTCTCTCTCATATAGCACAATTGAATTTTAATTTTAATGGTAAAGGCCAAAATTACCTGGTTCCCTGTGACTCATATCAGTTGGCTTCTTCCTATTCTCCTCAACAAATACGACTATAAGCTTCCAACGAAGAAGAACCTGACCATCCATCCGATATTTAGCTTGAACATCTGCAATTTTATAAACGGAAATATATCATCCATTATACAAAGTCATCTATAAGAATACAAGAAACCAATATAATTTTCAAATTTATGAACAGAACAAGTATCAAACATCTGTTCCAACTTTAATCAAATACAAATACAAATGATATATTATAAATCAAACTGAAAAAGAGAGAGAGAGAGAGATGGAGGGGCATAAAGAGAGAGGGAGAAGAGAGGAGATTATAATTTAAACCAAAGCAAGATTATACCTCAAAATCAAAAACAAATAAATATTGAACCTTAATTAAACACAAACCAGTCTTAGACACGAATTTGTTGAATAGGCTGAAACCCTAATTGAATCCTTCAACCCTTGAATTAACACTAACAAATCTTGAACAATAAAATTGAGAAGACAGATGTAGTGAGAAGGAGGGGCATAAAGAGAGAGAGTGTGTGAGAAAAAGAGAGAGAAGACAGCATTATACCTGGAAATTGAAAACAAACAAAGATTGAACCCTAGGTGTTGGAACACAAACCAGCTTAGACACGACTATATTAGAACCCCCTCGAACCCCCTAATTGAATCCTTCAACCCGGTGAATTTAACCCTAACTCAACCCGGTGAATTTAACCGCAACCCTAATTCAGACCTTTAAGACTGAGAGACTGCGTGCGAGAGACGAGTGAATGAGTGGGAAAGAATAAAGCCCCAATTTTTTCTACCCCCAATTTGTTCTGTCCCAATTTTTTTTTTGCCGCTCAAAGTTATTTCCTTTGCCGCTCCCAATAATTCACAACTAGAATTAAGTGCCACTCTCTTTATTTCAAATTTTATTTTAAAAATATTACATATTCCTATTACATATTTCAAAATAAGGTAACGCCTGTTATCTTTTTTAGGTAAAATTTTTATTTTATTTATTTTAATTTAAAAATTTTAAAATTTTAAAAAGTTTAAAAATGTGAGAGATCAAAACTTTAATCGTTAAATATTAATATTCGTATGTTTAAAAAAAATGAAAAAAATTACCACATCAGTAAAATCGTTATATCTTGACATCCTTACGATTGGAACGTCGAAAAAATAATTTAAAAAAATAGATTCATCATTCGGGACAAGACCAGTTAGAAGGAAAGTCTACTTTGACCGGTTTGACCGTTATAAAACCAAACCAAACTAAAAATATACCACATCACTAAAATCGTTAGATCTTGCCATCCGTACGATTGGAACGTCGAAAAAATAAATTAAAAAAATAGATTCATCATTCGGGACAAGATTAGTTAAAAGGAAAGTCTGTTTTGACCGGTTTGAACAATACAAAATCAAACCAAATAAATCTAGGAAATTTTTAAAAAAATTGCGACATGACTAAAATCCTTAGACCTTGACATCTGTACGTTTGCAACGTCGAAAAAATAATTTTAAAAAATAGATTCATCATTCGGGACAAGACTAGTTGAGACATTTCATCAAACAGATTGTGCCCAACTGAAACTTACTAATTGAATCAAACTACGAATTGAAACAGATTTCATCAAATAGATTGAGACTTACTAATTGAATCGAAAAATGGATTGCTTCAAGTAGAGGGGGGTTTCGTATGAATTGGAACCGCGACACTGATTCTCAACCTATGAATGGATGGTTGTATGAACTGGGTCTCGAGTTATTACTTAGAGCTATGGGTGCGTGTTTCATAATGGTGAGATGAAGAACTATGGTTTCAATTTATGTTTGTATGTTTATACGAGTGTTTAAATTTGTGTGTGTTTGTATGTTTATGCGAGTGTTCAAACAGATGGGTGAGTGTTTATGTGTTTATGCGGCTGAGAAGATAAGAGGGGAGGATGAGAAGATAGAGGGGGAAATGAAATTTTGGCGAGGAGGGAAACGAAATTTGGGGGAAGTGAAATTTTAGTAAAGGGGAAAATCAAATATTAACAAGCGGTAATATAATTTAGATGAAGGGAGGGAAGTGAAATTTGAGATTATAGATTATGAAATTCTAAAAAAAATCAGAAATTTGATTTGAAACAAAAAAAAATTCAAAATTTTGAAATGTTAATATAATAGACACTCATTTTAGTGTTGGGAAAAAATAAACAAAAAATAAAAAGGTCGAGTTATACTAGATTTTAACAAAAACGTAGTAAAAGTGCTGCTTCCTGTAACGAGGCACGATCCAGATTCATTCGTACGGTTAGATCATCGAAAAATAATTTAAAAAAATAGATCATGTTCAATCGGTACGACACTAGTTAGAGGGAGTACTACTTTTGGCGGATTTATATTATAAACACATACAAGAATGATTTTTTTTCTAACTTTTTGTACACATCACTAAAATTAGTATATAACATCATTTGTACGGTTGGATTGTCCAAAAAAAAATTTTAAAAAAATATTCGAAATTATACTTGTTTGACCACAGAGTACTTTGATAGTTGACCATTAAAATATCATACAAGAATGATTCATTTTTTTCTAATTTTTTGTACACATCACTAAAATTAGTATATAAAATCATTCGTATGGTTAGATCATCGAAAAAAAAATTTAAAAAATATATCATGCCCAATTGATACGACACTAGTTAAAGGAAGTAGTACTTTTGGCGGATTTATATTATAAACACATAGAATAATGATTTTTTTTTCTAACTTTTTGTACACATCACTAAAATTAGTATATAACATCATCTGTACGGTTGGATTGTCCAAAAAATAAAATTTTAAAAAAATATTATTCAAAAATTATACTAGTTTGACCGAGGAGTACTTTGATAGTTGACCATTAAAATAACATACGAGAATGATTCATTTTTTTCTAATTTTTTGTGCACATCACTAAAATCAGTATATAGCATCATTCGTACAGTTGGATCGTCGAGAAAAATTTTAAAAAATAGATCATGTTCAATCAGTACGACAATAGTTAGAGGGTGTAGTACTTTTGGCGGATTTATATTATAAACACATGCAAGAATGATTTTCTTTTTCTAACTTTTTGTACACATCAATAAAATTAGTATATAACATCATCCGTGTGATTGGATAGTCCAAAAAAACTATAAAAAAAATTATTAAAAAATTATACTAGTTTGACCAAGGAGTACTTTGATAGTTGACCATTAAAATATTATACAAGAATGATTTATTTTTTTCTAATTTTTTGTGCACATAACTAAAATTAGTATATAACATCATTCGTACGGTTGCATCGTCGAATTTTTTTTTTGAAAAAATAGATCATGTTCAATCGGTACGACAATAGTTAGAGGGAGTAGTTCTTTTGGCAGATTTATATTATAAACACGTACAATAATGTTTTTTTTTCTAACTTTTTGTACACATCACTAAAATTTAGTATATAACATCATCCGTACAGTTGGATCGTCCAAATTTGTTTTAAAAAATATATCATTTAAAAATTATACTAGTTTGACCAATGAGTACTTTGATAGTTGACCATTAAAATAACATACAAGAATGACTCATTTTTTTACTTTTTTATGCACATCACTAAAATCAGTATATAACATCATTCGTACGGTTGAATCGTCAGAAAAAAAATAAAAAAATAGATATTGTTCAATCGATACGACAATAGTTAGAGGGAGTAGTACTTTTGGTGGAATGATTTCTTTAACCGTACAAGAATGATTTCTTTTTCTAACTTTTTGTACACATCACATCACCTATATGATTGGATCGTCCAAAAAAATTATAAAAAAATATTATTCGAAAATTATATTGGTTTGACCAAGTAGTACTTTGCTAGTTGACCACTAAAATATCATACAAGAACATTAAACAACGGTTTTTTTTATGAAAAACCGTTGTTGTGCTCAATATAACACAACATTTTTTATAAGAAAACCGTTGTCTGATTATTTTCATTATTTCCCGCCAAATTCAATTCAAATTATTTTATTATTCCCACCAAATATTTCATTATTTCCCACCAATTCTATTCAAAAATTTTGTAGTTGAGACAACGGTTATCAAAACACGATTTAAACAACAGTTAATTATTCCGTTGTGTGAATTGTAATAAGACAATGGTATATGAAAACAGTTGTGTGAATCATACAACGGTTTATAAACGTTGTCTCAAAACTGATTAGACAATGTTTGTAAAAACAGTTGTGCAAATTTACTCGTCTTTACAACACCACATTGCAAAAGCCATTGTCTGAATCAATTTACTAGACAACGTTTTTAACCCGTTGTAGGGGACCCGGATTAGACAATACTTTTCTGAAGTTACAAAAAAACCGTTGTCTCTTAATTCCAAACAATGCTTTTTCGTCCGAGCGTTGTCTGATTGCGATTTTCTTGTAGTGAATGTTCATATGTCTTGAATAATGCTATTGGTTGACAACTTAGATAAGAATAATCTATCTCCTCGATAAGTAAGATATGTTAATTCCAAATAGGAGAGTTATTCTCATGTCATCCAAATCGATATCTGTTATTAGTCCAGTGGTTCCGTAAAAAGGTTAAGGAACGCTCGGGAAAGCGAGATATCACTTTTCTAATTATAAGGAATAAAGTAAAGAATAAGTGGTGAATAGTGATTTTGGTGGTAATTAGAATATTATTACACGACAATATATAGAAGTACCCGGAACGGATTTCTGAGTTCTTATTAACGATCCAAGGGGAAAAATAGTGTATGTAAAAGTTATCGGATTCTGAAAAATAGCACTTTTATTTTCTCCGAGATTTCCCTGGACACTGTAAGACTTAAGGATTTATTAAAAGGAATTAAGGAATTTAAGTTCGAGATTTATTAAGAAAGATTGAGAATGGTATTATAAATATTAAGAAGGTTTCCGGTAAAACCCTAACTAGAAATCCTTGAGATATTCTTTCGAATGATCAATTAAATTGAGCAATAACTGGACAAAAGAGCAAGCAGAGATCAATATGCATGCATGTGCAAGGGAAAATATCTAGTAACCAATCTAGTTACAATACTAACTAGCATAATTAGAGATTAACCAAGTACTTAGCACCACTTTATCATCTCACCATCAAATTAACAACACTTGTCCATCCAATTTCATCATCCATTGCATCATAACTTTAATAAATCTACTTTATGCTTGATATTTTCTTAATAAACTACAATATTTAATTTTAGATGAGACCAAGCAAGAGAACAAAGCAAAACAACTCCATTCTCTCCATATTTGTTTTATTCGGCCCCAACCCTAATTCAAGAATAAAAATCCATCTTCCACTCCCTGTTTGATCTTGAAACTTTTGTGGTGAGTTCTATAATTCATATAAATGATCTCCTAAAAATCCTAGCTTCAATCTCTTCTTTTTCCATTTTCAAATAAATCATTCAAGGTGATGATGAATATTGTTCTTCAAGAACTAACTTTATTTTTCTTGTTTCTTTGGTTGATCTAAGCAAGCTTAAGCACACCCAAGGATCATACAAAGCTTAGTAAGGCAAGAATATACTCCAAGGAAGGTATAACCCTGAAGAACCCTAGCTCTTGTTGGAGATTTATGCATGTTCTTGGTGGTTTTTTTTAGCTTAGTAATGATATTAGTGTTATTAAAAGCATGTTAGCATGGTCTTGTTGTTGATTTAGCCAAATAATGTTATGATGATGAAGTGAGATGTTCATGGATCTTTTAAAGATGAGAATCATGTGTATAAGTTGGATATATGCCCGGTGTGGCTTGGTTTTGATGTTACGAATTTAGAAACGCTCGATTTATAGCCGTCGTAATGTCGAAATTTCGTTAACCTTAAGAAATCGTGTTTGACAGTAGCTATAACTCACTGTCCAGTTTCATATTCTGCCATTATTAGATAGATTATGTTATAAGCTTCGTTTTGATATAAAGATCATGTGAAACGGACTTACGGTTTAGGAATTATGGTTAAATTCGTAAAAGTGGTTCAAAACCGTAAGTGCGAGTTCGTAATTGAAATTGATCCCCTTTAATATTGTGGCGAATCGTGATAATTAAATATTAGAGAGAAAAAGGAAGGTGTAAGAGAAAACCACATGTCAAACAGATCGTTTTCCAATTTTATAAAAATGTTTGAATCAAGGTTAAGCGCAAACGAACCCCTTAAAAGTACACTTGGTTATAACTTTGGTAAATCACTTAGAAAACGAGCGCTTAAACTCGAGGTATAATCTTGGTTCGTAAATGACCGACCATAGAACTTATACGATTTAAGTACTACCAAGTTTGGGTGTAAGGTCACGCCTTAATATCGAACAAATGTCGGATCGTATCGGTGATAAAAAGAGTTACACCAAAAAAGGGTGCATAACGAGATAACTCGAAATCGTGTTTCGACTTAAGTTAAGTTATACTTAGCCTTTTCAAAAAGTGTTAAGTAATTAATCTCAAATATTCTGATTGTTTATAGACCACCGAGCAGACCCGGGACACACTACCTCGACCCGACTACCAGGCTAGTTTCCAATACTTGGAACTGTTGTTGTGATATTATATATGATTAATTGTTGTTATACATATGCCGTAGCATGCATGCCTACTTTCAAGACATATTGTGATACTTGTTCCCTGATTTAATATTGGCTTATAAGATAGATAAATAATATATCGATTATAAGCCGGATACTGCTAAGACCCTTAGCGAAGGGCATACGAATCTCATTTTTAGAATATAGACCGGGAGTTGGTGTTTCTTGATATATCATGATTATTTTCGGAGGAAAATATTTAAGTAAATATTTTTCATTATTTATTATTGAATATTATTTGGAATATTCATCTGAGTTTATTTATTTAATGAATATTATTTTGAATATTCATTGGAGCTTTATTTATTTAATATTATTGCGAATATTCATTCGAGATTATTTACTTAAGGAATATTATTTCAAATATTCATTCGACCTTTATATATTTGCTGAATATTGTTTAATACTCCTTTAAGATTGATTATTTATCGAATACTGCTCTGAATATTCCTCTGAGTTATTTAATGAATATTACTTGGAATATTTGTTTGATCTTTATTTATTTAATGAATATCTTCTTGAATATCCATTTAAGGTTGATTTATTTATGTGATATTATTCCAATTATTTATTCGAGGAAATACTTATTTAATAAATAAATTCCCTATATTCATTCGAAGGTTACTTTGAGCAAAAAATCTATTCTAAGAATATTCTTTAAATATTATGAGATGATAAATATTCCTTTATTATTTATTTAATTCTTGCTAACTAAGCTTTAAATTATATTACTTCGTTCAAACACTATCTTCGATCTTCAAATATTTGGTATACTATTATTATTATTATTATTATTATTATTATTATTATTATTATTATTATTATTATTATTATTATTATTATTATTATTATTAGTTTATCAAGGAAGGTTCTCAAAACTCCATTCTTCATTCGAATCTATCTTTTAAAATATAAGGGAACCTTACTTGAGAGTTGTTATTTCTTGGACTACCCGGTCATACACTTGTTAAATTATTCTTTTCACTCGCAACTTGGTTGCTAATTATCAAACTGAGTCTGTAATATTCGGGATTTTCGTAATAAATTTTTCATGTATTTTAATTTTTACGATGAATAAAATTATATTTAAAATATTCCAGTCGGATGTTTTGACTGTGTTAAATATTTAATTTATTCGTTATGTGACTTGAAATAAATATGTTATGGTATTTTATGTGTTCTATGTAAATTATGTGCAATTTGCTCATCTTGCATTTAAATATTTGTATTTATTCAAAAT
Source organism: Saposhnikovia divaricata (assembly GCA_036435485.1). Taxonomy (NCBI): domain Eukaryota; kingdom Viridiplantae; phylum Streptophyta; class Magnoliopsida; order Apiales; family Apiaceae; genus Saposhnikovia; species Saposhnikovia divaricata. Next base: position 39,155,094 of record CM071595.1, read on the forward strand.
TCAGTATTTATTAAAATAATTGCCTGAAAATCGTTCCGGGAGTTTTAAAAATCAAATTTATATTTACTTGTGCTAGAAATATTATTGTGGTGATTTTTGAAAATATTTAAAATTTTTGATATCTTATTATTTTGACAGTTTTAGATTATTTAAAAATTTTACAAATTTTTTTTAATTAGTTGTTAAAAATAAATAAATAAATAAATAAATAAATAAATAAAAATAATTATTTTAATACCTTAAATTATATTTGAAAATTTATTAGAAATTTTTTTGGTGATTTAAATATATCGCATACTATGTTTGGGGGTATTAAGGTGTACAAATAAATGGTCGGTTGATCAGTAAAGGCTGAAAGTTATTTCACGCATGGTTTTTCCACAGTCCACACCTAACGATTTTGAATACTAACAAATTTTGAATACCCCATTTTTTTGACCCTACCATTTTTGACTATATATAAATATATATATATATATATATATATATATATATATATATATATATATATATATATATATATATATATATATATATTAACACTTTAAATAACCCCACGTCCACACCCCTTTCATTTATTCCCCATTCCCTTCCTTTTTCCCCTATCTTCAAACTCCCATTTTTTTTTCACCCGCAGATGCTTTCTCCACAATCTCTCTCTCTTTCTCCATAGCCGTGTACTAAATCTTTTTAATCTCTAAAAATTCATAACTCAAAAACCGTTCAGCCAAGATTCAATATATTTATATATAAATTATCTGCTCTTCAATACCTACGTACTGATATAAGTATTTATAAGTTTCGAGAAAAAAAATTTCTGGGTAGATTTTCTTTTTAATTTTCTTTTTGGCTGGAGAAGCAGAGTTTGGTGATTCGAGTTTGGTGATTCTGAGTAATCCAGAAGGCCTTTCAGTGTGTGTTCGTGTATGTATATTATTTCAAATTTTTCTGAACATATTTTTTTATCTGCTAGAAAAACTCTTGGAATGATCAAAATTGATTTGGGTGAAAGACCAATTTACCTTTTTTTCCAAAACAAAACTCCAAAATGCCTAGAAGTGAAAGGGGCCGCCCAAAATACCGGTAGAATCCGCATGTTGGCAATGCGTAGTCTATATACGCATTTCAGACAAACGTATAGCTTATATGGTTCGTCAGCTATGCGCATCTATACTATGCGTGGAGGAGTCTATACGCAATTAACGTATGCGTACTCTTGTCAAATCCAGATGGGTATGTTCTATACGCATTATTCTTTTGCATATACCTTGTAGCTACCCGTTTACCATTAATAAACATCCACTAATGTTACTCATAAATCAAAACCAGATACTCAAATCACTAATTGCTGCCATCGTGATTGGAGAACCACCGGACGGAGCTCTGGCAGTATCACCCATCATCATCCCCAACCACTACAAGCACCCTCTTTCTCCTTCAAATCCCAAACCCACATGCATAAACCATCTCCAATACTTAAAAGTCATAAACCAATCATACATAAACTATAACCATAAAACAAGTATACCTATTCAAATCTATAAAAGTGCACCTAATCTAACAATACAATCAATATTTGATAACTTACAATTCAATCAATCCCCAAATTTTGAATTTATGATTCGTTGCTCTTAAATCGAGCAAGATGCTGCCTATTTTAAAGATTAAATCATGATCCGAAATACGGATGGGTAGATATCCGAAAGAAGTTGTAAGACGAGGAAAAAATCAATATGTAATAGATTGATATATGTATGTATATCGGTAGTTGGGGAAAAGAAAATGGATACGCACTTTCAGATTGCGGGTTTGGTGGGTAATTAAGGCATTGGCTCCCGACAAAATGTATTTTGGGCATAAAATGTTAAAAAATAGAGTATTTTGGTCAATTTCTCAATTGATTTTAGGTAAGAATTTTGAGATTCTAATTTGACACTAGTATATATTGTGGCATGTTAGTTTATATATAATAATTTCAGAATTTTATGAGATTGTTCGATTCCCCGGAAAATTCCATGTTAGTCGTGTTCTTCGGTTCCGGTGTGTGTTCTTGGTGCCAGTATGTGTGTTTAATTTGTTTTCAAAACTGTTTTGGTATAATGTTTCCTTTAAAATAATAATAATAATAATAATAATAATAATAATAATAATAATAATAATAATAATAATAATAGTAATAAAATAAAATTTTCATAAATCTATCATTTAATTGATGGATTAACTATTTTGATAATTATAAATTGAGTAAATAAACTATTTTTGTAATTTAAATCTTTCGAAAAGTATTTTATTAATTATATTTAATTTAATCCAATTTTAGTTAATAAATGTAATTATTTAAATTGATCAATTAATATAAATATTACTTGATTAATTTATTTAATTATTGATTAATTTTGGTTAATTGAATTTAATTATTCTAATTAAATATTTTTTTACAAATTTTGGTTAATATTTAATAATTTGAATAATCAATTAATTTAAATATTAGTTGATTCATTCTTATTAATTAAAATATTAATCAAATTTAAAAATATGATTCGTTTTAAATGAATCGGGTATTTTTCAAACGAGTCGAACTTTCGATTTAAAAATATTTTATAAACAATTATTTCTGAGTAAAATCCATGTTTTTTTCTGTAACTAGTTCATTTAAAATTTAATAATGTATTATTTGCCTACGTGTTTATTCTAAATATGATTGTATTATCGAGTCGGTTTAATTTTAATTATATGATTACGTGATATATTTAAAATATGGTTACAGGATTAATTGTCTCGAGTTTAAAGTGAATTATGTGATCGTTTAAATTGATCATTTATTTAAAGTGAATCTAATTATTCGAGTCCATGTTACTATGAGATTAAATATATGAGTTAAATTTCATTTATCGAGTCATTTAAGTGACTACGTGATTAAGTGAATAATTATGTGATTTATCGGGGTTATTTATATCGCAAAGGGTAGAATTAGTTGTTAATTAATTAGCGACTAAAGTAGTGTATTTAATTTTATAGAACGATCTAAACGAGACGGAGAGAGGCTAGTGGTCGAGTAAGACGCAAACGACATTGTTCAATTGGACGGTTAAATAACATAAGCTTCGGCGTTTAAAGCTTCTTTTGAGGCAAGTGGTTCTACCCATACTTGTAATTTCACAAGTATTTATTTTTCAGAAATTCTTATCAATTTTATAATTGTTCTGTTTCTATATTGTGCCAATGTTCTAACCTTAACTTGCTTTACATTTCTTATATTACTTGAATTGTTCCTTTACTATTCTATACCATGTTTTTTTATAGAAATTGTTCTACCTCGAATTACCCTGATTCCTTTTTATAACATAATGCCTGAACCAGTTAATGCACCCTTAATTCCCGTGAATAACTAAAATGTTGGAACTTATGCTTTGCAACTTATTGATATGATATTCTTTCATTGGAAACATTTTTAATTGGAATGTGTATTGACCGAGGTGCCGATCCCCTTTATTTATTTAGGCCATGTGTGCCTACGGATCTAAAATGTTAGAACCTTTTGTAAGCATGGTTCGGTGCTATTCCGTGGCTGATCACCAGTTATAGCACGTATCGTATTAATGTGAATTCAAATTTATTTGTTATCATCTATGAATTTTGAATTGTCCCTGATATATCTTGGCATCTTCTTTTATATTATTGTTGTTTCATTTATATACTGCACTTGCTGAGTATTGTTTGGCTCACTCCCTTGCTTAACCTAACCCTTTCAGTTAAGTCAGAAGATGGGACATCTGTTCCGCGCTATCAGTGAGGGAGTTTCTTCTTCGGGACTTGTAGTGAGCCTCCAGCTAGATGGTGATGCATAATATACGGTTTTAATTAATAAATAAGTTAGCCGGTTGAATTTTAAAATTTGTATCAGACCTTTGAAATTTAACTAGATTATTTGGCTATTATTGGGGTTTCTTCTGGAAGTTATTGTAATAAATTAGACTTAATATTATCATGTGGTTTTAGTGTTGTCTTCATACTATAACCTGTTAGCGATCCTTAGCTTGTGGGCGGGATTTTCTATGTACTTAGAATGTATGTTCAGGTTCATCTATATTTACGTATGTTTGGTGGCACCCGGGATTTGGGGGTCGTCACAGGTTGGTATCAAAACTACAGGTTAAAGTCACTGAAACAACGTAGGATAACGGACATAAGATAGGAGTAATAAGATAACCTGAGATAGGACTTATAGAACTCGCATAGGATGTAAGATTTGGTAATAGAGAAAAAACAGCGCTAGCGTTAGGCTATATTTTGTTACGTTTGTATTATTACGCACATCTATTTGGTTGATGGACTTGTTCTCTTCCCTATCATAATTATACGAAATTGACTCGAGGTGTGATTAGTAGACCTGCTGTAGTCGGTGGAGCCATCATTTTCATTTTTCTAATGACAGCATGTATTACTTGACTATTTCATTTCCGTACTTGGACTACCTGTTATATTTTATGTCGTTTATCAGATTCTGTTTCCTTATTACATCTGGCATCCATATATATCCTGTTTTACAGGTTTATATTGCTTTATCTTGTGCAACCTAACCGTTCATTTCATAAACCTTCTTGAATAAACTGCTTATCTCTTAGCAGAATCATGCCTCCAAAGAATTTTCGCGGCCGACCCCGTAGAGTAAATCCGCTGGGTCAGGGGGATCCTATCCCCACTATGGCCCAAATGTTTGAACTTTTACTCCAGCAAAATGCTACATTAGCCCAACAGCAACAGTTGCTTCAACAACAACTCCAACAACGCCAACCACAACAACAACAACAACAACCACCTCCTGCGCAAAATGTTGTAACTTTCAAATCCTTCCAACAGAGGCTAGAGTATGGCTAAAAGAGATAGAGAAGGCATTCATTTTGGTCAAAGTTGATGAAAATCAGAAGACAGACTTTGCTAGCTACTTCCTTAAAAGTGAGGCAAATTATTGGTGGGAATCTGCGAGAGCATTGGCGCAAGGTGATTTAGTTTCATGGGAGAGATTCACTGAATTATTTTTGGGAAAATATTTTCCCAAGTACATGCAAGGCCAGATGGAGCTAAAATTCCTGGAGCTTAAACAGGAAAACCTGAGTGTGGCAGAATATGAAAAGAAGTTCACAGAATTATCAAGGTTTCTACCCGAGTATATTGATTCAGACGAAAAAAGGGGTAAGAGGTTTCAGCAAGGACTCAAACCATGTATCTGCAGCAGGGTTGCTCTATTTGAGTTGAACATATATGTTGGTGTAGTGCAGAAAGCGATTGTGGCTGAGGGGGAAAGCGAGCATTCGCAGAAAGAAAGGGAAAATAAGAAAAGGAAATTTAGTGCTCAAGAAGGAAGTCAAGGAGGAGGAAGTTCTCACAACAAGGTTGATAAGAAGTCAGGATTTCAACAGAATCGAGGAATGAGTCTCAGGAAGCAAGAAGGTGGTAGTGCAACTCAGGGAAACCGTCAACAGAACTTTAATCCACCCAATCAACCCAGGCTGCCAAGACCTCCAGTGCAAGAATGTAAGATCTGTGGAAAGAAGCACGGTGGAGTGTGTAACAAGACTACTGTGGTGTGCTATCGTTGTAATCAAAAAGGGCATTTTGCTAATGAGTGTCCCAATCCGAGGCTAAACATAACTTGCTATAAATGTGAGAAACCAGGACATGTCTCCAGAGAATGCAAGACTCCTGTTCAGAGCAGCAACTTGATAAAGTTGACAGCACCTCCTCCTCCACCTGTCTATCAAGCTCCAGCAAGGACCTTCAATTTAAAAATGAAGGATGCTATTCAGGACTCTGATGTAGTGGCAGGTACGCTTCTTGTAAATGCCATTTCTACTAAATCTTTAATTGATTCAGGTGCTACCAAGTCATTTATTTCTCAAGAATTTGCAAATAGATTGAACTGTGAAACACAACCGTTAGAAGAAGCCGTAAGTATTGTAATAGCTAACCAGGACCGAGTGGTTGTAACCCAAGTTTGTCCCCGTTGTGAGATAGGTATCTCCGGACACCTCTTCTATGTTAACTTGATACCTTTCAATTTAGGAGATTTTGATATAATCCTAGGAGTGGATTGGTTGTCAGAGCACGGAGCAGAAATTGATTGCAGAAAGAAGAAAGTGATTTTACGATCTCCTAATGGCAGCAAAATAGTGTTCAAAGGACAGAAACAGACAAAGATGTTCCTTACTATCACTCAAGCAAAAAGGCTGATGCGTCAAGGTTGTGAAACATATCTTGTACACGTGGTGGATATTGGTAAAGAAGCACCAAAGATAGAAGAGATTCCTGTAATTAATGAATTTCCATATGTATTTCCTGATAAACTCCCAGGTTTACCTCCCGACAGGAAGATCGAATTTGCCATTGATTTACCACCTGGCATGGAACCTGTATCTAAAGCACCTTACAGAATGGCCCCAACGAAGATGAAAGAATTAGCAATCCAGTTACAAGAACTCTTGGAGAAAAGAGTGATTAGACCCAGCGTATCCCCTTGGGGTGCTTTAGGCCAGCCATTCTCAGCCTCTTAAGGACGGAAGTATGAGATTATGTATTGACTATTGGGAATTGAACAAACTGACGATTAAGAACAGGTATCCTCTTCCAAGAATAGATGACTTGTTTGACCAACTAAAAGGAGCGACATGTTTTTCAAAGATTGATTTAAGGTCCGGATATCACCAACTGAAGATCAAGCCTGAAGATATACCGAAGACAACATTTAGAACGAGATATGGACATTATGAATTCTTAGTGATGGCTTTTGGATTGACTAATGCACCTGCAGCTTTCATGGATTTGATGAATAGAGTTTTCAAGAAGTATCTGGACAAGTTCGTGATCGTGTTCATAGATGACATAGGAGAAAGGGGGACGAACGTTACATTCAGAATCATGAATTCTATTTGAACTAGGAGTCGTGTAAGAGGCCGAGTAGCGCCAGTCCATCCCCTTTGGCCCAACCGTTGGCCGGGGAGAGCTAGTAAGGCGGTAGACAAGTAAAGCCGTCAGTTCTTCCTTCTACCGGTAGTAAATCTAAATTGAGCTGTACAATCTCGACTGATCATCAAGATTGGAACAGCGGGCGCGGTGAATACTCCATCATTGGTTCATCATCCAACCTAATTTATCTCCTGCAACATGATTATTGTTGGCAGAGCTGGAAAAGTGTTCATAACTGGAATTGCAACCTTTTCATGCAAGTTCCTCTTCTTAATAACAATGAGAATATCTCGCTTACTTTTGATGTAGCAGATATTTCTACAAACAAATACTTTAAGTTACCTTGTAACTTCATCGTTCATATTATACTGGCATCATTTCCGTAAATGCATGGCATATGATTTGAAAGATAATTTTGAACTGTTATATATTATCGTTCAGTTATATATTATTGTTGGTGTGCTTTCGCTCACCCTTGCTTTGTTCACATTATGTCACAACAACAGCTAGGACAGATGGCTCGCGTCAGGCGCACTCGGCGCAAGCAGGTTACCCGACCCACCGGACTACCCGCTGAGATGCTAGCCGCCATTGCTGAGGTAGCATAGTTAGACAGCTTTTGTTTCCTGTTTAACTATATGTATAATTAATGTAATTAACGGCAAAACTTTTAAACCTATGATGTTATCCTTTTGGGATTGTAATAACTTTTATTCGTAACCCTTTAATGTAAGACTTATTTCAATTTCATCTCTGGGACTATAACTGTTGCGTGTGTGAGTGGTAATTATTGTGGGGTCACAGCATGTGATTTATTTATTGTGGACTCAAGTCAAGTATTGTGAATGGATGTATGACCGTAACCACCAGATCCCTGACCCCGGATCTGGGGGTGTTACATGAACTGTTATATATTATGGTTCAGTTGTATATTATTGTTGGTGGGCTATTGCTCACCCTTGCTTTATTATTATATCTCAACAACAGCTAGACCAGATGACTCGCACAAGGCGCACTCGACGCAGGCGAGGACGATGAGACTACCAGAGCTAAAGAAGAAGCTATTGGTATGATAGATTTATTCTTTCAGTTCCAAGTATATGGTCTAGTATGACTTATGTAAATGGATGGCAAAGAGTATGTATTTATATTGAAATTCTTTCGAATTGTAAGAACTCATAATGTGATTAATAAAAATTTGATTGTTACTCTGATTTCATCTATGGGACTATAACGGGTGTGTTTTATATTGTTGTGTTGGGTCATAGAGATGTAATTCATTTTATGTTAAGGAAAGTTCAATTGTTGTGGACAGAATTGGAAACCGTAACCACCGGATCCCGGACCCCGGATCTGGGGGTGTTACAAATACACCGCCGGTGGAAGTTGGAACGTCTTCCTACTACAGAGATGATGATATGTATGATGCATATGATGATGATTTTGAGGATTGTGAGGATTTCGAGGAAGAACCCATCGCAGCGGCAAAAATTTTTTATAAGTGGGTGAACAGTGCTTCCGAACCAATTTATCCAAACAATGCCAATTTTAAAGCATTGGAATATGTAATGGAGTTGCTTTCTTGGAAGAACAAGCATAATTTTGCAGTAACAATGCCTTTGATGAGTTGCTTCTCCTCATTGGGTTAGTATTGCCTGATGATCATAAGTTGCTTGAGAAGTACTATACTGCGCGAAAGATGATTAAAGGATTGCATATGGAGTATGAAAAGATTGATGCTTGCGAGAATGATTGTATGTTATATTACAAGGAAAATAGCAACAAGACACATAGCGATGTATGCAAAAAAGACAGATACGAAGTGCAAAAAGATCCTAAAAAATAGAAGATCCCCCGAAAGATCTTGCGTTACATTCCAATTACAATGGGATTGTAGCATTTATTCATGGCCGAGAAGACTGCAAAATGTATGAGATGGCATCACGATAGAGTTGTGGTTGAAGGTCAGCTAAGTCACCCAGCAGATGGAGATGAATGGAAACAATTTGATCGTAGATTTCCAAGATTTTTAAAGGATATTCGTAATGTTAGACTTGGACTATCTACTGATGGATTTGACCCTTTTTGTGATGCACATTCTAGGGACTATACTGTATGGCCGGTGATTGTTTTTGTTTACAATCTTCCCCCATCTATGTGTACTAAGGCTCCGGACATGTTTATGCTTCTTCTTATTCCTGGACCGATGGATCTGCCAAAAGACTTACATGTTTATCTTAGACCACTTATTGATGAATTCAAAGTGTTGTGGCATACTAGGGTGGAAACATATGACAGGTTCTCGCGTAAGGTGGTCCACCAAGGGTAAGTAGGCATGTCATGTTTGTATGGGAGAGGTAAAAGTTAAACAACTCAAACATGGTGGCAAACCTAGTTTTTATGGCACTGCTCGGTATTTTTTAGAACAAGATGATCCCCTAAGAAGGAGTATGAGGTTTGGAATTGAGACACGAATAGTGTGTGCTCGGCATTCAAGATTGTTATGTGTGAGCAGATATAGTTTCCCCCTCCGGGAAAGTCATCAAAGAGAAAACCGAAGGATTTTGGTGTGACACATAATTGGACTCACAATTCTCCATTTTTTGGGCTTCCATATTGGGAGACACTAAGCCTTCGTCACAACATTGACATCATGCACACTAAAAAGAATGTCTTTGACAACATATTCTACACAATTCTTGGTGATACGAACAAGTCCAAGGATAACACAAAAGCAGGAAGGATTGTGAAGACTTACGTGTACACCGTGAGTTGTGGATTCAAGGTGTTGACACGAAACCAAATGCACCATATGTTCTTTCAAGGGAACAAGTTCACAAGTTGTACAAATGGATTGAAGCATTGAAACTTCCAGATGGGTATGCCTCAAATATATCTAGATGTGTGAACTGGAAGACAAATTGCATTCGCGGGATGAAATCACATGACTGTCACGTCTTCATGCAAAAATTGTTGCCTATCGTATGTCGTGACCTACTTCCGAAGCATGTAGCTGATCCCATTATTGAGTTGTCCAACTTCTTCCTAGATTTATGCTGGTCGAATCTCAAGTACATAGATTTTCAAAAGATGGAGAAAGATATAGTGAGGATAATGTCAAAGTTTGAAACTGTCTTCATTCCGGGTCTTTTTGATCCAATGGAGCATTTGCCACTACACTTAGCTACCGAGTGTAATTAAGTTAGGTGGCCCGACTAATTTTCGTTGGATGTATTTTGTTGAGAGATACTTGCACAACTTGAAATTGAAAGTTGGAAACAAAGCTTGTGCGGAGGGTTCGATGGAACAATGCTACATTGAGAAGGAATGTGTACACTTTTGCTCGTTGTTTTTTTATTCCAAAACGGAAATAATGCATAACAAATTACGTCGAAACGAGGCACCTCAAATGTTTCATGATGTCGATTTGTTAGAAGTGTACACATATCCGACACATCCTATTCTACGGAGTAGAGATTGAATCTTTACTAGTGATGAACATGAACTCGTGGCATACTATGTTCTCATTAATTTGCCGGAAATTGGAAAGTACTTACGGTAAGATTTTTTTAAGTCATATTCATTTCAAATAAAAATAATAATTTAGTTCACGATTTAAATTTTTTTTGTTCAACTTGATTATGTAGTGGATTTCAAAAATTGGTACAACAACAATTCACATATCTCAATGATGAGGAAAAGGAACAATTTCAAAAGAAACAATTTAGAGATTGGTTCGAAAGAAGGGTATGTGTTTCATTTTATACATACACACATGTGCACACACATTTAGATATTATGTTTCTCACATATTGTTTTAGGTACAAGATGATGAAGAGCTTTAGAAGAAATTTATAGACCTAATAAAAGGTCTGATTTTTAAAGTGGAGTCTTATAAAGCGTGCAAATGCAATGGTTACAAATTTGATTGCATAAATGCTAATGAGTTGACTTCACCAAATTCCAGTGTAATTGTCATTGGTGAGAAATTTTATTTATTCTTAATATCTAAGTTGTATTTTTTTTTCATTATTTGTTCACAAATATTTTACATTTATAATTGTAGGGACTTCTTACAAAGAAAGTCATGGAAACTATTATGGAAGAATGGAAGAAATTTTAAAACTCTTCTATCACAATGGACATGAAGTGATCATCTTCAAATGTCATTGGTTTGATCATACAACACATGTTAAAATTGATAGACACCGTATCACTATCGTGGATGTCAAATTAAAGCTAAATGCCGATGATGTTTTTGTGTTGGCTAGCCAAGCCCATCAAGTATACTATGCACCAAATATCCTGAATGCAAAATCATCATGGTACACGGTTCTAACAACAAAGAGTCAACAAGTTGATGAAAGTATGCCCAATCAAGGAAATATCAAAATCAATGAAGATGCTTTACAAAATGAGCTATCAAATGCTTCATCATCACACGTCGAAAGAATTATGGTTCAGTGCAGTGGGCATCTACTGCCTCAAAAAAATTATGATCATTAAATTCAATTGATACTGGTCAAATTTAGACACCCGGCTAAATTCGACCATAAATAGTCGAAGGTCTCATTTTGCTAAATTCAACCAATTTCGATCGAAAAAGAGAAAATATATATACCAAAATTTCCCCTTTATCTCTTGCTCAGTGCATTTTATCCATTAGCCGCTCAGTTTAGGGTTTTGTTTGCCGCCACTCAATTTCGTTGCCGCCGCTCGATTCCACTCAGTTTCGGGTTCAATGGCTGATAAATAAATCTCAACACAGATATTTAGACTGACAAGAGGCTCACAGGTTCTTTTCTTTCTCTCCTTTTCTATTATTAGGGTTTGTTTGTTTGTTTTTCTCTGTTATATATATAAATTATGGTTTTTTGTTTGTTTTTCTCTGATTCGTAGTTCTTATATGTTGTAATTAGGTTCTTTCTATGTTTTTGTTGTAATTCAGAGTTTTTATATGTATAAATTAGGTTCCTTCTCTGTTTTTTGTTGTAATTCGAAGTTTTTATATGTATAAATTAGGTTCCTTCTTTGGTTTTCGCAAGCCCAAACTGTATTGTGTGGTGGATGATTATAAAAGCTAACCATGATTCTGTTGGGCTCTATGTATTTCCATTTACAAGTACGAGTAGGATTGCGATTGCGATTAAAAGTACTGTATGTATGTACTGTATTACAGTAGTTTATTATTAGTGATATACTGTAATAAAAGGGGTAGATAAGAGAATAAACAAAGTGTCTCAATTCATTTGAGGATGTTGATACACATTTCCACTGATTACTGCAATAAACTTGTTTTGTCATCTTTGGGGGTTAGCTTTTGTAAATTTTATGATAATAAATAATGTTACTCTGTTTCTATGATAATAAATGTTGTTGTATGTCGATGTCTCTGTTTGTGTGTATGAGAGAGACAATGATAGATAGATAGAGAGACAAATAGAGAGATAGAGACACAGGGGGAGAGAGTGGGAGAGGGATATATATATATATATATATATATATATATATATAGACAGAGGGGGGGTCAGCTGTACAAGTTTTGGCACCTTGGTAAGCTTCGACATGGGACTGTGATATTTTTTTTAACATTGGCTTAATGCAGATGATTTTAATATGTATTGATTTTCTTTCTATAACATATGGCCTTTTTTCCTAAAGTATAACATGTGCCTTTATTGCATCCTTTATGAAAGTTGCAATGTCATCAATTAAAATATCATCCCGATGATTTTGCGGTTGTGATTCATATAAACTGTTAGTGACATTATGTGCCTTTATTATTGTTTGTTTTATAGGTGACATGGGCCGGTCCACATTCAAAGAAGGGAAACAAGGGTAACAATCAAAGGACCAGTGGAGTGGGTAATGAAGAAAGTCTTATTGAAGAGAACTAGGTCAGAGAAATTAGCTAAAAAGTTACATTTGAGAGGAAAAGGTGCAACTGTTATGAAGAGGACTACCCAAAGAAACCACCCGTGAATACAATGCCAATTGTTTACTTTCTGAAGAACCAAAAAGGGTATGTTAGTTCATAAAAGTTCACCTTAAGGTTTGTCATTTTTACCATACGTAGAAAAGTTCACCTTAAGGCCAACTGTTTGCTCTCTTAAATAGAGTATTCTGAAAAACAATAACGACTTTCGACTGATCTTGTTTTATCATACAAGTATTTTCACATATATTTTATCCCTGTCAATATATAGTAATCCAACATAGTAGGTTATAATTTATTTTTATCAATTTATTATTTCTTTTTTATAAATTATACATGTGTTACATGCGTTCACACTTAACCCTTAAGATAGTCGTTAAACTTAAGCCGCTTATATCATTGTTCATGTTTCTTTATTTTAATTCAATTTGTATCTTGTAATAGTTTTAGACAGGCTAAACCCAAGAAACTCTAGGTTACATTGTTCGTATGAAATAGGATGAACATACGATCTTTACAAAGGGAGCTAAACGTGAAGCTTTCTTGAACACTTGTATCAACTGTTTTAAAGTAAGTAAATACATAGGTTTTTTTTTTCAGTCTATTACCTTGCTTGTGTGAATTATGTAATCTGGTGGAAAAGTGAATATTATTTTTCTTTTAATACTATGAAATCTGGTTTGGAATGAGTATTATGCTTATCCCAAGGGTTGCATACCAGAAGAGGGGGATAGAGTAGTGAGAGCCCATCTAAAAAGAAATTGGAAGTATTATATTGGTTGTGAGAGGGCCCAACTTGTGAAATTGGTGAACACTTGTTTGGATGCTGGATATGCAGAAACGGATATTGACATTAGGTTAATTAAGCCTCACTACTACTCCCAGCGTGTATGGAATTCTTTCTACGAGTATTGGGGAACACCATAATTTAAAACTATGTTTGTTAATGGCAAGCTAGCTCGAAGAATGGTGGAATTTACTTCCCGCAATGGGAACAAACCATATGATCAAAGATGGAAGGAATGATTTTCTGGAGCAAATAGATTAATCAGTCTTCATTTTCATATTAAATTGTTCATTGCCTGATTTGGTGTTTATTTTTCATATGATATGATAGGAAATAGATGAAGAGAGAGAGGCGAAAGGAGAATTACCTATCCCAGATGATGAATTTTTGACTATGGTGTACGACCCCACTGAACCTGATGTGAAAGAGCTATAGGTTTGTGTTCAGTCATCACTTATTAAATTCAAATTTCTTATGTAAGTGGTAACGTGCGTTGTTATTAAATGCGTGAGAATAAGAAAATTTGTCAATTGTAAATTCTGATTATGTAAATTCTCATCGATACTTGTTTAGATTCTAACTACATCCATACTGTTAAATTATCACTACTGTAAGAACTTAAAACTACTCATTTAGCAGTTTTCTTATTATTTTTCTTGTTAGATAATGACATGAAAATCATTAAGTGGATTAGAAATGGTGGAAAGATAAGCGATTTCACTGACATACTGATGTTTTTTAGGCAAAAAAGAATATGTGGGGTTTTATGTTTTGAATTGTTAATGTTTGATCTTTCGTATTAGTACATGATTTTGCTTAGGTTTCTGGTCTTTTGTATATGAACAGTCTCTTAATTAATCTCCTGGATTTTTTGAAAATCGAGAAACTTACTTGGTCAAATTTTGTGTACATGTTGGTATAGATTCATTTGTTATAATTACTTAAAAGCATTAAATGCTGATTGTTCTTTGTGGTTTATTAATATTGATGATCATATTTATAATTTTTCAATTTGACTTCACATATTTCAGGAAAAGATGAAAAAGGCACGAGCTAGTTGGAACCTGATCTTAACTTGCTAAATTCACCTACTATGAACCGCCATCCCCCCGTACCTAAAGGGAAATTCAGCGAATTAAGGACATTACTGTGAGAGTTGAGCCTAGAGCCCCGAAGAAGGGGAAGGTAATCCTTCATCCCGAAGAAACCTTGGCAGAGCTTATGGGAGGAAAGGTGGCACTGCGACTGATCAACAAACGAAAAGCAGAAGTCTCAACTGTGATTGGTGTTCCAGATGACATTTACGCAATGATGTCTATGATCTTAGATCAGGTGACGCAGATGGTTCATTCTTTACCAGAACATGAGGTGCAACAATCCATTTTGGACGGGGAGGTGCTTAACTTAGCCACTGCTAAATTTTCGGACCCAAGTCAGTGTTCAATGCACAACCATTATATTCAGGCAGCAAGTGGAATGCTTCGCCAGATCGTGAAGGACAATGATAAGATCATTGCAGAGGTAACATCCTTTTTAGGCAAATATATCTACTATAATATTTTTACTATAATATTTCTACTATAAGTTGTGTACGTATGCTTTCGTTTAGTTGATTTAACTTAATCAGGGGTCTGCAGTGTGCACATTGCCAACTAAACCAGATAGATAGCACATGAATTTATTCTTCGTAGAAATGTTTGCTAAATCCCAGCTCACTGAAACTAAACACAATTAGTTTGAATTTTAAAGTAAAAATTATGGTCTGGCTGAATAGCACTGTTTTCGGTCGAATTTCTTTCGGTCGAATTTAGCCGGTCGATTTTATTTAAATTCGACTGAATTGTTAAAAAATGACCGTTTATATTTCGGTAGTACTAGTCAAGAAGTCATTTGTATTTTGTGCTGATATGTGCATAATGTTTATACTTTTATGTGTCCACAGACTACATGTAAGATTTGATGTGTTTTTATGCATACTGTTTAATATATTGCTCTGATTGTATGTAATGTCTAATATATTGGTTTGATATGCACACAAACTGATTTTAATCACATTACTTGGTTTGATATGCTTGTTTCGTGTAGGAGACTCTGCTAAAGAAGGTGCCAAAGAAGTTTTTGGTGGAAGGCATCAATGAAGATCCAGGCAACAATGAAGATGAAGATCGAGAAGCATACAAGTTTCCTCTGGTTTAGGCCTCAAGTTTCCTCTGGTTTAGGACATTAGCCTAATGTGAACTGTTTTAGAACTAGCCTGTTAATGAACTGGAAAAACCCTATCGGGTTTTAAAACTCTTTTGTTAAACTTGTGTCCTTTTGTACTCTGGTAAAGTCTGATGGCGGTCTTTTAAGAAGAATTGCATGTAACTAATGGGCTTTTCCAAACTTAAGTATGGTTTTATTTTCTATGGTAATTTATTTGTTTTTTGGGTATTTTCTGAATGCTTGTTTTGGGGTGATAAATATGTCTTTTATACAGGTGATAAATATGTTTTGGCCTACTAGTTTTGGTTACAGGTGGCTGGTTAAAAATGGGGATGGGAATGATTTTTGGTCTGGAAAATTCGACTAAAACTGCTTGAATATAAAAGGCAACTAAGTCCAACTGCATTCGGTCGAATTAAAGCTCGACCAAAGCAGGTTGAAAACAAATTCGATTAACATTGGTCGAATTAAAATTCAACAACTTTTAGTCGATAACAAAAACAATTCCAAACGGTTGAATTTAAGTTTCAACGGATAATGGTCGAATTTAGAACCTTTGGCAGGCTTTTCAAATTTTCAGGAAACAAACTGAAAATAGTCGAATTTAGTAGTTGGGCGGGAAATTCAATTTTGAAGTGAAAAAAGCAAAATGACCAAAACAACTGCATTCGATCGAATTTAGCCGGTCAGCCGGTTGAATTTAGCCGAATTCGACCGGATATTTTCGGTCAAATTTAGCCGGATGTGCTGTAGTGTTGGTACAGCCCAATGCTTCAATAATAAATCAAAATTAATGTGAAAAGAAGAACATAGAGAAAGAAAATGACTAATATTTAGTCTTCTTCTACAATATTTGTCAGGATTCACCCTCTCCTCTGCTTGGAAAGTTACCAGAAAGTATAATCTTTCTCGTAGAAATGTATACTATACTCACTTATATTTTATAAAAAATATTAAAATATTCTCTTTCTTGCTTTTTTGTATATCGTATAAAATTATATAATGCTTTTCCTAAAAATGTATATTTAATGAATCATTTTGTTTTTCAATATTGTACATACATCTCATACAACTATGAGTAAAATTAGAGAATATCTGAGATAACTTTCCTCAAATGTTCATGAAATGATTTCATATTAAAGAAGATTGTATAATTCTTCATGTAGAAATGTAAACTATATTTATTTAAATTTAAAAAAATATATTTAAATTTTCCCTTTCTCTTTTTTTATATCACATAATTATATATAATGCCTTTACTTAAAATGTATATTTTATAAATCATTTTTTTTCAATAATATACATATATCTCATACATACAAGGATGAGTAACAAAATATAAACAGAATATCCGAAATAACTTTTCTCATATATTTATAATTGATTTCATATTGAAGAAGATATTGTGCATCTCAAAAATATAATAAAAAGGTTATGATATTGAAAGATATCTTATGTAACTTTTCTAAGATATCAAATAAAATGTACGTAGAAAAGTTAATCTTTATTCAATATTGAGAAAAAGGACCTGAGATAGATCTTAGAGAACTTTTCCTGAGATACATATATATAAAAGATAGGTATCTGAGGGAACTATCTGAGATATATCTAAGGCTTCCTAATCTCTTCAATATTTTAATGATAAGTAGTCTAGATGTTCCTTTTCTCATACATCACATCTAGGATAACTTTTATAAGATTGAAAGAAATATCTTAGGTAACTTTTCTAAGATATCAAATAAGATGTACATAGAATAGTTATTCTTTATTCAATATTATAATGATAAAGAGTCTAGATACATCACATCTCATATAACTTTTATAAGATATTAAACAAATTAATTTCATATAATTAATATTGTGCATAAAATAATATTCCAAAAAGAAAATGCATATTAAAAAATTGTATGGATATCAATATATAATTATTTAATATCTTGAAAAAATTATTTGAGATATGCCACATTTCTTATTCAATATTATATAAATATTGAATTGAAAAAATTACTCTTGAAAGTGAAAATATTTTCTTGAGATACTAATTTTTAATGTTTTTTTGTATTATATATAAAAGAAGTCACCGGCACCTTAAGGAGTGAAAGAGGGATTGGTCTTGAGTTTGCTAAGTATAGTTTTGTCTCCTTACAACAATAATTGATGGTGTACTCAGTTTTTGATTTTGTCTATACACATATTTCCCGTATGCTCCAAGTTTTCTACGCTTAAAACTTCCAGTAAGTTTGTACATTATATTAGATTTTGATATACATACAACCATAGTAAGATTTTGATGTATATGTGTGCATTACTTGGTTAATGTTTTTTAAATTGTTTTTGTAGGATTTAATGGCTCACAGCATCAAAGTTTTGTAGGATTGAATGACACAAAACATGGAGGCTCTTGATCGAGTAATAGACATGGAAGAGCTGGTAACTATCTCTCTTCTTGTACATGCATATATGTGCTGAACATTATATGACGACTCACGGTGTAGTCAATTTATAGAATTCACGTATGTGTGGATGGGTGGAAGGGAGAATTCACATGTCACTGATCTTAAACTTCTTTATGTTCTTTGTTGTTTTTAATTTGTTTGAAGAATTTCAGTTAACACCAGAGTCAATAACTTGAAACCCTTATTTTTCTGGTTGGGATGTGTTTAAGGGTGGTGAATTCTAAACTTTTAGTGTATAAGAATTTTCACTATACCCGAGACAAACAATGTATTTCTTAAATTTTGCAAAATATTTTCTTTCCGTTATTGTTCTTTCTTTAGGCAAACTTATTTAATGTCACGACTATACCGGAGACAAACAATGCATTTCTTACATTTTGCAAAATATTTTCTTTCCGTTATTATTCTTTCTTTAGGCAAACAAAAAGAGTACCCAATGTCTGACTTCTATTCTCGCCCACCCCCGAAATTGTTAGAACAGATACTCACTTATAAGTAATAAAAGTCTAATTATTCAATAAAAAAAGAGTAATTAATTACTCTATTTCTAATGTTGTCATCCAAATTTTGGTGATTCTATGTGAATTGTCTGGGTAAAAGAAATTTCATTTTCTTTTTTTTTTTTTGTCTTCTAAGCAAGAAATTTTATTTTCAACTTTTTAGTGTTCTCTTTTTGAGTGAGCGAGAGAATTTATTTCTTTTAAGTTTTTAATTTCTTAAAGTTTTGATAAAATTTCAAGTATGTCTTGTTGCTTGTATGTTTTTATTAATTTAAACAACATTCACATGCTACTTTTCATTAATTTATTTTTGTTTTACTTACTAATCCTAGTAAATAATATCCATGTTAGGTTAGATTGTTTTGTTTTGTAAAATTTTGTGGTTGCTTTTTCTTCTTTATTTGTGTATATTTATTCTGGTAACATGCTATGTTCTTGTGTACATGGCATCTTTAATGGTTGTGATAACTTGATAGAAGTATGAATATTATTAATAACTTTAAAACTAGTCTATTCATTTCATATGAATTTTATTTTTAACTAATCTTGTGATAACTTGATAGAAGTATAAATATTATTAATAACTTTAAAACTAGTCTATTCATTTCATATGAATTTTATTTTTAACTAATCTTGTAAATAACTGTATAAAAAATATTTTTTTGTTTACTAATTTTGTTTACATATATATAAATTACTTGGGGCACAACATACTTTTGTTTGGTGAATAGATGGGTATATAGATCTTGGGAGGGCTAGAAATCCATACGATACTAACTAAATTCGGACCAAAAGAAATAGGAAAATTAGGATGTGTGGGCCATCACTTCAATTTCTGATGATTTTATTTGGTCTCAATTTTGTAACCAAAAGTTTTATTTATATTTACTTGAAGATCCTCTTGGAAACCTTTACCTTCTTTAAATGTACTTTACATATTGCTAAGTATTATCCATCTTTTTGATTTGCTATTTACAAGATTTATATCTTATAAAATAGACGTGTAACACAAAAACTAAAGCTCTTGCGCACAAAATGAGACCAAATAAGAGTCCCCGTCTTAAAAGTGATGGCACACATATTCTACTTTCTCTATTTCCACGCCTTCCAAGATCTCAATACCCATCTCTCCACCAAACAAAAGCATGTTATGTCTCAAAGTAATTAATACATCAACTTGACTTGAATTTGTAAACTTTTTTTATGTCACGACCATGGTTGAGACAAACAATGCATTTCCTAAATTTTTCAAAATAATTTCTTTCCGTTATTGTTCTTTTTTTAGGCAAACAAAAAGAGTAATTAATTACTCTACTTTCTAGAGTTGTCATCCTAATTTTGGTGATTCTATCTGAATTGTTTGGAAAAAAGAAATTTCATTTTTTTTTTTGTCTTCTAAGCAAGAATTTTTATTTTCAACTTTTTAGTGTTTTCATTTCTGTGAGGGAGAGAATTTAATTCTTCTAAGTTTCTAATTTCTTAAAGTTTTGACAAAATTTCATGTATGACTTGTTGCTTGTATGTTCTTATTAACTTAAACCACATT
Organism: Saposhnikovia divaricata; assembly: GCA_036435485.1. Classification (NCBI taxonomy): domain Eukaryota; kingdom Viridiplantae; phylum Streptophyta; class Magnoliopsida; order Apiales; family Apiaceae; genus Saposhnikovia; species Saposhnikovia divaricata. The sequence continues at coordinate 39,175,486 of CM071595.1, forward strand.
CACATACTACTTTCATTAATTTATTTTTAGAATCTACTTAACTTTGTTATACTTACTAATCCTGGAAAATGATATCCATGTTATGTTTGATCGTTTTGATTTATAAAATCTTGTGTTTGCTTTTTCTTCTTTAATTGTGTATATTTATTCTGGGTACATGTTATGTTCTTGTGTACATGGCATCTTTAATGGCTATGACAACTTGATAGAAGTATAAATATTATTAATAATTTTAAAACTAGTCTATTCATTTCATATGAATTTTATTTTTAACTTATCTTGTAAATAATTGCATAAAAAAAATTTATTTACTAATTTTGTTTACTTATATATAAATTATTTTGGGGCACGACATACTTTTTTTGGTGAATAGATGGGTATATAGATCTTGCGAGGGCTAGAAATTCGTAAAATACTAACTAAATTCGGACTAAAAGAAATAGGAGAATTAGGATGTGTGAGCCATCACTTCCATTTCTCATGATTCTAATTGGTCTTAATTTTGTAACCAAAAGTTTCATTTATATTTCCTTGAAGATCCTCTTTGAAACCTTTACCTTCTTTAAATGTACTTTAGTTTTTGTAATATATTACTGTATTATTAGATATATATCTTGTAAATAGCAAATCCAAGAGATGGATAATACATAAAATAGTAATATCTAAAGTATCTTACAAGAAGGTGTATGGTTTCCAAGAGGTTCTTCAGGGAAATATAAATGAAGCTCTTGGGCACAAAACTGAGATCAAAGAAAATCATAATCCCAATCTTAAAAGTGACTGCACACACATTTTACTTTTTCAATTTCTTTTGGACCTAATTTGGTTAGTATCTGTCGGATTTCCACGCCTCCCAAGATCTCAATACTCATCTTTCCACCAAAAAAAGCATGGTATGTCTCAAAATAAATAATACATGAGTAAACATTAATAAATTTGTCAACTTGACTTGAATTTATAAACTTTTTTGATGTCACGACTATACTTGAGAAAACAATGCATTTCTCAAATTTTGCAAAATACTTTCTTTCCGTTATTTAGGCAAACAAAAAGAGTAATTAATTTCTCTTCTTTCTAGATTTGTCATCCTAATTTTGGTGATTCTATCTGAATTGTTAGGTAAAAAGAAATTTCATTTTCTTTTTTTTTTTTGTCTGCTAAGCAAGAAATTTCATTTTCAACTTTTCAGTGTATTCTTTTCTGTGAGCGAGTGATGTGGGTGAAAAATAACCCCTAAAGACATATTTAATGTTACATTGATTGGCCCATTAATGTGGCCCGAAACCCTAGTTGGGTATTAAATTTGTAATTAATGGTTAAGCCCAAGAAACAACCCAAACCGGGGACACCTGGTATAAGCTTATTTTCTAACATGGGCCTGATCTATTAACAAGGAACAATCTAGAATCAAGGCCTTGTATGGCACCGACTCCTTGTTTGAGTCCAAGAAGTAGCCTCCAAGACACCTAAATCAACATGGAAACAGACTCTTGCAAGGAAGGAGTCTAGAACCTTCCTCAAGGTGGTGGCTTGTCCATCATGTCTCCTAACCCTACTCTAAATCTTAGGCTCCCAACGCCTATATAAAGGCCTGACCCCTCATTCTCAGAACTACATTTTTGGCTTGATTCTCAACAACGAGATACGTAGGCATTCTGTGAGGATCGATCAGTCTTGAAACACAGATACTACCATTAAAACTTGAAACTCACCAACCCTTGTATTTAATACATACAAACCCTAGCCACAATTTAATAACCCTAGTTTTTATTCCATAACATTTGGCACCGTCTGTGGAAAAACAACATCAACCATAGTTAACACACAATGAACAACACCATCCTTAACTAAGGCTACCACCCTTGCCTCTGTTACACCTGTCGTCACTGAACAAGGGTATGTACCCCCCATCAACGGAGACAACCACTCAACCTCAAGTCTCTCAACCTACAGGGACGACCCCCCATGTTGAGAGAACCCTACCGGTGGTCGTCCACCCGGGACAAGAGACTAACCAACTTCAGATGGTGGTCTCTCCTCTGACTAGCCGTCCTCCACTTCCAGGAGTTAAGATCTCCACCACTATGCTCCCTGCAAACACCAATCCAGCATATGGGTTGCCTAACTATCCCCCAAATACATGAGCCGTATCAACCACCTTACATTAGGGGTTTGGCACCCCCCGAACAAGGATACTATGATTACTCTGGTACTTATACCGATGATTCATCATCGGAGGATGATGACCGTGATGAAGCCCCGAGGAGGCGACGTACTATCAAGGAACCTCAAAGGAGGACACATAGAATCCATGATGGACCCCCTCTGACAGCTGCTGAGAGGATCAAAGCTCATGTGGCGGAGATCCAAAAGTTGAAGGACGACATAGCAAGAGAACAAGCAAGGTAGAATCAGAATCGACCTCCAACTTCAGGAGGGATTCCCTTTATTGATTTGGAGAGGTCCTCAAGGAGGCAGAAAAGGGCTGATGCCCCAACTGGAGGAGCTACAAGGGTGGAAACCCCTAAGGGTGACCCCAAAGACTTGATGCCACTTGGAGACCCTGATGATCCCACACTCCCGTTCACTGAGGAGGTGATGAATGCTCATGTCTCGAGGAAGTTTAAGATGCCTATGATAAAGGCATACGATGGAACGGGTGATCCCTCAAATCATGTAAGGACATTCTCAAACGCACTACTATTGTAGCCCGCTAGCGACGCTCTCAAATGTAGGGCGTTCCCTCAAACCCTAGCAGACATGGCTCAAAGGTGGTATAGTCGATTGACCGCAAACTCGATTGGCTCTTTCAAGGAATTGAGCACGACTTTTATTAATCAATTTGTTAGTGGGAAAGTTCATGAAAAAAGCTTTGCATATCTCATGCAAGTGAAACAAGGAAAGAATGAGAACCTAAGGGATTATCTCAAGCGCTTCACCAAAGAGACTTTGAATGTCCCTAATCTGAAAAATAAAGTAGTTATGATAGCCTTGGAGAATGGAACAACGAACACCTTACTTCAGATGTTTTTGGCAAAGCATCCCCCTGAGAGCATGACTGAGCTCCAAAGAAAAGCGAGCAAGTACATAAAAGCTGAAGAAAGTATGAGGAAAACAGAGGCCTCCCCTCATGGTGGAGGAAATGGGAACTCCAAGAATCGAAAGCAAGACCAGGAGTATGATGCTAGGTACAAGTATTCCCGAACTAGCGAGGACTCCGACTCTACCCCTAAGAAGAACCAAGGACCAAGGTTCACTGAGTATGCTAGGTTGAATACTCCTAGGAGTCGAATCTTGTTGGACATTAAGAAGGATAAGGATTTCCGATGGCTGAAGCCACTCAAGGGTTATCCTTCAAAGAGAAATAAGAATCAGTATTGTAGATTCCACAGAGATGTGGGTCATGACACTGATGATTGCAAGGAACTCAAAGATGAGATCGAGTTTTTGATTCGTAGAGGGAAACTGAGTCACTTTACTAAGGGTGAAGATCGTGGTAATCAAAGAAGAGATTATAATAAAAGGGATGACGATCAAGATCGTAATCCACAGCCCCGAGGGCTAGTAATCAATATGATCTCAGGAGGCCCGACTTCGGTCGGGACAACTAGGAACTCTCGGAAGGCTTATGCCCAAGAGGTGAGGCATATTGTTGGAGAGCCACCAAAGCGTGCAAGAACCGAGGTAACAATCGGATTTAATGATTCAGACCTTGAAGGGGTGAAGTTCCCACACGATGACCTACTGGGCATCATACATAAGCCTCGGACAGCCATTAAGGCTAAGGCATCAACTAACTTCGTGGTTGAATGTACCATTGGAAACCAAGAAGTCAGGGGGCAGGAGATAGTACCCCAGGAAGTGAACATCAGAATAAGAATGAGGAGACCAGAAGGAGTAGTGGGTGCTCTATTTTGATAGAGCATCAAAAATAAAATCAAGCAATGCAGGCCTAGTCTTGCAAAGCCCCGACGGGTTTAAACTATCTTAATAGGACTTAGCTTCGTATTTATCTAGTAGAAGTAGAAATAAGGTTCGATGAAACCATTACAAAGCATGTCGCTCCGAGTAGGATAGTAGTACTCCATGTATGGGTTAAACCCATTTCAAGTTATTAATGCAAGTTTGCTTTTTGTTCTATGATTTTATTTATGTGCCAAGCACCTGATGTGTGTAAGTCAAAGATGACCAAGTACCGAAAATAAAAAGAATACAGAAATGAAAATAAACAAACGCATAAATTAAAACCCTGAATGGTCGAGAGTTAGGATATAACACAACCAAATAAGATTTTAAGTCCTTAAAGGATCCTGGATAAAAGACAAGTTGATAAAAAGCCATATTTGGCAATCAAAGCCATGCAAGGATGTGGAGGCTAAGGACTAGCTACTCTTCAATAATTTTTTAAGCTTTTGGATTGAGAATCCAAGGATGAAGACCAACAGAGAACATTGCATTCCGATCCAGTCCTAAGATCAAGCACTACGCCATATAAGGCCTTCGGTAACCAAAAAATTATGTTACTATAGACCCATTTTTGGGCTGAGGTAACATAAATTATAAGTTACAATTTTCGATGTTACCCTAGGGTACCTAAGGTAACATATTTCACCCCTAGGGTAACGTGCCCTATCGGTTACCTTAGAGGTCAACTGTAACATAAAAATGACATATTGCAACATAAAATTCGGTTACCTTAGGGTGCTTCAATTTTTTTAAAAAAATGGGGCCACCAGTGGGCCCCAATATTGGGCCCCACTAGTGGGCCCACAAGTGGGCCCCACTATTAGGCCCCACCTGTGGACCCCACTTGAGCCCCATATTTTTTAACCAGGCTAATGTAACACTTTAACAGTCTAATGTAACACTTTAACAGGCTAATATAACACTTTAACAGGCTAATGTAACACTTTAACAAAAAAACAATTGAACAGCACCTCTTTGAAAGTATACAATCCCAAAATACCATTCAACCACAATGAACCACAAAGAGATCAATCTCAACATCCAAACAAACTTATAAATTCTGATTCAACATCCAAACAAAACAAACTAATTTAACATCCGAATTAGAAGATAAAAGCTAGTTAACATCCATAAGTACTTTTACATCCCAATTCTAACTTAAATAATGTACTAGAAGCTTAAACTTAGAAAGCAGTGATACTAGAAGCTACTGCCTCCAGTGATAGGTGTGCCATCATCAGCTTCACTTGTAGCAATTGCACACAACTGCTCGACATCAACTGTGATGTCCGGGTTGGCCTCTCCAAGTTTTTTAAGTGCAAATGCCAAGTTCCGTTGCATCTTCTGTTCAAATTCAGACTCGACTTTCTTCATTTTCTCCTCCACCTCAGAAGCGAGGCTTTCCTTAATCCTTGTGGTCAGCTCTTTCACATATGTTTATGTTGGTGGATTAGAACAACTGCTCATTCCTGACTTAAAGCATCTTCCTTTTAGCCAATTAGGACAATGTTTTGCACCAAGCTCATCAGAAGCGGCATCTCCGGTGGTGAGCTTTTTGGTAATATTGTCCTACAAAAGAAAACATAAAAGTCAACTGGTTAAACATGCATAAGATTACTTGATTTAATTATAATATCTCCTGGTTAAACATGCCAAGTCTCCTGGTTAAACATGCCAAGTCTCTGTAGTAGAAATCAAAATTCTAGTTGAAACAAAAAAAGACCGAATCAGGTGTGTTCGGAAATTCACAGTTAATTTATTTTAGTCTATAGAGTAATTGATTTTCTGTCTGTAGGAAGGCTACTATAAGAGACTTGTGTGGTGAGAACTGGGAACAGGGTAGGAAACTATCAAATATAGAAAAAGTTCAAGATTACACATTATTAACAGCATTTTCCCACTGATTTCACAATGATAGTATCAAGAAAGAGTTAAAGTATACCAGAAGTATTATGGGTCTGGCAAAGAGCTTCTAACAGACGTACCAATATCGCAATGTATTGCATTGCAAACAAAACGTCACAACCTCCAAGTAGAATCCATTCAACAATTAGACAGGCGTATGCTAGGGGCATGAGTTTGAACTTAAGTTCATGTTTTTCTTAGTTAGGTCATAATTCTAAAATCAAGTCTGCCTATATCGGAACACACCTGGTTAAACATGCATAAAAGAAAACTTGTGTATATATAGATGGGCTAACAGACAACATTTAAAGCCCTAAGCCACACACAGTAATATCCACTTTTCTTACAGAACACAGATAATGTCAACCATATATATAGACAACCATATGTAATGTTACCATGAAATACTTACAATTTTTTTTGTGATTATTTCAGGATTGGTCTTGTAGATACGTCCTTCAACTCGCTTCCGAGTTTCAACAAAAACCTCTGCATCACATGGTTCAAGCTCATCTGCCACAGCTTTTTTTTTTCTAGTAAAAAAAATGAACACGAATAAATGAGCAACATTGTGGTATTACTTTGGACATAAACAATGAACAAGTTAAATCGAACAAGAAAATCCAGTAAACAAATAAAAACCTCTGCATCACATGGTTCAAGCTCATCTGCCACTGCTTTTTTTTTTCTAGTAAAAAAAATGAACACGACGCTTAGCAAGTGTTCCAAGGTAGGAACTTAATTCTGATAGTACTTTGTCATTTTCTGCAATAGGCTGGAAATCGTCATTCATCCCGATGACAACTCTCTTGTCAAAGCTTCTCATGTGAACAGCATCCATCCTGGTTTTTCCTCTCAATTTTTTAGGAACTGGATCTGCAAGATTTTGTTAATGTAAAATAGATATGCTTCTGCTTAAATGAAGATATAAATAGATATGCAACGAATAATATATATGAAGATATAAATAAATCCAGTTTGCATACAGGGAAAAAGGACCGCTGCATATAAGATGATCGTAGACAACATCTTGTACATGCCACTTGATGTTCTTATAGTTCTTGCAAGGGCATAGCATTTCGTCACCTACAGCCACTTGGGGGAATGCATTTTCTATAAACGCTTTTATCCCTATCATATACTCCTGTCTATACTTTGGAAGGTTTATCCAAATATTAGGCATGTCGTCCATCACTACAGTTATGACAACTCAAAATGTCATAAAATATAAGTACACTCTAGGCTTACAAAAGATTAGGCAATTAAAACTTATAAAAGCTAAACATAGATATCTATCTGAAGAGCTGCCTTAGGCCTTGTCATAAGTTTACAAATCTAATCATTATTACAGACGTATACTCATGAACGACAACAATTAGCTAACAAATCTGAATACAACAACATTGGTTTTACATTACTACTTAAACTATATTAATGCTAAACTATATTAACAAATCAGCTTCCTCGTATTGAAATCTACCAATATAACAAACATTTACGATACGAAAAAGTTAATAATATAACAAAATAATCATCATAACTCAGTGTTTAAGTTCACACTCACCGATTCAATTGCAAAAATGAACAAACTAGAAACCCTAAGTGTACTTGTAGAAAACAGACAGAGGAAGCTAAATCAACACCAAATCAACATCAAAATGAAAAACATAAATTAAAAACATAAACATAAAGCACAAAAAAATATACCTAATTGGAGGAAGCCCTAATTGTTGGGTGGAGAAGAAGGTAGGCTGAGATTTCGCGTCTTGTAATCTGAGGAAGCCCTAACTACTATCTTCTTGCAATCGTCGTCTTGCAGAGAGGGGTTGGGTGGAGAGGGGGAGAAGGAGAGTGAATTGGGTGGGCGGCTGTGAGAAAGTGAAGTAGTGAATTGGGGGAAAGTAAAGTAATATCCCGCTTAGCCAAAAAAATCCCCCCAAAAAGTCCCGCCCAGCCTACAAAAAATTTCCCTGAGTACAGTACACTGATTTGTTTTGTTTTTTTGATAAATAATATTTTACTATTAAAATACTTATAATTTAATATAAAATTTTTATTAAGTAAACTTGAAGTAATTATTAAAAAATAAAAATTTTGATATAGTTTTATAAAATTTGTTTTATTCGATTTTTTTTAAAAATTGGAAGGTAAATATTAACAATTTAAAAAAACTTGTACAACAAAATTCTAAAAAAAAATTACAATTTCTGAAAAAAAATTATTTTTTGATTTTAAAAAATAAATAATTTCCTAATTCATTTTATAAAAAATTAACAAATTTTAAAAACTAAATTTATTTAAAACTTTTAAAAAAAATCAAAAAAATTAAATTAAATAAAAGGAGTTGACAAGGACAACTCTAATGTAACACGTACATATTTATGTTACATGCTTCAACAGTTTCTAGCTAATGTAACATCATATTTTTGGCTAAGGTAACATAAAAAACACAATGTTACCTCAGGATGTACGTAGTATAGCTAAGGTAACATATTGGGCTAACATTTCTTCGGTAGGGGTTATGATAGGCCATATATGGTGTAGTGAAGGAAAATAAGATTATCCTTGAACAAGGATTAAGAAGTTCAAGCAAGTTCTCATCTTAGAAATTTAAAAGGTATGAAGCCCACGGGATTTTATTTCTCAAAATCTAAATTGAGGAATCAACCTAGAATCAAGAAAAATAAGATTCAAGGATATGTTTGAAAACCCTGAAATCAGAACAAAGGTTTGAGACAAGCCATAAAAGATATGAAGTCAAAGGGATCCTAGAGAACTTTAGGTTGACATCAATCCAAAAGAAAGGTCGTGAATACTTGGTAGTCGACATATGAACACCAACGTTGAACATGTGAACATCAAACTCGAATCCTAGGTTGAGAAACATGAGATATTAGCGATGAAGACCAAGATTAGCTATGAAGGCCAAACTTGAAGGAGTCATGAACCTCCAATCAAGATCCAAAGGTTGAAACTTCAAGTCAAAACTTCAAAACCAATCTGAAATTTTTGGATTCTCGATCCAGAATGCCAACATTGAACACTTGAATATCAACCATGAAATGGGGATTGAAAACCTCCTAGGGAAGGTTCAAGACCTTAAGGAGCCGACCAGAAGCTCTGGAAGGGCTTCAGCCGACCAGAAACCTTCTGGTCTTGGACCGACAGCTCTGATAGATGTTTTGGTGGTTTAAAACACCCAAAACTTGGCTTGAAACCATGTGATGGTAGTCCAATATGCTCTCTTTCATTAAAATCTAAACTTCAAGGTTAGAGTTTAAAGAACTTCCTTCAGGTTGAAAACCCTTGATTTCGAACATCAACGTTCAATATTCGAATATCGACGTTCAACGCTCGAACAAACCCAAGGCCGAGAACATGCCAGCCGAGAGGCCGTCCGAGATGCCTTAGGAACCAAAGAAAAACATTGAAGCTTAACGGCCAACCAAGCTGAGAAAGGTTGTTTTAATAACTCTAGGTTGATGTCAACCCAAGCTGAGGAGTTTGCAGGAGCCACTTACCAAAGATTAATAAGAATGATTTTTGCACCCTTGACCGGGAAGACCATGGAGGTCTATGTGGATGACATGTTAGTCAGGAGCCTATTCAAGGCAAACCATATTAAGAACCTCAGAGAGGCATTTGAAGTGCTGAGGCACCACAAGATGATGTTAAATCCAGCCAAGTGTGCCTTTGGCGTGGGATCTGGAAAAATTTTGGGTCTGATGGTTTCAAAGCGAGGCACAGCAGCCAACCCTGATAAGATCAAGGCAATCCTAGATATGGAATTACCACATTCCATAAAGGACGTACATAAATTGACTAGAAGAATTACAGCCTTAGTGAGATTCATCTCTAAGTTTGGAAACAAGTGTTGCCTTTCTTTCAAACATCGAAGAGAGTAAAGGATTTTGAGTGGACTATAGAAATCCAAGAGGCCTTTCAGCAGCTGAAGCCCCGTTGTTGGCAAAATCTAGTCCCAGAGAGACCCTTTATTTATACTTGGCAGTATCTAAGCAACCATTGAGCGTTGTGCTAATTAAATAAGAAACTAAGGTTCAGAAACCCATCTACTATGCCAGGAAGGTGCTCCATGGAGCAAAATTGAACTACTTCACTATAGAGAAGTTTGCTTTAGCCATAATCATGGTCTCAAGAAAATTAAGACCTTACTTTTAATCACATATTATTGAAGTCTTTACAGACCAACCATTGAGAAATATCATGCACACCTCGAAGGCTAGTGGAAGATTGATTAAATGGGCAATAGAGCTCGAAGAATTTGATATCAAGTACAATCCGCGAACTACAATTAAGGTACAAGCACTCCCTGACTTCGTGGTTGAATGTACCATTCACAACCAAGAAGTCAGGGGGCAGGAAGGTACCACACCTAGCAAGGACAAGATGAGACACCCAAATAGGGAAAGAAGGATGAAGTTTAGAAGGAATATTGGGTGCCCTATTTTGATGTTGCATCAAAAACAAAAACAAGTGGAGCTCGTTTAGTTCTACTGACCCCTGATGGCTTCACGATTGAATATGCCTTGAAGTTGAATTTTTCAACGACCAATAACGAGGTAGAGTATAAAGCCCTGATAGCCGGATTAGGCTCGGATTTAGCCATGGGGGCCAAAAATCTTAAAGTCTGTGGAGACTCAAGGCTGGTGATAGCCCAAGTGAATGGAGATTTTAAAGCCAAAGATGAAATGATGGCGAAATACTTGACTTGAATTTGTAAACTTTTTTCACGACTATACTTGAGACAAAAAATGCATTTCTTAAATTTTCCAAAAAAATTTCTTAATTAAATTAAACATCATTCACATGCTACTTTTTATTGATTTATTTTGAGAATCTGCTTAACTTTGTTCTACATACTAATCCTGGTAATTAATATCCATATTATGTTTGATCGTGTTGTTTTGTAAAATTTTGTGTTCGCTTTTTCTTCTTCACTTCTTATGAACATGGCATCTTTAATGGCTACGATAACTTGATAGAAGTATAAATATTATTAATAACTTTAAAACTAGTCTATTCATTTGATATGAATTTATTTTTTAACTAATCTTCTAAATAATTGCATAAATTATATTTTTTATTTACTATTTCCGTTCACTTATATATAAATTACTTTGTGGAACAACCTACTTTTGTTTGGTGAATAGATGGGTATATAGAACTTGGGAGGGCCGAAATCCTTAAGATACTATCTAAATTCGGAAAAAAAAATAGGAAAATTAGGATGTGTGAGCCATCACTTCAATTTCAGATGATTCTATTTGGTCTCAAAGTTGTAACCAAAAGTTTCATCTATATTTCCTTGAAGATCCTCTTTGGAACCTTTACCTTCTTTAAATGTACTTTAGATTTAGTTTTTGTATTATACGACTGTTTTATAAGATATATATCTTGTAAATAGCAAATCAAAGAGATGGATAATAAATAAAATAGTAAAATCTAAAATATCTTAGAAGAAGGTGTATGGTTTCCAAGAGGATCTTCAAGGAAATATAAATGAAGCTCTTGGGCACAAAATTGAGACCAAATAAAATCATCAAAATCCGAGCCTTAAAAGTAATGGCATACCCATTCTACTTTTTCTATTTCTTTGGGTCCCAATTTGGTTAGTATGTAACGGATTTCCATGCCTTCCAAGATCTCAATACCCATCTCTCCTCCAAACGAAAGCATGTTATGTCTCAAAGTAATTAATACATGAGTGAAAATTCATAAATTTTGTCAACTTAACTTGAATTCATAAACTTTTTTGATGTCAGGTCTATACTTGAGACAAACATTGCATTTCTTAGGTTTTACAAAATATTTTCTTTCCGGTTCTTTCTTTAACCAAACAAGAAGAGTAATTAATTACTCTTCTTTATAGAGTTTTCATCCTAATTTTGGTAATTCTATCCGGTTTGTTAGGGTAAAAAAATTTCCATTTTCATTTTTTTTCCTGCTAAGGAAGATATTTTATTTTCAACTTTTTACTGTTTTCTTTTTGAGTGAGTGAGAGAATTTAATTCTTCTAAATTTCTAATTTCTTAAAGTTTTGACAACATTTCTTGTATGACTTGTTGCTTGTATGTTTTTACTAACTTAAACAACATTCACATGCTACTTTCATTGATTTATTTTTAAAATCTATTTAACTTTGTTCTACTTATATACTATTACTAACCCTCGTAAATAATATCCATATTATGTTTGATTGTTTTGTTTTATAAAATTTTGTTCTACTTTATCTTCTTTACTTGTATAAATTTATTCTGGGTACATGTTATGTTCTTGTGTACATGGCATCTTTAATGACTATGATAACTTGATAGAAGTATAAATATTATTAATAACTTTAAAACTAGTCTATTCATTTTATATGAATTTTATTTTTAACTAATCTTCTAAACAATTGCATAGATAATATTTTTTTATTTATTAATTTGGTTTACCTATATATAAATTACTTTGGTGCACAACATACTTTTGTTTGGTGAATGGATTGGTATATTACTAATTAACTAGGACCCAAAAGAAATAAGAAAATTAGGATGTGTGAGTCATCACTTCAATTTCTGATGATTCTATATATTTGGTCTCAATTTTGTAACCAAAAGTTTCATGTTTTATAATATATATATATATATATATATATATATATATATTGTAAATAACAAATCAAAGAGATGGATAGTACATAAAATAGTAAAATCTAAAGTATTTTAAAAGATGGTGTTTGGTTTCCAAGAGGATCTTCACGTAAATATAAATGAAGCTCATATGAAAGTTTAGATGACGTATTTGAATTCATATCAAAGTTTTTCTTTCGTTTTGCAAGTTTTTGCACGGAATGTCAAGTCAAAGTTTGAATACTTTTAAATAGAAGTAAATTTATACTTATAAAGTAGTTCTGATTTAATTTTGTATTTAACTGATTTGGTCTAATTATTAATTATTACAAATCAATTTATAATCTGTATGATGCATGAGTTTCTTTTAATATGTCATAAATTTTATTTAATATTATAATTCTATTTTTATATATTAATTTTTTTTAATAAATTTTTTAATTTTAATTTAATATAATTTGATATACATATGTTTATGGATTATACTCATGTTTCTTATATAAATAACGTATATGGAATTTTAATATATTTTACTAATAGTTCAAAGATATAGTGTGATTGCAAGATTAGCTAATTTTAAACAAAAAGTGACGTGTTTTAATTAAAAAAAAAATTTAATGATTGAAAATATGATACAATTGATGTTTTTAGTTATTTATAAAAAGTTATACATTCAACTAAAAGTAAACGTGAAAAAGTTAATCGATTAACTAACATTAATTATATGGGTATCATTCAGATTAGAACAATTTATATGCGAGACAATTTATATGCGAGAACAGCGAGAACAATTGTTCTATACTCTTTTAAACTGTGCAGTACAATTTTTTTTGATAATCCAGTATCCGGGCCAGCTGTCACGCATCTCGATTAATTCGGAGAACTGCTACCACACTCGTATCTATCGAACATGACAATCCACTTACTTTCGTGCCTTATAGTGGTATCGAACTTATGACCTTGAGATGTACCAACCAACTGAGACACTCACAGTTGGGCAGAACAATTGTTCTGCTTATTTTTCATATTTTCATTATTGTATTATTATGCTGCGAAATAATGTTTTGATTGTTCTTATATTAACATGTGTTCTCATATTATTAAATATTTTAATAATTAAGATAACCTAAACCACCGAAACTTTCGATATTTGGCTTTAATATAATTAGTAAAAAATATGCATATTTCATTGAAAATATATTTTATTTATTATAATATAATATATTTTAATTCTCCATTGAATTTCTCTACTTGAATGTAGGTTGAACACTTCCAAGTCTGTATGTACACATGTAAGTATATACAATGTCCACAAACAGATGCAGCAGCGGCACTTGATTCATAATCAATTTGTCTCCATCTTTAAAAATGAAGGTAATCCTATTCAATCATACGTATACTAATCTTAGTTGTATCTATCTTTATCTCTATCCATTTGACTAGATGTCTTTATCTCTAGATACACCTCTCTTTCTTTACATCTTCTCCATTCTCCTTTCTGGCAGACTACTTAATTGTATCTATCAGAATCACCCACTATTTTACAATATTCTTAGTTGCTTTTGAACTGATTATTCGTATGTACTTGTCTGATTGTACTATTGATGTTTGATTTAAACTCATTATTCATATGTACTTGTCTGATTGTGTTAATGATGTTTGATTTGAACTGTCTTTTTAGGATTATTATGGCTACCGTGCTTGCCCGAATTCAACAGCTTCAAGATATGGTGAATCAATGTTTTCTTCTTATAATGTCTTGCACATGCCTCTTTTTTGTGTTAATTGTGGTGATTATTGCTTAATTGCTGATAATAGGTCATGTTTGTTTGGATTAAGAATAAAAAGGTCATAAAATAACCCAACCGAAAGTTCTAGTGTTAGAGAGCATAAAGTTCTGGGATAGTATGCTCGAGTAAGGGGAAAAATTGTTTGAGTAAGGATTGTTGGAACTTCTTTACCAGTTGGACTTTTCAAAAAATTGTAGAACAACTCTAGGTGAAAAAAGAGAAAACAGAGAGCTGAGAAGAAAGAGTGAACAAATGACAGAGGGTTTATTTTCTATGATGAAGGTTGTAAGCAACCTGACTTGGAGGAGAATGAGCATTCCTCTTGAAATTGATGGTTTTGATCTGTACTTAGAGTGCTAGGAATGGATTGGAGAAAATTATTAATATTTACATTTACATATGTACACATTTCATTTCATTCCATCCTAGTTTCTTTCACCCTAATCAAACACAACGTCAAGTAGGAATTTGTAATTTTGTCATGCTTTATTAAGATTCTAAAAAAACATTCAAATTCTTTATCTACTGTCAAGGATACGGTGATAATGATGAATTTTTATAGGAATATGAGTGGTTTTATATATAACAGGCCCTTCTTGAAATTTTCCATATTAACCAACAAATTTGAGGATTTGGGAAAGGGATTTGTGAGTTATGTATACTCTAGGAAGCACCGACTCGGGTGCAGCGACACGGGACACGGGACACGGGACACGGGGATACGCCAATTACCAAAGTGTCCTGGATACAGGACACGGAAAAAAAAAATACTAATAAAATATATATATTTTGTATATGTATGTATAGGTGTGTATATAGGCGGTGGGTGGATATAAAGTGAAGACGACTGTGATTTAGGTTATATCAACTGATATTAAGTGGGCTTCTTTTAAAAAAAAAACTAAACTGGGTTGTGCTGCCTTTTTTTAATCACAGATGTATGTATATATAGGCGCGTATGTATATATATTGAAGAGGCTGGGCTGGGCTCTCTTTTTTATGGACTTTGGGCTTTTTTTTATGGGCCTCGTCAGTGGGCCGTGTCCCCTGCGTGTCGGACGCGTCTCCCCCGTGTGTTGGACACGTGTCGACCGCGTTTGCTTCACGACACGCCACCTTGCGTGTTCGACACGTCCTCAGGCGTGTCGCCGTGTCGGGGCCGTGTCGGCCGTGTCCGACACGCGTACGGAACCCAAATAGGCATGTCGGTGCTTCCTAGTGTATACTTCTACAAATGCTAGTTATGCTTACTTTAATGTTTTTCTATATAGGGATTAGTCGATGCCCATCTGCGCCGCCATTATTCTATGAAAGAAGCGAACAGTGGGGAATCCTTCTCAATCTTGCTTCTAACATTCTGTACTGATGTCAGCAGTGTCTTTGTGAAAATGGATGTTGTCTTGTATGAATCGGTCTCAATATAGTTATGTACTTCATTTTTGTGTATGTTCATTCAGTATGTACTTAATGTTTATATTTACCTAGGTTTATTGTCGAATTTTTACAGGAATGACAATGAAGTGGACTACAGATATATAAATGAAGATTGCATTAAAGTTGAAGGATACGCACGAGGGTAATGTGGTTTGATGAATTCAAAGAGTAGCTTTACCTATATTGCACACGTACACACGCAAATTCCTACTCTTTAATGTTTATGATGTCACAATTTTTAGTGTCCGATTAATATTTTAATGATTTTATAAGGAACTAAATCAGAAAATGGAAAGGTTCAGGGACTTAAACAGCGGGACACAAGAATTTCCAACTATAAATGGTCACAAAAGATGACCACATATAAGATCAGTGAGCTATATCTTACACATTGTGCTTCAGAAACATTCGCAGTTGAATCAATCAAGGAACAAGTAATTGTTGGAGCTCGAGTACCCATGACACTTCTCTTCTATGTGTACCCATGCCACCACACACCATAGATACTTGCGAAATGGGAGTTTAACGTGCAATAGGGAGTGTATCCATTTTCTTCTGCTATTGGAGATATTTAATATAAGAGATACATGTCATCACCTATCCTACAGTGCTGTTGTACTAATAATAGGTCCCTGAACTATTCGTGTTTTATTGTCTAGGTCTGTAAACAAAAGATTCCGTATTTCGGGTCCTTGAACTATTTCTTTTTCTGATTCAATTCCCTCCATCAAAAAGATTCTAACGGACGTTAGAATCTTGATGACGTGTCACAGTTGTGGAAAACAAATTTTTGGTTTAAGTCCGTGAACCTTTCCATTTTCTGATTTAGGTCCTTAAAATATTAAGTAAAGTCCTCTTTTCTCTCTGTCTCGTTACTTCTCTTCTTCGTCAAGTTCAGTCCCCTCCGGCGGTGGTTTATCCACCGGCCGGAGGCCCTCTTCCTTGTTTTCTTTTCAATAAATCCCAATTGTTTGGGAGTGTGTCTCTCCTTTTGGAGTGGTTTGGTGTGTTTTTTATGTATTTAATTAATTATGTATCTCTATGTTCGTGGTTGGATCTGCTGAGAATAACTTTGTTGATGTCTTGGGAGATCTGGAAAGACTGCATCGAAGCTAGGACGGTGAAGATTATTGCAAGAGCTCACCACTCACAACCAAAGATGGTTCATCATATTTTGGAGGTTTTCACTTTCGGCATGTCTATAGCTGATATCCGGCATGTAGATAGCTGGGGTGTTACTCATCCTTTGGGGGTTTCCATGTTCGGCATGTCTATAGCTGGTATCCGGCATGTAGATAGCTGGAGGGAGGATTCTGAACACTGGGGTATCAACGGTTCTTATGTGATGTGGTCAATTGTGATATCGCTGTTTTCAGGGATTTTGACGCAGTTTGGATCACTTGGGATGTTTTCGAATTTGTTTTTAGCTTCAAGAACTTTTATGTTCATCTTGTTAAACGATCAGAAAACAATTTATTTGTTTTTCAACCTGGTCGTGTTGACAGTCGGGGGTTTGTCCCGCTGTTATATTGAGTTATTTGATCCAGTAATATAATTATATGCATTTCGTCAAAAAAAAAAAAAATATTAAGCACAACTTAATATTTATACACTTCCATACTTACTTTTTTATTCTACTAGACATATGTATGCACGGTGTATTAATTTGTTAAAATTGTAAAACACGAGACTACAAATTACTGATATTATGAGACTTATAAATGCGTCTATGCTTCCAGGCGCTTCGTCCTTGATTATTGAGCATTGGTGAAGTTTTTGGAATACTTTGCAAGTTAAAACTTGGAAATAGTGAATGATGAAAAAAGCATGTGGATGGTTTTTTACTTGTCTTTTAAGTCAGAGAACTGAATCATACATTGTTTTTCACTTGCGATATTTAAGTTTTTACTGTCCACAATCTAACAAGAAATACAAATGGTATGTTCTTGAGGTAGAGATTGAGCTATATCATGTGTACTAAAGCGTGGTGTTTGAATTTGTAGCATTGGTGCTTTGCGTTTGATGAGTGCATGCTTAGATCTTCATCAGGCCTCTAAAATCTGTTCCAAAGATTGGTGAGTAAGCTTTTCTTCAATGCAACCGAATCATTAAATTGCATTGCTCAAAATATAGGTAGTGTGAATTAACAGTTTATGGTTTAATGTTGTTAAATAAATTTATTTACTTATAATTTCTTAATTTCAAAAGGTTGCACAATCTTTAATATCTCTATATTGTGTTTAACTGCAAGATTTCACATGTTCAAACACGAATATTTTGTAATGATGGGGAGAGTAGATGTATCAATGAGAGTACTTAATAAACCTGTGTGATTTTCCTAACAACTGATGAACTGAGATTTATGTACATGTGTGTGGGCTTGTTTCATGCTATCAAGGGGTTCAACTTTATGTTCCATTCTTTAATAATGAGAGACAAAGAAAGTTACGTCATCTATAATCTAGATTGGCTTCTGCTTTAATTTAGCCTAGTTCGAATTTGACTTTGTCCAAGGTGACGTGTACTGGAGAGCAAGATGCGGTTAGCGGTAAATATGTTATGTGACAGGATAGCTGCTGTATCCATAACTCAAAATAGGAAATAGGTGACTAATGCTTCTAAGCTTTCTTTATTGACACCAAAAGTGATTCACTTATATTTTCAGCAAAAACTACAAAATTGTCGATTAAAGTCTGCACTGTGATTAATATTGCTGATATAGTATTAGTGTCGTGTTCTCTGTTTTCTTGTTTAGTTTGAGTGAAGTTTATATGGAAAAAGGAAATACCAGCTGGATGTACGTATTTGTCAAAAAAAAAATTATGATCCCCTCTGTATTTAACAACCTTTGTTGTCATCTCTAAGAACAGTTCCAACTCAATCAAAATCTTGCTTGTCAAAACCATGTCCTGCTTTCTGATAAAGCAAAGCAATATGATCTCATCTAATATATCGATTCCAAATAAAAATCCTACTCTGTTGTTTGATGCAGGAAACCGAAAAGAAAGGAAATCAATATGTGATATTTATCATTCATCAGCAAGCGCTACCAACTTTTATTTATATATTTGTTATCATCCATTGTTGAGGATGGGACCACGTGGATGAGGCCGTAGCATTTTATTTACTGCTTTTGTCAACTCATCTGCAACCTGTTATTGTTGTTGTACCCATTCCATTTCTCTTGCTATTATTCTCCTGATCTCTCAATTTAATCTCTTAATTCTATCTCACAAGATCTACGTTGTTTATTAGTTGTATCCCTCTTTTTTGGTATGAAGAGGTGGTTGATAAATATAGCTAGCCTATTAAATTGATTTAAATTGTTTTATGGGATTTGGTTGTCTTCAGGTCCCTTGTACTTTGACTATAATAAAAAGCGTACCAGTGATCCTCATTTGGATACCTGATCATTATTAGTTTTGTCTGTGATGTAACTTGACAAAATTGGTTTCCATTTCTATGATTTATTGACCATTATTATGCTAGTCATCTAAGTTATTTTTTTTTTGTCTCATAACAAGACTCAAATGGCGCACATAGGCATGTACTTCTATACCTGAATTAATTTCTGTATTTCTCTAATTTTTCATTCTTAGGTGTCTTCAATCGCTAAATGAAGCCAAGAGCGAGTATGCTTCTCTGAAAACACATATTGATGCTATACTTCAGGTGAAGCCAAACTAATTCCGATTCTTACCCGTTTTTATGTGTGTATCATTTTTGAACTTGTTGGCATGCAGTTTCTGGTGGTAAAGCAATTTGTCAGCTTTGTTTAATTAAGCATTATGGCGAGCACTTGAAAATTGGATAGATTATGCATTCTGTAGATTTATTCTTGTTAGGCTCTTCAGGTTATGAATTATGTGTTTCTTGTTCTTTTTCGGGATCTTGTGGATGTTTGGGGTACTTTGTATCAGTTAATTCAAGGACCAAATTTGGTACTTGTATCAGGTAATTCAAGGACCAAATTTTTATAGGAAAAGTCACTGCTCACAATATTGATCCCTTTCCTTCAGTTGTGAAGAAGTCACATATATCTTTCAGAACTAAATTGAGGCGGTCAGTTTTTGATAGTCGCTAGGTGGACGTAAACAAGGAGGGTGCCTAGCTCTTATGGAAATTAATCAGATATAGTGGGATTCTAGGTTTGACAGCACAGGCACACGAACACGGAAAAAACTCTTCCATCAAGTAAAATCTTATTATTTTTTTTGCTAAGTTCCATCAAGTAAAATCAGTTTCCCATACACTACTTGTTATATATTCTGATGTGGCATTCATGATAATGCATACGCAAAATATGTTCAAATTAGACTTTCTTTTTACCAAGCTCTATCAGCGGTGCATGTCTTTCTTTTGTTATTTCTTTTATCATGGGGTTCTAACCAGACGGATCTTTGGGGGGGGGGGGGGTCTATAGGGGTGCCTGGCCCCCGAGTTTAGGATATAAATCAGTTAGTATGTTCTACTTTCTTGTAGTAACTGTAGCTCAGCTGGTTAGTTCCTCCATATTTTATCACGATGGCCCGCTTTAGACACTTCCTGCACTGTTTACTGTACCTTTTACTTTCGTTTCCCAACTCATGGCTATCATATCTTTTATTGTTTGCTGTTTTTTTTTTCATTTTTGTTTCCCAACATCTCTTTATTGTTTGTTGTTTTTTCGGCATACCTTGTAATCTTTCCCATGTAATCTTTCTTACATGTTTTTTTTAAACACTTTTTTTCGCTAAATGTTTATATAAGCACGTTTAATTCTCATATAATAAATTCATTCATTGATAACACATTTAGAAATTATTCTATTTTTGATTCATTTTAGGATTAGTTTTTTTTTTTTTTTTTGTAATTTGTTTGTATAATTACTTTCTGCTTCGGTTACTATTACTGATTCTAACGGTACTTTCCTTTTTCTTTGCAGCTGGAATGGGCTACCCTTTCAGATACGGAACGGGCCCAAGTATATGATGCATTCTAAGAAGGCAATGCATCTTTTGCGTGATTTGAAACCTGCTATTAGCTTTCCTATGTTGCGTAAATTGTAATAAATCTGTGTTACTTTTGCTTTAAATTCTACAACGAAATAATTCTAAAAAGAAATAATAATTTTTGAATTTACATTCAAAAGTACGATCAACTTTGTTATAGAAAATGCTACTCCCTCCATCCCATTTTTATTGTCCATCTATCAAAATTCACCTTTTATTCAATCATGTCAATTAAACTCATAGTTACCAAATAATTGTATTATTTTTTTATAAAAGTTAACATAATTAATACATAATTTACCTTATTAATCAAATATGGACAATTATTTTGGGACAAAGAAAATAGGAAACAGTGGACAATAATAAAAATGGGACACATGGAGTACTATACTTCCCCCCTCAAGTGCAAAAAATATAATTTTGTTGTTTGAACTATCTCTTATTAAAAATAGTGAATATATAATATTTTTCAAACTTCACTTCATTCTTCTTCTAGGCATCTTTTTAAAAGAAAATGCAGGTTAATTTATTCTTCTTCTTGTAGGGTAAAAATGCAATTTCATTTTATTTCTTAATTATTATTTTAACATCTATACTATCATATTAAAATCGAAACATTCAAATTTTTCTCGATTTAGTTATGATTATATTAATTAATAAATAGGAAAATAATATAATTAATGATAAGTAAACGATTGTCTTTTCCAATTAAAATATATTATTTTTTATTTAAAAAAAATTACTTTTTATAAATACCTAAAAATATCAAATTTATCATAATTTTTTAATTATTTATATTTCTTTTCTTCTTAAAATAAGTTACCTTTTAATTTAAAATATAGTCCTACAATCATTAATACAGACTTAAAAATATCATATCGTATCTTACAATCACTAATAAAATATATTAAAAAACTATATATACGTTATAATAAGAAAACATGACTGTAACTGTTTGCATTTTGGTTCAATTATACAATGAATAATGACCATTAGATTTTTAGGAAATAAATAAAAAACAACTAATGATAAGTTCTATTATATATTTAAATTATTCGTCCAAGTTTCGAATCCCGTCAATAAGATATTAAATTTAAAAATTTATAATATTAATTTTAATTCATACATGTCATTACTTAAATTTATATTAAATTAAAATTAAAAAAAAATAAAATTTAATAATTATATAAAAACATAATTGTAACTTAAAATACGTGCATCTCACGATTTTTAGCTAGTAATATGCAATAATAGTTTCATTTAAACATTTGTATTCTTGGTAGAGCCTAATGGAATTCTATAATCAATCAAAATTAATTTTAAAGAAGAACATAGAGAAACAAAATGACTAATATTAAATCTTCCTCTATATTATTAATATTGGGATGTTGTAACGAGAAAGTATAATTTTTCCTGTAGAAATGTATATTACACTCACTTATATTTTATAAAAAATATTAAAATATTCCTGTTAGGTCCAAATGTGTTGTAGAGGGGGGGTGAATACAACTTTTCAAATATGAGAAGCAATAAATACGATGCAATAAACGAACACACAGATTCAAGGAATATATGTCTTATATATAACTTGAAGTGGTTGCTACAACATTCATTACAAAGTATAACAGAAGTTCAGAGAGAAGTGAATGATACTAAGCTCTGTTAATGCACTCTCTCTCTTTTACAAGTGTTTCTCTTAAGAATTGCTCACTAACTAAAAACATTACACAAGTACTTCTATTTATACTACATGTAATCTATGTCCTGTAGACTTCAAAGACTAAGATATACGTGGCCCAATGATGTCCACATAGATCTTGCCTTATCTTGAAAGCTTGGAAATCTGCCAATCAGAAGATGCCATGTGTCATGTTGAAGCTGCACTCTAAGTAGAACTTCTACTTGAGAATTTCTACTTAGCCATCTCGAATTTCTAAGTAGAACTTCTACTTAGAAATATTCTACTTGGTCATCTAGAACATTTAGTACTTAGAAAATATTCTAGTCTTCAACTTGAAACTTCAATGCACATCTTGAACTTGTGATATCTTCATGTCTTCTTTATTCTTCACCAAGCTCTTGAACATGGATCTTTATTACTGACATAAACTTGCTATCAATGTCCTGACACTTGATGCATTGGTCTGGTTCATAAGTGACTAGTCTTGATAGGGTTTTTGCTTCTTGAATAAATTACCATATCCAATTAGAAATGTGGCTTTCCAATATTTGCTTTCCTTCTTGTTCACTTGAAATCAATTAGTCTTATTGATACTGATAGTTATGATCTTGATTCTTGGCTTTTCAAATCACTGAGGCATGAACAACTTTGACTTGAACTTCTCTCAATGATTTCTTCTTGGCTTGATCATAGTTAACATGTTGAATTGTATCAATTACCTTGTCTTCATTAAGTGTTGATTTCTTTGTGACTTCTTGTTCTTGATTGTCTTCTGGTTAAGTATCTTTTCCTTTAGTTGAGTTACATTAGTTATAGTGTTACAAGTTTACACACTCTGCCTTTCAATCTCCCCCAATTTGATTGTCTAACAATGACATTCAAATTAATGAAGGATAACTCAACTAAACAATGAGACGAGAAAAGATAATTAACATTACAGTCTTGAATAATTTACAATTGAAATTTTCATGAAAACAATACAAAGAACTTAAACTAGAAACAGAATTCGAACTTCGAATTAAAGATCATATGAGTGATTCCTATCACCTGGATTATTTCATACCTTTTAGTCAAACTTATATCACCTTATTGGATTCACTCTAAGGTGAATTTTCCTCAAGTGAGTTAAAGCAACCGAAAGACATGAAGTTTTTCCAAATTCAAGTTCACACCACTCTGACCTTTAACCCTAATTCCGTTTCCTCTTTCTAGCTTCAGCAGCTTGGTCTTTCTCTTCTTTCTGCCTTTTGCGCTTCTCCTTCTGCTGCTGTTCTTTCTTGTACACTGGATCTCGAAGCTGCTTCCACCTAGCATTCAACAGACTTACAGCTTCCATTTCTAGAGGATTCTTGGGCTCTGGATAAGGATGTTTGAAAAGCCTTCTGAGTTTGTCCACCTCCTGAGTAGTCCTGATCTTTGGAATATTCTCAAAGTTCTTCATTATGAGCTGAGGTTTCCAATGAGATTTATCAGCTTTAAACTGACAATAGATCATCTTTGGGTAGCCCTTGACACGGTCAGTATTGTGGACACTGGCCGCATCTCGCTCCATCCGCTTCTTTTCCACCACTATCTCAGACAGGTAACTCATGAGTCTCTGCTTTTCTTCCACATACATATCTTCCACTTCGCCCCATTTGAATACATGTAAAACTCTCTCCAGAAATGCAGCATCGTGAGTCTGTAGCAGCCATTTTCTACTCATATGCAAGAATGTTTGATTTTGGTCTGCATCTATGAATACTAAGGCATCAGCTGTATCTTCAGCATAAGCGTGTATCCAGTATACACTATCACTTCCTGGAACACCAATAGCCTCCCTTATCTCTCCTTGTTCTAGTGCTCCAGAAGGAAGAGTCAGAGCTTCATCTACATTCTTCATTGCTTGAAGAAATATATTCCATTTCTTCTCCATCAGCTCCGGCTCAATCTTCACGTTATCAAGAGGGTTTGGAGCAATGATATCACACTTCCACACCTCATTGCTCTTCTTGAATATGACTCTTTCAATGATCTTCACGGATTTTTCTTTAAGCTCAGAAGCGAATCCCTTACTCATCATTTGTCTACAGACAGCTTTGAGAGATTCCACTGAAAGCTCCATTAGATCATTTTCCTCCATGCTAACCCTCTTCATCTTTCCGTCAACTACCATCCGGACAAAATTTGGATATGCTGAGAATTCTGGACCCTTGTCCTTTGCTAGCTGCATTAACTGATCCCTATACAGAATGCTTAGCTCCTCAGAATGAGAGTATTGAATTTTTGTCGCTAGCAAGAACAACTCTAACGCAGATCTTCTCGTTATGAATTGGTCATCCACATATAGGAAAGATGTTGGGACTCCTTCTACCAAGGACAAAATAACCTGCCACTCCTTAAGTGTTGCATTGTATCCAACCCTGACTTTAGAAATTAATCTCTTCAATGCACTTATATAGTCCCCAGTCATTGGATTCTGCAAATTCAAGTTGTAGAACAGATCATCTGCATCCTTGTTATGAACTCCTTTCGCACAGGGTCCCATCATTATCTTCCTTGCTTCATCCCACTTCTGTCCTATCCTCCTCTTGTCAAGATCAACTTGAGGATCAGCTAGCCTTGCAAGCTCATGATCATACTGCTTCCCTTGGAGCTCTCCTTTCTTTTCTAGGAAGGCAGCACGTTCTTGCATCATCTTCATTTTATGGAACTGAGCTTGTTCCAAGGCTAACTGTTGAGGTTTAAGGGTTTCCTCATCAACAGGAATTTCTTCAGGCATTCCAGAAGACATCCCAGCACCTCCACCTTGTTCCTTCAAAGATCTCTTTATAGCATGTGCCAAAGGTACGTCTTCCATGTCAGAATCTGAGTCAAGTACCTCCTGTACTGTTTCCTGATGACTCAGATCAACGAATGGTTCATCAACCATCATTGCCTTACACTAGTACAGAATAGGCTTTTAGCGTCGGTCAAAATAGGTATTAGGCGTCGGTTATTGGGCGTAGTATATGAAAGCGACACTATAAGTATAGGCCTATAGCGTCGGTTAATTGGGCGACGCATATAATGTACTAATAGCGTCGGTTATTTAAACAACCGACGCTTAAAAGTTACTAATAGCGTCGGTTCTTTAGGTAACCGACGCATATGGTCTTACTATTGGCGTCGGTCAATTAAATAACCAACACATAAAGGCAGGTTATAGGCGTCGATCATTTAAACAACCGACGCTAAAAGTCTGTTATAAGCGTCGATCATTTAAACAACCAACGCTTAAAATCTGGTTATAAGCGTCGGTCATTTAAACAACCGACGCTTAAAGTCAATTTTTTAAAAAAAAAATAAAAATTGCAATTCTGTTATGAAACAATACAAGCACTGTCACTGCAAACAATACAAAGATTTATACACAGTAAAGAAGTTTAGAAAATTCTTCTCATCTACAAGAACCTTGAATGGAAATGGTCCGGAAATTTAAGAAGTCACCGCTACTTAAATTTCATTATTACTTAAAAAATATTTCTGCTATCCACAATAGCTTTGCCAGTTTCAGCATCATATTTCGAGAACCTCTTCTTTGGTGCTCTACATTGTGGGCATAGATAATCCTCCGGCTGCAAAACAAGGAAGAAGACACATAAAACAAGTCAGAGAGAAGTTTGCATGACAATAATAATAATCTAATATGCAAGTTTACCACTTTGCTATATACTAGGAGATAAATATTCAGCTTATCAGTATATTTAGATTTAACCTATTATGTTTTGGCTACCATAAGAAAAAAAACCATCTTTTACACCTGTTTTTCAAATCAAATGTCAAGCAAATTAGACTAATAATCATGTCAATATAAATATGGTCGCAATATATTCAAACATGTGAGAATTATTTTAGATGACAAATAAAGAAGGTATATCATCATCAGTATGGGGCAAGAGTATTGAAAAACAAACAAAAATATTCACTTTGACATACAATCTAAAAGAAACTGTTAAAGCCTCCGTAAGTGCCTTAAACCGGAGCTATTATATAGAATGCAATATAACAAGGCATATACAATTTTCTAGGGTAAAATTATAAGGTGTCTCAATCTTACAGCAGGAATGCAGAGACCATCAATGGCACGAAACTTATACTTCAGTTGTCCTATAAAACTATAGATATATGTAGATTACAGAAAAATGCACAAGTACAAATATGATTAAAATGCCTGACTTAGATGATTAATTGTTGGCTGGAAAGAATTTGTTAATGCCTCTTAAAAGTGTTTCAACAATGATATCAAATTAAACTTGAGGTTTTTAAACGCATAGATCATACCTACGAATACTCTCCTTTAGTTCTGATGGCAACTGCCTGTCGTGCATCCATTGTTCTGTATCAGTTCATTTGATTCTCCACTCTTCTAGTCGTGCAGTGGTGGACTGGAGGTATGTCTGTCAATTAATAATATTAAAAAATGAGAAACTGAGTGCCTTGTTAACCAAACATTAGCTCCAAATAGGAATAGAGACTTAAAGACTTAGGCATACTGCATGTATTATGACTCTCAAACAGTGACCACGAAGTTCCTGAACCTGGCTGCCCAGATGCTGACTGTCAACTAAATTATCGAGCAACTGTTTAACTAACTTGGCTGCCCAGATGCTGACTGTCAACTAAATTATCCGGCAACTGTTTAACTAACTTTGGTTTTTTCCCAACATGTTGACCACATAGACCTTCATAAATACATGGCGGTGTTAGGATGTGAAGCAGAATGGTAGACAAATAGTACTGACATAAGTGACGAATTATCAAGGGTAACTAAGATATACCACTGCTTCCATTTGATTCAAATTGATGACTGTCCAATCTCCTTTTATAATTATCTCTATGCACCACAATGGAGAAATAAGTTCTATGCATATATTAAGGTCATAGTATTTAATTAGGCAGGATCCATACGCTAGTGCAGTTAACTGTAAAAGACCATGTCAAAGGAGCTCTCTGGACACATAACCTGAACCACAATTATAGCAATTCATTCTTTCGAAAATGTTCATACCAAAAAGAGAATGTGCCACACAAGCATCATTTGCACAGTTCCCATGAGCCCATGCCATTGCTCTCAACCGATTCAGTATCAGAAACACCAAACCCAGAAGTGAATGAACGATGAAGGCAATCAAATATGACTCCTAGTACTTCTGAAGCATCATTCATTTAAGCCTGTCAAACACCACCAAAATAATTAAAACTTGCATTATTAACCATAACTATATTATCAGAATATCACATGACTGAGCGATTCCATAATCTAGCAAGTGAGACCAACCAAAAAACAGAGTACATGTGCATATGCTTAGAAAATGTAATCCTTGTCAACCTTTTATAACATGACCATGCCATAGTAGTAGGAGCAATTCTCATAGTAGTAGGAGCAACAACTTCTCTCTTCAAGTCTGTAGATCCCATGCTCAAAGCATTGAAAATGTCACATAAAGCACATATAACACAAGGACCACCAACATCAACATACCCTGCTTTTGATCTTCTCAGGAAGTCTTCTCGGAAACGTCTAATGTGCCATAAAGACTGAATGTCCAGAAAAACAAATCAGTAATTGAAAAGATACACAAGATAAAAAGTGATTATTAAAAAAGCAAAATTTTAAACAACCTGTATGATAACAATGAGAAAACAATTATATTCACCAACTTCGTTCTTCAGCCCTCTTCCATAAGCATCAATCCCATTCACATTTTCAACATCCATACCAAATATGCTAAATATTGGAGCATCCAATAAGGAACATGATGTTGTACACATCATTTAGAGATTTAATGTTCATCATTTGCAAACTATAAATGGCTGTGTGGGAGGCACACATCCAGTTGATGGTGAAAAAACATTTTTGTTAATGATAAGAAGCCATAATTTATGAGAATCAAATGTAGTACTCCCAGGAATTGACTATAGTTCAGGTGCCCCTTAACTAACTATTTAAATTTATTAAGTAAAACTCAATGCGTGTACCTGTACTTTGCTCCTAATACATTAACTTTCTGATTTAGTACAAAGAACGTTTAAGAACGTGAAGTGGGCACTTTGTTAATTTCCTAACGTTTGGAGCCTGATGCATCCAAACTGAATCCCTAGCTCTCTAATATTAAGCTTGTTCCTATCAATCAAACAACTTAATATCATATTCGTAAAACCACAAAACAAAACAAGAAAGACTAAAAAAGATTAACAGAAACTAACTTGACACAGAGACCAAACTTTCGCTTAATTTATTATTAGATAAAACTTAAATTCTAAATTGTTTTACAATAAAAATGAAATTATAAGATGAGCATACTGAACCATATTAATCCTAAGCTCCATCAAATTAAACTCATGCATATGCAATCAATTAAATCATATCATCAACCTTGTAATAAGAAATAAGCAAAACATAATATATACTCACAAACATATGCAGTCATATGCGTGTCTAGAGTCATACACAAACATAAATTTAAAGTAAGGACCTTGAGGTAGAATACGAACCTAATTAGCATATTTATATGTAATTAAGTTGCCAATCGCGATGGAAGAAATATGATTCAGATTAGAGCATATATTACCTAGCAGATACGAATCTAATTAGGGCTTGATAGAACTCGAGAATTCAGAGAGAACCCATGTTCTTCGCGCTTAGAGTCTAATTAGGCTAAAGTTCACAAAGGGAGAGAGAGAGAGAGCGAGAGCGTCTGTGTTTAAGTTGGGGATAATGGAGAGACGAGAGTACGGAGGCAATAGAGTCAATAGAAGAGTACAGGGCAATCTACCCGGTAGTCAGAAGCTAAAGAATTATAATAGAAATTAGTTTTATTATAAATGATTTATATTTATTAATTGATATTATATAAAATTTCAAATTTTTTAAAAACTTACTTAGATAAATGTGTAATTTTTTAACAATATACTTTACATAATGAAGATCCGGATATAATTTTATCATAAATAATGGTTCAAAGTATATAAGTGGGAATGAATACATATTATTTATTTGTGTAATGAAAATATTTAAATTTAAATTTTTATAAAATGTTGTTTGATTTGTATAAATCTTATTTAAATGATATTATTCAATTTAATTTTTTTTATAGAATGTTATAATATAAAATAACGTATAATTTGTATGAAAATATTATTTGTATATAATTTAGCTTTTTTTTAAAAAAATACTTTTAGCATCGGTCAAATGTAAAGCGACACATAAAGTACAAACTACACAGTTTAGGCGTCGGTTAAGTGAAGATCGACGTTAAAGGTTCAATTTAAGGCGTCGGTTAAGAAAAGACGACGCTAAAGGTTCGGTTTTAGGCGTCGGTTGAGTTAAGACCGACGCTAAAGGTTCAGTTTTAGGCGTCGGATGTGGAAAGACCGACGATAAAGATCTGTTTTAGGCGTCGGTTGAGTAAACACCGACGCTAAAGGTCCAGTTTTAAGCGTCGGTTGTTTCATGACGACGTAAAAGGTTTAACACAAGTGACATTAAGCATCGGTTAAGCTAGCAACCGACGCCTAAAGTAAGTATAAGCCACGGCTCTCTATATAACCGACGCTAAAAGTGCGACGCTAAAAGATAGTTCTGTACTAGTGTTACCCTTTTTCCTCCTCAGAGCCTCTTCATCAACAGCAGGCTCAATTTCTGTTTCCTTGACAAGATCAGCGGGTTCTTCAATTTCTTCGATGTGAACTGCCTGCTGTCTCGTCTCCTTTCCACTCTCCCCCTTAGGTGAGTTATCCTGAGCTCCACTTTGGTCTTCAGATCCACCAGCTGCATAAGAACCTCCAAAACTAGAACCAGAGGCTCCCGCTCCACTAGTACCACCTGCACCACCTGCACCAGCATCGGGGGGAGGTTGTTGCGACTCTAAACACTCCGGGGGCACAAAACTCCTGACTGCGAACATCATTCTACTGATCTCCACTGCCATTGTATGTATTGTAGGCTCCATTGCCCCCATCCTCTCATTGAGAGTGCTTCCCAAGACACCACCAGCATGGCCCAAGTCATTGACCTTATTTGTCAAAGCATCAAAAGCTGTAGCTTGACTTGCCATGCTTGCTGCGTAGTCGTCTAGAGCCCTTTGATTGTTTCCAATGTTAATCCCGAACTGCCCCATCGTCTGCCCGAATTGCCTCATCTGATTTTCCATAGAAGTCATACGTGTATCAAGATTTTCAATATTAAGGGACGGTGTTTGGTTTAGGTGACCTCGCTCTAATACTCGTTCTGTTGGTATTTGGCGCTCGGTTTCGGGCCTTAAAAATGAAGGTCTCTCTCTCCCTAACCTCTCACACACACTCCCTGTCTCACGCTCGTGTATGTCTTCAATGATTGATCCAAAATATGAAGCAGTACCTGCAGAAATTGGATAAGCAATATAATTGGCAGTTATGGGATCTATGTCTGTTATGTCCTGAGTTGGAATCTCAGGCTGAGTGGCTGCAAAGTGTTCTTGTACGACATTAGAACCGATCCTCTTTGCAGCATCAGTACGTACCGGTGAAGGTACGGCTGAAGTTGTTAAAACTTCATGTCCTTGTGAAGCAACAGGATCTTCAAAAGGTACATAATCCTGATCAAAATCCCTATGTGCAGATTGTTTAAGGGGAGAACCACTCTCGTGAGGTGGAGTGGTTGCGTGTGACACATTAGGGTTTGACTGGACGTTTGAAGTAGCAGCATGAAAATGTTTGGCTTTCTTTCGAATAAGTTGCTGCTCTTCGGGTTCACCCTCCTCATCATCTCCTACATATATACGTGCTAGCTTTCTGACTTCCGTTAACAGGGGTGAAAGAGAATAAGAATGTGTATCAGGCTCAGAAATATAGCTCTCACCCTGGGATAGATCCTGCGGGTTAGCAGTCTCTTGGGTCTCGGAATCAAATACATATGAGGAGGAATGAATAGTATGCAGGGAGAGATTACCTGATTGATTACCTTGTGCATCATCGCTTTGCTCATCAGGAATCTCATCAAATGCCTCAGCATGAACAGATGGATTCTGAGCATGTGATGAAACTTGTGATGATGCCTCCAAATTGGTAACTCCTGCATCATATGTAAGCCACATTTGTATATTTTCAGGAATTGACATCGGTTTACCTTGATGTTTATCCTGATTAGCAATGGTTGAAAGTGACTTAGTGCCCATCCCTAGCGGTGCAGATGTTGGGCTTCTGGCAAATCCCTGTCTAACAGCAAGAGCATCCTTCCGTATTAAATCATTAATCAGCATTTGTAGGAACCGAGGAAACCAGCAGACAACATCAGTTGTAGTGAGGTTTCTGCTTGCAGGAGATCACATTGAGGCCACTATCTCAGAGAGAACTATGCGTCCATAATTTATATCCAGTTCTCTTGCTAGGGCAACTGCAAAGGTTTGCATTGGAATTGGAATTTGATGAAAATCTTTTTCGCGTGCCCGAAAATATCTTGTGATGGCCTCGAAAAAGTAATTCCATTCCACATGGAGGAATTGTTTTTGGATGTTTCCAGTGATCCGGCCAGTCAGAGGATAGCATCCTATTTCTTCAAAGAATGTGAGGCGTTGTTCCGCTGTAGGTTCTGCATCATAAACATCTTTGATTGGGAATCCCAGAACCCTGTTGACAATTTCTTCAGTCACCTCATATTCCTGACCCGCTAAGGTAAACCTGAAACCGTAGGGGGTTGTTTTGCTCCCAAAAGTAACCGCACTAGTCCATAATTGCTGTAAAGCATCATGTACTAGTGTAGGTTTAGCAGTAAAATCATGGCTAGCCTTGGAGTACAAATTGAGAAATCGTACCCAAAACTTAAACCGTGGGAGTTGATCACTAATTTCCGTAGAAATATTATAAAAATTGTTTTTAGCAAGTGAAAATTGGTGAGCCATTTTAATTAAATGTTTTTCTTTAAAAGATGTGAATTTTTTTTTAAATTTTGAAAAACAAGTAAATTACGAATTAAAGATTTATCCCTTTTAATTTACCAAGAACAACAAAAGTCCCTTTTAGAGATTAAACTACGGGATTCAATCAATAGCCAATTCGAAATCTGAATATTCAATGAAGATGAATATTCGTGTGTATATCAGTGAAATCGTGTGTGTTTAGATAGAGAATATGAATTCGTGTTTTATGAACAGTTACACAAACAACTTATGTTCGTGTTTATGTATATGCGCGTGTATGAATGGTCACTAAACACAAAACCACAACGATTAAGGATCACACAGACAATAGTAGTCAACAAATTGGCAGTAATTCGTGATTAGTATGAGTTTAATCACAAAAACACGGATTAAAGGTATGTAATTTGTGAAATTGCACTGTTTTTGTGAAGCGGCTGCTGTGAAAATGAAATTAGGTAAAGTGAATGATGCATCGAGTTAGAGATGTATATATAGATGATTGTGAAATGACAAAAATGTCCCTGTTAAAAAGAGTGAAAATTACTAAGTCCATACAGGGAACACCTAAGTCGAACTCTATCTCGAACATCCCTATCTCGAACATCAAGTCGAACTTCGAGATGAAGTTCGAGATAGAGGTTAACTCGAACAAATAAGCACAAATAAGCACTTTAACCAATTTAACAGCAAAGACTACGAGGAAATCTTATCTCGAACTTGATTGACTTGTAAACTTGGAAAATTCCCTTCCAGTAAAAGAAATACAGGAAAATTCGAGATACGTTTCGAGTTAGAAGTTTAACTCTATCTCGAACATCAAGTCGAAATTCGAGTTGAGTTTCGAGATAGAGACTAACTCGAAGTTAATCTCAATTCTTTCCAAAATCTTGATTGGGAACCTAATCGCAACCTTCGAGATAAGATTCGAGTTAGGAGTAACTCAAAAATTCCCTTTAAGCAACTGAGAACACACTGAGAACTCTATCTCGAACATCAAGTCGAAATTCGAGTTGAGTTTCGAGATAGACTAACTCGAAGTTATTCTCAGTTCTTTTCAAAATATTCCCTTAATGGAAACCTCATCTCAACCTTTGAGATAAAATTCGAGATAGACTTTATCTCGAATATTTTGAAGATAGAACTAGGCACACTGGTAACTCGAACTCGAACTCAAAGTCGAATTTCGAGATGAATTTCGAGATAGACAACTCGAAATTCTTCCCAGACTTATAATTTTCAAAACTTCACTCTGACAGCTTAAGTCGAAATTCAAGTCGAATTTCGAGATGAGTTTCGAGATAGAAACTAACTCGAAATTTTGAAGTTTTTCAATTCTAAGGCCTCTAATTACATGAAAATCATAGGTAAATTCATCTAAAAATCATGTAAAATTTAGAATATTATGAATTTAACTCCCCCTATGATCATGCAATCTAACAAGCATAAATTCACAGATTTGTGCTATAAAAGACATTTAAAACATAATGAATTTATACAAACTATATGCAAACTATAACAATCATTAATTAGGCATTTTAAAGTCTAAGCACATAATGATTAAGTAGCTTGCACATACAAACATAAACCTGGATTTTACAGATAGAAGGCTTTACTAACTTGTGTTAAGCATTCCCAATTCACCAACCAATCTATTGAATGTTACTTCATCAAGAGGTTTGGTGAAAATATTTGAAATTTGTTGCATTGTGGGCACAAAATGTAGCTCCACAGTCCCCTCCTCGACATGTTCTCTTATGAAATGATACCTGATGTCGATGTGCTTGGTTCTTGAGTGATCAACAGGATTGTTGGTTATGGCAATGGCACTTGTGTTGTCACACATAATTGGAATTTTCTTGTGCTCCATGCCATAATCCTTCAATTGGTTCCTCATCCACAGTATTTGAGCTACACAGCTTCCAGCAGCAATGTACTCAGCTTCTGCAGTAGAAGTAGATACTGTATGTTGCTTTTTACTTTGCCATGACACCAATCTTCTGCCAAGAAATTGACAAACACCAGATGTGCTTTTCCTATCAATCCTGCAACCTGCATAGTCTGAATCCGAATAGCCAATTAGATTAAAACATGTATCTCTTAGGTACCAAATCCCTAGATTTGGTGTGCCCTTGAGATACCTAAAAATTCTCTTGACGGCTATGAGATGTGATTCTCTAGGATCCGCTTGGAACCTTGCACATAAACAAGTTGCGAACATTATATCAGGTCTACTTGCAGTTAAATAGAGGAGTGAGCCAATCATACCTCGATAGCTTGTGATGTCAACTGGTTTACCTGATTTGTCTTCATCAAGCTTCGTGGCTGTTGCCATGGGAGTCTTAGCTACTGATGCATCTTCTAGATTTTACTTTTTGAGTAAATCTCTGACGTACTTGGATTGACAGATAAAGATACCATCTTTTCTCTAACTGATCTGTAATCCAAGGAAGAAGGACAGCTCTCCCATCATGCTCATCTCATATTTTTCCTGCATTAGCTTGGCAAATTTCTCGCACAAGCACTCATTTGATGACCCAAAAATAATATCGTCCACATAGACTTGGATAAGTATTAAGTCATTTCTTACAATTTTATAGAACAATGTTTTATCAATTACTCCCCTAACAAAACCATTTTCAATTAAGAATAAGGATAGGGTTTCATACCATCGCCTTGGGGATTGCTTGAGGCCATAGACAGATTTGTAGAGAAGATACACAAAATCTACATGTTCTGGATCAACGAAGCCAGGCGGCTGTTCCAGATACACTTCTTCTTCTAACTCTCCGTTCAGGAAGGCACTTTTCACATCCATCTGGAAAACCTTGAAGTTCTTATGTGCTGCAAATGCCAAGAACATCCTGACTGCCTCAAGTCTTGCAACTGGTGCATAGGTTTCATCATAATCAATTCCTTCTTGCTGAGAATAACCTTTTGCAACCAAACGAGCCTTGTTTCGTGTTACAAGTCCGTTTTCATCCAGTTTATTTCTGAATACCCACCTAGCTCCAATTACTGATATGTTCTTTGGTCGGGGTACCAGTTTCCAAACTTTCTGCCTTGCATTGCAATCACCCAATCAGCATCACCAAGAGCTTCTTCTATTTCTTTAGGTTCAAGCTTGGATAAGAACCCAGAATATAAGGAAATATTAGCCAGGTCAGCTCTTGCAGTTCTTCTAGTAGTCACATCAGCATCTGGATCACCAATAATTAATTCAAACGGATGATCTTTATTCCATACCCGTTCTCCTGGAAATTGTCTTGATGATTCAGCTTGACTTTCTGAGTTAGGGTGCTGACTACTTTGATTATTCTCACTAACTCCCCCTGAGTTAGTGCCAGCTCCTACAGAACTACTGTCAACTCGTCTCGAGCCTTGAACAGTTGTCCTTGAGCTGCTATTTACTCCCCTTGAGTTATTGCCGGTTCGTACTGAAGAAGTCTCTTCTGATCTTGTAGAATTAGCTTGTTCACTAGACTCAGGTTCTTCACGTACACTTGGAACATTTAATGGGACAACTAACTCAGGTTCATCTTCAAGTTCATCTAAGTCCAGATTCTGAAATTTTAGGGACTCAGGTTCACTAGAATCTCTAGAAATTGATGGGAGTTTGGTATCGTCGAATCTGACGTTGTAGCTTTCAGTCACTTTTCGATCATTCACTAAGAACACTCTATAAGCTACCACCACATCTGTGGAATAACCAACAAAGATTCCTTCACGAGCTTTTGCTGCAAACTTGCCTAGATTTTCATCATCTATAAGCACATAGCATTTTGCTCCGAAGACATGAAAGTATTTGATTGTTGGTCTTCTGTTGTTCATTAATTCACATGGTGTCTTTTCTTTATCTTTTATAATCAAGGTTCTATTTTGAGTGTAACAAGCGGTACTCACTACTTCGGCCCAGAAGTACAAAGGAAGTTTTGAATCATACAACAAAGTTCTTGCTGCCTCAACCAAAGTTCTATTCTTCCTTTCAACTACTCCATTTTGCTGTGGAGTTCTCGGGGCTGAATACTGACGACGTATTCCTTTAGATACACAGAAGTCATTCAGCACTGCGTTTTTGAATTCAGTGCCATTGTTTGATCTAATCGTCTTCACAGTAAGTGTTGAAACATTCTCAATTTGAGTGATGTGATCAATGATTAAGAAAGGTACTTCATCTTTCGTCATTGCGAACAATACCCATGTATACTTGGAGAAGTCATCCACGATTACCAATGCATATCTTTTCTTAGACAAAGATAGGACATTCACTGGGCCAAACAAATCCATATGAAGAAGTTGCAGAGGCTCAGTAATACTAGAAATTTCTTTGCTTTTATGCGATGCTCGCTTCGACTTTCCCATTTCACAAGCTTCACAGAGTCCTTTCGGAGCGAACTCCATTTGAGGTAGATCTCTCACCAATTCTCGCCTCGCGAGAGCATTCATCGTTTTGAAGTTTAAGTGAGATAGCTTTTTGTGCCATAACCAGCTTTCATCATCCGATGCTTTGCTGTAGAAACAGGTGACCACATTCTGATTTGCTGAATCCATGTCTGCAACAAAAAGATCTGCCTTTCGAACTCCTCTCAAAGCCAGTGAGCCTTCCTTGATGTGAGTGATTGATACACCTTTCTTGTTGAAGACAATTTCGTAACCTTTGTCACAGAATTGACTGATACTCAACAGATTGTGCTTCAGTCCCTCAACATAGGAAATATCTTCTATGATGACATTGCCAGTCTTCAGTTTGCCATATCCCTTAGTCACACCTATGCTGTCATCTCCAAAGGTAACATAAGGGCCAGCTTTCATAACCAACTCTGTAAGCAGGGACTTGTTTCCAGTCATATGCCTCGATGCTCCACTGTCTAGCACCCATATAACTTTATTTCTATTCTGCTTAATTCCCTGCAATGACAGATTGGTTAGACATTCTTCGGAACCCAACTTTGATTGGGCCCGGCTTTTCGATAAGATCGAGAATCAACAGATTTAACAACAGGAGATGCACTTTTCTTAACATTACTAGAGCTTTCGACTATCTCCTTTCCTTTCTCAGACTTGACAGATTTGTCAGTCTTAGGAGAAGGTTTGTCACTCCTAACTTTAGGAGGACTGACAGTCTTGGCTCTCACATGTTTTTTCTTGATGTTTGAACTAGCAGCAGTATTTAAGCATGACTGGCTAGATGCATTCATTAAATTCACAAAAGTTTGCATGACGTTAAAAGTGCATGGCATGCAATTAGGTTGACCACACTGTGCATGATTCTGATGCAGATTATTCATTGTATATGTGGTAGGCATGGCATGTGCAGCAGGAACATTTATGTTAGCTTTACATGCATAAGAAAGATGTTCAGTAGATTTACAGTGATAACATGCTTTCTTTATTCGTTCAGCCTTAACCTCTTTTATGCCTTTTTCTTTCTTTCCTTGTTGTTTAACAGCCTTAGCTCCTAATCCTAGTCTAGATTCATCTCTAGGGAAATTGATTTTAACTTGTTTGATAGGAGTTATAGGTTATGCTTTCTGGCGATCTTCCATCTCAATCTCATATCTAGCTATCAATTCAGTCTCTTCTTCTTCTATTCTAGGAACAAGGTGTTTGTACATAGGTTTGACAGCTGATTTAAGAATGCAAGGTGTTTCCTTTTTAAGGTCACTGGAACTAGGGTCAATAGGTCTCTTTCCTTCTTTCTTAGGAAGGTCAGAATAATCAAGTCCTACACCTACTCCAGTTATCCTCTTAAATGTGTCATTATCTACATACACTTTACTAGCAGCTAGTTTGTAAGCTTCGCATTTAGTTTCTAACTCAGCTAGATTGTTCCTAAGACATGCTTCTACTTCTTCCTTAAGGACGAGCTTGTGTTCTAGAGATTTAATAAAGTCTCTTAGGGAAGTATCTACAATGCAAGCAGCCTCTAACTCTTCCACTTTTGCCTCAAGCATTCTACACTTGGCAACAAGTGTTTTCTGTTCCTTTTGAGAAGAGTCTAGGCTTTTGCACAACATATAGATCTCTTCACTAAGAGCCCCGTTCTGTTCCTTATAATCATCAATAGACATTTCTACTTTAAGAGTCAGAACTGGTACCTCTGGTTCCTCTGATGTCTCAGCCATGAGGGCAAAGTTTGCTACATGAGTAACATCTTCCTCATCTGAATCATCCCAAGCTCTTCCTTCTGTCACCAATAAAGCTCGTTTTCCATGTCTTTCCTTCACCAGCGATTCATACTTGCTTTTGAGGGCTTCATATGTCTCTTTTGGATAAGTCTGTTTAGGCTTTTTGCAGTCCGAGGCAAAATGTCCAGCTTCACCACAATTGTAGCATTTGAACTTCATTTTGAAATCCAAAGGAGATTTGTAGCTGGTATTCTTGCCTTTACCTTGGTAGCCTGACGAACTACCACCACCCTTAGCAGCCCGATAGAAAGATGAAGAATTTCTCTGTGGTCGGTTGCTCTTTCTGAATCTCATGTTGCTGAACTTCCTTGCCATGTATGCCACGACACTATCGTCCATGTTGTCCAGCTCTTCTTGGGTGTTGTAGTCATCATCACTGTTAGATGTGCACTCGTCATCATTATCAACTTGATGTGGTGCAAGTGATGATTTAGGCTTTGCTGCAACCATTGCCTTCTTAGACTCTTCCTCATCAGCAACTAATCCTGATGCAGTTTCTTTTCCTTTTGAATCATTGTCCCATGCTTGATCTTGAAGTGTTTCCAGCTCATAGGTCTTTAATATTCCATAATACTCTTCCAGAGAAGTTGTGTGCAAATCTCTGGTTTCTCTTATTGCGTATACCCTATGTTCAATGCTCTTTGGCTGGTTCCTCAGATATCTCGTATTAGTCTCAACCATGGGGAGAGTTACACCTCTCAGATTCAAATCCAATACCAACTGACTGAATCGTAGATAGACGTCTGTTATGCCTTCTCCTTTTCGTATTCTGAAGGTGTCATACTCCATCTTGAGTATGAGTGTCTTGTTACTTCTAACCTCTGCAGATCCTTCCATGACAACTTCTATCTTGTCCCAAATCTTCTTTGCTGTAGTCAAACCTTTGACTATGTTGAACATTTCATGATCAAGAGATTCCATCAAGGTTTGTCGTACGGCAGTATCACAAGCTATTTGCTCCTTGTCAGCATCTGAAAACTCCGAGGCCTTCTTAGGCTCAGACCGAGGTGCTATAACCACCCCTCCTTCCGTATGCGCAGGAATAACCACCATAGGAACAAATTTACCCTTGTCAAGGACTTCCAGATATTCAGGGTTAACAGTCTCTAGATAGAGTCTCATTCTGAAAACCCATTCTTCGTAGTGATCTCGGTTGAACATTGGGATATTGAATGCATTTTTAGGAGCCATTTCAATTCTGGTCACTAAAAGTTTCTAAGTACCCAAGACTAGGCTATGTAGAATTTATATGTAGAACTTTTGCCTAAGTCGAAATTTCTCTAAGTAGAAATTTTGCTCAAGTCGAACTTCACTAAGTAGAAATTGTCCAAGTCGAAATTCTATGTAGAAAATCTCAAGTAGAAATTCTATGTAGAACTTTTGTCCTTAGAATAATTTTTCTGCAGATTACTTTAATTTTGAATAAACAATATTATCTCTTTAACACCTTTTGACTTTTGATGCTTTACTCACCTAACCCACCTAACCCACGTGCTAGGTACTGAGTATGTCTTGTTTCACTTTCGACCGTGAATAATGCAAATCAAAAAAATCCAAAAACACCTTTTTATTCTTTTACTATTTATCTTTTTGAAAAGGAGATCAAAAAGTTGTTGGGTTGTCTTCTTTGATAAGAGCAGATGATGAACACTCAAGAACACCAAATATGAAAGTACCCAGATTAATTCACAAAAATTAATTAAAATACACCAAAGCTAAATAATCACACCTGGAGTATTTAAATAATTTTTCGGATGAGTTTTCACTACAAACGAATTAAAGCTCACTTTTCGAGAAAATGAAAAGTAGATCTAGAAAATGAAAACTCACGATTCTTCTACTAAACACAAGGATCTATGTTTTGTATGTTAAACATATAGCTCTGATACCAATTGTTAGGTCCAAATGTGTTGTAGAGGGGGGGTGAATACAACTTTTCAAATATGAGAAGCAATAAATACGATGCAATAAACGAACACACAGATTCAAGGAATATATGTCTTATATATAACTTGAAGTGGTTGCTACAACATTCATTACAAAGTATAACAGAAGTTCAGAGAGAAGTGAATGATACTAAGCTCTGTTAATGCACTCTCTCTCTTTTACAAGTGTTTCTCTTAAGAATTGCTCACTAACTAAAAACATTACACAAGTACTTCTATTTATACTACATGTAATCTATGTCCTGTAGACTTCAAAGACTAAGATATACGTGGCCCAATGATGTCCACATAGATCTTGCCTTATCTTGAAAGCTTGGAAATCTGCCAATCAGAAGATGCCATGTGTCATGTTGAAGCTGTAATCTAAGTAGAACTTCTACTTGAGAATTTCTACTTAGCCATCTCGAATTTCTAAGTAGAACTTCTACTTAGAAATATTCTACTTGGTCATCTAGAACATTTAGTACTTAGAAAATATTCTGGTCTTCAACTTGAAACTTCAATGCACATCTTGAACTTGTGATATCTTCATGTCTTCTTTATTCTTCACCAAGCTCTTGAACATGGATCTTTATTACTGACATAAACTTGCTATCAATGTCCTGACACTTGATGCACTGGTCTGGTTGATAAGTGACTAGTCTTGATAGGGTTTTTGCTTCTTGAATAAATTACCATATCCAATTAGAAATGTGGCTTTCCAATATTTGCTTTCCTTCTTGTTCACTTGAAATCAATTAGTCTTATTGATACTGATAGTTATGATCTTGATTCTTGGCTTTTCAAATCACTGAGGCATGAACAACTTTGACTTGAACTTCTCTCAATGATTTCTTCTTGGCTTGATCATAGTTAACATGTTGAATTATATCAATTACCTTGTCTTCATTTAGTGTTGATTTCTTTGTGACTTCTTGTTCTTGATTGTCTTCTGGTTAAGTATCTTTTCCTTTAGTTGAGTTACATTAGTTATAGTATTACAAGTTTACACACTCTGCCTTTCAATTCCCCATCTCTCTTTTGTGTGTATCATATGATTATATAATTCTTTTACTTAATCAGATTTTTTTAATATTGTACATATATCAAAGATGAGTAAAAAATTTGAAGAGAATATCTAAGATAACTTTCTCAAGTATTTATAAAATTATTTAATATTAAAAGCAAAAATGTTTTAAAAAGGTTATGCATATCAAAAGACATTGAAAAATATCATAGATAATTTTTCTAAAATATCGAATAAAATGTTTGTAGAAAAGTTATTCTTTATTCAATATTATCATGATAAGTAGTCTAGATACATCACGATAACTTTTATAAGATATTAAACAAATTGATTTCATATAATAAAGATTGTGCATTTCAAAATAATATTCAAAAAAGATTATGCATATTAAAAGATTGTATGGATATCTATATAAAATTATTTAATGTCTTGAAAAAGTTATTTGAGATATATATTAGATTTTGTATTTAATATTAAATAAATATTGAACAGAAAAAGTTATTCTGATAATGAAAATATTATCTTGAGATATTATAAATTAACATTTTTTATACCATATATACAAGAAGTCACCGGGACCTTCAAGCAGTGAAAGAGGGATTGGTCTTGAATTTGCTAAGTATAATTTTGTCTCCTTACGAAAAGAGTTGATGGTGCACTCAGTTTTTGGTTTTGTCTATCGACATATTCCTTGTTTCTACCACTCCTATCTTCCTAGTTTTCGACGCTTAAAACTTCCGGTAAGTTTGTACATTTATATTAGATTTTGATGAATATGTGTGTGTATTACTTGGACGTTGCTGTTTTTTAAATTGCTTTTGCAGGACTTAATGGCTCACAGCATCGAAGTTTTGTCCGATTTAATGGCACACAACATCTAGGTTCTTGATCGAATAATAGACATGGAAGAGCTGGTGCCGAATATAGTCATGCGTATATGACGACTCTTACGGTGTAGCCAATTTATAGAATTCACATATGTGTGGGTGGGTGGAAGGGAGAGAATTCACATGTCAGTTCCTGATCTTAAACTTCTTTACGTTCTTTGTTTTTTTCTTTTTTTGATTTGTCTGAAGAATTTTAGTTAACACCGGAGTTAATTATTTGAAACCCTTATTTTTTTGGTTGGGATGTGTCTAAAGATGGTGAATTCTAAACTTTTAGTGTATAAGAAATTTCATTTTTACGTTCTGAGCCCTTTTTGTGATATGAATTTACAAGAGCACTCCTAAATTAAAAGTTCTTTTTTTTATAAAGACTTGAATTTATAAACTTTTTTGATGTCAGGACTATACTTTGAAACAAACAATGCATTTCTCAAATTTTGCAAAACTTTTCTTTCCATTATTGTTCTTTCTTTTGGCAAACAAAAAGAAATTTGTTAGAACGGATTTTTTAATTCATATAAGCCTAATCATTCTAAAATAGAAAAAAGAGTAATTTATTACTCTTCTTTCTAATGTTGTCATCCTAATTTTGGTGATTCTATCTGAATTGTCAGGGTTAAATTTCATTTTCAAATTCAAGAAATTTCATTTTCAACTTTTTAGTGTTTTCTTTTCTGCGAGCGAGAGAATTTATTTCTTCTAAGTTTCTAATTTCTTAAAATTTTGACACCATTTCAGACTTGTTGCTCGTATGTTTTTATTAACTAAAACAACATTTCATGCTACTTTTCATTAATTTATTTTTAGATTCTACTTAACTTTGTTCTACTTACTAATCCTAGTAAATAAATATCCATGTTATATTTGATCGTTTTGTTTGGTAAAATTTTGTGTTCGCTTTTTCTTCTTTACTTGTGTATATTTATTCTGGGTACATGCTACGTTCTTGTGTGCATGGCATCTATAATGGCTATGATAACTTTATAGAATTATAAATATTATCAATAATTTTTAAACTAGTCTATTCATTTGATATGAATTTTATTTTTAACTAATCTTCTAAATAATTGCATAAATAATATTTTTTTTATTTACTAATTTTGTTTACTTATATATAAATTACTTTGGGGCACAACATAATTTTGTTGGGTGAATAGATGGGTATATAGATCTTTGGAGGGCTGAAAATCGGTAAGATACTAACTAAATTCGGAACAAAAGAAATAAGAAAATTAGGATGTGTGAGCCGTCACATCAATTTCTAATAATTCTATTTGGTCTCAATTTTGTAACCAAAAGTTTCATCTATATATTTCCTTGAAGATCCTCTTTGAAACCTTTACATTCTTTAAATGTACTCTAGATTTAGATTCTATATTATACGACTGTTTTATAAGATATATATCTTGTAGATAGCAAATCAAATAGATGGATAATACATAAAATAGTAAAATCAAGTATTTTAGAAGAAGGTGTATGGTTTCCAAGAGGATATTCAGGCAACTATAAATGAAGCTCTTAGGCACAAAATCCAGACCAAATAAAATCATCAGAATCCCAGTCTTAAAAGTGATGGCGCACACATTCTACTTTTTCTAATTCTTTCGATCCCAATTTGGTTAGTATTTAACGGATTTCCACGCCTCCCAAGATCTCAATACCTATCTCTCCACCAAACAAAAACATGCTATGTCTCAAAGTAATTAATACATGAGTAAACATTCATAAATTTGTCAACTTGACTTGAATTTATAAACTTTTTTGATGTTACGACTATACTTGAGACAAACAATGCATTTCTTAAATTTTGCAAAATATTTTCTTTCCTTTATTATTCTTTCTTTAGGCAAACAAAAAGAGTAATTAATTCCTCTTTTTTCTATAGTTGTTATCCTAATTTCGTTGATTCTATTGAATTGTTAGGATAAAAGAAATTTCA
The DNA here is from genome assembly GCA_036435485.1 of Saposhnikovia divaricata. Lineage (NCBI taxonomy): Eukaryota > Viridiplantae > Streptophyta > Magnoliopsida > Apiales > Apiaceae > Saposhnikovia > Saposhnikovia divaricata. The sequence goes on from CM071595.1 coordinate 39,219,765, forward strand.
TTTTCTTTTTCTTTTCTGCTAAGCAAGATATTTTATTTTCAACTTTTTACAATGAACTAGATAATGTTTCTAATTTCTTAAAGTTTTGACAACATTTCATGTATGACTTGTTGTTTGTATGTTTTTATTAACTTAAACAACAATCACATGCTACTTTTCCTTGATTTATTTTTAGAATCTACTTAACTTTGTTCTACTTGTTAATCCTAGTAAAATTTTGTGTTTGCTTTTTCTTCTTTACTTGTGTAAATTTATTCAGGGTACATGCTATGTTCTTTTATACATGGCATCTTTAATTGCTATGATAACTTGATAGAAGTATAAATATTATTAATAACTTTAAAACTTGTCTATTCATTTGATATGAATTTAATTTTTAACTAATCTTATAAATAATTGCATATATAATATTTTTTTATTTACTAATTTTGTTTACTTATATATAAATTATTTTGTGGCACAACATACTTTTCTCTGGTGAATGGATGAGTATATAGATCTTGGGAGAGCTGGAAATCAGTAAGATACTAACTAAATTCCGACTGAAAGAAATATGAAAATTAGGTTGTGTAAGTCATCACTTCAGTTTCTGATGATTCTATTTGGTCTCAATTTTGTAACCAAAAGTTTCATCTATAATTCCTTAAAGATCCTCTTTGAAACCTTTACCTTTTTTAGATGTACTTTATATTTAGTTTTTGTATTATATGACTGTTTTATAAGACAAATATCTTGTAAATAGCAAATCAAATAGATGGATAATACATAAAATAGTAAAATCTAAACTATCTTAGAAGAAGGTGTATGGTTTCCAAGAGGATCTTTAGGAAAATATAAATGAAGCTCTTGGGCACAGAATTGAGACCAAATAAAACCATCAGAATCTTAAAATTGATGGCACACACATTCTACTTTTTCTATTTCTTTAGGTCCCAATTTATTTCTACTACTCGGAAGATCTCAATACCAAACAAAAGCATGTTATGTCTCAAAGCAATTAATACATGAGCAAACATTCATAAATTTGTCAACATGACTTGAATTGATAAACTTTTTTTATGTCACAATTATAAGTGAGACAAATAATTCATTTCTTAAATTTTGCAAAATATTTTCTTTCCGTTATTGTTCTTTCTTTGGTGATCCTAATTTTGGTGATTCTATCTAAATTGTGGGTAAACGAAATTTTATTTTTTTTTATTTTCCTGCTAAGCAAGATATTTCATTTTCAGCATTTCAGTGAGAGATTTTAATTCTTCTAACTAATTTCTTAAAGTTTTGACAACATTTCATGTATGACGTGTTGCTTGAATGTTTTTATTAACTTAAACAACATTCACATGCTACATTTCATTGATTTATTTTTAGAATTTACTTATCTTTGTTCTACTTAATAATCATGGTAAATAATATCCATGTTATGTTTGATCATTTTGTTTTGTAAAATTTTGTGTTTGCTTTTCCTTCTTTACTTGTGTATATTTATTCTGGGTACATGCTATGTTCTTGTGTACATGGCCTCTTCAATGGCTATGATAACTTGATAGAAGTATAAATATTATTAATAACTTTAAACCTAGTCTATTCATTTGATATGAATTTTATTTTTAACTAATCTTCTAAATAATTGCATAAATAATATTTTTTTTATTTACTAATTTTGTTTACTTATACATAAATTATTTTCGGGCACAACATACTTTTGTTTGGTGAATAGATGGGAAGATAGATATTGGGAGGGCTGAAATCCGTAAGATACTAACTAAATTCGGACCAAAAGAAATAGGAAAATTAGGATGTGTAAAATCTAAAGTATCTTAGAAGAAGGTTTATGGTTTCCCAGAGGATTTTCACGGAAATATAACTGAAACTCTTGGGCACAAAATTTTGACCAAATAGAAACATGAGAAACCCAGTCTTGAAATTGGTGGCACATACATCTTATTTTTACAATTTTTTCCTGTTCCAATTTGGTTTTGGTTAGTATCGGACGGATTTCCATGCCTCCCAATATCTGAGTACCTATCTCTCCACCATACAAAAGTCTGTTTTGCTCTGCTCTCAAAGTAATTAATACATGACATTTATAAATTTATTTATTTGATAAAATTGTAAATATCACTAATAATTTTAAAACTAGTCTATTCATATGAAATAAATTTTGTTTATAATTAATCTTCTAAAAAATTCCATGAACAGTATTTTTTTAATTACTAATTTTGTTTATTTATGTATAAAATACTTTTGCTCAAAACATAACAAGCTTTTCTTTGAGTTCAATGTAGCGTATTTTTATTTGGCGGAAAGATGGGTATAGAGATCTTGGGAGGGCTGGAAATCCTTAAGATACTAACTAAATTCGGAACAAAAGAAATAGCAAAGTAGATGTGTGAGCCATTTCTTTAGTTTTTGATTATTATATTTAATCTCAATTTTGTACCCTTAAATATTATCGCTAAGTAGGACTTCCATACACGAGCTTTGCCTCCTTAAATATTCATAATGAAATATTTCGATGTCATCCTTGATCGAATATATTAAGTTTTAGATTTTTAGTGTTTTGATATATGGTTCAAGTTTCTGTGGCTAGTATGCACTACAAGGATAGGGATCAAAACTGATCACATTAAATCGACCAACACAAAAACGGGGAATCAAACCCGGCCGATGGTAAATTGGTCGGTTTTGACTATATCGTTCACAAAAAGGATAGCATTACAAATAACGTGGCACACAAGTGAAGGGTTTTATGGCTGACATGGCACAAATAAAATCAGCCATATCATGGTGGTCACTTTTATATGGGACTGAAAATGAATATATAAAATTGGCTAAACAATGTTGGTTTGTATGAAAGACAATAGGCTATGACCTGCTACTTTAGCTATCGGGTTAATTATCAAATTGAACAACATATATTTAGCAAAGTCTCAAATTTACGATCGACAAATTCGGGATCTCAATTTGGCCACTATTAAGTTGGCGGAATCTCAAATTAGTCACTTTTTAGTTGGTTGTAAGTTAACAAAATCTTAAATCCGACACTAAAAATCAATAGTTTTAAGTGGTCGATTTGAGACCTCAAATTAATCAATGGTGAATTTGATATTGTGCTAATTATATAATGGTCAATTTGATACTTAACCGATTACCTTTATGTTTTAAAGTCATTCAATGAAAATGGAAACATAGAAAAGAAAGATAAAAAAATAGAATTGAAGCAAATTTAAGAAATCAAACATCGAAGTGATACAAAACAAATAATGTAAGTTTTCTTTTATCTATTTATAATTCAGTATGTATATATATTTCTTTATCATTCAATGTATGTGTATAGAAATACTAGCTTATTTCAATTTTTTTTTCTTCTAAGTAAGATATTTTATATTCAACTTTTTACTATTTTCTTTTCAATGTGCAAGAGAATTTAATTCTTCTAGGTTTCTAATTTCTTAATATTTTTCCAACATTTCATGTACAACTTGTTGCTTGTATGTTTTTATTAACTTAAACAACATTCACATGCTACTTTTCATTGATTTATTTTTAGAATCTATTTAACTATGTTCTACTTACTAATCCTCGTAATTAATATCCATGTTATATTTGATCGTTTTGTGTTGTAAAATTTTGTGTTTATTTTTTCTTTTTTACTTGTGTATTTATTTTGGATACATGCTATGTTCTTGTGTACATGGCATCTTTAATGGATATGATAACTTGATAGAAGTATAAATATTATTAATAACTTTAAAACTAGTCTAATCATTTTATATGAATTTTATTTTTAACTAATCTTCTAAATAATTGCATAAGTAATATTTTTTTATTTACTAATTTTTTTTACTTATATATAAATTACTTGCACAACATACTTTTGTTTGATGAATAGATGGGTATATAGATCTTGGGAGGGCTGGAAATCCGTAAGATTTTCGAACCAAAAGAAATAGGAAAATTAGGATGTGTGAGCCATCACTTCAATTTCTGATGATTCTATTTGGTCTCAATTTTATAACCAAAAGTTTCATCTATATTTCCTTGTAGATCCTCTTTGAAACCTTTACCTTCTTTGAATGTACTATACAAAAGTTTTTGTATTATACGAGAGTTTTATATGATATATATCTTGTAAATAACAAATCAAAGAGATGCATAATACATAAAAGGGTTTGTCTAGTGTGTGCCCAAGGGCACATGCTAAGATTTCGTGCTTGATGAGTTGAAAAATTTTGATTGGTGGAGATTTTTGTGCATGTAAGGGGGTCCATCATTATATTAATGAAATTTCTACCAACCAAAATTTGATAACTAAGCGAGCACGGATTCTTAGCATGTGCCATTCGGTACACACTAGAAAAATCATACATAAAATAGTAAAATCTAAAGTATCTTAGAAGAAGGTGTATGATTTCCAAGAGGATCTTATGGGAAATATAAATGAAGCTCTTGGGCACAAAATTGAGACCAAATAAAATCATCAGAATCCCAGTGTTAAAGTGATGGCACACACATCCTACTTTTTCAATTTCTTTCCATCCCAATTTGGTTAGTATCTGACAGATTTCCACGCCTCCCAAGATCTCAATACCCATCTCTCCACCAAACAAAAATATACTATGTCTCAAAGTAATTAATACATGAGTAAACATTCATAAATTTGTCAACTTGATAAAAGTGAAAATGTTATTAATAACTTTAAAACTAGTCTGTTCATTTGAAATAAATTCTATTTTTAATTAATCTTCTAAATAATTCCATAAAAAAATCATTTAATAAATACTAATTTTGTTTACATATGTATAAAATAATTTTAGGCACTACATAACACGCTTTTCTTTGTTCGCAATATAGCATACTTTTGTCTGGTGGGGTGATGGGTATAGAGATCTGGGGAGGGCTGGTAAGATATATTAAAAATAGGATATGTTAGCCATCACTTTAGTTTCTGATGATTTTATTTGATCTCAATTTTGTAACGAAGAGTTTCGTCTATGTTTCTTTGAAGATCCTCTTTGGACCTTCACCTTCTTTTAACATACTTTAGATTTTATTATTTTTTGTAATATACGAGTTTTTTTATAATATATTTATCTCGTAAATAACAAATTATAGAGATGGATAATACATAAAATAGTAAAAGCAATTTAAACTTAAAAAAAGGTGTTTGGTTTCCACCTTAAACGAAGGTGTACGGTTTCTTACAAATGAAGATTTTGGGCACAAAATTTTGACCAAAAAGTGATGGCACAAAAATCCTACTTTTGCTATTTTTTGGTCCCAACTTCGTTAGTATTTGACAGATTTCATTGCCTCCTAAGATCTTTTTACCCATCTCTCCATCAAACAAAAGTCTGTTATGTAATGTTTTGGTGTTCTCTAAGTACTTAATACATATAAACATTTTAGTACTTAATACATTAAATTTATCAACTTGATAAAAGTGTAAATACTATTAGTCTATTCATTGGAAATAAATTTTATTCAATCTATGTCATCGTGTAAATAATATTTTTTTCTAAAATATTGTTCAATTATATATAAATTACTCTTGGGCACAGCATAACATGATTTTTTTTGTGCTCAACGTAACACACTTTTGTTTGGTGGAGAAAAGGGCTGGAAATCTGTAAGACACTAACTAAATTCCGAGAAAAGAAGTAGCAAAACTTGGATATGTGAGCCATCACTTCAGTTTTTGATGTATCTATATGATCTCAATTTTGTACCGAAGAGTTTCATCTATGTTTCCTTGAAGATCCTCTTCGAAACGTTCACCTTCTTTAAATGTGCTTTAGGTTCTATTTTTTTTATTATGCGACTGTTTTATAAGATGTATTTGTTGTAAATAGCAAATCATAGAGATGGATAATACATAGAATAGTAAAATCTGAAGTACCTTCGAAGAAGGTGTATGATTTCCAAGAGGATCTTCAGGGATATATAAATGAAACTCTTGGGAAAAAAATGGAGACCAAATTGAATCATCTGAACCCAGTCTTTAAAGTGATGGCATATACATCCTACTTTTACTATTTTTTTTGGTCTCAATTTGGATAGTATCTAACGGATTTCCACGCCTCCAAAGATCTGAATACCCATCCTTCAACCATACAAAAGTCTGTTATGCGGCATCTGCTCTCAGTGACTAAACATTTATAAATTTGTCAACTTGATTAAAGTGTAAATATCATTAATAACTTTAAAACTAGTCTATTCAAATGAAACAAATTTCGTTTTTAATTAATCTTCTACATAATTCCATAAATAATATTTTTTAAATTACTAATTTTGTTTAGTTATGTATAAAATACTTTTGGGCATTACACAAAACTCTTTTCTTTGAGCGCAATATAACAAACTTTTGTTTAGGGTAGAGATGGGTACAAAGATCCTGGGATAGCTGGAATTTCGTAAGATAATAACTAAAGTAAGACCAAAAGAAATAGCAAAAGTACGATGTGTGAGCCATCACTTCAGTTTCTGATGATTCTGTTTGGTCATAATTTTGTACCCCTAAATATTATCGCTATTTAGGACTTCTATACACGAGCTTTGCCTATCCGTGTCATCCTTGATCGAATATATTAAGTTTTGGATTTTTAGAGTTTTGATAGATGGTTCAAGTTTTTGTGGCTAGTCGTATGCACTACAAGGATAGGAAATAAAACCTATCACATTAAACCGACTAACACAAAAGCGGGGGATCAAACCCGACGGATGGTAAATCGGTCGATTTTGACTATGTCATTCATAAAAATGATAGCATTACAGATGATATGGCACATAAGTGGTGGGTTTTATGGCTGACAATTGCACAAATAAAATTGATCGTAAAATTGATCGTATCATGGTGGTCAGTTAAATGTGGGGCTGAAAATGAATAAATAAAATTGGATGCATGATGTTGGTTTTGTCTGAAAGACGATAGGCTATGACCAGCTACTTTAGCTTTGGGGTTAATTAACAAATTGATCAGTATATATATAGCAAAGTCTCAATTTACCATCGACAAATTCGGGATCTAAATTTGGCCACTATTAAGTTGGTTGGATCTCAAATTAGTCACTTTTAAGTTGGTGGTCCACCATCAAAAATTAATAATTTTATTTGAAAAGTACTTAATTTGTGACCCCAAATTAATCAGTGTTGAACTTGATATCTTGCTAATTACATGGGAGCCAATTTGATACTTAACCGGTTACCTTTATGTTTTAAAGTCATTCCTTGAAAATGGAAACATAGAAAAAAAAGTTGAAGCAAATTGATGTGTCAAATTATACCTAACCGCAAGCGCACGGTGTCTATTGCTAGTACAGATGGCAAGCGGGTCGAATCCACAAGGAGACAGGTTCTACTAATTCCTTTTGAGTTATCGTTAATTGTTTCAAGGGTCAAACGAATATTGGAGAATATTAATTAACTAATTAAACAAGATTAACACTAATTAAACAGATGATAAACAAATTATTTAAAACCTAGGGCAATCAGGTCCACCATGCTTACAGAATTGGCTCTGAAGCTAAAGCAATCAATGTGATCCTATAACTAGAGTATGTTAATCTCTTTCAAGCATTAACACTCTCGAAACATTCAACACAATTAACCACTTTTAGTAATTCAATCAATCAGGTAATTAGAGTCAAGTTAATCTCTTCCAAGCATTAACGCTCTCAGAAATCCAATGATGCTTCCGCACTCAAATTCAATTCTGCTAATCGTATGTGTGCCTCTAGTAAGTAAATCTCTCGATCCATACCCCTATTTGCATATAATTAATCCATGATATCGGCCGATTACACAAATTAATGATTAAAACATGTCAATCAGAATTATCCATAACCAATCAAACCACTATGAAAATCATGCCAATATTAGTGCAAACATGGCTTCCCTTTAAGCCCTAGAAATAACTACTCGTTAATAATTAAACAAGTAAAACAACTAGTAAAACAAAAAAACATAATTAAACTAATAAGAACAAAGAAAAGATTAAGAGAACAAAACCTTCAAACTTCAATGTTGTCACCCAAAAGAAGAGTCATGGTGTATCTCTACATCTCCAACTAATAATAATACTAATCTACTCTAAACTATATTATCTGATCTAATATTACTTCCTTAATAATGTGTCCCAAGATGTGTTTATATAGGCACTCCAAGTCTTGCCCAGCAAGAAAATACCAAATCAGAATTATAATCGAAGTACGTTTCCTAAACTGATTCTGTTTTAAAGGAAAATTCGCAGCTGTCTTTTCTTCAGTAATTCTGGAACGTTCCAACTGTAATTGGACCTCTGGACCACTTTATAATGATATAAAATCTCGTTATCTTCGCGTGGACAGTAAGATCGTCCAAAATGGACTTCTGGAACTCAAGATATGGCCTAAACAGTGCAGCAGCCCATCTAGTCCAATAATTCCGAAATTTCATCTATTTTATCTCCAAAATAGCTCTTTTTGCTCCAAATCCTTCCAAGTCATGAATTCTTTATTTCCTACAATAAAACAATCAAATCTATTAAATAAAAATCCAAATCAATGAAAAACACAATAAATATGAGAATAAAATCATCTAAAATATATATAATAATATATTCTATCAAACATCCCCACACTAAGCATTTGTACGTCCTCGGGCAAATAAGTGAGATAAAAACTAAGTCCTAACAAACATCTCTTTCGTAGATACACGATTGCATTGAGCATATGCAACAAGCCGTTAAACCCCTAGGCAGCCCTAGTAGGACGAGTGTTGTCTCGTGAGGGTTTATAATGAATGTACCCACAAAATTCATCTAACCATGCAAAAGATCAATGCTAACACAACACCACACACACCCGTCCTCTCATGCCACATCAACTTAAGAATCAAAGGAAACATACGATGTCTTGGTGTCGAAAGTTCAAGTATTCATGTAGTTTACTCAACCAACATGCAGAAGGTCATAAAAATTCATGTCAAGTGTAAAAATAGTTGGTAATCATGCTAAGACCACAAGAAACACATCTTTAAGTCTAAACCTGGGATCTCCTATGCCAAAACAAGTAATAACTCACCTTTCACTCAAAAACGAATATTCACTCAAGAACAAGATTAAGTGTATCACTCAATTCCAACAAAATCATAAATACAACACAACATACATCACTGATGACAATCAAAAGGTCTTTATTCGGGTTGTAACGTGGGCTAGGGACCAGGTATGTCAAGTAAAGCTAAAACAGGTTAAATGTCAAAAGCTAGTACCCAACAATAATCATTATTCAATTCCCTTTCTATTAAAACCACAAATACTTCCCCACACTTGGATTTTTCAATAACCCTTACATAATAACTTGACTAGTCGAATGAAGAAAGATCATACAAACATAAGAATGCTCTCAAATTTATTTATTTTTTTCTCTTTTTTTTTCTATTTTTTTTTCTGAGAGCTAAGGAATAAGCACAATGATCCATAGATATTATTATGAATTTCGACTAACAAGCATCAACCAAAATCAATATTCCCCAATGGTATGATCATCAATAACCCCCCCTTTTATGAACACCTTATTACTCCCTTAAGCATGATACTAGCCTTTGACAATTTAGGTTCAAATTCAATGTAAGGCCAATAGAATAAAAAGGATAATGGCAAGTAATGTGGTGTATCACCAAAAGAATAAGATTAAGCTCAACGGGTAAACTAATTGATCATGTTTAAAAGATGTGGAAATATGGGAAATACGAGGTTAAACCTAAGTGCCTTTATCATCTCATCATCAAGTAATGTCATGCATTTCAAGAAAGATCTCAAGTAAGTGCTAGCAATGCAAACAACATGTGGATACTCAAGCGAACGAAAAATCATGCAAAAGATATTCATATAGGCTCAAAACTCGCTTGGTGTGACAAAACATAATCAATCCCAAGTAACAAGACTCTCTAACGCACCTACTTGTACTCAAATCATGGAAACCAAGTCATCTTGCACATATTCATGTCATTCTAATCACTTACTACATTCAATTAAGTCTACCAGTTTCAACTTGCTAGTGAAAGTGTGTGCACAAGAACAAAGCACGTCACTTCTCATACAAAAGCGTCAAGAACACAAGAATTCTACGCATGCATGGGTGTATCAAGAAAAATACAACAACTAATCAAATTTCATGGCTAGAATTATTTTTGGTATTTTTCAATTTTTTAAATTTTTTTTGAATTTTTATACTATATAATTTTTTGGATTTTTTTATCATTGAAAACTCATCCCCACACTTAAATGGTTCATTGTCCTCAATGAACAAATATATAAAAGAAAAGAAAGAAAGAAGAAAAGGAAAAAAATTATACTAAAAGATTCCTAAATAAAATACAAAAATAATAAAACGGAAAATAATTACAACAAATATACAAAGAAAGAAAGGTGAAGAATACTCCCCTAGTGCATAGGCATGAAGTGGCCTTTGAAAATATTGAAGAAGTATGTGCTTGCTCAAATTTAATTTGAGCCCAAGGCGCGCCTTACATATCCTTCCCCATCGCAACTCAACATGCTTGTTAGGCAAAAATCCCCTTTCTGTAGCAATACCCAACTCACAAGAAGCTCCACTAATAATCTCCAAGTAATTATATACTCCCTCTGTCCCAATGTCCCAATGAATTGTTTACGTTTGGGATAGAGGACTCGGCACGTATTTTAAGGATCTTATAAAGTATAGTTCAATAATTTATTTTTAAAATTTTTTTTCTTCTGAATAAAAATTTAAACATTAAATTTTTATTCAAGAAAAGAAAATGTTAAAAATAAGTTATGGAAGTATACTTTTTATACAATTTAAAATACGTGTGAAGCATAAAGAGTGGGTGGGATAGAGGGAGTAAATAGCATATGAGTAGTAGAAAGTACATTTTATGAGTTAAAGACCAAACAAATCGAGTATCAACAACAGAGTTTAAGTCCCGATGAAATTAGAAGGAGATAATGAGATGAATACACTTGAGGAGACTTGAAGATTTTGGAAAGTGAATATGAAAATTGGGTGGTTAATTTACTAATAATCTTAAACCTGCACTATTAGTGTATAACATTATCAATACATTATAACATTTATATTTAAGTCTTGAATTAAAATTTTGCGCCTGAATTAGTAATTCAAAAATTACTACAAACAAAAAATTAAGTGGCCTAATACTTTAAAATTTTAATTGGGAAAAGGGCTAAAAATTAATTTTATATAATTGTTGATAATAAAATACTATATAAAATCTAAAATATATAGATATTATGGGAACCTCATGGGTGGTCATGGTCATGGCCCCCTTTGGTCCCTCTCCCTGCTTGGTGTACATATTGATTAAATAAAACTAGTATTATTTCCTTTTTAAGGTGGTGGAGATGAACATGCCGAAAGTGATCGAGATGAACTCGGCGAATGTTTGAATTATACAATTAAATGTTTGAATTATACAATTAAGTGATCGAGGTAAATTGTCGAATATGTTTGTGTTGGTAGTAGTTTTAAATATGGGCCTTATTTAGATGGGCTTTATGTGTAGTTTTTCATTCGTATGTTTATTTATTCTGAAGACTTGGTCTAGTTGTCTAGCTGATTCTTAGGGTTTTGAATAAGTCTAGAAGTGGAGATATTGTAGGAGTTGGTTTCTCACGTCGTGGGAACGTTTCCTGGTTTCTCTAACTTTCCTTGTATTTCATTTTCTATTTAAGTACTTGTAATCAGCATTGCATGAAATAAGAAAGAGACTTTAGACAAATATCTTGTCTTGTTTATTCAATATCAAACGTTATTTTGGTATCAGAGCGAGGCAGGCGTACTGGTGGATGTCAAAGACAGGGATGGACAAGCTCAAAGGATCTATTGGCCTTAGTTACCCAACTCTAACAAAAGGGAACTATACGGCGTGGTCGATGAAGATGAGTGTCTATATGCAGGCGCATGGTGTATGGGAAGCTATTGAGAGTAACGACCCCAAAACAGGTGTCGACAGTAAGACAGACAAGGTTGCACTGGCCATGATTTACCAGGGCATTCCAGAAGAATACTTGTTGTCAATTGCTAAGAAGAAAATAGCCAAAGATGCCTGGGAGGCAATCAAAACCATGAGTCAAGGAGCAGATAAAGTTAAGCAGGCAAAGATTCAGACGCTGAAAGCTGATTTCGAGGCGTTGAACATGAAGGAAGCTGATCAAATAGATGATTTTTACATGAAAATCAATGGCATCGTATCAAACATACGGGCTCTGAGAGAGCCCGTGGCTGAGTCGTACGTGGTAAAGAAACTACTGCGTGCCGTCCCATCTAAATTCCTCCAAATTGCTTCTACATTAGAACAATTTGGAGACCTGAATAACATGTCTATTGAAGAAGCAGTCGGGGCACTGAAGACTCACGAAGAAAGGATGAGAGGAACAGTCACCACCAATTACGTACAATTGATGTTGACAGAGGAGGAATGGCGAAAGAGAGACAAAGAAGGCGAAAAATTGTTACTGACACGTGAAGAGTTGCTGAAAAAATCGAAATCAGGTGCATCAGGTGGAAATTCAGGACAGAAGGGTCGATCGAATCGAGACAAAAGCCAAGGAAGATGTTTCAACTGTGGCATTATGGGACACTATGCAGCTGTGTGCAGAAGACCACGTCAAGGAAGGGAATTAAAGCCTGAGGTGAATATGGCAGCTATTGAGGATGACGAGCCTGTCCTGCTACTAGCTAAATTTGGAGAGATAGAGAATAACTTGGTGCTGGCAAACACAGGAGAAGCTACTACGAAGTTGTTATCTGCAGGCTATGAGAAGGGGAAAGAATCAAATGTCTGGTACCTAGACAATGGCGCAAGCAATCACATGACGGGCGATGAGTCCAAATTCAGTGTTCTAAACAAAAACTTCGGTGGAAACGTAAGGTTTGGTGATGGGTCAACGATAAAAATAGAAGGAAAAGGATCAGTAAGGTTCAGATGCAAGAATGGAGAAGAAAGAACGCTACAAGACGTATACTACATCCCAACTTTGCAAAACAATATCATCAGTCTTGGCCAATTGTCTGAGAGAGGAAATGAGGTCGTAATTAGTGGAAATTTGCTTCGAGTGTATGATGACCAAGGAAAATTGCTAATGAAGGTACTCAGGTCAAACAATAGACTCTACAAGATTGTTATCGAACCTTGGAACAATATCTATTTGCTTACAAAATCCGAGGAAATCTCTTGGCTTTGGCACTCACGACTTGGGCATGTAAATTTCCCTTCCGTGGAGCTAATGTCAAAGAAAAGAATGGTGATCGGGATGCCTACCATTACACAACCAAAGAGAATTTGCAGTGGATGCTTGATAAACAAGTAAGAAAATCTTTTCCTACCCAATTAAGTTTTAGAGCAAGTAGAGTGTTGGAACTAGTTCATGGAGATTTGTGTGGCCCTATTACGCCCACAACTCTCGCTGGCAATCGTTATTTTTTCTTGCTTGTGGATGATTACACGCGTATTATGTGGGTGTATATGCTCAAAAACAAGAGTGATGCTTTCAATGTGTTCAAGAAATTCCAAACCATAGTTGAAAAGGAGAAATGAGAGCGAATTGGCACCTTCAGGACTGACAGGGGAGGAGAATTCATGTCAACAGAGTTTATCTCTTATTGCGAAGAACAGGGAATTGCTAGACACTTTACAGCACCATACACGCCTCATCAAAACGGCGTGGTTGAAAGGCTAAACCGAACGGTGGTTGAAATGGGTAGAAGTTTTTTGAAGCAAATGAAGATGCCGTCTACAATGTGGGCAGAGGCAATCAGGCACGCTGTGTACATTCTCAATAGGCTGCCCACAAGAGCTTTATTTGATCAAACGCCTTATGAAGCATGGACGAAAAATAAGCCTAACATTGTATATGTCCGGGTATTCGGGTGCATTGCTCACATGAGGATTCCAGGTGATAAAGTTAAAAAACTTGATGATAGGAGCATGAAGGTTGTCAACCTTGGTAAAGAATCAGGCACTAAATCCTACCGTCTGTTTGATCCTCGTGAGAACAAATTGTATGTGAGTCGTGATGTTGTTTTTGAGGAAGATCAAGCCTGGGATTGGAACGTCCAAGGGGAGTCAGGAGAAGGCAACACATACTTCTTTGATGTGCCAGACGTGCCTGCAGCTGAGAGTGTTGATGTTACAAGTCCTGAACAAGAGTATGAAATTACGAGCCCTGAACAAGAGTACAATAATGCTTCAGAAGAAACGGAGGCACGTACCCCAGTGTCACGATTTTCAGCATCGGGTCTTGACAGGGACTCATATGATGATAGTGCAACTCCCAGAAAAATCAGACCACTTAAAGATGTTTACGACGAAACTGAAGAAATGGAGATTGAGGACGAGCTTCTTCTCATGGGAGTGGATGAACCAAATTCATATGCTCAAGCTGTAAAGGACAAGGCTTGGAGAAAGGCTATGCAAAGTGAACTGGATTCAATCGAGAAAAACGAAACTTGGGAACTTACTGATTTGCCACCAGGAAAGAAAGAAATTGGGTTGAAATGGATATTCAAGTTGAAAAAGGATGCTAACGGAAACATCATAAAGCACAAGGCTCGTTTGGTTGCTAAAGAGTATGTACAAGAAAAGGGGGTTGATTTTGATGAGCTGTTTGCACCAGTTACACGTCTCAAAACTGTTAGATTATTGCTCGCATTGGCAGCAAAGAATTCTTGGGAAGTACACCATCTTGATGTTAAGACGGCCTTTCTAAACGGAGAAATTGGGGAAGAGGTGTATGTGACTCAACCGGAGGGATTCGTAAAGAAAGGACAAGAAAAACGAGTTTATTAGCTTCTCAAGGCGCTGTACGGGCTTAGGCAAGCCCCTCGAGCTTGGTACTCAAAGCTAAACAAGACTCTTGAAGATCTTGGTTTCGTGAGATGTCCTTATGAACATGCCGTCTATGTCAAACGAGAAGGAATGGAGTCACTAATTGTTGGTGTATACGTGGACGACCTACTCGTTACAGGAACCAACCTATCACTTATTCACGATTTCAAACTGCAGATGAGTGATGCTTTTGAAATGAGTGATATGGGGAGATTAAATTACTATTTGGTAATAGAAGTGAAGCAGGGTGCAGGGTTTATAGAGTTGAAACAAACAGGGTATGCCAAGAAGGTGCTCGAGAAGGCTGGAATGTCTCAGTGTAATCCTTGCAAGTTTCCAATGGATCCAAAGGAGCAATTAACAAAAGATGAAGGAGGCAAGGCTGTAAACGCAACGGAGTTCAAGAGTGTGGTAGGAGGATTGCGGTACTCGGTGCATACTAGGCCGGACATAGCTTTTTCAATTGGTGTGGTAAGTCGATACATGGAACGACCAACTGTTTTACACTTGAATGCGGCTAAGCGAATTTTTTGATAAGTTAAGGGAACACTGGAGTACGGTTTGATGTATACAAAGGAAGCAGACAACAATGCATTGACAGGTTATTCGGATAGTGATCTTGTAGGTAATATTGAGGATAGAAAGTCGACAGGGGGCATGGTGTTTTATCTGAATGAGTGTCTGGTTACTTGGGTCTCGCAGAAGCAGTGTTGCGTAGCTTTATCGTCCTGCGAGGCGGAGTTTATGGCTGCCACGGCTGCTGCGTGTCAAGCCATTTGGTTGAGAAATGTCCACAAAGAGTTAACTGGTGAACAAGTACCTCCTGTTCTTATCTATATCGACAATAAGTCTGCTATAGATTTAGCAAAAAATTCTGTTTTCCACGGAAGGAGTAAATATATTGATGTTAGATACCACTTCATTCGAGAATGTATTGGACGAGGGGAAGTTATCGTTAAACATGTTAGCAGTGAGAATCAGAAGGCGGATTTGCTGACTAAAGCAGTGTTCTCAGTTCGGTTCGAAAGACTCAGGTGGGTATCAAGGCTCTGGGAACACATATTTGAAACTACGGGGGAGATTGTTGGTAGTAGTTTTAAATATGGGCCTTATTTAGATGGGCTTTATGTGTAGTTTTTCATTCGTATGTTTATTTATTCTGAAGACTTGGTCTAGCTGTCTAGCTGATTGTTAGGGTTTTGAATAAGTCTAGAAGTGGAGATATTGTAGGAGTTGGTTTCTCACGTCGTGGGAACGTTTCCTGGTTTCTCTAACTTTCCTTGTATTTCATTTTCTATTTAAGTACTTGTAATCAGTATTGCATGAAATAAGAAAGAGTCCTTAGACAAATATCTTGTCTTGTTTATTCAATATCAAACATTAGTTTGTTAGATAAGAAGAATGGATAATAATATAAAAAAATGTTTATAAAGAAAATAAGGATGGATAAAGAATATAAAAGAGAAAGAGATGAGTGTAATTAAATTATTGGTTAGAATGAAATGTTTTACGAAAGGAATTGATGACCTAGGTTATTGATTAAAGAGTAATTCATGTGTTTGTTTATCAACCACTACAAGAATGACATGTGACATCAAAAATTGGTTTATTCTCAAATTTTCCCAATTCAACCTTTATTGATCAAATTTATTATTTTAACCAAATTTGGTCGAAACCCACATAAATTCGATTAATATTAATCGAATTTCTATTTTTGAATAATTTGCTGAATTCACTTTCTGCTGAATTTTTAAAACAATTTTTTTTTGAAAATGCAAGTTTATTTTGTATTTATAAAAATAAATAAAAAACAACAAGTTAAATCTATACTATATTATAATTAGTAAAAGGGGTATAATTTGTAGTTTGGTTATCCCTCATTTTTTGTTATCCCCCATTCACAGCCATTAGATCTTCAACAAAAATAGATCACGACCCTTAGATACAACAATAATAAAAGTTGGAGGTCTAAGTTTCGAATCCCGCCAACAACATTTTAATATAAAATTAATACTAGATTATGTTATATAGAAAGGTTGAAGGTTCGATTCCCCATAATAATTTAGAGTTAATACTAAACATTATTTACATATAATGGTCTAAAATTTGAATTCTCCCAGCATATTAAAAGTAATGTTTATAATATTATATATACTAAACTATAAGTAAATTAAAAAAAATTAAAAACATCCGTGTATAAGTAATAGAACAAGTTAAATATAAGTAATAGAACATGCAAATGAAATTGCATGTTAAGCATATAGGTGGATTTATCCCCTCCCACAATCAAATGAAATGCTGGACCTTTTGAAACAAGTTGACCAGTCCTTTCCAATGCAAAGCACAAGTCTAATTTGATCAATCCCAATTAATATATATTATATTTAATTAGTAACCATTAAGATGTAATATTTTTAATTTTTATAAAATTAATAATTTATATATAAATGAAATTAAAAATCAAACATGATTTATAATTAAAATACATTACATATTTAAAAAGAAAAACATTACGAGAACAATTCCCCATTTTTCGGACAATTTTATCATTACATGCTCCAAATCGCCGGGCTCTTTCATTCGTTGCCATCTTTCTGTGATAGGTACAGCCCCTCTGGGATTACTTTCTTCACAATAGTTACGAATTCGATCCCAAAATGCTTCACCTTTTTCATCTGTCCCGATCACGGAATCAATCGACACATACATCTTTTCGTGTGTCATCAAATTCATTAACATCATCTTTCATATTAATAACATTCGTAGCATCAAAGATAGAAGTTTGTGAGTGTGGAGAATTTTGATTAGTGGTAGGTGTTTGTTGGTTTCCAATGTGGATGCACTGTTTGACAATTTGAACCATACGGAAATTGTGAAATTTGAACATAAGGGAAAAAAGGATTAGGAAATTGAAATTGAGAATTTGGCATTTGTGGATTATAATATGAATTTTGTGAATTAGAAAATTGAGAATTATCGATTTGAGTTTTGGGCAAACAGAAATTGGGTATTCAAGGATTGAGAATTCAGGTTTGTATTTTGAGAATTGAAGGTGAATTTTGATGGGTATTCATTTTTTTCTCTTTTGAATTTTTTTTGTTGAAGATGTGAGAAGTGTAAAAAATAAATATGAAATCTTCATATTTATAGTGTCAAAAATTATGAACGTCATATTTTCTGCATTGTGTAATGGGTAACTACTTTTCAAAATTTTGTAAAATTAATATTAACGTTATACATTCAGGCCAACAATTGAGTTTTTTCCATTTTTGATGTTGGAGATATAAAATAAAAAATAAAAAAGAAAAATATTCCACGCAAGAGTTGATCAGCCCCTGACCAACTTTTCTGTTTCTCCCTAATGCATTAAAGAAACCCAAGTCTCACTCTCTCTCCCCTACATCGTACTTGGGGTTAAGGGAAGGGATGTGATTAAGGGAATTTGGTGGTGAAGGGAGGCCTTTTCTTGAATTGGGTTGGATAATAAAAGAAAACAGAGGTTCATCATCAGGGGAGGTTAGATTTCTAATGTTCTTGAATTGAGTTTTTGTTTAATGTATTTATTAAAAGATTAAATTTTTGCAATTAGTAAAACAGTTTTTGGTGATAACAGAGGTTAGATTTCTAATGTTCTTGAATTGAGTTTTGTTTATGTGTTTGAAGTTGTCTTGAATGATATTGTAAGTATTTTTTTATGATATTTTTTTACTATTTAGAAGTTCTTGATATTTCAAATTAAAGCATGAGCATAGATATGTTTTTAACTTTCACTGATGTTTACTAATCTGTAGAGGATATATGGCACCTGAATACCTTGACAATGGCCAATTAACCAAAAAGTCAAATGTGTATATCTTTGGGGTGCTCTTGCTAGAGATTGTTATTGGAAGGCAAAATAACAAGAGCGAAAGCTCAAAATTCTCAAACAGCCTGGTTACAATTATGAGTCGATTACTTTCTTGTTTATGTAACCTCTGTAAACTTCCCCAAAAGGTTCTAACTTCAGGTGTTTTCCTTTTAATGAAACATGCATGGAAGCGTTTTCAACATGGAAGCATTGAAGTGATTCTTGACCCAAACCTAATGTTGCATGATTACCATCGAAGCGATGCAAGGGTAGAAGTTCTAAGAGTGGTACATATAGGACTACTATGTATCCAAGAGCCTGCATCGCTAAGACCTTCAATGTCAAAAGCACTACAAATGTTGGCAAAGAAAGATGAAATCCTTCCTCCACCAAGTAATCCTCCTTTTATAGACGAAAAGACCATGGAACTGAATGACACGAGTGAAGATCCATTTTACCCTCATAATGGTACTAGTTCTGCTTCAATTGCTAATGTTTCCCCTTTCTATCTAGTTGACGTTTTAAAAGATATTGCATCATGATGTCCTATAAATTCATACTAACTTTTTTGTTTTTGATTAGTTCATATTTTCAGTTGTTCTTGATTAATTATTCATGTATGTGTGTATAATGGATACTAATTGTTTTTTCTTGCGCTTCTTATGTAGATTTTTGTCACTTTGCAGAAGAGATATTGGTTTCGAGGCCAACAAAAGAAAAAAAAATGCTTATGACAATGATGAAAGCGAGGATGCTAATGACAATGGTGAAGAAGATGTCAATGGCCATGATGATGAAGAAGAAGATTCCTATGACGAGGATAATGGAGAAGAAAATGAAAGCTACAATGGCGATGATGACGTTCGTATGAGTTAATTAGTATATTGATTTCAATTGAGTTTTTAGTATAATGAACTTTTAGTACGTTATGCTCCTTTGTGAGCACTTTTGGTTATGTTTGATGGTAGTTAAGTACTGTTTTATTGGTGTTATAAGGTTGTAACTTGTTGAATGTGGTTCGAGCGAAGGAGGATTTTTGTTTTTATGGTGTGATAAGGTGGGATTTTGACTTGTGTTTATGGTTGGTTGGTATGTTGGTGTGATAAGGTGGGATTTTAACATGTGTATGTTTGATTAATGATGGTTGGGATGTTAAATTATGTTTATGGATGTTTTTGTTTTATGGAATATATTATTTAGATTTTCTTTTTACTTTTTTTTTTGTTTTGTATGGTTTGATTTGCTTTTTAGATTTGTAATTTAAGTGTAAAAAAACAGGAAAAAACCCAGTAATTCCTACCAATAATAAAATAAAATTCCATCTTTTCCTACCACATTGAAAGCTTTTCCTACCAGCATTACCATTACAAACCCAGTAATTCCTACCACATTCAAGCCTTTTCCTACCAGCATTACCATTACAAACCAGTAATTCCTACCACATTCAAGCCTTTTCCTACCGTATGCACATCGTGGTGGGAAATAGCAGGTAGGAATCTAAAAAAGATAGTAGGAAATGTCTGGTAGGAAATAATATTTATCCATCTCAGACTGTTGTATTTCCTACCAAAACACGCATTTCCTACCAGAAATTCTTGTAGGAAATGCCCAATTACGTCACAAGATTTTGTGATGTGGCAGGTGACGTGGCGCTTGCTGTGGCAGATGACATGGGCCAAGTGGCTGCCAAGTCACCAGATGGGGCCCACGTTTGACCGTCACTTAAAATTTCCCACCTGGGGTCATTTCCGAGTCAAGCAATTTCTACCACACGGATGTGGTAGGAAATGTGGTAGGAAATGGGTCATTTCCTACCAAAAAACAGCCTTTTACTACCAATTTTATGGTAGGAAATGCTCGTTTTTCTTGTAGTGATATATTCTGCATCACATAAATATTTTAAAAAAGTTATGCATATCAAAGGACATTGAAAAATATCATAGATAACTTTTCTAAGATATGGAATAAAATGTTTGTAGAAAAGTTATTCTTTATTCAATATTATCATGATAAGTAGTCTAGATACATCACATCTTGGATAACTTTTATAAGATATTAAACAAATTGATTTCATATAATAAAGATTGTGCATTTAAAATTAATATTAAAAAAATTATGCTTATTAAAAGAATGTATGGATATCTACATACAATTATTTAATATCTTGAGAAAGTTATTTGAGATATATGTAAGATTTTGTATTCAATATTAAATAAATATTGAAAAGAAAAAGTTATTCTTGATAATGAAATATTATCTTGAGATATTATACATTAATATTTTTTATACTATATATACAAGAAGTCACCGGCACCTTCAAGGAGTGAAAGAGGGATTGGTCTTGAGTTTGCTAAGTATAGTTTTGTCTCCTTACGAAAAGAGTTGATGGTGTACTCAGTTTTTGATTTTCTCTATCCACATATTTCTCGTTTCTACCACCCGTATGTTCCTAGCTAGTTTTCGACGTTTAAAACTTCCTGTAAGTTTGTACACTTATATTAGATTTTGATATACATACACCATAGTAAAATTTTGATGTATATGTGTGTGTATTACTTGGACGTTGATGTTTTTTAAATTGATTTTGCAGGACTTAATGGCTCACAGCATCGAAGTTTTGTAGGATTTAATGGCACACAACATCTAGGTTCTTGATCGAGACATAGAAGAGCTGGTAACTATCACTTTTCTTGTACTTGCTTATACATGCATATATGTGCCCAATATAGTCAGGTGTAGTCAATTTATGGTCCAATTTCTAGAATTCACATCTATGGGTGGGTGGAAGGGAGAATTCACATATCACTTTCAAATCTTAACACCAAAATTAATTAATTGAATCCCTTATTTTTTTGGTTGGGATGTGTCTAACGGTGGTGAATTCTAAACTTTTAGTGCATAAGAAATTTCATTTTTACGTTGATTTGAATTTACAAGAGCTTTCCTAAATTAAAAGTTCTTTTTTTTTAAACACTTGAATTTATAAACTTTTTTGATGTCACGACTATACTTGAAACAAAAAAACAATGCATTTCTTAAATTTTGCAAAAAAATTTCTTTCCATCATTGTTCTTTCTTTTGGCAAACAAAAAGAAATTTGTTAGAATAGATTTTTAAGTCACATAAGCCTAATCATTCAAAAAAGATAAAAGAGTACTCCAATTAATTACTCTTCTTTCTAATGTAGTCATCCTAATTTTGGTTATTCTATTCAGGGAAAAAGAAATTTCATTTTTTTCTGCTAAGCAGGAAATTTCATTTTCAACTTTTTATTGTTTTCTTTTCTGTGAGCCAGAGAATTTAATTCTTCTAAGTTTCTAATTTCTTAAAGTTTTGACAACATTTCATGTATGACTTGTTGCTTTTATGTTTTTATTAACTTAAACAACATTTCATGCTACTTTTCATTAACTTATTTTTAGAATCTACTTAACTTTGTTCTACTTACTAATCCTGGTAAATAAATATCCATGTTATGTTTGATGGTTTTATTTTGTAAAATTTTGTGTTTGCTTTTCCTTCTTTACTTGTGTATATTTATTGTGGGTACATGCTATGTTCTTGTGTGCATGGCAGCTATAATGGCTATGATAACTTGATAAAAGTAGAAATATTTTTAATAACTTTATAACTAGTCTATTCATTTGATATGAATTTTATTTTTAACTAATCTTCTAAATAATTGCATAAATAATAATTTTTTTATTTACTAATTTTGTTTACTTATATATAAATTACTTTGGGGCACAACATACTTTTGTTTGGTGAATAGATGGGTATATAGATCTTGGGAGGGCTGGAAATTCGTACGATACTAACTAAATTCGGAAAAAAAGAAATAGGAAAATTAAGATGTGTGAGCCATCACTTCAATTTCTAATGATTCTATTTGTTCTCAATTTTGTAACCAAAAGTTTCATCTATATTTCCTTGAAGATCCTCTTTGAAACCTTTACCATCTTTAAATGTACTCTAGATTCAGTTTTTGTATTATACTACTGTTTATAAGATATATATCTTGTAAATAGCAAGTCAAAGTGATGAAAAATACATGAAATAGTAAAATCTAAAGTATCTTAGAAGAAGGTGTATGGTTTCCAAAAGGATCTTCAGGAATCCCAGTCTTAAAAGTGGTGGCACACACATTCTACTTTTCTATTTCTTTGGATCCCAATTTGGTTAGTATCTGACGGATTTCCACGCCTTCCAAGATCTCAATACCCATCTTTCTACCAAACAAAAGCACGTTATGTCTCAAAGGAATTAACGCATGAGTAAACATTCATAAATTTGTCAACTTGACTTGAATTTATAAACTTTTTTGATGTCACGATTATACTTGAGACAAACAACACATTTCTTAAATTTTACAAAATATTTTCTTTCCGTTATTGTTCTTTCTTTAGGCAAACAAAAAGAGTAATTAATTACTCTTCTTTCTATAGTTGTCATCCAAATTTTGGTGATTCTATTGGAATTGTTAGGGTAAAAGATATTTTATTTTCAACTTTTTACGGTTATCTTTTCAGTGTGCAAGAGAATTTAATTCTTCTAAGTTTTATAATTCTTAAAGTTTTGCTAACATTTCATGTTTGACTTGTTGCTTGTATGTTTTTATTAACTTAAACAACATTCACATGCTACTTTTCATTGATTTATTTTTAAAATCTACTTAACTTTGTTCTACTTACTATTCTTAGTAAATGATATCCATGTTATATATGTTTCTTCGTTTTGTTTTGTAAAAATTTTTGTTTGCTTTTTCTTCTTTACTTGTATATATTTATTCTGGATAGATGCTCTGTTCTTGTACATGGCATCTTTAATGACTATGATAACTTTATAGAAGTATATATATTATTAATAACTTTAAAACTTGTCTCTTCATTTGATATGAATTTAATCTGTAAGATACTAACTAAATTCGGACCAAAAGAAATAAGAAAATTAGGATGTTTGAGCTATTATGGTCTCAATTTTGTAACCAAAAGTTTCATCTATAATTCCTTGAAGATCCTCTATGAAACCTTGACCTTCTTCTAATGTACTTTAGATTTAGTTTTTGTATTATACTTCTGTTTTATAAGATAAATATGTTGTAAATAGCAAATCAAATAGATGGATAATACATAAAATAGTAAAATCTAAATTATATTAGAAGGTGTATGGTTTCCAAGAAGATCTTCAGGGAAATATAAATGAAGCTCTTAGGCACAGAATTGAGACCAAATACACTACGCCATAAGTGGCCTATTGTTACTCTCGCGTAATGTTACAATAGGCCCTAAATCCGTTACAATAGGTCTATTGTAACACTTGGGGGCGTTACATTTACGAGCGTTACAACAGGTGCCTATTGTAACGCTTTTACCCATCTACTGTAACACTAATAAAGTGATACATTATGTCATCCTGACACAAAAGCTAGGGACAGAATGTAACGGATTTGTAGTGTTACATTTGATCTTAATCCTAGGGACAGGTGCCTATTGGTTCCAGAAGAATTATCCTAATGTAACGGATTTGTAGTGTTACATTTGATCTTAATCCTTGGGACAGAATGTGGGGCCCACTAACACGTGGCATCCTGACACATGTCGTCCTGACACGTGGCAACCTGACACGTGGTATGTGGGACCCACCTCGCACGTGGAAAGTGGGGCCCACCTGACACATGGCATGTGGGGGGCCCACTGACACATGACATGTGGGGCACACTCTCTATTACAACACTGTTACATGTCTAGTGTAACACTAAATAAGATTATAATGTAACACTACAATAGGCAAGTGTAACACCAGAGGGACATGCATGTGCAACACTGCAATAGGCAAATGTAACACCAGAATACAAAAAATTTGAAATAGCTGTTTTGTATATGCAACATTCCCATTAATAACCATTACATGTCCAACCAACATTCAAACCAAATTTAACTATTACATATTCAAACCAAATTTAACCATTACAAGTCTCCTTGAACCATGACCACTTCAAACTACTTCAACTACCGACATTCAAAACAAAAGCTAGGCCAACCTCAATGTCATCAAAAACTGCACAAACATCATTTAAACTGACTTCTTCATTTTCTGCAAGCATTACATCCACATAATTCATCTGGAACCATGGATGATTTTTTATCCCATCAATTCGATACGCTGCAAAAAAATAAGGGAGAAAAGGTGGTATAGATAACTTATTTTCCTTAACTAAACATCATCAAAAATCTGCAGAACTGACCTACATAGAAGAATTACTTTGTTTTAATGAAACTTGAGAAAATGCTGAACCTACAAGTTTATATAGCAGTCGTGTTAAGTATGGTTCCACAGACATGACTAGACCTAAATTTTTGCATCAGATATGTAGACACCAGCAGTGGAACTCTAGTACGAGGCTAAATATAACCCAAAATTTTTAGATGCAATTCCTGACTTGAGTCAAAAAACCTCCTGAAAACCAAGATGCTAGATATGTAGGTAAAAATTTATCACCTAGCACTACGCCAAAAACGCTCATATGCAACACCATGTTTACTGTTGCTTTAGGCCAAAAAAGCGTTGCATTAGACCAAATGCGACACCAGGGGGCATTGCATTCGAGACCGTCTCGTTAGACCCCATAATGCAACGCTTTTTGGCATCTAAAGTAACAGCAATAAGCGTTGCATCTGACATGTAATGCAACATCACAGTAAGCAAATGCAACACCAAAGAGGCGTTGCATTTGACATTAGATAAAATTACAATTCCACGTCACTAAATGGGGCCCACTAGCTTGCCACATCATCAATGGGTCCAGCTGGCATGCCACGTCAGCAACAGTCCAGTTGGCATGCCACGTCATCATTGGTACATGTGGCATGCCACGTCATCAATGGGGCCCACTAGGATGCCATGTTAGCAATGAGGTCCACATGCCATGTCAGCAATAGGGCCCACGTGCCACATCAGCAGTGGATCCCACGTGCCACATCAGCAATGGGTCCTACATGCCATATCAGCAGTGGGCCCACAACATGTAATGCAACACTATATTTACCAAATGCAACACTATCATGTTCTTGAAATGCAACACTAAAATATCAAATGCAACGCTACAAAGTTCTAGAAATGCAACACTAAAAATATCAAATGCAACGCTTTAATTAGAATTTCTGTAGTATATAGTTTCATACATAAAGAAACCAATCCAAAACATTCTAACATACACAATCAATTTTAAGGCCTTAATAATTAAAAATATTATGTCTTGACTATTCTTGTAGCTCCACATGTATAGCTAGGACCTGGTCCTTTCTTGGCACCTTAACAATTTTGTTGTCAGTTCCAGCT
Source organism: Saposhnikovia divaricata (assembly GCA_036435485.1). Lineage (NCBI taxonomy): Eukaryota > Viridiplantae > Streptophyta > Magnoliopsida > Apiales > Apiaceae > Saposhnikovia > Saposhnikovia divaricata. The sequence continues at coordinate 39,245,815 of CM071595.1, forward strand.
TCACTAACACTAAGGTGGAATGAATTTGCAGAATTGAATGTGTCTTGCAGCGATGAGCTAAGAAGTCCTCCCTTGCAGCAATTTGCAATTTGCTGGTTTTACGGAGTTCCGGGTAGTAAATCAACAATTGTTGGATTCTTCTTACAACTATGTGGAACATTTACCCCATACTTTGAGCAGTTTCCTTGCTCTATTGTTTGAGCACCAAACATGCACCATATTACCTCTTTTTTCACCCACGTCCATCCCGGTTCTTGAATATGATGAAATTTCTGGAAGTTGAACATTGTAACAACAGCCTAGCCAAGCACAAACACAGCTGATTAGATACAAATATTACAAGAAAAAGTGGTATTAGGCTTCTAAAATTATGGCCTTATATAAGCCTTTGCTGTAGTGTAAATGCCTAGTTGATCAAAGTAGCAGGGGAATGAATTATAAACTGTTCCATACCACATATCCATCAAGTGTCCAGGTCAGTACATCCCATTTAATCGTAATACTTCCGTTTGGATCAAGCAGGTCATATGCTTCTGTAAGAACAAGATACAGTAGAAATCAATCAGCTTAAATGGGGTAAACATGATGGTAGTCCATGAACAACTTAAATGTGATTCATAGGAAGAACAAGAAACTGGCCTCGGTTGCTGCATCCAGCAAAAACACATTTATTAAAAGCAATCCTTAATTTCCAGAGATACTTTGTAACCACTGAAAAAAAACAGGCACATCTAATAGATTACAATTATTAACCACGTTAAGACAAAACAAAATTCAAAGCAAAGACAAATGGTTCAGCAACAGGTTTCAGTTTCACCTAAAAAGTTTAAACAATCTTATTTTCTGTATACTAGCAGTAGTATAACCCGTACAATTCAAACCCAAAGATAAACTAATATCCTTTAAGGAATGATAAATAAAAATTCACAATTGTTTTATACTACCCTATCCGTTTATAATCCCCAATCTTTAAAAATCCATTAAACTAAACACAACAATTCTTCTAGACACTATAACGTTGCATAAACTAGAAGTCACTGGAAGGATCACATAATCCTGTGTAAACAAAGACATCTCAATTACTACTAAATTCTCGAAAAACACATTACTCCACAAACACAACTATTTTCCATAATTCAAACAACAGGCAACATAATAGAAACATTCAAGATAAAACATTGAAGTTAAATCAATCAACAACAATTAAATAATAGTAGCAAAATTACGTTGTGTGATAATAATGTTTGGCAAGAATACGATAAGAACTCTAAGTACCCTAGATATGATTGTAGTTTACTTTTAGACAGGGAATCAAATTTTAATCATACCATTTAACTTAATAAAATCAATGTAAAGTGGATAGCCACTAAGGGATAGGCTGATACTATATATGCAAAATTATTAACATTAAGATACATACCTTATCTGATTTGCAAAGTGCAGCACACTATACCTTATATGATTGTCACCAGACCACTGCACAACTAATTAAACAGTCCTTGTTGAAGTGGAACCTGAAAGCAGTTAAACCAATACTTCAATACTATAAAAAAGAGAGTAAACTGCTATCCGATTTAATAAGTTGGAACCTCTAATCCAACAATATTAGCTCTGCTATTGGAAAACCCCAATACAAAATTATCAGCCACAAACAAAACAAAACTAAAATCACAATAGAAAAATCTCGAAAACACCCACATTTGGAGCAGGCCTCCCCTCAGCAGATTTAGCAAACAATTCCCGAGAAAACGCCTACAACTCCACAACAGAACATCCACTTAAATCATCTTTAAGGGCATCAGCAATATCTTGCCGTAAAGGGAGATATCTTGCTGTGATGCAGACTCTTCCCCGTCTAACTTCTCAAGAACAACTGGATATTCTGGAACAGGCGCTAGCATGATTGTTCTGGATTCAGGTTTGTACCATAATACTCTTCCAACCTAAGTCATGATTAATTAAAAATGTTAAACATTCAGTCTCAATAATGAGCAACATATTCATTAAATTACTGATAAGAACATACTCGAAATTCGGAAGGCTCGGGAGTCCAGGATGATGATAATTCGAGCAGACGATATGCAATCACGTAACCTTCCTGCAAATTTCATCGGTCAATAAAGTTATAATCAGCAAGCCAATGTTGAAGCCCTTATGAGCTTTACTTGGGTGTACACTATATACAGATATGTACAAAAACAAAGAGAGGATAGAGACCTTTGGCATGTTGCCAGGAAGTGGAGGAAGTTCATTAAATTCAATAGCAGAGCTAATAACAATGTCTTTTCCAAAATTGTGTGTATCAGCCACATACAAAACAAAACCAAAATCACAATAGAAAAATCTCGAAAACAACCACATTTGGAGCAGGCCTCCCTCTAGCAGATTTAGCAAACAATTCCCGAGAAAACGCATGCAACTCCACAACAGAACATCCACTTAAATCATCTTTAAGGGCATCAGCAATATCAGCAGGTGATTTAGCTTTCTTTGCTGCATTTAATCAAACAGGTGGCCAGCATTAATAAACACAAGTAAAGCAAAACACAAATAAAGAGAGTACAAATATATAAGTAAAGACTTATAGAGACTAATAATGTATTGAACAAGAGTAGATTGTGAATAGCCAACAAGAGACATCAACTTGTTAGAAACCCAAATCATCAAATCACTCCCCATTGTAACCTGCCCAATGCAATCTTCAATATTAATTAAACCCTTTCTTTTCAATTTCACTTAATTTTTGCCCTAAATTATTTATATTATAGATATATATGTATGCACGAACCGAAAAAAAGTTGGGATAAGAGTAGTCGACATTTTAAATAACGATCTTCAATTCCCTCATTTTGAATTATAAGAGATGCCAAGAGTCAAGTATCTAACTAATCGGAAAGAAAAAATGTTTATACAATTGCCAATTGGAGGTGTAAAGTTCGTAAATTGAATTTGTGGAGAGAATTTGAGGAGAGAGTGTGAAGAGAGAAAAGTAGACAGAGAGAGAATGTTTTGGGGAAATTTGGCTAAGTGTTTTGAGTATATCTTAAAAATTTGTTAAGGGGGGAAATTGTCCCCCCAAAACTTCATCTCAATGTTCAAAGAACCCCGCCCAAAATTTCACCTCAATTTCCAAATGTTCACCTGCTAACACAAATTATTTTGGGTATTTTAAATTTTATTTCCTTTTTTTGGAGCATCAATTTTAATATTATAAATTGTTTTTTTTGTCAGGATAATGTTTTAAATTTAAATTTATAAGATTTTAGAAAACCTAAAAACATGAATGATAAATAAAAAAAAATCTATGTGAAAATAGTAAAAAAATATTTTTAAAACAATAATTAGTGACAAGACTAGTTAAAAAGAAAGTACGGTTGGCTCGTCGAAAAAATAATTTAAAAAAATAGAATCATCCGTACGATTGGAACGTCGAAAAAATTATTTAAAAAATAGATTCATCATTCGAGACAAGACTAGTTAAAAGGAAAGTCCATTTTGACCGGTTTGACCGTTATAAAACCAAACCAAATACATCTAAATTTTTTTAAAAAAAATTACCACATCACTAAATCATTATATATTAACATCCGTACGATTGGAACGTTGAAAAAATAATTTAAAAAAATAGATTCATCATTCGGGAAGATACTAGTTAAAAGGAAGGTCTACTTTGACCGGTTAGACCGTTATAAAACCAAACCAAATACATCTAGGAAATTTTTTAAAAAATTACCACATCACTAAAATCGTTATATCTTGACATCTGTATGATTGGAACGTCGAAAAAATAATTTAAAAAATAGATTCATCATTCGGGACAAGACTAATTAAAAGGAAAGTCTACTTTGACCGGTTTGACCGTTATAAAACCAAACGAAATACTTATAGAAATTTTTTTAAAAATTTACCACATCACTAAAATCGTTATATCTTGACATCCGTAGGTTTGGAACGTCGAAAAAATAATTTAAAAAAATAGATTCAGCATTCGGGACAAGACTAGTTAAAAGGAAAGTCTACTTTGACCAGTTTGACCGTCATAAAACCAAACGAAATACTTCTAGCAAATTTTTTAAAAATTTACCACATCACTAAAATCGTTATATCTTGACATCCGTACCTTTGGAACATCGAAAAAATAATTTAAAAAAAATAGATTCAGCATTCGGGACAAGACTAGTTAAAAGAAAAGTCTACTTTGAGCAGTTTGACCGTTATAAAACCAAACGAAATACTCCTAGCAAATTTTTTAAAAATTTACCACATCACTAAAATTGTTAGATCTTGACATCCGTACGTTTGGAACATCGGAAAAATAATTTAAAAAAATAGATTCGGCATTCGGCACAAGACTAGTTAGAAGGATTGTCTACTTTGACTGGTTTGACCGTTATAAAAGAAAACCAAATACTTCTAGCAAATTTTTTAAAAATTTACCACACCATTAAAATTGTTAGATCTTGAAATCCGTACGTTTGGAACGTCGGAAAAATAGTTTAAAAAAATAGATTCAGCATTCGGCACAAGACTAGTTAAAAGGAATGTCTACTTTGACCGGTTTGACCGTTATAAAACCAAACCAAATACATCTAGCAAATTTTTTAAAAATTTACCGCTTCATTAAAACAGTTATATATTGTCATCCGTACGATTGGAACGTCGAAAAAATAATTTAAAAAAATAGATACATCATTCGGGACAAGACTAGTTAGAAGGAAAGTCTAATTTGACCGGTTTGACCGTTTTAAAACCAAACCAAATACATCTACCAAATTTTTTAAAAATTTACCACCTCATTAAAACCATTATATCTTGTCTTCCGTATGATTAGAACGTCGAAAAAATAATTTAAAATAATAGATTCATCATTCGGGACAAGACTAGTTAGAAGGAAAGTCTAATTTGACCGGTTTGACCGTTATAAAACCAAACCAAATACATCTACCAAATTTTTTAAAAATTTACCGCTTTACTAAAACCGTTATATCTTGTCATCCGTATGACTGGAATGTCGAAAAAATAATTTAAAGAAATAGATTTATCATTCGGGACAAGACTAGTTAGAAGGAAAGTCTAATTTTACCGGTTTGACTGTTATAAAACAAAACCAAATACTTCTACCAAATTTTTTAAAAATTTACCGCTTCACCAAAACCATTATATCTTGTCATACGTACGATTGGCACATCGAAAAAATAATTTAAGAAAATAGATTCATCATTCGGGACAAGACTAGTTAGAAGGAAAGTCTACTTTGACCGGTTTGACCGTTATAAAACCAAACAAAACACACCTAGCAAATTTTTTAAAAATTTACCACTTCACTAAAATCGTTAGATCTTGACATCCGTACGATTGGAACGTCGAATTATTTTTTAAAAAAATCGATTCATCATTCGGGACAAGACTAGTTAGAAGGAAAGTCTACTTCGACCAGTTTGACCGTTATAAAACCAAACAAAACACATCTAGAAATATTTTTAAAAATTTACCACTTCACTAAAATCGTTAGATCTTGACATCCGTACGATTGGAACGTCGAAATTTTTTTTTTAGAAAATAGTTTCATCATTCCGGTAAGAGCAGTAGTTAACGCAACACTTCAAAACAGCAAATGCAACACTGTTGTCACCTAATGCAACACTTCTGCCATGTCAGCGAATGCCACATCAGCAACTGCGGGTCCCACATCTGCCACGTCAGCAATTGTGGGCCCCACACTTGCCACGTCATTATCTGTGGGACTCCTGCCACGTCACCCTTGTGGGCCCCACACTACCACGTCACCCTAGTGGGTCCCACAACTGCCACGTCAGCATTTATTAATATTAAAAAATAGCTAATGCAACACTTTTAAATAACAAATGCAACGGCTTTTTCTCCTAATGCAACGCTTCTGCAAATGTGGGCCCCACATCTGCCACATCAGCAATTGTGGGCCTCACACTTGCCACATCAGCATTTGTGGGCCTCTTGCCACGTCACCCATGTGGGCCCCACGCTACCACGTCACCAGGTGGGTCCCACAACTGCCACGTCAACATTTATTAAAATTAAAAAATATCTAAAGCAACGCTTTTAAACAGCAAATGCAATGCCTTTTTCACCTAATGCAACGCTTCTATCACATCAGCAAATGCCATGTCAACAAATGTGGGCCCCACATTTGCCATGTTAGCAATTGTGGGCCCCACTGCTACCACATCAGCATTTTTTAAAATTAAAAAATATCTCATGCAACGCCAGCTGTTAGTGTTGCATTATGTGAAACACCGTGGATCAAATGCAACACTAATTATGTGTAATGCAACACCAGTTCAAGTTCTGTTTCATTAGAGCCAAAATTTCATACCTAACGAAATACTTTCACTGAAACACTTTCTAAAAGCGTTGCATATGAGCATTTATGGCGTAGTGTAGGTTTCCCTTGATCTCCCCTTGAAATTTATCCTCATTAAAAAACTATACTTTCGTCAATATAGAGATACACATGAAGTGGCAGTAAAACCATGAATGATACTATATATGCTTACGACCAGTCAATTTCATGGACATGAGAAAAAACCATGCTTCAAATCTGACATAAAAGTAATTCAAGATAAAAGGCCGAAGTACTTCTATCTGTAGGAAGGTAAGGTACATAACCAAACAAAGTCATTCTGTTCAAGTTAAAGGTTAACAGTTCCTACCTTGCTTCTTGTAGATTCGGTTGTTTAACCAACAAGAACCCATAAGCAAAAAGGACAGCAATTTTCTCCCGAACTCCAATAAAAGAATCAACCATGCTGTAAAATGGTGCGATCAAATCAAGTGGCTGCACTTGTAACACTCGGTTCAGAAACTACACAGACACAGAGATGTGACCACCGAGTGTTTTTATCACATTATTGAAAGGAATTAGTGTACCTAGGAACAAGTTTCCGTATCACTAATGCAAATATATCTATTTCGAACTCCAAAACTGTATCCATTTCGAACTTTCAGTTGTTAAGTTAAAAGATAATTACTTCAATCAAAACTAGTACAATTTTCTGAATGTCAAGAATTTACTTGATTAGTCCTATAATGTATCCTTCTAATTCTTTCAATGTACAACATGCACAAATTTATAAATGTGCAGGCGTACATAGGAATATATGTTGGACACTGTATCAACTTATAATTGACAGAAAAAATTACAACATTTCACATACGAAAAAACATATTTTTAGTGATTTCTATAGATCTGGAATTGAGTTATGCATGATCCGAGCTCTATCAGACAATCACATATAAGAAAATTAAGTTATGCATTTCACAAGAAATCTTAATAAGCATTTTATTCATTTCTATAACATGTACAATCACAGATAACATGTACATTTCTATGGATCTGGAATTGAGTTATGCATTTCACAACATACATTCCAAGAAATCTAGAACTTAAGCATTTTAGACACTATTATCAAAAAAATTTGCCACTTGAAAAAGACAGGACCAAAAATGCCATGACAAGATTCATTAGAAGAGAAAACTGGAGCTACTATACCATTGTTCCTCTATACAAAAATAAATTAAAATATATACCCTTTTGAATCATACCGTACACACACGCAATATGTTTTTCTTCTTCGCATACTATAGTCATTTAAGAAGGTACCAAAAAACATGTTAAAATTAATCAATTTCTTAGTTCTCAATGTACTTCATCTATCTACTTAGACCTCTTGGTACATTCAGTATCGTCATACAATGTCACTCCGTATACAGTAAAAGTAATTAGTAAAATACATATTGGTTTTAATGTTCAGCGTGCAAGATGTAAAATCCAACTGCAAGTTGGTAATCCTCATGAATAAAGCTAAAAGACTAAGAAATATGGGATAGAAATAACTTAAAAACTTGAAACATTTTGGTTGTACAATCAAGAAAAACTTTTCATTACTTTTTTGCCATGTATACCAAGATCTCATGAATTATATAACATTAATACGCTACCTGCAGTCCAGGAAATAAAAGTTCACTTCTTCATTCGACACTCCAAGTACATTCTAGAAGGAGACAAAAAATACTAAAATTTTATTAAAGATCCATAATATGGTAAAAACATGACGCAAATTCAATAATTTATCATTTAACAACGACCAAGTAACTAATAAATTTATATTCACCTTATTTAGGAGAGGGGAAGCTTGCCCAAAAGTAAAAATCCAGAATAATTCCCACAAAAATTAACCAAGGCACTGAGCTACTCCAGTGGTTCATTTTCTGTTCTATATAGTCCCAATTTGTATGTATGCATCCAAATGAAAACCAATTACACACAAATAGAAAAGCCCCAATTTGTATGTATGCATCCAAATGAAAACCAAAAAAAATGCCCAATCGAACATAAAGACAGAAAGATGGTCGAGAGTGTATTGAGAGAGAGAGAGAGAATGACTGTCCAAATCGAACCCAAATTTTAAAGCCTATCCTTTCATTTTGTGCTTCAATTAATTCGTTTAGAACAAGGAGACGACGAAAATTTTGATTACCGCAAAGAGAAAGTTTAGGTCAGGAGACTTTAGGTGAGTGAGTGATTGAGGGGCAAAGTTAAAGTCCACAAATTTTTGTTTGGGGGAAAGTTTAGATTAAGTTTTCATTTTGGGGGGAAGTCTTTCACTGAAAAAAAGGCGCTGCTTTCAATTTTTCAGTTTTTGTAATAATTTTTTATTCCAAATTTTAAATTCAATTATTATAATTATTATTTATCAACTGAAAAATAATGAATATATAAATACTTTATATATTTATATTTCAGTGAAAAATAAATTCATTTGATTTTGTAATTTAACGGTCAAATAGTGCTTTGACTGGTACCCCTAAACATGGTTTCGTCACGGTTTAGTATTTCAATTTTTTTAAAAAAAATTCTAGATTACCCAACCATACGGAGGTCAAGATCCATCCTTTTTCATGTTATTGCCAAAATTTTGGAAAAAAATAAATTTGTTTGCCCAAATAATTTAATGGTCAACTATTACTTTGACAATAATCGCTGAACAGGGTTTCATCAGGATTTACGGTTTCAATTTTTTAAAAAATATTTTTGGACGACCCAACCATACGGAGGTCAATATCCATCCTTCTTAATGTTATTGCCAAAATTTCGTAAAAAATTAAATTTGTTTGAGCAAGTAATTTAACGGTCAACTATTACTTTGACCGTAACCCCTAAACAGGGTTTCATGAGAATTTAAGGTTTCAATTTTTTAAAAAATATTTCTGGACGACACAACCATACGGAGGTCAAGATCCATCCTTTTTAATGTCATTGCTAAAATTTCGAAAAAAAATAAATTTCTTTGGGCAAGTAATTTAACGGTCAACTATTACTTTGACCGTAACCCCTAAACAGGGTTTCGTTAGGATTTACGGTTTCGATTTTTTAAAAAATATTTCTGGAGGACCTAACCATACGGAGGTCAAGATCCATCCTTCTTAATGTCGTTGCCAAAATTTTGAAAAAAAATAAATTTGTTTGAGCAAGTAATTTAACGGTCAACTAGCACCGGTGTGCAATGGGTGTGAGCCGACTTCTGTTATACTTACAAATTGCTGGTCAGTTCGGAGGTCTTTCTGTTTTGCCAGTTCAGGCAATGACTCAACAGGTTATAAAAATCTCGTGCCTTTTGTAGTAATCACAACCATCATTATCTCGTATCTGCTCATAGTACCTGGCTTCTATAATATTAACTTGAATGCTACATTTTTAGGCTACTAGACATGCTCGGCAGGTTTATATTGGTGGACTTCCACCTCTGCAAATGAACAGGTTTGTTCTTACGAACTAGGCCATCATTATCTTCTACATCACAACTCCGATATTTTTGACTATGCTAATCAGCTAATGATTATAATTGTTGCGTTGTGACATGTTTTCTGTTGTTCAAGTTCTATGTCTTGTCAACCATTCAAACTGGTAGTTCCCAGTATACTTCTCATTTGAAACCAATTATTATAATATGGAGTTAGATTTATCATTTGGAAACAACTACTTCTCAGTTGACTTCTCATTAGGCACCCGTTCCTAAACTAATGGTGTTTGATTTATCTTATATATCTATTGTAACTTTTGAGAAACATTAAAAAATATTAGAGCTACTTTCAGTCTATACATGTAGATTTGTCTTCTTATATCTAACTGCTTTTTTATATATAATTTTAATTCTAAATATGGCCTTCTCTTTTTCTTACAGTCTGTAGCAACCTTTTTCACTCATGTTATGTCTGCAATTGCTGAAAATGTTGCTGCTCCGCATCAAAACCCTAAAAAAACCTTTTTTTTATTCAAATTACTACAAGCTCTGTGCATTGGGACCTTCCAAAATCCTGTACATGATTTTATTTCTTTTCCAAGAGCTTTACATTCCAATGTTAAAAATATCCTATTTTCTATTTATTTTCTGTTAATGTTTATATAAACCATGAAAAGAAGTTCACTTGTATAAATGTAATCACGAAACGTTGTACTAGTTACAAGTTAAAAATTTGAAATTATCAAGTGTTTTGTTAATTCAATACTCCATTTTACCCTATCAATTTTATTATTGTTGAGATTGAGAATTGAATTTGCTTTTGGTAATTTTGGGGTGGAACAGAAATGTATTTAGGCTACAGGTGCTAGCTAAAAATAGAATTTTTTTTTTTTTTGAAAAAAATGCCTTTTGCATCTGTTCTACTATCACAGCCATATAAAGTCTATATTTGCGTCTGTTCTTTATCTTTATACGTCTGTTAGTGGCAGATGCAAAACAACCTTTTGCATCTGTTTAAGCGGGATAGACGTAAAATGTAGACTTTATGCGGCTGGGGTTTACTTCTATGCGTCTATTCTTGACAGCCGCATAAATTATATGCGTAAGTGGAGTAACAGCCGCATATGCTCTATAGCTGATACGACTCTTCCATACGCGACTGTTGATAACAGATGCAAAAAGCCCTTTTTAACAGATGCGATAGGCATATTTTGTACTAGTGTTTACGTGGTTGATCACCCGTATTGTCCGTAATCAGGGGAATAATAAAATCATCTTAAATGTTTTTTAAAAAGGTTTTATGAAAAGTATGTTTTAAAGATGAAAGGGTTTTAAAGAAAGGAATGTTTTGATAAAATATATATGTTTCAAGGTAAATGGTCATTAGTTTCGAAATTTTGGATATTAGAGTTAGCTGTTTTCTATATCTTGATTAAAAATTTGAAATTCAGTAAAACAATGAGATTAAAGATGGATAGAAGTTTTCCAAGTATTCCCTTCGCGAGTAACATTGTACGTTGAAAGTGGAGTAAGAATGATTGGGGAAATTCTTGATATTCTTTTTCTCAAAGTTTTATCTGAGGAAGTGATGGTTTGTAGTAAATGGAAATTTTTTTACTCTATGATGAAAATTGATTGATCTTTTGAAATAAAATATTCATTGATATTGTTCATCAATGAATTATCGTAATATCGTTGTTTCACTATATTAATAACTTGCTGAGCGTTCTTTGGCTCAATCTTGCTTTGTTTTACCTAACCCTTTGCAGTTAAGTTTAAGGATGATCTACTACATTTATCCCTGCCAATAAGAGTGATGAGGCATTCTATACAGGATAGATTTCGGAGCTAGAGCGGGTAAGCACAGATTGGGATGGAGCTACAAATTAGATGGTATATTAAATTGTATTCAGAACAGTGATAGAAGTTGGAAATAATTTGTATCAATTAGTTTCTTGTGTCATACCATAACCTGGAATCGATCCTCGGTGAGGAATCGTTGGTGTATTAAGTTCTAATTGTATTTGTTAAATTGGAATTTGGTTTGGATTGAATTACAGGTGGATAGTTCGTTTTAGGAATACTTCATGCCGAAATTTTCTAAAATTTCCTTGTATCAAAGTCTATTTTATTATAAAAAAATATATTTTCAGTATTGGAAAGTCGGGGCGTTACATCGGGAATGCCCAATAGTCGCGATACTCTTGGCCTTGGTCGAATCCTAAACCCCTGATGTATATGGGACGATATGGTTCATGTATTTGGAGGGCGTGCCTTCTTGGTCCTGCCTGATACGGGGGGTAATTAGGTAACCCATACATCGGATTTGCGCTTGCAGGAATCACGGTGGTAGAGAGTGTGGCCTCCAAGAGGGGAGACTATCATTTGTAGGGGATTCGTCCCTTGGCTAGAGGGATTCGTCACTAAAGGCAACGATCCTTGGGTTTGAGTTTCAGACCTTGGGGGATCCGTCCCTTGGGGCTGAGTAATCAGAGGTTGGGAACCCGCTCCTGGTGGTACCTGTTCCGTAGTTGGGCGTCCGGTGGTGCTGGTAGTGGTTTCAGAAAGTGTTGGTGTTCTCCGGGTTCTAACCATGGTTGATATTCGGTTCCCACAGACGGTGCCAAATGTTATGGAATAAAATGTCGGGTGTATTTATTGCGTATGGTTTGCTAGGGTTTGGGAGAGCTTCTATGGCTGATCGAGTGTTTCGTGACTTAATCTGTCCTCATAAGATGCCTACATATTTTGCTGTTATCAAAAATCAAGCCAAAAAATGTAGTTCTAGGTTGAAGGATCAGGTCCTTTATATAGGCATTAGATGCCTTGGAATTAGGGTAGAGTTTGGTAACTTGGTGGACAAGTTACTGACTCTAGGCCCAGTTCTAGATCCTTCCAAGAAGAAGGTGGATATCTATTGGACTCATGTATCTTGGGGACTACTCCTTGTAGAATTTAGGTCCTTGTTAGACTCAATATGGGAGTCCTATAATCAGCTGAATAACTAATTACGAATTTAATAATTAATTACGATTTTGGGCCTCCTAATTGGGCTTTGACCTTAGACCAACTTGGGTTCATTTAATGTAATATTAAACGTGTCTTTAGGACTTACTTTCAACCCATATCATTTCAAATGTTATGGAATAAAAGTGTGTATGAATTTTAAATTTAATTTTAGCTTTTTTTCTATTTTATTTAATTTTTTATTTTAGCTGCCAAACTAGTTGACCGTTAAATTACCAAACTAAATTAATTTATTTTTTTCTGAAATTTTGGCAATTACATTAAAAAGAATGGATCTTGACCACCGTATGGTTGGTTCGTCAAGAAATATTTAAAAAAAAATTGAAACAATAAACCCTGACGAAACCCTGTTTAGGGGTTATGGTCAAAGTACTAGTTGACCTTAAATTACCAAACCAAATTAATTTATTTTTTCTGAAATTTTGGCAATAACATTAAAACGGATGGATCTTGACTACCATAAGGTTGGATCATCGAGAAATATTTTTAAAAAAATTGAAACACTAAACCCTGACGAAACCCTGTTTAGGGGTTATAATCAAAGTACTAGTTGACCGTTAAATTACCAAACCAAATTAATTTATTTTTTTCTGAAATTTTGGCAATAATATTGAAAATAATGGATCTTGATCACCATAAGGGTGGGTCGTCAAGAAATATTTTTAAAAAAAATCGAAACACTAAACCCTGATGAAACCCTTTTTACGGGTTATAGTCAAAATACTTGTTGATCGTTAAATTACCAACCCAAATTAATTTATTTTTTTATTAAATTTTAGAAATAACATTAAAAAGGATGGATCTTGACTACCATACGGTTGAGTTATCGAGAAATATTTTTAAAAAAATTAAAACACTAAACCCTAACGAAACCCAGTTTAGGGATTTCTTCTTCTCTTGCCAAAATCAATTCTTCCATTGCTACTACTACTATTTTTAATTGTTTTGTAGTATTCACAGTAAGTATGACTACTTGGGTGTGTATGAATATTTATCCAAAATTTGGTTATTTTTGTCCTATTTTTATTTAATTTTTATTTATTTTATAAACTACTTAAAAATGAATGGAAAATCAAATTATTAGCCAATTTAGTGGAAGTAAGGTAAAATTCATCACAAAATTAGTTAGTATGACTACTTGGTTGTGTATGAATTTTAAATCAAATTTTTTCCTTATTTCCTAATATTATTAAATGTATCAAGTAATTCTACAAACAACTTAAAAATGAGTTATGAATTTTTCAGTTTGGAATGTGCGGGGTATTGACAAAGGTCCTCACCAACAAGAAGTGATTAATTTTATTGCTACTAACAATATCTCTCTTATGGCTTTGGTTGAAACGAAGGTTAGAATTCAGAATTCTAATGATATTTCTAGACGCATTAACAAAAAATGGAAATGAATTTTCAATTACGAGGACCACGATTATGGCCGTGTGTGGCTGGGATGGGATCCCTCAATCTGGTCAATTCAGATTCTTGCTAAATTGGCTCAGCATATAACTTGTTTCGTGACTTTTTTGGAGAAGCAATTAACGTTCTGTGTTTCTTTTATATATGCTCTGAATCAGCCCCATGAAAGGGAGAGTTTATGGAGCGACCTTGCATCTCTTGCTCAGACTGTTAAGACATCTTGGTGTATTAGTGGGGATTTCAACTGCATTCTTTCATTAAATGAAGTTAGAGGGGGGCGAGAGCAGTGGACATCAGGTATGCAGTCTTTCTCCGACTGTGTTTCAAACTTGGCCTTGGGTCATATTAAATCGGTTGGCCCCCTTTTCACTTGGACCAATAAACGAGTCCTTCTAATTCAGAAAAGATTAGATCGTATGCTAGCAAATAAGGAGTGGTTCACCACTTTTACGGAGGCTATTGTGATTGTTAAAAATAGGGGCATTATGGATCATTGCCCACTGATTTGTTCGGTTCCTTTGAAACTTGAAAAAATTTCCAAACCGTTTCAGTTTTACAATCACTTGACTACTCTGGACTCTTTTCTGCCGACTGTTTCAAGCATTTGGGAAAATCGGTGGTATGGAGATCCTATGGGAATTCTGGTAAGAAAACTTAAGGAGGTCAAAGCGGCTTTGGTTATTCTTAACAAGAACCATGGTAATGTGGGGTCGAATGTTTCTTTGGCTCGCGTTGCACTGTCAGAAATTCAGGACCAATTAGCTCTCGATTGTGATAATCAAGCTTTGCTGCTTCTAGAACATAAAAAATGTGACAAGCTTCAAAAGGCTTTGCTAGAAGAAGAGAGTTTCCTCCTTCAAAAATCAAGGGTGCGATGGCTATCTAGTGGAGATGGTAACAATTCCTATTTTTTTAACAAGATCAAAGCTAATTGGAATGTTAACAAAATGATAGCAATTCAAAATGAGGATGGGGTGCTAGTTACAGGGCACAAGAGTGTCTCCCAAACAGCTGTTAATTTCTTCTCCTCTACTTTGGGCACTCCTTCGCAAACGGAAAGCTTGAATTTTACTGGTTTAGATTTCAAACAAATCACTCCTGCCCAGGCTTTACTTCTGGAAGCTCCAGTCACTAATGATCTAATTCTGAAAACTCTTAAAGGTATGAAAAGAAACAAGGCCCCTGGGCCGGATGGTTTTCCAGTTGAGTTTTACTTAGAAACTTGGGAGATCGTGGGGAACTCGTTCTGTGAAGCTGTTCAAAGCTTTTTCTGTTCAGGCACTATGTATAGCTCTATTAATGCAACAAGTATTGCCCTGCTTCCAAAGGTTCTTAACCCTACTACCATGCGAGATTTCAGACCTATTTCATTATGCTCAATCCCTTATAAATGCATCGCAAAGATTATTGCTTCTCGTCTTAGAGTGGTTATGCCAAGTATTATTGACATTTCCCAGTCCGCGTTTATCCCGGGACGGTCAATTTCTGATAATATTCTCATGGCTCACGAATTTTTTAGGGGATACCATCGTGACACTGGTGCTTCTAAGTGTGCTCTAAAACTCGATTTGCATAAAGCATTCGACTCGGTTCAATGGGAATTCATAATGACTGCTCTCCAAAAACTGAATTTCCCTGCTACATTTCTGAAATGGATTTTCTTATGCATTTCCACTCCATCTTATTCCGTCAAGGTAAATGGTTCGTTGTGTGGTTACTTTCAAAGAAAAAAGGGACTTCGTCAAGGGGATCCAATTTCCCCCTATCTTTTTGCAGTGGTTATGAACGTTCTTTCTGCAATGCTTGCCAGGACTCCGAATGACTTCAAATACCACTGGAATTGTAAGGAGATGAAACTTACTCATCTTTTTTATGCGGACGATGTTCTGCTATTTTCGAATGGTGATTCTGCCTCTCTCTCGCATATTATGGACTGCGTTCATCGGTTTGCTCAAAGTAGTGGTTTACATCCAAGTGTTGCAAAAAGTACGGCCTTTTTTGGAAATTGTTCCGAGGAATTCAAGACATGGTTCGACACTAACTTCGGTATTGTCCATGGAGAACTTCCAGTTCGGTTTTTGGGTGTGCCTTTAGTATCCTCTATGCTTCGTCACAATGACTGTTTCCCTCTGTTCGATCGAATTGCAGCCAGGATATCTTGCTGGACATCATCTTTGCTTTCCCTAGCAGGTAGAGTCCAACTCATTAGGGCTGTTCTTTATGCTATTCAAGCTTACTGGTCCAATCATTTCATTTTCCCAGCTTCTGTTCATGCAAGGTTGCAGTCTATCTTTACTAGATTCTTCTGGAAAGGTGATATTAATGCGAAAGGAGGTGCGAAAATAAGTTGGGAAAAAATTTGTTTGCCGTATGAGGAAGGGGGCTTAGCTTTTAAAAACTTGAAAGAATGGAATCAAGCTCAGTTGATCCATCACCTTTGTAAGGTTATTGGAAAAAGCAATTCTCTGTGGCCTCAATGGGTTAATAAAACGCTGCTGAGGAATCAACATTTCTGGACTATGAAGATGCCACATGATTGTTCCTGGTTTTTCAGAAATTTACTCAAACTTCGACCGCTGGCTCGTAGTTGCCTTTTTTTTAACATTGACAATGGCTTAAATACTTCCCTATGGTTCGACCCTTGGTGGCAAAACACATGCTTGGCGCATAACAATCACGATCGAATTATTGCTCAGGCTGGTATCTCGAGCGAGGCGACAGTGAATTCTATTATCAATTCGGGTAGCTGGATTCTTCCTGGGCTCCCTAATCGTTTCCATCACCTTGATCCTGGTTTGCTGCATTGGAATCAGAATTTTGATTTCCCTCCTTTTGATCTAGCTGCGGCTGATACAATTCGCTGGGACGGAATTTTAGTTTCGAAAGTTAAAACTAGAGCTATCTGGAATTCTATTCGATCTACTTCTCCACTAGTACCTTGGCACAATCTGGTTTGGAATAGGCTGAAAATTTTGAGATACGCCCATTTAGAATGGCTTCTTTGTCATGGCCGTCTATCCACTTTTCACAGACTTGCTTCGTTCGGCTTGGAAGTTTCTCCGTTCTGTAACCTTTGCGTTGGGGGAATTGAAACAGATTCTCACCTGTTCATTACTTGTTCTTATGCTCGATTTATTCTCTCAAACCTAGCTGTTACTGTTAAGTTTCCTATTGCAGGGTCAACTTGGGTGGAGTTCATCTCTTCTTTGGGTACTATCTCCAACATCTTTCATAGGAACATTGCTCTTCTAACAGCTCAGATTTTTTCGTATCATTTATGGCGTGAAAGAAATGCTCGCGTTCATGATAGAGGGGCATCACCTCCGAACATTTTGCTTCATAAGATCATGGTGGAAATTAAATCGAAGGTCACAAACACGGACTGGTTTATGAAGCATGCGAATTTGGAGTTATATAGATGGCTTTTTATTTGATTAGAGTTTTTTTCTTTCTCTTTGTAGTTTGTTTGTAGTCGGTTTGTCCTTCTTTTGTTTCTCTCTTTGCTTTGGCATAGAGCACGGGTTAATCCCGAATCCTGTCCTCTTTTTTTAATATAATATTAATTTAGCAAAAAAAAAAAACTTAAAAATGAGTGGAAAATCAAATTATTTAAAAATTAGGTTATATTTATCACAAAAATAATTATCATGAATATTTGGATGTGTATAAATTTTAAATTAAATTTAGGATTTTTTTTCCTCTTTTATTTAATTTTTTGACTTCTTTTTCCTATTTGGTGGAATTTAGCCAAGCTGCTAATTTTGACCAAATACGGTCGAATTTAGTTGAGCTGTTATTTTCGACCAAATTTAGTTGAAAATAGTAAATTTCAGATGAAAAGAATTTTTTGTTGCCACGTGTCACGTTTCTATTGGCTAAGGAGGAAGCATAGGGATTGCCACATGTATTGATCTATAAAATTAATCTTGACCATCCATTTCTTTTTTGAATATTCTATCCTAGCAATTAATTTAGTTACATTCATTTCTTCTGTTTTATATTCTTCATTCATTCATATTCTCTAATAAACATTCTTTTATACTTCTACTCCATTCTTCTTGTCTAACAAACATACACATCAATTTCTTTTTATTTTTCTTTCTTTTTATTTTCTTGAGTTTTCAAGAATCAAACCAACATTTGGAGGCGTTATCGGTGTCCGCTTTGAACGCTCTAATAGTCGAATCGAAGCCCTCATCATCCTCTATCCAAAAACATCATCAGATTTTGTGGGGGTATAATTTATGAATTTCTACTATTTTTTTATTAAATTCAATTTTACCTATTAAAATTATTAATTTTGTAAACATAATTGGTTGCTGATTTTGATGTATCCATCGTGTAGAGTATGTTTTTCTAGTCAATTTCATATATTATATGTTGAATTTCGAGTTCAATAACGTAAAGTTTGATTGTCGCATTCTTCGCGTTCTTCGTGTTCTTGAGGAACAAAGCTGTTTTGGAGATGTTATTGATCTCCAAATCATGAGTTTGAGTAACCAAACTGAATCCGACATGCTATGCTACACAAAATCAACTTTAGATTCAAAGAGGAGCAGATTCTGCTGCCATTTTTTTTAATTTGTTGTTCCTTAAATTCAACCATATTTGATCGAATTTAGCATATTAAATTCCACCATATTTGATCGAATTTAGCATATTAAATTCAACCATATTTGGTCGAATGTAGTATACTTTAGGCGCCAAAATTCGAAATTTCCAAAATTCAAAATTTTCAATATGTTTTACAAAATTTATAGTTTTGACCAAATTTGGTCGAATTTAGTTGGTCGAATTTAGTTGGTCGAATTTAGACGGTCGAATTTAGTTGGTCTAATTTGGCTATTTTCGACCATTTTGTGTATTTTCGACTCCACTAAATTCAACCAACTTATTTTCGGTCGAAAATAACTATTTTCGACCATATACGATCAAAAATAGCTAAATTCGACCGTTTTATGTTGGTCGAATTTAGCGGCGTTGTGTTGTAGTGCTCTATCCCCTTTGTGAGTCTTCGTGTGTGTGATAAGAATTTATAAAGGCATAACTTCATTTTTAATTCTTTTTACAAAGACATGAGTTTATAATAAATTCTTTTTATGTCATAACTACACTTAATATATAAATAATTTACTGAATGCCATTATCAAAATTTGCAAGATTCTATCATGTTCGTTTGTTGTTCTTTTTTTTTTCTTTAATCCTAAAGAGTAGTTTATTATTCTTCTTTCTCTGGTTGTTGATCATCTGTGTGCTTTTGGTGATTTTATCTCACTTATTAGGGTATAAGAAATTTTCTTTCCAATTTTTTTTTTGGGGTTGGTGAAAGAGAATTTAAAAGCTCTCTCCATTCTCTTAATTTTCTAGTTAGTTAATTGTATATGATTTGTTACTTGTATTGTGGAAAGTACTTTTAGGTACTTTCCACAACTTTGTCTGACTTACTATTCATGTTCCATTCCACTTATTCATTTAAACTTTTCTTTTTAATGTTTTCTGGTAAATTAAATATTATTCATGTTAGGTCTGATACTTTGTATTTGTAAACTTTTATGTGTCTTTTCCCTTTTTTACTTGTGTATCCTTACATAAAAAAACCCTAGCTACTTATTTTCTTTAATCTCTCAACTTTTATCTACTTTTATCATACAGGGCACAGTTAATGGCTATCTTCGCCAATTGAGTTTTTGGTACAATGAACTTCTAGTACGTTATGCTCCTTTGTGAGCACTTTTGGTTATATTTGATGGTAGTTAAGTACTATTTTATTGGTGTTATAAGGTTGTAACTTGTTGAATGCGGTTCGTGCGAAGGAGGATTTTCGTTGTTTATGGTGTGATAAGGTGGGATTTTGACTTGTGTTTATGGTTGGTTGGTAAGTTGGTGTGATAAGGTGGGATTTCAACATGTGTATGTTGGATTAATGATGGTTGGGATGTTAAATTATGTTTATGGATGTTTTTGTTTTATGAAATATATTATTTAGATTTTCTTTTTACTGTTTTTTTGTTTTGTATGGTTTGATTTGCTTTTTAGATTTGTAATTTAAGTGTAAAAAAACAGGAAAAAACCCAGTAATTTTTAGCAATAATACCATAAAATTCCATCTTTTCCTACCACATTGAAAGCTTTTCCTACCAACATTACTATTACAAACCTAGTAATTCCTACCACATTCAAGCCTTTTCCTACCAGCATTACCATTACAAACCAGTAATTCCTACCACATTCAAGCCTTTTCCTATCGTATGCACATCATGGTGGGAAACAGCTGGTAGGAATCTAAAAAAGATAGTAGGAAATGTCTCGTAGGAAATACTATTTATCCATCTCGACTGTTGTATTTCCTACCAAAATAAGCATTTCCTACTAGAAATTCTGGTAGGAGATGCCCAATTACATCACAAAATTTTGTGATGTGGTAGGTGACGTGGCGCTTGATGTGGCAGATGACATGGGCCAGGTGGCTGCCAAGTCACCAGGTGGGGCCCACGTTTGACCGTCACTTAAAATTTTCCACCAAGTGTCATTTCCGAGTCAAGCAATTCCTACCACACGGATGTGGTAGGAAATGTGGTAGGAAATGTCATTTCCTACAAAAAACAGCCTTTTCCTACCAATTTTATGGTAGGAAATGCTCGTTTTTCTTGTAGTGATATATTCTGCATCTCATAAATATTTTAAAAAAGTTATGCATATCAAAGGACATTGAAAAATATCATAGATAACTTTTCTAAGATATGGAATAAAATGTTTGTAGAAAAGTTATTCTTTATTCAACATTATCATGATAAGTAGTCTAGATACATCACATCTTGGATAACTTTTATAAGATATTAAACAAATTGATTTCATATAATAAAGATTGTGCATTTAAAATTAATATTAAAAAAATTATGCTTATTAAAAGATTGTATGGATATCTTCATACAATTATTTAATATCTTGAGAAAGTTATTTGAGATATATGTAAGATTTTGTATTCAATATTAAATAAATATAGAATAGAAAAAGTTATTCTTGATAATGAAATATTATCTTGAGATATTATACATTAATATTTTTTATACTATATATACAAGAAGTCACCGGCACTTCAAGGAGTGAAAGAGGGATTGGTCTTGAGTTTGCTAAGTATAGTTTTGTCTCCTTACGAAAATAGTTGATGGTGCACTCAGTTTTTGATTTTCTCTATCCACATATTTCTCGTTTCTACCACCCGTATCTAGTTTTCGACGATTAAAACTTCCTGTAAGTTTGTACATTTATTTTAGATTTTGATATACATACACCATAGTAAGATTTTGATGTATATGTGTGTGTATATTTGATGTTTTTTAAATTGATTTTGCAGGACCTAATGGCTCACAGCATCGAAGTTTTGTAGGATTTAATGGCACACAACATCTAGGTTCTTGATCGAGACATGGAAGAGCTGGTAACAATCACTTTTCTTGTACTTGCTTATACATGCATATATGTGCCCAATATAGTCATGTGTATATGACGACTCTAAAGGTGTAGTCAATTTATGGTCCAATTTCTAGAATTCACATCTGTGGGTGGGTGGAAGGGAGAATTCACATATCAGTTTCAAATCTTAAACTTCTTTATGTCCTTTTTTTTTTTTTTGATTTGTTTGAAGAATTTCAGTTAACACTAGAATTAATTAATTGAAACCCTTATTTTTTTGGTTGGGATGTGTCTAACGGTGGTGAATTCTAAACTTTTAGTGCATAAGAAATTTCATTTTTACCTTCTGAGCCCTTGTCTGTGATTTGAATTTACAAGAGCACTCCTAAATTAAAAGTTCTTTTTTTATAAACACTTGAATTTATACTTTTTTGATGTCACCACTATACTTGAAACAAAAAACAATGCATTTCTTAAATTTTGCAAAAAAATTTCTTTCAATTATTGTTCTTTCTTTTGGCAAACAAAAAGAAATTTGTTAGAATAGATTTTTAAGTCATATAAGCCTAATCATTCAAAAAAGAAAAAAGAGTACTCCAATTAATTACTCTCCTTTCTAATGTAGTCATCCTAATTTTGGTGATTCTATTCAGGGAAAAAGAAATTTCATTTTTTTCTGCTAAGCAGGAAATTTCATTTTCAACTTTTTATTGTTTTCTTTTCTGTGAGCCAGAAAATTTAATTCTTCTAAGTTTCTAATTTCTTAAAGTTGTGACAACATTTCATGTATGACTTGTTGCTTTTATGTTTTTATTAACTTAAACAGCATTTCATGCTACTTTTCATTAACTTATTTTAGAATCTACTTAACTTTGTTCTACTTACTAATCCTGGTAAATAAATATCCATGTTATGTTTGATGGTTTTGTTTTGTAAAATTTTGTGTTTGCTTTTCCTTCTTTACTTGTGTATATTTATTCTGGGTACATGCTATGTTCTTGTGTGCATGGCACCTATAATGGTTGTGATAACTTGATAAAAGTATAAATATTATTAATAACTTTATAACTAGTCTATTCATTTGATATGAATTTTATTTTTAACTAATCTTCCAAATAATTGCATAAATAATAATTTTTTTATTTACTAATTTTGTTTACTTATATATAAATTACTTTGGGGCACAACATACTTTTGTTTGGTGAATAGATGGGTATATAGATCTTGGGAGGGCTGGAAATTCGTACGATACTAACTAAATTCGGAAAAAAAGAAATAGGAAAATTAAGATGTGTGAGCCATCACTTCAATTTCTAATGATTCTATTTGTTCTCAATTTTGTAACCAAAAGTTTCATCTATATTTCCTTGAAGATCCTCTTTGAAACCTTTACCTTCTTTAAATGTACTCTAGATTCAGTTTTTGTATTATACGACTGTTTATAAGATATATATCTTGTAAATAGCAAATCAAAGTGACGGAAAATACATGAAATAGTAAAATCTAAAGTATCTTAGAAGAAGGTGTATGGTTTCCAAAAGGATCTTCAGGAATCCCAGTCTTAAAAGTGATGGCACACACATTCTACTTTTCTATTTCTTTCGATCCCAATTTGGTTAGTATCTGACGGATTTCCACGCCTTCCAAGATCTCAATACCCATCTTTCTACCAAACAAAAGCATGTTATGTCTCAAAGGAATTAACACATGAGTAAACATTCATAAATTTGTCAACTTGACTTGAATTTATAAATTTTTTGAGGTCACAATTATACTTGAGACAAAAAATGCATTTATTAAATTTTTCAAAATATTTTCTTTCCGTTATTGTTCTTTCTTTAGGCAAACAAAAAGAGTAATTTATTACTCTTTCTTTCTGTAGTTGTCATCCTAATTTTGGTGATTCTATTTGAATTGTTAGGGTAAAAGATATTTTATTTTCAACTTTTTACGGTTTTCTTTTCAGTGTGCAAGAGAATTTAATTCTTCTAAGTTTCTAATTCTTAAAGTTTTGACAACATTTCATGTATGACTTGTTGCTTGCATGTTTTTATTAACTTAAACAACATTCACGTGCTACTTTTCATTGATTTATTTTTAAAATCTACTTAACTTTGTTCTACTTACTAATCTTAGTAAATGATATCCATGTTATATATGTTTCATCGTTTTGTTTTGTAAAAAATTTTGTTTGCTTTTTCTTCTTTACTTGTATATATTTATTGTGGATGCATGCTATGTTCTTTTGTACATGGCATCTTTAATGACTATGATAACTTTATAGAAGTATAAATATTATTAATAACTTTAAAACTTGTCTCTTCATTTGATATGAATTTAATTTTTAACTAATCTTCCGAATAATTGCATAAAAAATATTTTTTTTTATTTACTAATTTTGTTCACTTACATATAAATTACTTTGTGGCACAACATACTTTTCTTTGGTGAATGGATGGGTATATAGATCTTGGGAGGGCTGAAAATCCGTAAGATACTAACTAAATTTGGACCAAAAGAAATAGGAAAATTATGATGTTTGAGCTATTATGGTCTCAATTTTGTAACCAAAAGTTTCATCTATAATTCCTTGAAGATCCTCTATGAAACCTTCACCTTCTTTTAATGTACTTTAGATTTAGTTTTTGTATTATACTTCTGTTTTATAAGATAAATATCTTGTAAATAGCAAATCAAATAGATGGATAACACATAAAATAGTAAAATCTAAAGTATATTAGAAGGTGTATGGTTTCCAAGAAGATCTTCAGGGAAATATAAATGGAGCTCTTAGGCACAGAATTGAGACCAAATACACTATGCCATAAGTGGCCTATTGTTACTCTCGCGTAATATTACAATAGGCCCTTAATCCGTTACAATAGGTCTATTGTAACACTTGGGGGCGTTACATTTACGAGCGTTACAACAGATGTCTATTATAACGCTTTTAGCCATCTACTGTAACACTAATAAAGCGATACATTATGTCGTTAATGTAACACTATCATTACCTAATGTAACTGATTTGTAGTGTTACATTTGATCTTAATCGTAGGGACAGAATGTGGGGCCCACTAACATGTGGCATCCTGACACATATCGTCCTGACACATGGCAACCTGACACGTGGCATGTGGGGCCCACCTCGCACGTGGAAAGTGGGGTCCACCTGACACGTGGAATGTGGGGGGGCCCACTGACACATGACATGTGGGGCACACTCTCTATTGCAACACTGTTACATGTCTAGTGTAACACTAAATAAGATTATAATGTAACACTACAATAGGCAAGTGTAACACCAGATGGACATGCATGTGCAACACTACAATAGGCAAATGTAACACTAAAATACAAAAAATTTGAAATAGTTGTTTTGTATATGCAACATTCCCATTAATAACCATTACATGTCCAACTAACATTCAAACCAAATTTAAATATTACATATTCAAACCAAATTTAACCATTACAAGTTCTCCTTGAACCATGACCACTTCAAACTACTTCAACTACCGACATTCAAAACAAAAGTTAGGCCAACCTCAATGTCATAAAAAACTGCACAAACATCATTTAAACTGACTTCTACATTTTCTGCAAGCATTACATCCACATAATTCATCTGGAACCATGGATGATTTTTTATCCCATCAATTCGATACGCTGCAAAAAAATAAGGGAGAAAAGGTGGTATAGATAACTTATTTTCCATAACTAAACATCATCAAAAATCTGCAGAACTGACCTACACAGAAGAATTACTTTGTTTTAATGAAACTTGAGAAAATGCTGAACCTACAAGTTTATATAGCAGTCGTGTTAAGTATGGTTCCATAGACATGACTAGACCTAAATTTTTGCATCAGATATGTAGACACCTGCAGTGGAACTCTAGTACAAGGCTAAATATAACCAAAAATTTTTAAATGCAATTCCTGACTTCAGTAAAAAAAACCTCCTGAAAACAAAGAAGAGCAAAAAGGCCAGGATATTGACTTACATATTCAGAATCTTTAGGTGAAGATGCTAGATATGTAGGTAAAAATTTATCACCTAGGTTTCCCTTGATCTCCCCTTGAAATTTACCCTCATTAAAAAACTATACTTTTGTCAATATAGAGATACACATGAAGTGGCAGTAAAACCATGAATGATACTGTATACGCTTACGACCTGTCAATTTCATGGACATGAGAAAAAACAATGCTTCAAATCTGACATAAAAGTAATTCAAGATAAAAGGCCGAAGTACTTCTATATGTAGCAAGGTAAGGTACATAACCAAACAAAGTCATTCTGTTCAAGTTAAAGGTTAACAGTTTTTACCTTGCTTCTTGTAGATTCGGTTGTTTCACCAACAAGAACCCATAAGCAAAAAGGACAGCGATTTTCTCCCGAACTCCAACAAAAGAATCAACCATGCTGTAAAATGGTGCAATCAAATCAAGTGCCTGCACTTGTAACACTCGGTTCAGAAACTACACAGACATAGAGATGTGACCACCGAGTGTTTTTAGCACATTATTGAAAGGAATTAGTGTACCTAGGAACAAGATTCCGCATCACTAATGCAAATATATCCATTTCGAACTCCAAAACTGTATCCATTTCGAACTTTCAGTTGTTAAGTTAAAAGATAATTACTTCAATCAAAACTAGTACAATTTCTGAATGTCAAGAATTTACTTGATTAGTCCTATAATGTATCCGTCTAATTCTTTCAATGTACAACATGTACAAATTTATAAATGTGCAGGCGTACATATGAATATATGTTGGACACTGTTATCAACTTATAATTGACAAAAAAAATTACAACATTTCACAAACGAAAAAACATCTTTTTAGTGATTTCTATAGATCTGGAATTGAGTTATGCATGATCAGAGCTCTATCAGACAATCACATATAAGAAAATTAAGTTATGCATTTCACAAGAACTCTTAATAAGCATTTTATTCATTTCTATAACATGTACATTCCAAGAAATCTAGAACTTAAGCATTTTAGACACTATTATCAAAAAAGTTTGCCACTTGAAGAACACAGGACCAAAAATGCCATGACACGATTCATTAGAAGAGAAAACTGGAGCTACTATACAATTGTTCCTCTATACAAAATTAGATTAAAATATATACCCTTTTGAATCACACCGTAAACACACGCAATATATTTTTCTTCTTCGCATACTATAGTCATTTAAGAAGGTACCAAAAAACATGTTAAAATTAATCAATTTCTTAGTTCTCAATGTACTTCATCAATCTACTTAGACCTCTTGGTACATTCAGTATCGTCATACAATGTCACTCCGTATACAGTAAAAGTAATTAGTAAAATACATATTTGTTTTAATGTTCAGCGTGCAAGATGTAAAATCCAACTGCAAGTTGGTAATCCTCATAAATAAAGCTCAAAGACTAAGAAATATGGGTGAGAAATAAATTAAAAACTTGAAACATTTTGGTTGTACAATCAAGAAAAACTTTTCATTACTTTGTTGCCATGTATACCAAGATCTCATGAATTATATAACATTAATACGCTACCTGCAGTCCAGGAAATAAAAGTTTACTTCTTCATGCGACACTCTAAGTACATTCTAGAAGGAGACAAAAAATAATAAAATTTTATTAACGATCCATAATATGGTAAAAACATGACGCAAATTCAATAATTTATCATTTGTTGTGCCCAAAATTTGTAATGGGCTTAGTTTTGGGCCCATGGATGTTGGAGGTCTGGTAGGGTGTTGAAAAGGTAGAAACAAGGTAGCTGGAAGGAAAGAGGTGTACCTCTAGAGGGAAGCTCTGGAGGTGGAGGTTCACTTTTTTGGGAAGCTGTGTTGGTGTAGGTGGGCTCACAGGTTCCACCTCTGCTCGCCGGACGGATAAGGATTGACTCCTAATTTGTAGGAAGTACGAATTGAGTCCTGTTAATAGTCTATTTTAATGAGGGATACGTTTCTAACATGATAAATATTAGAAATTTGTGATATATGTCTGTACATACATGGAGTTCTCATATGAGTAGGATTTAGGAGTTCTACTTCGAATAGGATTCTATTAAGGGGGTAGCTGATTTAAGGAAAAGTCATATTTCTACACAAAGACTTCGAGATTAACATGGATGGAGGGATTAAATCTTATCAATTTCATGGCTTAATGGACAAGGAAAGGATTCCTAACCTAAAAGAACTACATTAGGGCTTGATTCCTATAAATAGGATATGTAGGCAATTAGCAAGGGGTTCGGTTTTTTACTTTTCTGAATACACAAGGCACGTGTACCCTAAGTAATACATTCCTGGACATACTTGGCCGGATTTTTGCCATTATTGTCCGGGGAACTTGCTAACTCAGCCCAAAAAACACTAAACACCATTATTAGGTTCAGCTACCCCGCTTTGGTACAGCTGTTCGGTTTGTTAATTATCCGAAAACCAAGGATAATTCCCGTTATTCCGGCGAGGCTTTCTCGGGGTGTTGTGTGAATTTTTTGCATAACATTTTTGGCGCTAGAAGGAGGGGCTTTCTCTCGTGAATCAATGTCGGAAAATTCTGAACCCGTTCGAACGCCTAGCGACGAGGAGGGTAGGCATAAGGCCAACCCTGATGGTGAAGTAACTGCTAAGGATATCCTCAACCATCTTCAAGCTATGGATGGTAGGATCGACCAGCTGGAAAAGAAATCGTCGCGGAGAAAGAAAGGACAAAGAAAACATAGGTCCTCGGAAAGGTGTTTTAGGCGCCGTGAAGTGACACCAAGAAATTTGGACTTTGGGAGTGAAGAAGAGCCTGAACAAGAGGCTCGGAAAAATGATTTTTCTGATGTGGAAACAGATCGGGAAAATGTCAATCGGAAGGAAGCTCCTGTGGACTCCCCAACTAGGAGTATGAGTGTATTTGATCATGTTGGGAAGAAGCTCAATAGTAAAGATTTACGGCATGTGTTGGATGGAACAAAAGAAAAGGTGGATGGAAATGACAACCTTGACAAGTCTCAGTCGAGGGGTTCTAAGAGCTACAGGAAGGAAAAATCTAGAGAGGAAGAGCGGGCTCATGACAGGAGGTCTAGGTCGACCAAGCTCCAATCAGCTGTCGGGAGTGAAGGCAGCTCCAGCTCCCGAAACAGTTCACCTCACAAACAGAATGGAGATTCGAATGAAGATACAGATGAAAGTGAGGAATACCTCTCAGACGGAGAGGATGCAAATTATAAGGTGGCTGATTTGAGGAAAGCTCTGGAAAAAATTAAAGCTGAGAAGAGGTCGACATCAGGGCTAGCTGTAGCTTCACCTTTCACTAAAAAGGTCCGGGATTCACCCCTTCCACCTAGGTACAGGGGGGTAGGAGATTTGAAGTTTGATGGCACCACAGACCCAGTGGAATATCTCAGCCGTTTTAGTACTGAGATGGAGGTGTACCAAGTCCGGGATCGCACAAAATGCCGGTTGTTGGCAGCTACCCTAAGGGATAATGCTCATCAGTGGTTCAAGAGGCTGCCATCTAATTTAATTCGCTCCTGGAGGCAAATGAGTGAACTTTTTGTGACCCAATTTCGGGCTACTGTGGCATTTGCACCTCCTGCTAACACTTTGGCAAATATCAAGCAAAGGGAGAAGGAAACTCTCAGAGAGTATTTTAAGCGTTTTAACGCAGAGGTGCCCAAAGTGAGGAAGGCTACCGATGAAACCTATAAGAATTTTCTGATAGCTGGGATATGGCCTGGGAGTGATTTCTGGAAGGAGCTTCAAAAGGAGGAACCTGTCACGCTGGCTGATTTTTATGCACGGGCTGAAGCTCATAAAGTAGTTGAGGAATCTATGGCTAAATTGAAGAAAGATAACAACCCAACTGGTTGGAATGGGAGAAAAAGGAGCAGGTCCTATAGTCCCAGGAGAAGAAATGTGGATAGGCGTGCTTCCTATCATGGAGCTTCAGCTTCCACAGAAAGGGAAGCTGGTCGCAAGGAAAGGACAGCACCTCTAACTGTGAATGCAACTGGTTCAAGGAGGTTTGTGGAATACAAGCCTCCACCCTTGAAGAGTCATAATAGATATTCAGAATATACCCCATTGGCGGCACCTCTTGAGCATGTGTTTGAGGTTGGGGACAAAGCTGGAGTGTTCAGGAAGCCGACCCGTATCGGCCCACTTGGGAGAAGGGACCTAGGAAAATATTGTGCATTTCATGATGCAAACGGGCACGAGACGGCTGACTGTCGTCACTTGAAGGATCATGTTGAGGATTTAATTAGGAAGGGATACCTTACTGAGTTTATGGCGCAAGAGGCGAAAAAGTATAAAGATGAGAAAGAGAGAAAGGAGGCAGAAAAAATGGTACCTGATCGTACAGCAAGGGCAAACAGTATCCGTACCATAATAGGAGGTCCATACATTGGAGGCACAAGCAGGAACTCTATGAAAAATTTTGCCCGGGAGGCTAAAGGAGCTCCCCTTACCAATGTCTTCCACCTGGCTGAAAGGCCCCAAAAGCTGTTTAAGGGGGAAGCTGCAGACATCACTTTTACTGAAGAAGATGCAAAGCATGTGCATCACCCACATAATGATGCTCTGGTGGTCATGTTCTCCATTGGGGGAATGAATGTGCATCGAATTTTGGTGGACAATGGAAGCTCTTGTAACATAATAGCTTACGATACCTACCAAAAAATGGGTCTCCTGGATAAAGAAATGTTCCCTTCTTACAACGATTTATATGGATTTACTGGAGGTCCAGTTCAGATTGTGGGACGAGTGAAACTCCCAATCAGGATGGGAGTGAACCTTATGTGACAACCCAGGTTGCAGAGTTTATGGTTGTGAACGAAGACATATCTTATAATGCTATCATGGGCAGGCCTTTTTTGAAGGAGATGCGTGTGGTGACTTCTATTTACCATCTCTCAATGAAATTTCCAACTCCTAATGGGATTGGGTGCCTACGAGGATGTCAGTCAGACTCACGGGAATGTTACGGTAAGGCCTTGCGTACTGCTGAGCAACCCTCAAAACACTTGCTGTTGGTAGATGGTGGAACAACTGACAACTGTTATCGCTATCTTGGACTTCCAAATACTTCGGCTGAAGAGTCCTCTCAAAGGAAAGGAGGAGTATGTGAGAGAGAATCATGCAATACAATTATGATTGTGTAACATCCAGATGAAGACCCTTACGTGGATGTAGCTTCGTTTTTGGGGGAAGGTACTGGAAGGGAGGTGCTTATGCTGGAGGCACCTCAACAGAAAAATGGAAACAGTAATGGTGATTTTGTTAAAGGCATCTTGGAAGAAGTCAATGACAGTGACTTCGATGAGGTGGAAATTTTGGAGCAATTACAGAAAGAGGTACCTGAATCTGCCCAGGTGGATGGTAAAGGGAACCTGGTAGAAATTGATTTGGATCCTAGGATGCCCGAATCCAAAGAAAAAGTTGGTGCTGCAGGAGACACTATATCTTTTATGGTAGATGACACTGATTCTAGTAAGGAGCTGAAAGTCGGAAAACAGCTGGATTCGAATATGAGGGAAGCTCTGGTGAGCTTCCTTAGAAAGAATGTGGACGTGTTTGCTTGGGATCATTCAGATATGATTGGGATAGACCCAAAGGTAATGTGTCATCGTCTTAATATTGATCGAGAAGCGAAAACGGTAAGGCAGAAGAGAAGGGCTATAGGTGGTGAAAGAGCTTCCGCTTTGAGAGAAGAGGTGGACAGATTATTGGCAGCTGGTTTGGTGAGGGAGTCTTTTTACCCCATGAGGTTGGCAAATCCAGTGCTGGTCAAAAAGCCCAAAGGAAAATGGCGTACTTGTGTGGATTTTACAGACTTGAATAAAGCGTGCCCAAAGGATAGCTTCCCGCTTCCTCGTATTGACCAGCTGGTAGATGCAACTGCTGGGCATGCCCTGCTAAGCTTTATGGATGCATATTCAGGATATAATCAGATTCCTATGTATGGCCCAGACCAAGAACATACTTCCTTTATAACGGATAGGGGGTTGTATTGCTACATTGGGATGCCTTTTGGTCTAATTAACGCGGGAGCTACGTATCAGCGTCTGGTAAATATGATGTTCAAGGATCAAATTGGGAAGACAATGGAAGTATATGTTGACGATATGTTGGTAAAGTTAAGAGAGGCAGCTGATCATGTTTCGCACTTGGCAAAAATGTTTGACATATTGAGGAAATATAGAATGAAGCTCAACCCTCAGAAATGTGTATTCGGGGTAGAATCTGGGAAGTTTCTCGGGTTCATTGTTAATCACCGGGGTATTGAAGCTAACCCTGCAAAAATTAAAGCTTTGTTGGAAATGAGGTCACCCAAGAGCGTGAAGGAGGTTCAGTCATTAACAGGGAGGGTTGCAGCTCTTAACAGGTTCGTCTCAAAATCTTCAGACAGGTGTAAGGAATTCTTCTCAGCAATTAAGAAAAGAAAGAACTTTGAGTGGACAGCTGAATGTGAAGCTGCTTTTGAGAAGCTAAAGGAGCAGCTGGGTAGCCCCCCGCTCCTTTCTAAACCAATTGATGGTGAGGTTCTGATACTTTACCTAGCAGTTTCTGAGTATTCTATCAGTGCGGTTCTGGTACGAGAAGAAGGGAAGGTGCAGTTTTCGGTGTATTATGTAAGCAAGAGGTTGCTGGATGCAGAAACCCGATACACTAACATGGAAAAGCTAGCTTATGCATTGATTCTTGCTTCGAGGAAGCTTCGACCTTACTTCCAGTCTCACAAGGTTGAAGTACGGACTTCTTTCCCTTTAAGGCAGGTGTTACATAAACCAGAAGCTTCTGGAAGGTTGATGAAGTGGGCTATTGAATTAGGACAGTTTGATGTTGAATACAAGCCGAGGTCTGCAATAAAAGGGCAAGCGTTGGCTGATTTTCTGTTGGAATTTCCTCCATCCTTCGAGGTAGGTGGAAACGAATGTATACCTGCTGGTGAGCTACCTGCTGGTGAGCTACCTGCTGGTGAGCTACCTTCTGGCGAGCTAGCTATTGGAGGGCTACCTGTTGCAAAGGTACCTGTGGAAAATTGTGCTCCGTGGTGGACTTTGTATGTGGATGGGGCAGTTAACTCTAATGGAGCAGGAGCTGGTATAGTGCTAGTAAGCCCCGAAGGACACAAGTTGCAGAGTGCTATTCATTTTTCATTCTACGCAACCAACAATGATGCGGAGTACGAAGCTCTGATTGCTGGTTTGAAGCTAGCTTTAGAAATGAAGGTGGAAAATTTGACCGTTTTTAGTGATTCAATGTTGGTGGTTTGGCACATTAAGGGAGGGTTTCAAGCTCGAGGCCCTCGTACTGATTTATACATGAGGTATGAACAGGAATTGGTGAAGAGATTCGCAGCTGTCTTTTCTTCAGTAATTCTGGAACGTTCCAACTGTAATTGGACCTCTGGACCACTTTATAATGATAGAAAATCTCGTTATCTTCGCGTGGACAGTAAGATCGTCCAAAATGGACTTCTGGAACTCAAGATATGGCCTAAACAGTGCAGCAGCCCATCTAGTCCAATAATTCCGAAATTTCATCTATTTTATCTCCAAAATAGCTCTTTTTGCTCCAAATCCTTCCAAGTCATGAATTCTTTATTTCCTACAATAAAACAATCAAATCTATTAAATAAAAATCCAAATCAATGAAAAACACAATAAATATGAGAATAAAATCATCTAAAATATATATAATAATATATTCTATCAAACATCCCCACACTAAGCATTTGTACGTCCTCGGGCAAATAAGTGAGATAAAAACTAAGTCCTAACAAACATCACTTTCGTAGATACACGATTGCATTGAGCATATGCAACAAGCCGTTAAACCCCTAGGCAGCCCTAGTAGGACGAGTGTTGTCTCGTGAGGGTTTATAGTGAATGTACCCACAAAATTCATCTAACCATGCAAAAGATCAATGCTAACACAACACCACACACACCCGTCCTCTCATGCCACATCAACTTAAGAATCAAAGGAAACATACGATGTCTTGGTGTCGAAAGTTCAAGTATTCATGTAGTTTACTCAACCAACATGCAGAAGGTCATAAAAATTCATGTCAAGTGTAAAAATAGTTGGTAATCATGCTAAGACCACAAGAAACACATCTTTAAGTCTAAACCTGGGATCTCCTATGCCAAAACAAGTAATAACTCACCTTTCACTCAAAAACGAATATTCACTCAAGAACAAGATTAAGTGTATCACTCAATTCCAACAAAATCATAAATACAACACAACATACATCACTGATGACAATCAAAAGGTCTTTATTCGGGTTGTAACGTGGGCTAGGGACCAGGTATGTCAAGTAAAGCTAAAACAGGTTAAATGTCAAAAGCTAGTACCCAACAATAATCATTATTCAATTCCCTTTCTATTAAAACCACAAATACTTCCCCACACTTGGATTTTTCAATAACCCTTACATAATAACTTGACTAGTCGAATGAAGAAAGATCATACAAACATAAGAATGCTCTCAAATTTATTTATTTTTTTCTCTTTTTTTTTTCTATTTTTTTTTCTGAGAGCTAAGGAATAAGCACAATGATCCATAGATATTATTATGAATTTCGACTAACAAGCATCAACCAAAATCAATATTCCCCAATGGTATGATCATCAATAACCCCCCCTTTTATGAACACCTTATTACTCCCTTAAGCATGATACTAGCCTTTGACAATTTAGGTTCAAATTCAATGTAAGGCCAATAGAATAAAAAGGATAATGGCAAGTAATGTGGTGTATCACCAAAAGAATAAGATTAAGCTCAACGGGTTAACTAATTGATCATGTTTAAAAGATGTGGAAATATGGGAAATACGAGGTTAAACCTAAGTGCCTTTATCATCTCATCATCAAGTAATGTCATGCATTTCAAGAAAGATCTCAAGTAAGTGCTAGCAATGCAAACAACATGTGGATACTCAAGCAAACGAAAAATCATGCAAAAGATATTCATATAGGCTCAAAACTCGCTTGGTGTGACAAAACATAATCAATCCCAAGTAACAAGACTCTCTAACGCACCTACTTGTACTCAAATCATGGAAACCAAGTCATCTTGCACATATTCATGTCATTCTAATCACTTACTACATTCAATTAAGTCTACCAGTTTCAACTTGCTAGTGAAAGTGTGTGCACAAGAACAAAGCACGTCACTTCTCATACAAAAGCGTCAAGAACACAAGAATTCTACGCATGCATGGGTGTATCAAGAAAAATACAACAACTAATCAAATTTCATGGCTAGAATTATTTTTGGTATTTTTCAATTTTTTAAATTTTTTTTGAATTTTTATACTATATAATTTTTTGGATTTTTTTATCATTGAAAACTCATCCCCACACTTAAATGGTTCATTGCCCTCAATGAACAAATATATAAAAGAAAAGAAAGAAAGAAGAAAAGGAAAAAAATTATACTAAAAGATTCCTAAATAAAATACAAAAATAATAAAACGGAAAATAATTACAACAAATATACAAAGAAAGAAAGGTGAAGAATACTCCCCTAGTGCATAGGCATGAAGTGGCCTTTGAAAATATTGAAGAAGTATGTGCTTGCTCAAATTTAATTTGAGCCCAAGGCGCGCCTTACATATCCTTCCCCATCGCAACTCAACATGCTTGTTAGGCAAAAATCCCCTTTCTGTAGCAATACCCAACTCACAAGAAGCTCCACTAATAATCTCCAAGTAATTATATACTCCCTCTGTCCCAATGTCCCAATGAATTGTTTACGTTTGGGATAGAGGACTCGGCACGTATTTTAAGGATCTTATAAAGTATAGTTCAATAATTTATTTTTAAAATTTTTTTTCTTCTGAATAAAAATTTAAACATTAAATTTTTATTCAAGAAAAGAAAATGTTAAAAATAAGTTATGGAAGTATACTTTTTATACAATTTAAAATACGTGTGAAGCATAAAGAGTGGGTGGGATAGAGGGAGTAAATAGCATATGAGTAGTAGAAAGTACATTTTATGAGTTAAAGACCAAACAAATCGAGTATCAACAACAGAGTTTAAGTCCCGATGAAATTAGAAGGAGATAATGAGATGAATACACTTGAGGAGACTTGAAGATTTTGGAAAGTGAATATGAAAATTGGGTGGTTAATTTACTAATAATCTTAAACCTGCACTATTAGTGTATAACATTATCAATACATTATAACATTTATATTTAAGTCTTGAATTAAAATTTTGCGCCTGAATTAGTAATTCAAAAATTACTAAAAACAAAAAATTAAGTGGCCTAATACTTTAAAATTTTAATTGGGAAAAGGGCTAAAAATTAATTTTATATAATTGTTGATAATAAAATACTATATAAAATCTAAAATATATAGATATTATGGGAACCTCATGGGTGGTCATGGTCATGGCCCCCTTTGGTCCCTCTCCCTGCTTGGTGTACATATTGATTAAATAAAACTAGTATTATTTCCTTTTTAAGGTGGTGGAGATGAACATGCCGAAAGTGATCGAGATGAACTCGGCGAATGTTTGAATTATACAATTAAATGTTTGAATTATACAATTAAGTGATCGAGGTAAATTGTCGAATATGTTTGTGTTGGTAGTAGTTTTAAATATGGGCCTTATTTAGATGGGCTTTATGTGTAGTTTTTCATTCGTATGTTTATTTATTCTGAAGACTTGGTCTAGTTGTCTAGCTGATTCTTAGGGTTTTGAATAAGTCTAGAAGTGGAGATATTGTAGGAGTTGGTTTCTCACGTCGTGGGAACGTTTCCTGGTTTCTCTAACTTTCCTTGTATTTCATTTTCTATTTAAGTACTTGTAATCAGCATTGCATGAAATAAGAAAGAGACTTTAGACAAATATCTTGTCTTGTTTATTCAATATCAAACGTTATTTTGGTATCAGAGCGAGGCAGGCGTACTGGTGGATGTCAAAGACAGGGATGGACAAGCTCAAAGGATCTATTGGCCTTAGTTACCCAACTCTAACAAAAGGGAACTATACGGCGTGGTCGATGAAGATGAGTGTCTATATGCAGGCGCAGGTGTCGACAGTAAGACAGACAAGGTTGCACTGGCCATGATTTACCAGGGCATTCCAGAAGAATACTTGTTGTCAATTGCTAAGAAGAAAATAGCCAAAGATGCCTGGGAGGCAATCAAAACCATGAGTCAAGGAGCAGATAAAGTTAAGCAGGCAAAGATTCAGACGCTGAAAGCTGATTTCGAGGCGTTGAACATGAAGGAAGCTGATCAAATAGATGATTTTTACATGAAAATCAATGGCATCGTATCAAACATACGGGCTCTGAGAGAGCCCGTGGCTGAGTCGTACGTGGTAAAGAAACTACTGCGTGCCGTCCCATCTAAATTCCTCCAAATTGCTTCTACATTAGAACAATTTGGAGACCTGAATAACATGTCTATTGAAGAAGCAGTCGGGGCACTGAAGACTCACGAAGAAAGGATGAGAGGAACAGTCACCACCAATTACGTACAATTGATGTTGACAGAGGAGGAATGGCGAAAGAGAGACAAAGAAGGCGAAAAATTGTTACTGACACGTGAAGAGTTGCTGAAAAAATCGAAATCAGGTGCATCAGGTGGAAATTCAGGACAGAAGGGTCGATGGAATCGAGACAAAAGCCAAGGAAGATGTTTCAACTGTGGCATTATGGGACACTATGCAGCTGTGTGCAGAAGACCACGTCAAGGAAGGGAATTAAAGCCTGAGGTGAATATGGCAGCTATTGAGGATGACGAGCCTGTCCTGCTACTAGCTAAATTTGGAGAGATAGAGAATAACTTGGTGCTGGCAAACACAGGAGAAGCTACTACGAAGTTGTTATCTGCAGGCTATGAGAAGGGGAAAGAATCAAATGTCTGGTACCTAGACAATGGCGCAAGCAATCACATGACGGGCGATGAGTCCAAATTCAGTGTTCTAAACAAAAACTTCGGTGGAAACGTAAGGTTTGGTGATGGGTCAACGATAAAAATAGAAGGAAAAGGATCAGTAAGGTTCAGATGCAAGAATGGAGAAGAAAGAACGCTACAAGACGTATACTACATCCCAACTTTGCAAAACAATATCATCAGTCTTGGCCAATTGTCTGAGAGAGGAAATGAGGTCGTAATTAGTGGAAATTTGCTTCGAGTGTATGATGACCAAGGAAAATTGCTAATGAAGGTACTCAGGTCAAACAATAGACTCTACAAGATTGTTATCGAACCTTGGAACAATATCTATTTGCTTACAAAATCCGAGGAAATCTCTTGGCTTTGGCACTCACGACTTGGGCATGTAAATTTCCCTTCCGTGGAGCTAATGTCAAAGAAAAGAATGGTGATCGGGATGCCTACCATTACACAACCAAAGAGAATTTGCAGTGGATGCTTGATAAACAAGTAAGAAAATCTTTTCCTACCCAATCAAGTTTTAGAGCAAGTAGAGTGTTGGAACTAGTTCATGGAGATTTGTGTGGCCCTATTACGCCCACAACTCTCGCTGGCAATCGTTATTTTTTCTTGCTTGTGGATGATTACACGCGTATTATGTGGGTGTATATGCTCAAAAACAAGAGTGATGCTTTCAATGTGTTCAAGAAATTCCAAACCATAGTTGAAAAGGAGAAATGAGAGCGAATTGGCACCTTCAGGACTGACAGGGGAGGAGAATTCATGTCAACAGAGTTTATCTCTTATTGCGAAGAACAGGGAATTGCTAGACACTTTACAGCACCATACACGCCTCATCAAAACGGCGTGGTTGAAAGGCTAAACCGAACGGTGGTTGAAATGGGTAGAAGTTTTTTGAAGCAAATGAAGATGCCGTCTACAATGTGGGCAGAGGCAATCAGGCACGCTGTGTACATTCTCAATAGGCTGCCCACAAGAGCTTTATCTGATCAAACGCCTTATGAAGCATGGACGAAAAATAAGCCTAACATTGTATATGTCCGGGTATTCGGGTGCATTGCTCACATGAGGATTCCAGGTGATAAAGTTAAAAAACTTGATGATAGGAGCATGAAGGTTGTCAACCTTGGTAAAGAATCAGGCACTAAATCCTACCGTCTGTTTGATCCTCGTGAGAACAAATTGTATGTGAGTCGTGATGTTGTTTTTGAGGAAGATCAAGCCTGGGATTGGAACGTCCAAGGGGAGTCAGGAGAAGGCAACACATACTTCTTTGATGTGCCAGACGTGCCTGCAGCTGAGAGTGTTGATGTTACAAGTCTTGAACAAGAGTATGAAATTACGAGCCCTGAACAAGAGTACAATAATGCTTCAGAAGAAACGGAGGCACGTACCCCAGTGTCACGATTTTCAGCATCGGGTCTTGACAGGGACTCATATGATGATAGTGCAACTCCCAGAAAAATCAGACCACTTAAAGATGTTTACGACGAAACTGAAGAAATGGAGATTGAGGACGAGCTTCTTCTCATGGGAGT
This sequence comes from Saposhnikovia divaricata, assembly GCA_036435485.1. Lineage (NCBI taxonomy): Eukaryota > Viridiplantae > Streptophyta > Magnoliopsida > Apiales > Apiaceae > Saposhnikovia > Saposhnikovia divaricata. The sequence goes on from CM071595.1 coordinate 39,284,918, forward strand.
GGATGAACCAAATTCATATGCTCAAGCTGTAAAGGACAAGGCTTGGAGAAAGGCTATGCAAAGTGAACTGGATTCAATCGAGAAAAACGAAACTTGGGAACTTACTGATTTGCCACCAGGAAAGAAAGAAATTGGGTTGAAATGGATATTCAAGTTGAAAAAGGATGCTAACGGAAACATCATAAAGCACAAGGCTCGTTTGGTTGCTAAAGGGTATGTACAAGAAAAGGGGGTTGATTTTGATGAGCTGTTTGCACCAGTTACACGTCTCAAAACTGTTAGATTATTGCTCGCATTGGCAGCAAAGAATTCTTGGGAAGTACACCATCTTGATGTTAAGACGGCCTTTCTAAACGGAGAAATTGGGGAAGAGGTGTATGTGACTCAACCGGAGGGATTCGTAAAGAAAGGACAAGAAAAACGAGTTTATTTGCTTCTCAAGGCGCTGTACGGGCTTAGGCAAGCCCCTCGAGCTTGGTACTCAAAGCTAAACAAGACTCTTGAAGATCTTGGTTTCGTGAGATGTCCTTATGAACATGCCGTCTATGTCAAACGAGAAGGAATGGAGTCACTAATTGTTGGTGTATACGTGGACGACCTACTCGTTACAGGAACCAACCTATCACTTATTCACGATTTCAAACTGCAGATGAGTGATGCTTTTGAAATGAGTGATATGGGGAGATTAAATTACTATTTGGTAATAGAAGTGAAGCAGGGTGCAGGGTTTATAGAGTTGAAACAAACAGGGTATGCCAAGAAGGTGCTCGAGAAGGCTGGAATGTCTCAGTGTAATCCTTGCAAGTTTCCAATGGATCCAAAGGAGCAATTAACAAAAGATGAAGGAGGCAAGGCTGTAAACGCAACGGAGTTCAAGAGTGTGGTAGGAGGATTGCGGTACTCGGTGCATACTAGGCCGGACATAGCTTTTTCAATTGGTGTGGTAAGTCGATACATGGAACGACCAACTGTTTTACACTTGAATGCGGCTAAGCGAATTTTTTGATAAGTTAAGGGAACACTGGAGTACGGTTTGATGTATACAAAGGAAGCAGACAACAATGCATTGACAGGTTATTCGGATAGTGATCTTGTAGGTAATATTGAGGATAGAAAGTCGACAGGGGGCATGGTGTTTTATCTGAATGAGTGTCTGGTTACTTGGGTCTCGCAGAAGCAGTGTTGCATAGCTTTATCGTCCTGCGAGGCGGAGTTTATGGCTGCCACGGCTGCTGCGTGTCAAGCCATTTGGTTGAGAAATGTCCACAAAAAGTTAACTGGTGAACAAGTACCTCCTGTTCTTATCTATATCGACAATAAGTCTGCTATAGATTTAGCAAAAAATTCTGTTTTCCACGGAAGGAGTAAATATATTGATGTTAGATACCACTTCATTCGAGAATGTATTGGACGAGGGGAAGTTATCGTTAAACATGTTAGCAATGAGAATCAGAAGGCGGATTTGCTGACTAAAGCAGTGTTCTCAGTTCGGTTCGAAAGACTCAGGAATTTGCTGGGTATCAAGGCTCTGGGAACACATATTTGAAACTACGGGGGAGATTGTTGGTAGTAGTTTTAAATATGGGCCTTATTTAGATGGGCTTTATGTGTAGTTTTTCATTCGTATGTTTATTTATTCTGAAGACTTGGTCTAGCTGTCTAGCTGATTGTTAGGGTTTTGAATAAGTCTAGAAGTGGAGATATTGTAGGAGTTGGTTTCTCACGTCGTGGGAACGTTTCCTGGTTTCTCTAACTTTCCTTGTATTTCATTTTCTATTTAAGTACTTGTAATCAGTATTGCATGAAATAAGAAAGAGTCCTTAGACAAATATCTTGTCTTGTTTATTCAATATCAAACATTAGTTTGTTAGATAAGAAGAATGGATAATAATATAAAAAAATGTTTATAAAGAAAATAAGGATGGATAAAGAATATAAAAGAGAAAGAGATGAGTGTAATTAAATTATTGGTTAGAATGAAATGTTTTACGAAAGGAATTGATGACCTAGGTTATTGATTAAAGAGTAATTCATGTGTTTGTTTATCAACCACTACAAGAATGACATGTGACATCAAAAATTGGTTTATTCTCAAATTTTCCAAATTCAACCTTTATTGATCAAATTTATTATTTTAACCAAATTTGGTCGAAACCCACATAAATTCGATTAATATTAATCGAATTTCTATTTTTGAATAATTTGCTGAATTCACTTTCTGCTGAATTTTTAAAACAATTTTTTTTTGAAAATGCAAGTTTATTTTGTATTTATAAAAATAAATAAAAAACAACAAGTTAAATCTATACTATATTATAATTAGTAAAAGGGGTATAATTTGTAGTTTGGTTATCCCTCATTTTTTGTTATCCCCCATTCACAGCCATTAGATCTTCAACAAAAATAGATCACGACCCTTAGATACAACAATAATAAAAGTTGGAGGTCTAAGTTTCGAATCCCGCCAACAACATTTTAATATAAAATTAATACTAGATTATGTTATATAGAAAGGTTGAAGGTTCGATTCCCCATAATAATTTAGAGTTAATACTAAACATTATTTACATATAATGGTCTAAAATTTGAATTCTCCCAGCATATTAAAAGTAATGTTTATAATATTATATATACTAAACTATAAGTAAATTAAAAAAAATTAAAAACATCCGTGTATAAGTAATAGAACAAGTTAAATATAAGTAATAGAACATGCAAATGAAATTGCATGTTAAGCATATAGGTGGATTTATCCCCTCCCACAATCAAATGAAATGCTGGACCTTTTGAAACAAGTTGACCAGTCCTTTCCAATGCAAAGCACAAGTCTAATTTGATCAATCCCAATTAATATATATTATATTTAATTAGTAACCATTAAGATGTAATATTTTTAATTTTTATAAAATTAATAATTTATATATAAATGAAATTAAAAATCAAACATGATTTATAATTAAAATACATTACATATTTAAAAAGAAAAACATTACGAGAACAATTCCCCATTTTTCGGACAATCTTATCATTACATGCTCCAAATCGCCGGGCTCTTTCATTCGTTGCCATCTTTCTGTGATAGGTACAGCCCCTCTGGGATTACTTTCTTCACAATAGTTACGAATTCGATCCCAAAATGCTTCACCTTTTTCATCTGTCCCGATCACGGAATCAATCGACACATACATCTTTTCGTGTGTCATCAAATTCATTAACATCATCTTTCATATTAATAACATTCGTAGCATCAAAGATAGAAGTTTGTGAGTGTGGAGAATTTTGATTAGTGGTAGGTGTTTGTTGGTTTCCAATGTGGATGCACTGTTTGACAATTTGAACCATACGGAAATTGTGAAATTTGAACATAAGGGAAAAAAGGATTAGGAAATTGAAATTGAGAATTTGGCATTTGTGGATTATAATATGAATTTTGTGAATTAGAAAATTGAGAATTATCGATTTGAGTTTTGGGCAAACAGAAATTGGGTATTCAAGGATTGAGAATTCAGGTTTGTATTTTGAGAATTGAAGGTGAATTTTGATGGGTATTCATTTTTTTCTCTTTTGAATTTTTTTTGTTGAAGATGTGAGAAGTGTAAAAAATAAATATGAAATCTTCATATTTATAGTGTCAAAAATTATGAACGTCATATTTTCTGCATTGTGTAATGGGTAACTACTTTTCAAAATTTTGTAAAATTAATATTAACGTTATACATTCAGGCCAACAATTGAGTTTTTTCCATTTTTGATGTTGGAGATATAAAATAAAAAATAAAAAAGAAAAATATTCCACGCAAGAGTTGATCAGCCCCTGACCAACTTTTCTGTTTCTCCCTAATGCATTAAAGAAACCCAAGTCTCACTCTCTCTCCCCTACATCGTACTTGGGGTTAAGGGAAGGGATGTGATTAAGGGAATTTGGTGGTGAAGGGAGGCCTTTTCTTGAATTGGGTTGGATAATAAAAGAAAACAGAGGTTCATCATCAGGGGAGGTTAGATTTCTAATGTTCTTGAATTGAGTTTTTGTTTAATGTATTTATTAAAAGATTAAATTTTTGCAATTAGTAAAACAGTTTTTGGTGATAACAGAGGTTAGATTTCTAATGTTCTTGAATTGAGTTTTGTTTATGTGTTTGAAGTTGTCTTGAATGATATTGTAAGTATTTTTTTATGATATTTTTTTACTATTTAGAAGTTCTTGATATTTCAAATTAAAGCATGAGCATAGATATGTTTTTAACTTTCACTGATGTTTACTAATCTGTAGAGGATATATGGCACCTGAATACCTTGACAATGGCCAATTAACCAAAAAGTCAAATGTGTATATCTTTGGGGTGCTCTTGCTAGAGATTGTTATTGGAAGGCAAAATAACAAGAGCGAAAGCTCAAAATTCTCAAACAGCCTGGTTACAATTATGAGTCGATTACTTTCTTGTTTATGTAACCTCTGTAAACTTCCCCAAAAGGTTCTAACTTCAGGTGTTTTCCTTTTAATGAAACATGCATGGAAGCGTTTTCAACATGGAAGCATTGAAGTGATTCTTGACCCAAACCTAATGTTGCATGATTACCATCGAAGCGATGCAAGGGTAGAAGTTCTAAGAGTGGTACATATAGGACTACTATGTATCCAAGAGCCTGCATCGCTAAGACCTTCAATGTCAAAAGCACTACAAATGTTGGCAAAGAAAGATGAAATCCTTCCTCCACCAAGTAATCCTCCTTTTATAGACGAAAAGACCATGGAACTGAATGACACGAGTGAAGATCCATTTTACCCTCATAATGGTACTAGTTCTGCTTCAATTGCTAATGTTTCCCCTTTCTATCTAGTTGACGTTTTAAAAGATATTGCATCATGATGTCCTATAAATTCATACTAACTTTTTTGTTTTTGATTAGTTCATATTTTCAGTTGTTCTTGATTAATTATTCATGTATGTGTGTATAATGGATACTAATTGTTTTTTCTTGCGCTTCTTATGTAGATTTTTGTCACTTTGCAGAAGAGATATTGGTTTCGAGGCCAACAAAAGAAAAAAAAATGCTTATGACAATGATGAAAGCGAGGATGCTAATGACAATGGTGAAGAAGATGTCAATGGCCATGATGATGAAGAAGAAGATTCCTATGACGAGGATAATGGAGAAGAAAATGAAAGCTACAATGGCGATGATGACGTTCGTATGAGTTAATTAGTATATTGATTTCAATTGAGTTTTTAGTATAATGAACTTTTAGTACGTTATGCTCCTTTGTGAGCACTTTTGGTTATGTTTGATGGTAGTTAAGTACTGTTTTATTGGTGTTATAAGGTTGTAACTTGTTGAATGTGGTTCGAGCGAAGGAGGATTTTTGTTTTTATGGTGTGATAAGGTGGGATTTTGACTTGTGTTTATGGTTGGTTGGTATGTTGGTGTGATAAGGTGGGATTTTAACATGTGTATGTTTGATTAATGATGGTTGGGATGTTAAATTATGTTTATGGATGTTTTTGTTTTATGGAATATATTATTTAGATTTTCTTTTTACTTTTTTTTTGTTTTGTATGGTTTGATTTGCTTTTTAGATTTGTAATTTAAGTGTAAAAAAACAGGAAAAAACCCAGTAATTCCTACCAATAATAAAATAAAATTCCATCTTTTCCTACCACATTGAAAGCTTTTCCTACCAGCATTACCATTACAAACCCAGTAATTCCTACCACATTCAAGCCTTTTCCTACCACATTCAAGCCTTTTCCTACCAGCATTACCATTACAAACCAGTAATTCCTACCACATTCAAGCCTTTTCCTACCGTATGCACATCGTGGTGGGAAATAGCAGGTAGGAATCTAAAAAAGATAGTAGGAAATGTCTGGTAGGAAATAATATTTATCCATCTCAGACTGTTGTATTTCCTACCAAAACACGCATTTCCTACCAGAAATTCTTGTAGGAAATGCCCAATTACGTCACAAGATTTTGTGATGTGGCAGGTGACGTGGCGCTTGCTGTGGCAGATGACATGGGCCAAGTGGCTGCCAAGTCACCAGATGGGGCCCACGTTTGACCGTCACTTAAAATTTCCCACCTGGGGTCATTTCCGAGTCAAGCAATTTCTACCACACGGATGTGGTAGGAAATGTGGTAGGAAATGGGTCATTTCCTACCAAAAAACAGCCTTTTACTACCAATTTTATGGTAGGAAATGCTCGTTTTTCTTGTAGTGATATATTCTGCATCACATAAATATTTTAAAAAAGTTATGCATATCAAAGGACATTGAAAAATATCATAGATAACTTTTCTAAGATATGGAATAAAATGTTTGTAGAAAAGTTATTCTTTATTCAATATTATCATGATAAGTAGTCTAGATACATCACATCTTGGATAACTTTTATAAGATATTAAACAAATTGATTTCATATAATAAAGATTGTGCATTTAAAATTAATATTAAAAAAATTATGCTTATTAAAAGAATGTATGGATATCTACATACAATTATTTAATATCTTGAGAAAGTTATTTGAGATATATGTAAGATTTTGTATTCAATATTAAATAAATATTGAAAAGAAAAAGTTATTCTTGATAATGAAATATTATCTTGAGATATTATACATTAATATTTTTTATACTATATATACAAGAAGTCACCGGCACCTTCAAGGAGTGAAAGAGGGATTGGTCTTGAGTTTGCTAAGTATAGTTTTGTCTCCTTACGAAAATAGTTGATGGTGTACTCAGTTTTTGATTTTCTCTATCCACATATTTCTCGTTTCTACCACCCGTATGTTCCTAGCTAGTTTTCGACGTTTAAAACTTCCTGTAAGTTTGTACACTTATATTAGATTTTGATATACATACACCATAGTAAAATTTTGATGTATATGTGTGTGTATTACTTGGACGTTGATGTTTTTTAAATTGATTTTGCAGGACTTAATGGCTCACAGCATCGAAGTTTTGTAGGATTTAATGGCACACAACATCTAGGTTCTTGATCGAGACATAGAAGAGCTGGTAACTATCACTTTTCTTGTACTTGCTTATACATGCATATATGTGCCCAATATAGTCAGGTGTAGTCAATTTATGGTCCAATTTCTAGAATTCACATCTATGGGTGGGTGGAAGGGAGAATTCACATATCACTTTCAAATCTTAACACCAAAATTAATTAATTGAATCCCTTATTTTTTTGGTTGGGATGTGTCTAACGGTGGTGAATTCTAAACTTTTAGTGCATAAGAAATTTCATTTTTACGTTGATTTGAATTTACAAGAGCTTTCCTAAATTAAAAGTTCTTTTTTTATAAACACTTGAATTTATAAACTTTTTTGATGTCACGACTATACTTGAAACAAAAAAACAATGCATTTCTTAAATTTTGCAAAAAAATTTCTTTCCATCATTGTTCTTTCTTTTGGCAAACTAAAAGAAATTTGTTAGAATAGATTTTTAAGTCACATAAGCCTAATCATTCAAAAAAGATAAAAGAGTACTCCAATTAATTACTCTTCTTTCTAATGTAGTCATCCTAATTTTGGTTATTCTATTCAGGGAAAAAGAAATTTCACTTTTTTCTGCTAAGCAGGAAATTTCATTTTCAACTTTTTATTGTTTTCTTTTCTGTGAGCCAGAGAATTTAATTCTTCTAAGTTTCTAATTTCTTAAAGTTTTGACAACATTTCATGTATGACTTGTTGCTTTTATGTTTTTATTAACTTAAACAACATTTCATGCTACTTTTCATTAACTTATTTTTAGAATCTACTTAACTTTGTTCTACTTACTAATCCTGGTAAATAAATATCCATGTTATGTTTGATGGTTTTATTTTGTAAAATTTTGTGTTTGCTTTTCCTTCTTTACTTGTGTATATTTATTGTGGGTACATGCTATGTTCTTGTGTGCATGGCAGCTATAATGGCTATGATAACTTGATAAAAGTAGAAATATTTTTAATAACTTTATAACTAGTCTATTCATTTGATATGAATTTTATTTTTAACTAATCTTCTAAATAATTGCATAAATAATAATTTTTTTATTTACTAATTTTGTTTACTTATATATAAATTACTTTGGGGCACAACATACTTTTGTTTGGTGAATAGATGGGTATATAGATCTTGGGAGGGCTGGAAATTCGTACGATACTAACTAAATTCGGAAAAAAAGAAATAGGAAAATTAAGATGTGTGAGCCATCACTTCAATTTCTAATGATTCTATTTGTTCTCAATTTTGTAACCAAAAGTTTCATCTATATTTCCTTGAAGATCCTCTTTGAAACCTTTACCATCTTTAAATGTACTCTAGATTCAGTTTTTGTATTATACTACTGTTTATAAGATATATATCTTGTAAATAGCAAGTCAAAGTGATGAAAAATACATGAAATAGTAAAATCTAAAGTATCTTAGAAGAAGGTGTATGGTTTCCAAAAGGATCTTCAGGAATCCCAGTCTTAAAAGTGGTGGCACACACATTCTACTTTTCTATTTCTTTGGATCCCAATTTGGTTAGTATCTGACGGATTTCCACGCCTTCCAAGATCTCAATACCCATCTTTCTACCAAACAAAAGCACGTTATGTCTCAAAGGAATTAACGCATGAGTAAACATTCATAAATTTGTCAACTTGACTTGAATTTATAAACTTTTTTGATGTCACGATTATACTTGAGACAAACAACACATTTCTTAAATTTTACAAAATATTTTCTTTCCGTTATTGTTCTTTCTTTAGGCAAACAAAAAGAGTAATTAATTACTCTTCTTTCTATAGTTGTCATCCAAATTTTGGTGATTCTATTGGAATTGTTAGGGTAAAAGATATTTTATTTTCAACTTTTTACGGTTATCTTTTCAGTGTGCAAGAGAATTTAATTCTTCTAAGTTTTATAATTCTTAAAGTTTTGCTAACATTTCATGTTTGACTTGTTGCTTGTATGTTTTTATTAACTTAAACAACATTCACATGCTACTTTTCATTAATTTATTTTTAAAATCTACTTAACTTTGTTCTACTTACTATTCTTAGTAAATGATATCCATGTTATATATGTTTCTTCGTTTTGTTTTGTAAAAATTTTTGTTTGCTTTTTCTTCTTTACTTGTATATATTTATTCTGGATAGATGCTCTGTTCTTGTACATGGCATCTTTAATGACTATGATAACTTTATAGAAGTATAAATATTATTAATAACTTTAAAACTTGTCTCTTCATTTGATATGAATTTAATCTGTAAGATACTAACTAAATTCGGACCAAAAGAAATAAGAAAATTAGGATGTTTGAGCTATTATGGTCTCAATTTTGTAACCAAAAGTTTCATCTATAATTCCTTGAAGATCCTCTATGAAACCTTGACCTTCTTCTAATGTACTTTAGATTTAGTTTTTGTATTATACTTCTGTTTTATAAGATAAATATGTTGTAAATAGCAAATCAAATAGATGGATAATACATAAAATAGTAAAATCTAAATTATATTAGAAGGTGTATGGTTTCCAAGAAGATCTTCAGGGAAATATAAATGAAGCTCTTAGGCACAGAATTGAGACCAAATACACTACGCCATAAGTGGCCTATTGTTACTCTCGCGTAATGTTACAATAGGCCCTAAATCCGTTACAATAGGTCTATTGCAACACTTGGGGGCGTTACATTTACGAGCGTTACAACAGGTGCCTATTGTAACGCTTTTACCCATCTACTGTAACACTAATAAAGTGATACATTATGTCATCCTGACACAAAAGCTAGGGACAGAATGTAACGGATTTGTAGTGTTACATTTGATCTTAATCCTAGGGACAGGTGCCTATTGGTTCCAGAAGAATTATCCTAATGTAACGGATTTGTAGTGTTACATTTGATCTTAATCCTTGGGACAGAATGTGGGGCCCACTAACACGTGGCATCCTGACACATGTCGTCCTGACACGTGGCAACCTGACACGTGGTATGTGGGGCCCACCTCGCACGTGGAAAGTGGGGCCCACCTGACACATGGCAAGTGGGGGGCCCACTGACACATGACATGTGGGGCACACTCTCTATTACAACACTGTTACATGTCTAGTGTAACACTAAATAAGATTATAATGTAACACTACAATAGGCAAGTGTAACACCAGAGGGACATGCATGTGCAACACTGCAATAGGCAAATGTAACACTAGAATACAAAAAATTTGAAATAGCTGTTTTGTATATGCAACATTCCCATTAATAACCATTACATGTCCAACCAACATTCAAACCAAATTTAACTATTACATATTCAAACCAAATTTAACCATTACAAGTCTCCTTGAACCATGACCACTTCAAACTACTTCAACTACCGACATTCAAAACAAAAGCTAGGCCAACCTCAATGTCATCAAAAACTGCACAAACATCATTTAAACTGACTTCTTCATTTTCTGCAAGCATTACATCCACATAATTCATCTGGAACCATGGATGATTTTTTATCCCATCAATTCGATACGCTGCAAAAAAATAAGGGAGAAAAGGTGGTATAGATAACTTATTTTCCTTAACTAAACATCATCAAAAATCTGCAGAACTGACCTACATAGAAGAATTACTTTGTTTTAATGAAACTTGAGAAAATGCTGAACCTACAAGTTTATATAGCAGTCGTGTTAAGTATGGTTCCACAGACATGACTAGACCTAAATTTTTGCATCAGATATGTAGACACCAGCAGTGGAACTATAGTACGAGGCTAAATATAACCCAAAATTTTTAGATGCAATTCCTGACTTGAGTCAAAAAACCTCCTGAAAACCAAGATGCTAGATATGTAGGTAAAAATTTATCACCTAGCACTACGCCAAAAACGCTCATATGCAACACCATGTTTACTGTTGCTTTAAGCCAAAAAAGCGTTGCATTAGACCAAATGCGACACCAGGGGGCATTGCATTCGAGACCGTCTCGTTAGACCCCATAATGCAACGCTTTTTGGCATCTAAAGTAACAGCAATAAGCGTTGCATCTGACATGTAATGCAACATCACAGTAAGCAAATGCAACACCAAAGAGGCGTTGCATTTGACATTAGATAAAATTACAATTCCACGTCACTAAATGGGGCCCACTAGCTTGCCACATCATCAATGGGTCCAGCTGGCATGCCACGTCAGCAACAGTCCAGTTGGCATGCCACGTCATCATTGGTACATGTGGCATGCCACGTCATCAATGGGGCCCACTAGGATGCCATGTTAGCAATGAGGTCCACATGCCATGTCAGCAATAGGGCCCACGTGCCACATCAGCAGTGGATCCCACGTGCCACATCAGCAATGGGTCCTACATGCCATATCAGCAGTGGGCCCACAACATGTAATGCAACACTATATTTACCAAATGCAACACTATCATGTTCTTGAAATGCAACACTAAAATATCAAATGCAACGCTACAAAGTTCTAGAAATGCAACACTAAAAATATCAAATGCAACGCTTTAATTAGAATTTCTGTAGTATATAGTTTCATACATAAAGAAACCAATCCAAAACATTCTAACATACACAATCAATTTTAAGGCCTTAATAATTAAAAATATTATGTCTTGACTATTCTTGTAGCTCCACATGTATAGCTAGGACCTGGTCCTTTCTTGGCACCTTAACAATTTTGTTGTCAGTTCCAGCTTCACTAACACTAAGGTGGAATGAATTTGCAGAATTGAATGTGTCTTGCAGCGATGAGCTAAGAAGTCCTCCCTTGCAGCAATTTGCAATTTGCTGGTTTTACGGAGTTCCGGGTAGTAAATCAACAATTGTTGGATTCTTCTTACAACTATGTGGAACATTTACCCCATACTTTGAGCAGTTTCCTTGCTCTATTGTTTGAGCACCAAACATGCACCATATTACCTCTTTTTTCACCCACGTCCATCCCGGTTCTTGAATATGATGAAATTTCTGGAAGTTGAACATTGTAACAACAGCCTAGCCAAGCACAAACACAGCTGATTAGATACAAATATTACAAGAAAAAGTGGTATTAGGCTTCTAAAATTATGGCCTTATATAAGCCTTTGCTGTAGTGTAAATGCCTAGTTGATCAAAGTAGCAGGGGAATGAATTATAAACTGTTCCATACCACATATCCATCAGGTGTCCAGGTCAGTACATCCCATTTAATCGTAATACTTCCGTTTGGATCAAGCAGGTCATATGCTTCTGTAAGAACAAGATACAGTAGAAATCAATCAGCTTAAGGTAAACATGATGGTAGTCCATGAACAACTTAAATGTGATTCATAGGAAGAACAAGAAACTGGCCTCGGTTGCTGCATCCAGCAAAAACACATTTATTAAAAGCAATCCTTAATTTCCAGAGATACTTTGTAACCACTGAAAAAAAACAGGCACATCTAATAGATTACAATTATTAACCACGTTAAGACAAAACAAAATTCAAAACAAAGACAAATGGTTCAGCAACAGGTTTCAGTTTCACCTAAAAAGTTTAAACAATCTTATTTTCTGTATACTAGCAGTAGTATAACCCGTACAATTCAAACCCAAAGATAAACTAATATCCTTTAAGGAATGATAAATAAAAATTCACAATTGTTTTATACTACCCTATCCGTTTATAATCCCCAATCTTTAAAAATCCATTAAACTAAACACAACAATTCTTCTAGACACTATAACGTTGCATAAACTAGAAGTCACTGGAAGGATCACATAATCCTGTGTAAACAAAGACATCTCAATTACTACTAAATTCTCGAAAAACGCATTACTCCACAAACACAACTATTTTCCATAATTCAAACAACAGGCAACATAATAGAAACATTCAAGATAAAACACTGAAGTTAAATCAATCAACAACAATTAAATAATAGTAGCAAAATTACGTTGTGTGATAATAATGTTTGGCAAGAATACGATAAGAACTCTAAGTACCCTAGATATGATTGTAGTTTACTTTTAGACAGGGAATCAAATTTTAATCATACCATTTAACTTAATAAAATCAATGTAAAGTGGATAGCCACTAAGGGATAGGCTGATACTATATATGCAAAATTATTAACATTAAGATACATACCTTATCTGATTTGCAAAGTGCAGCACACTATACCTTATATGATTGTCACCAGACCACTGCACAACTAATTAAACAGTCCTTGTTGAAGTGGAACCTGAAAGCAGTTAAACCAATACTTCAATACTATAAAAAAGAGAGTAAACTGCTATCCTATTTAATAAGTTGGAACCTCTAATCCAACAATATTAGCTCTGCTATTGGAAAACCCCAATACAAAATCATCAGCCACAAACAAAACAAAACTAAAATCACAATAGAAAAATCTCGAAAACACCCACATTTGGAGCAGGCCTCCCCTCAGCAGATTTAGCAAACAATTCCCGAGAAAACGCCTACAACTCCACAACAGAACATCCACTTAAATCATCTTTAAGGGCATCAGCAATATCTTGCCGTAAAGGGAGATATCTTGCTGTGATGCAGACTCTTCCCCGTCTAACTTCTCAAGAACAACTGGATATTCTGGAACAGGCGCTAGCATGATTGTTCTGGATTCAGGTTTGTACCATAATACTCTTCCAACCTAAGTCATGATTAATTAAAAATGTTAAACATTCAGTCTCAATAATGAGCAACATATTCATTAAATTACTGATAAGAACATACTCGAAATTCGGAAGGCTCGGGAGTCCAGGATGATGATAATTCGAGCAGACGATATGCAATCACGTAACCTTCCTGCAAATTTCATCGGTCAATAAAGTTATAATCAGCAAGCCAATGTTGAAGCCCTTATGAGCTTTACTTGGGTGTACACTATATACAGATATGTACAAAAACAAAGAGAGGATAGAGACCTTTGGCATGTTGCCAGGAAATGGAGGAAGTTCATTAAATTCAATAGCAGAGCTAATAACAATGTCTTTTCCAAAATTGTGTGTATCAGCCACATACAAAACAAAACCAAAATCACAATAGAAAAATCTCGAAAACAACCACATTTGGAGCAGGCCTCCCTCTACCAGATTTAGCAAAAAATTCCCGAGAAAACGCATGCAACTCCACAACAGAACATCCACTTAAATCATCTTTAAGGGCATCAGCAATATCAGCAGGTGATTTAGCTTTCTTTGCTGCATTTAATCAAACAGGTGGCCAGCATTAATAAACACAAGTAAAGCAAAACACAAATAAAGAGAGTACAAATATATAAGTAAAGACTTATAGAGACTAATAATGTATTGAACAAGAGTAGATTGTGAATAGCCAACAAGAGACATCAACTTGTTAGAAACCCAAATCATCAAATCACTCCCCATTGTAACCTGCCCAATGCAATCTTCAATATTAATTAAACCCTTTCTTTTCAATTTCACTTAATTTTTGCCCTAAATTATTTATATTATAGATATATATGTATGCACGAACCGAAAAAAAGTTGGGATAAGAGTAGTCGACATTTTAAATAACGATCTTCAATTCCCTCATTTTGAATTATAAGAGATGCCAAGAGTCAAGTATCTAACTAATCGGAAAGAAAAAATGTTTATACAATTGCTAATTGGAGGTGTAAAGTTCGTAAATTGAATTTGTGGAGAGAATTTGAGGAGAGAGTGTGAAGAGAGAAAAGTAGACAGAGAGAGAATGTTTTGGGGAAATTTGGCTAAGTGTTTTGAGTATATCTTAAAAATTTGTTAAGGGGGGAAATTGTCCCCCCAAAACTTCATCTCAATGTTCAAAGAACCCCGCCCAAAATTTCACCTCAATTTCCAAATGTTCACCTGCTAACACAAATTATTTTGGGTATTTTAAATTTTATTTCCTTTTTTTGGAGCATCAATTTTAATATTATAAATTGTTTTTTTTGTCAGGATAATGTTTTAAATTTAAATTTATAAGATTTTAGAAAACCTAAAAACATGAATGATAAATAAAAAAAAATCTATGTGAAAATAGTAAAAAAATATTTTTAAAACAATAATTAGTGACAAGACTAGTTAAAAAGAAAGTACGGTTGGCTCGTCGAAAAAATAATTTAAAAAAATAGAATCATCCGTACGATTGGAACGTCGAAAAAATTATTTAAAAAATAGATTTATCATTCGAGACAAGACTAGTTAAAAGGAAAGTCCATTTTGACCGGTTTGACCGTTATAAAACCAAACCAAATACATCTAAATTTTTTTTAAAAAAATTACCACATCACTAAATCATTATATATTAACATCCGTACGATTGGAACGTTGAAAAAATAATTTAAAAAATAGATTCATCATTCGGGAAGATACTAGTTAAAAGGAAGGTCTACTTTGACCGGTTAGACCGTTATAAAACCAAACCAAATACATCTAGGAAATTTTTTAAAAAATTACCACATCACTAAAATCGTTATATCTTGACATCTGTATGATTGGAACGTCGAAAAAATAATTTAAAAAATAGATTCATCATTCGGGACAAGACTAATTAAAAGGAAAGTCTACTTTGACCGGTTTGACCGTTATAAAACCAAACGAAATACTTATAGAAATTTTTTTAAAAATTTACCACATCACTAAAATCGTTATATCTTGACATCCGCAGGTTTGGAACGTCGAAAAAATAATTTAAAAAAATAGATTCAGCATTCGGGACAAGACGAGTTAAAAGGAAAGTCTACTTTGACCAGTTTGACCGTCATAAAACCAAACGAAATACTTCTAGCAAATTTTTTAAAAATTTACCACATCACTAAAATCGTTATATCTTGACATCCGTACCTTTGGAACAGCGAAAAAATAATTTAAAAAAAATAGATTCAGCATTCGGGACAAGACTAGTTAAAAGAAAAGTCTACTTTGAGCAGTTTGACCGTTATAAAACCAAACGAAATACTCCTAGCAAATTTTTTAAAAATTTACCACATCACTAAAATTGTTAGATCTTGACATCCGTACGTTTGGAACATCGGAAAAATAATTTAAAAAAATAGATTCGGCATTCGGCACAAGACTAGTTAGAAGGATTGTCTACTTTGACTGGTTTGACCGTTATAAAAGAAAACCAAATACTTCTAGCAAATTTTTTAAAAATTTACCACACCATTAAAATTGTTAGATCTTGAAATCCGTACGTTTGGAACGTCGGAAAAATAATTTAAAAAAATAGATTCAGCATTCGGCACAAGACTAGTTAAAAGGAATGTCTACTTTGACCGGTTTGACCGTTATAAAACCAAACCAAATACATCTAGCAAATTTTTTAAAAATTTACCGCTTCATTAAAACAGTTATATATTGTCATCCGTACGATTGGAACGTCGAAAAAATAATTTAAAAAAATAGATACATCATTCGGGACAAGACTAGTTAGAAGGAAAGTCTAATTTGACCGGTTTGACCGTTTTAAAACCAAACCAAATACATCTACCAAATTTTTTAAAAATTTACCACCTCATTAAAACCATTATATCTTGTCTTCCGTATGATTAGAACGTCGAAAAAATAATTTAAAATAATAGATTCATCATTCGGGACAAGACTAGTTAGAAGGAAAGTCTAATTTGACCGGTTTGACCGTTATAAAACCAAACCAAATACATCTACCAAATTTTTTAAAAATTTACCGCTTCACTAAAACCGTTATATCTTGTCATCCGTATGACTGGAATGTCGAAAAAATAATTTAAAGAAATAGATTTATCATTCGGGACAAGACTAGTTAGAAGGAAAGTCTAATTTTACCGGTTTGACTGTTATAAAACAAAACCAAATACTTCTACCAAATTTTTTAAAAATTTACCGCTTCACCAAAACCATTATATCTTGTCATCCGTACGATTGGCACATCGAAAATATAATTTAAAAAAATAGATTCATCATTCGGGACAAGACTAGTTAGAAGGAAAGTCTACTTTGACCGGTTTGACCGTTATAAAACCAAACAAAACACACCTAGCAAATTTTTTAAAAATTTACCACTTCACTAAAATCGTTAGATCTTGACATCCGTACGATTGGAACGTCGAATTTTTTTTAAAAAAATCGATTCATCATTCGGGACAAGACTAGTTAGAAGGAAAGTCTACTTCGATCAGTTTGACCGTTATAAAACCAAACAAAACACATCTAGAAATATTTTTAAAAATTTACCACTTCACTAAAATCGTTAGATCTTGACATCCGTATGATTGGAACGTCGAAATTTTTTTTTTAGAAAATAGTTTCATCATTCCGGTAAGAGCAGTAGTTAACGCAACACTTCAAAACAGCAAATGCAACACTGTTGTCACCTAATGCAACACTTCTGCCATGTCAGCGAATGCCACATCAGCAACTGCGGGTCCCACATCTGCCACGTCAGCAATTGTGGGCCCCACACTTGCCACGTCATTATCTGTGGGACTCCTGCAACGTCACCCTTGTGGGCCCCACACTACCACGTCACCCTAGTGGGTCCCACAACTGCCACGTCAGCATTTATTAATATTAAAAAATAGCTAATGCAACACTTTTAAACAACAAATGCAACGGCTTTTTCTCCTAATGCAACGCTTCTGCAAATGTGGGCCCCACATCTGCCACATCAGCAATTGTGGGCCTCACACTTGCCACATCAGCATTTGTGGGCCTCTTGCCACGTCACCCATGTGGGCCCCACGCTACCACGTCACCAGGTGGGTCCCACAACTGCCACGTCAGCATTTATTAAAATTAAAAAATATCTAAAGCAACGCTTTTAAACAGCAAATGCAATGCCTTTTTCGCCTAATGCAACGCTTCTATCACATCAGCAAATGCCATGTCAACAAATGTGGGCCCCACATTTGCCATGTCAGCAATTGTGGGCCCCACTGCTACCACATCAGCATTTTTTAAAATTAAAAAATATCTCATGCAACGCCAGCTGTTAGTGTTGCATTATGTGAAACACCGTGGATCAAATGCAACACTAATTATGTGTAATGCAACACCAGTTCAAGTTCTGTTTCATTAGAGCCAAAATTTCATACCTAACGAAACACTTTCACTGAAACACTTTCTAAAAGCGTTGCATATGAGCATTTATGGCGTAGTGTAGGTTTCCCTTGATCTCCCCTTGAAATTTATCCTCATTAAAAAACTATACTTTCGTCAATATAGAGATACACATGAAGTGGCAGTAAAACCATGAATGATACTATATATGCTTACGACCAGTCAATTTCATGGACATGAGAAAAAACCATGCTTCAAATCTGACATAAAAGTAATTCAAGATAAAAGGCCGAAGTACTTCTATCTGTAGGAAGGTAAGGTACATAACCAAACAAAGTCATTCTGTTCAAGTTAAAGGTTAACAGTTCCCACCTTGCTTCTTGTAGATTCGGTTGTTTAACCAACAAGAACCCATAAGCAAAAAGGACAGCAATTTTCTCCCGAACTCCAATAAAAGAATCAACCATGCTGTAAAATGGTGCGATCAAATCAAGTGGCTGCACTTGTAACACTCGGTTCAGAAACTACACAGACACAGAGATGTGACCACCGAGTGTTTTTATCACATTATTGAAAGGAATTAGTGTACCTAGGAACAAGTTTCCGTATCACTAATGCAAATATATCTATTTCGAACTCCAAAACTGTATCCATTTCGAACTTTCAGTTGTTAAGTTAAAAGATAATTACTTCAATCAAAACTAGTACAATTTTCTGAATGTCAAGAATTTACTTGATTAGTCCTATAATGTATCCTTCTAATTCTTTCAATGTACAACATGCACAAATTTATAAATGTGCAGGCGTACATAGGAATATATGTTGGACACTGTATCAACTTATAATTGACAGAAAAAATTACAACATTTCACATACGAAAAAACATATTTTTAGTGATTTCTATAGATCTGGAATTGAGTTATGCATGATCCGAGCTCTATCAGACAATCACATATAAGAAAATTAAGTTATGCATTTCACAAGAAATCTTAATAAGCATTTTATTCATTTCTATAACATGTACAATCACAGATAACATGTACATTTCTATGGATCTGGAATTGAGTTATGCATTTCACAACATACATTCCAAGAAATCTAGAACTTAAGCATTTTAGACACTATTATCAAAAAAATTTGCCACTTGAAAAAGACAGGACCAAAAATGCCATGACAAGATTCATTAGAAGAGAAAACTGGAGCTACTATACCATTGTTCCTCTATACAAAAATAAATTAAAATATATACCCTTTTGAATCATACCGTACACACACGCAATATGTTTTTCTTCTTCGCATACTATAGTCATTTAAGAAGGTACCAAAAAACATGTTAAAATTAATCAATTTCTTAGTTCTCAATGTACTTCATCTATCTACTTAGACCTCTTGGTACATTCAGTATCGTCATACAATGTCACTCCGTATACAGTAAAAGTAATTAGTAAAATACATATTGGTTTTAATGTTCAGCGTGCAAGATGTAAAATCCAACTGCAAGTTGGTAATCCTCATGAATAAAGCTAAAAGACTAAGAAATATGGGATAGAAATAACTTAAAAACTTGAAACATTTTGGTTGTACAATCAAGAAAAACTTTTCATTACTTTTTTGCCATGTATACCAAGATCTCATGAATTATATAACATTAATACGCTACCTGCAGTCCAGGAAATAAAAGTTCACTTCTTCATTCGACACTCCAAGTACATTCTAGAAGGAGACAAAAAATACTAAAATTTTATTAAAGATCCATAATATGGTAAAAACATGACGCAAATTCAATAATTTATCATTTAACAACGACCAAGTAACTAATAAATTTATATTCACCTTATTTAGGAGAGGGGAAGCTTGCCCAAAAGTAAAAATCCAGAATAATTCCCACAAAAATTAACCAAGGCACTGAGCTACTCCAGTGGTTCATTTTCTGTTCTATATAGTCCCAATTTGTATGTATGCATCCAAATGAAAACCAATTACACACAAATAGAAAAGCCCCAATTTGTATGTATGCATCCAAATGAAAACCAAAAAAAATGCCCAATCGAACATAAAGACAGAAAGATGGTCGAGAGTGTATTGAGAGAGAGAGAGAGAATGACTGTCCAAATCGAACCCAAATTTTAAAGCCTATCCTTTCATTTTGTGCTTCAATTAATTCGTTTAGAACAAGGAGACGACGAAAATTTTGATTACCGCAAAGAGAAAGTTTAGGTCAGGAGACTTTAGGTGAGTGAGTGATTGAGGGGCAAAGTTAAAGTCCACAAATTTTTGTTTGGGGGAAAGTTTAGATTAAGTTTTCATTTTGGGGGGAAGTCTTTCACTGAAAAAAAGGCGCTGCTTTCAATTTTTCAGTTTTTGTAATAATTTTTTATTCCAAATTTTAAATTCAATTATTATAATTATTATTTATCAACTGAAAAATAATGAATATATAAATACTTTATATATTTATATTTCAGTGAAAAATAAATTCATTTGATTTTGTAATTTAACGGTCAAATAGTGCTTTGACTAGTACCCCTAAACATGGTTTCGTCACGGTTTAGTATTTCAATTTTTTTAAAAAAAATTCTAGATTACCCAACCATACGGAGGTCAAGATCCATCCTTTTTCATGTTATTGCCAAAATTTTGGAAAAAAATAAATTTGTTTGCCCAAATAATTTAATGGTCAACTATTACTTTGACAATAATCGCTGAACAGGGTTTCATCAGGATTTACGGTTTCAATTTTTTAAAAAATATTTTTGGACGACCCAACCATACGGAGGTCAATATCCATCCTTCTTAATGTTATTGCCAAAATTTCGTAAAAAATTAAATTTGTTTGAGCAAGTAATTTAACGGTCAACTATTACTTTGACCGTAACCCCTAAACAGGGTTTCATGAGAATTTAAGGTTTCAATTTTTTAAAAAATATTTCTGGACGACACAACCATACGGAGGTCAAGATCCATCCTTTTTAATGTCATTGCTAAAATTTCGAAAAAAAATAAATTTCTTTGGGCAAGTAATTTAACGGTCAACTATTACTTTGACCGTAACCCCTAAACAGGGTTTCGTTAGGATTTACGGTTTCGATTTTTTAAAAAATATTTCTGGAGGACCTAACCATACGGAGGTCAAGATCCATCCTTCTTAATGTCGTTGCCAAAATTTTGAAAAAAAATAAATTTGTTTGAGCAAGTAATTTAACGGTCAACTAGCACCGGTGTGCAATGGGTGTGAGCCGACTTCTGTTATACTTACAAATTGCTGGTCAGTTCGGAGGTCTTTCTGTTTTGCCAGTTCAGGCAATGACTCAACAGGTTATAAAAATCTCCTGCCTTTTGTAGTAATCACAACCATCATTATCTCGTATCTGCTCATAGTACCTGGCTTCTATAATATTAACTTGAATGCTACATTTTTAGGCTACTAGACATGCTCGGCAGGTTTATATTGGTGGACTACCACCTCTGCAAATGAACAGGTTTGTTCCTACGAACTAGGCCATCATTATCTTCTACATCACAACTCCGATATTTTTGACTATGCTAATCAGCTAATGATTATAATTGTTGCATTGTGACATGTTTTCTGTTGTTCAAGTTCTATGTCTTGTCAACCATTCAAACTGGTAGTTCCCAGTATACTTCTCATTTGAAACCAATTATTATAATATGGAGTTAGATTTATCATTTGGAAACAACTACTTCTCAGTTGACTTCTCATTAGGCACCCGTTCCTAAACTAATGGTGTTTGATTTATCTGATATATCTATTGTAACTTTTGAGAAACATTAAAAAATATTAGAGCTACTTTCAGTCTATACATGTAGATTTGTCTTCTTATATCTAACTGCTTTTTTATATATAATTTTAATTCTAAATATGGCCTTCTCTTTTTCTTACAGTCTGTAGCAACCTTTTTCACTCATGTTATGTCTGCAATTGCTGAAAATGTTGCTGGTCCGCATCAAAACCCTAAAAAAACCTTTTTTTATTCAAATTACTACAAGCTCTGTGCATTGGGACCTTCCAAAATCCTGTACATGATTTTATTTCTTTTCCAAGAGCTTTACATTCCAATGTTAAAAATATCCTATTTTCTATTTATTTTCTGTTAATGTTTATATAAACCATGAAAAGAAGTTCACTTGTATAAATGTAATCACGAAACGTTGTACTAGTTACAAGTTAAAAATTTGAAATTATCAAGTGTTTTGTTAATTCAATACTCCATTTTACCCTATCAATTTTATTATTGTTGAGATTGAGAATTGAATTTGCTTTTGGTAATTTTGGGGTGGAACAGAAATGTATTTAGGCTACAGGTGCTAGCTAAAAATAGAATTTTTTTTTTTGAAAAAAATGCCTTTTGCATCTGTTCTACTATCACAGCCATATAAAGTCTATATTTGCGTCTGTTCTTTATCTTTATACGTCTGTTAGTGGCAGATGCAAAACAACCTTTTGCATCTGTTTAAGCGGGATAGACGTAAAATGTAGACTTTATGCGGCTGGGGTTTACTTCTATGCGTCTATTCTTGACAGCCGCATAAATTATATGCGTAAGTTGAGTAACAGCCGCATATGCTCTATAGCTGATACGACTCTTCCATACGCGACTTTTGATAACAGATGCAAAAAGCCCTTTTTAACAGATGCGATAGGCATATTTTGTACTAGTGTTTACGTGGTTGATCACCCGTATTGTCCGTAATCAGGGGAATAATAAAATCATCTTAAATGTTTTTTAAAAAGGTTTTATGAAAAGTATGTTTTAAAGATGAAAGGGTTTTAAAGAAAGGAATGTTTTGATAAAATATATATGTTTCAAGGTAAATGGTCATTAGTTTCGAAATTTTGGATATTAGAGTTAGCTGTTTTCTATATCTTGATTAAAAATTTGAAATTCAGTAAAACAATGAGATTAAAGATGGATAGAAGTTTTCCAAGTATTCCCTTCGCGAGTAACATTGTACGTTGAAAGTGGAGTAAGAATGATTGGGGAAATTCTTGATATTCTTTTTCTCAAAGTTTTATCTGAGGAAGTGATGGTTTGTAGTAAATGGAAATTTTTTTACTCTATGATGAAAATTGATTGATCTTTTGAAATAAAATATTCATTGATATTGTTCATCAATGAATTATCGTAATATCGTTGTTTCACTATATTAATAACTTGCTGAGCGTTCTTTGGCTCAATCTTGCTTTGTTTTACCTAACCCTTTGCAGTTAAGTTTAAGGATGATCTACTACATTTATCCCTGCCAATAAGAGTGATGAGGCATTCTATACAGGATAGATTTCGGAGCTAGAGCGGGTAAGCACAGATTGGGATGGAGCTACAAATTAGATGGTATATTAAATTGTATTCAGAACAGTGATAGAAGTTGGAAATAATTTGTATCAATTAGTTTCTTGTTTCATACCATAACCTGGAATCGATCCTCGGTGAGGAATCGTTGGTGTATTAAGTTCTAATTGTATTTGTTAAATTGGAATTTGGTTTGGATTGAATTACAGGTGGATAGTTCGTTTTAGGAATACTTCATGCCGAAATTTTCTAAAATTTCCTTGTATCAAAGTCTATTTTATTATAAAAAAATATATTTTCAGTATTGGAAAGTCGGGGCGTTACATCGGGAATGCCCAATAGGGGCTTCATCGCGATCATCATCTTCATACGAGGAATCATCAGAATACGGGCCAGAATAGTCGCGATACTCTTGGCCTTGGTCGAATCCTAAACCCCTGATGTATATGGGACGATATGGTTCATGTATTTGGAGGGCGTGCCTTCTTGGTCCTGCCTGATACGGGGGGTAATTAGGTAACCCATACATCGGATTTGCGCTTGCAGGAATCACGGTGGTAGAGAGTGTGGCCTCCAAGAGGGGAGACTATCATTTGTAGGGGATTCGTCCCTTGGCTAGAGGGATTCGTCACTAAAGGCAACGATCCTTGGGTTTGAGTTTCAGACCTTGGGGGATCCGTCCCTTGGGGCTGAGTAATCAGAGGTTGGGAACCCGCTCCTGGTGGTACCTGTTCCGTAGTTGGGCGTCCGGTGGTGCTGGTAGTGGTTTCAGAAAGTGTTGGTGTTCTCCGGGTTCTAACCATGGTTGATATTCGGTTCCCACAGACGGTGCCAAATGTTATGGAATAAAATGTCGGGTGTATTTATTGCGTATGGTTTGCTAGGGTTTGGGAGAGCTTCTATGGCTGATCGAGTGTTTCGTGACTTAATTTGTCCTCATAAGATGCCTACATATTTTGCTGTTATCAAGAATCAAGCCAAAAAATGTAGTTCTAGGTTGAAGGATCAGGTCCTTTATATAGGCATTAGATGCCTTGGAATTAGGGTAGAGTTTGGTAACTTGGTGGACAAGTTACTGACTCTAGGCCCAGTTCTAGATCCTTCCAAGAAGAAGGTGGATATCTATTGGACTCATGTATCTTGGGGACTACTCCTTGTAGAATTTAGGTCCTTGTTAGACTCAATATGGGAGTCCTATAATCAGCTGAATAACTAATTACGAATTTAATAATTAATTACGATTTTGGGCCTCCTAATTGGGCTTTGACCTTAGACCAACTTGGGTTCATTTAATGTAATATTAAACGTGTCTTTAGGACTTACTTTCAACCCATATCATTTCAAATGTTATGGAATAAAAGTGTGTATGAATTTTAAATTTAATTTTAGCTTTTTTTCTATTTTATTTAATTTTTTATTTTAGCTGCCAAACTAGTTGACCGTTAAATTACCAAACTAAATTAATTTATTTTTTTTCTGAAATTTTGGCAATTACATTAAAAAGAATGGATCTTGACCACCGTATGGTTGGTTCGTCAAGAAATATTTAAAAAAAAATTGAAACAATAAACCCTGACGAAACCCTGTTTAGGGGTTATGGTCAAAGTACTAGTTGACCTTAAATTACCAAACCAAATTAATTTATTTTTTCTGAAATTTTGGCAATAACATTAAAAAGGATGGATCTTGACTACCATAAGGTTGGATCATCGAGAAATATTTTTAAAAAAATTGAAACACTAAACCCTGACGAAACCCTGTTTAGGGGTTATAATCAAAGTACTAGTTGACCGTTAAATTACCAAACCAAATTAATTTATTTTTTTCTGAAATTTTGGCAATAATATTGAAAATAATGGATCTTGATCACCATAAGGGTGGGTCGTCAAGAAATATTTTTAAAAAAAATCGAAACACTAAACCCTGATGAAACCCTGTTTACGGGTTATAGTCAAAATACTTGTTGATCGTTAAATTACCAACCCAAATTAATTTATTTTTTTATTAAATTTTAGAAATAACATTAAAAAGGATGGATCTTGACTACCATACGGTTGAGTTATCGAGAAATATTTTTAAAAAAATTAAAACACTAAACCCTAACGAAACCCAGTTTAGGGATTTCTTCTTCTCTTGCCAAAATCAATTCTTCCATTGCTACTACTACTATTTTTAATTGTTTTGTAGTATTCACAGTAAGTATGACTACTTGGGTGTGTATGAATATTTATCCAAAATTTGGTTATTTTTGTCCTATTTTTATTTAATTTTTATTTATTTTATAAACTACTTAAAAATGAATGGAAAATCAAATTATTAGCCAATTTAGTGGAAGTAAGGTAAAATTCATCACAAAATTAGTTAGTATGACTACTTGGTTGTGTATGAATTTTAAATCAAATTTTTTCCTTATTTCCTAATATTATTAAATGTATCAAGTAATTCTACAAACAACTTAAAAATGAGTTATGAATTTTTCAGTTTGGAATGTGCGGGGTATTGACAAAGGTCCTCACCAACAAGAAGTGATTAATTTTATTGCTACTAACAATATCTCTCTTATGGCTTTGGTTGAAACGAAGGTTAGAATTCAGAATTCTAATGATATTTCTAGACGCATTAACAAAAAATGGAAATGAATTTTCAATTACGAGGACCACGATTATGGCCGTGTGTGGCTGGGATGGGATCCCTCAATCTGGTCAATTCAGATTCTTGCTAAATTGGCTCAGCATATAACTTGTTTCGTGACTTTTTTGGAGAAGCAATTAACGTTCTGTGTTTCTTTTATATATGCTCTGAATCAGCCCCATGAAAGGGAGAGTTTATGGAGCGACCTTGCATCTCTTGCTCAGACTGTTAAGACACCTTGGTGTATTAGTGGGAATTTCAACTGCATTCTTTCGTTAAATGAAGTTAGAGGGAGGCGAGAGCAGTGGACATCAGGTATGCAGTCTTTCTCCGACTGTGTTTCAAACTTGGCCTTGGGTCATATTAAATCGGTTGGCCCCCTTTTCACTTGGACCAATAAACGAGTCCTTCTAATTCAGAAAAGATTAGATCGTATGCTAGCAAATAAGGAGTGGTTCACCACTTTTACGGAGGCTATTGTGATTGTTAAAAATAGGGGCATTATGGATCATTGCCCACTGATTTGTTCGGTTCCTTTGAAACTTGAAAAAATTTCCAAACCGTTTCAGTTTTACAATCACTTGACTACTCTGGACTCTTTTCTGCCGACTGTTTCAAGCATTTGGGAAAATCGGTGGTATGGAGATCCTATGGGAATTCTGGTAAGAAAACTTAAGGAGGTCAAAGCGGCTTTGGTTATTCTTAACAAGAACCATGGTAATGTGGGGTCGAATGTTTCTTTGGCTCGCGTTGCACTGTCAGAAATTCAGGACCAATTAGCTCTCGATTGTGATAATCAAGCTTTGCTGCTTCTAGAACATAAAAAATGTGACAAGCTTCAAAAGGCTTTGCTAGAAGAAGAGAGTTTCCTCCTTCAAAAATCAAGGGTGCGATGGCTATCTAGTGGAGATGGTAACAATTCCTATTTTTTTAACAAGATCAAAGCTAATTGGAATGTTAACAAAATGCTAGCAATTCAAAATGAGGATGGGGTGCTAGTTACAGGGCACAAGAGTGTCTCCCAAACAGCTGTTAATTTCTTCTCCTCTACTTTGGGCACTCCTTCGCAAACGGAAAGCTTGAATTTTACTGGTTTAGATTTCAAACAAATCACTCCTGCCCAGGCTTTACTTCTGGAACCTCCAGTCACTAATGATCTAATTCTGAAAACTCTTAAAGGTATGAAAAGAAACAAGGCCCCTGGGCCGGATGGTTTTCCAGTTGAGTTTTACTTAGAAACTTGGGAGATCGTGGGGAACTCGTTCTGTGAAGCTGTTCAAAGCTTTTTCTGTTCAGGCACTATGTATAGCTCTATTAATGCAACAAGTATTGCCCTGCTTCCAAAGGTTCTTAACCCTACTACCATGCGAGATTTCAGACCTATTTCATTATGCTCAATCCCTTATAAATGCATCGCAAAGATTATTGCTTCTAGTCTTAGAGTGGTTATGCCAAGTATTATTGACATTTCCCAGTCCGCGTTTATCCCGGGACGGTCAATTTCTGATAATATTCTCATGGCTCACGAATTTTTTAGGGGATACCATCGTGACACTGGTGCTTCTAAGTGTGCTCTAAAACTCGATTTGCATAAAGCATTCGACTCGGTTCAATGGGAATTCATAATGACTGCTCTCCAAAAACTGAATTTCCCTGCTACATTTCTGAAATGGATTTTCTTATGCATTTCCACTCCATCTTATTCCGTCAAGGTAAATGGTTCGTTGTGTGGTTACTTTCAAAGAAAAAAGGGACTTCGTCAAGGGGATCCAATTTCCCCCTATCTTTTTGCAGTGGTTATGAACGTTCTTTCTGCAATGCTTGCCAGGACTCCGAATGACTTCAAATACCACTGGAATTGTAAGGAGATGAAACTTACTCATCTTTTTTATGCGGACGATGTTCTGCTATTTTCGAATGGTGATTCTGCCTCTCTCTCGCATATTATGGACTGCGTTCATCGGTTTGCTCAAAGTAGTGGTTTACATCCAAGTGTTGCAAAAAGTACGGCCTTTTTTGGAAATTGTTCCAAGGAATTCAAGACATGGTTCGACACTAACTTCGGTATTGTCCATGGAGAACTTCCAGTTCGGTTTTTGGGTGTGCCTTTCGTATCCTCTATGCTTCGTCACAATGACTGTTTCCCTCTGTTCGATCGAATTGCAGCCAGGATATCTTGCTGGACATCATCTTTGCTTTCCCTGGCAGGTAGAGTCCAACTCATTAGGGCTGTTCTTTATGCTATTCAAGCTTACTGGTCCAATCATTTCATTTTCCCAGCTTCTGTTCATGCAAGGTTGCAGTCTATCTTTACTAGATTCTTCTGGAAAGGTGATATTAATGCGAAAGGAGGTGCGAAAATAAGTTGGGAAAAAATTTGTTTGCCGTATGAGGAAGGGGGCTTAGCTTTTAAAAACTTGAAAGAATGGAATCAAGCTCAGTTGATCCATCACCTTTGTAAGGTTATTGGAAAAAGCAATTCTCTGTGGCCTCAATGGGTTAATAAAACGCTGCTGAGGAATCAACATTTCTGGACTATGAAGATGCCACATGATTGTTCCTGGTTTTTCAGAAATTTACTCAAACTTCGACCGCTGGCTCGTAGTTGCCTTTTTTTTAACATTGGCAATGGCTTAAATACTTCCCTATGGTTCGACCCTTGGTGGCAAAACACATGCTTGGCGCATAACAATCACGATCGAATTATTGCTCAGGCTGGTATCTCGAGCGAGGCGACAGTGAATTCTATTATCAATTCGGGTAGCTGGATTCTTCCTGGGCTCCCTAATCGTTTCCATCACCTTGATCCTGGTTTGCTGCATTGGAATCAGAATTTTGATTTCCCTCCTTTTGATCTAGCTGCGGCTGATACAATTCGCTGGGACGGAATTTTAGTTTCGAAAGTTAAAACTAGAGCTATCTGGAATTCTATTCGATCTACTTCTCCACTAGTACCTTGGCACAATCTGGTTTGGAATAGGCTGAAAATTTTGAGATACGCCCATTTAGAATGGCTTCTTTGTCATGGCCGTCTATCCACTTTTCACAGACTTGCTTCGTTCGGCTTGGAATTTTCTCCGTTCTGTAACCTTTGCGTTGGGGGAATTGAAACAGATTCTCACCTGTTCATTACTTGTTCTTATGCTCGATTTATTCTCTCAAACCTAGCTGTTACTGTTAAGTTTCCTATTGCAGGGTCAACTTGGGTGGAGTTCATCTCTTCTTTGGGTACTATCTCCAACATCTTTCATAGGAACATTGCTCTTCTAACAGCTCAGATTTTTTCGTATCATTTATGGCGTGAAAGAAATGCTCGCGTTCATGATAGAGGGGCATCACCTCCGAACATTTTGCTTCATAAGATCATGGTGGAAATTAAATCGAAGGTCACAAACACGGACTGGTTTATGAAGCATGCGAATTTGGAGTTATATAGATGGTTTTTTATTTGATTAGAGTTTTTTTCTTTCTCTTTGTAGTTTGTTTGTAGTCGGTTTGTCCTTCTTTTGTTTCTCTCTTTGCTTTGGCATAGAGCACGGGTTAATCCCGAATCCTGTCCTCTTTTTTTAATATAATATTAATTTAGCAAAAAAAAAAAACTTAAAAATGAGTGGAAAATCAAATTATTTAAAAATTAGGTTATATTTATCACAAAAATAATTATCATGAATATTTGGATGTGTATAAATTTTAAATTAAATTTAGGATTTTTTTTCCTCTTTTATTTAATTTTTTGACTTCTTTTTCCTATTTGGTGGAATTTAGCCAAGCTGCTAATTTTGACCAAATACGGTCGAATTTAGTTGAGCTGTTATTTTCGACCAAATTTAGTTGAAAATAGTAAATTTCAGATGAAAAGAATTTTTTGTTGCCACGTGTCACGTTTCTATTGGCTAAGGAGGAAGCATAGGGATTGCCACATGTATTGATCTATAAAATTAATCTTGACCATCCATTTCTTTTTTGAATATTCTATCCTAGCAATTAATTTAGTTACATTCATTTCTTCTGTTTTATATTCTTCATTCATTCATATTCTCTAATAAACATTCTTTTATACTTCTACTCCATTCTTCTTGTCTAACAAACATACACATCAATTTCTTTTTATTTTTCTTTCTTTTTATTTTCTTGAGTTTTCAAGAATCAAACCAACATTTGGAGGCGTTATCGGTGTCCGCTTTGAACGCTCTAATAGTCGAATCGAAGCCCTCATCATCCTCTATCCAAAAACATCATCAGATTTTGTGGGGGTATAATTTATGAATTTCTACTATTTTTTTATTAAATTCAATTTTACCTATTAAAATTATTAATTTTGTAAACATAATTGGTTGCTGATTTTGATGTATCCATCGTGTAGAGTATGTTTTTCTAGTCAATTTCATATATTATATGTTGAATTTCGAGTTCAATAACGTAAAGTTTGATTGTCGCATTCTTCGCGTTCTTCGTGTTCTTGAGGAACAAAGCTGTTTTGGAGATGTTATTGATCTCCAAATCATGAGTTTGAGTAACCAAACTGAATCCGACATGCTATGCTACACAAAATCAACTTTAGATTCAAAGAGGAGCCGATTCTGCTGCCATTTTTTTTTAATTTGTTGTTCCTTAAATTCAACCATATTTGATCGAATTTAGCATATTAAATTCCACCATATTTGATCGAATTTAGCATATTAAATTCAACCATATTTGGTCGAATGTAGTATACTTTAGGCGCCAAAATTCGAAATTTCCAAAATTCAAAATTTTCAATATGTTTTACAAAATTTATAGTTTTGACCAAATTTGGTCGAATTTAGTTGGTCGAATTTAGTTGGTCGAATTTAGACGGTCGAATTTAGTTGGTCTAATTTGGCTATTTTCGACCATTTTGTGTATTTTCGACTCCACTAAATTCAACCAACTTATTTTCGGTCGAAAATAGCTATTTTCGACCATATACGATCAAAAATAGCTAAATTCGACCGTTTTATGTTGGTCGAATTTAGCGGCGTTGTGTTGTAGTGCTCTATCCCCTTTGTGAGTCTTCGTGTGTGTGATAAGAATTTATAAAGGCATAACTTCATTTTTAATTCTTTTTACAAAGACATGAGTTTATAATAAATTCTTTTTATGTCATAACTACACTTAATATATAAATAATTTACTGAATGCCATTATCAAAATTTGCAAGATTCTATCATGTTCGTTTGTTGTTCTTTTTTTTTTTCTTTAATCCTAAAGAGTAGTTTATTATTCTTCTTTCTCTGGTTGTTGATCATCTGTGTGCTTTTGGTGATTTTATCTCACTTATTAGGGTATAAGAAATTTTCTTTCCAATTTTTTTTTTGGGGTTGGTGAAAGAGAATTTAAAAGCTCTCTCCATTCTCTTAATTTTCTAGTTAGTTAATTGTACATGATTTGTTACTTGTATTGTGGAAAGTACTTTTAGGTACTTTCCACAACTTTGTCTGACTTACTATTCATGTTCCATTCCACTTATTCATTTAAACTTTTCTTTTTAATGTTTTCTGGTAAATTAAATATTATTCATGTTAGGTCTGATACTTTGTATTTGTAAACTTTTATGTGTCTTTTCCCTTTTTTACTTGTGTATCCTTACATAAAAAAACCCTAGCTACTTATTTTTTTTAATCTCTCAACTTTTATCTACTTTTATCATACAGGGCACAGTTAATGGCTATCTTCGCCAATTGAGTTTTTGGTACAATCACTACACCAAACTGGCAAATTACTAACAGATAAAAAAAGCCATTAGTAACGGATATATCCGTTACTAATTAGTAACGGATATATCCGTTACTGATGGCATTAGTAACGGATATATCCGTTACTAATTAGTAACGGATATATCCGTTACTAATGTGTCAGATATCCGTTACTAATTAGTAACGGATATATCCGTTACTAATTCTATGTATCCGTTACTAATTAGTAACGGATATATCCGTTACTAATATTAAATATCTGTTACTAATTAGTAACGGATACATAGAATTAGTAACGGATATATCCGTTACTAATTAGTAACGGATATATCCGTTACTAATGCACATATATCCGTTACTAATTAGTAACGGATATATCCGTTACTAATTCTATGTATCCGTTACTAATTAGTAACAGATATATCCGTTACTAATATTATATATCCGTTACTAATTAGTAACGGATATATAATATTAGTAACGGATATATCTGTTACTAATTAGTAACGGATACATAGAATTAGTAACGGATATATCCGTTACTAATATTAGTAATCCGTTACTAAGGAATAATATATCTATTACTAATTTAATACTTTTAAAATATTTATATTATAAAATCACATCAAATAAGCTTGTAATTTTTTAATTTTTTGTGTATATCACTAAAATCATTAGATATTAACAACCGTACGGTTGGATCGTCGAAAAAAGATTTTAAAAATATTGTTTTGTGCAATCGGGACGATACTAGATATCGTGAGTATTGTTTTTTGGAGATTTATATTATAAAATCACATCAAATAAGCTTGTAATTTTTTAATTTTTTGTGTATATCACTAAAATCCTTAGATATTAACAGCCGTACGGTTGGATCATCGAAAAAATATTTTAAAAATATTGTTTTGTGCAATCGGGACGATACTAGCTATCGCGAGTATTGTTTTTCGGAGATTTATATTATAAAATCACATCAAATAAGCTTGTAATTTTTTAATTTTTTGTGTATATCACTAAAATCCTTAGATATTAACAGCCGTACGGTTGGATCGTCGAAAAAAGATTTTAAAAATATTGTTTTGTGCAATCGGGACGATACTAGATATCGTGAGTATTGTTTTTGGGAGATTTATATTATAAAATCACATCAAATAATCTTGTAATTTTTTAATTTTTTGTGTATATCACTAAAATCCTTAGATATTAACAGCCGTACGGTTGGATCGTCGAAAAAATATTTTAAAAATATTGTTTTGTGCAATCGGGACGATACTAGTTATCGCGAGTATTGTTTTTCGGAGATTTATATTATAAAATCACATCAAATAAGCACGTAATTTTTTAATTTTTTGTGTATATCACTAAAATCATTAGATATTAACAACCTTAGACGATACTAGTTATCGCGAGTATTGTTTTTCGGAGATTTATATTATAAAATCACATCAAATAAGCTTGTAATTTTTTAATTTTTTGTGTATATCACTAAAATCATTAGATATTAACAACCTTATGGTTGCATCGTCGAAAAAACATTTTAAAAATATTGTTTTGTGCAATCGGGACGATACTAGTTTTCGCGAGTAGTGTTTTTTGGAGATTTATATTATAAAGTCACATCAAATAAGCTTGTAATTTTTTAATTTTTTGTGTATATCACTAAAATCATTAGATATTAACAACCTTATGGTTGCATCGTCGAAAAAATTATTTTCGTTTTTTTAAAAATAATTATTTTCGATTTTTTTAAAAATAATTATTTTCAATTTTTTAAAAAAATAATTATTTTCAATTTTTTAAAAAAATAATTATTTTCGATTTTTTAAAAAAAATTAATTATTTTCGATTTTTTAAAAAAATAATTATTTTCGATTTTTTTAAAAAAATTATTTTCGATTTTTTTAAAAAAATAATTATTTTCGATTTTTTAAAAAAATTTAATTTTTTCGATTTTTTTAAAAAATTAATTATTTTCGTTTTTAAAAAAAATAATTATTTTCGATTTTTTAAAAAATAATAATTATTTTCGAATTTTTTAAAAAAAAATTATTTTCGATTTTTTAAAAAATATTATTTTCGATTTTTAAAAAAAAATTAATAATTTTTGATTTTTGAAAAAAAAATATTTTCGTTTTTTTAAAAATAATTATTTTCGATTTTTTTAAAAATAATTATTTTCAATTTTTTTAAAAAAATAATTATTTTCGATTTTTTTAAAAAAATAATTATTTTCGAGTTTTTAAAAAAATTTAATTATTTTCGATTTTTAAAAAAATTAATTATTTTCGTTTTTTTAAAAAAAATAATTATTTTCGATTTTTAAAAAAATAATAATTATTTTCGATTTTTTTTAAAAAAAATTATTTTCGATTTTTTTAAAAAATAAATATTTTCTATTTTTTTAAAATAAATAATTATAACGGATTTTTAAAAAATTAAATTTTAAACAATATGTAAAATTAAATTAAAACGAATTTTTTAAAAAATTATAATTTTAAACGAATTTATAAAACAAAAACATGTAAAAGTTCATAGTATAAGGATTGTATTTCCATATATATCACAAATACTCGCGTGTCACAGTTGGTTGAGTGGGTGTACTACCTTAGAGGAGGTCAGGGGTTCGAAACCTTACTTCAACAAATCTGGAAAAATTGAGGTTGAGTGAGAGGTGGGGCGGTTGTGGTGGCAGCCTCTGATTGGCTGAGAGTACAGGTGGCGCGATGTGATTGGCTGAGAGGTGGGGACGGCTGTGGTGGCAGCCTCTGATTGGCTGAGAGCTTATTAAATTTTTTTAATATTAGTAACGGATATATCCGTTACTAATTCTCAACATCCGTTACTAATTAGTAACGGATATATCCGTTACTAATTCTCAACATCCGTTACTAATATATCCGTTACTAATCGTCCGTCACAATTGCTTTTTTTTTATTTTGTAACAGATATATCCGTTACTAATTAGTAACGGATATATCCGTTACTAATTTCAGATATCCGTTACTAATTTGTAACGGATATATCCGTTACTAATCTATTTGTAACGGATATATCCGTTACTAATTAGTAACGGATATATCCGTTACTAATTCCAGATATCCGTTACTAATTAGTAACGGATATATCCGTTACTAATCTATTTGTAACGGATATATCCGTTACTAATTAGTAACGGATATATCTGTTACAAAATTTAAAAAAAAGCAATTGTGACGGACGATTAGTAACGGATATATCCGTTACTAATGTCATTAGTAACGGATATATCCGTTACTAATGGCCAGTTTTGGTGTAGTGAATGAACTTCTAGTACGTTATGCTCCTTTGTGAGCACTTTTGGTTATATTTGATGGTAGTTAAGTACTATTTTATTGGTGTTATAAGGTTGTAACTTGTTGAATGCGGTTCGTGCGAAGGAGGATTTTCGTTGTTTATGGTGTGATAAGGTGGGATTTTGACTTGTGTTTACGGTTGGTTGGTAAGTTGGTGTGATAAGGTGGGATTTTAACATGTGTATGTTGGATTAATGATGGTTGGGATGTTAAATTATGTTTATGGATGTTTTTGTTTTATGAAATATATTATTTAGATTTTCTTTTTACTGTTTTTTTGTTTTGTATGGTTTGATTTGCTTTTTAGATTTGTAATTTAAGTGTAAAAAAACAGGAAAAAACCCAGTAATTTTTAGCAATAATACCATAAAATTCCATCTTTTCCTACCACATTGAAAGCTTTTCCTACCAACATTACTATTACAAACCTAGTAATTCCTACCACATTCAAGCCTTTTCCTACCACATTCAAGCCTTTTCCTACCAGCATTACCATTACAAACCAGTAATTCCTACCACATTCAAGCCTTTTCCTATCGTATGCACATCATGGTGGGAAACAGCTGGTAGGAATCTAAAAAAGATAGTAGGAAATGTCTCGTAGGAAATACTATTTATCCATCTCGACTGTTGTATTTCCTACCAAAATAAGCATTTCCTACTAGAAATTCTGGTAGGAGATGCCCAATTACGTCACAAAATTTTGTGATGTGGTAGGTGACGTGGCGCTTGATGTGGCAGATGACATGGGCCAGGTGGCTGCCAAGTCACCAGGTGGGGCCCACGTTTGACCGTCACTTAAAATTTTCCACCAAGTGTCATTTCCGAGTCAAGCAATTCCTACCACACGGATGTGGTAGGAAATGTGGTAGGAAATGTCATTTCCTACAAAAAACAGCCTTCTCCTACCAATTTTATGGTAGGAAATGCTCGTTTTTCTTGTAGTGATATATTCTGCATCTCATAAATATTTTAAAAAAGTTATGCATATCAAAGGACATTGAAAAATATCATAGATAACTTTTCTAAGATATGGAATAAAATGTTTGTAGAAAAGTTATTCTTTATTCAACATTATCATGATAAGTAGTCTAGATACATCACATCTTGGATAACTTTTATAAGATATTAAACAAATTGATTTCATATAATAAAGATTGTGCATTTAAAATTAATATTAAAAAAATTATGCTTATTAAAAGATTGTATGGATATCTTCATACAATTATTTAATATCTTGAGAAAGTTATTTGAGATATATGTAAGATTTTGTATTCAATATTAAATAAATATAGAATAGAAAAAGTTATTCTTGATAATGAAATATTATCTTGAGATATTATACATTAATATTTTTTATACTATATATACAAGAAGTCACCGGCACTTCAAGGAGTGAAAGAGGGATTGGTCTTGAGTTTGCTAAGTATAGTTTTGTCTCCTTACGAAAATAGTTGATGGTGCACTCAGTTTTTGTACATTTATATTAGATTTTGATATACATACACCATAGTAAGATTTTGATGTATATGTGTGTGTATATTTGATGTTTTTTAAATTGATTTTGCAGGACCTAATGGCTCACAGCATCGAAGTTTTGTAGGATTTAATGGCACACAACATCTAGGTTCTTGATCGAGACATGGAAGAGCTGGTAACAATCACTTTTCTTGTACTTGCTTATACATGCATATATGTGCCCAATATAGTCATGTGTATATGACGACTCTAAAGGTGTAGTCAATTTATGGTCCAATTTCTAGAATTCACATCTGTGGGTGGGTGGAAGGGAGAATTCACATATCAGTTTCAAATCTTAAACTTCTTTATGTTCTTTTTTTTTTTTTGATTTGTTTGAAGAATTTCAGTTAACACTAGAATTAATTAATTGAAACCCTTATTTTTTTGGTTGGGATGTGTCAAACGGTGGTGAATTCTAAACTTTTAGTGCATAAGAAATTTCATTTTTACCTTCTGAGCCCTTGTCTGTGATTTGAATTTACAAGAGCACTCCTAAATTAAAAGTTCTTTTTTTATAAACACTTGAATTTATACTTTTTTGATGTCACCACTATACTTGAAACAAAAAACAATGCATTTCTTAAATTTTGCAAAAAAATTTCTTTCAATTATTGTTCTTTCTTTTGGCAAACAAAAAGAAATTTGTTAGAATAGATTTTTAAGTCATATAAGCCTAATCATTCAAAAAAGGAAAAAGAGTACTCCAATTAATTACTCTCCTTTCTAATGTAGTCATCCTAATTTTGGTGATTCTATTCAGGGAAAAAGAAATTTCATTTTTTTCTGCTAAGCAGGAAATTTCATTTTCAACTTTTTATTGTTTTCTTTTCTGTGAGCCAGAAAATTTAATTCTTCTAAGTTTCTAATTTCTTAAAGTTGTGACAACATTTCATGTATGACTTGTTGCTTTTATGTTTTTATTAACTTAAACAGCATTTCATGCTACTTTTCATTAACTTATTTTAGAATCTACTTAACTTTGTTCTACTTACTAATCCTGGTAAATAAATATCCATGTTATGTTTGATGGTTTTGTTTTGTAAAATTTTGTGTTTGCTTTTCCTTCTTTACTTGTGTATATTTATTCTGGGTACATGCTATGTTCTTGTGTGCATGGCACCTATAATGGTTGTGATAACTTGATAAAAGTATAAATATTATTAATAACTTTATAACTAGTCTATTCATTTGATATGAATTTTATTTTTAACTAATCTTCCAAATAATTGCATAAATAATAATTTTTTTATTTACTAATTTTGTTTACTTATATATAAATTACTTTGGGGCACAACATACTTTTGTTTGGTGAATAGATGGGTATATAGATCTTGGGAGGGCTGGAAATTCGTACGATACTAACTAAATTCGGAAAAAAAGAAATAGGAAAATTAAGATGTGTGAGCCATCACTTCAATTTCTAATGATTCTATTTGTTCTCAATTTTGTAACCAAAAGTTTCATCTATATTTCCTTGAAGATCCTCTTTGAAACCTTTACCTTCTTTAAATGTACTCTAGATTCAGTTTTTGTATTATACGACTGTTTATAAGATATATATCTTGTAAATAGCAAATCAAAGTGACGGAAAATACATGAAATAGTAAAATCTAAAGTATCTTAGAAGAAGGTGTATGGTTTCCAAAAGGATCTTCAGGAATCCCAGTCTTAAAAGTGATGGCACACACATTCTACTTTTCTATTTCTTTCGATCCCAATTTGGTTAGTATCTGACGGATTTCCACGCCTTCCAAGATCTCAATACCCATCTTTCTACCAAACAAAAGCATGTTATGTCTCAAAGGAATTAACACATGAGTAAACATTCATAAATTTTTCAACTTGACTTGAATTTATAAATTTTTTGAGGTCACAATTATACTTGAGACAAAAAATGCATTTATTAAATTTTTCAAAATATTTTCTTTCCGTTATTGTTCTTTCTTTAGGCAAACAAAAAGAGTAATTTATTACTCTTTCTTTCTATAGTTGTCATCCTAATTTTGGTGATTCTATTTGAATTGTTAGGGTAAAAGATATTTTATTTTCAACTTTTTACGGTGTGCAAGAGAATTTAATTCTTCTAAGTTTCTAATTCTTAAAGTTTTGACAACATTTCATGTATGACTTGTTGCTTGCATGTTTTTATTAACTTAAACAACATTCACGTGCTACTTTTCATTGATTTATTTTTAAAATCTACTTAACTTTGTTCTACTTACTAATCTTAGTAAATGATATCCATGTTATATATGTTTCATCGTTTTGTTTTGTAAAAAATTTTGTTTGCTTTTTCTTCTTTACTTGTATATATTTATTGTGGATGCATGCTATGTTCTTTTGTACATGGCATCTTTAATGACTATGATAACTTTATAGAAGTATAAATATTATTAATAACTTTAAAACTTGTCTCTTCATTTGATATGAATTTAATTTTTAACTAATCTTCCGAATAATTGCATAAAAAATATTTTTTTTTATTTACTAATTTTGTTCACTTACATATAAATTACTTTGTGGCACAACATACTTTTCTTTGGTGAATGGATGGGTATATAGATCTTGGGAGGGCTGAAAATCCGTAAGATACTAACTAAATTTGGACCAAAAGAAATAGGAAAATTATGATGTTTGAGCTATTATGGTCTCAATTTTGTAACCAAAAGTTTCATCTATAATTCCTTGAAGATCCTCTATGAAACCTTCACCTTCTTTTAATGTACTTTAGATTTAGTTTTTGTATTATACTTCTGTTTTATAAGATAAATATCTTGTAAATAGCAAATCAAATAGATGGATAACACATAAAATAGTAAAATCTAAAGTATATTAGAAGGTGTATGGTTTCCAAGAAGATCTTCAGGGAAATATAAATGGAGCTCTTAGGCACAGAATTGAGACCAAATACACTATGCCATAAGTGGCCTATTGTTACTCTCGCGTAATATTACAATAGGCCCTTAATCCGTTACAATAGGTCTATTGTAACACTTGGGGGCGTTACATTTACGAGCGTTACAACAGATGTCTATTGTAACGCTTTTAGCCATCTACTGTAACACTAATAAAGCGATACATTATGTCGTTAATGTAACACTATCATTACCTAATGTAACTGATTTGTAGTGTTACATTTGATCTTAATCGTAGGGACAGAATGTGGGGCCCACTAACATGTGGCATCCTGACACATATCGTCCTGACACATGGCAACCTGACACGTGGCATGTGGGGCCCACCTCGCACGTGGAAAGTGGGGTCCACCTGACACGTGGAATGTGGGGGGGCCCACTGACACATGACATGTGGGGCACACTCTCTATTGCAACACTGTTACATGTCTAGTGTAACACTAAATAAGATTATAATGTAACACTACAATAGGCAAGTGTAACACCAGATGGACATGCATGTGCAACACTACAATAGGCAAATGTAACACTAAAATACAAAAAATTTGAAATAGTTGTTTTGTATATGCAACATTCCCATTAATAACCATTACATGTCCAACTAACATTCAAACCAAATTTAAATATTACATATTCAAACCAAATTTAACCATTACAAGTTCTCCTTGAACCATGACCACTTCAAACTACTTCAACTACCGACATTCAAAACAAAAGTTAGGCCAACCTCAATGTCATAAAAAACTGCACAAACATCATTTAAACTGACTTCTACATTTTCTGCAAGCATTACATCCACATAATTCATCTGGAACCATGGATGATTTTTTATCCCATCAATTCGATACGCTGCAAAAAAATAAGGGAGAAAAGGTGGTATAGATAACTTATTTTCCATAACTAAACATCATCAAAAATCTGCAGAACTGACCTACACAGAAGAATTACTTTGTTTTAATGAAACTTGAGAAAATGCTGAACCTACAAGTTTATATAGCAGTCGTGTTAAGTATGGTTCCATAGACATGACTAGACCTAAATTTTTGCATCAGATATGTAGACACCTGCAGTGGAACTCTAGTACAAGGCTAAATATAACCAAAAAATTTTAAATGCAATTCCTGACTTCAGTAAAAAAAACCTCCTGAAAACCAAGAAGAGCAAAAAGGCCAGGATATTGACTTACATATTCAGAATCTTTAGGTGAAGATGCTAGATATGTAGGTAAAAATTTATCACCTAGGTTTCCCTTGATCTCCCCTTGAAATTTACCCTCATTAAAAAACTATACTTTTGTCAATATAGAGATACACATGAAGTGGCAGTAAAACCATGAATGATACTGTATACGCTTACGACCTGTCAATTTCATGGACATGAGAAAAAACCATGCTTCAAATCTGACATAAAAGTAATTCAAGATAAAAGGCCGAAGTACTTCTATATGTAGCAAGGTAAGGTACATAACCAAACAAAGTCATTCTGTTCAAGTTAAAGGTTAACAGTTTTTACCTTGCTTCTTGTAGATTCGGTTGTTTCACCAACAAGAACCCATAAGCAAAAAGGACAGCGATTTTCTCCCGAACTCCAACAAAAGAATCAACCATGCTGTAAAATGGTGCAATCAAATCAAGTGCCTGCACTTGTAACACTCGGTTCAGAAACTACACAGACATAGAGATGTGACCACCGAGTGTTTTTAGCACATTATTGAAAGGAATTAGTGTACCTAGGAACAAGATTCCGCATCACTAATGCAAATATATCCATTTCGAACTCCAAAACTGTATCCATTTCGAACTTTCAGTTGTTAAGTTAAAAGATAATTACTTCAATCAAAACTAGTACAATTTCTGAATGTCAAGAATTTACTTGATTAGTCCTATAATGTATCCGTCTAATTCTTTCAATGTACAACATGTACAAATTTATAAATGTGCAGGCGTACATATGAATATATGTTGGACACTGTTATCAACTTATAATTGACAAAAAAAATTACAACATTTCACAAACGAAAAAACATCTTTTTAGTGATTTCTATAGATCAGGAATTGAGTTATGCATGATCAGAGCTCTATCAGACAATCACATATAAGAAAATTAAGTTATGCATTTCACAAGAACTCTTAATAAGCATTTTATTCATTTCTATAACATGTACATTCCAAGAAATCTAGAACTTAAGCATTTTAGACACTATTATCAAAAAAGTTTGCCACTTGAAGAACACAGGACCAAAAATGCCATGACACGATTCATTAGAAGAGAAAACTGGAGCTACTATACAATTGTTCCTCTATACAAAAATAGATTAAAATATATACCCTTTTGAATCACACCGTAAACACACGCAATATATTTTCCTTCTTCGCATACTATAGTCATTTAAGAAGGTACCAAAAAACATGTTAAAATTAATCAATTTCTTAGTTCTCAATGTACTTCATCAATCTACTTAGACCTCTTGGTACATTCAGTATCGTCATACAATGTCACTCCGTATACAGTAAAAGTAATTAGTAAAATACATATTTGTTTTAATGTTCAGCGTGCAAGATGTAAAATCCAACTGCAAGTTGGTAATCCTCATAAATAAAGCTCAAAGACTAAGAAATATGGGTGAGAAATAAATTAAAAACTTGAAACATTTTGGTTGTACAATCAAGAAAAACTTTTCATTACTTTGTTGCCATGTATACCAAGATCTCATGAATTATATAACATTAATACGCTACCTGCAGTCCAGGAAATAAAAGTTTACTTCTTCATGCGACACTCTAAGTACATTCTAGAAGGAGACAAAAAATAATAAAATTTTATTAACGATCCATAATATGGTAAAAACATGACGCAAATTCAATAATTTATCATTTGTTGTGCCCAAAATTTGTAATGGGCTTAGTTTTGGGCCCATGGATGTTGGAGGTCTGGTAGGGTGTTGAAAAGGTAGAAACAAGGTAGCTGGAAGGAAAGAGGTGTACCTCTAGAGGGAAGCTCTGGAGGTGGAGGTTCACTTTTTTGGAAAGCTGTGTAGGTGCAGGTGGGCTCACAGGTTCCACCTCTGCTCGCCGGACGGATAAGGATTGACTCCTAATTTGTAGGAAGTACGAATTGAGTCCTGTTAATAGTCTATTTTAATGAGGGATACGTTTCTAACATGATAAATATTAGAAATTTGTGATATATGTCTGTACATACATGGAGTTCTCATATGAGTAGGATTTAGGAGTTCTACTTCGAATAGGATTCTATTAAGGGGGTAGCTGATTTAAGGAAAAGTCATATTTCTACACAAAGACTTCGAGATTAACATGGATGGAGGGATTAAATCTTATCAATTTCATGGCTTAATGGACAAGGAAAGGATTCCTAACCTAAAAGAACTACATTAGGGCTTGATTCCTATAAATAGGATATGTAGGCAATTAGCAAGGGGTTCGGTTTTTTACTTTTCTGAATACACAAGGCACGTGTACCCTAAGTAATACATTCCTTGACATACTTGGCCGGATTTTTGCCATTATTGTCCGGGGAACTTGCTAACTCAGCCCAAAAAACACTAAACACCATTATTAGGTTCAGCTACCCCGCTTTGGTACAGCTGTTCGGTTTGTTAATTATCCGAAAACCAAGGATAATTCCCGTTATTCCGGCGAGGCTTTCTCGGGGTGTTGTGTGAATTTTTTGCATAACATTTTTGGCGCTAGAAGGAGGGGCTTTCTCTCGTGAATCAATGTCGGAAAATTCTGAACCCGTTCGAACGCCTAGCGACGAGGAGGGTAGGCATAAGGCCAACCCTGATGGTGAAGTAACTACTAAGGATATCCTCAACCATCTTCAAGCTATGGATGGTAGGATCGACCAGCTGGAAAAGAAATCGTCGCGGAGAAAGAAAGGACAAAGAAAACATAGGTCCTCGGAAAGGCGTTTTAGGCGCCGTGAAGTGACACCAAGAAATTTGGACTTTGGGAGTGAAGAAGAGCCTGAACAAGAGGCTCGGAAAAATGATTTTTCTGATGTGGAAACAGATCGGGAAAATGTCAATCGGAAGGAAGCTCCTGTGGACTCCCCAACTAGGAGTATGAGTGTATTTGATCATGTTGGGAAGAAGCTCAATAGTAAAGATTTACGGCATGTGTTGGATGGAACAAAAGAAAAGGTGGATGGAAATGACAACCTTGACAAGTCTCAGTCGAGGGGTTCTAAGAGCTACAGGAAGGAAAAATCTAGAGAGGAAGAGCGGGCTCATGACAGGAGGTCTAGGTCGACCAAGCTCCAATCAGCTGTCGGGAGTGAAGGCAGCTCCAGCTCCCGAAACAGTTCACCTCACAAACAGAATGGAGATTCGAATGAAGATACAGATGAAAGTGAGGAATACCTCTCAGACGGAGAGGATGCAAATTATAAGGTGGCTGATTTGAGGAAAGCTCTGGAAAAAATTAAAGCTGAGAAGAGGTCGACATCAGGGCTAGATGTAGCTTCACCTTTCACTAAAAAGGTCCGGGATTCACCCCTTCCACCTAGGTACAGGGGGGTAGGAGATTTGAAGTTTGATGGCACCACAGACCCAGTGGAATATCTCAGCCGTTTTAGTACTGAGATGGAGGTGTACCAAGTCCGGGATCGCACAAAATGCCGGTTGTTGGCAGCTACCCTAAGGGATAATGCTCATCAGTGGTTCAAGAGGCTGCCATCTAATTCAATTCGCTCCTGGAGGCAAATGAGTGAACTTTTTGTGACCCAATTTCGGGCTACTGTGGCATTTGCACCTCCTGCTAACACTTTGGCAAATATCAAGCAAAGGGAGAAGGAAACTCTCAGAGAGTATTTTAAGCGTTTTAACGCAGAGGTGCCCAAAGTGAGGAAGGCTACCGATGAAACCTATAAGAATTTTCTGATAGCTGGGATATGGCCTGGGAGTGATTTCTGGAAGGAGCTTCAAATGGAGGAACCTGTCACGCTGGCTGATTTTTATGCACGGGCTGAAGCTCATAAAGTAGTTGAGGAATCTATGGCTAAATTGAAGAAAGATAACAACCCAACTGGTTGGAATGGGAGAAAAAGGAGCAGGTCCTATAGTCCCAGGAGAAGAAATGTGGATAGGCGTGCTTCCTATCATGGAGCTTCAGCTTCCACAGAAAGGGAAGCTGGTCGCAAGGAAAGGACAGCACCTCTAACTGTGAATGTAACTGGTTCAAGGAGGTCTGTGGAATACAAGCCTCCACCCTTGAAGAGTCATAATAGATATTCAGAATATACCCCATTGGCGGCACCTCTTGAGCATGTGTTTGAGGTTGGGGACAAAGCTGGAGTGTTCAGGAAGCCGACCCGTATCGGCCCACCTGGGAGAAGGGACCTAGGAAAATATTGTGCATTTCATGATGCAAACGGGCACGAGACGGCTGACTGTCGTCACTTGAAGGATCATGTTGAGGATTTAATTAGGAAGGG
Source organism: Saposhnikovia divaricata (assembly GCA_036435485.1). NCBI lineage: Eukaryota > Viridiplantae > Streptophyta > Magnoliopsida > Apiales > Apiaceae > Saposhnikovia > Saposhnikovia divaricata. Next base: position 39,329,789 of record CM071595.1, read on the forward strand.
ATACCTTACTGAGTTTATGGCGCAAGAGGCGAAAAAGTATAAAGATGAGAAAGAGAGAAAGGAGGCAGAAAAAATGGTACCTGATCGTACAGCAAGGGCAAACAGTATCCGTACCATAATAAGAGGTCCATACATTGGAGGCACAAGCAGGAACTCTATGAAAAATTTTGCCCGGGAGGCTAAAGGAGCTCCCCTTACCAATGTCTTCCACCTGGCTGAAAGGCCCCCAAAGCTGTTTAAGGGGGAAGCTGCAGACATCACTTTTACTGAAGAAGATGCAAAGCATGTGCATCACCCACATAATGATGCTCTGGTGGTCATGTTCTCCATTGGGGGAATGAATGTGCATCGAATTTTGGTGGACAATGGAAGCTCTTGTAACATAATAGCTTACGATACCTACCAAAAAATGGGTCTCCTGGATAAAGAAATGTTCCCTTCTTACAACGATTTATATGGATTTACTGGAGGTCCAGTTCAGATTGTGGGACGAGTGAAACTCCCAATCAGGATGGGAGTGAACCTTATGTGACAACCCAGGTTGCAGAGTTTATGGTTGTGAACGAAGACATATCTTATAATGCTATCATGGGCAGGCCTTTTTTGAAGGAGATGCGTGTGGTGACTTCTATTTACCATCTCTCAATGAAATTTCCAACTCCTAATGGGATTGGGTGCCTACGAGGATGTCAGTCAGACTCACGGGAATGTTACGGTAAGGCCTTGCGTACTGCTGAGCAACCCTCAAAACACTTGCTGTTGGTAGATGGTGGAACAACTGACAACTGTTATCGCTATCTTGGACTTCCAAATACTTCGGCTGAAGAGTCCTCTCAAAGGAAAGGAGGAGTATGTGAGAGAGAATCATGCAATACAATTATGATTGTGTAACATCCAGATGAAGACCCTTACGTGGATGTAGCTTCGTTTTTGGGGGAAGGTACTGGAAGGGAGGTGCTTATGCTGGAGGCACCTCAACAGAAAAATGGAAACAGTAATGGTGATTTTGTTGAAGGCATCTTGGAAGAAGTCAATGACAGTGACTTCGATGAGGTGGAAATTTTGGAGCAATTACAGAAAGAGGTACCTGAATCTGCCCAGGTGGATGGTAAAGGGAACCTGGTAGAAATTGATTTGGATCCTAGGATGCCCGAATCCAAAGAAAAAGTTGGTGCTGCAGGAGACACTATATCTTTTATGGTAGATGACACTGATTCTAGTAAGGAGCTGAAAGTCGGAAAACAGCTGGATTCGAATATGAGGGAAGCTCTGGTGAGCTTCCTTAGAAAGAATGTGGACGTGTTTGCTTGGGATCATTCAGATATGATTGGGATAGACCCAAAGGTAATGTGTCATCGTCTTAATATTGATCGAGAAGCGAAAACGGTAAGGCAGAAGAGAAGGGCTATAGGTGGTGAAAGAGCTTCCGCTTTGAGAGAAGAGGTGGACAGATTATTGGCAGCTGGTTTGGTGAGGGAGTCTTTTTACCTCATGAGGTTGGCAAATCCAGTGCTGGTCAAAAAGCCCAAAGGAAAATGGCGTACTTGTGTGGATTTTACAGACTTGAATAAAGCGTGCCCAAAGGATAGCTTCCCGCTTCCTCGTATTGACCAGCTGGTAGATGCAACTGCTGGGCATGCCCTGCTAAGCTTTATGGATGCATATTCAGGATATAATCAGATTCCTATGTATGGCCCAGACCAAGAACATAATTCCTTTATAACGGATAGGGGGTTGTATTGCTACATTGGGATGCCTTTTGGTCTAATTAACGCGGGAGCTACGTATCAGCGTCTGGTAAATATGATGTTCAAGGATCAAATTGGGAAGACAATGGAAGTATATGTTGACGATATGTTGGTAAAGTCAAGAGAGGCAGCTGATCATGTTTCGCACTTGGCAAAAATGTTTGACATATTGAGGAAATATAGAATGAAGCTCAACCCTCAGAAATGTGTATTCGGGGTAGAATCTGGGAAGTTTCTCGGGTTCATTGTTAATCACCGGGGTATTGAAGCTAACCCAGAAAAAATTAAAGCTTTGTTGGAAATGAGGTCACCCAAGAGCGTGAAGGAGGTTCAGTCATTAACAGGGAGGGTTGCAGCTCTTAACAGGTTCGTCTCAAAATCTTCAGACAGGTGTAAGGAATTCTTCTCAGCAATTAAGAAAAGAAAGAACTTTGAGTGGACAGCTGAATGTGAAGCTGCTTTTGAGAAGCTAAAGGAACAGCTGGGTAGCCCCCCGCTCCTTTCTAAACCAATTGATGGTGAGGTTCTGATACTTTACCTAGCAGTTTCTGAGTATTCTATCAGTGCGGTTCTGGTACGAGAAGAAGGGAAGGTGCAGTTTTCGGTGTATTATGTAAGCAAGAGGTTGCTGGATGCAGAAACCCGATACACTAACATGGAAAAGCTAGCTTATGCATTGATTCTTGCTTCGAGGAAGCTTCGACCTTATTTCCAGTCTCACAAGGTTGAAGTACGGACTTCTTTCCCTTTAAGGCAGGTGTTACATAAACCAGAAGCTTCTGGAAGGTTGATGAAGTGGGCTATTGAATTAGGACAGTTTGATGTTGAATACAAGCCGAGGTCTGCAATAAAAGGGCAAGCGTTGGCTGATTTTCTGTTGGAATTTCCTCCATCCTTCGAGGTAGGTGGAAACGAATGTATACCTGCTGGTGAGCTACCTGCTGGTGAGCTACCTGCTGGTGAGCTACCTTCTGGCGAGCTAGCTATTGGAGGGCTACCTGTTGCAAAGGTACCTGTGGAAAATTGTGCTCCGTGGTGGACTTTGTATGTGGATGGGGCAGTTAACTCTAATGGAGCAGGAGCTGGTATAGTGCTAGTAAGCCCCGAAGGACACAAGTTGCAGAGTGCTATTCATTTTTCATTCTACGCAACCAACAATGATGCGGAGTACGAAGCTCTGATTGCTGGTTTGAAGCTAGCTTTAGAAATGAAGGTGGAAAATTTGACCGTTTTTAGTGATTCAATGTTGGTGGTTTGGCACATTAAGGGAGGGTTTCAAGCTCGAGGCCCTCGTACTGATTTATACATGAGGTATGAACAGGAATTGGTGAAGAGATTCAGGGAGGTGAATTTGGAACAGATTCCTAGGTCAGAGAATGCGAATGCAGATGCGCTGGCTAAGCTAGGCTCTCAAAGGGAAGCTACATTGTTAGGAGTTATTCCCCTTGAGGTTCAGCGTCAACCGAGTATTTCAAAAATCGAGATTTTGAATATGGAAACTAAAGTGGAGGATCATTGGATGGTTCCCATAGTAGAGTACATCATTAAGGGAATTTTGCCAGAAGATAAGGATGAAGCTCGGAAATTGAAATATAAAGCGGCAAGGTATGTGATCTATGAAGGGATTTTGTATAAAAGGGGTTTTAATAAGCCTTTGCTAAGGTGTATTTCTGGAGACGAATGTGAGTATATCATGAGGGAGATCCATGAGGGGATTTGTGGTAACCACTCTAGGGGAACCTCATTGGCACACAAAATACTTCATCAAGGATATTATTGGCCAACCTTGCAAAGAGATGCTCATAAGTATACTCGAGCATGTGATCGCTGTCAGAGGTTCGCGAAATTGGGTGTCAACCCAGCTGTACCCCTTAAGCCCCTCACCAGTCCTTGGCCTTTTGCGGTTTGGGGTATAGATCTAATTGGGGAGCTTCCCAAGGGTAAAGGCGGAGTAAAATACGCAGTCGTTGCAGTGGATTACTTTACAAAGTGGGCTGAAGCGGAACCTTTGGCTACAATAACTGCTGCAAAATTGAAGGAATTTGTGTTTCGAGCTATAGTTTATAGGTATGGAGTACCTTATAAGCTCATCTCAGACAATGGGAAGCAGTTTGACAGCAGGGAGATGCGAGGTTTGTGTGAGGACCTCAGAATTCAAAAGGGGTTCTCAGCTGTTTGCCACCCCCAAAGCAATGGTCAAACGGAGGCTGTGAACAAGATAATAAAACACACTCTAAAAACCAAGCTGGAGGAACGAAAGGGAAGCTGGCCGGAGGAGCTTCCAATGGTATTGTGGTCTTATAATACCACTCCAAGAACTACAACAGGTGAATCTCCATTCACCTTGGCATATGGTTGTGAGGCAATGGTGCCTGTTGAGATAGGAGCTGGTTCATTCAGGAGGGAAAATTATAATCCGGAGGATAATGAGGTGAATCATCGCCTGTACCTGGATCTTGTTGAAGAGGTGCGCATGAATTCACAGCTGAAGCTGGCTGCATACCAGCAGCGTACCCAGAAATATTTTGATAAGAAGGTACGAGCTCGCCCATTGAAGGTGGGTGATTTGGTTTTAAGGAGGGTGCTACCCAACATGAGGGTACCTGGTCATGGTGCGTTTGGTGCCAATTGGGAAGGACCTTACCTTATAAAGACGGTTCTTTGGGAAGGTACTTATCATTTTACCGATTTGGATGGGAAGCTGATCCCTAGGGCATGGAATGCCGAACATTTGAGGAAATATTACCAGTAGGTGCTTTTTTCAGGTAACGCTTTTAAGTAGACCTCTTGCAGGTATAGGATTAATAAAGGTAGTTTATTAGTTATAGCTGCCATCTCTAGGACAAGTAGATGATTTGATTTTGTCTTGCTATGCTCGGGGGATAGTGCATGTACACCTCACCGATAGGAAATGTCATGAATCTTTGCTTCCATGAGGCCAATAAATTTGTTGCTTTCTCTTATATATAACATGTTTTGCTTATGAATTATGTTGTGTTCCTTATATACTTTGTGGAATTGGTATGAAAACATATGTGTAAATAGGTGGTTTTAAGTTCTCCATCATAGTTGGTAACATGATTAAAGAACTTGGGGGGTAGTAGGTTATACCACCTCCCCTTCGAAAAATTTCCTGAATATAGGAAGCAAAAAAATTGGAAGTATAACAAAAATCGGAATAAAAATACATGTATATGGATTTTGGAATGGATTTTGGAATGGACTTTGGAATGGATTTTGGAATGGATTTTGGAATGGATTTTGGAATGGATTATGGTACATGAGGAACCTCATGGGAAGAGGTTCGCAAAACTGGTCCACCTATGAGGAGGTTCCAGTATGGAAGCTGCTCTGAAAATATACTGTCAGGTTCATGCGGATCCTAGGGAATCTGGGCGCATGTAGAGAAAAAAAAAATGTATCATGTGGGAGCCAGAATTCAGGCTACATGAAATGGAACAACTTACATAAAAATTGGCAGTAAGCTTCAGCTGGTTAAAAAAGCGAAGCTCACATATGAGGTGCATTGTGTTCATATTTTTGGAAAAAGGTTTTATGGATTCTTTTTACAAAATAAAACAAAGTCATATGGGAACTAAGGCATTGGCCATATGATCACTTTTTACACGGAAAGGCAAGGTGCGAGCAAATGGGAAGCTCTACCTTACTTTGGAATCTTACACATCAATATGTATAATTGTTTAAGGACAATTATTCATAAGGATTTTATGGTGAATTGGATGGGATATCTTTAACATGGAAAAAGGATTGATTGGGTGTCAAACTGGTATGACCATCATACATATTAAATCATGTTAAGGGAAGCTTCATGATATATGTATTGGGAAGACGTTATCGGTGTTTAAAAAACAAGAATTATCTTATGTGATTTGAGGTAAATCGATACGTTTTGATTATTGGCATTAATCATAAATGGACAATATTTACTTAACAGGAAGTGTTAAGATATAGAATTCATGACGAGCTAGACATTGTTTATGAAGCTGATCTAATTAATCTAGCTACGAATGAACAATTCATATGCGGGTTAAAGTAGGTGCTTTGTTACTAGCATATATGTACTCAACATGGTAAAATCCAGAACAATACGAGGGTATATGGAAATTAAAGATGCATAATTAAGGGAAGCAAAGTTATGGATTACATCTTGTGAGGCAATACGAGGAGCCCACGACCTCATAAAATTCAAAGTTAATGGCTACCAAAGCCATTCAAAATGATTCAAGAGTTTAAACCCACGCAGGGGTAGGAAAAGTTTTTTGATTTCAAGGAATTAAGGAGTAGGGGTGTCAGGAGATACCTCAGCCCTTGGAGTAGGAGGAACAGGGGTAGCTGTGTTAAAGGCGTCTGCTTTAGCTTCAGCTGGATCTTCCGAGGGAACCTCCACCTCTTTTTCCAAATCAGCTGGATCAACAGAGTCCACCTTAGCTGCAGCAGCTTCCCTCTTCTTGATGTCCTCCACAGCTTTCACAGCATCCTCGCCCAGCTGAGACCAGTCTAAATCGGGGAATCGGAGGTAGGTGGATTCAATATAGTCATTGATGGCCGCATTATAGCCTATACCATAGGCTTCCTTCCTTTTCTCCTTTTGAGCGGACCTTTCCTCGGCTAGCTTGACATTCATAGCCTCCATTTTTAGCTCTAGCTCATGAATCTCCTTGGCATGGGAAGAAACCAACTCTTCCTTCTCGGTATCAAGAGCAGCAACTGAATTAGACAGCTGGTCACGTTCCTTTATCAACTTGGTTTCAGCAGACTTGAGCTTCCTATTGGCATCCATATACTTCTTCTTTTCATCATCCTTGGCTTTGATAGACTGTTTGAGTTGTTTCACCTCCTCAGCAAGCCTTTGGTCACCTCGAGCTGTTTCTACAATCTTCTCCCCATGCTTAAGATAATGAAACAAACTCTGGGCATTGGCATGAAGAGCAGCTCGTGCACCTTCAGCTAGTGACAGTTTGTCCCAAGCAGCTATGGTCTCCTCAGGAATCTGGTTTCCTGCCATCTCGAAGAAATACTGCATATGGGGACCAGAATTTTCGAGGTCTAGGGAAGGAGATGTCTTAGCCCTTTTTGCAGAACGAGGAGCAGAGGCAGAAACTCGAGGTGCTTCAGGGAGAGGAGGTGGTAACTTTCTCTTGGAAGAGGTGGATGATTTTTCTGCATTAGGAGACGGAACTTTAATCTTCGAGATAGGAGTAGCTGCAATGGGGGTGACCTTGTCATCTTCGTCATCAGTAAACATTTCTTCATATTTGGTGGTTTTCTTGATAAAAGATGGAATTCCTGAAGCCATTTCTGCAAAGATAAAACAGTATAGAGATTGGTGAGCAAGTTATCAATCAACAATACTTAAAATTATTATAAGTATATGCCTATATTATTGATGAGCATGATGTGGGAAAGGAAAATAATTTTAGCTGGTCAGAATAGGGGTACCTCTCCCGGGAATGAAATTACAACTCATAAGGTTGTCCCGAGTTAGCAAACTAAGGCCGTTCCCCAACCCAGCTGACAAACTTAGCGCCTCAACAGCACGCTCTAAGGTTCGACCTTTTAAAGGGGATTTAGCAGGTATTTTCACAGACAGGTTGAAATCGATTTTTAATTGAGGGCAGTCATAACAGTAAAGGAACTGTTTGAGCCAGCCACTCATCCCTCTCTTGCAACTTCTGAAACATTGGCCCTCATGGACACTCCAGGCGGATAGATAAAAGAAACCTGAGTCCTTGCCAGTCTGTTTTAGCTGGTAAAAATAACCTAGCTCTCGGGCAGAAAGAGTCTTGTTGAATCTGGTATGGTAAAGGATATACATGCACATCGCCATGCGATATGAGTTAATGGTGAGCTGAATAGGAGCTAAGTCAAAGAATTTGAGAACCTATTGGATAAAGGGGTGTAAAGGCAGAGATAGTCCCAATCTAAAAAATTGGGCTGACAAAACAGCTTTAGGTAGAAGCTGGCCTGGTTCAAACATGTCGAATCTGTGGCATCTCTCTTCAGGAGAGGGGATGACTAAAGAACAGCCTATGTGGTACGATTGTGTTAGTTTCTTTAATAAAGGGGCAGTCATGGAGCTACTCAAATTTTCACAAGATAGGGTGGCAGGAGATTTTTCAAAGGTATCGTTTTCTAGTTCACCTGTTGTAGAATCAGTTCTAGGAGGAGCTGTTGAGGTAGTATGTGAAGGGGTAGCTTTCACAGAGGAAGCTTCATCAGCAGTAAGAAGAAGGTTTGGTGTTATGGATCCTAGTGACAATTGTTCATCTGAGGAGGATACAAGGATAGCTGGTCGAGTGTCCTTGATGTTGTGAGTGAAAAGGTTGGTGTTTGATAAACGAGTTTTTGAGTGATCTATTAGCTTGACCTTGGAACGAGTCCTGGCACTTACGGTGGAAGATGGGTTAGTTCTGGGAATTGGATCAAGGGGAAGCTGGACTGTGTTAGGAAGTTCTGGGGAGGGGGCCATCTCCTCAGAGGTAGAATGCTGGGAGCTAGCTGCATCTGATCCACCAGACATCTGCACAAAGTGAAGCAAGATGAGTAGGTGATCAGCGAGTTTCCCAAGTGAGGTGTTTTAACAGGTGTGTGCGGATAAGCACATACAAACGGCTAGGAGCGAATAAAAAGGCCAGGATCGCCTAAACAGCTAGCTAGGCGCAGGTACGCCTATCAAGGAACCTATACTATTCTTCTTAAACTGGGTATTCGTATACACACATCACTTATGCGAATTTAATTAAAAACAAGGATTGACACATACATTATAACCACAAACAAGTATTGGTTTTTGGAAAAAGCGGATTACACATGGATTTTTGAAAAACATGTAACACTAATGGGTTTCGAATGAAGATCAGTACGAATTGGGTTTTAGGGTTTTGAATTGTAACAGGTACCATGGTCCAGAAAGGGGGATACTTGTTTTGATGATGAATTAACCATTAATAAACATGGTACAATAACATGCATATGTGGAGATTAGTGTGTGTATCTAGGTGTGCATGCATAACTACAAATCAGGGACAAATCGCCATATATAATCAAGAACACAGCGTTAAATCGATCCATTGAAAGGAGTAAAAAGGAATTATACCTTGCTGATAGTTGGAAGGATTAGAGTGGCCGGAGTTGGGGAGTATCGCCGGATGGTCCGTCGGAGTAGAGCTTCTCTGTGGGAGATGAACCGGTTGGAGAGGAAGAGAGTTCGTGTTTTTGATAAAAGAAAAGAGGAAAAGGGGATGGACAGGTATAGATATATGTACAAGTAATGTAGAAAGGGAGAGATAGTGGCGTGTAGGAATTGGTGTTGAATGGAGTTATTGTTGTCTTGGGAAACCAAACGATAGAAGCTGAATTGTAGCATGACATGGGTGTTAACAAGAAAATCAGGATTTCCTTTTTGATTTTTGGTGAAATTCTGATTTATGAGCTGATTTTTATAAAATAAATTTTTGAGAATTAATTCGTGATATTATAAAAGTTGTTTCGGAGAGGATTGGTTAGAGGAAATAGATTTCTTGATAGGGGTTGCAATTAGGTGAACCTGAAATGAAAATAAAATAGGGATTTATTTCATATGGAATTCTTTAGTAGCGGAAATGGGGTAGGTTTAAATTAAAAGAAAGGTAATGAATTTCTGAGATGTTATTGGTCTAGTGAGCTCATTGTCGAAAATTTGGGATATAAGGGTATTACACTAGAGCTGATCATAAAAGCGAAGCTGAGGATAAGGAGAAATGGCAAGGTTCCTTGTGTATTTAACAGCCACAAGGAACCTGGGGGGTAGTTGTTGTGCCCAAAATTTGTAATGGGCTTAGTTTTGGGCCCATGGATGTTGGAGGTCTGGTAGGGTGTTGAAAAGGTAGAAACAAGGTAGCTGGAAGGAAAGAGATGTACCTCTAGAGGGAAGCTCTGGAGGTGGAGGTTCACTTTTTTGGGAAGCTGTGTAGGTGCAGGTGGGCTCACAGGTTCCACCTCTGCTGGCCGGACGGATAAGGATTGACTCCTAATTTGTAGGAAGTACGAATTGAGTCCTGTTAATAGTCTATTTTAATGAGGGATACGTTTCTAACATGATAAATATTAGAAATTTGTGATATATGTCTATACATACATGGAGTTCTCATATGAGTAGGATTTAGGAGTTCTACTTCGAATAGGATTCTATTAAGGGGGTAGCTGATTTAAGGAAAAGTCATATTTCTACACAAAGACTTCGAGATTAACATGGATGGAGGGATTAAATCTTATCAATTTCATGGCTTAATGGTCAAGAAAAGGATTCCTAACCTAAAAGAACTACATTAGGGCTTGATTCCTATAAATAGGATATGTAGGCAATTAGCAAGGGGTTCGGTTTTTTACTTTTCTGAATACACAAGGCACGTGTACCCTAAGTAATACATTCCTGGACATACTTGGCCGGATTTTTGCCATTATTGTCCGGGGAACTTGCTAACTCAGCCCAAAAAATACTAAACACCATTATTAGGTTCAGCTACCCCGCTTTGGTACAGCTGTTCGGTTTGTTAATTATCCGAAAACCAAGGATAATTCCCGTTATTCCGGCGAGGCTTTCTCGGGGTGTTGTGTGAATTTTTTGCATAACATCATTTAACAACGGCAAAGTAACTAATAAATTTGTATTCACACTATTTAGGAGAGGGGAAGCTTGCCCAAAAGTAAAAATCCAGATTAATTCCCACGGAAATTAACCAAGGCACTGAGCTACTCCAGTGGTTCATTTTCTAGTTCTATATAGTCTGCAAGTGTAGAAACAAAATTAAACACAGAACTAAATATGCAAATTAGAAAAAACAAAGGTCATTAACATTTTGACCATTTGTATACCTAAAAACCTCATTGTGTAAGAATTCGTTTTTATATTCCTTCTCTGCCATCTTCTAAACCTGGGATTGGTATCAAATTTATAGGGTGAAGTAACTTGGAATCTCCTCACCAGAAGCCTCTGCAATAAAGTGAGAAGGTTTTAAACACCAATTACACACAAACAGAAAAGACCCAATTTGTATGTATGCATCCAAATGAAAACCCAAACAAAAAAGGCCCAATCGAACATAAAGACAGAGAGATGGTCGAGAGTGTATTGAGAGAGAGAGAGAGAGAGAGAGAGAATGACTGTCCAAATCAAACCCAAATTTTAAAGCCTATCCTTTCATTTTGTGCTTCAATTAATTCGTTTAGAACAAGGAAACGACGAAAATTTTGAGTACCGCAAAGAGAAAGTTTAGGTCAGGAGACTTTAGGTGAGTGATTGATTGAGGGGCAAAGTTAAAGTCCATAAATTTTTGTTTGGGGGAAAGTGTAGATTAAGTTTTCATTTTGGGGGAAGTTTTTTCACTGAAAAAAAAGGCGCTTCTTTCAATTTTTCAGTTTTTGATATAATTTTTTATTCCAAATTTTAAATTCAGTTATTATAATTATTATTTATTAACTGAAAAATAATGAATATATAAATACTTTATATATTTATATTTCAGTGAAAAATAAATTCATTTGATTTGGTAATTTAACGGTCAAATAGTGCTTTGACCGGTACCCCTAAACATGGTTTCGTCACGGTTTAGTATTTCAATTTTTTTAAAAAATAATTCTCGATAACCCAACCATACGGAAGTCAAGATCCATCCTTTTTAATGTTAATGCCAAAATTTCGGGAAAAAATAAATTTGTTTGCCCAAGTAATTTAATGGTCAACTCTTACTTTGACAATAATCGCTAAACAGGGTTTCATCAGGATTTACGGTTTCAATTTTTAAAAAAAATATTTTTGGATGACCCAACCATACGGAGGTAAATATCCATCCTTCTTAATGTTATTGCCAAAATTTCGTAAAAAAATAAATTTGTTTGAGCAAGTAATTTAACGGTAACTATTACTTTGACCGTAACCCCTAAACGAGGTTTCGTGAGAATTTAAGGTTTCGATTTTTTTAAAAATATTTCTGGATGACGCAACCATACGGAGGTCAAGATACATCCTTTTTAATGTCATTGCTAAAATTTTGAAAAAAAATAAATTTCTTTGAGCAAGTAATTTAACGGTCAACTATTACTTTGACCGTAACCCCTAAACAGGGTTTCGTTAGGATTTACGGTTTCGATTTTTTAAAAATTATTTCTGGACGACCTAACCATACAGAGGTGAAGATCCATCCTTCTTAATGTCATTGCCAAAATTTCGAAAAAAAATAAATTTGTTTGAGCAAGTAATTTAACGGTCAACTAGCACTGGTGTGCAATGGGTGTGAGCCGACTTCTGTTATACTTAAAAATTGCTGGTCAGTTCGGAGGTCTTCCTGTTATGCCAGTTCAGGCAATGACTTAGTAGGTTATTCAAATCTCCTACCTTTTGTAGTAATCACAGCCATCATAATCTCGTATCTGCTCATAGTACCTGGCTTCTATAACATTAATTTGAATGCTACATTTTTAGGCTACTAGACATGCTCGGCGGGTTTATGTTGGTGGACTTCCACCTTCTACAAATGAACAGGTTTCTTCCTGCGAACTAGGCCATCATTATCTTCTACATCACAGCTCCGATATTTTTGACTATGCTAATCAGTTAATGATTATAATTGTTGCATTGTGACATGTTTTCTGTTATTCAAGTTCTATGTCTTGTCAACCATTGAAACTGGTAGTTCCAAGTATACTTCTCATTTGAAACCAGTTATTATAACATGGAGTTAGATTTATCATTTGGAAGCAACTACTTCTCAGGTGACTTCTCATTAGGCACCAGTTCCTAAACTAATGGTGTTTGATTTATCTGATATATCTATTGTAACTTTTGAGAAACATTAAAAAATATTAGAGCTACTTTCAGTCTATACATGTAGATTTGTCTTCTTATATCTAGCTACTTTTATATATATAACTTTAATTCTAAATATGGTCTTCTCTTTTTCTTACAGTCTGTAGCAACCTTTTTCACTCAAGTTATGTCTGCAATTGCTGAAAATATTGCTGGTCCGCATCAAAACCCTGAAAAAACCTTTTTTTATTCAAATTACTACAAGCTGTGTGCATTGGGACCTTCCAAAATCCTGTACATGATTTTATTTCTTTTCCAAGAGCTTTACATTCCAATGTTAAAAATATCCTATTTTCTATTTATTTTCTGTTAATGTTTATATAAACCATGAAAAGAAGTTCACTTGTATAAATGTAATCACGAAACATTGTACTAGTTACAAGTTAAAAATTTGAAATTATCAAGTGTTTTGTTAATTCAGTACTCCATTTTACCCTATCAATTTTATTATTGTTGAGGTTGAGAATTGAATTTGCTTTTGGTAATTTTGGGGTGGAGCAGAAATGTATTTAGGCTACAGGTGCAAGCTGAAAACAGAATATTTTTTTTTGAAAAAAATGCCTTTTGCGTCTGTTCTACTATCACAGCCATATAAAGTCTATATTTGTGTCTGTTTTTTTATCTTTATACGTCTGTTAGTGGCAGATGCAAAACAACCTTTTGCATCTGTTTAAGCGAGACAGACGTAAAATGTAGACTTTATGTGGCTGGTGTTTACTTTTATGCGTCTGTTCTTGACAGCCGCATAAATTATATGCGTCAGTTGAGTAACAGCCGCATATGCTCTATAGTTGATACGACTGCCATACGCGACTGTTGACAACAGACGCAAAAAGCCCTTTTTAACAGATGTGATAGGCATATTTTTTACTAGTGTTTACGTGGCTGATCACCCGTATTGTCCGTAATCAGGAGAATAATAAAATCATCTTAAATGGTTTTTAAAAAGGTTTTATGAAAAGTATGTCTTAAAGATGAAAGGGTTTTAAAGAAAGGAATGTTTTGATAAAATATATATGTTTCAAGGTAAATGGTCATTAGTTTCGAAATTGTGGATATTAGAGTTAGTTGTTTTCTATATCTTGATTAAAAATTTGAAATTCAGTAAAACAATGAGAGGATGGATAGATGTTTCCCAATTATTCCCTTGGCGAGTAACATTGTACGTTGAAAGTGGAGTAAGAATGATTGGGGAAATTCTTGATATTCTTTGTTATTCCCAGATTACATACTTGTATAATTGTAGAAGGTGGGGGGGGTTGAATACAATTCTTGATATTTATAAATTTCTGATAAGAACTCCAGAAATCTATACTTAGATAATTGCTGTAAAAAGATTAATGCACAAACACATAAAAATCAGGTGGTTAAATGCACCACCGGAAGCTTTTATTCGAAGAAAACTCTGTGATACAAATGTACACAGCTTCTGTTTTACAACTCTTTGCTTTCAAAGGATATTCAATAAAAACCCTAAGGAAATGTATCTGTTTTCTTAGCTTCTAAAGAGTTGCTACACTTGGTTATAAATCCCAAGTTTACAAGTACTATAGGAATAAGATAATATTAATCTAATTCAAGTTGACTTGCTACTCCACTCCAAATACACATGTAGCCGAAAGGTTGTCCTTGTGAACAGACATGTCTCCTGCACCTTTCTTGTATTCATTGTGTAAACGGAATGTTTCTTTCTTCTGTGTTTCCAAAGTATGGCTGTCATACTGCTTTTTGTATCTACTATCAACCCATGTGATTTGTCAGTCAAACCTGTCCTTATCAACTGCTAATCCCCAGCTTAGCATAGAAGTAAGTGTCAATGATTATCCGTTGACATTGTACACTTACATCCGTTGATGATATATTGAGCTGTATCCGTTGATATTGAGATTTGAGCTGTATCCGTTGATAGAGTGGATTTGAGTTATATCCGTTCATAGAGTTCTGTCTTCATCCGTTGATACACTTTCACTTAGACAGAATTACATAGCATAGCTTATTTACAATTGTCTACCCTATTCTGCCTATCCATTGATGGTCAACATGACTGTGGATAAAAACACTATCAACTGATAACATAGAGATACTGCAGTATGCAACAAAACCTCATCCGTCGGTGAGCTACCTGTCAACGGATAGAGTTATAAATCCTCATCCGTTGACAGCTACAAAACCTTATACAATTTGATTGATTGTGAAGTTATCATCAAGTACAACATATTCCTAACAATCTCCCCCAATTTATACTTGATGGCAATAAAGCATAAATTCAGGACCTTGATGATAACAAAACATTCCTAAAGATATATATAGAACAATGCAAAAATTGTATTAAGCTACATAAATTAAAAACTGAAAGTTTGAGAAATTTACAGAGAAGTGCTCCTCTAGACTGAGCAAATTAAAACTGTTTCTTCTCTCTTGTTGGCATCACCCTTGATTTTCCTTCTTTGGCAGAGTTGGATTCAATCTGCATTTGGAGTTGCCTATAAAAGGCATCTTCTTTATCAACTTTTGGATTTAGCTTTTGTTGTAACCATCTCAGGTATTGAGAACTAGCCTTTGATAGTTGGTCTTCTAACCTAAAGAATCTCCTGTTACCATCTTCATCCCTGAACTCCATCATCCAGAAGGGTTGAAGGTGGATTTTCTGTCCATTGTATGGGATCTTCATCTTCCTTGGTAGACTTGATGGTGAGTTCCATTCTCTCCTTATCTGTTCTATTCTGTCTAGTATCTCCCCTTTTGCTATCTTGGAGAACCCTGTGTATCTCTTGATTGCAGAGAACATTTTGGTTAAGGTCAGATAATTTTCTCCAAGAACCCTCTGTAGTGTCCATGTCCTTTCCTTTCCTCCCTTTTATACAAAGACCAATCTCTCAGGCAAATGTTTATATTTGTCAATTCCTCTTACTTGTGAAAATTCATCCAGATACAGATTCATGCCAGAGTATTCTTCAATATCTGCCTGATAAATAAAATCATCCTTGTTTTCCAAGATTGGCTGCTTGACAATACCAGGAACCCTAGCAACTTGAATTTGTTCCTTTGAAGGTTGCTTCCTTGGTATCATTTTCTTCTGTTTAGGCTTCTGTTGAGGCTTCAGGAAGAATGAAGGAACCTCAATGGAGTCAAGATTCATTGGTTCCTCTTTATGTATTATAGGGTCACCATGGAAATTCACAGCTGGGTTGAATACTTGTGCAGAAATAGGTTGTGATGAGCCCACTGTTTCCTTTCTTTCAATTTCTAGAGAGACAGGCCTCCTTGCCTTTGATTTCACTCTCCTTTTAGGTTTGGATTTGGGGACTGATTTCACTTTCCTTTTAGGTTTGGATTTGGGGACTTCCTCAGGTTCCCTCATTTCAACCTCTACCTCATCCATTAACTCCTGAGCCAGCCTGGCTTCTTCTCATCTGAGTTTTCATATTGATTTTCTTCACTTGGATGAGCTTCCCTTAGAAGTTTGGAGGTCTCCTCTCTTTTTGCTTCAACAAATCTAGGATGGCTGTTGGATATATTTAACACTTTTCCATTCCTTATTATTACAGCCATCCAATCTCTTACACACTTATTTGTCTTTTCCTTGAACTCTTTGATTGTCTTTCCTATTAGCTTCTCATCATCATCCTCAGGAAATGGAAAGTCCAATTCTAACTTGTTCTTCCCATTTGCCTTTGGTGGAGAGTAGGCTATGCTTCTTATGTATAGTTCAAATTCTTTGACATAAGATGGTTCAGCATCATAGAATGTAGGAGCCACAATCTCTGGAGTGAGCACCTTCAGAATTGTAGTTGATATTGTTGGAGCTGAGGACTGAGTAGAGAATAGAGTTGATACAATTAATGCATTGATCATTCTCCCTGTCCTCAAAATTCTTTCATTTGCCTCCTTGTTGATCTTTTTTAAGGCCTCTATTCTGCCTTGCCTTTCACCATCTGAGATTTCTGATAAGTCAGGAATCACAGGCAAAGCCTTTTGTTTCTTCACAGGGGAAGCCTCTATAGTAAACTCTGTTGGATTGACCACTATAATTGGCTGTTGCCCCCCCCTCAATTTGTGCTATCTTGCTACTAGAAGCTTGAATTTGACTAGAAGTAGCTGCAACCTCTTCTACCTTTTTCTCCCCCTTTTTGTTAGCATCAAGGACTGGAGGTGAGGCTGCAAGTAGCCTTTCCAGTAGCTCAGTCTGTTTTCCTTGATTGGCAATGAGTGTCTGCATTTGAGATTCCATAAATCCACTCTGGAAGAGAGATGCTGAACAGATTTAGCCAGTCTATCTTCCTTCAGTAGTTTGCTAGTCAACACCTTTTGAGTGGTAATAGGGGCTAGTGCCTCAATCCTGGCATCTAGTTCCACTTTCATTTCTTTGGTTGCAGTTTGGACCTCCTCTTGTTGTGTTCTTTGAATAACCATGTGCATCTTGTGAAGTTTCAGGGAGTCCATTATTTGCTGAAGGACAACCTTCCTCTGTGGATCTGCATTTTGGTGCTCAGCCCTAGCAGATTGATATTGCTTCATAATCTCCACATTGAAGTCACCAGCCACAATGGCAGTAGAAAATAGCCATTCTGGAGTATCTGCCACATTGACTTCTTCATCATTGGCTGTGCTGTCATTGTCATCAGTGCCAACCTCTTCACTATCAGCATCTGAAGGTAGAGTTGTCAAAGCTTCATTTGCTCTTTATAGAGATTGTGAGGTGTGCACTAGGTGCATTGCCTCCTCTGCCTCCACATTGCCCTGTTGTGCCATGACTTGATAGGCAAGAATAGGATGAGTAAAGGTTTCAGGATACAAAGAGATGGAGTCAATGATTGACTGATATTCTTGTCGAAATTCCAACTCTTTAGAAGCTTCATTACCCTCCATTAACTCACTTGCAATGGCTGGATCTTCCTGCCTTATTTCTCCTGTAGTCCCTTTTCTCCACTCATCTCTCTTTTCTTGCATCAGGGGCTCCCCCTGGCTCACACCTCTCACACCCTCACCTTCACCTACTAAGGTGGAAATCTCTTGCTCTCCTTTTGCCTGACCTGAAGAAATGGTCAGCCTCTCATTATTTGCCTCTCCTTTTGCCTGCTCACAAGGCATTCTCTCACTCCCTTCCCTCAATCCTAAAAGTGTTTCAACTACTGAGAACTCCTCCACACTTGACATAGGAATGTCAGATATAGCAGTGGTAGAGTGAGTTATCAACGGATAAGGGATATCCGTTGATGGAGTAGTTATAGCTGTTAACGGATGGCTAGACATAGGCGCATCCATTGATGGACAAACACTTGTCAACGAATGAAGGATATCCGTTGATGAAGGAATGATAGTATCCGTTGAAGTGAAAACCAACACTGAATCTGTGGAGATTGATTTTAAAGATGAGGCCACAAATGTTGTTGTGAATTCAGAAATGGAAGATTGATGGCCCAACAAATCATCTAAAAGATGATGACCACCAATTTCAGAGTGGGGCTTCTCCAATAATCTTAAAGATGGAGAATCAGGAATTGATGTAGATATCATATCCACATCTAGAGATAGAGTTGGTGATGGGGGATTGTAATGTGTATCAATTTGAAGGTTAAGATCAAGGGGCTGTGACTCCACATTTATTGAAGTCAGATCAAACTGAATTTGAGAAGGTACAGTTTGCTGTACTGTGTGTGCACCCTGTGATTCCCCTATGTTTTTAGATTTTACTCTTCTTTCATAGGTTTTTGAGAGAGGGCTAGTGTCCCTTACCCTTTTGTGCAGAGTTGCTATAGAACTAGTAGTCAGACCCTGTTGAGAGGATGTAACTTGGGCTTGGATATTTGGTGCACTTTCCTCACCTACCTTATTCTTAGGGCTTGCACCCTGTCCCTAACCACTCCCTACCTCCTTCACACTCCCCTCAAGAATTGTGGTAGTTTTTGCAACAGGTGCTTTTTGAGAAGCACCTGAGGTTTGTCTCTTAGATTTTGGTTTGGAAACTTTTGTTTTAGTCACTTGGGTAGGAGCCTGATTGGTCACTACTACAGACTCCATTGTGACTGTGGAAGGCAAAGAAATTTGGGGGTTAGAGATAGGAGTTTCAAGGTTAGAAAGTGTTACCTGAACAATTGGTAGATATACCAATTGTACTTCTGCATTGGAGTTCATTCGAATTAAATCACTTAAGACTCTCTTCTCCTGAACAAAACATGTGAACTTGCTATCCGGGTTAGCAATGGATAGCTCATTCTCAGATACAGGCAGTGCTAAGAGCATCAAAAATCTAGCAAAATAGATATTCTTGCTCCTAGTTTCTTTTTTACCTAATTTTGCTGCTATCTCATACATGACTAGTGTGCCAAAGTTATAGAATTTATCAGTCAGAAGCATACACAACATAACTACCATGGAATGGGTAACAACATCAAAATTACTAATTTTTCCTGAAAAAGTTTTAATGAAGGGATCACAAAAATAACTCCATTCTTTAACCATCCCTTTCCTAACAATTTTACCTAAATTATAAGTACTAAGGGCATAATTTATGGAATTAAGCATGACAACTATTTCAGCATCACTGGGTACTTTCAGACAGTTATTCTCAGGTAATTTAAACAAGCAGTTATCACATCAGAGTTAACTACATAGTTTTTTCCGTATTTGCAAGACAATTTTTTTTATTAAGTATTGAGCGGTTGATAGCTCTACGATTGAATATTTTGAATGCATTTTTAGCAGTTATAGCTCCTTAATAGTTCTTTTACGTAACAATAATTACCCAAAAGAACTGGGGGCAGTATTCCTACTTAGACAATATTGTGCATGATATGATTTGATATTTCATATGCCAATTTGAAAAAATTTAAGTGCTTGCTATAGTACTTGTATTGTATGTGTAGGTTACCTTGACTAATAGTTTCCTGTAGCATTGATAGTATTTACAGGTTACCTTGACTAACAGGTTCCTGTAGCATATGACAGCTTTTGCAGGTAACCTCGATGAACAGGTTCCTGTAGCATTGACAGTATGTACGAAGTATGAATACGATTGGACAAAATACGCAGACTATGAGTGATTTATACGAAAAAGCCCCAGGTAGCTTCCTAGGCATCGAGAAAAAGCCCCAGGTAGCTTCCTGGGCACGAGAAAAAGCCCCAGGTAGCTTCCTGGGCATGAGAAAAGCCTCAGCTGACTGAGCACGAGATCCTTGCTAAAAGCCTCAAGTTCCTTGAGCACACGATTTAAAGTCCTAACAAAAGGCACCTAAAGTCCTGACAAAAGGCACCTAAAGTCCTGACAAAAGGCACTTAAAGTCCTGACACAAGGCACCTAAAGGGACCTGTATGGATCCGAGACTGGCATACAGGAACCTGAGACTGTACGTTTCAACCCTCCGTGGAGCCGCCACTGGCACGAGAGGAAGTGGGAACCTGTGTGGATCCTAGACCGGCACACTTGTTCTTAAAGAGAAGCCTAATAAGCTATCCCTCATGTGGAACCGTCTTTGGCACATGAGAAGAAGGGATAAAACCCTTAGCATTTACCTTCATGAAATGTCTAGCCTGACACTTGAAGAAGAGGAAACTGTGTGGACTCCTAGAACGGCACACAGGTTCCTAGAATCGCTTCGAGGCAAAGAAATAAAAGGAACCAACATACCTCGAGGAATGTTGGGACCTAGAGTTTAGGATTGGAACCTAAGCAGGGGACCTTTCCAAGAGTTGACCCGAACCGAATAAAAGAAATTTTACTAACGTTAACTAGCTTCTGTTTTATGTTTGTTTTGCAGGATTAGTGATCGTTAGCAGCTTATCCATGACAAACCTGATTCTATTATTCAGCAGCAATAATTTTGGAAGTTGTTAAAGGAAGTTATAGTGTGGATTATGATGTTGAGCACATGTTTCGCAGTATAAGTAAAGAGGTTCCAAACGTACAAGTAAGTTATATTTTGTTGCATATACCTTATGAGTGAAAGTATGAATGTGTTCTGTTTCTTACAACGGGTTAGCCCACGTAAGCTTGGATACATGAGTATGGACACTAATTATTTTTAGGATGCATAAAGATGGAGTGTTGTATAAAGTTTTGAGGAAAAGATGTGCATGGTATAGAAAACATGTATGCATCGATATAATAATTATGAGCAAGAGATATGGAAAAAGGAACTAGTTGTCTTTGGAAACATAAAAAAGTTACAGGGTACCCCGACCCTAGAAAACCAACATTCAAAGTTATTGGCACGAAGGCCATGAAAACCAAATTTAGAAGTACAACTTGCGAGGCACTACGAGGGGCCCGCGATCTCTTCAAAAGTTATCAAAGTTATCAAAAGTTACTGAATAAATCAAACGGATTAAAGGTTTCAAGAAGGAGGAACTTCATCAGGAACCTTGGAGACATCTGGTGCTGAGAGAACAGGTGGAGTATCTTTAGTAGCAGGAACCTCTGCAGTCTCAGGGTCAGAACCTAGAGACCTCTCAACCGTTTCCACGGGAGGTATAGAGTCTTGTGGAGCTGCAGTTTTCTTCTCGAAATCTTTGATCATTCCCACCACGTCTTCGCCCAGGAGGGACCGGTCTAGATTGGGCATCTTCTCCCATGTGGAGCGTATATAATCATTAATACCTTCATCATAGCCCTCATCATATCTGGCCTTCTCCTTGACGAGCATGGATGACTTCATAACCTCAGCAGCATCATTCAAGGCATCCACCTGAGCTTCTAGTTCACTGGTTTTTTCCAGCATCGACAGTTTCTCGTCCTTCAGGGCTTTGACTTGACCTTGAAATTCAAATTTCTTATTTCTTAAAGAGGTCTCCACAGTCTTTGCCCTTCTGATAGCTGCAGTGGCAATGTTCGCCTTATCCTCACTAGCAGCTAGCTCCGTTTTGAGTTTGTGAATCTCTCCTTGAAGTTGAAGGTCGTATTGGGTCTTTACAGCAAACTCGTCGCAATATCTAAGGGCAAAGAAAGCAGATTGAGCAGTGGCAAACCTCATGGCGTGCATGGCTTCAATAGAGCTCATTTTACTCCAGGCAGCTATTGTCTCTGTAGGAACATGGGTGTCAATCATGTCCTTGAACAGGTTTGAGGATTGATCAGGGTCGGTTTTCAGTGCTTTGCTTTTGTTTGACGAGCGAGTTTGGGGAGCCACTGAGAGGTCGAGAGTTGACTGGGCAAATTTCCTCTTTGAAGAACCAGAGTGAGTAGTTTAGGAAGCAGGAGTGCCAGGAACCTGATTAATAGGAGTTGCATTTAGCGGAACCTCCTTAGTTTCAGTTTTGAAGATCTCATCCACATTCTTGGACCTTTTGATAAATGATGGACCCTTGGGAGCCATATCTGCAAAAGAAAATACAAGATAGCATTAGAAATTCACATACAGAGTAAGCAGGTGAAAGGGCAGATGTACAATAATAGAAAAGAGGGCATAACAGCAAGGAAATTCGTACCAGAGGTCGAGGGGATAAAACCTAAGGTAGATAAGTTATCGGGGGTCAATAGAATCATACAATCCTTAATGGCCGAAGAGTGCTTCAAAGCCTCTTCAGCTCTCATTAAACAAGCTCCAGTAAGAACAATCTGTTTTGGAAATAAGGGGAGGTAATTGAACTCAAAGCGAACAGAGGGGCAATCAAAGCAGTAAAGGAACTGCTCTTGCCATTGGTCAAAGTTTTGCTTAATACCTTTTATACATTGGCCTTGATGACTAGGCCAGGCAGTCAAATAGAAACAACCGGAACCCTTCCTAGTGTCTTTCAATCTGAAAAAGTAACCTAATTCAAATGCAGATAGTGGGGTTGTGAACAAGCTGGTGTACAGAATATAGGTGCTGATGGCTAACCTATATGAATTAGGTGTCAATTGGAGAGGGGCCAAGCCATAGAAGTCAAGAACTTCCCTCAGGAATGGATGTAGAGGGAAGTATACGCCAACTTTGAAGAAGGCAGCAGAGGTTAGAGCATTTGGAATACCTCAATCAGGTGTCCTAATATCAAATCTGTGAGCTTTCTTACCAGGTTCAGGGATAAAAATAGAGCAGGTTGGGCGAGGACATTCCTCGTACAGTTTTTCTAACCTAGTCAGGGTCATGAGGGAATCCATTTTTTCGCAGAAAGGTACGATTTCTTGCTTATACAACTCTCTCTCAACGAACACCTCGTTATCAAAATCAGGATCTGGGATCAAGTCGTGATCAGCTTTGACACTTCCTCTTCGTCAGAGGGCCAATCATCCCCCAAATCAACAAAGGTAGGGGCAGGATGATTTGTAGAGGGTAAGGTCGAAGGTTTGATGAGAATATTTCCAGGTTCATCAACGTTTGGAATAATAACCCTAGACCTAGTTCTTTCCCTTATTGGCATGATAGAAGGTTGAATTGAAGATAAGTGGTCAGAGTGAGTAGAATCAGAGGATATCTGCAAAAGATAGACGGAGAAAAGTCAGGTTTTGAGCCTTCTAAAAGAGAAATTGTGGTTCTAAAGTTTTTGGACAGACATAACTATGAGACACAGGGTAGTCAGCGAATTAAACAGAAACTATGCACCATTAAAACGAAGCATATCGACTATGGTATGAATCAGAAACATGTGTGAACAGAATGTGAATAAACAATAACGAGTCTCGGAGAAACCAGGGTCACGAGACTGTAAATCGATGACCAAACAAACAGGGTGTAGTGAACAATCGTATGCGAAGCATGGATTGTGAGAAATAGATACAAACGCATACATACCAAGACTAGAAACAAAGAACATCGGCATGGAAGACACAAAAGTGTAGATAGTATGAAATGAAGTCAAGATTATGAAAGAGAAAAAAAAGGTAAGTAGTACCTTAATTAGCAGAAAGCGGCGACGGAGAGTCTGGATCGAGTTGGTGACCGTCAGACTTCTTCTTTCTCTCTCTCTCTAAGGGTTTTGGAAAATATTTGGTAAAGGTAAAAACGGACCTGAGGGGGTGAGAGGTGATTAAATAGTCAAGGTAAATGGGAAACATTTCGCATACATGGCATCAAGTAATTGGTGCGACGATTAAAGAGGTGCACGCGTGAGAGGCGTGTGAACCTTGGGAACTCATACATTAACTACAGCTTTGGTAAGTGATAAGTTTAGTTCGAATTTTGAATTATCTCCTGCTGCCAACCATTTTCTCTTCCTATGGGTTTTTAATTTTAAAAATTTGAAGAGATGTGATGATAAGAAATAAGTTAGTTTCCCTGGGAAGCTGAATGCAAACATAGAGTAGGTTTCGAGAGCTGCGATTTGAAGAAAAAGATAGCAAGATAACAAGTTCCCTGGTATAAAGGAAGCTTACTCAAGATTACGTTAAGTTGAAAATATTTTATGTCCTGTTTCTACGCCGAGTTAGCTCATGTAGGCTTGGGTATAAAATGTTAAAGTGTGGTATTGTTACTAGAATGGTTTAACATTGAACCTTTGATCATAGAGTAAAACTAGGTTCCTCTCACATTACATGATTTCAAGGAACCGTGTTGTGCCCAAATTCATCATGGGCTTAATTTAGGCCCATTAGGCCCTAGGGTTCATTCCATATGAGCCAGAGGATAGATCCAGTACGAGTTATGAAGATCAGATAGAAGAAATGACTAAGGAAGTATGAGTATCAGGAGGTTCCCAATGGTCAGGAAGCTGAGCTGAACATTAGAAGATCAGGTTCCTCCCAGCGGAAGAGTTCGAGTTAGCATAACAATAGCCATAGAGATGACGAGAGCATGTGAAGAGCTATCCAGTCTAAACAATTTGTTGTTTGTGCAGGTACTGATGCCTAAAGGGAGGTCCCAAAGTGATATGTCCCGAAATAAGGAGGTTCCTGAGAAACAGGCTCCTGAGATATAGGTTCCTGAGCACCAGGTTCCTACGAATTGCCAACAGAAGGTTCTAGAAGCAATCTAGAACAGATAAACGAATTGGTATTGGAGTATAATTCTAGGGCGCAGATGATCCTAGAATTATCTCTGACCAATGAGAGAATTATAGTAGGGTACGAACTCGAGTTCTATTATACTTAGCCAGCTAGTTCGTGGAAGGCTCTAAAAAAACCTTAGTCCTACACGAACTAGGTAATCGGATACAGCTGTTTCCAGCAGAGATAGAGTCGCATTAGAACTACGTGAGCTTGATCCCTATATAAACAAGGGTACGTAGGCACCTCAAGGGTAAGACACATCCAGTTCTCTAATTCTCTCTAAAGGCACTTGAGATTATTGGAGACACCCTCGAGCACAGCTCAACCCCCACAATCACAACCCAAACCTTTCACAGAACAGTTGATCGTTAGCCTATACAACACTCGTAAACCTCTCAAAAGTTGTTACAAAATCCACTCATCAACATTGTACATACCAATCTGATCCACATAATTACTTTCTATTTATGTTTATGTTCTTTTACTAATTAATTACTGGTCTTGGTTATCTTTTTTAATTTTTAAACCCAGAACTGGTGATATATGTAGTGGACAATTGGATGATTTATGCGGCGTTTGTATAAAGGTCGATGGAGGTCGATGGCGCTGCTAAGTGGTAATATATGTTTGGAAGAAAATTGATTTTGCATGATGGAAATAATGGGTCATAAGATAAGAATTTTGCATTCCTGCATTGCAAGCATATGCACTTTAGAATATCAAATATTTTAGAGCTTCCTCAAAGTACCACTACACAGTACTCGTTATTAATTTGTACAATTTTAGCGTACTTAATTAAGTACAGTACTTGCTGTATCACAATATGGTAAGATTCTAAAGACAAGTTGAGGCTGTTTCATGATTAATAATTATCTGAATAAAGGCCCCCAATATCAAAATTTAAAAGCAAATGGTCCCAAATAACACAACTCAAAAACTTGGCCCTAAATATCACTCTAAAACACAGTTACGTGTAGCGTTTTGGATTTTTTTTTTAAAAATGCTAAAGCGTGTAGCGTTCTGGGGGTGAGAGGGAGGAAAAACGCTACTTAAAGTAACGTTTGCAGAAGATGCCATATCGGTTAGCGTTGGGGAGGGGTAAAACGCCACATAAAGTGGTGTTTTGGGGGAGAACGCCACTTAATATGGCATTTGGGGGTGTTTCTATTTTATTTTATTTTTGTTTTTTTTGTTTTCTCCTAAATATATATTTGCAAACAATATTAAAAAACTTATAATCAAATTTTCAATTAAAATTGTATTTTTTTAATTAAAAAAATAAAATTATAATTTTGACAAAAAAAAATAATAAAATTTTAATTAAATTTAGTGGGTTCAACAATTAACTTTTGGGGTTCAACGTTTCCATTTTGGATTTTAGAATTATTCGGAACGACGAATAAACCGTATACGAACTTAGGGTTTAGTGTTGTTTACAACCCTAAATCCTAGATCCTAAACCCTAACTTATCCTGATTTTTAAACACGTTAGCGTTTAAAAATCAGGCCTCCGAATTCAATTTTTTAATTAAAAATTTTTAAATTTAAAAAATACAATTTTAATTAAATTTAGGGGTTCAACAATTAACTTTAAGGGTTCAACATTTCCATTTTGGGTTTTAGAAATATTCGGAACGATGAATAAACCTTATACGAACTTAGGGTTTAGGGTTTGGGGCTAGACCCTAAACCCTAACTTATCCTAATTTTTAAACGCGTTAGCGTTTAAAAATTTGGCCGTCGGATTCAATTTTTTAAATTTAAAAAATGCAATTTTAATTAAGTTTAGAAGTTCAACAATTATCTTTTGGGGTTCAACGTTTCTATTTTGGGTTTTAGAAATATTCAGAACGGCGAATAAACCGTATGCAAATATATATTTAGGAGAAAACAAAAAAACAAGAAAAAACAAAAGAAAAAAAAATAATTAAAACACCCAAACGCCACATAAAGTGGCGTTGGTTGTAACCAGAGCTTTGAAAACCAATTCTGAACCAGCATTTCATCCAAACAAAATAAAAAAAAAAAGCAACGCCCCCAATGCTAAACGCATTAGCGTTTTAGAAAAAAAAAGTAAAAAAAATCAAAACGCAATATTAGAGTGTGTTTTGGAGTGATATTTGGGGCGCTGTAATATTTGGGACCATTTGTATTAAAATTGTGATAGATAGGGCCAACACCCTAATTATTTTCATATGACCAAAGGGTTAACTGAACAGTACATATTATGACTTTATAATGTCGTTTGCAAAATCTCCCACACCCCTTGAAAATTGGGAACAAAGTTTTTTTTTCTTCTTCTATACTCCTTTAACGCTGTCTTCTTAGAAGAGCTTCTTAATAAGTTGTATATATCTCCGATATACTTTATCATTATTCCTGCTTTTGGTTAGATCCTAATTTTCTTAAATTGTAGTTGAATCTTATTTGCCACTATTTTGGTTTACCACGAACATAACCATGGCTCCGTTTTCCACTTGTTGGAAACCAGAAGGAGCTCACCCAAATATATTTACAAAATAATGTATTAAAGTTTGTGAAAATAAAACAACCGTTCAAGTTTTTTACTTGCACGAAACATACATATAATTCTACAACTTTTATACTACACACAAGCCACCTTATTTGCACAAAACATACATATAATTCTAATTTCACAACGATCCACAATTGATGTTCTTATTTTTCTTATATTGATGATTTTAAAAGAAATAAAAGTCATATTTATTTTTCTTATATTGATGATTCTAAAAGAAATAAAAGTCACATTAATTAATTTGAGTGACGCGCGACCCCCATTTATAGAAATTGTCAACTAATTATTTGGGTTTGTGCCTGTTTTGCATTGGTAAGATAGATTTCAGACACCCCTGAACAGCTAACAGCAAAACAAATTTTAACCATTCCTGTTTTTCTTTGGATTTTAATATTCAAGGTGTACATTAGCGCAGCGGAGGTGTGAAGACATATTTTCATGAGATTCTTGAGGTGCAGCAACACAAATTTAAATTCCTACAAGTTTTATTTTAAAATGTCTTTTTAACTTGCTTGAATGTTTTTTTAATGTGTAGTAATGCCAGATGCCAACTTTTCCTCTTTGAACATTTATAGTAACATCTTCATATATAATGTTTCTATGTTTTAATTTGAGTTTCGATAGTTTGGAGTAGGGGGTTGGGGGGGAACAAATTTTTTGCTCAATCTCTTCTACTTGATGGGTTTGGTGTTTTAACAATCACTAGCTAGGAGGATTTCATCAAAAAAATATGGTTGAGCTTGTATTGGTCAATTTTCATACTAGAAAAGGGGGTTAAACCCGAAGATGGTCAAATGAAGAGATGAATGACAACCCCAGTTGAAATTGAAAGGAGTAACATGCTATTGATCTACACATCGGATTTTTTCAATAAGTTAATCAAAGTATGTAGTGGGAGATAGCTCTAGATAAAGCCATAACATGTTATTTACACTTGAATCTTATAGATCTGGAATTAGTATACACAGGACCATGTACTTTTCATGTTGATTGTTTTTGAACAGAATGCACGTGCAGTACGTCCATGTATCTGTCCTAATGTAGGTTTTGAAAGAAGGGTGTATGGTTCCAAAACGTTCTTCAAAGAATATAGATGAAGATCTTGGGCACAAAATTGAGTCCAAATTGCATCATCAAAAGCTCAATTTTGGAAGTAATGGCTCACACATCCTATTTTGCTATTTCTTTTGGTCATAACTAATACTTAGTATCTTTTGAATTTTCACGTCTTTCAAGATCTCTATAGCTATCTCTCCATGAAATGAAAGTCTATTATGCGGGGCTAGAAGAAAAATTGCTATGCGTTACTCCCAAAGTAATTTATATATGATGTAACAACCCGACTTTTCGGACTGTTATCATTCGATCAAATTATTAAACCAAATTCAAATTTAATAAACTCATAAAACGAAATCCCAAAATATCGTAAAAATATTCTAAAATCTGGAAATGATAATAAATGAAATAATCCAATGTAAAACCAAAATCCATAGAGACGCAGCTCCTCAAATAAAACCCCTAGAAACTAGAACATTTATTAAGTGACATAGTTAAACTCTAATTCAATCCCCAAGCAAGCTCATTCGCTAAGTACCTGAAAATTTACAAATAATGAGCTACACAGCCCAGCAAGAAAACTAATCGAACTAACCAGTGGATCAAGTAAGTTTTACAAAAAAATATTTCATAAATATCCGAAAAACAAAGTTCACAATTCATAGTTCGTAAATCATAATTTCAGAATCAAAATCCAAAAGCGTATAATAAATTCGACATTTCGCTAAGGTCACAAATACCTGGTGACACATTTTCATAGGTTCATAAGTGTAAATAATGCGCCCCTTACTAAGGTATCATAAAGTGTGCACTCCCGAAGGCATCATAAAAAACACGCCCTAGTAAGGTATCATAGCCTAGTTCCAGAACTATACGGAATTACTAACGGGTTCATAAGTCATAGCTAGCTTGAAATTCTTATATCTAAAAATACACACTTGATCCAAATTTTCATAACAAAAATATTAAAAATATAAAACATTTCAAATATAATACTTTGTACGAATTCATCCAGACTACTGAGTTGATGGAATGATTAATTAACAAAAGGATATTCGTGTATGCATGATAACTAACAAGAGTTTAAAGATCATTAATAAAATAACAAAAGAGTGCATGTGCATATATTTAACAAACCTGAGAATTGTGAGACTTATGAGTTATGAGGAGAGACGCAGAGATGGTAGAAAGTGAAGCCAGCAGCATATATTATATATTATTATAGAGAGATATCTTTAAGTTACGTGACTAATGTGATGTTTATCTACAACTTCAAATAATAGGTATCTGACAATGTTTATCTACAACTTCAAATAATAGGTATCTAACATGAATCAGTACTATACTCTACACGTCATTCAATTTTTTATTTTATTTTTGTTGAGAAAGATAATTTCTATTTATTTGTTTTAATAAAAAGCTATATATTACACAAACATAATTACTAAACAAAAAATATTATTGTATACATTATGTATGCTTTCATAGATGGATGAGTGTGCTTCTTCGTCAAGCATATTAGAATACATTATATTGTATTATACAAACTATTATAAATCTTTAACGACTTTTATGTAATTGTGTTTGTGTAGTTGATGCATGAATGTGTACATTTCTAATAAATATTTTTCCGAATAAGAGATGTACTTTTCTATTTCTATAGGGTTCAAAGCAATAATGTTGGGAAATGAAGAAAAGTAACATAATCATTCGTTTTTTTAAATCTTATTGTTGTGTCCATGGGCTAATGGCACTGGATGGATGCTCATGGGATAATGTTGTATTTTGAAAATCAGTTATTTTATTTATTTATTTAGGTTCAGAAGGGTAAAGACGAAAATGAAAATTACAGTTGTTCATGAACACAATTCCGATCTAAATTATTGTTTAAATTAGGAATAACATCACATTTTGATTTTTTTTCACATTTATTGACCTATAGGATAACAATAGGTACCCTTGAACCAAAAATTCTACTACCTAAAACTTGCTACTCAATAAATTTAACCTTTTTTCTACAACTAATAACTAGTTTCTGCATACCACGAAAGTAATTACAAAGAACAATAATGGATACAATAATCATTGTTTTTTACTAATCTTAAAAAAATATTAATCAAATATTATTGAATTAATTATAAAATAATTTCTACTCTTTTTCAAACATATTTAAAATCAAACACTATAAAAATCACTCTATCGAAACTAATCTAAATGTTCAAGAGAAATGAAAAAAAAAAAAAATAAGCGACCTCAACAAGGGCCAATTCGAACTAAAAATCATATATTAGACATAAAAATTACAATATTAAATATGTTACAGAATTAAAAGAGAAAATGACCATACTACACTACTTTTCTATAGAAACTGCCCAAAATTCCTATATACGGGAATGTCAGCCATTTTTGCCGACGGACTACGCATGCTGGGCATGCTTGGTCTTGGATACACATTTTGGAAATGCGTATTGCAGGTCACGCATCTCCCAGATGCGTGATGATGTCATGTGACGTCAATTTTTACAAAACGTCTCCGACATCTTTCTCCCTCTCTCGTTCACCTCCCCGTTTGCCTCCCTTCATTTTCCATCCTCCGGAAAACTCCACGAATTCTGAGAACATAAAAACGACACCCACACCTCCCTCTCCATTTCCCCCCTTGATTTGTTGATTTTCGGCCCCGTGGGGGCGTGTATGGGCATATTAGAAGCACATCGGAAAAAGGGGCTCGGTTTTGGGGCTTTCAAATCCGGTAAAATAAATGAAAATCGAATGGAATAGGGTTGTAGAGGGGGAGAAGACGACCATTTTGGTATATGATTTTGGTATATGGTATGTTAGTGAACGAATTGATCGAAAATTCGTCCGAAAAATGTCTATGGCGGCGCCCCGAGGGAGACGATGAACAGTCCTAAATACGCATATTCAACATGCGTATCTGCCAACATGCATGTTCAACATGCGTATTCCAGGCACTGTCATCAATTACTGAATCTTAATTTTACATAGTCCACGCATGAGCATAATGCGTATAGCAAGACTACGCATATGAGACATGCGTCTATACGCATGACCAAAATATGTGGACCGTGGGTATATTGGGCGGAGCTTCCTGTATATGGGTATTTCGGGGAGTTGGTTAGAAATTGTGGGTGTTTTGGTTTTTCACTCGAATCAAAACAGTGCCCTGCACTCTTTTAAATCTTGAAATTCATTTACTATTGTATCAACATTAATAATTTTAGTTATTTCTCTTTCAATGTAAACAATCATGCAGTTGTCAAAAAATTTGTCATCCACTGCGTTACCTATCTTGGTCTTGATAGTATCCATGAAAGAACAAGCACTTTCTGTAGCAAATAAAATTCTATAAAACCATTATAAAAACTTAATTTCCAAAATTTAGAGAAGTGAGAACTACAATATTCGAAAATAAACTAATCACTACTCAAAGTAATTATATACTCCCTCTGTCCCAATGTCCCAATGAATTGTTTACGTTTGGGACAGAGGACTCGGCACGTATTTTAAGGATCTTATAAAGTATAGTTCAATAATTTATTTTTTAAATTTTTTTTCTTCTGAATAAAAATTTAAACATTAAATTTTTATTCAAGAAAAGAAAATTTTAAAAATAAGTTATGGAAGTATACTTTATATACACCTTAAAATGTGTGCGAGGAAATAAAGAGTGGGTGGGACCGAGGGAGTAAATAGCATATGAGTAGTAGAAAGTACATTTTATGAGTTAAAGACCAAACAAATCGAGTATCAGCAACAGAGTTTAAGTACCGATGAAATTAGAAGGAGATAATGAGATGACTACACTTGAGGAGACTTGAAGATTTTGGAAAGTGAATATGAAAATTGGGTGGTTAATTTACTAATAATCTTAAACCTGCACTATTAGTGTATAACATTATCAATACATTATAACATTTTTATTTAAGTCTTGAATTAAAATTTTGCGCCTAAATTACTAAGTCACAAAATACTAAAAACAAAAAATTAATTGGCCTAATACATTAAAATTTTAATTGGGATAAGGGCTAAAAATTAATTTTATATAATTGTTGATAATAAAATAGTGTAAGTTAATTTTTATGTATGTGTGTGTATGTATATATATATATATATGAGAGGGATTTGATGTGAC
The DNA here is from genome assembly GCA_036435485.1 of Saposhnikovia divaricata. Classification (NCBI taxonomy): domain Eukaryota; kingdom Viridiplantae; phylum Streptophyta; class Magnoliopsida; order Apiales; family Apiaceae; genus Saposhnikovia; species Saposhnikovia divaricata. Next base: position 39,362,048 of record CM071595.1, read on the forward strand.
AAATCTGGACCATTGGATTATTGTTTAGGGGGTTAAATCTGGAACGTAAGATTTGCTTCACGCGGATTGATGACATGGCACTGAGTATAAATTCAACGGGATATGGTTGAATTTATAAATTCAACAGTATCTCGTTGAATTTACTTATGCCTTTATTTCATCTGGCGAAAAAATTCCCACCAAAAGTTAAATTCAATAGAATAAAATCAACAGAATCTCGTTGAATTCATTTTTAACAGAAATGAAATGAAATGAAATAAAGTTCATTTTTAATAAGATAACGGTGATTACCTTAAACAATTAAATTTAATATCTCTTTAAATTACGAAATAATATAATCCTCTCAAAAAATATAAATCTCTCAATATATATCTAATTTAGTTATATTCCCAAAATTTTAAAAAATAAAATTAATTTGGATAGTAAAATTAGTAGTCAACTATTAATTTGACTAGTACTACTAACTAGTACTTTGTTCAGATTTGTGTTTCTATTTTTTTAGAAAATAACCGTACGAACGTCAATATATATCTAATTTAGTGATATTCCCAAAATTTTAAAAAATAAAAAATTAATTTTGATAGCGAAATTAGTTTTTAACTATTGATTTGACTAGTACAACTAACTAGTACTTTGTCCCATATTTTGTTTCTATTTTTTTAAAAATATTTATCGACGATCCAACCCTACGGACGTCAATAAATATATAATTTATTGATATTCCCAAAATTTTAAAAAATAAAAAATTAATTTAGATAATGAAATTATTAGTCAACTATTGATTTGACTAGTACTATTAACTAGTACTTTGTCCCAGATTTTGTTTCTATTTTTTTAAAAATATTTATCGACGATCCAACCATACGGACGGCAATAGATATCTAATTTAGTGATATTCCCAGAATTTTAAAAAATAAAAAATTATTTTGGATAGTTAAATTAGTAGTCAACTATTGATTTGACTAGTATTACTAACTAGTACTTTGTCCCAGATTGTTGTTTCTATTTTTTTATAAATATTTATCGACGATCCAACAGTACGGACTGTTAGTGTAGGTGCCCTAGAGGCAATACATTGTTTCTTAAATAAACCTTATGTCATTTGATTATTAAATAAATGTATTTATTATGACTCTAATTACTGCGATATTTGTTAGCATAATAAATGTCCTTAGAATAATGATACACATTATATAGTTTAAGTTTACAACTTGAATTTGAGATTATATAATATCATATTCTTAAAGGTCCCTAGTCGAGTATTATTATACAGGACAATAATAATACATAAATAGACTAGTATGTTTTTGACTGATAACCACATCTCATTGGTTATAAGTATGGAGATACTAAAGTCAATACATAGGTACATGTAGAGTACATGGTACTGGACAGACCCAACGTGAGATTCTTCATGTTAATTAAGTCATAAGAAAGACTCACAGTGATAATGGTGTAATGATGCTTTGACTTGAGATCATTATATTTCTATACGAGGATAATATACTTTGACTACATTAAAAGTTACCTTTGACCGGGTAATGATAAAAGTGGACATCGAGTATATTGTGAATCGTATGAGAAATATGAATGATAGATAAAGGATTTAACCCTGCTATTATTAGGAGAGATATTATTGGCCTCTTGATTGAGTGAGACTATAAAATGTATGGCCGTGCTCAAATAATGATTTGTTATTAATAGTCTACTCATGGATCAAGTAAACCCTGATTAAATTATGAAGAGGATGACAATAAACATGCCTCGAGTTTAATCTATAATATTTGGTTAAAGGGATTATATTACACGGGAACATTAATCACAAAAGGATTATCGAATCACGATTTAATTATTATTTAATTGGGTAGCAATGATGTATTACTAGATACCGCTCATTGTTTATAATTTTATTGGAGAATAAAATTATTGCCAAAATAAATAATAACATACAGGGTCACACACATAGAACATTTTAAAGGAAGAATTAATTTAAATTATGAATTTAAATTAATTAATGATAAGTTGTATTTTATTATATTAATTAAGTGTGACTTAATTAAGCTATAATAAAATACAAAGATATATGAGATAAGATTTAAATAATTAAGTTTGACTTAATTATTTATTTGAATAATAGAATTAGATTTTATTATCATATTTGGGCTAGGTTTTTGGCAAGGGTTTTTGGCTTTACACTATCCTATATATAAAGATATGGGGTAAAGGATTTTGGCACGTGAAAAATCAGTAGAGCCGCATCCCAAAACCAAAAACCCTAAAAACTACATCTCAGATTTTCATTGGAGGCTAGTACCTCCCTTCCGAACAAGAATCGTTCTTGGAGTGTTCGTGTGGATACCGTAGAGGAGGCTTTGAAGAGGAGCACTCAACGATCGTGAAAAGCTAGGATCTCTAATTGACATCCATAATCGTAAAGCTTCAAAAGGTATTTTTCTTACTACCATGATTATTCTAGCATTAAACATGGATCCCGGGCTTGGAATTCGATTTAATTTTACTGTTTCCGTTGCGTTTAGATGCTCGAATTCCAATACGGACGTCAATAGATATATAATTTAGTGATATTCCCGTAATTTAAAAAAATAAAAAATTATTTTGGATAGTGAAATTAGTAGTCAACTATTGATTTGACTAGTACAACTAACTAGTACTTTCTCTCAGATTGTTGTTTCTGTTTTTTTAAAAATATTTATCAACGAACCAACCATACAGACGTCAATACATATCTAATTTAGTGATATTCCTAAATTTTTAAATAAATAAAATTAATTTGGAGAGCAAAATTAGTAGTCAAATATTGATTTGACTAGTACTACTAACTAGTACTTTGTCCAAGATTGTTGTTTCTATTTTTTTAAAATATTTAACGACGATCCAACCATATGGACGTCAATAGATATCTAATTTAGTGATATAAACAAAATTTTAAAAAAATAAAAAATTATTTCGTATAGTCAAGCTAGTAGTCAACTATTGATTTGACTAGTATACTACTAACTAGTACTTTGTCCAAGATTTGTTGTTTCAATTTTTTAAAAATATTTATCGATGATCCAACCCAACGGATGTCAATATATATCTAATTTAGTGATATTCCCATAATTTCAAAAATTAATAAATTAATTTGGATAGAGAAATTAGTAGTCAACTATTGATTTGAATTGTACTACTAACTGTTACTTTATCCCAGATTGTTGTTTCTATTTTTTTAAAAATATTTATTGATGAACCAACCGTACGGAAGTCAATACATATCTAATTTACTTATATTTCCAAAATTTTAAAAAATAAAAAATTAATTTGGATAGTAAAATTAGTAGTCAACTATTGATTTGACTAGCACTACTAACTAGTACTTTGTCCCAGATTTTGTTTCTATTTTTTGAAAAAATATTTAATGATGATCCAACCATACAGAAGTCAATTAATATCTAATTTAGTGATGTTCCCAAAATTTTAAAAAATTAATTTGGATATTAAAATTATTAGTCAACTTTTGATTTGACTAGTACTACTAACTAGTACTTTGTCCCAGATTGTTATTTCTATTTTTTTAAAAATATTTATCGACGATCCAACCGTACGGATGTCAATAGATATCTAATTTAGTGATATTCCCAGAATTTTAAAAAATAAAAAATTATTTTGGATGGTGAAATTAGTAGTCAACTATTGATTTGACTAGTGCTTTTTTCCCAGATTGTTGTTTCTATTTTTTTTAAAAATATTTATCAACGAACCAACCGTATGGACGTCAATACATATCTAATTTAGTGATATTCCCAAAATTTTAAAAAATAAAAAATTAATTTGGATAGTGAAATTAGTAATCAACTATTGATTTGACTAGTTCTACTAACTAGTACTTTGTCCGAGATTTTGTTTCTATTTTTTTTAAAATATTTATCGAGGATCTAACATATCTAATTTAGTGATATTCCCAAAAAATAAAAAAATAAAAAATTAATTTGAATATTGAAATTACTAGTCAACTTTTGATTTGACTAGTACTACTAACTAGTACTTTATCCTAGATTGTTGTTTCTATTTTTTTAAAAATATTTATCGATGATCCAACCGTACGGACGTCATTGGATATCTAATTTAGTGATATTCCCAAAATTTTAAACAATAAAAAATTATTTTGGATAGTGAAATTAGTAGTTAACTATTGATTTGACTAGTACTTTTTCTTAGATTTTTGTTCCTATTTTTTTAAAAATATTTATCGACGAACCAATCGTACGGACGTCAATACATATCTAATTTAGTGATATTACTAAAATTTTAAAAAATAAATAATTAATATGTATAGTGAAATTAGTAATCAACTGTAGATTCTTTTTAATCTATTTTTTTTAAGAAATTATAGATTCTTTTTTGAAAATATGTAAGTCAGTTGAATAAAGACAAAAGTAAATTCAACGAGATACTGTTGATTTTATTTTCGGTTGATTTAATTCTGTTGAATTTAACTTTTGGTGGGAAATTTTCCGCCTGATGAAATAAAGGCAAAAGTACATTTAACGAGATACTGTTGAATTTGATTTCGCTTGATTTCATTCTGTTGAATTTAAGTTTTGGTGAGAACTTTATCGAAGTAAAGGCAAAAATAAATTCAACGAGATAATGTTGAATTTGATTTCGTTTGATTTTATTATGTTGAATTTATCTTTTGGTGGGAACTTTGCCGCCTGATGAAATAATGGCAAAAGTAAATTCAACGAGATACGGTTAAATTTGATTTCGGTTGATTTTATTCTGTTTAATTTATTGTCGGTTGAATTTGTTCGGTTGAAATTGAGGTTCAGTCAAAGTTCATAGAACATTGACGGAATAATCAACGTAATTCGGTTGATTTTATCGCCCGTTGAATTTGTTCCGTTGAATTTAGCAGCTTTTTCCAGTAGTGATAAGGATGGATAAAGAATATAAAAGAGAAAGAGATGAGTGTAATTAAATTATTGGTTAGAATGAAATGTTTTACGAAAGGAATTGATGACCTAGGTTATTGATTACAATGAATGTTAAAGAGTAATTCATGTGTTTGTTTATCAACCACTACAAGAATGACATATGACATCAAAAATTGGTTTATTCTCAAATTTTCCAAATTAAACCTTTGTTTATTAACAAAATTTGGTCGAAACCCACATAAATTCGATTAATATTAATCGAATTTTCTATTTTTGACTAATTTGCTGAATTCACTTTCTGCTGAATTTTTAAAACAATTTTTTTTTGAAAATGTAAGTTTATGTTGTATTTATAAAAATAAATAAAAAACAACAAGTTAAATCTATACTATATTATAATTAGCAAAAGGGGGTATAATTTGTAGTTTGGTTATCCCTAATTTTTTGTTATCCCCCATTCACAGCCATTAGATCTTCAACTCAAATAGATCACGACCGTTAGCTACAACAATAATAAAAGTTGGAGGTCTAAGTTTCGAATCCCACCAACAACATTTTAATATAAAATTAATACTGGATTATGTTATATAGAAAGGTTGAAGGTTCGATTCCCGCTAACAACATAATAATTTAGAGTTAATACTAAAAATTATTTACATATAACGGTCTAAAATTTGAATTCTCCCAGAATATTAAAAGTAATGTTTATAATATTATATATACTAAACTATAAGTAAATTAAAAGAAATTAAAAACATCATTGCTTTGCACGGGCTATAACCTAGTATAAGTAATAGAACAAGTTAAATATAAGTAATAGAACATGCAAATGAAATTGAATGTTAAGCATATAGGTTGATTTATGTAATTGTGTTGTCGTATACCCATATGTAAGAGCAAGACCAGGAGCCCAACTCCCCTCCCACAATCAAATGAAATGCTGGACCTTTTGAAACAAGTTGACCAGTCCTTTCCAATGCAAAGCACAAGTCTAATTTGATCAATCCAAATTAATATATATTATATTTAATTAGTAACATCATTAAGATGTAATATTTTTAATTTTTATAAAATTAAAAATTTAAATATAAATGAAATTAAAAATCAAACATGATTTATAAGTAAAATACATTACATATTTAAAAAGGAAAACATTACAAGAACAATTCCCCATTTTTTGGACAGTTTTATCATTACATGCTCCAAATCGCCGGGCTCTTTCATTTATTCGTTGCCATCTTTTTGTGATAGGTACAGCCCCTCTGGGATTACTTTCTTCACAATAGTTACGAATTCAATCCCAAAATGCTTCACCTTTTTCATCTGTGCCGATCACGGAATCAATCGACACATTCAACCATGCTCTAATTAAGAGTTGATCTTCACTCCACTTCCACTGAGTTATATCTTTTCGTGTGTCATCAAACTCATTAACATCATCTTTCATATCAATAACATTCGTAGCATCAAAGATAGGAGTTTGTAAGTGTGGAGAATTTTGATTAGTGGTAGGTGTTTGTTGGTTTCCAATGTGGATGCACTATTTGACAATTTGAACATACGGAAATTGTGAATTTTGAACATAGGGGAAAAAAGGATTAGGAAATGGGAATTGAGAATTTGGCATTTGTGGATTATAATACGAATTTTGTGGATTAGAAAATTGAGAATTATCGATTTGAGTTTTTGGCAAACAGAAATTGGGTATTCGAGGATTGAGAATTCGGGTTTGTATTTTGAGGATTTGAAGGTGAATTTTGATGGGGATTCATTTTTTTCTCTTTTGAAATTTTTTTGTTGAAGATGTGAGAAGTGTAAAAAATAAATATGAAATCTTCATATTTATAGTGTCAAAAATTATGAACGTTATATTTTCTGCATTTTGTAATGGGTAACTACTTTTCAAAATTTTGTAAAATTAATATTAACGTTATACATTCAGGCCAATAATTGAGTTTTTTCAATTTTTTATGTTGGAGATATAAAATAAAAAATAAAAGAGAAAAATAGTCCACGCAAGAGTTGATCAGCCCCTGACCAACTTTTCTGTTTCTCCCTAATGCATTAAAGAAACCCAAGTCTCACTCTCTCTCCTTTACATCGTACTTGGGGTTAAGGGAAGGGATGTGGTTAAGGGAGTATGGTGGTGAAGGGAGGCCTTTTCTTGAATTGGGTTGGATAATAAAAGAAAACAGAGGTTCAGCATCAGGGGAGGTTAGATTTCTAATGTTCTTGAATTGAGTTTTTGTTTAATGTATTTATTAAAAGATTAAATTTTTGCAATTAGTAAAACAGTTTTTGGTGATAACAGAGGTTAGATTTCTAATGTTCTTGAATATGAATTTGTGTATGTATCCTGAGAAATTACATGTGTTTGATGTTGTCTTGAATGATATTGTAAGTATTTTTTTATGATATTTTTTTACTATTTAGAAGTTCATGATATTTCAAATTAAAGCATGAGCAAAGATATGTTTTTAACTTTCACTGATGTTTACTAATCTGTAGAGGATATATGGCACCTGAATACCTTGCCAATGGCCAATTAACCAGAAAGTCAAATGTGTACATCTTTGGGGTGCTCTTGCTAGAGATTGTTACTGGAAGGCAAAACAACAAGAGCGAAAGCTCAGAATTCTCAGACAGCCTGGTTACAATTATGAGTCGATTACTTTCTTGTTTATGTAACCTCTGTAAACTGCCCCAAAAGGTTCTAACCTCAGGTGTTTTCCTTTTAATGAAACAGGCATGGAAGCATTTTCAACATGGAAGCATTGAAGTGATTCTTGACCCAAACCTAATGTTGCATGATTACCATCGAAGCGATGCAAGGGCAGAAGTTCTAAGAGTGGTACATATAGGACTACTATGTATCCAAGAGCCTGCACCGCTAAGACCTTCAATGTCGAAAGCACTACAAATGTTGGCAAAGAAAGATGAAATCCTTCCTCCACCGAGTAATCCTCCTTTTATAGGCGAAAAGACCATGGAACTAAATGACACGAGTGAAGATCCATTTTACCCTCAGAATGGTACTAGTTCTGCTTCAATTGCTAATGTTTTCCCTTTCTATCTAGTTGACTTTTTAAAAGATATTGCATCATGATGTCCTATAAATTGATACTAACTTTTTTGTTTTTGATTAGTTCATATTTTCAATTGTTCTTGATTAATTATTCATGTATGTGTGTATAATGGATACTAATTGTTTTTTCTTGCGTTCCTTATGTAGATTTTTGTCACTTTGTAGAAGAGATATTGGTTTCGAGGCCAACAAAAAGAAAAAAAATGCTTATGACAATGATGAAAGCGAGGATGCTAATGACAATAGTGAAGAAGATGTCAATGGCCATGATGATGAAGAAGAAGATTCCTATGACGAGGATAATGGAGAAGAAAATGAAAGCTGCAATGGCGTTGATGACGTTCGTAGGAGTTAATTAGTATATTGATTTCAATTGAGTTTTTGGTATAATGAACATTTAGTACGTTATGTTGGGTTCTGAGGCATAAAATGCAGCGGAATAATGTAAATAAAACAAAAATTTCGAAACCCAAACCAGGATCCATGTATAATTACGGACAAATTATGGAGAAACGAATCATACCTTTAAAACGTTACTTTCACGAACTCAACGGAGATCCTAGCTTGTAATCACCACACACAATCTTCACGTCAAGATCTGTGTCTCTCAGGTAATCCACACGAATGTCCGATCGTCCAACGATCCGAGGAGCCAGGTACTAGCCCGCGAAGAACAGCCTCTCTCTATCTCTCTAGCCTCTCAAAGAGCTGCTAGGGTTTTTAATAAAACGATTTTATGAAATCTCTAACCCTAAAGTAATACAACATCATGTATTTATATAAGAGATAGTGGGCTAAAATAAAAAAACCGAATTGGGCTTCCTTAAACCCATTTCTAATTTTATTTTGATTTTATTATTGGATTTCCTTAAACCCAATTATGTTCTTACTTTATTAAATTCGAATTTACTTAATTAATTAGGACCAGTCCAATTAATTAAATAGCCAATTCTTTATTTAATAATGATTTAATTTAAATTCTCAATTTAAATTAAAACTCCTTTTAAGACATTCTAAGTGTGTGACCCTATAGGTTATTATTACGTTGGCAACGATTTTAAAGTTTCAATTAAAATCGTAAACAAAGAGCGGCATCTAGTAATACATCATTGCTACCCAAGTAATAATAATTTAAATGGTGATCCATATTAAACCTTTCGTGATTAATGTTTCCGTGTAATATAATCCCTTTAACCAAATATTATAGATTAAACTCGAGGCATGTGTTTAGTCATCCTCTCCAACATTTAATCCGGGTTTACTTGATCCATGAGTAGACTATTAAAAAACAAATCATTATTTGAGCACGGCCATGCATTTTATAGTCTCACTCAATCAAGAGGCCAATAATATCTCTCCTAATTATAGGAGGGTTAAATCCTTTATCTATCATTCATATTTCTCATGCGACTCATGATATACCCGATGTCCACTTTAATCATCACCCGGTTAAAGGTAACTTTTAATGTAGTCAAAGTATATTAATCCTCGTATAGAAATATAATGATCTCAAGTCAAAGGATCATTACACCATTATCACTGTGAGTCTTTCTTATGACTTTATTAAACATGAAGAATCTCACTGTGGGTCTGTCCAGTACCATGTACTCCTACATGTACCTATGTATTGACTTTAGTATCTCCATACTTATAACCAATGAGATGTGGTTATCTGTCAAACAACATACTAGTCTATTTATATATTATTATTGTCCTATAATAATAATACTCGACCAGGGACCTTTTAAGAATATGATATATTATATAATCTCAAGTTCAAGTCATTTACTTAAACTATATCATGTGTATCATGATTCTAAGGACATTTATTATGCTAACAAATATATCGCAGTAATTAAAGTCATAATAAATATGTTTATTGAATGATCAAATGACATAAAGGTTTATTCAAAGAAACAATGTATTGCCTCTAGTTCACCTACACTAACACGTTATGCTCCTTTGTGAGCACTTTTGGTTATGTTTGATGGTAGTTAAGTACTATTTTATTAGTGTTATAAGGTTGTAACTTGTTGAATGTGGTTCGTACGAAGGAGGATTTTTGTTGTTTATGGTGTGATAAGGTGGGATTTTGACTTGTGTTTATGGTTGGTTGGTATGTTGGTGTGATAAGGTGGGATTTTAACATGTGTATGTTGGATTAATGATGGTTGGGATGTTAAATTATGTTTATGGATGTTTTTGTTTTATGGAATATATTATTTAGATTTTCTTTTTACAATTTTTTTTGTTTTGTATGGTTTGATTTGCTTTTTAGATTTGTAATTTAGGTGTAAAAAAACTGGAAAAAACCCAGTAATTCCTACCAATAATACCATACAATTCCATCTTTTCGTACCACATTGAAAGCTTTTCCTACGAGCATTACCATTACAAACCCAGTAATTCCTACCACATTCAAGCCTTTTCCTACCACATTCAAGCCTTTTCCTACCAGCATTACCATTACAAACGAGTAATTCCTACCACATTCAAGCCTTTTCCTACCATATGCACATCATGGTGGGAAATTGCTGGTAGGAATCTAAAAAAGATAGTCGGAAATGTCTGGTAGGAAATACTATTTATCCATCTCGACTGTTGTATTTCCTACCAAAACACGCATTTCCTACCAGAAATTCTGGTAGGAAATGCCCAATTACGTCACCAGATTTTGTGATGTGGCAGGTGACGTGGCGCTTGATGTGGTAGATGACATGGGCCAGGTGGCTGTCAAGTCACCAGGTGGGGCCGACGTTTGACTGTCACTTAAAATTTCCCACCAGGGTTCATTTCCGAGTCAAGCAATTCCTACTACACGGATGTGATAGGAAATGTGGTAGGAAATGGGTCATTTCCTACCAAAAAACAACAATTTCCTACCAATTTTATGGTAGGAAATGCTCGTTTTTCTTGTAGTGATATATTCTGCATCTCATAAATATTTTAAAAAAGTTATGCATATCAAAGGACATTGAAAAATGTCATAGATAACTTTTCAAAGATATGGAATAAAATATTTGTAGAAAAGTTAATCTTTATTCAATATTAACATGATAAGTAGTCTAGATACATCACATCTTGGATAACTTTTATAAGATATTAAACAAATTGATTTCATATAATAAAGATTGTGCATTTAAAATTAATATTAAAAAAATTATGCTTATTAAAAGATTGTATGCATATCTACATACAATTATTTAATATCTTGAGAAAGTTATTTGAGATATATGTAAGATTTTGTATTCAATATTAAATAAATATTGAAAAGAAAAAGTTACTCATGATAATGAAATATTATCTTGAGATATTATACATTAATATTCTTTATACTATATATACAAGAAGTCACCGCACCTTCAAGGGGTGAAAGAGGGATTGGTCTTGAGTTTGCTAAGTATGGTGCACTCAGTTTTTATTTTCTCTATCCACATATTTCTCGTTTCTACCACCCGTATCTTCCTAGCTAGTTTTCGACGCTTAAAACTTCTTGTAAGTTTGTACATTTATATTAGATTTTGATATACATACACCATAGAAAGATTTTGATGTATATGTGTGTATATATTACTTGGACGTTGATGTTATTTAAATTGATTTTGCAGGACTTAATGGCTCACAGCATCGAAGTTTTGTAGGATTTAATGGCACACAACATCTAGGTTCTTGATCGAGACATGGAAGAGCTGGTAACTATCACTTTTCTTGTACTTGCTTATACATGCATATATGTTTCCAATATAGTCATGTGTATATGACGACTCTTGAGGTGTAGTCAATTTATGGTCCAATTTCTAGAATTCACATCTGTGGGTGGGTGGAAGGGAGAATTCACAGATCAGTTTCAAATCTTAAACTTCTTTATGTTCTTTGTTTTTTATTGATTTGTTTGAAGAATTTCAGTTAACACCAGAATTAATTAATTGAAACCCTTATTTTTTTGGTTGGGATGTGTCTAACGGTGGTGAATTCTAAACTTTTAGTGCATAAGAAATTTCATTTTTACCTTTGAGCCCTTGTCTGTGATTTGAATTTACAAGAGCACTCCTAAATTAAAAGTTCTTTTTTTATAAACACTTGAATTTATAAACTTTTTTGATGTCACGACTATACTTGAAACAAAAAAAAAATGCATTTCTTAAATTTTGCAAAAAAATTTCTTTCCATTATTGTTCTTTCTTTTGGCAAACAAAAAGAAATTTGTTAGAATAGATTTTTAAGTCATATAAGCCTAATCATTCAAAAAAGAAAAAAGTGTACTCCAATTAATTACTCTTCTTTCCAATGTAGTCATCCTAATTTTGGTGATTCTATTCAGGGAAAAAGAAATTTCATTTTTTTCTGCTAAGCAGGAAATTTCATTTTCAACTTTTTATTTTTTTCTTTTCTGTGAGCCAGAGAATTTAATTCTTCTAAGTTTCTAATTTCTTAAAGTTTTGACAACATTTCATGTATGACTTGTTGCTTTTATGTTTTTATTAACTTAAACAACATTTCATTATACTTTTCATTAACTTATTTTTAGAATCTACTTAACTTTGTTCTACTTACTAATCCTGGTAAATAAATATCCATGTTATGTTTGATGGTTTTGTTTTGTAAAATTTTGTGTTTGCTTTTCCTTCTTTACTTTATATTTATTCTGGGTACATGCTATGTTCTTGTGTGCATGGCAGCTATAATGGCTATGATAACTTGATAAAAGTATAAATATTATTAATAACTTTATAACTAGTCTATTCATTTGATATGAATTTTATTTTTAACTAATCTTCTAAAATAATTGCATAAATAATAAATTTTTCACTAATTTGTTTACTTATATATAAATTACTTTGGGGCACAACATACTTTTGTTTGGTGAATAGATGGGTATATAGATCTTGGGAGGGCTGGAAATTCGTACGATACTAACTAAATTCGGAAAAAAAGAAATAGGAAAATTAAGATGTGTGAGCCATCACTTCAATTTCTAATGATTCTATTTGTTCTCAATTTTGTAACCAAAAGTTTCATCTATATTTCCTTGAAGATCCTCTTTGAAACCTTTACCTTCTTTAAATGTACTCTAGATTCAGTTTTTGTATTATACGACTGTTTATAAGATATATATCTTGTAAATAACAAATCAAAGTGACGGAAAATACATGAAATAGTAAAATCTAAAGTATCTTAGAAGAAGGTGTATGGTTTCCAAAAGGATCTTCAGGAATCCCAGTCTTAAAAGTGATGGCACACACATTCTACTTTTCTATTTCTTTCGATCCCAATTTGGTTAGTATCTGACGGATTTTCCTTCTTTGGCAGAGTTGGATTCAATCTGCATTTGGAGTTGCCTATAAAAGGCATCTTCTTCATCAACTTTTGGATTTAGCTTTTGTTGTAACCATCTCAGGTATTGAGAACTAGCCTTTGATAGTTGGTCTTCTAACCTAAAGAATCTCCTGTTACCATCTTCATCCCTGAACTCCATCATCCAGAAGGGTTGAAGGTGGATTTTCTGTCCATTGTATGGGATCTTCATCTTCCTTGGTAGACTTGATGGTGAGTTCCATTCTCTCCTTATCTATTCTATTCTGTCTAGTATCTCCCCTTTTGCTATCTTGGAGAACCCTGTGTATCTCTTGATTGCAGAGAACACTTTGGTTAAGGTCAGATAATTTTATCCAAGAACCCTCTGTAGTGTCCATGTCCTTTCCTTTCCTCCCTTGTATACAAAGACCAATCTCTCAGGCAAATGTTTATATTTGTCAATTCCTCTTACTTCTGAAAATTCATCCAGATATAGATTCATGCCAGAGTATTCTTCAATATCTGCCTGATAGATAAAATCATCCTTGTTTTCCAAGATTGGCTGCTTGACAATACCAGGAACCCTAGCAACTTGAATTTGTTCCTTTGAAGGTTGCTTCCTTGGTATCATTTTCTTCTGTTTAGGCTTCTGTTGAGGCTTTAGGAAGAATGAAGGAACCTCAATGGAGTCAAGATTCATTGGTTCCTCTTTATGTATTATAGGGTCACCATGGAAATTCACAGCTGGGTTGAATACTTGTGCAGAAATAGGTTGTGATGAGCCCACTGTTTCCTTTCTTTCAATTTCTAGAGAGACAGGCCTCCTTGCCTTTGATTTCACTCTCCTTTTAGGTTTGGATTTGGGGACTGATTTCACTTTCCTTTTAGGTTTGGATTTGGGGACTTCCTCAGGTTCCCTCATTTCATCCTCTACCTCATCCATTAACTCCTGAGCCAGCCTGGCTTCTTCTCATCTGAGTTTTCATATTGATTTTCTTCACTTAGATGAGCTTCCCTTAGAAGTTTGGAGGTCTCCTCTCTTTTTGCTTCAACAAATCTAGGATGGCTGTTGGATATATTTAACACTTTTCCATTCCTTATTATTACAGCCATCCAATCTCTTACACACTTATTTGTCTTTTCCTTAAACTCTTTGATTGTCTTTCCTATTAGCTTCTCATCATCATCCTTAGGAAATGGAAAGTCCAATTCTAACTTGTTCCTCCCATTTGCCTTTGGTGGAGAGTAGGCTATGCTTCTTATGTATAGTTCAAATTCTTTGACATAAGATGGTTCAGCATCATAGAATGTAGGAGTCACAATCTCTGGAGTGAGCACCTTCAGAATTGTAGTTGATATTGTTGGAGCTGAGGACTGAGTAGAGAACAGAGTTGATACAATTGATGCATTGATCATTCTCTCTGTCCTCAAAATTCTTTCATTTGCCTCCTTGTTGATCTTTTTTAAGGCCTCTATTCTGCCTTGCCTTTCACCATCTGAGATTTCTGATAAGTCAGGAATCACAGGCAAAGCCTTTTGTTTCTTCACAGGGGAAGCCTCTATAGTAAACTCTGTTGGATTGACCACTATAATTGGCTATTGCCCCCCCTCAATTTGTGCTATCTTGCTACTAGAAGCTTGAATTTGACTAGAAGTAGCTGCAACCTCTTCTACCTTTCTCTCCCCCTTTTTGTTAGCATCAAGGGCTGGAGGTGAGGCTGCAAGTAGCCTTTCCAGTAGCTCAGTCTGTTTTCCTTGATTGGCAATGAGTGTCTGCATTTGAGATTCCATAAATCCACTCTGGAAGAGAGATGCTGAACAGATTTAGCCAGTCTATCTTCCTTCAGTAGTTTGCTAGTCAACACCTTCTGAGTGGTAATAGGGGCTAGTGCCTCAATCCTGGCATCTAGTTCCACTTTCATTTCTTTGGTTGCAGTTTGGACCTCCTCTTGTTGTGTTCTTTGAATAACCATGTGCATCTTGTGAAGTTTCAGGGAGTCCATTATTTGCTGAAGGACAACCTTCCTCTATGGATCTGCATTTTGGTGCTCAGCCCTAGCAGATTGATATTGCTTCATAATCTCCACATTGAAGTCACCAGCCACAATGGCAGTAGAAAATAGCCATTCTGGAGTATCTGCCACATTGACTTCTTCATCATTGGCTGTGCTGTCATTGTCATCAGTGCCAACCTCTTCACTATCAGCATCTGAAGGTAGAGTTGTCAAAGCTTCATTTGCTCTTTATAGAGATTGTGAGGTGTGCACTAGGTGCATTGCCTCCTCTGCCTCCACATTGCCCTGTTGTGCCATGACTTGATAGGCAAGAATAGGATGAGTAAAGGTTTCAGGATCCAAAGAGATTGAGTCAATGATTGACTGATATTCTTGTCGAAATTCCAACTCTTTAGAAGCTTCATTACCCTCCATTAACTCACTTGCAATGGCTGGATCTTCCTGCCTTATTTCTCCTGTAGTCCCTTTTCTCCACTCATCTCTCTTTTCTTGCATCAGGGGCTCCCCCTAGCTCACACCTCTCACACCCTCACCTTCACCTACTAAGGTGGAAATCTCTTGCTCTCCTTTTGCCTGACCTGAAGAAATGGTCAGCCTCTCATTATTTGCCTCTCCTTTTGCCTGCTCACAAGGCAACCTCTCACTCCCTTCCCTCAATCCTAAAAGTGTTTCAACTACTGAGAACTCCTCCACACTTGACATAGGAATGTCAGATATAGCAGTGGTAGAGTGAGTTATCAACGGATAAGGGATATCCATTGATGGAGTAGTTATAGCTGTTAACGGATGGCTAGACATAGGCGCATCCGTTGATGGAGAAACACTTGTCAACGGATGAAGGATATCCGTTGATGAAGGAATGATAGTATCCGTTGAAGTGAAAACCAACACTGAATCTGTGGAGATTGATTTTAAAGATGAGGCCACAAATGTTGTTGTGAATTCAGAAATGGAAGATTGATGGCCCAACAAATCATCTAAAAGATGATGACCACCAATTTCAGAGTGGGGCTTCTCCAAGAATCTTAAAGATGGAGAATCAGGAATTGATGTAGATATCATATCCACATCCAGAGATAGAGTTGGTGATGGGGGATTGTAATGTATATCAATTTGAAGGTTAAGATCAAGGGGCTGTGACTCCACATTTATTGAAGTCAGATCAAACTGAATTTGAGAAGGTACAGTTTGCTGTACTGTGTGTGCACCCTGTGATTCCCCTATGTTTTTAGATTTTACTCTTCTTTCATAGGTTTTTGAGAGAGGGCTAGTGTCCCTTACCCTTTTGTGCAGAGTTGCTATAGAACTAGTAGTCAGACCCTGTTGAGAGGATGTAACTTGGGCTTGGATATTTGGTGCACTTTCCTCACCTACCTTATTCTTAGGGCTTGCACCCTGTCCCTAACCACTCCCTACCTCCTTCACACTCCCCTCAAGAGTTGTGGTAGTTTTTCCAATAGGTGCTTTTTGAGAAGCACCTGAGGTTTGTCTCTTAGATTTTGGTTTGGAAACTTTTGTTTTAGTCACTTGGGTAGGAGCCTGATTGGTCACTACTACAGACTCCATTGTGACTGTGGAAGGCAAAGAAATTTGGGGGTTAGAGATAGGAGTTTCAAGGTTAGAAAGTGTTACCTGAACAATTGGTAGATATACCAATTGTACTTCTGCATTGGAGTTCATTCGAATTAAATCACTTAAGACTCTCTTCTCCTGAACAAAACATGTGAACTTGCTATCCGGGTTAGCAATGGATAGCTCATTCTCAGATAAATGCAGTGCTAAGAGCATCAAAAATCTAGCAAAATAGATATTCTTGCTCCTAGTTTCCTTTTTACCTAATTTTGCTGCTATCTCATACATGACTAGTGTGCCAAAGTTATAGAATTTATCAGTCAGAAGCATACACAACATAACTACCATAGAATGGGTAACAACATCAAAATTACTAATTTTTCCTGAAAAAGTTTTAATGAAGGCATCACAAAAATAACTCCATTCTTTAACCATCCCTTTCCTAACAATTTTACCTAAATTATAAGTACTAAGAGCATAATTTATGGAATTAAGCATGGCAACTATTTCAGCATCACTGGGTACTTTCAGACAGTTATTCTCAGGTAATTTAAACAAGCAGTTATCACATCAGAGTTAACTACATAGTTTTTTTCCTATTTGCAAGACAATTTTTTTTATTAAGTATTGAGCGGTTGATAGCTCTACGATTGAATATTTTGAATGCATTTTTAGCAGTTATAGCTCCTTAATAGTTCTTTTACGTAACAATAATTACCCAAAAGAACTGGGGGCAGTATTCCTACTTAGACAATATTGTGCATGATATGATTTGATATTTCATATGCCAATTTGAAAAAATTTAAGTGCTTGCTTTAGTACTTGTATTGTATGTGTAGGTTACCTTGACTAACAGGTTCCTGTAGCATTGATAGTATTTACAGGTTACCTTGACTAACAGGTTCCTGTAGCATATGACAGCTTTTGCAGGTAACCTCGATGAACAGGTTCCTGTAGCATTGACAGTATGTACGAAGTATGAATACGATTTGACAAAATACGCAGACTATGAGTGATTTATACGAAAAAGCCCCAGGTAGCTTCCTGGGCATCGAGAAAAAGCCCCGGGTAGCTTCCTGGGCACGAGAAAAAGTCCCAGGTAGCTTCCTGGGCACGAGAAAAGCCTCAGCTGACTGAGCACGAGATCCTTGCTAAAAGCCTCAAGTTCCTTGAGCACACGATTTAAAGTCCTGACAAAAGGCACCTAAAGTCCTGACAAAAGGCACCTAAAGTCCTGACAAAAGGCACTTAAAGTCCTGACACAAGGCACCTAAAGGGACCTGTATGGATCCGAGACTGGCATACAGGAACCTGAGACTGTACGTTTCAACCCTCCGTGGAGCCGCCACTGGCACGAGAGGAAGTGGGAACCTGTGTGGAGCCTAGACCGGCACACTTGTTCTTAAAGAGAAGCCTAATAAGCTATCCCTCATGTGGAACCGTCTTTGGCACATGAGAAGAAGGGATAAAACCCTTAGCATTTACCTTCATGAAATGTCTAGCCTAACACTTGAAGAAGAGGAAACTGTGTGGACTCCTAGAACGGCACACAGGTTCCTAGAATCGCTTCGAGGCAAAGAAATAAAAGGAACTAACATACCTCGAGGAATGTTGGGACCTAGAGTTTAGGATTGGAACCTAAGCAGGGGACCTTTCCAAGAGTTAACCCGAACCGAATAAAAGAAATTTTACTAACGTTAACTAGCTTCTGTTTTATGTTTGTTTTGCAGGATTAGTGATCGTTAGCAGCTTATCCATGACAAACCTGATTCTATTATTCAGCAGCAATAATTTTGGAAGTTGTTAAAGGAAGTTATAGTGTGGATTATGATGTTGAGCACATGTTTCGCAGTATAAGTAAAGAGGTTCCAAACGTACAAGTAAGTTATATTTTGTTGCATATACCTTATGAGTGAAAGTATGAATGTGTTCTGTTTCTTACAACGGGTTAGCCCACGTAAGCTTGGATACATGAGTATGGACACTAATTATTTTTAGGATGCATAAAGATGGAGTTTTGTATAAAGTTTTGAGGAAAAGATGTGCATGGTATAGAAAACATGTATTCATCGATATAATAATTATGAGCAAGAGATATGGCAAAAGGAACTAGTTGTCTTTGGAAACATAAAAAAGTTACAGGGTACCCCGACCCTAGAAAACCAACATTCAAAGTTATTGGCACGAAGGCCATGAAAACCAAATTTAGAAGTACAACTTGCGAGGCACTACGAGGGGCCCGCGATCTCATCAAAAGTTATCAAAGTTATCAAAAGTTACTGAATAAATCAAACGGATTAAAGGTTTCAAGAAGGAGGAACTTCATCAGGAACCTTGGTGACATCTGGTGCTGAGAGAACAGGTGGAGTATCTTCAGTAGCAAGAACCTCTGCAGTCTCAGGGTCAGAACCTAGAGACCTCTCAACCGTTTCCACGGGAGGTACAGAGTCTTGTGGAGCTGCAGTTTTCTTCTCGAAATCTTTGATCATTCCCACCACGTCTTCGCCCAGGAGGGACCGGTCTAGATTGGGCATCTTCTCCCATGTGGAGCGTATATAATCATTAATACCTTCATCATAGCCCTCGTCATATCTGGCCTTCTCCTTGACGAGCATGGATGACTTCATAACCTCAGCAGCATCATTCAAGGCATCCACCTGAGCTTCTAGTTCACTGGTTTTTTCCAGCATCGACAGTTTCTCGTCCTTCAGGGCTTTGACTTGACCTTGAAGTTCGACTTTCTTATTTCTTAAAGAGGTCTCCACAGTCTTTTCCCTTCTGATAGCCGCAGTGGCAATGTTCGCCTTATCCTCACTAGCAGCTAGCTCCGTTTTGAGTTTGTGAATCTCTCCTTGAAGTTGAAGGTTGTATTTGGTCTTTACAGCAAACTCGTCGCAATATCTAAGGGCAAAGAAAGCAGATTGAGCAGTGGCAAACCTCATGGCGTGCATGGCTTCAATAGAGCTCATTTTACTCCAGGCAGCTATTGTCTCTGTAGGAACATGGGTGTCAATCATGTCCTTGAACAGGTTTGAGGATTGATCAGGGTCGGTTTTCAGTGCTTTGCTTTTGTTTGACGAGCGAGTTTGGGGAGCCACTGAGAGGTCGAGAGTTGACTGGGCAAATTTCCTCTTTGAAGAACCAGAGTGAGTAGTTTAGGAAGCAGGAGTGCCAGGAACCTGATTAATAGGAGTTGCATTTAGCGGAACCTCCTTAGTTTCAGTTTTGAAGATCTCATCCACATTCTTGGACCTTTTGATAAATGATGGACCCTTGGGAGCCATATCTGCAAAAGAAAATACAAGATAGCATTAGAAATTCACATACAGAGTAAGCAGGTGAAAGGGCAGATGTAAAATAATAGAAAAGAGGGCATAACAGCAAGGAAATTCGTACCAGAGGTCGAGGGGATAAAACCTAAGGTAGATAAGTTATCGGGGGTCAACAGAATCATACAATCCCTAATGGCCGAAGAGTGCTTCAAAGCCTCTTCAGCTCTCATTAAACAAGCTCTAGTAAGAACAATCTGTTTTGGAACTAAGGGGCGGTAATTGAACTCAAACCGAACAGAGGGGCAATCAAAGCAGTAAAGGAACTGCTCTTGCCATTGGTCAAAGTTTTGCTTAATACCTTTTATACATTGGCCTTGATGACTAGGCCAGGCAGTCAAATAGAAACAACCGGAACCCTTCCCAGTGTCTTTCAATCTGAAAAAGTAACCTAATTCAAGTGCAGATAGTGGGGTTGTGAACAAGCTGGTGTACAGAATATAGGTGCTGATGGCTAACCTATATGAATTAGGTGTCAATTGGAGAAGGGCCAAGCCATAGAAGTCAAGAACTTCCCTCAGGAATGGATGTAGAGGGAAGTATACGCCAACTTTGAAGAAGGCAGCAGAGGTTAGAGCATTTGGAATACCTCAATCAGGTGTCCTAATATCAAATCTGTGAGCTTTCTTACCAGGTTCAGGGATAAAAATGGAGCAGGTTGGGCGAGGACATTCCTCGTACAGTTTTTCTAACCTAGTCAGGGTCATGAGGGAATCCATTTTTTCGCAGAAAGGTACGATTTCTTGCTTATACAACTCTCTCTCAACGAACACCTCGTTATCAAAATCAGGATCTGGGATCAAGTCGTGATTAGCTTTGACACTTCCTCTTCGTCAGGTTTGTAGAGGGTAAGGTCGAAGGTTTGATGAGAATATTTCCAGGTTCATCAACGTTTGGAATAACAACCCTAGACCTAGTTCTTTCCCCTATTGGCATGATAGAAGGTTGAATTGAAGATAAGTGGTCAGAGTGAGTAGAATCAGAGGATATCTGCAAAAGATAGACGGAGAAAAGTCAGGTTTTGAGCCTTCTAAAAGAGAAATTGTGGTTCTAAAGTTTTTGGACAGACATAACTGTGAGACACAGGGTAGTCAGCGAATTACACAGAAACTATGCACCATTAAAACGAAGCATATCGACTATGGTATGAATCAGAAACATGTGTGAACAGAATGTGAATAAACAATAACGAGTCTCGGAGAAACCAGGGTCACGAGACTGTAAATCGATGACCAAACAAACAGGGTGTAGTGAACAATCGTATGAGAAGCATGGACTGTGAGAAATAGATACAAACGCATACATACCAAGACTAGAAACAAAGAACATCGGCATGGAAGACACAAAAGTGTAGATAGTATGAAATGAAGTCAAGATTATGAAAGAGAAAAAAAAGGGTAAGTCGAAACCGTACCTTAATTAGCAGAAAGCTGCGACGGAGAGTCTGGATCGAGTTGGTGACCGTCAGACTTCTTCTTTCTCTCTCTCTCTAAGGGTTTTGGAAAATATTTGGTAAAGGTAAAAACGGACCTGAGGGGGTGAGAGGTGATTAAATAGTCAAGGTAAATGGGAAACATTTCGCATACATGGCATCAAGTAATTGGTGCGACGATTAAAGAGGTGCACGCGTGAGAGGCGTGTGAACCTTGGGAACTCATACATTAACTACAGCTTTGGTAAGTGATAAGTTTAGTTCGAATTTTGAATTATCTCCTGCTGCCAACCATTTTCTCTTCCTATGGGTTTTTAATTTTAAAAATTCGAAGAGATGTGATGATAAGAAATAAGTTAGTTTCCCTGGGAAGCTGAATGCAAACTTAGAGTAGGTTTCGAGAGCTGCGATTTGAAGAAAAAGATAGCAAGATAACAAGTTCCCTGGTATAAAGGAAGCTTACTCAAGATTACGTTAAGCTGAAAATATTTTATGTCCTGTTTCTACGCCGAGTTAGCTCATGTAGGCTTGGGTATAAAATGTTAAAGTGTGGTATTGTTACTAGAATGGTTTAACATTGAACCTTTGATCATAGAGTAAAACTAGGTTCCTCTCACATTACATGATTTCAAGGAACCGTGTTGTGCCCAAATTCATCATGGGCTTAATTTAGGCCCATTAGGCCCTAGGGTTCATTCCATATGAGCCAGAGGATAGATCCAGTACGAGTTATGAAGATCAGATAGAAGAAATGACTAAGGAAGTATGAGTATCAGGAGGTTCCCAATGGTCAGGAAGCTGAGCTGAACATTAGAAGATCAGGTTCCTCCCAGCGGAAGAGTTCGAGTTAGCATAGCAATAGCCATAGAGATGACGAGAGCATGTGAAGAGCTATCCAGTCTAAACAATTTGTTGTTTGTGTAGGTACTGATGCCTAAAGGGAGGTCCCAAAGTGATATGTCCCGAAATAAGGAGGTTCCTGAGAAACAGGCTCCTGAGATATAGGTTCGTGAGCACCAGGTTCCTACGAATTGCCAACAGAAGGTTCTAGAAGCCATCTAGAACAGATAAACGAATTGGTATTTGAGTATAATTCTAGGGCGCAGATGATCCTAGAATTATCTCTGACCAATGAGAGAATTATAGTAGGGTACGAACTCGAGTTCTATTCTACTTAGCCAGCTAGTTCGTGGAAGGCTCTAAAAAAACCTTAGTCCTACACGAACTAGGTAATCGGATACAGCTATTTCCAGCAGAGATAGAGTCGCATTAGAACTACGTGAGCTTGATCCCTATATAAACAAGGGTACGTAGCCACCTCAAGGGTAAGACACATCCAGTTCTCTAATTCTCTCTAAAGGCACTTGAGATTATTGGAGACACCCTCGAGCACAGCTCAACCCCCACAATCACAACCCAAACCTTTCACAGAACAGTTGATCGTTAGCCTATACAACACTCGTAAACCTCTCAAAAGTTGTTACAAAATCCACTCATCAACATTGTACATACCAATCTGATCCACAGAATTACTTTCTATTTATGTTTATGTTCTTTTACTAATTAATTACTGGTCTTGGTTATCTTTTTTAATTTTTAAACCCAGAACTGGTGATATATGTAGTGGACAATTGGATGATTTATGCGGCGTTTGTATAAAGGTCGATGGAGGTCGATGGCGCTGCTAAGTGGTAATATATGTTTAGAAGAAAATTGATTTTGCATGATGGAAATAATGGGTCATAAGATAAGAATTTTGCATTCCTGCATTAGCTGCGTTGCAAGCATATGCACTTTAGAATATCAAATATTTTAGAGCTTCCTCAAAGTACCACTACACAGTACTCGTTATTAATTTGTACAATTTTAGCGTACTTAATTAAGTACAGTTCTTGCTGTATCACAATATGGTAAGATTCTAAAGACAAGTTGAGGCTGTTTCATGACTAATAATTATCTGAATAAAGGCCCCCAATATCAAAATTTAAAAGCAAATGGTCCCAAATAACACAACTCAAAAACTTGGCCCTAAATATCACTCTGAAACACAGTTATGTTTAGCGTTTTGGATTTTTTTTTATAAAAATGCTAAAGCGTGTAGCGTTCTGGGGGTGAGAGGGAGGAAAAACGCTACTTAAAGTAACGTTTGCAACAGATGCCATATCGGTTAGCGTTGGGGAGGGGTAAAACGCCACATAAAGTGGTGTTTTGGGGGAGAACGCCACTTAATATGGCATTTGGGGGTGTTTCTATTTTATTTTATTTTTGTTTTTTTTGTTTTCTCCTAAATATATATTTGCAAACAATATTAAAAAACTTATAATCAAATTTTCAATTAAAATTGTATTTTTTTAATTTAAAAAATAAAATTATAATTTTGACAAAAAAAATAATAAAATTTTAATTAAAATTAGGGGGTTCAACAATTAACTTTTGGGGTTCAACGTTTCCATTTTGGATTTTAGAATTATTCGGAACGACGAATAAACCGTATACGAACTTAGGGTTTAGTGTTGTTTACAACCCTAAATCCTAGATCCTAAACCCTAACTTATCCTGATTTTTAAACACGTTAGCGTTTAAAAATCAGGCCTCCGAATTCAATTTTTTAATTAAAAATTTTTAAATTTAAAAAATACAATTTTAATTAAATTTAGGGGTTCAACAATTAACTTTAAGGGTTCAACGTTTCCATTTTGGGTTTTAGAAATATTCGGAACGATGAATAAACCTTATACGAACTTAGGGTTTAGGGTTTGGGGCTAGACCCTAAACCCTAACTTATCCTAATTTTTAAACGCGTTAGCGTTTAAAAATTTGGCCATCGGATTCAATTTTTTAAATTTAAAAAATGCAATTTTAATTAAGTTTAGAAGTTCAACAATTATCTTTTGGGGTTCAACGTTTCTATTTTGGGTTTCAGAAATATTCAGAACGGCGAATAAACCGTATGCAAATATATATTTAGGAGAAAACAAAAAAAACAAGAAAAAACAAAAGAAAAACAAAAAAATAAAATTAAAACACCCAAACGCCACATAAAGTGGCGTTGGTTGTAACCAGAGCTTTGAAAACCAATTCTGAACCAACATTTCATCCAAACAAAATAAAAAAAAAAAGCAACGCCCCCAACGCTAAACGCATTAGCGTTTTAGAAAAAAAAGTAAAAAAAATCAAAACGCAATATTAGAGAGTGTTTTGGAGTGATATTTGGGGCGCTGTGATATTTGGGACCATTTGTATTAAAATTGTGATAGATAGGGCCAACACCCTAATTATCTTCATATGACCAAAGGGTTAACTGAACAGTACATATTATGACTTTATAATGTCGTTTGCAAAATCTCCCACACCCCATGAAAATTGGGAACAAAGTTTTTTTTTCTTCTTCTATACTCCTTTAACGCTGTCTTCTTAGAAGAGCTTCTTAATAAGTTGTATATATCTCCGATATACTTTATCATTAATCCTGCTTTTGGTTAGATCCTAATTTTCTTAAATTGTAGTTGAATCTTATTTGCCACTATTTTGGTTTACCACGAACATAACCATGGCTCCGTTTTCCACTTGTTGGAAACCAGAATGAGCTCACCCAAATATATTTACAAAATAATGTATTAAAGTTTGTGAAAATGAAACAACCGTTCAAGTTTTTTATTTGCACGAAACATACATATAATTCTACAACTTTTATACTACACACAAGCCACCTTATTTGCACAAAACATACATATAATTCTAATTTCACAACGATCCACAATTGATGTTCTTATTTTTCTTATATTGATGATTTTAAAAGAAATAAAAGTCATATTTATTTTTCTTATATTGATGATTCTAAAAGAAATAAAAGTCACATTAATTAATTTGAGTGACGCGCGACCCCCATTTATAGAAATTGTCAACTAATTATTTGGGTTTGTGCCTGTTTTGCATTGGTAAGATAGATTTCAGACACCCCTGAACAGCTAACAGCAAAACAAATTTTAACCATTCCTGTTTTTCTTTGGATTTTAATATTCAAGGTGTACATTAGCGCAGCGGAGGTGTGAAGACATATTTTCATGAGATTCTTGAGGTGCAGCAACACAAATTTAAATTCCTACAAGTTTTATTTTAAAATGTCTTTTTAACTTGCTTGAATGTTTTTTTAATGTGTAGTAATGCCAGATGCCAACTTTTCCTCTTTGAACATTTATAGTAACATCTTCATATATAATGTTTCTATGTTTTAATTTGAGTTTCGATAGTTTGGAGTAGGGGGTTGGGGGGGAACAAATTTTTTGCTCAATCTCTTCTACTTGATGGGTTTGGTGTTTTAACAATCACTAGCTAGGAGGATTTCATCAAAAAAATATGGTTGAGCTTGTATTGGTCAATTTTCATACTAGAAAAGGGGGTTAAACCCGAAGATGGTCAAATGAAGAGATGAATGACAACCCCAGTTGAAATTGAAAGGAGTAACATGCTATTGATCTACACATCGGATTTTTTCAATAAGTTAATCAAAGTATGTAGTGGGAGATAGCTCTAGATAAAGCCATAACATGTTATTTACTCTTGAATCTTATAGATCTGGAATTAGTATACACAGGACCATGTACTTTTCATGTTGATTGTTTTTGAACAGAATGCACGTGCAGTACGTCCATGTATCTGTCCTAATGTAGGTTTTGAAAGAAGGGTGTATGGTTCCAAAACGTTCTTCAAAGAATATAGATGAAGATCTTGGGCACAAAATTGAGTCCAAATTGCATCATCAAAAGCCCAATTTTGGAAGTAATGGCTCACACATCCTATTTTGCTATTTCTTTTGGTCATAACTAATACTTAGTATCTTTTGAATTTTCACGTCTTTCAAGATCTCTATAGCTATCTCTCCATGAAATGAAAGTCTATTATGCGGGGCTAGAAGAAAAATTGCTATGCGTTACTCCCAAAGTAATTTATATATGATGTAACAACCCGACTTTTCGGACTGTTATCATTCGATCAAATTATCAAACCAAATTCAAATTTAATAAACTCATAAAACGAAATCCCAAAATATCGTAAAAATATTCTAAAATCTGGAAATGATAATAAATGAAATAATCCAATGTAAAACCAAAATCCATAGAGACGCAGCTCCTTAAATAAAACCCCTAGAAACTAGAACATTTATTAAGTGACATAGTTAAACTCTAATTCAATCCCCAAGCAAGCTCATTCGCTAAGTACCTGAAAATTTACAAATAATGAGCTACACAGCCCAGCAAGAAAACTAATCGAACTAACCAGTGGATCAAGTAAGTTTTACAAAAAAATATTTCATAAATATCCGAAAAACAAAGTTCACAATTCATAGTTCGTAAATCATAATTTCAGAATCAAAATCCAAAAACGTATAATAAATTCCACATTTCGCTAAGGTCACAAATACCTGGTGACACATTTTCATAGGTTCATAAGTGTAAATAATGCGCCTCTTACTAAGGTATCATAAAGTGTGCACTCCCGAAGGCATCATAAAAAGCACGCCCTAGTAAGGTATCATAGCCTAGTTCCAGAACTATACGCAATTACTAATGGGTTCATAAGTCATAGCTAGCTTGGAATTCTTATATCTAAAAATACACACTTGATCCAAATTTTCATAACAAAAATATTAAAAATATAAAACATTTCAAATATAATACTTTGTACGAATTCATCCAGACTACTGAGTTGATGGAATGATTAATTAACAAAAGGATATTCGTGTATGCATGATAACTAACAAGAGTTTAAGGATCATTAATAAAATAACAAAATAGTGCATGTGCATATATTTAACAAACCTGAGAATTGTGAGACTTATGAGTTATGAGGAGAGACGCAGAGATGGTAGAAAGTGAAGCCACCTGCATATATTATATATTATTATTGAGAGATATCTTTAAGTTACGTGACTAATGTGATGTTTATCTACAACTTCAAATAATAGGTATCTGACAATGTTTATCTACAACTTCAAATAATAGGTATCTAACATGAATCAGTACTATACTCTACACGTCATTCAATTTTTTATTTTTTTTTGTTGAGAAAGATAATTTCTATTTATTTGTTTTAATAAAAAGCTATATATTACACAAACATAATTACTAAACAAAAAATATTATTGTATACATTATGTATGCTTTCATAGATGGATGAGTGTGCTTCTTCGTCAAGCATATTAGAATACATTATATTGTATTATACAAACTATTATAAATCTTTAACGACTTTTATGTAATTGTGTTTGTGTAGTTGATGCATGAATGTGTACATTTCTAATAAATATTTTTCCGAATAAGAGATGTACTTTTCTATTTCTATAGGGTTCAAAGCAATAATGTTGGGAAATGAAGAAAAGTAACATAATCATTCGTTTTTTTAAATCTTATTGTTGTGTCCATGGGCTAATGGCACTGGATGGATGCTCATGGGATAATGTTGTATTTTGAAAATCAGTTATTTTATTTATTTATTTAGGTTCAGAAGGGTAAAGACGAAAATGAAAATTACAGTTGTTCATGAACACAATTCCGATCTAAATTATTGTTTAAATTAGGAATAACATCACATTTTGATTTTTTTTCACATTTATTGACCTATAGGATAACAATAGGTACCCTTGAACCAAAAATTCTACTACCTAAAACTTGCTGCTCAATAAATTTAACCTTTTTTCTACAACTAATAACTAGTTTCTGCATACCACGAAAGTAATTACAAAGAACAATAATGGATACAATAATCATTGTTTTTTACTAATCTTAAAAAAATATTAATCAAATATTATTGAATTAATTATAAAATAATTTCTACTCTTTTTCAAACATATTTAAAATCAAACACTATATAAATCACTCTATCGAAACTAATCTAAATGTTCAAGAGAAATGAAAAAAAAAATAAGCGACCTCAACAAGGGCCAATTCGAACTAAAAATCATATATTAGACATAAAAATTACAATATTAAATATGTTACAGAATTAAAAGAGAAAATGACCATACTACACTACTTTTCTATAGAAACTGCCCAAAATTCCTATATACGGGAATGTCAGCCATTTTTGCCGACGGACTACGCATGCTGGGCATGCTTGGTCTTGGATACACATTTTGGAAATGCGTATTGCAGGTCACGCATCTCCCAGATGCGTGATGATGTCATGTGACGTCAATTTTTACAAAACGTCTCCGGCATCTTTCTCCCTCTCTCGTTCACCTCCCCGTTTGCCTCCCTTCATTTTCCATCCTCCGGAAAACTCCACGAATTTTGAGAACATAAAAACGAAACCCACACCTCCCTCTCCATTTCCCCCCTTGATTTGTTGATTTTCGGCCCCGTGGGGGCGTGTACGGGCATATTAGAAGCACATCGGAAAAAGGGGCTCGGTTTTGGGGCTTTCAAATCCGGTAAAATAAATGAAAATCGAATGGAATAGGGTTGTAGAGGGGGAGAAGACGACCATTTTGGTATATGATTTTGGTATATGGTATGTTAGTGAACGAATTGATCGAAAATTCGTCCGAAAAATGTCTACGGCGGCGCCCCGAGGGAGACGATGAACAGTCCTAAATACGCATATTCAACATGCGTATCTGCCAACATGCATGTTCAACATGCGTATTCCAGGCACTGTCATCAATTACTGAATCTTAATTTTACATAGTCCACGCATGAGCATAATGCATATAGCAAGACTACGCATATGAGACATGCGTCTATACGCATGACCAAAATATGTGGACCATGGGTATTTCGGGGAGTTGGTTAGAAATTGTGGGTGTTTTGGTTTTTCACTCGAATCAAAACAGTGCCCTGCACTCTTTTAAATCATGAAATTCATTTACTATTGTATCAACATTAATACTTTTAGTTATTTCTCTTTCAATGTAAACAATCATGCAGTTGTCAAAAAATTTGTCATCCACTGCGTTACCTATCTTGGTCTTGATAGTATCCATGAAAGAACAAGCACTTTCTGTAGCAAATAAAATTCTATAAAACCATTATAAAAACTTAATTTCCAAAATTTAGAGAAGTGAGAACTACAATATTCGAAAATAAACTAATCACTACTCAAAGTAATTATATACTCCCTCTGTCCCAATGAATTGTTTACGTTTGGGACAGAGGACTCGGCACGTATTTTAAGGATCTTATAAAGTATAGTTCAATAATTTATTTTTTAAATTTTTTTTCTTCTGAATAAAAATTTAAACATTAAATTTTTATTCAAGAAAAGAAAATTTTAAAAATAAGTTATGGAAGTATACTTTATATACACCTTAAAATGTGTGCGAGGAAATAAAGAATGGGTGGGACCGAGGGAGTAAATAGCATATGAGTAGTAGAAAGTACATTTTATGAGTTAAAGACCAAACAAATCGAGTATCAGCAACAGAGTTTAAGTCCCGATGAAATTAGAAGGAGATAATGAGATGACTACACTTGAGGAGACTTGAAGATTTTGGAAAGTGAATATGAAAATTGGGTGGTTAATTTACTAATAATCTTAAACCTGCACTATTAGTGTATAACATTATCAATACATTATAACATTTATATTTAAGTCTTGAATTAAAATTTTGCGCCTAAATTAGTAATTCACAAAATACTAAAAACAAAAAATTAAGTGGCCTAATACATTAAAATTTTAATTGGGATAAGGGCTAAAAATTAATTTTATATAATTGTTGATAATAAAATACTATATAAAATCTAAATTATATAGATATTATGGGAACCTCATGGGTGGTCATGGTCATGGCCCCCTTTGGTCCCTCTCCCTGCTTGGTGTACATATTGATCAAATAAAACTAGTATTATTTCCCTTTTAAGGTGGTGGAGATGAACATGCCGAAAGTGATCGAGATGAACTCGGCGAATGTGTGAATTATACAATTACATGTTTGAATTATACAATTAAGTGATCAAGGTAAATTGTCGAATATGTTTGTTAGATAAGAAGAATGGATAATAATATAAAAAAATGTTTATAAAGAAAATACTACTAGAAAAGCGGTTAAATTCAACAGGCAAAATTCCGCTGAATTTAGCTTATTTCAACAAGATCCCGTTAAATTTAACATAAATTCAACCGAATCCTTCCTGTTGTATATAAGCTTGTTGAATTTAGCATTTCGGTTGAATTTAAGCTTAAATTCAACGACTTTCCGTTAGTTTTGTTGGTCCCATTTTCAACCATTTTCCGTTGAAAACGGCCTTGGACAGTTTCGAAAAAATTTGAAATTTCAATTTTGAATTTCACCAAAAAAAGTATTTTCCCGCCAATGGTAATATAATCAACTGAAAATTGTTGAATTTAATTCTCCCATGATCAACCAATTTTCGTTGATTATATCATCTTGCCACGTGTCTCTGTAGATTAAATTCAACCGAATCTTGTTACATTTAATTATATCAAAATCAACAAGATTGGGTTAATTAAAACATTTTTTCGTTGAACTTAAAGATTCAACGGTTTTCGTTGATTTTAAAAATGCAACAGAATTTGGTTGAATTTAACATGTCCAATTTTTTTTTGAAAAGCAACAGATCTGCAATTTTTACAACTAATTTATTTATGCAATTTGCTAACTTATGGAACATGTTGCTCCGATTCGATAATCAATTCCAATAATTTTATTGCTATTCATCAGTAAAAACATCACAAAAATCATATTTAAAAACAAGAGAAAAAGTCAAATAAAATTTTAAATTACTTCATAATAATTTCATTACATATTGAGAATATATTTTTTACTCAAGTTTCTTAATTAGATTTCCTTTCTTCATTTTGTTCCTTGGTTACTTGAACGGAAGTGGTCACTGGAGCTTCTTCGATCACCGGAGGTGCTTTAGTTGACGGAGTAGTTTCGGACATCGGAATCGGTTTAGGTACGGGAGTTACCAATCCAAGAGTTAATTTTCTAGGTGTTAGTTTTGTACGAACCATAATTTTATGAGAGAGAAATTGAATTTTATGTGTGTGTATATGTGTGTCTGTGTGTGTGAAATTGTATAGATGTGTTTTTGAGAGGGTGGGAGAAGGAGAAATAGATAGAGGGAGAGGAGAAAGAAAATAGTGTAAGTTAATTTTTATGTATGTGTGTGTGTATATATATATATGAGAGGGATTTGATGTGACAAATCTGGACCATTGGATTATTGTTTAGGGGGTTAAATTTGGAACGTAGGATTTGCTTCACGCGGATTGATGACATGGCACTGAGTATAAATTCAACGGGATATGGTTGAATTTATAAATTCAACAGTATCTCGTTGAATTTACTTATGCCTTTATTTCATCTGGCGAAAAAATTCCCACCAAAAGTTAAATTCAATAGAATAAAATCAACAGAATCTCGTTGAATTCATTTTTAACAGAAATGAAATGAAATGAAATAAAGTTCATTATTAATAAGATAACGGTGATTACCTTAAACAATTAAATTTAATATCTCTTTAAATTACGAAATAATATAATCCTCTCAAAAAATATAAATCTCTCAATATATATCTAATTTAGTTATATTCCCAAAATTTTAAAAAATAAAATTAATTTGGATAGTGAAATTAGTAGTCAACTATTAATTTGACTAGTACTACTAACTAGTACTTTGTTCAGATTTGTGTTTCTATTTTTTTTAGAAAATAACGGTACGAACGTCAATATATATCAAATTTAGTGATATTCCCAAAATTTTAAAAAATAAAAAATTAATTTTGATAGCGAAATTAGTTTTTAACTATTGATTTGACTAGTACAACTAACTAGTACTTTGTCCCATATTTTGTTTCTATTTTTTTAAAAAATTTATCGACGATCCAACCCTACGGACGTCAATAAATATATAATTTATTGATATTCCCAAAATTTTAAAAAATAAAAAATTAATTTAGATAATGAAATTATTAGTCAACTATTGATTTGACTAGTACTATTAACTAGTACTTTGTCCCAGATTTTGTTTCTATTTTTTTAAAAATATTTATCGACGATCCAACCATACGGACGGCAATAGATATCTAATTTAGTGATATTCCCAGAATTTTAAAAAATAAAAAATTATTTTGGATAGTTAAATTAGTAGTCAACTATTGATTTGACTAGTATTACTAACTAGTACTTTGTCCCAGATTGTTGTTTCTATTTTTTTATAAATATTTATCGACGATCCAACAGTACGGACTGTTAGTGTAGGTGCCCTAGAGGCAATACATTGTTTCTTAAATAAACCTTATGTCATTTGATTATTAAATAAATGTATTTATTATGACTTTAATTACTGCGATATTTGTTAGCATAATAAATGTCCTTAGAATAATGATACACATTATATAGTTTAAGTTTACAACTTGAATTTGAGATTATATAATATCATATTCTTAAAGGTCCCTAGTCGAGTATTATTATACAGGACAATAATAATACATAAATAGACTAGTATGTTTTTGACTGATAACCACATCTCATTGGTTATAAGTATGGAGATACTAAAGTCAATACATAGGTACATGTAGAGTACATGGTACTGGACAGACCCAACGTGTGATTCTTCATGTTAATTAAGTCATAAGAAAGACTCACAGTGATAATGGTGTAATGATCCCTTGACTTGAGATCATTATATTTCTATACGAGGATAATATACTTTGACTACATTAAAAGTTACCTTTGACCGGGTAATGATAAAAGTGGACATCGGGTATATTGTGAATCGTATGAGAAATTTGAATGATAGATAAAGGATTTAACCCTCCTATTATTAGGAGAGATATTATTGGCCTCTTGATTGAGTGAGACTATAAAATGCATGGTCGTGCTCAAATAATGATTTGTTATTAATAGTCTACTCATGGATCAAGTAAACCCTGATTAAATTATGAAGAGGATGACAATAAACATGCCTCGAGTTTAATCTATAATATTTGGTTAAAGGGATTATATTACACGGGAACATTAATCACAAAAGGATTATCGAATCACGATTTAATTATTATTTAATTGGGTAGCAATGATGTATTACTAGATACCGCTCATTGTTTATAATTTTATTGGAGAATAAAATTATTGCCAAAATAAATAATAACCTACAGGGTCACACACATAGAACATTTTAAAGGAAGAATTAATTTAAATTATGAATTTAAATTAATTAATGATAAGTTGTATTTTATTATATTAATTAAGTTTGACTTAATTATTTATTTGAATAATAGAATTAGATTTTATTATCATATTTGGGCTAGGTTTTTGGCAAGGTTTTTGGCTTTACACTATCCTATATATAAAGATATGGGGTAAAGGATTTTGGCACGTGAAAAATCAGTAGAGCCACATCCCAAAACCAAAAACCCTAAAAACTACATCTCAGATTTTCATTGGAGGCTAGTACCTCCCTTCCGAACAAGAATCGTTCTTGGAGTGTTCGTGTGGATACCGTAGAGGAGGCTTTGAAGAGGAGCACTCAACGATCGTGAAAAGCTAGGATCTCTAATTGACATCCATAATCGTAAAGCTTCAAAAGGTATTTTTCTTACTACCATGATTATTCTAGCATTACTACCATGATTTAATTTTACTGTTTCCGTTGCGTTTAGATGCTCGAATTCCAATACGGACGTCAATAGATATATAATTTAGTGATATTCCCGTAATTTAAAAAAATAAAAAATTATTTTGGATAGTGAAATTAGTAGTCAACTATTGATTTGACTAGTACAACTAACTAGTACTTTGTCTCAGATTGTTGTTTCTGTTTTTTTAAAAATATTTATCAACGAACCAACCATACAGACGTCAATACATATCTAATTTAGTGATATTCCTAAATTTTTAAATAAATAAAATTAATTTGGAGAGCAAAATTAGTAGTCAAATATTGATTTGACTAGTACTACTAACTAGTACTTTGTCCAAGATTGTTGTTTCTATTTTTTAAAAATATTTAACGACGATCCAACCATATGGACGTCAATAGATATCTAATTTAGTGATATAAACAAAATTTTAAAAAAATAAAAAATTATTTTGTATAGTCAAGCTAGTAGTCAACTATTGATTTGACTAGTATACTACTAACTAGTACTTTGTCCCAGATTTGTTGTTTCAATTTTTTACAAATATTTATCGATGATCCAACCCAACGGATGTCAATATATATGCCAAATTAATAAATTAATTTGGATAGAGAAATTAGTAGTCAACTATTGATTTGACTTGTACTACTAACTAGTACTTTATCCCAGATTGTTGTTTCTATTTTTTTAAAAATATTTAATGATGATCCAACCATACAGAAGTCAATAAATATCTAATTTAGTGATGTTCCCAAAATTTTAAAAAATTAATTTGGATATTAAAATTATTAGTCAACTTTTGATTTGACTAGTACTACTAACTAGTACTTTGTCCCAGATTGTTATTTCTATTTTTTTAAAAATATTTATCGACGATCCAACCGTACGGATGTCAATAGATATCTAATTTAGTGATATTCCCAGAATTTTAAAAAATAAAAAATTATTTTGGATGGTGAAATTAGTAGTCAACTATTGATTTGACTAGTGCTTTTTCCCAGATTGT
This sequence comes from Saposhnikovia divaricata, assembly GCA_036435485.1. NCBI lineage: Eukaryota > Viridiplantae > Streptophyta > Magnoliopsida > Apiales > Apiaceae > Saposhnikovia > Saposhnikovia divaricata. Next base: position 39,397,321 of record CM071595.1, read on the forward strand.
TGTTTCTATTTTTTTAAAAAATATTTATCAACGAACCAACCGTATGGACGTCAATACATATCTAATTTAGTGATATTCCCAAAATTTTAAAAAATAAAAAATTAATTTGGATAGTGAAATTAGTAATCAACTATTGATTTGACTAGTTCTACTAACTAGTACTTTGTCCCAGATTTTGTTTCTATTTTTTTTAAAATATTTATCGAGGATCTAACATATCTAATTTAGTGATATTCCCAAAAAATAAAAAAATAAAAAATTAATTTGAATATTGAAATTACTAGTCAACTTTTGATTTGACTAGTACTACTAACTAGTACTTTATCCTAGATTGTTGTTTCTATTTTTTAAAAAATATTTATCGATGATCCAACCGTACGGACGTCAATGGATATCTAATTTAGTGATATTCCCAAAATTTTAAACAATAAAAAATTATTTTGGATAGTGAAATTAGTAGTTAACTATTGATTTGACTAGTACTTTTTCTTAGATTTTTGTTCCTATTTTTTTTAAAATATTTATCGACGAACCAATCGTACGGACGTCAATACATATCTAATTTATTGATATTACTAAAATTTTAAAAAATAAATAATTAATATGTATAGTGAAATTAGTAATCAACTGTAGATTCTTTTTAATCGATTTTTTTTAAGAAATTATAGATTCTTTTTTGAAAATATGTAATTCAGTTGAATAAAGACAAAAGTAAATTCAACGAGATACTGTTGATTTTATTTTCGGTTGATTTTATTCTGTTGAATTTAACTTTTGGTGGGAAATTTTCCGCCTGATGAAATAAAGGCAAAAGTACATTTAACGAGATACTGTTGAATTTGATTTCGCTTGATTTCATTCTGTTGAATTTAAGTTTTGGTGAGAACTTTATCGAAGTAAAGGCAAAAATAAATTCAACGAGATACTTTTGAATTTGATTTCGTTTGATTTTATTATGTTGAATTTATCTTTTGGTGGGAATTTTGCCGCCTGATGAAATAATGGCAAAAGTAAATTCAACGAGATACGGTTAAATTTGATTTCGGTTGATTTTATTTTGTTTAATTTATTGTCGGTTGAATTTGTTCGGTTGAAATTGAGGTTCAGTCAAAGTTCATAGAACATTGACGGAATAATCAACGGAATTCGGTTGATTTTATCGCCCGTTGAATTTATTCCGTTGAATTTAGCCGCTTTTTCCAGTAGTGATAAGGATGGATAAAGAATATAAAAGAGAAAGAGATGAGTGTAATTAAATTATTGGTTAGAATGAAATGTTTTACAAAAGGAATTGATGACCTAGGTTATTGATTACAATGAATGTTAAAGAGTAATTCATGTGTTTGTTTATCAACCACTACAAGAATGACATATGACATCAAAAATTGGTTTATTCTCAAATTTTCCAAATTAAACCTTTGTTTATTAACCAAATTTGGTCGAAACCCACATAAATTCGATTAATATTAATCGAATTTTCTATTTTTGACTAATTTGCTGAATTCACTTTCTGCTGAATTTTTAAAACAATTTTTTTTTGAAAATGTAAGTTTATGTTGTATTTATAAAAATAAATAAAAAACAACAAGTTAAATCTATACTATATTATAATTAGCAAAAGGGGGTATAATTTGTAGTTTGGTTATCCCTAATTTTTTGTTATCCCCCATTCACAGCCATTAGATCTTCAACTCAAATAGATCACGACCGTTAGCTACAACAATAATAAAAGTTGGAGGTCTAAGTTTCGAATCCCACCAACAACATTTTAATATAAAATTAATACTAGATTATGTTATATAGAAAGGTTGAAGGTTCGATTCCCGCTAACAACATAATAATTTAGAGTTAATACTAAAAATTATTTACATATAACGGTCTAAAATTTGAATTCTCCCAGCATATTAAAAGTAATGTTTATAATATTATATATACTAAACTATAAGTAAATTAAAAGAAATTAAAAACATCAGTGCTTTGCACGAGCTATAACCTAGTATAAGTAATAGAACAAGTTAAATATAAGTAATAGAACATGCAAATGAAATTGAATGTTAAGCATATAGGTTGATTTATGTAATTGTGTTGTCGTATACCCATATGTAAGAGCAAGACCAGGAGCCCAACTCCCCTCCCACAATCAAATGAAATGCTGGACCTTTTGAAACAAGTTGACCAGTCCTTTCCAATGCAAAGCACAAGTCTAATTTGATCAATCCAAATTAATATATATTATATTTAATTAGTAACATCATTAAGATGTAATATTTTTAATTTTTATAAAATTAAAAATTTAAATATAAATGAAATTAAAAATCAAACATGATTTATAAGTAAAATACATTACATATTTAAAAAGGAAAACATTACAAGAACAATTCCCCATTTTTCGGACAATTTTATCATTACATGCTCCAAATCGCCGGGCTCTTTCATTTATTCGTTGCCATATTTTTGTGATAGGTACAGCCCCTCTGGGATTACTTTCGTCACAATAGTTACGAATTCAATCCCAAAATGCTTCACCTTTTTCATCTGTCCCGATCACGGAATCAATCGACACATTCAACCATGCTCTAATTAAGAGTTGATCTTCACTCCACTTCCACTGAGTTATATCTTTTCGTGTGTCATCAAATTCATTAACATCATCTTTCATATCAATAACATTCGTAGCATCAAAGATAGGAGTTTGTAAGTGTGGAGAATTTTGATTAGTGGTAGGTGTTTGTTGGTTTCCAATGTGGATGCACTGTTTGACAATTTGAACATACGGAAATTGTGAATTTTGAACATAGGGGAAAAAAGGATTAGGAAATGGGAATTGAGAATTTGGCATTTGTGGATTATAATACGAATTTTGTGGATTAGAAAATTGAGAATTATCGATTTGAGTTTTTGGCAAACAGAAATTGGGTATTCGAGGATTGAGAATTCGGGTTTGTATTTTGAGGATTTGAAGGTGAATTTTGATGGGGATTCATTTTTTTCTCTTTTGAAATTTTTTTGTTGAAGATGTGAGAAGTGTAAAAAATAAATATGAAATCTTCATATTTATAGTGTCAAAAATTATGAACGTTATATTTTCTGCATTTTGTAATGGGTAATTACTTTTCAAAATTTTGTAAAATTAATATTAACGTTATACATTCAGGCCAACAATTGAGTTTTTTCCATTTTTTATGTTGGAGATATAAAATAAAAAATAAGAGAAAAATAGTCCACGCAAGAGTTGATCAGCCCCTGACCAACTTTTCTGTTTCTCCCTAATGCATTAAAGAAACCCAAGTCTCAATCTCTCTCCTTTACATCGTACTTGGGGTTAAAGGAAGGGATGTGGTTAAGGGAGTATGGTGGTGAAGGGAGGCCTTTTCTTGAATTGGGTTGGATAATAAAAGAAAACAGAGGTTCAGCATCAGGGGAGGTTAGATTTCTAATGTTCTTGAATTGAGTTTTTGTTTAATGTATTTATTAAAAGATTAAATTTTTGCAATTAGTAAAACAGTTTTTGGTGATAACAGAGGTTAGATTTCTAATGTTCTTGAATATGAATTTGTGTATGTATCCTGAGAAATTACATGTGTTTGATGTTGTCTTGAATGATATTGTAAGTATTTTTTTTATGATATTTTTTTACTATTTAGAAGTTCATGATATTTCAAATTAAAGCATGAGCAAAGATATGTTTTTAACTTTCACTGATGTTTACTAATCTGTAGAGGATATATGGCACCTGAATACCTTGCCAATGGCCAATTAACCAGAAAGTCAAATGTGTACATCTTTGGGGTGCTCTTGCTAGAGATTGTTACTGGAAGGCAAAACAACAAGAGCGAAAGCTCAGAATTCTCAGACAGCCTGGTTACAATTATGAGTCGATTACTTTCTTGTTTATGTAACCTCTGTAAACTGCCCCAAAAGGTTCTAACCTCAGGTGTTTTCCTTTTAATGAAACAGGCATGGAAGCATTTTCAACATGGAAGCATTGAAGTGATTCTTGACCCAAACCTAATGTTGCATGATTACCATCGAAGCGATGCAAGGGCAGAAGTTCTAAGAGTGGTACATATAGGACTACTATGTATCCAAGAGCCTGCACCGCTAAGACCTTCAATGTCGAAAGCACTACAAATGTTGGCAAAGAAAGATGAAATCCTTCCTCCACCGAGTAATCCTCCTTTTATAGACGAAAAGACCATGGAACTAAATGACACGAGTGAAGATCCATTTTACCCTCAGAATGGTACTAGTTCTGCTTCAATTGCTAATGTTTTCCCTTTCTATCTAGTTGACTTTTTAAAAGATATTGCATCATGATGTCCTATAAATTGATACTAACTTTTTTGTTTTTGATTAGTTCATATTTTCAATTGTTCTTGATTAATTATTCATGTATGTGTGTATAATGGATACTAATTGTTTTTTCTTGCGTTCCTTATGTAGATTTTTGTCACTTTGTAGAAGAGATATTGGTTTCGAGGCCAACAATAAGAAAAAAAATGCTTATGACAATGATGAAAGCGAGGATGATAATGACAATAGTGAAGAAGATGTCAATGGCCATGATGATGAAGAAGAAGATTCCTATGACGAGGATAATGGAGAAGAAAATGAAAACTGCAATGGCGTTGATGACGTTCGTAGGAGTTAATTAGTATATAGATTTCAATTGAGTTTTTGGTATAATGAACATTTAGTACGTTATGTTGGGTTCCGAGGCATAAAATGCAGCGGAATAATGTAAATAAAACAAAAATTTCGAAACCCAAACCAGGATCCATGTATAATTACGGACAAATTATGGAGAAACGAATCATACCTTTAAAACGTTACTTTCACGAACTCAACGGAGATCCTAGCTTGTAATCACCACACACAATCTTCACGTCAAGATCTGTGTCTCTCAGGTAATCCACACGAATGTCCGATCGTCCAACGATCCGAGGAGCCAGGTACTAGCCCGCGAAGAACAGCCTCTCTCTATCTCTCTAGCCTCTCAAAGAGCTGCTAGGGTTTTTAATAAAACGATTTTATGAAATCCCTAATCCTAAAGTATTACAACATCATGTATTTATATGAGAGATAGTGGGCTAAAATCAAAAAACCGAATTGGGCTTCCTTAAACCCATTTCTAATTTTATTTTGATTTTATTATTGGATTTCCTTAAACCCAATTATGTTCTTACTTTATTAAATTCGAATTTACTTAATTAATTAGGACCAGTCCAATTAATTAAATAGCCAATTCTTTATTTAATAATGATTTAATTTAAAATCTCAATTTAAATTAAAACTCCTTTTAAGACATTCTAAGTGTGTGACCCTATAGGTTATTCTTACGTTGGCAACGATTTTAAAGTTTCAATTAAAATCGTAAACAAAGAGCGGCATCTAGTAATACATCATTGCTACCCAAGTAATAATAATTTAAATGGTGATCCATATTAAAACTTTCGTGATTAATGTTTCCGTGTAATATAATCCCTTTAACCAAATATTATAGATTAAACTCGAGGCATGTGTTTAGTCATCCTCTTCAACATTTAATCCGGGTTTACTTGATCCATGAGTAGACTATTAAAAAACAAATCATTATTTGAGCACGGCCATGCATTTTATAGTCTCACTCAATCAAGAGGCCAATAATATCTCTCCTAATTATAGGAGGGTTAAATCCTTTATCTATCATTCATATTTCTCATGCGACTCATGATATACCCGATGTCCACTTTAATCATCACCCGGTCAAAGGTAACTTTTAATGTAGTCAAAGTATATTAATCCTCGTATAGAAATATAATGATCTCAAGTCAAAGGATCATTACACCATTATCACTGTGAGTCTTTCTTATGACTTTATTAAACATGAAGAATCTCACTGTGGGTCTGTCCAGTACCATGTACTCCTACATGTACCTATGTATTGACTTTAGTATCTCCATACTTATAACCAATGAGATGTGGTTATCTGTCAAACAACATACTAGTTTATTTATATATTATTATTGTCCTATAATAATAATACTCGACCAGGGACCTTTTAAGAATATGATATATTATATAATCTCAAGTTCAAGTCATTTACTTAAACTATATAATGTGTATCATGATTCTAAGGACATTTATTATGCTAACAAATATATCGCAGTAATTAAAGTCATAATAAATACGTTTATTGAATGATCAAATGACATAAAGGTTTATTCAAAGAAACAATGTATTGCCTCTAGTTCACCTACACTAACACGTTATGCTCCTTTGTGAGCACTTTTGGTTATGTTTGATGGTAGTTAAGTACTATTTTATTAGTGTTATAAGGTTGTAACTTGTTGAATGTGGTTCGTGCGAAGGAGGATTTTTGTTGTTTATGGTGTGATAAGGTGGGATTTTGACTTGTGTTTATGGTTGGTTGGTATGTTGGTGTGATAAGGTGGGATTTTAACATGTGTATGTTGGATTAATGATGGTTGGGATGTTAAATTATGTTTATGGATGTTTTTGTTTTATGGAATATATTATTTAGATTTTCTTTTTACAATTTTTTGTTTTGTATGGTTTGATTTGCTTTTTAGATTTGTAATTTAGGTGTAAAAAAACAGGAAAAAACCCAGTAATTCCTACCAATAATACCATACAATTCCATCTTTTCGTACCACATTGAAAGCTTTTCCTACGAGCATTACCATTACAAACCCAGTAATTCCTACCACATTCAAGCCTTTTCCTACCACATTCAAGCCTTTTCCTACCAGCATTACCATTACAAACCAGTAATTCCTACCACATTCAAGCCTTTTCCTACCGTATGCACATCATGGTGGGAAATTGCTGGTAGGAATCTAAAAAAGATAGTCGGAATTGTCTGGTAGGAAATACTATTTATCCATCTCGACTGTTGTATTTCCTACCAAAACACGCATTTCCTACCAGAAATTCTGGTAGGAAATGCCCAATTACGTCACCAGATTTTGTGATGTGGCAGGTGACGTGGCGCTTGATGTGGTAGATGACATGGGCCAGGTGGCTGTCAAGTCACCAGGTGGGGCCGACGTTTGACTGTCACTTAAAATTTCCCACCAGGGGTCATTTCCGAGTCAAGCAATTCCTACTACACGGATGTGGTAGGAAATGTGGTAGGAAATGGGTCATTTCCTACCAAAAAACAGCAATTTCCTACCAATTTTATGGTAGGAAATGCTCGTTTTTCTTGTAGTGATATATTCTGCATCTCATAAATATTTTAAAAAAGTTATGCATATCAAAGGACATTGAAAAATGTCATAGATAACTTTTCAAAGATATGGAATAAAATGTTTGTAGAAAAGTTAATCTTTATTCAATATTAACATGATAAGTAGTCTAGATACATCACATCTTGGATAACTTTTATAAGATATTAAACAAATTGATTTCATATAATAAAGATTGTGCATTTAAAATTAATATTAAAAACATTATGCTTATTAAAAGATTGTATGCATATCTACATACAATTATTTAATATCTTGAGAAAGTTATTTGAGATATATGTAAGATTTTGTATTCAATATTAAATAAATATTGAAAAGAAAAAGTTATTCTTGATAATGAAATATTATCTTGAGATATTATACATTAATATTCTTTATACTATATATACAAGAAGTCACCGCACCTTCAAGGGGTGAAAGAGGGATTGGTCTTGAGTTTGCTAAGTATGGTGCACTCAGTTTTTGATTTTCTCTATCCACATATTTCTCGTTTCTACCACCCGTATCTTCCTAGCTAGTTTTCGACGCTTAAAACTTCTTGTAAGTTTGTACATTTATATTAGATTTTGATATACATACACCATAGAAAGATTTTGATGTATATGTGTGTATATATTACTTGGATGTTGATGTTATTTAAATTGATTTTGCAGGACTTAATGGCTCACAGCATCGAAGTTTTGTAGGATTTAATGGCACACAACATCTAGGTTCTTGATCGAGACATGGAAGAGCTGGTAACTATCACTTTTCTTGTACTTGCTTATACATGCATATATGTTTCCAATATAGTCATGTGTATATGACGACTCTTAACGTGTAGTCAATTTATGGTCCAATTTCTAGAATTCACATCTGTGGGTGGGTGGAAGGGAGAATTCACAGATCAGTTTCAAATCTTAAACTTCTTTATGTTCTTTGTTTTTTTTTGATTTGTTTGAAGAATTTCAGTTAACACCAGAATTAATTAATTGAAACCCTTATTTTTTTGGTTGGGATGTGTCTAACGGTGGTGAATTCTAAACTTTTAGTGCATAAGAAATTTCATTTTTACCTTTGAGCCCTTGTCTGTGATTTGAATTTACAAGAGCACTCCTAAATTAAAAGTTCTTTTTTTATAAACACTTGAATTTATAAACTTTTTTGATGTCACGACTATGCTTGAAACAAAAAAAAAATGCATTTCTTAAATTTTGCAAAAAAATTTCTTTCCATTATTGTTCTTTCTTTTGGCAAACAAAAAGAAATTTGTTAAAATAGATTTTTAAGTCATATAAGCCTAATCATTCAAAAAAGAAAAAAGTGTACTCCAATTAATTACTCCTCTTTCTAATGTAGTCATCCTAATTTTGGTGATTCTATTCAGGGAAAAAGAAATTTCATTTTTTTCTGCTAAGCAGGAAATTTCATTTTCAACTTTTTATTTTTTCCTTATCTGTGAGCCAGAGAATTTAATTCTTCTAAGTTTCTAATTTCTTAAAGTTTTGACAACATTTCATGTATGACTTGTTGCTTTTATGTTTTTATTAACTTAAACAACATTTCATGCTACTTTTCATTAACTTATTTTTAGAATCTACTTAACTTTGTTCTACTTACTAATCCTGGTAAATAAATATCCATGTTATGTTTGATGGTTTTGTTTTGTAAAATTTTGTGTTTGCTTTTCCTTCTTTACTTTATATTTATTCTGGGTACATGCTATGTTCTTGTGTGCATGGCAGCTATAATGGCTATGATAACTTGATAAAAGTATAAATATTATTAATAACTTTATAACTAGTCTATTCATTTGATATGAATTTTATTTTTAACTAATCTTCTAAAATAATTGCATAAATAATAAAATTTTTACTAATTTGTTTACTTATATATAAATTACTTTGGGGCACAACATACTTTTGTTTGGTGAATAGATGGGTATATAGATCTTGGGAGGGCTGGAAATTCGTACGATACAAACTAAATTCGGAAAAAAAGAAATAGGAAAATTAAGATGTGTGAGCCATCACTTCAATTTCTAATGATTCTATTTGTTCTCAATTTTGTAACCAAAAGTTTCATCTATATTTCCTTGAAGATCCTCTTTGAAACCTTTACCTTCTTTAAATGTACTCTAGATTCAGTTTTTGTATTATACGACTGTTTATAAGATATATATCTTGTAAATAACAAATCAAAGTGACGGAAAATACATGAAATAGTAAAATCTAAAGTATCTTAGAAGAAGGTGTATGGTTTCCAAAAGGATCTTCAGGAATCCCAGTCTTAAAAGTGATGGCACACACATTCTACTTTTCTATTTCTTTCGATCCCAATTTGGTTAGTATCTGACGGATTTTCACGCCTTCCAAGATCTCAATACCCATCTTTCTACCAAACAAAAGCATGTTATGTCTCAAAGGAATTAACACATGAGTAAACATTCATAAATTTGTCAACTTGACTTGAATTTATAAAATCAATTCATTTCTTAAATTTTGCAAAATATTTCTTTCCGTTATTGTTCTTTCTTTGGGCATACAAAGAGTAATTAATTACTCTTCTTTCTATAGTTGTCATCCTAATTTTGGTGATTCTATTTGAATTATTAGGGTAAAAGATATTTTATTTTCAACTTTTTACGGTTTTCTTTTCAGTGTGCAAGAGAATTTAATTCTTCTAAGTTTCTAATTCTTAAAGTTTTGACAACATTTCATGTATGACTTGTTGCTTGTATGTTTTTATTAACTTAAACAACATTCACATGCTACTTTTCATTGATTTATTTTTAAAATCTACTTAACTTTGTTCCACTTACTAATCTTAGTAAATGATATCCATGTTATATATGTTTCATCGTTTTGTTTTGTAAAAATTTTTGTTTGCTTTTTCTTCTTTACTTGTATATATTTATTCTGGATACATGCTATGTTCTTTTGTACATGGCATCTTTAATGACTATGATAACTTTATAGAAGTATTAATATAATTAATAACTTTAAAACCCTCTACGAAAACATATTATGGGTCGAAAACGGACACCAGAAACACTTTCTGCTGCAATTTCTTTTCTAGCTTTCACACAACGATTCCGATCAAACTATTGTTACTGCCTATCATATCATATACAATCAGACATCACATATACGTATAAACTGATCATATAACAGTTATATAATCAATCCAAATCCAACTCAGATTTTGTTTATACTACATCATTAACCCACTATTCTTCCAATTCTGATTTAATCTAAGCAGATTATAAACATGGCAGGCATGGTATCATCATATCATAATATTAACAGATTCATTATATCAATCATATAATATAACTGTATCATGGCAGATTCATCAAACATACATACTCGTAAAAATACAGTAGACACGTAACCAAATCAGCCCCTTATACACGTAGCTCTGATGCCATTGTTAGGTTCCGAGGCATAAAATGCAGCGGAATAATGTAAATAAAACAAAAATTTCGAAACCCAAACCAAGATCCATGTATAATTACGGACAAATTATGGAGAAACGAATCATACCTTTAAAATGTTACTTTCACGAACTCAACGGAGATCCTAGCTTGTAATCACCACACACAATCTTCACGTCAAGATCTGTGTCTCTAAGGTAATCCACACGAATGTCCGACCGTCCAACGATCCGAGGAGCCAGGTACTAGCCCACGAAGAACAGCCTCTCTCTATCTCTCTAGCCTCTCAAAGAGTTGCTAGGGTTTTTAATAAAATGATTTTATGAAATCCCTAACCCTAAAGTAATACATCATCATGTATTTATATGAGAGATAGTGGGCTAAAATCAAAAAACCGAATTGGGCTTCCTTAAACCCAATTCTAATTTTATTTTGATTTTATTATTGGATTTCCTTAAACCCAATTCTATTCTTACTTTATTAAATTCGAATTAACTTAGATAATTAATCAGGACCAGTCCAATTAATTAAATAGCCAATTCTTTATTTAATAATGATTTAATTTAAATTCTCAATTTAAATTAAAACTCCTTTTAAGACATTCTAAGTGTGTGACCCTATAGGTTATTATTACATTGGCAATGATTTTAAAGTCTCAATTAAAATCGTAAACAAAGAGCGGCATCTAGTAATACATCATTGTTACCCAAGTAATAATAATTTAAATGGTGATCCATATTAAACCTTTCGTGATTAATGTTTTCGTATAATATAATCCCTTTAACCAAATATTATAGATTAAACTCGAGACATGTGTTTAGTCATCCTAACATTTAATCCGGGTTTGCTTGATCCATGAGTAGACTATTATAAAACAAATCATTATTTTAGCACGGCCATGCATTTTATAGTCTCACTCAATCAAGAGGCCAATAATATCTCTCCTAATTATAGGAGGGTTAAAACCTTTATCTATCATCACTACGCCATAAACGCACATACGTAACCCTTTTTACAAAGCGTTGCACAGAAAGCGTTTCGTTTGATAGAAATTTTGGGTCTTTTGCAACTGAGCTGAACTGGTGTTGCGTTAGATATAATTTAGTGTTGCGTATTACCCACAGTGTTTCACATCATGCAACACTAACTGCAGGTGTTGCGTTAGATAATTTTTTATTTTAATAAATGATGATGTGGCAGAAGTGGGACCCACATGTGCTGACATGGCATTTGTTGACGTGGCAATTGTGGGGCCCACAATTGCTGATGTGGCAGAAGTGGGGCCCACCTATGCTGACGTGGCGTTTGATGCCGTGGCATAAGTGTTGCATTAGATAACAGGTGTTGCATTTGCTGTTTGAAGTGTTGCATTAGATATATATTTTTATTTAAATTCTGACATGGCAGGTGCGGGACCCACCACTGCTGACGTGGCAGTGTGGGGCCCACAATGGTGACGTGACAGAAGGACAACCAATGCTGATGTGGCAATTGTGGGGCCCACAATTGCTGAGGTGGCAGGAGTGGGACCCACCTCTGCTGACGTGTCATACGATGACGTGGCATAAGTGTTGCATTAGATAACAGTAGTGTTGCGTTTGCTGTATGAAGTGTTGCATTAGATATTTTTTTAACTAGTCTTGTCCCGAATGATGAATCTATTTTTTTAAATTATTTTTTCGACGTTCCAATCGCACGGATGTCAGGATATAACGATTTTAGTGATACTGTAATTTTTCAAAAAAATTCCTATATGTATTTGGTTTGGTTTTGTAACGGTCAAACCGGTCAAAGTGGACTTCCTTTTAACTAGTCTTGTCCCGAATGATGAATCTATTTTTTTAAATTTTTTTTTCGACGTTCCAATCGCACGGGTTTCAAGATATAACAATTTTAGTGATGCGGTAATTTTTTAAAAAATTTGCTGGATTTATTTGGTTTGTTTTTATAATAATCAAACCGGTCAAAGTGGACTTTCCTTTTAACTAGTTTTGTCCCGAATGATGAATCTATTTTTTTAAATTATTTTTCCGACTTTCCAATCGCACGGGTGTCAAGATATAACGATTTTAATGATGCGGTAATTTTTTAAAAATTTGCTAGATTTATTTGGTTTGGTTTTATAACGGTCAAACCGGTCAAAGTCGACCTTCCTTTTAACTAGTCTTGTCCCAAATCATGAATCTATTTTTTTCAATTATTTTTTCAACGTTTCAATTGCACGGGTGTCAAGATATAACGATTTTAGTGATGTGTTAATTTTTTTAAAAATTTGCCAGACTTATTTGGTTTGGTTTTATAACGGTCAAACCGGTTAATGTGGACTTTCATTTTAACTAGTCTTGTCCCGAATGATGAATCTATTTTTTAAATTATTTTTTCGACGTTCCAATCGCACGGGTGTCAAGATATAACTATTTTAGTGATGCTGTAATTTTTTAAAAAATTTCTAAATTTATTTGGTTTGGTTTTATAACGGTCAAACTAGTCAAAGTCGACCTTCCTTTTATATAGTCATGTCCCGAATGATGAATCTATTTTTTTCAATTATTTTTTCGATGTTCCAATAGCACGGGTGTCAAGATATAACGATTTTAATAATGTGGTAATTTTTTAAAAAATTTCCTAGATTTATTTGGTTTGGTTTTATAACGGTTAAACCGATCAAAGTCGACTTTCCTTTTAACTAGTCTTGTCCCGAATGATGAATCTATTTTTTTGAATTATTTTTTCGACTTTCAAATCGTATGGATGTCAAGATATAACGATTTTAGTAATGCGGTAATTTTTTAAAAAATTTCCTAGATTTATTTGGTTTGGTTTTATAACGGTCAAACCGGTCAAAGTCGGCCTTCCTTTTAACTAGTCTTGTCCCGAATGATGAATCTATTTTTTTCAATTATTTTTTCGACATTCCAATCGTACGGGTGTCAAGATATATGATTTTAGTGATGCGGTAATTTTTTAAAAAATTTCCTAGATTTATTTGGTTTGGTTTTATAATGGTCAAACCGGTCAAAGTGGACTTTTCTTTTAACTAGTCTTGTCCCGAATGATGAATCTATTTTTTTAAATTATTTTTTCAACTTTCCAGTCATACAGATGTCAAGATATAACGATTTTAGTGATGCGGTAATTTTTAAAAATTTCTTAGATGTATTTGGTTTGATTTTATAACGGTTAAACCGATCAAAGTGGACTTTCATTTTAACTAGTCTTGTCCCGAATGATGAATCTATATTTTTAATTTATTTTTTCGACGTTTCAGTGATATAACTAACACATGGTGATCCCATCGCAGACAAAATAGAAACCATAGCAGCCACATAATTAACCTATATTTTGTCACTGTTAGCAAAAGTTTTTACTTAAAGACATCATACAGTAAAGCATTAAAAATTTCAAAATAGAAAAAAAACCAAATAAGCAATCCAAGCATGAAGTATGTACGCGGGGAGACCAGGCAATGCTGTACAGAAAAATCTGCAAAAAAAAATCAATTGCTTCAGATGCATCACTCAGTAATCCTTTTTTATCTAAATTTTATCAAAATTTTGTGCACTGTAGAAAAGTTATAAGCGCAATGCTCAAGTCACTGGTTAGGTATATTGTGTTTCGAGTGTACGATTAAAGAATAAGAATACATGATAAATTTAAATTCCCAAGTATCATTTTATTATAATATAATATTATAAGGGCAATGCTCAAGTCACTGGTTTTTGGTTTAATTATATATATTGTCAGTTTGGTTGGGGGATCACTTCCTCAGAAGGTGCCAAAGGTGTTGGAGAATCGACAACTTCCCCTGTTGCATACTGTAAAATGAGAATTACAGAGGCGAGAGGTGGCACCTGCATCCATTCACGTCTCAGAAGCAACCAAAACTGCTTTCACCAGTTGCTTTAACTCATGATTTAACTTACTGCACGTATGCAAACATGCACTTCAGTACAAAATATGCATTTAAAACTAAATTTCACACAATTTATTAAATGACAAAAAAAAAAAGCATGTCTTCCTTATTGCAACACTTACACATTACTACTAAACTAAAAAGTTGATATCAGGCTAAATTATTCAAACAATATGAAACAATATGTCTCACTTATTGCAACACACCTAGACTATACATTAAAATAGATTGTTGGTTATAGATTGGCATGAATAGGTTTAGATTATCATACAACCCACCCAACATACTGGCCTTCTACAATCCAACCATAAGATCTAGATGATGACATTTTTTAAGATGATGCACCTTGCAATTATTTTTTAATACATAAATACAGTTTTGTCTACTTACTACCTTGTTATTCATTACATAAATAGATCATTATTGCAGGGTCCCATCACAGATTTACGATGTATTTAACATTCAAGAAAATAATTTACCTAGCAGGAAAGAAGACGAAACAGAAGCTCCTGATGCTGAACTGCTGACAGCGGGTGGAAACCCAAGTTCTTTTTCAATCATCTGAAGTGATTGAGGCGGAAACACATTTCTCCAGGTTCCAAATAGATGCCGCATGCCAGGGTGTACTGCTGGATCAACTTGCCTATATGCTTTGCAGAAGACCTATATGATTCACCAAAGAAAAACTAAAGCTTATTACTGGTATCAGGCAGATCTAGTTTATACTACTCTCGGAGCAATCAATACCGAAATACATATTTGCACTTCACACTGAACATGTATAACCCAGTAACTTTATTTCCACCCAAGGAACATAGATAAAGAAGAAAGTCAAATATGTTAATAAAGTAAATATGAACACTGATTGAATAACTTAAAATGGAGCATAGTGATAAAGTACACATATAGTACAATAAATAACAGAGAATCAGCATGAACATGAATGTCGTTATTCATTTGCCCAGAACCATATCAAACGAGTACTAAATATAATTACAACAAAGATTTAAACTTAAGCTTAGTACTACAAAAAAAAATTATGTTACAGAATACATATATTTGTAATAAAACATTCAGCATATAGAATGACCTAACATCACACCCAGTTTAAAAAAAACTAGAAAAAAACTTTAAAAGAAATCATTACCCAGTTATCTTTGACGACATCATTGTTCACAGTACTTTATGGAACAACCTGGAAAAAGCTTCGTTTATAATATATTGCTTCAGTTTTCGTCCATTTCCGACGATTTCTATGTCCTGCAACATACAACATTAGCATTGTCGCAAAATGTAATCTAGAATCACTAGTACGATTTCAAGAGATATAATATTCATTACACAGGACTAAAGGTGGTGAAATGACTACCAGAACCTAAGGCAGATCTATTAAAGTTCATCCAAGAAGCCAAACATAATCACCTCAAATCATAAAACTTACGAAAAGTTGATTAATTCTTCAAATACATCTAATTAAACAATGACCATATCTCGTAAATTATCGAACTAAGTTAACAAACAAGGGAAGCTATCAATCAGAGTACCTCAAAGTAATATTATGGGTAATCACTACGAACTAGGAAATCTTATGAGCCAATGATATTACAGAATAAATAAATTACTTGACAAGCAATTTAAATTCAGGAGCTCTTACCATCTGCAACATGGTACTGATCTGCCTCAACTGCTAGTACTTTCATTCATTACGTGGGATCCACAGATGTGAAATATGTAAAGGCACCAAATCCTCTCAGCAACCTCACATGTTTTACATACAAGTGCAAAAAAAAAAAGCATGAATATTAATCCTTTAAGGCATGCTAAATATATAGACAACAAAAGGAGTAAGAGGCATATAGACAACAAAAGGAGTAAGAGGGGGAGAAGGAGCTCACAACATCTAACTACAAAAAACATATAAAACAGTTAGTGTTGGTAAAAAAAAATGTTTTCTGAACCTATATATAAAGGCTTCACATTCTTATAACCTGATTGTGAAAGATTCTTGTTTGAACTGACTCTCTATTTCATTTACATACAACCTGAACAATTGTGACCTACAAGCATATTTGTCCAGAAAAGTTTAAGCCAAAACATCTACAATGCTTAAAATAACAAAGACATATATAATTAAAACAACTCGAATTAGTTGTGAAACAAAGAAGAGAGCCCAAATTAAAACTAATTAAACACAAGAGTTTCGATTAAACATAAGAACTGAAACCAATTTAAACCCAAACCGAATGAACCCTAATTTGAAGAAGGCCAAAGAAACACTGATTCAAGAAGGGCAAAATCGAAGAGCAATCGAACCAATTTGAAGCCTCAAATCTCTAATTAGTAGTTTATTCAGCTTATATATAGAGATAGAGAGAGTGAGAAACTGATCTACGAGAGAGAGTCAGAGAAAGTGTTTTGAAGGGGTAAAGGGAAAGGGAAAGAGAAAGGAAAAGGGAATCAGTGTTTTGTTAAAAATGAAAAAAATTAGAAAATGCCTTTGCTTGCTGTTAGCGAAAAAATTAGAAAAGAAAGGGCGGTTGTTTTGCCGCTTACAAATTTTCATCTGTTTGTGTGCATACCAGAGGTGTATATTATATATTTTTTCATATATATAACATTGTTTTTATAAAATTATACATTTTATGTTTAATTTAAAAGTATTTTAATATTTGAAAAACTAGTAAAAAAAAACACTTATGTGTAGATTCTTAAATTTTAAAAAAGTGTCGCCTAATTTTTGAATTAATTTTTTAGTTTAATTTTAAAAACTTACAAAATTTAAAATTAAAAAAATACCATGTGCATAATTGTATTGATTTGTATAATTTAATTAAATAAATCCCATATGCGTTTGTGTGTCTGAGCGAGTTGTAATAATTTGTTTAAGGAGGAAAATGCACTTGTAAAAAAAAAAATATTTGCTTTGGTAATTCAACGGTCAAATCGTACTTTGACTGGTACCCGTAAACAGGATTTCGTAAGGGTTTAAGTTTTTGATTTTTTTAAAAATATTTTCTGAAGACCCAACCGTACGGGCATCAAGATCCATCATTTTTAATGTTATTCCCAAAATTTTAGAAAAAAAAAATTATTTGATTGGGTAATTCAACGGTCAACTAGTACTTAGACCGGAATCCCTAAACAAGGTTTCGTCAGGGTTAAAGGTTTCGATTATTTTAAAAATATTTCTCGAAGACCCAACCGTACGGGCATCAAGATCCATCATTTTTAATATTATTCCCAAAATTTCAGGAAAAAAAAATTATTTGATTGGGTAATTCAACGGTCAACTAATACTTTGACCGGAACCCCTAAATAGGGTTTCGTCATGGTTGAAGGATTCAATTTTTTTAAAAAAATTTCTCGACCACCCAACCATACGGGAATCAAGATCCATCATTTTAAATATTATTCCCAAAATTTTAGAAAAAAAATTTATTTGATTGGGTAATTCAATGGTCATCTAGTACTTTGACCGGAACCCCTAAACAGGGTTTCGTCAGGGTTTAAGGATTCGATTTTTTAAAAAATATTTCTCGACCACCCAACCGTGCGGGAATCAAGATCCATCATTTTTAATGTTATTCCCAAAATTTTAGAAAAATTTTTTTTATTTGATTGGGAAATTCAACTGTCAACTAGTACTTTGACCGGGACCCCTAAACAGGGTTTCGTCAGGCTTTAAGGATTCGATTTTTTAAAAAATATTTCTCGACCACCCAACCGTGCGGGAATCAAGATCCATCATTTTTAATGTTATTCCCAAAATTTTAGAAAAAAAATTATTTGATTGGGTAATTCAACGGTCAACTAGTACTTAGACCGGAATCCCTAAACAAGGTTTCGTCAGGGTTTAAGGTTTCGATTATTTTAAAAATATTTCTCTAAGACCCAACCGTACGGGCATCGTGATCCATCATTTTTAATATTATTCCCAAAATTTCAGGAAAAAAAAATTATTTGATTGGGTAATTCAACGGTCAACTAATACTTTGACCGGAACCCCTAAATAGGGTTTCGTCATTGTTGAAGGATTCAATTTTTTTAAAAAAATTTCTCGACCACCCAACCATACGGGAATCAAGATCCATCATTTTAAATATTATTCCCAAAATTTTAGAAAAAAAAAATTATTTGATTGGGTAATTCAACGGTCATCTAGTACTTTGACCGGAACCCCTAAACAGGGTCTCCTCAGGGTTTAAGGATTCGATTTTTTAAAAAATATTTCTCGACCACCCAACCGTGCGGGAATCAAGATCCATCATTTTTAATGTTATTCCCAAAATTTAAGAAAAAAAAAATTTATTTGATTGGGAAATTCAACGGTCAACTAATACTTTGACCGGGACCCCTAAACATGGTTTCGTCAGGCTTTAAGGATTCGATTTTTTAAAAAATATTTCTCGACCACCCAACCGTACGAGAATCAAGATCCATAATTTTTAATGTTATTCGCAAAATTTTAGGAATTTTTTTTTATTTGATTGGGTAATTCAACGGTCAACTAGTACTTTGACCGGAACCCCTAAACAGCGTTTCGTCAGGGTTTAAGGATTTGACTTTTTAAAAAATATTTCTCGACCACCCATCCGTACGGGAATCAAGATCCATCATTTTAATGTTATTCCCAAAATTTTAAGAAAAAAAAAATTATTTGATTGTGTAATTCAACGGTCAACTAGTACTTTGACCGGAACCCCTAAACAGGGTTTCGTCAGGGTTTAAGGATTCGATTTTTTAAAAAATATTTCTCGACCACCCAACCATACGGGAATCAAGATCCATAATTTTTAATGTTATTCCCAAAATTTTAGAATTTTTTTTTATTTGATTGGGTAATTCAACGGTCAACTAGTACTTTGACCGGAACCCCTAAACAGGGTTTCGTCAGGATTTAAGGATTTGATTTTTTTAAAAATATTTCTCGACCATCCAACCATACCGGAATCAAGATCCATCATTTTTAATGTTATTCCCAAAATTTTAGGAAAAAAAATTATTTGATTGGGTAATTCAACGGTCAACTAGTACTTTGATCGGAACCCCTAAATAGGGTTTCGTCAGGTTTAAGGATTCGATTTTTTAAAAAATATTTCTCGACCACCCAACCATACGGGAATCAAGATCCATCATGTTTAATATTATTCCCAAAATTTTAGAATTTTTTTTTATTTGATTGGGTAATTCAACGGTCAACTAGTACTTTGACCAGAACCCCTAAATAGGGTTTCGTCAGGGTTTAAGGATTCGATTTTTAAAAAAATATTTCTCGACCACCCAACCATATGGGAATCAAGATCAATCATTTTTAATTTTATTCCAAAATTTTAGAAAAAAAAATTTATTTGATTGGGTAATTCAACGGTCAACTAGTACTTAGACCGGAATACCTAAACAAGGTTTCGTCAGGGTTTAAGGTTTCGATTATTTTAAAAATATTTTTCGAAGACCCAACCGTACGGGCATCAAGATCCATCATTTTTAATATTATTCCCAAAATTTCAGGAAAAAAAATTATTTGATTGGGTAATTCAACGGTTAACTAATACTTTGACCGGAACCCCTAAATAGGGTTTCGTCATGGTTGAAGGATTCAATTTTTTTAAAAAATTTCTCGACCACCCAACCATACGGAAATCAAGATCCATCATTTTTAATATTATTCCCAAAATTTTAGAAAAAAAAATTTATTTGATTGGGTAATTCAATGGTCATCTAGTACTTTGACCGGAACCCCTAAACAGGGTTTCGTCAGGGTTTAAGGATTTGATGTTAGGAATATGTTGTACTTGATGATAACTTCACAATCAATCAAATTGTTTAAGGTTTTGTAGCTGTCAACGGATGAGGATTTATAACTCTATCCGTTGACAGGTAGCTCATCAACGGATGAGGTTTTGTAGCACACTGCAGTATCTCTATGTTATCAGTTGATAGTGTTTTTATCCACAGTCATGTTGACTATCAACGGATAGGCAGAATAGGGTAGCCAATTGTAAATAAGCTATGCTATGTAATTCTGTCTAAGTGAAAGTTTATCAACGGATGAAGACTAAACTCTATCAACGGATACAACTCAAATCCACTCTATCAACGGATACAGCTCAAGTCCCAATATCAACGGATACTGCTCTATACATCATCAACGGATGTCAGTATACATCATCAACGGATGTTAGTGTACATCATCAACGGATAATCATTGACACTGATTTCTATGATTAGCTGGAGATTAGCAATTGATAAGGACATGTTTGACTGACAGATCACATGAGTTGAAAGTAGATACAAAAAGCAGTATGGCAGCCATACTTTGGAAACACAGAAGAAATAAGCATTCCATTTACACTATGAATACAAGAAAGGTGCAGGAGACATGTCTGAACACAAGGACAACCTTTCGGCTACATGTGTATTTGGAGTGTAGTAGCAAGTCAACTAGAATTAGATTAGTATTATCTTATTCCAGTAGTACTTGTAAAACTTGGGATATATAACCAAGTGTAGCAACTCTTTGTAGGTTAAGAAAACAGACATATTTGCTTAGGGTTTCTTGAATATCTTTAGAAGCAAAGAGTTGTAAAACGGCAGCTGTGTACATTTTGTATCACAGAGTTTTCTTCAAATAAAAGCTTCAGGTGGTGCATATTAACCACCTGATTTTATATGTGTTTGTGTTTAATTCTTACATTGCAATTATCTCTTCATAAGTTTCTGAAGTTCTTATCAGAAATTTATAAATATCAAGAATTGTATTCAACCCCCCCCTTCTACAATTATACAAGTGTGTAATCTGGGAATAACAATTGGTATCAGAGCGAGCTTCTAACATATTTGAAGTTTAAAGATCAACACACTTCCAACATGTCTAAGAAGGATTATGGAGTGAAGATTCCAGTTCTTGATAGAGAAAATTACTTTCACTGGAAAGTAAAAATGCGTCTACATCTCTCATCTATTGATGAGGGTTTTGTGGATTGCATTGACAAGGGTCCTCACGTTCCAATGAAGACGGCAACAAGAGTTGGCCTGGCTGATGATGTGCCTGACACTTTCATTCCCAAACCTGTTTCTGAGTGGATTCTTGAAGATATTGCAGAAGTCCACAAAGACAAAAAGGCCATGAATATTCTGTTCAATGGTCTAGAAACAGACATGGTTGACAATGTTATTAACTGCACTACCGCCAAGGAAGTATGGGACATTGTTCAAACCCTGTGTGAAGGAACAGAACAGGTAAGGGAAAACAAGATGCAACTACTAATCCAACAGTATGAACATTTTCACTTTAAGAGTGGAGAAACATTGAATGATACATTTAGTAGATTTCAAAAGCTACTAAATGGTTTGAAACTGTATGGAAGAGTCTATCAAGTTAAAGACTCTAATCTCAAATTTCTGAGATCACTGCCCAAGGAATGGAAGCCAATGACTGTTTCTCTAAGAAACACTCAAGAGTACAAGACATTTACTCTTGAAAGGCTCTATGGAACTTTAAAGACCTATGAGCTGGAAATGGAGCAGGATGAAGAGATTGAGAAGTCTCAAAAGAAAAGTGGGTCAGTTGCACTCGTTGCCAATTTGGAGCAAAAGGAGGAAAGGACAGAAACTGCTAGTTCTACACTAAACAGGGAGGTTTGTAAAGGTAGAGCAGAATCAAGCAGGAGCAAGGAAAAGGTGTCTGAGGAATTGAATGCCCTTCAGCAGGATGAATTGGATGAGATAGATGAGCACTTAGCTTTTCTATCTAGGAGATTCTCTAAGCTGAAATTTAAGAGAAACTCTGGGATGGCCAAGCCATTTAACAAGGATTTTTCCACAAACAACTATGTGGATAAATCCAAAATTAAATGCTACAATTGTGGGATTGCTGGTCATATGATAAGTGAATGCAGGAAACCTAGATCTGAGAACAAGGGAAAGCCAACTGAGGTTGTTGACTATAAGAAGAAATATTTTGATCTTCTCAGGCAGAAAGGAAAGGCATTCTTGACCCAAGAGTATGACTGGGCTGTTGATGACAATCATTCTGATGATGATGCTGAGTTAGTCAACCTTGCTTTAATGGCTGATTCTGGAGAGCAGGAAGCAAGTTCAGCTAGCAATCAGGTATTTTCTACTAATCTCTCTGAGCTCACTAAAGAGGAATGCAATAGTGTTATAGATGAAATGTCTACTGAACTATATCACTTAAGTGTTACTCTTAAATCACTTACTAAAGAGAACAATAGAATTAAAGAGTCTAATCTGTTTTTAAGTGATAGAAATGCTGCTCTAGAATCTCAATTTCTAGAATTTGAGAAAATGAGAGTTGATTGCAATAATGCTAAAATTGAACTTGAAGCTGTGTTAAAAAGAGAACTGATTTTAAAAGACCAGCTTGAAAAAGAACAAGGGATAATTGCCAAATTTCAAAGTTGTAGGAATATTTCTCAAAACATAATAGAAGTTCAGGGAATAGAATCATTTGTGAAGGATACCTGGACTCAAAGGAAAATGGAGCTAGAACCTGGCCTTGAGGATCTAGAGACTATTTGTGAATCAACGGATAGTGATCATCCGTTGATAGATGAACCGTCAACGGATGAGAGGTATCCGTCGACTAACAAAAAGTCTGTTAGTAAGAAGGAACTTAGGAAACTGGATATCAAGTATGGTCCAGTAAACAAGAATTTTGTTAGTGGTGAGTGCAGCAAAACCAAATCCAGTGGGAAGGCTAAGACAGGTGATTTACACAACAAAAAGGCTGTTAGAAAATCAGACAATGAAAAGGTAGAAATTGAGGGTAAAAAAAAAAAGAACAGAAATGGTAAGATAGGCATCAACAAGAAAAACAATTACTCTCCTGACAAGTTTGCTCCTAGGAAAACTTGTAGTAATTGTAATAGTGTCAATCATTTATCTTCTAATTGCAAGATTGTTAACAAGGCTCCTGTTCATGTACCTCAACCAATGCCATGTATGCCTGCAATGCCTGTTATGCCTGGTTTGTATCAAAATGCTAGTTTTTCAAATCCATATGTGAACATGCCATATGTGTCTAATCCATATTTTCAATCTATGAATGTGCCACAAATGTCATGGAACCTACCTAACATGAATAATATGTATGCTAATTTTCCACACATGCATGCATCCAATATTCATGCAAATGAGCATTTTTCAGACCCCATTACTCAAGCATCTACACCTAAGATGAAGAATGCTAAGAGTGCAAAGTCAAAGGCTAACAAGAAAGGACCCAAGGAAGCTTGGGTACCAAAATCAACTTGATTTGTTTTTGAAATGTGTGCAGGGAAACAGAAGGAATCTATGGTACCTAGACAGTGGATGTTCTAGGCACATGACAGGAGATTCAACCCTGCTCACAGAGTTCAAGGAAGGAGCTGGCCCTAGAATTACCTTTGGAGATGACAGCAAAGGATATACTAAGGGATATGGCCTGATTTCAAAAGACAATGTCATCATTGAAGAAGTGGCTTTAGTTGAAGGTTTAAAGCACAATTTGCTGAGTATCAGTCAGATTTGTGACAAAGACTATGAAGTAAAGTTCACAAAAGAAGCCTGTGTTGTTTCTGCCAAGGAAGACAACAATGTGGTATTGACAGGCTTTAGAAAAGGAAATGTTTACATAGCTGACTTCAATTCAGCATGCTCAGAATCCATTACTTGTCTCTTCAGCAAAGCAAGTAAGGATGAGAGTTGGCTATGGCATAAGAAGCTGTCACATTTGAATTTTAAAGTTATGAATGATTTGGTAAGAAAGGATCTTGCTAGAGGAATCCCTCATTTGGAGTTTGTCAAAGATGGGCTATGTGATGCCTGCCAATTAGGGAAACAAAAGAAATCATCTTTCAAAAGCAAGACAGAGTCATCCATTGTTAAGCCTCTTCAATTGCTGCATATGGATTTATTTGGTCCAGTAAATGTCATGTCTATTTCAAAGAAGAAATACTGTCTGGTGATTGTAGATGATTTTTCTAAGTTCACATGGACTTTCTTCCTGCACTCCAAGGATTGTGCAAGTGAAATCATTATCAATCACCTCAGAATGCTAAACAATGGTTCTGAAGACAGAGTACAAAGGATCAGGAGTGACAATGGTACTGAATTCAAGAATTCCACAATGAAGATTTTTTGTGAAGAGAATGGAATTGTCCATGAGTTTTCTGCTGCCAGAACACCTCAACAAAATGGGGTTGTTGAAAAGAAAAACAGAACTCTCATTGAAGCAGCTAGAACAATGTTAAGTGAATCAAGATTACCAACATATTTCTGGGCTGAAGCTGTCAACACTGCATGCTTTACTCAGAATATTTCCTTGATCAATCAAGCTAGAGGAATGACTCCTTATCAGTTATTAACCAACAAGAAACCAACTTTAGCTTTTCTACATGTCTTTGGATGTAAGTGTTTTGTGCTAAGGAATCATGGAGATAATTTAGGCAAATTTGAAGCAAAGGCAGATGAAGCTATTTTCGTTGGATATGCAGCAGGGAAAGCCTACAAGGTCTACAATCTAAGAACCAACATTGTTATGGAATCTGTACATGTTGTGTTTGATGATCAAAAGATTCTAGGCCTAAATGATGAAGGCTACCATGAAAAGTTGGAATTTGAGAATGAAGGTGAAGGAAGAATGTACTATGATGATGATGAGGAGAATGAAGATCATGACCACAGAGATCCACCTAGAGCTGTTATACCAACTAGAAGTGATGCTTACACTGAAAATGAAGCATCCGTTGACAGTCATTCTGCAACATCCGTTGACACTATTAGAGATGCATCCGTTGACAGAAATTCTCAAGCATCCGTCGACAGGCAAAATGATGCATCCATTGACAGTCAACTTCATAACTCAGCAAGGACAACAAACTCAGGGGGAGTTTCTCATGGTCAAAGTTCAATGCTAAATCAACATGATCATGGAAATGAAGCAACCTCATCAAGATCAAATCTTCCACCTGCAAGAAAATGGACTAGAAATCATCCATTTGAGTTAATCATTGGTGAATCAAATTCAAGAGTCCAAACTAGAAGGGCCACTCAAGCAGAATGTCTATACAGTAGCTTCCTGTCTCAAGAGGAACCTAAGAAAGTGGAAGATGCCCTTCTAGATCCAGATTGGGTGTTAGCAATGCAAGAAGAGCTAAACCAATTTGAAAGAAATAAAGTATGGAAACTTGTGCCCAAACATGATGATAGAAGTGTCATAGGTAC
This sequence comes from Saposhnikovia divaricata, assembly GCA_036435485.1. Lineage (NCBI taxonomy): Eukaryota > Viridiplantae > Streptophyta > Magnoliopsida > Apiales > Apiaceae > Saposhnikovia > Saposhnikovia divaricata. The sequence goes on from CM071595.1 coordinate 39,423,125, forward strand.
TAAATGGGTTCTCAAGAATAAGACAGATGAAAATGGCATAATTGTGAGGAATAAAGCTAGATTAGTGGCAAAGGGCTATTCTCAAGAAGAAGGAATAGATTTTGATGAAACTTTTGCTCCAGTAGCAAGACTTGAGGCAATAAGAATCTTTCTAGCCTATGCAGCACATGCCAATTTCAAAGTCTATCAGATGGATGTCAAAAGTGCCTTTCTAAATGGGGAACTGGAAGAAGAGGTCTATGTCCATCAACCTCCTGGTTTTGAGGATCCAGAATTTCCAGAATATGTATATCTTCTCATGAAAGCACTTTATGGTTTGAAGCAAGCACCAAGAGCCTGGTATGACACTTTATCTCAATTTCTTTTGGAGAACCACTTCACTAGAGGTACAGTAGATAAAACCTTATTTCATAGGGATATTAATGGCTCTTCAATACTTGTTCAAATCTATGTAGATGATATTATTTTTGGGTCTACAGATGAGAAGCTTTGCAAAAAGTTTGCCAAACTTATGCAAAGTAGGTATGAAATGAGTATGATGGGTGAATTAACTTACTTTCTTGGCCTACAAGTAAAGCAAGTTAATGAGGGCATTTTCATAAGTCAAACAAAATATATTTATGATCTCTTAAAGAAATTTGACTTAATGGATTGTACATCTCCTAAAACACCTATGGCCACTGCAACTAAGCTTGAGTTGAATACTAAGGAAAAGTCTGTGGACATCTCAAGTTATAGAGGCATGGTAGGTTCACTTTTATACCTAACAGCTAGTAGACCTGATATAATGTTTTCTACTTGTCTTTGTGCTAGATTTCAAGCTGATCCTAGAGAGTCTCACTTAATAGCTATTAAAAGAATTTTCAGGTATCTCAAGGGAACACCAAACCTTGGCATTTGGTACCCAAGAGAATCTGGTTTTGATCTAACTGGCTATTCAGGTGCAGATTATGCAGGTTGCAGAGTTGATAGGAAAAGTACTACAGGTTCCTGTCAATTTCTAGGAAACAGGCTTGTGTCATGGTTCAGTAAGAAACAAAACTCAGTCTCCACTTCTACAGCTGAAGCTGAGTACATTGCGGCTGGAAGCTGTTGTGCACAGATTCTATGGATGAGAAACCAACTCATTGACTATGGTCTAAAAGTTGAGAAGATTCCAATTTTCTGTGACAACACAAGTGCTATTGCCATCACAGGGAATCCAGTGCAACATTCGAGAACCAAGCACATTGACATCAAATACCACTTCATTAGAGAACATGTGATGAATGGTACAGTAGAAATGCACTTTGTGCCAAGTGAAATGCAGCTTGCAGATATCTTCACCAAGCCTCTTGATGAATCCACATTCACAAGATTGGTAGGTGAGCTAGGTATGCTTAACTTGTCATAATTTCTAGTGATATTTGATTTCAATGAATTGAAGCTGGAAATGTGTTTTGATTTACTTGAAAGTTAAAACTTTCAGAAAAATTTTCTGCAGGAATTTTGCCTAAGGCAAAATTAGCTTATCAACGGATATCCTTTTATCCGTTGATAGTATAAACACATTACTAGATTTTTGCATGTCAACGGGTAACAGGCTATCCACGTCATCAACGGATAAACTGTATCTCAACCGTTCATTCTATATCCGTTGATATATTTTTTTTTTAACCGTTGGTAACCGTGTATATCTAATCATGGCTGTACTTATTCTCTTTTTATTTATTATCTGACAGTTACTTTTGACCAATGGAGTAATTACTTTTAATTATTTCATTTTTAATTCTTGAAAAATATAAAAGGCGAACTTGTACTCTCACATCTCACTTTTATTCATTTTCAAGCATATCAAAAGTTAACTGCATCTTCTTCCCTAAAACTCTCTGTAACCAAAGTTCAATCACTTCAATGGCGCCTATTGTTAAGATGATGTCCTCCACTGGGTTTACCTATGAGAAGAACAATTTCGCGGCCTTTGTTGACACAGTGAATGCTCCAGAAGCTTACCACACTTTGAAGAGTTTCGTGAAGAAATGTAAACTGTCATATGCTATGACGGCTACCACTCCCTTAATCCACGAGGTAATTGAAGAAATGTGGACATCTGCTGAGTACAATGGCACAGACGGTACAATTGCTTTTTCTTTAAAGGGTAAAAACTATGTGGTTAATTCTGATGTAATAACTGCTTGTTTAAAATTGCCTGAGAATAACTGTCTGAAAGTACCTACTGATGCTGAAATTGTTGCCATGCTTAATTCTATTAATTATGCCCTTAGTACTGAAAACTTAGGGAAAATTGCTAGAAAAGGAATGGTTAAAGAATGGAGCTACTTCTGTGATGCCTTCATTAAAACTTTTTCAGGAAAAATTAGTAATTTTGATGCTGTTACCCAGTCCATGCTAACAATGATGTGTATGCCTTTAAATGATAAATTCTATAATTTTGGCACATTAGTTATGTATGAGATAGCTGCAAAGTTGGGTAAAAAGGAAACTAGGAGCAAGAATATCTACTTTGCTAGATTTTTAATGCTCTTAGCACTGCATGTGTCTGAGAATAAGCTATCCATTGCTAACCCGGATAGCAAGTTCCAATGTTTTGTTCAGGAGAAGAGAGTCTTAAGTGACCTGATTCGAATGAACCTCAATGCAGGAGTACAGTTGGTATATCTACCAATTGTTCAGGTAACTATCTCTAACTCTGAAACCCCTATCTCCAACCCCCAAATTTCTTTGCCTTCTAGTGTCACAATGGAGTCTGTAGTTGTGACCAAACAGGCTCCTACCAAAGTGACCAAATCCAAAGTTCCAAAACCACATTCTAAAAGGCAAACCTCAAGTGTCTCTCAAAAGACACCTGTTGTAAAAACTACCAAACCTCTTGAGGGGAGTGTGAAGGTGGTAGTGAGTGGTGAGGGACAGGGTGAACATCAAAGAAGCCCTAAGGATAAGGAAGGAGAGATGAGTGCAACCACCATTTCAGTCTCTCAAAAGACTGCTAATGTAACTACAGGCCAAATTCTAGTTACACTCTCCCAAAAGAGTGTGACTACTGAATCAAGTTCCCCACAAGGAACACTGCACAAGAGGGTTAGGGACACATATAGCCCAATCTCAAAAACCTATGGAAGAAGAGTGAAATCTAAAACCACAGGGGAATCACAGGGTGCACACACTGTACAGGAAACTGTACCTTCTCAAACTCAGTTTGATGTGGCTTCAATAAATGTGGAGTCACAGCCCCTTGATCTTAATCTTCAAATCGACACACATTACAATCCACCATCACCAACTCCTTCTCTGGATGTGGATATGATATCTACATCAATTCCTGATTCTCCATCTTTAAGATTCTTGGAGAAGCCCCACTCTGTAATTGTTGGTCATCATCTTTTAGATGATTTGTTGGACCATCAATCTTCCCTTCCAGAATTCTCAACACAGACTGTGGCCTCGAACTTAAAATCAATCTCCACAGGTTCAGTGTTGGTTTTCTCTTCAACGGATAGAATTATTCCTTCCTCAACGGATATCCTTCATCCGTTGACAAGTGTTTCTCCATCAACGGATGCGCCTCTATCTAGCCATCCGTTGACAGCTATAACTACTCCATCAACGGATATTCCTTTTCCGTTGATAACTCACTCTACCACTGCTATATCTGACATTCCAGTGTCAAGTGTAGAGGAGTTCTCAGTAGTTGAAACACTTTTAGGTTTGAGGGAAGGGAGTGAGAGGCTGCCTTGTGAGCAGGCAAAAGGAGAGATAAATAATGATAGGCTGGCCATTTCTTCCGGTCAGGCAAAAGGAGAGTTTGAGAGTTCCACCTTAGTAGGTGAAGGTGAGGGTGTGAGAGGTGTGAGCCAAGGGGAGCCCTTGATGCAAGAAAAGAGAGATGAGGGGAGAGAAGGGACTACAGGAGAGATAAGGATGGAAGAAGCAGCCATTGCTAGTGAGTCAATGGGGGTTGAGGATGCATCCAAGGAAATGGAATTTCAAAGAGAATATCAGTCCATGATTGACTCCATTTCTTTGGATGCTGAAACCTTTACTCACCCTGTTCCTGCCTATCAAATTCTGGCACAACAGGGCAATGTGGAAGCAGAGGAGGCAATGCACCTAGTGCACACCTCACAATCTCTACTTAGAGCTAAGGAATCTATAGCAGCTCTGCCAACCACTGCTGAGAGTGATGAATTTGACAATTCTGAAAATGAAGACAGCCAGAGCTCTGAAGATGAAGGTGGTAGCAGTATTCATGATTTTGCATTTGCTCAAAACTACACCTATCATCAACTTGATATGGAAATCATAAGGCAATATAAATCTGCCCTGGCTGAGCACCCAGAAGCAGATCCACAGAGAAAGGTTGTTCTTCAACAGGCAATTGACTCCCTAAAGTTACAAAAGATGCAAATGGTGATTCAGAGATCCAATTTAGAGGAGGTCAAACAAGAAATCAAGGATGTGAAGATCTCTGTGGATTCCAAGCTAGAGCAACTAGCTCCTACAGCCACTCAGAGGGTGTTGCAACAAAGGTTTCTCAAAGAAGACAACCTGGCTAAATCTGTGCAACTTCTCACTTCAAGAGTGGAAAAGATGGAATCCCAGATGGAGCAATTTCTTCAACACCAGAAACTGCAAACCCAACTGCTAGAAAGGTTAGTTGCAGCCCCAACTTCTAGTCAAACCCTTGATGCTAACAAAAAGGGGGAGAAAGTGGAAGAGGCTGTGGCAACTACAAGTCAAATCTTAATTTCTGAAAGAAGGGAAGCAGCAAGTGAGGGGGAGCAGCAGCCTACCATAGTGGTCAATCCACAAGAATTCATTGTCACAGCTTCCCCCAGCAAATCCAAACCTCTATCTGAAGAGTTTGATCTTTCAAACTTGACAGAAGAAGAAAAGCTAGCCAAAATTGAAGCTCTCCAAAAGATGAAAGAAGAAAACTATGAAAGGATAATGAGGACAGAAAGATTGATCAATCAATCTATTGCATCAAATCTGTTCTCTAGCCAAACCTCAGCTCCAACAATATCTACAACAATTCTGAAGGTGCTCACTCCAGCAATTGTGGCTCCTACATTCTATGATGCTGAGCCTTCTCATGTTAAGGAATTTGAACCCTACATCAAATCAAGACCCTTCTCACCACCAAAAGAAAATGGGAAGAACAAGTTACAACTGGACTTTCCATTTCCCAAGGATGATGAAGAGAAGTTGATGGGTAAGGCAATCAAGGAATTCAAGGAGAAGACTAACAGTTGTGTAAGAGAATGGATGGCTGTAATCATAAGGAATGGAAAAATTCTAAACATATCCAACAGCCATCCTAGATTTGTTGAAGCCAAGAGAGAAGAGACTTCAAGGCTGCTAAGAGAATCTCAACCAAGCACTGAATATCAATATGAAAACTCAGATGAGAAGCAAGCAAGGCTGGCTCAAGAGTTATTGGATGAGGTAGAGGATGAATTGAGGGAACCTGAGAAAGTCCCCAAATTCAAAAAGAAAGGGAAATCAGTCCCCAAATCCAAGAGATTAAAATCACATGCAAGGAGGCCTGTCTCTCCAGAAACTGAAAACAAAGAGACAGTTGGTTCATCACAACCTATTGATGTGAAAGTATTCAACCCAGATGTAAATTTCCATGGTGAGCCTATAGTACCTAAAGAGGAACCAATGAATCTTGACTCCATTGAGGTTCCTTCATTCTTGCTGAAGCCTCAACAGAAGCCTACACAGAAGAAAAGGAAACCAAGGAAGCAACCTTCAAAGGAACCAATTCAAGTTGCTAGAGTACCTGCAATTGTCAGGCAGCCAATCTTGGAAAACAAGGATGATTTTATCTATCAGGCAGATATTGAAGAATACTCTGACATGAATCTTTATCTAGATGAATTGTCAGAAGTAAGAGGAATTGACAAATATAAACATTTGCCTGAAAGATTGGTCTTTGTATACAAGGGAGGAACGGAAAGGACATGGCCACTACAAAAGGTTCTTGGAGAAAATTATCATACCTTAACCAAAGTGTTCTCTGCAATCAAGAGATACAGAGGGTTCTCCAAGATAGCAAAAGGGGAGATACTGGACAAAATAGAACAAATAAGGAGGGATTGGAACTCACCATCAAGTCTACCAAGGAAAATGAAGATCCCATACAATGGACAGAAAATCCACCTCCAACCTTTCTGGATGATGGAGTTCAGGGATGAAGATGGTAACAGGAGATTCTTCAGGTTAGAAGACCAACTACCAAAGGCTAGTTCTCAATACCTGAGATGGCTACAACAGAAGCTAAATCCAAAGGTAGATGAAGAAGATGCCTTCTATAGGCAACTCCAAATACAGATTGAGTCCAACTCTGCCAAGGAAGGAAAATCAAGGGTGATGCCAACAAGAGGAAAGAAACAGTCCTAATCTGCTGAGTCTAGAGGAGCACTTCTCTGTAAATTTCTCAAACTTTCAGTTTTTAATTATTGTAGCTTAATACAATTTATGTATTGTTCTTTATATATCTTTAGGAATGTTTTGTTATCATCAAGGTCCTGAATTTATGCTTTATTGCCATCAAGTATAAATTGGGGGAGATTGTTAGGAATATGTTGTACTTGATGATAACTTCACAATCAATCAAATTGTTTAAGGTTTTGTAGCTGTCAACGGATGAGGATTTATAACTCTATCCGTTGACAGGTAGCTCATCAACGGATGAGGTTTTGTAGCACACTGCAGTATCTCTATGTTATCAGTTGATAGTGTTTTTATCCACAGTCATGTTGACTATCAACGGATAGGCAGAATAGGGTAGCCAATTGTAAATAAGCTATGCTATGTAATTCTGTCTAAGTGAAAGTGTATCAACGGATGAAGACTAAACTCTATCAACGGATACAACTCAAATCCACTCTATCAACGGATACAGCTCAAGTCCCAATATCAACGGATACTGCTCTATACATCATCAACGGATGTCAGTATACATCATCAACGGATGTTAGTGTACATCATCAACGGATAATCATTGACACTGATTTCTATGATTAGCTGGAGATTAGCAATTGATAAGGACATGTTTGACTGACAGATCACATGAGTTGAAAGTAGATACAAAAAGCAGTATGGCAGCCATACTTTGGAAACACAGAAGAAAGAAGCATTCCATTTACACTATGAATACAAGAAAGGTGCAGGAGACATGTCTGAACACAAGGACAACCTTTCGGCTACATGTGTATTTGGAGTGTAGTAGCAAGTCAACTAGAATTAGATTAGTATTATCTTATTCCAGTAGTACTTGTAAAACTTGGGATATATAACCAAGTGTAGCAACTCTTTGTAGGTTAAGAAAACAGACATATTTGCTTAGGGTTTCTTGAATATCTTTAGAAGCAAAGAGTTGTAAAACGGCAGCTGTGTACATTTTGTATCACAGAGTTTTCTTCAAATAAAAGCTTCAGGTGGTGCATATTAACCACCTGATTTTATATGTGTTTGTGTTTAATTCTTACATTGCAATTATCTCTTCATAAGTTTCTGAAGTTCTTATCAGAAATTTATAAATATCAAGAATTGTATTCAACCCCCCCTTCTACAATTATACAAGTGTGTAATCTGGGAATAACATTTGATTTTTTAAAAAATATTTGTAATAACCGCAATTTTTGAATAATATTTTCTAATCGTTATTTAAATTTATTTAAGGGTCAAGGCATTAATATATTTAATTAGCGTATTTTTGGTTAAATTTTAAAATTTTATATTCGTATGTAAACAAATATTTATTATATCTATTTATTTATAATTTTTAGGTATTTATTAAAATTAGAAAATTTAGGAAAAATAGAATTTTAATTTTGGACGGATATTAATTTTTATCGCAGAATTTATTTTAGAAAGCGAATTTGGGTCTCGTTATAATTATCCAGCAGGAAAAACGACGATATTAATGTTTCGGTTTTAACCGTTCGAATCGTTAAATACGAAGGAGGAGACAGCAAATTCCATTTTTCGGAACACAACATTTTTGTCACCAAACACAATTTATTCTTTACAAAACACAAAAATATTCCATCACAAAACACTAAATCCTTTTCAAAAATTCAAAACATTCCTGCACACTCTCTTTTGTTTTATTCCCACGTTTTGTCTGCCATACTTGTTAAACACAGGATTTAAAACAGAACGGGCCAAATATTGTAAAAACAAAACACAACCCAAAGTCTTATTCTCTCTATCTCTCTATCTGCAAAACCAAAACACCAAACCCAGCTACATATTCACAAACAAAACAGAACCAAATCCCCTTTTTAGTCCTCTGCACCACCAAAGACACCAAACCCAAATCATTACTCTCTAAAACAAAACCCGGCCATTGTTTTAAACCATCAGGTAGTTCACTTATTTTCTTCATGTTATTTTCTTTTTGTTTGTTCTTTTCTTTCTTTTCTCTGTTTTTCCGATTTGCTTTGCGTGGTTCCGATAGTTGTTCGTGTTCGATTGGTTGTGTTGATTGTGGTTTGTTGAACCTGGTTTTCGTTGTTTGTAATCGGAAAATGGAGGGGGGGTTGCGGTTGTTGCTGGGTTTGTTGTGTGGATGTAGTAAATCGGAGGAGGGAGGAGATGGAGTATGTGTGTCGTGGTTGCTATGGGAGAACGAGAGGGGGATGATTGTGTTTGTTGTTGCGTATTGTTTTGTTGGTGGGCTGTGGGTGTGTGGCCGGAGTGATAAGGAGGAGGTGAGGGGTGGTTCGAAGAGAGGGATTGGAGAGGTTGAGAACTTAGAGAGATGAGAGATTTCAAGGGTTTGATGTGGTTGGACCGGTGGTGTTAGAGAAGGTGGGTCGAAGAGGAAGCAAGGGGAAGGTAGAGTAATCGAGTGATGACGATGAGAGGATTGTAGTATAATTCCGAACGAGACTTTGGTGGTTGTCGAACTGAGGAAGGATATGAGGTCGTTGCTGTTGTGTGAGGTTTTCGTGAGTTTGGTTTGTTGTCGAGATGAGGAGATGGTCATTGTAATTGTTTGATCTTGGGTTGGTGTTGGCTGTGATCGGAAAAGGAAGAGAACGAGGGACAGTCGAGTGAGATTTTTGGGTGGTAGTCGAAACAGGGAGGCAGTAGTGTAGGTGTGTAGAGTCATAGTCCTGGGTTTGTGTAGGGAGATGAGAGATTGGCGAGAGAGTGATGTAAAGGGGAAGGGGAGCTGTCGAGAGAGACGCAGGGGTGGAAGTGGGACCCACGGTGGGGTCCATGTCGTTTCTCGGCTTGAATAAAAATGTTAATTAAATAATAACGTACCAATAAAACTTATGACTGTAGTTTTATTCGGGAGTTATAAAATGAGTTTAGTCTGATTAAAATGGGAATATGGAGTGATTAAAAATGGTTGATAATAATTAATTTATTAAAAATGGTATAATTAACTAAGTTATTAATTAATCAAAATGTTTGTGAATTATTGGACATAATTTAGTGATTTAATACTTTGTTGATAAAAAGAGAGATTTATTTGTGAATAAATGGAGTTAAATAAGGTTTATTTATTTACGAGATTTAAAAGTGGTGAGAGTAATAATATTAATTGCGGATTAAATTGAATAAAAAAAATGGATTGTCGGATTATTTTGAGAATAATTAGAAAGTTAAATTATTTACGAGACGTAAGACACGGAGTATCGTCGGAGCCGTATTTCATATTAAGTCGGATTTATGATTAATATTACGGGTTTATTTTGTGGATCGAAGAGAGACGTATTTATTCGGGGTTTATTATCCGTTAATTATCGAACAGATTTTCGAGAGTTATGTTATTATTATATTCAATTATTATTATCGGCTGAGAAGTATTTTATTCTGGCGATTCGCTCACGTATTTTCTGGTTGACATTGTTAGTGCCTAATTCTCGAGCCGTAGACCGAAGTCGAGCCCACGGGTAGAGTATAATTTAATCTGCATTTTCCCACACTTCGAGATCGAGGCAAGTTCCTTCTGACCCTCACTCCTTTTGAAAAATTTCGAGATATGCTGAGATATTATGATATTGAATTATCTGTTTAAATTGCTAGTTCGTGATAAAATATTCTGTTATCAAGTATTTATTTAGAAAATTATAGAAATGCTCTCTAAAATTTATAGAACGTAATCTGATTGAATTCTAGGGCACCTTATTGTTCGAGATGACCCATAAATATTATTCAGTTATAATTACACTCATATATCGAGGTAGTTAGATCTTCATTGACTTCAAACGCATCTATTGTTCATATCCGTTAAACTTTATTTCGATAATTAAATTTGATTCATTGTTCGAATCAAAGTAGATATACGCAGAATAGTGAAGTTATGAAGGGTATATCATCAGAAGTTCCTCTAAATTACCTACTCCAACGTATTTAGAAGTTTCATTCCGTATCAGGTCGTTCTTATTATTTCAAGACGACCCCACAAGATTTATTCTGATCCGCAAACCTTTCTTGTTCAAGGTTGCTACTTTATTGTCTTGAATTGACATATTGTTTGTGTCAATAAAATAAATTAATTGCTTTTGAGATTATTGTGACGGCCTATTGTCCAGGTCGGTTTTGTACAAAGTGTAGACTGGCGATCGGCCAGAAGTGAATATGAATCCAAATCAATCAATTTTATTCGGAGGAATAATCGTATAATCCACTGGTCAACATGGGAGATGGCCCATGGGTTTCTTTCAGATCAACACGGGAAAATAAACTCGTGGTATCGAAAGAGAATGTTTATATTTTGGCACAAATGTTGCCAGGTTGACTTTTCAACCACCTTTACGCTAACAGAATGATATTGTGATACTTGCGACATAGTAGTGATCGTGCTATGGGGTATCACGGGTGTGCGGTACTTGCGACACAGCGGTTGATCGCGTTGTGGGGTATCGTAGAGGCGGAAGATCAACTTCATTGTTCTGAGATAGATTGTTATTGTCTATCAGTAAGTGTTATCATTATCAAGACACATTGCCTGCAAATGAGAATCTTTCATGATCAGAGTTGATTTCTTTCCATTTTCCATTATTAGTGAGAGAGCGAGTCAGTGGACTTGCAGAGCACCTAGTTGCTCACTCTTGTTGTTAATATTGTTTTTCAGTAAAGTTGGAAAAAGGCGAAACCTCTCGTTTCAAGGGGAAGGAGATAATGCACCAGGGCACGAAGTCAAACTAGTATGCTTTCCTCTAAGGCGGCGACCCTGTCGAAGACTGCCTATGCTTGGCGTATCTAGCGATAACTTGTATAATTATTATTATGTTGTACTATTCAGAGATTTGTCGATGCTTGGACTTGTGGGATGGAACCGCTGTTGTACGATAAAGCCTTTATGACTATTATGTATTGTAATGTTTCTTGGATTAAGATAGGTACTGACGGTAGTGGCGACCCAAGTCCACAGATGGTGAATTTTGGGGGCGTCACAATATTTCTCGACCACCCAACCATGCGGGAATCAAGATCCATCATTTTTAATGTTATTCCCAAAATTTTAGAAATTTTTTTTTATTTGATTGGGAAATTCAACGGTCAACTAGTACTTTGACCGGAACCCCTAAACAGGGTTTCGTCAGGCTTTATGGATTCGATTTTTTAAAAAATATTTCTTGACCACCCAACTGTACGAGAATCAAGATCCATAATTCTTAATGTTATTCCCAAAATTTTAGGAATTTTTTTTATTTGATTGGTTAATTCAACGGTCAACTAGTACTTTGACCGGAACCCCTAAATAGGGTTTCGTCAGGGTTTAAGGATTTGATTTTTTAAAAAATATTTCTCGACCACCCAACCGTACGGGAATCAAGATCCATCATTTTAATGTTATTCCCAAAATTTTAAGAAAAAAAAATTTATTTGATTGTGTAATTCAACGGTCAACTAGTACTTTGACCGGAACCCCTAAACAGGGTTTCGTCAGGGTTTAAGGATTCAATTTTTTAAAAAATATTTCTCGACCACCCAACCGTGCGGGAATCAAGATCCATAATTTTTAATGTTATTCCCAAAATTTTAGAATTTTGTTTTTATTTGATTGGGTAATTAAACGGTCAACTAGTACTTTGACTAGAACCCCTAAACAGGGTTTCGTCAGGATTTAAGGATTTGATTTTTTAAAAAATATTTCTCGACCATCCAACCATACCGGAATTAAGATCCATCATTTTTAAAGTTATTCCCAAAATTTTAGGAAAAAAAATTATTTGATTGGGTAATTCAACGGTCAACTAGTACTTTGATCGGAACCCCTAAATAGGGTTTCGTCAGGTTTAAGGATTCGATTTTTTAAAAAATATTTCTCGACCACCCAACCGTACGGGAATCAAGATCCATCATTTTTAATGTTATTCCCAAAATTTTAGAATTTTTTTTATTTGATTGGGTAATTCAACGGTCAACTAGTACTTTGACCAGAACCCCTAAACAGGGTTTCGTCCGGGTTTAAGGATTCGATTTTTTAAAAAATATTTCTCGACCACCCAACCATATGGGAATAAAGATCCATCATTTTTAATTTTATTCCAAAATTTTAGAAAAAAAATTTATTTGATTGGGTAATTCAACAGTCAACTAGTACTTTGACCGGAACCCCTAAACAGGGTTTCGTCAGGGTTTAAGGATTCAATTTTTTTAAAAATATTTCTCGACCACTCAACCGTATGGGAATCAAGATCCATCATTTTAAATGTTATTCCCAAAATTTTAGGAAAAAAAAATTTATTTGATTGGGTAATTCAACGGTCAACTAGTACTTTGACCGGAACCCCTAAACAGGGTTTCGTCAGGGATTAAGGATTCGATTTTTTAAAAAATATTTCTCGACCACCCAACCGTGCGGGAATCAAGATCCATCATTTTTAATGTTATACCAAAAATTTTAGAATTTTTTTTATTTGATTCGGTAATTCAACGGTCAACTAGTACTTTGACCGGAACCCCTAAACAGGGTTTCGTCAGGATTTAAGGTTTTAATTTTTTTAAAAATATTTCTCGACCATCCAACCATACCGGAATCAAGATCCATCATTTTTAATGTTATTACCAAAATTTTAGGAAAAAAAAAATTAATTGATTTGGTAATTCAACGGTCAACTAGTACTTTGATCGGAACCCCTAAACACGTGGCAGTGGGACCCATACTGACACATGGAAATTGTGGGACCCACACTGACACGTGGCAGTGTACGGCCCACCTGACACGTGCCTGTGTGGGGCCCACACGGACACGTGGCTGTGTGGGACCCACAGTTGACACGTGGTAGTGTGGGACCCATAAGTAACACGTGATGGCGTGGGACCCACGTGACACGTGGCAGATTGTGGTCCATGTGACACGTGGCTGTGGGCCCACGTGCCATGTTCCAGTGGGTCCACGTGACATGTGGCAGTTTGTGGGTCCTTTGACACGTGGCAGTGGGCTCACGTGCCATGTGGTAGATTGTGGTCCCATGTGACAACGTGGCAGTGGGGCCCACGTGACACGTGGATGTGGGGCCCACGTAACACGTGACAATTTGTCACACGTGGCACTTGTAGTATTCAAATGTAACACTGATTACAGCAAATGTAACACTACTTCTTGAAAATGCAACACTTAATCGCTACTGTAACACAACGAATCTATTGCAACAGTACATGTTCTACTGCAACTGTACCTTCACAGGTAATGTAACACAATCTCAACAGTGTTGCAGTAGGTCAAAAAAGGTACCTCCAATGTAACACAAAGTGGGCGTTACAATAGAAAAGCATTGCGGACGCCCATCTATGGCGTAGTGTGTTTTGAAAAATTTTGTGTTTGCTTTTCCTTCTTTACTTGTGTATATTTATTCTGGGTACATGCTATGTTCTTGTGTGCATGGCAGTTATAATGGCTATGATAAGTTGATAAAAGTATAAATATTATTAATAACTTTATAACTAGTCTATTCATTTGATATGCAATTTTATTTTTAACTAATCTTCTAAAATAATTGAATAAATAATAAATTATTTATTTACTAATTTTTTACTTATATATAAATTACTTTGCGGCACAACATACTTTTGTTTGGTGAATAGATGGGTATATAGATCTTGGGAGGGCTGGAAATTCGTACGATACTTACTAAATTCGGAAAAAAAGAAATAGGAAAATTAAGATGTGTGAGCCATCACTTCAATTTCTAATGATTCTATTGTTCTCAATTTTGTAACCAAAAGTTTCATCTATATTTCTTTGAAGATCCTCTTTGAAACCTTTACCTTCTTTAAATGTACTCTAGATTCAGTTTTTGTATTATACGACTGTTTATAAGATACATATCTTGTAAATAGCAAATCAAAGTGACGGAAAATACATGAAATAGTAAAATCTAAAGTATCTTAGAAGAAGGTGTATGGTTTCCAAAAGGATCTTCAGGAATCCCAGTCTTAAAATTGATGGCACACACATTCTACTTTTCTATTTCTTTCGATCCCAATTTGGTTAGTATCTGACGGATTTTCACACCTTCCAAGATCTCAATACCCATCTTTCTACCAAACAAAAGCATGTTATGTCTCAAAGGAATTAACACATGAGTAAACATTCATAAATTTGTCAACTTGACTTGAATTTATAAACTTTTTTGACGTTACGATTATACTTGAGACAAACAATGCATTTCTTAAATTTTGCAAAAAAATTTCTTTCCGTTATTGTTCTTTCTTTAGGCATACAAAAAGAGTAATTAATTACTCTTCTTTCTATAGTTGTCATCCTAATTTTGGTGATTCTATTTGAATTGTTAGGGTAAAAGATATTTTATTTTCAACTTTTTACGGTTTTCTTTTCAGTGTGCAAGAGAATTTAATTCTTCTAATTTCTAATTCTTAAAGTTTTGACAACATTTCATGTATGACTTGTTGCTTGTATGTTTTTATTAACTTAAACAGCATTCACATGCTACTTTTCATTGATTTATTTTTAAAATCTACTTAACTTTGTTCTACTTACTAATCTTAGTAAAAGATATCCATGTTATATATGTTTCATCGTTTTGTTTTGTAAAAATATTTGTTTGCTTTTTCTTCTTTACTTGTATATATTTATTCTGGATACATGCTATGTTCTTTTGCACATGGCATCTTTAATGACTATGATAACTTTATAGAAGTATAAATATTATTAATAACTTTAAAACCCTCTCCGAAAACATATTATGGGTCAAAATCGAACACCAGAAACACTTTCTGCCGCAATTTCTTTTCTAGCTTCCACACAACGATTCCGATCAAACTATTGTTACTGCCTATCATATCATATACAATCAGACATCACATATACATATAAACTGATCATATAACAGTTATATAATCAATCCAAATCCAATTCAAATTTTGTTTATACTACATCGTTAACCCGCTGTTCTTCCAATTTCGATTTAATCTAAGCAGATTATAAACATGGCAGGCATGGTATCATCATATCATAATATTAACAGATTCATTATACCAATCATATAATATAACTGTATCATGGGGGATTCATCAAACATGCATACTCGTAAAAATACAGTAAAAACGTATCCAAATCAGCCTCTTATACACGTAGCTCTGATGCCATTGTTGGGTTCCGAGGCATAAAATGCAGCGGAATAATGTAAATAAAATAAAAATTTCGAAACCCAAACCAGGATCCATGTATAATTACGGACAAATTATGGAGAAACGAATCATACCTTTAAAACGTTACTTTTACGAACTCAACGGAGATCCTAGCTTGTAATCACCACACACAATCTTCACGTCAAGATCTGTGTCTCTAAGGTAATCCACACGAATGTCCGACCATCCAGCAATCCGAGGAGCCAGGTACTAGCCCGCGAAGAACAGCCTCTCTCTATCTCTCTAGCGTCTCAAAGAGCTGCTAGGGTTTTTAATAAAACGATTTTATGAAATCCCTAACCCTAAAGTAATACATCATCATGTATTTATATGAGAGATAGTGGGCTAAAATCAAAAAACCGAATTGGGCTTCCTTAAACCCAATTCTAATTTTATTTTGATTTTATTATTGGATTTCCGTAAACCCAATTCTG
This sequence comes from Saposhnikovia divaricata, assembly GCA_036435485.1. NCBI lineage: Eukaryota > Viridiplantae > Streptophyta > Magnoliopsida > Apiales > Apiaceae > Saposhnikovia > Saposhnikovia divaricata. The sequence continues at coordinate 39,439,189 of CM071595.1, forward strand.
TTCTTACTTTATTAAATTCGAATTTACTTAGATAATTAATTAGGACCAGTCCAATTAATTAAATAGCCAATTCTTTATTTAATAATAATTTAATTTAAATTCTCAATTTAAATTAAAACTCCTTTTAAGACATTCTAAGTGTGTGACCCTATAGGTTATTATTACGTTGGCAACGATTTTAAAGTCTCAATTAAAATCGTAAACAAAGAGCGGCACCTAGTAATACATCATTGCTACCCAAGTAATAATAATTTAAATGGTGATCCATATTAAACCTTTCGTGATTAATGTTTCCGTGTAATATAATCCCTTTAACCAAATATTATAGATTAAACTCGAGGCATGTGTTTAGTCATCCTCTTCAACATTTAAAAAACAAATCATTATTTGAGCACGGCCATGAATTTTATAGTCTCACTCAATCAAGAGGCCAATAATATCTCTCCTAATTATAGGAGGGTTAAATCCTTTATCTATCATTCATATTTCTCATGCGACTCATGATATACCCGATGTCCACTTTTATCATCACCCGGTCGAAGGTAACTTTTAATGTAGTCAAAGTATATTAATCCTCATATAGAAATATAATGATCTCAAGTCAAAGGATCATTACACCATTATCACTATGAGTCTTTCTTATGACTTTATTAAACATGAAGAATCTCACTGTGGGTCTGTCCAGTACCATGTACTCCTACATGTACCTATGTATTAACTTTAGTATCTCCATACTTATAACCAATGAGATGTGGTTATCTGTCAAACAACATACAAGTCTATTTATGTATTATTATTGTCCTATAATAATAATACTCGACCAGGGACCTTTTAAGAATATGATATATTATATAATCTCAAGTTCAAGTCATTTACTTAAACTATATAATGTGTATCATGATTCTAAGGACATTTATTATGCTAACAAATATATCGTAGTAATTAAATTCATAATAAATACGTTTATTGAATGATCAAATGACATAAAGGTTTATTCAAAGAAACAATGTATTGCCTCTAGGGCACCTACACTAACACGTTATTCTCCTTTGTGAGCACTTTTGGTTATGTTTGATGGTAGTTAAGTACTGTTTTATTAGTGTTATAAGGTTGTAACTTGTTGAACGTGGTTCGTACGAAGGAGGATTTTTGTTGTTTATGGTGTGATAAGGTGGGATTTTGACTTGTGTTTATGGTTGGTTGGTATGTTGGTGTGATAAGGTGGGATTTTAACATGTGTATGTTGGATTAATGATGGTTGGGATGTTAAATTATGTTTATGGATGTTTTTGTTTTATGGAATATATTATTTAGATTTTCTTTTTCTTTTTTTTTTATTTTGTTTGCTTTGATTTGCTTTTTAGATTTGTAATTTAGGTGTAAAAAACAGGAAAAAACCCAGTAATTCCTACCAATAATACCATTACCATTACAAACCAGTAATTCCTACCACATTCAAGCCTTTTCCTACCGTATGCACATCGTGGTGGGAAATAGCTGGTAGGAATCTAAAAAAGATAGTAGGAAATGTCTGGTAGGAAATACTATTTATCCATCTCGACTGCTGTATTTCCTACCAAAACACGCATTTCCTACCAGAATTCTGGTAGGAAATGCCCAATTACGTCACCAGATTTTGTGATGTGGCAGGTGATGTGGCGCTTGATGTGGTAGATGACATGGGCCAGGTGGCTGTCAAGTCACCAGGTGGGGCCGACGTTTGACTGTCACTTAAAATTACACACCAGGGGTCATTTCCGAGTCAAGCAATTCCTACCACACGGATGTGGTAGGAAATGTGGTAGGAAATGTATAACGCCCTAGAAAAATATCGTAATTATAAATATTATTATTTAATATTAAATGTGGATTATATGATGTGGAAATTTTTGAGAAGGTGGAATATGTGTGATACCGTGTTTATATGTGTATATGATGATATATGTGTGTCGTGTAAGCTCAGGTATTTTTATTTGTATGTTTGACGATTAAAATTTATTTGAATCATGCATTATTTACCTTTTGGGAATTTTATAAAATCATTGAAGTTATTAAAAATCACGAAATCTTTTGTAATATTATTTTTGTAGATTTATTTAGTTTTCAAGATTATTGGAAGAATTAATTTGGGCGTTTAAATATTTTAAAATGATTTTAAGGATTTTACTGTATTTAAAGGATCAAAACTTGTAAAATTCATATTGAGTTCTTTTTTTATTCTAAAAATATTTTGAAAATATTGGAATTTTGGTAATTTCGTGATCTATATTCCAGGATTTTTTTTTAAATTTAATTTTTATCCATTTTCTGAGTTATTTCGAATTTAAAATGGTTTAAACAAATTATTTAAATAGTTTTTTTTTTAATTTGTAAAATGTGTAAAATGCCCCTATATTTTTTTTATCAGCAGCAGTTTCTTGGTTTGCTAGAGAGTTCTCTAGAATTCTTGAAATGTCTCTCATACTCTCTCATTTTTCTCCCTTTCTCTCAACAACCTCTCTCAATCTCTCCCATCTCCCTCCCGAACTCTCTATATCTCTCTGTATTCTCAGCAATCTCTCTCCTCGTACTGTGTAGCTGTTGGGTTCCGAGGCATAAAACGCAGCGGATAAACGTAAATAAAATAAAATTTTCGAAACCCAAACCAGGATCCATGTATAATTCCAGGCAGATTATGGAGATAACGAATCATACCTATTAAGATCTTGTTTCACGAACTCAACGGAGATCCTTGCTTGTAATCACCACACACAGTCCTTGCGTCAAGATCCGTGTCTCTAAGGTAATCCACACGAACGTCCGACCGTCCAACGATCCGAGGAGCCAGGTACTAGCCCGCGAAGAACAACCTCTCTCTCTCTAGCCTCTCGAAGATGGAGCTGCTAAGGTTTTGTCAAAAACGATTTAATGACTCTTAACCCTAAAGTAATACATCATTATGTATTTATACTGGAGAAATAATGGGCTAAAATCAAAAAACCGAATTGGGCTTCCTTAAACCCAATTCTATTTCTATTCTGATTTTATTATTGGACTTCCTTAAATCCAATTCTGTTCTTACTTTATTAAATTCGAATTTCCTTAGATAATTAATTAGGACCAGTCCAATTAATTAAATAGCCAATTCTCAATTTAATAATGATTTAATTTAAATTCTTAATTTAAACTAAAACTCCTTTTAAGACGTTCTAAGTGTGTGATCCTATAGGTTATTACTACGTTGGCAATAATTTTAATATCTAATAAAATTATAAACAAAGAGCGGTATCTAGTAATACATCATTGCTGCCCAAGTAATAATAATAATCGGTGATTCAATTTAAACCTTTTGTGATTAATGTTTCTGTGTAATATAATCCCTTTAACCAAATATTATAGATTAAACTCTAGGCATGTGTTTAGTCATCCTCTTCAACATTTAATCCGGGTTTACTTGATCCATGAGTAGACTATAAAAACAAATCATTATTTGAGCACGACCATGCATTTTATAGTCTCACTCAATCAAGAGGCCAATAATATATCTCCTAATTCTAGGAGGGTTAAATCCTTTATCTATCATTCATATTTCTCATACTACTCATGATATACCCGATGTCCACTTTTATCATCACCCGGTCAAAGGTAACTTTTAATGTAGTCAAAGTATATTAATCCTCGTATAGAAATATAATGACTCAAGTCAAAGGACCATTACACCATTATCACTGTGAGTCTTTCTTATGACTTTATTAAACATGAAGAATCTCATTGTAGGTCTGTCCAGTACCATGTACCCCTACATGTACCTATGTTTTTGACTTTAGTATCTCCATACTTATAACCAATGAGATGTGGTTATCTGTCAAAGAACATACTAGTCTATTTACGTATTATTATTGCCCTGTAATAATAATACTCGACTAGGGACCTTTAAGAATATGATATATTATATAATCTCAAGTTCAAGTCATGTACTTAAACTATACAATGTGTATCATGATTCTAAGGACATTTATTATGCTAACAAATATATCGCAGTAATTAAAGTCATAATAAATACGTTTAATGAATAATCAAATGACATAAGGGTTTATTAAAAGAAACAATGTATTGCCTCTAGGGCACCTACACTAACAATCTCCCACTTGCACTAGAGCCAATCACCCATGTATCTAATACCCATGGAACTAGTGTGACCATCGTGCTTCTGCTGCGACAAGCCTTTGGTCAGTAGGTCTGCAATGTTATCATTTGTGTGCACTTTACATATGTGTATGTTACCTCCGTTTAGACAAAACACAAAACCAGACTGTGATACAGTATCATCCCTGTCTGTTTGGAAACTTGCATCGGTGTAACCTTTTACAACCAGTTTCTCCTCTCCTCCATACACCAAGAATGAATTTTTAGTCCTATTCAGGTACTTTAGAACATTCTTGACTGTCGTCCAGTGACCTTCACTTGGATTAGATTGGTATCTGCTCGTCATGCTCAAAGTATACGAAACATCTTGGCGAGTACATACCATTGCACACATGATAGATCCAATTGCTGAGGCATATGGAACCTTACTCATGTGGTCCTTCTCATCCAATTATTTCGGACACTGGTCTTTAGAGATCGTTATCCCTTGAGACACGGGGTCATATCCCCTTTTTGCATTTTGCATACCAAAGCGATGCAAAACCTTATCAATGTATGTGCTCTGACTTAGACCGATCATCCTTCTAGATCTATCTCTATAGATCCTCATTCCTAGAATGTAGGTTGCCTCTCCTAAGTCTTTCATGGAGAAGTTGCTCCCTAACCAAGTCTTAACAGCCTTTAGAGAAGGTATGTCATTCCTCATTAGTAGTATATCATCAACATATAGTACTACGAATGCCACATGGCTCCCACTAACCTTCTTGTAAACACACGGTTCATCTTCATTTTGAACAAAGCCATACTCTTTGACTATTTCATCAAAACGAATATTCCATCTTCTAGTGGCTTGCTTCAATACATAAATGGATCGACGTAATTTACATATCTTGCCAACATTCCTTGGATCGACAAAACCTTCAGGTTGTGTCATGTACACATCCTCTTCAAGGCTTCCATTAAGGAAGGCTGTTTTGACATCCATTTTCCAGATTTCATAATCATGGAATGTTGCAATTGCAAGAAAAATCCTTATGGACTTGACCATAGCCACTGGTGAGAAAGTTTCATCATAGTCAATACCATGAATTTGTTTGAAACCTTTTGCAACCAGCCTTGCTTTATAGGTCTGAACATTTCCATCCATGTCAGTTTTCTTCTTGAAAACCCATTTGCACCCTACGGGTTTTACCCCTTTAGGTGGATCAACCAAAGTCCATACTTGGTTTTCGTACATGGAATCCATCTCGGATTTCATGGCTTCAAGCCATCTCTTAGAGTCTGGACTGTTCGTAGCATCTTCGTATGTGAGAGGCCCATCTTCATCTATAAGCATCAAATCACCATGTACATTTAGTCAAGAGAAATCCATATCTCTCTGGCTCATGGCAAATTCTACTAGTTCTACGAACAACCTGTGTTTGTTGAGCATTATCATTATCCTGCTCTTGTTCCACTTCAGGTTCAATGCTATTTTGTGGTTCTCAATCTTCATCGAGATCTATAGTTCTCCCACTGTTTCTTTTGGAAACAAAATCTCTTTCCATGAAGACAGCATCTCGAGCAATAAACACTTTCTGCTCAGAAGGACTATAAAAATAATACGCCTTTGTTTCATTAGGGTATCCCACAAAATTGCACTCTTCGGATTTAGGTCCAAGCTTGTCAGATACTTGATGTTTCACAAACGCCTTGCATCCTCAAACTTTCATAAAGTTCATGCCTGACCGTTTCTCCTTCCATAATTCACATGGAGTCTTTTGAACCTTCTTAGTAGGAACACGGTTAAGTATGAAAGCCGCTGTTTCTAGAGCATAACCCCAGAAACTTATTGGAAGATCTGCATGACTCATCATCGATCGCACCATGTCCAACAAGGTGCGATTTCTCCTCTCTGAAACTCCATTCCATTGAGGTGTACCTGGCGGAGTAAGTTGTGATACAATACCACACTCTTTTAAATTCTCTTTAAAATCGGTGCTTAAGTATTCACCCCCACGATCGGATCGTAAGATCTTAATACTTACACCTCCCCAATTTGCTTCTCTACTTCAGCCTTGTATTCTTTGAATTTTTCAAAAGAATAGGATTTATTCTTCATAAGATATACATATCCATATCTACTGAAATCATCAGTAAATGTTATGAAGTAGTAGTAGCCTCCTCTAGCCATCACACGCATTGGGCCACATACATCACAATGTATTAGCTCCAGACGTTCAGTGGCCCTTTGACCCTTACCAGTAAAAGGGGCTTTAGTCATCTTACCAAGCAAACAAGATTCGTATTCTTTGTATGATTCAAAATCAAACTTATCCAAGTATCCATCCTTATGTAATTTGGATATGCGTTTCTCATTTACATGGCCTAGACGACAATGCTAGAGGTATGTTTGATTTGAGTCATTGACTTTAAGTCGTTTGTTTTCTATATTATAGACAGGATTATCTAAATCAAGAACATATAAACCATTAAACAAACGCGCAACACCATAGGTTAAATCATTCAAAGCAAAAGAGCAACTGTTGTTCTTTATTGTAAACGAAAAACCTTTCTTGTCCAAACAAGAAATAGAAATAATGTTTCTGCGAATCGCAGGCACGTAAAAACAGTCTTCTAGTTCTAGAACAAGCCCAGAGGGTAAAGATAAATAATAAGTGCCTACAGCTAAAGCAGCAACTTTTGCTCCATTGCCAACTCGTAGGTCCATTTCTCCCTTAGCCAAAGTCCTACTTCTCTGCAGTTCCTCCACATTTATTCAAATGTGAGAAGTACATCCGGTATCCAATACCCAAGATGTAGAAATAGACAAATTGACTTCTATAACATAAATACCTGATCCAGAAATCTAAACACCCTTCATTTTCTTCAGATCCTCCAAATAAACAGGACAGTTTCTCTTCCAGTGACTAGTTTTCTTACAGTAGTGACCTTCACCCTTAGCAACACCACCTTTAGGCTTTAAAGCCTGTTTGGGACCTGACTTTGGCTTAGGTGTAGAATCAGATCCAATCTTCTTCTTACCCTTCTACTTGCCTTTCCCCTTGGCCTTACCATTATTGCCCACCATCAGTATGGGAGCAGGTTCAGCTGTCTTCATGTTGGTTTCATATGTCCTCAACATAGCCAACAATTCAGTAGGTGTTTTGTCAAATTCATTCATATTTTAGTTCACAACAAACTGAGTAAATTTGCTGTTCAAAGAATTCATGATTAGGTCAATACCAGTTTCCGGACCAATCGGGAAACCCAAAGTAGCAAGGTACTCAATGTAACCAATCATCTTCAAAACATGTGGGCCAACTGGTTCACTTGCCCCTTGTTTGCAATTAAAGAGTGACTTACTCGTGTTGAACCTTTCTTGACAAGTTTGGCTTGCAAACATGCTTTGCAAGTGCTCATTGATAGTATATGCATCCATATGCACATGCTGTCTTTGAAGCTCATCACTCATAGTTGCCAACATGAGACATGCAACATCATTTGCATTATTCCCATCCCTTGTGCGGGCCACTCGTTCCTCAACAGTAGCGTTCTCAGGAAGGGGACCTGGCGGAGGGATATCAATGACATGAACCTTGTGCTCCTACCTGAGGACAATCCTCAAATTCCTCTGCCAGTCTAGGAAGTTGTTTCCTCCTGTCAGTTTGTCCTTTTCAAGGACTGATTGTACGGATAGTGTGTTTGTGTTGTTTGCCATTAGTATCTACAATGATAAATGCACAAAATAAACATTAGATTGTCTTGGTTATAAATTATGTTCAAATGATTATGATATATTCATAATATATCTCCCACTATTTTTATCAAATTAATAGCCCTTATTATTAATTCGGAAAGCATATCCTATAAATCTTTCTAGTGAGCCAAGATCCATATTTCGTCATGTCCTAAGTCAACCACTGGTAGTCCATTAAAACATGATTATTTAGGTAGACAACAATCGTCAATTATGTCATATAAAATTCTCGGATAGTTTGGTGAACAACGATTGATCTTATCTATCTAATAGATTTTTAACCAAACTCTATGCTTCTAAGTTCATAATAGTTGAATATAACCGTTTATTTCCACCTCATTATGACGACTCAGTTAAGTTAGACCCAATGATACAACAGTCGAATATAACCGTTTATATTCGTCGCATCTCACCACGATAGACAGGAGTCCCCTGCCACTGACAGTCATTCCCCTTGTCGATCTAGGATTCGATGAGTGTTCATTCATTGGAAAGCATCTGATTAAAACTTAATATTTTGTTAAGGGGTTTAAAGAATTTAGGACGATCATGATCACATCATAAAGAGATCCTCAATTTTCCTTGAACCAAATACTTCAAATTGGCATCTTAGATTGTTCATTTCCCAGGTAGATGGAGGATCCCAATGGTCACACTTAATACCCATTAACCTTACGAATACGCATATCCGCTTTTGACAGAAAATCCCAATTTTAGATAACAAAAATCCATATTTAATTCCGTGTTTTAAAATCCATATTTTATAAACACAAGAATCTCATGATCGTTTGTTAATTTTAAAATCTTGAATCGTTATAGATTTTATCTTGTTTAAGCAGGCATGGCATGGGTGATGTATCTAATACATTCATTCATACATGATTAATCTAATTAAAGCATGCATCTCTATGTATCCTACACATACATTCATACATCATATGTAAAGTAAGTGCAGTATGTAAACGTGATTGGTTATGGCCTTTATCCTATATGATCCTCTCAAGCTAATGAAAGGATCAAGGTCAATCTATGGTGAAATAAACATAAATACAAATTACATGTCTTCATTCTTCTTGTCTTCTTGGTTGCTCCTTCTCTTGGACCATCCTTCAATCTTCAATTACATTACATTGAATAATTGAATACAATCTACACTAAAGTACTTACATGATAAAACTCGAGTTACATTCGAGGTTCAACAATTACAAGAATGAAGAAAACGACATGCAAGTCGTATTTATAAAACCAAAACCATTAATCTAAAGGTCTTAAGGCCATAACCATCACCATGCTCAAATAACAATTAAATAATATGTCATATTATATAATCATGTTATACCATATCATATTTCAGATGATCCAATTAAAGAAATCATATACCGCAAAAATCAGAAAATCAGAATCAAATTCTGAAAATAATAAATCGTCTTTTTCATGCAATAAACGGCGTCAAACGCCTTACAGACGAGTCGGTGATAGCTATGTTCAGACGCTCGTTTCCAGTCAGAAAACACATATCGTTTGCGAAAATCGGACACTGGACAGATTTCACCAGATTTGCACAGCGTATACAGAAATCGTATCGTATACAATCCCCATATCAAGAACAAACATTAATCATATATATATATATATATATATATATATATATATATATCAGTATATATACAGATTATATAATCATATGATCATCTCAATCATCTTAAATCATAACAGAACCATATATATGCATCATAACATATTATAAACAGCATATATAAGAACATAAACATGGCAGATTCGCAAAACATGCATACTCGCATCATATACAGTTAACACGTAACCAAATCAACCCCTTATACACGTAGCTCTGATGCCATTGTTGGGTTCCGAGGCATAAAATGCAGCGGATAAATGTAAATAAAATAAAATTTTCGAAACCCAAACCAGGATCCATGTATAATTCTAGGCAGATTATGGAGATAACGAATCATATCTATTAAGATCTTGTTTCACGAACTCAACGGAGATCCTTGCTTGTAATCACCACACACAGTCCTTGCGTCAAGATCCGTGTCTCTAAGGTAATCCACACGAACGTCCGACCGTCCAACGATCCGAGGAGCTAGGTACTAGCCCGCGAAGAACAACCTCTCTCTCTCTCTAGCCTCTCGAAGATGGAGCTGCTAAGGTTTTGTCAAAAACGATTTAATGACTCTTAACCCTAAAGTAATACATCATTATGTATTTATACGAGAGAAATAATGGGCTAAAATCAAAAAACCGAATTGGGCTTCCTTAAACCCAATTCTATTTCTATTCTGATTTTATTATTGGACTTCCTTAAATCCAATTCTGTTCTTACTTTATTAAATTCAAATTTGCTTAGATAATTAATTAGGACCAGTCCAAATAATTAAATAGCCAATTCTCAATTTAATAATGATTTAATTTAAATTCTTAATTTAAACTAAAACTCCTTTTAAGACGTTCTAAGTGTGTGACCCTATAGGTTATTATTACGTTGACAATAATTTTAATATCTAATAAAATTATAAACAATGAGCGGTATCTAGTAATACATCATTGCTACCCAGGTAATAATAATAATCGGTGATTCAATTTAAACCTTTTGTGATTAATGTTTCTGTGTAATATAATCCCTTTAACCAAATATTATAGATTAAACTCGAGGCATGTGTTTAGTCATCCTCTTCAACATTTAATCCGGGTTTACTTGATCCATGAGTAGACTATTAAAACAAATCATTATTTGAGCACGGCCATGCATTTTATAGTCTCACTCAATCAAGAGGCCAATAATATCTCTCCTAATTCTAGGAGGGTTAAATCCTTTATCTATCATTCATATTTCTCACACTACTCATGATATACCCCATGTCCACTTTTATCATCACCCGGTCAAAGGTAACTTTTAATGTAGTCAAAGTATATTAATCCTCGTATAGAAATATAATGATTCAAGTCAAAGGACCATTACACCATTATCACTGTGAGTCTTTCTTATGACTTTATTAAACATGAAGAATCTCACTATGGGTCTGTCCAGTACCATGTACCCCTACATGTACCTATGTTTTTGACTTTAGTATCTCCATACTTATAACCAATGAGATGTGGTTATCTGTCAAACAACATACTAGTCTATTTACGTATTATTATTGCCCTGTAATAATAATACTCGACTAGGGACCTTTAAGAATATGATATATTATATAATCTCAAGTTCAAGTCATGTACTTAAACTATACAATGTGTATCATGATTCTAAGGACATTTATTATGCTAACAAATATATCACAGTAATTAAAGTCATAATAAATACGTTTAATGAATAATCAAATGACATAAGGGTTTATTAAAAGAAACAATGTATTGCCTCTTGGGCACCTACACTAACAGCAGCTTGGTGAGTGGGTATCAAACTGAGTGTGTAATAATGAGAGTGTATAATACTCGGCATGTGTGTGTGTTAATCGTGTGTGTGTGTTAGTTGAGTTTTATGATGAGGGATTTGTGGTGTTCTGAATGTATGGTTTGTGATTCTGTATTCACCACAAACCCAGGGACACTATTTTCGGTATTGGATTTGTAAGATTTAGGGTCTCGATCTTTTGCTCAAAGGGATGGTGTTGGACTAATGGTGCTGGGTTTAAGTAATTGGAGGATTGGTTAGATTATAGAGCTGAGGAAGGTAAATAGAGGAGATGGATATGAGTGCTAACAAGTAGTGTTTATATTGGATGTGTAGAGGGGGGGGTTGTAAAGGCAGAGTAAGGTGAGTCGAGTGTGTGTGCACAGCAGGTGGGTATGTAGTGTGTAACAGGGGTCATTGGTATGGATTCTGTTTGTATATATCGTGTGTGGGTCTTTCGATTCAACTACAACATCACAGAAATTCTCTTGTTCTTCCTCGTTAAAGTTTGAACTCGACTTTAGTGGTACTGCAGCTGGGTTGGACTTCATTTTGAGAGCTTTTGGAGGAATAAGGAGTACATGAGGTGTGAAATTATGGGTAGTTGTTTTGAAATGTATGTGATGTAGTCGTGTGTGTTTTTGGGATTGGTAACGGACCGAGACTAAGAGGAGGAAAAAGAGTGGTGATGGTGTGTGATGCAAATTAAGTTTGATTGTGTGTGTTTGTGCCGAGAGGTATGGGTGTGTATATTATAGGTTAGAGAGTGTGTCCGTGGGTATGCTTTGAGTCTGTACTATCGTGAGGAGACAGGGAAGGGGAAGCCACCACCTTTGTGTAATTTTATTCTAAGATTAGAATAAAATGATTTATTAAGTTATTTTGTGGAATTTGGAGACTTGGTTGAATTATATTAAATAATGGACAAGGTGAAAAATTCTGAAATTTGGTTATTAAATCTAGGAGGAAATGTAGTAATTTCTAAGATATTTAGGAATGGTAGGAGTAATCTGATGAATTAGTTATTAAATTCGGAAAATGATTAAAATGTAAACTTTGAGGAATTCTTATAAATGGTGGGAGGTTTGATTTTGGAGAAATTAATTTTATTTGGTTTTGGGATAATATTGGAAGGTTTATGGAGAATTTTATTTTGATTAATGATGAAGATCAATGGAGTTATGGAGTTTACTAGAAAATGGAGTATTTAATGGTCATTTCTAAGTAGCCAAGAGTATTTTAATTAATTAAAATACTTCATAAACTCGGAAATTTACGTATAATATATGGACACAACCGTATCGAAATGTACTATTTACTCAGATGGATTTCATTCAGAGATTCTGAAGAGAATACCCTATTTTAAAGGAGAGAACAAATTAAAATGTTAGTTATCGACGACAACAATTTTGATTTGGATATTCACTATGTTAGTTGTCTATATTACATAGATATTGATTCGATAATTCTTAATTGAAGCATGGTTAATACGTTCGAGTTGATTTTATAAGCGTTTATAGAATATTAGAATTGTCGTCGACTGAAGTCTTGTCTTATGTTTGATATTGAAGTTGACGCGCGGGCTCGATATCGGCGAATCAGACTAGTGGCAACCGCAAGAGCAATAAACCGAAGAATGGTTATAATAGAAGATTGTGATGTCGTAAGAAGATAGAAGAAGAAAGTAGTATTACTGCGGCGTTACGTAATAGCTAAGGACCAGAGGCAAGTGACTATATCCTTTCACTTATTGTTCAAGTGAAATAGTTTGTGCAACTATTATTTTGATGATTTGATTATTCCCCAAATTTTCCTTGCAAGTTTACTATTCCTCACTTATTGTTCAAGTTATGTGAAACCTTTTGTATTATTTATTGTTCTTTCGAAATTCCTTCTTGCAAGCAATTATATTCTTCATATTTATTCTAAATAATGTGAACCTGTTCTGTTGATTTTACGATATTTCTTTTAAACCATGTTTGCTAGTGCCCATACCCTTTATTTTATTTTATTTTACTTTCAGTGACATTCTTCTTCTATTAATTTACAAACACTCATTCTCAAAATTATTCTGTCATTGTTTATTCTCTTCACCTATTGTTCAGGTGTTGATTCTTTTAAAAATTATTATATATAAATATTTCCCGTCATTATTAATATTCTTCAAAGAGCGTTTTCTTCAAATTATTGTAAACTAATTCGAGGTTTATACTATTGTTGAGGCATGTGTTGCTCAGTGACGGTTAAAACCAAGAATGAATTGAGATCTTCTTAATTATTTAAACTCATATTTGTCATGCCGGTTCTGGCAGCTGAAGCCTATAAGTGCTTAGCTGACATGAGTGAGACCTTAAGTAATTGAGAATTTCTTAAATCTTCGTTTTAAACTATTCGAATCTCTCATGTTAGTTTAAACTTGGTAACGGATTTTCACCAATGGACCCCTTTAGGAGAGGTTTTCTTCAACCTGTCCTACAATTTTATTGTCTTGGAGTTATTTTACAAATGATAATTTTAAAACTACTTAATTCGTTTCTGTTGATTCAACTTGACAATGTGTTGGTAAATTTATTAAATGCTTAGCACTTGAGTATACCCTTGCTTTATCTTATAATTACAATTGTTGTTATTCATGTTGCAAGTAAATCATTTCACTCAAATGAACCATGTTTTGCCTCACTTGATCATTATATTAATTCGATTTGTCGTTGATATTATTGCTATTAAATTTTCAGTAAATATGAATAGATGTTTATCATATTCCCATTCAATAGTGCTGAAATTGTTGTCCCTGTTTCACTGATATATTATGGAATAATACCCTTCTCTATATCGAACTTGTCGATATCTAGGTCAGAATTTTACTAGACCTCATTTCTTCTTGAGATTTGAGTTGTTAACCTGGAACATGAGTTTCCAGGGTGCTTGGCTGGTCGAGGTGGTCGATTGTTCCGACACCTGATGTTCAGATTATAGGATTGGACTGTTGTTGTTTTTTTAAATGTGGACTGTAAAGGGTCGGACCAGATTTATTGTCAGAAGTTATTAAGGCCAATGTGTGCCGTGAATCCATTAAAGGACATTGTTGTGTGCGTTTGTCCGGGGTTAGTGTGTGACTGATCAGCAGCCTAACCTTATTGTTTTTATTAATAAAATGCAAAATAGTCCAATTCTATTCCATTTCCTGAATTAAATAAAATGTTATATCTTTAAAGTTCTTGAGCTTCTGTAATTGTGAATTATTCCTTTGAGATAAGTTGGTCAGTGATATGTCACCAATGAATCATTGTAGTATTATTGTTTCACTATACTGTTCGCTTGCTGAGCATTCTTTGGCTCACTCTTGCTTTATTTTCTCTAATGTTTCAGTTAGGAATAAGGGTGGATGTCTACATCGTACGAGTCATATGAGAGCAATGAGGCAGCCTTTACAGGATAGATCTCGAAGCTAAAGCGGGTAAGCATGGATTGGAGTTAAGCTACAGATTAAATGGTATAGTTACTGAAATCAGAATAGTAGAAGAAATTGTAATAATAAGTATGGTTTAGATTCATGTTTCATACCATAACCTGGAATCGATCCTCGGTGAGGAATCGCTGGTGTATTAAGTTTTAATTGTAACTGTTAATTGGAATTTGGTTTGGGTTGAAATACAGGTGGATAGTCCGATTTACGAATACTTCATGCCGGAATTTTCTAAAATTCCCCTGTATCAAAGTCTGTTTTATTATAAAAAGTGTATTTTCAGTATTGGGAAGTCGGGGCGTTACAGGTTGGTATCAGAGCGACAGGTTATGGTCACTGAAACAAGTTAGGATAATTAAGTATAGGTATTTAAGTGGGACGTTAGATAGAACGATTTAGGATAAGATTCGCCTTAGGTTATTAGGACAACGATTGCGACGTTAGTTAGTATTTCGACATATCGCGCGAGCTAGAATTCGATTCATTCGAAGGTACGACTTTGGACGAGGTAGTTGATTCGGCGCCGCCTACGTTAAATAGACGATCGGAGTTACCAGCTTGGAGGATGTCACGTGTAGACCTTCGTGTATGTTCTAGAATTTCTTTTGCGACTTTAGTTACCCCGCGAGTGATATAGAAAGTGCGAAAGGATTGAAAACAAGATGTGAAATGCGATTACTGGCATGGGTTAGAGGAATGGCGTGGTTATTCATTACTAGCAGTTGATTTCATTTAGTTTATTGATTAAGGAGATTCGATTCAACCTTTCTTTTTGTTTCTTCTTATCTTGATAATACCCCATCACCTTTGATAATCAACTATATTTCAATTGATGACGACTTTTTCAGATTCATTTAAACACATTTCTATGTTTCAAAGATACCTCTATTTTCCAGGGGATAACTTGATTCAACATTATGCATATAAATTATTGAGACCCTTGAATTCTTTCTAATTTCCCCCAATAATTGATATTCCTTATTCAACATTGTATATCTATAAACTTTTTGAAACTTTTGAATTCTTTTTGTTTCTCTTTGAATACTTAACCTTATTTCTTCTGACTGGGAATAACAACCCTATGTATATAGGGGATCCAGGGACATCTATCTATGTGATAGAAGTCTGGTAGTACGCCACTGATTGTGTTTGTCATGAAAGTACTGAAGGCTGGCCACCTTTTTGTACTATGGCGGTTGACCTAACTGACAAATGCAACCTGAAAATAGTTCAATGATCATACTGATCTCTCGGTTAAATTATTTTACAAAAATTCCTATCAAACAAAACTTATCTTATATTCATACATGTTAACATTTGTCGTTTCATTACTTCCTTTTTGTTATAACCCTTATGATTCCTAAAGTTACCAGTGGTGGAAAGTAGTAAAAATAGAACGATGACATTCTAAGTGGTCCGAGATACAATTATGTCAAGGAAGAATTGGTTTGTCTGGTTTGAGAATTGATGCTAAAACAGGGATTGAATATCCAGTTAGATTACTCCTTGGATTGACAACCCACGTACAAGATTCGATAAAATGGAGGACTGTGTATGGATAAGGAGCAGATAAAAAGGAGACGAGATTATTAACTCTATTTAAATTGGAAGTGGAGTGATGATGCGTTTAGTTGGTTGTGAGAGTTATGTTGAGGAAAGATTGTTGAGGAACAGTAGTTTATTGTATATTTTACTTTGGATATAGTAGAAGGGATATTATGAGATTTTAAATGATTTAAGACCAATTGTCGGGTATGCATTTTAGAATTGAAGTGGAAAAACTTGAGCGAAGAAAAGTAGAGCTAGACAATTTGTATTAAGAATTTCAATAGGAAATTTGTAGGAATTGTGTTAGCAAAGGATGTGTGATTTGGCTAGAAAGGAAGGTAAGATTTCAAGAGGGAGCCTACTTTAATTGTACTAAGATTAAGATGAAAAGATGTAATTGTAAGCAGAAAGAACAGTATGGTGAGAAGTGACAGAATTAGAAACTAGAAGTTCATTATGATTATGAATGACGATATTAAGAATATGAAGGTGATGGCAGTTAAAAGAGCTGAGTGTGAGTTGAGATTGGATTGTATAATTAACTATAAAGTACAGGCATGTTGTGAGGATAAAAAGGTGAAATTATGATTTTCGAGAGATATATAAGTTGTGTTTCGAGGTCGGAAGCGGACAAAGGAAGTTTTAATGGTCATGTAGACCAAGAGATTATTATGACAAAATTTTAAGGTTATCTTATATATGTGAGAGATACCAGTAAGAAGATGATTAGAGGGAAGCAAATTACAGTGTTTAAACTTTCTCGGACGTATGTATTGATGAATTGCTAGGATTTTTCCCAGACAGAGATATAAAGTCGGTTATTTACTACCAGATATGTAAACAGGTTCAAAGAATTTAAGGTCAGATGACATCTCAAGATATTCAAGGATATAGGAAGAACATGCACAAGAATTCTAAGTACGAGTTTTGGAATTGGGAAAAGTATAGTTTTCAGGATATGACGACAGGATCGAAGTGGACTACGTGAAGAAGAAGCAGTCATGAATCGTGAAAGGCCTAAGACACCAACAAGGATCGAAACTAGATTTCTTCGCTTATATGTTGCTGCAAGTCAAGGCAAAAATTTGTTTTAGTATTGTATATGAATGAATTTATGGATGATTGCGTTAGTAATGGAGGTGTTATGTACAGGGAATAGTCCATTATACGAATGGGTCATGTCCGATTTTCGATAGAAAAGATGTTAGCATATGAGTAATAAGTGCTTAGAGTTAATGAGACTCGGAAAACAAAGGTTTAAGTTTTTTTTAGAATTTGAGGGCTTGCAGAATAAGCCTATGACTACCGTCATATGTTTTCTTACGATCGAAGGACAGAATCCTATTAAGGGGAAGGATATAACGCCCTAGAAAAATATCATAATTATAAATATTATTATTTAATATTAAATGTGGATTATATGATGTGGAAATTTTTGAGAAGGTGGAATATGTGTGATACCATGTTTATATGTGTATATGATGATATATGTGTGTCGTGTAAGCTCATGTATTTTTATTTGTATGTTTGACGATTAAAATTAATTTGAATCGTGCATTATTTACCTTTTGGGAATTTTATAAAATCATTGAAGTTATTAAAAATCACGAAATCTTTTGTAATATTATTTTTGTAGATTTATTTAGTTTTTAAGATTATTGGAGGAATTAATTTGGGCGTTTAAACATTTTAAAATGATTTTAAGGATTTTACTGTATTTAAAGGATCAAAACTTGTAAAATTCATATTGAGTTCATTTTTGATTCTAAAAATATTTTGAAAATATTGGAATTTTGGTAATTTCGTGATCTATATTTCAGGATTTTTTTTAAATTTAAATTTTATCCATTTTCTGAGTTATTTCGAATTTAAAATAGTTTAAACAAATTATTTAAATAGTTTTTTTTTAATTTGTAAAATGTGTAAAATGCCCCTATATTTTTTTTATCAGCAGCAGTTTCTTGGTTTGCTAGAGAGTTCTCTAGAATTCTTGAAATGTCTCTCTTACTCTCTCATTTTTCTCCCTTTCTCTCAACAACCTCTCTCAATCTCTCCCATCTCTCTCCCGAACTCTCTATATCTCTCTGTATTCTCAGCAATCTCTCTCCTCGTACTGTGGAGCTTGGTGAGTGGGTATCAAACTGAGTGTGTAATAATCAGAGTGTGTATAATAATCGGCGTGTGTGTGTGTTAATCGTGTGTGTGTTTGTTAGTTGAGTTTTATGATGAGGGATTTGTGGTGTTCTGAGTGTATGGTTTGTGATTCTGTATTCACCACAAACCCAGGGACACTATTTTCGGTATTGGATTTGTAAGATTTAGGGTCTCGATCTTTTGCTCAAAGGGATGGTGTTGGACTAGTGGTGCTGGGTTTAAGTAATTGGAGGATTGGTTAGATTATAGAGCTGAGGAAGGTAAACAGAGGAGATGGATATGAGTGGATATGAGTGCTAACAAGTAGTGTTTATATTGGATGTGTAGAGGGGGGGTTGTAAAGATAGAGTAAGGTGAGTCGAGTGTGTGTGCACAGCAGGTGGGTATGTAGTGTGCAACAGGGGTCATTGGTATGGATTCTGTTTGTATATATCGTGTGTGGGTCTTTCGATTCAACTACAACATCACAGAAATTCTCTTGTTCTTCCTCGTTAAAGTTTGAACTCGACTTTAGTGGTACTGCAGCTGGGTTGGACTTTATTTTGAGAGCTTATTTAGGAATAAGGAGTACATGAGGTGTGAAATTATGTGTAGTTGTTTTGAAATGTATGTGATGTAGTGGTGTGTGTTTTTGGGATTGGTAACGGACCGAGACTAAGAGGAGGAAAAAGAGTGGTGATGGTGTGTGATGCAAATTAAGTTTGATTGTGTGTTTGTGGCGAGAGGTATGGGTGTGTATATTATAGGTTTGAGAGTGTGTCCGTTGGTATGCTTTGAGTTTGTACTATCGTGAGGAGACAGGGAAGGGGAAGCCACCACCTTTGTGTAAGTCTATATTATTATTTTATTAATTGAATGTTTAGAGTAAATTTTGGGATTTTAGTTGATAATTGAAGAAGAGTTTGTGTTTGAGAATTTGTGGATAAATTGAGAAAACGACATAGTATTTGATTAGTTTATTAGGTGATGAATTGGATTTTGGGATGTTAATTTAAAATTTTGGTAAAATGAATAAAAGATAGGACTTGGGATGATTTTATAAAATAGTAGTTAAGTTGGATTTTGGAATTTAAGATTTTATTTGACTAGAGGATTTTATGAGGAGCATTATGGTAATTTTTGGATAATTTTATAAGAAGTGGAAATGGAGATATGAATTTTATTCTAAGATTAGAATAAAATGATTTATTAAGCTATTTTGTGGAATTTGGAGGCTTGGTTGAATTATATTAAATAATGGACATGGTGAAAAATTCAAAAATTTGGTTATTAAATCTAGGAGGAAATGTAGTAATTTCTAAGATATTTAGGAATGGTAGGAGTAATCGGATGAATTAGTTATTAAATTCGGAAAATGATTAAAATGTAAACTTTAAGGAATTCTTATAAATGGTGGGAGGTTTGATTTTGGAGAAATTAATTTTATTTGGCTTTGGGATAATATTGGAAGGTTTATGGAGAATTTTATTTTGATTAATGATGAAGATCAATGGAGTTATGGAGTTTACTAGAAAATGGAGTTTTAATGGTCATTTCTAAGTAGCCAAGAGTATTTTAATTAATTAAAATACTTCATAAACTCGGAAATTTACGTATAATATATGGACACAACCATATCGAAATGTACTATTTACTCAGATGGATTTCATTCAGAGATTCTGAAGAGAATACCCTATTTTAAAGGAGAGAACAAATTAAAATGTTAGTTATCGACGACAACAATTTTGATTTGGATATTCACTATGTTAGTTGTCTATATTACATAGATATTGATTCGATAATTCTTAATTGAAGCATGGTTAATACGTTCGAGTTGATTTTATAAGCGTTTATAGAATATTAGAATTGTCGTCGACTGAAGTCTTGTCTTATGTTTGATATTGAAGTTGACGCGCGGGCTCGATATCGGCGAATCAGACTAGTGGCAACCGCAAGAGCAATAAACCGAAGAATGGTTATAATAGAAGATTGTGATGTCGTAAGAAGATAGAAGAAGAAAGTAGTATTACTGCGACGTTACGTAATAGCTAAGGACCAGAGGCAAGTGACTATATCCTTTCACTTATTGTTCAAGTGAAATAGTTTGTGCAACTATTATTTTGATGATTTGATTATTCCCCAAATTTTCCTTGCAAGTTTACTATTCCTCACTTATTGTTCAAGTTATGTGAAACCTTTTGTATTATTTATTGTTCTTTCGAAATTCCTTCTTGCAAGCAATTATATTCTTCATATTTATTCTAAATAATGTGAACCTGTTCTGTTGATTTTACGATATTTCTTTTAAACCATGTTTGCTAGTGCCCATACCCTTTATTTTATTTTATTTTACTTTCAGTGACATTCTTTTTCTATTAATTTACAAACACTCATTCTCAAAATTATTCTGTCATTGTTTATTCTCTTCACCTATTGTTCAGGTGTTGATTCTTTTAAAAATTATTATATATAAATATTTCCCGTCATTATTAATATTCTTCAAAGAGCGTTTTCTTCAAATTATTGTAAACTAATTCGAGGTTTATACTATTGTTGAGGCATGTGTTGCTCAGCGACGGTTAAAACCAAGAATGAATTGAGATCTTCTTAATTATTTAAACTCATATTTGTCATGCCGGTTCTGGCAGCTGAAGCCTATAAGTGCTTAGCTGACATGAGTGAGACCTTAAGTAATTGAGAATTTCTTAAATCTTCGTTTTAAACTATTCGAATCTCTCATGTTAGTTTAAACTTGGTAACGGATTTTCACCAATGGACCCCTTTAGGAGAGGTTTTCTTCAACCTGTCCTACAATTTTATTGTCTTGGAGTTATTTTACAAATGATAATTTTAAAACTACTTAATTCGTTTATGTTGATTCAACTTGACAATGTGTTGGTAAATTTATTAAATGCTTAGCACTTGAGTATACCCTTGCTTTATCTTATAATTACAATTGTTGTTATTCATGTTGCAAGTAAATCATTTCACTCAAATGAACCATGTTTTGCCTCACTTGATCATTATATTAATTCGATTTGTCGTTGATATTATTGCTATTAAATTTTCAGTAAATATGAATAGATGTTTATCATATTCCCATTCAATAGTGCTGAAATTGTTGTCCCTGTTTCACTGATATATTATGGAATAATACCCTTCTCTATATCGAACTTGTCGATATCTAGGTCAGAATTTTACTAGACCTCATTTCTTCTTGAGATTTGAGTTGTTAACCTGGAACATGAGTTTCCAGGGTGCTTGGCTGGTCGAGGTGGTCGATTGTTCCGACACCTGATGTTCAGATTATAGGATTGGACTGTTGTTGTTTTTTTAAATGTGGACTGTAAAGGGTCGGACCAGATTTATTGTCAGAAGTTATTAAGGCCAATGTGTGCCGTGAATCCATTAAAGGACATTGTTGTGTGCGTTTGTCCGGGGTTAGTGTGTGACTGATCAGCAGCCTAACCTTATTGTTTTTATTAATAAAATGCAAAATAGTCCAATTCTATTCCATTTCCTGAATTAAATAAAATGTTATATCTTTAAAGTTCTTGAGCTTCTGTAATTGTGAATTATTCCTTTGAGATAAGTTGGTCAGTGATATGTCACCAATGAATCATTGTAGTATTATTGTTTCACTATACTGTTCGCTTGCTGAGCATTCTTTGGCTCACTCTTGCTTTATTTTCTCTAATGTTTCAGTTAGGAATAAGGGTGGATGTCTACATCGTACGAGTCATATGAGAGCAATGAGGCAGCCTTTACAGGATAGATCTCGAAGCTAAAGCGGGTAAGCATGGATTGGAGTTAAGCTACAGATTAAATGGTATAGTTACTGAAATCAGAATAGTAGAAGAAATTGTAATAATAAGTATGGTTTAGATTCATGTTTCATACCATAACCTGGAATCGATCCTCGGTGAGGAATCGCTGGTGTATTAAGTTTTAATTGTAACTGTTAATTGGAATTTGGTTTGGGTTGAAATACAGGTGGATAGTCCGATTTACGAATACTTCATGCCGGAATTTTCTAAAATTCCCCTGTATCAAAGTCTGTTTTATTATAAAAAGTGTATTTTCAGTATTGGGAAGTCGGGGCGTTACAGGTTGGTATCAGAGCGACAGGTTATGGTCACTGAAACAAGTTAGGATAATTAAGTATAGGTATTTAAGTGGGACGTTAGATAGAACGATTTAGGATAAGATTCGCCTTAGGTTATTAGGACAACGATTGCGACGTTAGTTAGTATTTCGACATATCGCGCGAGCTAGAATTCGATTCATTCGAAGGTACGACTTTGGATGAGGTAGTTGATTCGGCGCCGCCTACGTTAAATAGACGATCGGAGTTACCAGCTTGGAGGATGTCACGTGTAGACCTTCGTGTATGTTCTAGAATTTCTTTTGCGACTTTAGTTACCCCGCGAGTGATATAGAAAGTGCGAAAGGATTGAAAACAAGATGTGAAATGCGATTACTGGCATGGGTTAGAGGAATGGCGTGGTTATTCATTACTAGCAGTTGATTTCATTTAGTTTATTGATTAAGGAGATTCGATTCAACCTTTCTTTTTGTTTCTTCTTATCTTGATAATACCCCATCACCTTTGATAATCAACTATATTTCAATTGATGACGACTTTTTCAGATTCATTTAAACACATTTCTATGTTTCAAAGATACCTCTATTTTCCAGGGGATAACTTGATTCAACATTATGCATATAAATTATTGAGACCCTTGAATTCTTTCTAATTTCCCCCAATAATTGATATTCCTTATTCAACATTGTATATCTATAAACTTTTTGAAACTTTTGAATTCTTTTTGTTTCTCTTTGAATACTTAACCTTATTTCTTCTGACTGGGAATAACAACCCTATGTATATAGGGGATCCAGGGACATCTATCTATGTGATAGAAGTCTGGTAGTACGCCACTGATTGTGTTTGTCATGAAAGTACTGAAGGCTGGCCACCTTTTTGTACTATGGCGGTTGACCTAACTGACAAATGCAACCTGAAAATAGTTCAATGATCATACTGATCTCTCGGTTAAATTATTTTACAAAAATTCCTATCAAACAAAACTTATCTTATATTCATACATGTTAACATTTGTCGTTTCATTACTTCCTTTTTGTTATAACCCTTATGATTCCTAAAGTTACCAGTGGTGGAAAGTAGTAAAAATAGAACGATGACATTCTAAGTGGTCCGAGATACAATTATGTCAAGGAAGAATTGGTTTGTCTGGTTTGAGAATTGATGCTAAAACAGGGATTGAATATCCAGTTAGATTACTCCTTGGATTGACAACACACGTACAAGATTCGATAAAATGGAGGACTGTGTATGGATAAGGAGCAGATAAAAAGGAGACGAGATTATTAACTCTATTTAAATTGGAAGTGGAGTGATGATGGGTTTAGTTGGTTGTGAGAGTTATGTTGAGGAAAGATTGTTGAGGAACAGTAGTTTATTGTATATTTTACTTTGGATATAGTAGAAGGGATATTATGAGATTTTAAATGATTTAAGACCAATTGTCGGGTATGCATTTTAGAATTGAAGTGGAAAAACTTGAGCGAAGAAAAGTAGAGCTAGACAATTTGTATTAAGAATTTCAATAGGAAATTTGTAGGAATTGTGTTAGCAGAGGATGTGTGATTTGGCTAGAAAGGAAGGTAAGATTTCAAGAGGGAGCCTACTTTAATTGTACTAAGATTAAGATGAAAAGATGTAATTGTAAGCAGAAAGAACAGTATGGTGAGAAGTGACAGAATTAGAAACTAGAAGTTCATTATGATTATGAATGACGATATTAAGAATATGAAGGTGATGGCAGTTAAAAGAGCTGAGTGTGAGTTGAGATTGGATTGTATAATTAACTATAAAGTACAGGCATGTTGTGAGGATAAAAAGGTGAAATTATGATTTTCGAGAGATATATAAGTTGTGTTTCGAGGTCGGAAGCGGACAAAGGAAGTTTTAATGGTCATGTAGACCAAGAGATTATTATGACAAAATTTTAAGGTTATATTATATATGTGAGAGATACCAGTAAGAAGATGATTAGAGGGAAGCAAATTACAGTGTTTAAACTTTCTCGGACGTATGTATTGATGAATTGCTAGGATTTTTCCCAGACAGAGATATAAAGTCGGTTATTTACTACCAGATATGTAAACAGGTTCAAAGAATTTAAGGTCAGATGACATCTCAAGATATTCAAGGATATAGGAAGAACATGCACAAGAATTCTAAGTACGAGTTTTGGAATTGGGAAAAGTATAGTTTTCAGGATATGACGACAGGATCGAAGTGGACTACGTGAAGAAGAAGCAGTCATGAATCGTGAAAGGCCTAAGACACCAACAATGATCGAAACTAGATTTCTTCGCTTATATGTTGCTGCAAGTCAAGGCAAAAATTTGTTTTAGTATTGTATATGAATGAATTTATGGATGATTGCGTTAGTAATGGAGGTGTTATGTACAGGGAATAGTCCATTATACGAATGGGTCATGTCCGATTTTCGATAGAAAAGATGTTAGCATATGAGTAATAAGTGCTTAGAGTTAATGAGACTCGGAAAACAAAAGTTTAAGTTTTTTTTAGAATTTGAGGGCTTGCAGAATAAGCCTATCGATATTTGAATTGATATTAAAGGAATCTTAGAGCGGAAGAAACAATTTGAGAGTTAAAAGAGAAACATTTGAGACTACCGTCATATGTTTTCTTACGATCGAAGGACAGAATCCTATTAAGGGGAAGGATATAACGCCCTAGAAAAATATCATAATTATAAATATTATTATTTAATATTAAATGTGGATTATATGATGTGGAAATTTTTGAGAAGGTGGAATATGTGTGATACCGTGTTTATATGTGTATATGATGATATATGTGTGTCGTGTAAGCTCATGTATTTTTATTTGTATGTTTGACGATTAAAATTAATTTGAATCGTGCATTATTTACCTTTTGGGAATTTTATAAAATCATTGAAGTTATTAAAAATCACGAAATCTTTTGTAATATTATTTTTGTAGATTTATTTAGTTTTTAAGATTATTGGAGGAATTAATTTGGGCGTTTAAACATTTTAAAATGATTTTAAGGATTTTACTGTATTTAAAGGATCAAAACTTGTAAAATTCATATTGAGTTCATTTTTGATTCTAAAAATATTTTGAAAATATTGGAATTTTGGTAATTTCGTGATCTATATTTCAGGATTTTTTTAAATTTAAATTTTATCCATTTTCTGAGTTATTTCGAATTTAAAATAGTTTAAACAAATTATTTAAATAGTTTTTTTTTAATTTGTAAAATGTGTAAAATGCCCCTATATTTTTTTTATCAGCAGCAGTTTCTTGGTTTGCTAGAGAGTTCTCTAGAATTCTTGAAATGTCTCTCTTACTCTCTCATTTTTCTCCCTTTCTCTCAACAACCTCTCTCAATCTCTCCCATCTCTCTCCCGAACTCTCTATATCTCTCTGTATTCTCAGCAATCTCTCTCCTCGTACTGTGGAGCTTGGTGAGTGGGTATCAAACTGAGTGTGTAATAATCAGAGTGTGTATAATAATCGGCGTGTGTGTGTGTTAATCGTGTGTGTGTTTGTTAGTTGAGTTTTATGATGAGGGATTTGTGGTGTTCTGAGTGTATGGTTTGTGATTCTGTATTCACCACAAACCCAGGGACACTATTTTCGGTATTGGATTTGTAAGATTTAGGGTCTCGATCTTTTGCTCAAAGGGATGGTGTTGGACTAGTGGTGCTGGGTTTAAGTAATTGGAGGATTGGTTAGATTATAGAGCTGAGGAAGGTAAACAGAGGAGATGGATATGAGTGGATATGAGTGCTAACAAGTAGTGTTTATATTGGATGTGTAGAGGGGGGGTTGTAAAGATAGAGTAAGGTGAGTCGAGTGTGTGTGCACAGCAGGTGGGTATGTAGTGTGCAACAGGGGTCATTGGTATGGATTTTGTTTGTATATATCGTGTGTGGGTCTTTCGATTCAACTACAACATCACAGAAATTCTCTTGTTCTTCCTCGTTAAAGTTTGAACTCGACTTTAGTGGTACTGCAGCTGGGTTGGACTTTATTTTGAGAGCTTATGGAGGAATAAGGAGTACATGAGGTGTGAAATTATGTGTAGTTGTTTTGAAATGTATGTGATGTAGTGGTGTGTGTTTTTGGGATTGGTAACGGACCGAGACTAAGAGGAGGAAAAAGAGTGGTGATGGTGTGTGATGCAAATTAAGTTTGATTGTGTGTTTGTGGCGAGAGGTATGGGTGTGTATATTATAGGTTTGAGAGTGTGTCCGTTGGTATGCTTTGAGTCTGTACTATCGTGAGGAGACAGGGAAGGGGAAGCCACCACCTTTGTGTAAGTCTATATTATTATTTTATTAATTGAATGTTTAGAGTAAATTTTGGGATTTTAGTTGATAATTGAAGAAGAGTTTGTGTTTGAGAATTTGTGGATAAATTGAGAAAACGACATAGTATTTGATTAGTTTATTAGGTGATGAAATGGATTTTGGGATGTTAATTTAAAATTTTGGTAAAATGAATAAAAGATAGGACTTGGGATGATTTTATAAAATAGTAGTTAAGTTGGATTTTGGAATTTATGATTTTATTTGACTAGAGGATTTTATGAGGAGCATTATGGTAATTTTTGGATAATTTTATAAGAAGTGGAAATGGAGATATGAATTTTATTCTAAGATTAGAATAAAATGATTTATTAAGTTATTTTGTGGAATTTGGAGGCTTGGTTGAATTATATTAAATAATGGACATGGTGAAAAATT
This sequence comes from Saposhnikovia divaricata, assembly GCA_036435485.1. Lineage (NCBI taxonomy): Eukaryota > Viridiplantae > Streptophyta > Magnoliopsida > Apiales > Apiaceae > Saposhnikovia > Saposhnikovia divaricata. The sequence continues at coordinate 39,466,446 of CM071595.1, forward strand.
CAAAAATTTGGTTATTAAATCTAGGAGGAAATGTAGTAATTTCTAAGATATTTAGGAATGGTAGGAGTAATCGGATGAATTAGTTATTAAATTCGGAAAATGATTAAAATGTAAACTTTGAGGAATTCTTATAAATGGTGGGAGGTTTGATTTTGGAGAAATTAATTTTATTTGGCTTTGGGATAATATTGGAAGGTTTATGGAGAATTTTATTTTGATTAATGATGAAGATCAATGGAGTTATGGAGTTTACTAGAAAATGGAGTATTTAATGCAACACTAAAATTTTTTTTAAGCAACACCATTCTTTTCAAATGCAACACCATTTTTTTTTTTGCAACATTAAAACTATGCTACTGCAACATCAAATAGACATCAAATGCAACGGTTTTTTATAAAAAAATTGAAGTGGCTGCTTTGTTCATACATAATACCAACCTGTCCAATCCAAAATAACTAAATGTCCAAAAACCAAGCACAATGATTCAGCCAACAACTTTAAAAGTCTTAAATAATGCAGCCAACAAAACTACATAACAATTTTACATGTACTAAACCAAGCACATGCACTAATTCTAAGTACAAAGTACGCTAATTCAAAATTCAAAAATATATAAGAAAATAGATAAGAAACACTGTTGTATCCAAGAGGACCAGACCCTGCCTTCTACGTTGTCTTTCTCAGCCTTGTTTATTATGTGATGCAAACACCAAACACAAATCTGCAAAAAACAAAAAAAACATGCTATTAGGTTATAGAATAAATACTTCTATTCCAAAATATATGATCCACTTTTGACTTTAAATGATAAATTACTTCTATTACAACATTTGCTGTCATTCACTTGTTACTTTAAAAAGAGGTTGCTGTCTAGAAAACAAAGACGTTAAGAAGATGGGTAGGTATGATCAGCCTGGCCTAGATATTAAGCCGAATGTTTAACTTAAGGTGCCATTTGGAATTTCCTTGGAACATGAGGCTTTTGTTAACAATAAATCTTTTGTTCATTCTTGTACAGTACAGGTAAGTCCTTATTTTCACCACAGGAAGAAGCTTATTTGTATTTTACAGCTATCGCAGGATGTATTTAAATATGTTATTCAATAGCCAGAGAACAACACCATGCTCATGAAGAATCAACAATTTTACTAGCCAAATAAGAAAAAACAGATGGCATGTGGAGAACATGAACTTATTATGTTATCTTAATGTCTTACATGAACTTACATTCATATACATAATATTTTAATTGACAAAACTGGGGAGGGGGGGCAGTTAATAAAGCTTGACATCTACCTTCTTCTCCGGCTCCTTTTCTTTAGTCTCATCTGCATCTTCCTCTCCAGAGGGCTTTTTGGCATCCAGTTTTTTCTCACCTTCAACAGCAATTTCCTCGGTCACCCTAAATGAAGAACTTATGTCAAGTGTCTTAGTATATAATCTATTAGAGACCACATTACGACGTTTTAAAGATCATCAGAAAAACTCACTGAGAAATTTCATCAGTTGGTGATCCCCAGTTCCCTCGACCAGAACCTTCGCGCTTGTACTCAATTCTGCAGATCAGATCAGGTGATTAAAGAACATGTCAAAACTGCAGCATACCAAGAATACTAAGGTATAGTGCTTCCCAAATTAAGAAATGAGTATCAAGTCTGAAAAGATGGTAAAACAGAGAATCCAGTTCAACAAAACAAAAAGACATAGTACCCGCGCCCTGTCCCACTACGACGTTCAAATACACGACGATTGTGAGTCTCTAATACACGACGTTCAAATAAATAATTCAATGGTGCCTAAGTAAATATGATTTCACATGTAATGGAAGAATAAATACCTGACGTACTAGAAGTATGATCTTCCACTCCTTGAAAATTAATGCAAAACAACCTAATAAGTAACCTTCACTAATACAATCCCTATATTTTGCAACAAGTGCCTGTGAATACAGATAAGCTTCTACCTATGAAAAAATGACTCGGGCTGCTTCCAGTTGAGACATCTCAACATCAAAGGTATTAACCATTTCCAAGACTTCGGGTGTGCTAACAAATCGCACAAACCTAGAAAGAAAAGCATAATTATTTATACCAAAAGCTCACACACAAGTCTAACAAAATTCAAAAGCTGCATCACCATCACCTTTCAAGTGTACCCTTAGTGAACCACCTCTCTCCATCTCTAAATTTCTCAGTCTCGAGTTTGATGGACTTAGCTGCCAAAGCAACTTGTTCCTCTGCAATCTTTAATTGTGCCACAAATGGCTTCAACAACCCTGAAGCAAGCTTCTCAATGTTCCCATCACGAGAAACAAACAATTCACATCTGCCAAAAGCAACCATAACCAAATTAAGCACAATCATCACAATATAATAATTCAACAATACAAACATATATTATCTTCACCTTGAACGCTTAGGCGACAGCTGGAACACATCATAGTCAATAGGCGTGTCTGGTTTCATCTTTCTCCTCTCAACAAATGTATATCATATAAACAACGAAAATCCTTTACACCTCTTCAGCAAAGTAAAAATTCAGCGAAGCAATCCACGAACCACATATCCTCAGATCTTACATTACTAAGAGCCAATAAACCCAATAAACAGAGAGCATAACCCTTATAAAGTGTGAAGCATTATGATAAACCCAATAAAGAAACATACTCACAAGTCTCTGTTGAATTTGTGTACCTTTGATTTTTGAAACCCAATAAACTTGGTAAGAAGAAGTCGATTAAGAGCCACTGCAACAGAGTCGAATGAACTAGAGAGATGTAGAGAGATGAACCAGGGAGAGAGACCAATCGCCAGTAATCGCTAGAGAGGGAAACAGCCAGAGCAAATTAGAGTGATTTGAGCTTGTAGTTGAGAGAGAAAGAGAGAGAGAGAGAGTGTGAGTGATTAGGAGCTTCAATAGGGATTTTGGAAAAATAAATGGGATTTTGTGGAATAGCTATTGCAAAATTTTCATTTTGGGGGGAATTTGTCCGCCCATTTTTTCACCTCGTAAACTGTGATGTACCACTTTGAGTTGTTATTGTTGTAATTTCTATATTTTCTTTAATTTTGAAAAATATAATTTACACTTTTTTTCTATTTCAAATAAATTGTTAAACATGACAAATACTCGTGGAAAATATACAAAAAAAAGTGACATTCGTACGGATGGATCGTCGAAAAAATAATTTAAAAATATAGAATCAACATTCGAGACAAAACTTGTTAAAAAGAAAGTCTACTTTGACCGTTTTGACCATTATAAAATCAAACCAAATAAATCTAGGATTTTTTCAAAAAATTACCACTTCATTAAAATCGTTAAATCTTAACATCTGTACGATGGAAACGTCGAAAAAATAATTAAAAAAATAGATTCATCATTCGGGACAAGACTAGTTAAAAGGAAGGTCGACTTTGACCGATTTGAGCGTTATAAAACCAAACCAAATAAATCTAGGAAATTTTTTAAAAAATTACTATATCACTAAAATCGTTATATCTTGACACCCATGCGATTGGAACGTTGAAAAAATAAATTAAAAAAATAGATTCATCATTCGGGAAAAGACTAGTTAGAAGGAAGGTCCACTTTGACCGGTTTGACCGTTATAAACCAAACCAAATAAATATAGGAAATTTTTTGAAAAATTACCACATCACTAAAATCGTTATATCTTGACATCCCTGCGATTGGAACGTCAAAAAAATAATTTAAAAAAATAGATTCATCATTCGGGACAAGACTAGTTAAAAGGAATGTCAACTTTGACCGGTTTGACAGTTATAAAACCAAACCAAATACATCTAGGAATTTTTTTGAAAAATTACCATATCACTAAAATCATTAGATCTTCACATCCGTATGTTTGGAACGTAGAAAAAATATTTTAAAAAAATAGATTCATCATTCGGGACAAGACTAGTTAAAATGAATGTCCACTTTGACCGGTTTGACCGTTATGACCAAATAAATCTAGCAAATTTTTTGAAAAATTACCGTATCACTAAAATCGTTATATCTTGACATCCGTGTGATTGGAACGTCGAAAAAATAATTTAAAAAAATAGATTCATCATTCGGGACAAGACTAGTTAAAAGGAAGTCCACTTTGACCGGTTTGACCGTTATGAAACCAAACCAAATATATATAGGAATTTTTTTGAAAAATTACCCTATCACTAAAATAGTTATATCTTGACATCCGTGCGATTTGAACGTCGAAAAAATAATTTCAAAAAATAGATTTATCATTCGGGACAAGACTAGTTAAAAGGAAGTCCACTTTGACCGTTATGAAACCAAACCAAATACATATAGGAATTTTTTTAAAAAATTACCGTATCACTAAAATCGTTATATCTTGACATCCGTGCGATTGGAACGTCAAAAAAATAATTTTAAAAAATAGATTCATCATTCGGGACAACACTAGTTAAAAGGAAGTCCACTTTGACCAGTTTGACCGTTATAAAACCAAACCAAATACATATAGGAATTTTTTTGAAAAATTACCGTATCACTAAAATCGTTATATCTTGACATCCGAGTGATTTGAACGTCGAAAAAATAATTTAAAAAAATAGATTAATTATTCGGGACAAGACTAGTTAAAAGGAAGTCCACTTTAAGCGTTATAAAACCAAACCAAATACGTATAGGAATTTTTTTGAAAAATTACCGTATCACTAAAATCGTTATATCTTGACATCAGTATGATTGGAACGTCAAAAAAATAATTTAAAAAAATAGATTCATCATTCGGGACAAGACTAGTTAAAAGGAAGTCCACTTTGACCGGTTTGACCGTTATAAAACCAAACCAAATACAAATAGGAATTTTTTTGAAAAATTACCGTACCACTAAAATCGTTATATCTTGACATCCGTGCGATTGGAACGTCGAAAAAATAATTTAAAAAAATAGATTCATCATTCGGGACAAGACTAGTTAAAAAAATATCTAATGCAACACTTCATACAGCAAATGCAACACTACTGTTATCTAATGCAACACTTATGCCACGTCATCATATGACACATCAGCAGAGGTGGGTCCCAATCCTGCCACCTCAGCAATTGTGGGCCCCACAACTTCCACGTCAGCATTGGTGGGCCTCCTGCCACGTCACCATTATGGGCCCCACACTGCCACGTCAGTAGTGGTGGGTCCCGCACCTGCCACGTCAGAATTTAAATAAAAAAATATATCTAATGCAACACTTCATACAGCAAATGCAACACTACTGTTATCTAATGCAATACTTATGCCACGTCATCATATGAAACGTCTGTAGAGGTGGGTCCCACTCCTGCCACGTCAGCAATTGTGGGCCCCACAACTGCCACGTCAGTAAATGCCACGTCAGCACATGTGGGTCCCACTTCTACCACGTCATCATTTATTAAAATAAAAAATTATCTAACGCAACACCAGCAGTTAGTGTTGCATGATGTGAAACACTGTGGGTAATACGCAACACTAAATTATATCTAACGCAACACCAGTTCAGCTTAGTTGCAAAAGACCCAAAATTTCTATCTAACGAAACACTTTCTGTGCAACGCTTTTTAAAAAGGGTTGCGTATGTTCGTTTATGGCGTAGTGCCTTTAGGAGAGGTTTTCTTCAACCTGTCCTACAATTTTATTGTGTTGGAGTTATTTTACAAATGATCATTTTAAAACTACTTAATTCGCTTATGTTGATTCAACTTGATAATGTGTTGGTAAATTTATTAAATGCTTAGCACTTGACTATACCCTTGCATTATCTTATAATTACAATTGTTGTTATTCATGTAGAAAGTAATTGTTGTTATTCATGTTGCAAGTAAATCATTTCACTCAAATGAACCATGTTTTTCATCACTTGATCATTATATTAATTCGATTTGTCGTTGATATTATTGATCTTAAATTTTTAGTAAATATGAATAGCTGTTTATCATATTCCCATTCAATAGTGCTGAAATTGTTGTCCTTGTTTCACTTATATATTATGGAATAATACCCTTCTCTATATCGAACTTGTCGATATCTAGGTCAAAATTTTACTAGACCTCATTTCTTCTTGAGATTTGAGTTTTAACCTGGAACGTGAGTTTCCAGGGTGCTTGGCTGGTCGAGGTGGTCGATTGTTCGGACACCTGACGTTCAGATTATAGGATTGGACTGTTGTTTTTTTTTAAATGTGGACCGTAAAGGGTCGGACCAGATTTGTGGTCAGAAGTTATTAAGGCCAATGTGTGTCGTGGATCCATTAAAGGACATTGCTGTGTGCGTTTGTCCGGGGTTAGTGCTTGACTGATCAGCAGCCTAACCTTTTTATTTTTATTAATAAAATGCAAAATAGTCCAATTGTATTCCATTTCCTGAATTAAATAAAATGTTATATCTCTAAAGTTCTTGAGCTTCTGTAATTGTGAATTATTCCTTTGAGATAAGTTGGTCAGTGATATGTTCACCAGTGAATCATTGTAGTATTATTGTTTCACTATACTGTTCGCTTGCTGAGCATTCTTTGGCTCACTCTTGCTTTATTTTCTCTAATCTTTCAGTTAGGAATAAGGGTGGATGTCTACATCGTAGGAGTCATATAAGAGCAATGAGGCAGCCTTTACAGGATAGATTTCTAAGCTAAAGCGGGTAATCACGGATTGGAATTAAGCTACAGATTAAACGGTATAGTTATTGAAATCAACAGATTAAACGGTATAGTTATTGAAATCAGAATAGTAGAAGAAATTGTAATAATAGGTAGGGTTTAGATTCATGTTTCATACCATAACCTGGAATCGATCCTCGGTGAGGAATCGCTGGTGTATTAAGTTTTAATTGTAATTGTTAATTGGAATTTGGTTTGGGTTGAAATACAGGTGGATAGTCCGCTTTACGAATACTTCATGCCGGAATTTTCTAAAATTCCCCTGTATCAAAGTCTGTTTTATTATAAAAAGTGTATTTTCAGCATTGGGAAGTCGGGCCATTACAAAATGGGTCATTTCCTACCAAAAAATAGCCTTTTCCTACCAATTTTATGGTAGGAAATGCTCTTTTTTCTTAAGTATTCTGCATCTCATAAATATTTTAAAAAAGTTATGCATATCAAAGGACATTGAAAAATATCACTGATAACTTTTTTTAAGATATGGAATAAAATGTTTGTAGAAAAGTTAATCTTTATTCAATATCATCATGATAAGTAGTCTAGGTAAATCACATCTTGGATAACTTTTATAAGATATTAAACAAATTGATTTCATATAATAAAGATTGTGCATTTAAAATTAATATTAAAAAAAATTATGCTTATTAAAAATTGTATGGATATCTACATACAATTATTTAATATCTTGAGAAAGTTATTTGAGATATATGTAAGATTTTGTATTCAATATTAAATAAATATTGAAAAGAAAAAGTTATTCTTGATAATGAAATATTATCTTGAGATATTATACATTAACATTTTTTATACTATATATACAAGAAGTCACCGGCACCTTCAAGGAGTGAAAGAGGGATTGGTCCTGAGTTTGCTAAGTATAGTTATGTCTCCTTACCAAAATAGTTTATTGTGCACTCAGTTTTTGATTTTCTCTATCCACATATTTCTCGTTTCTACCACCCGTATCTTCCTAGCTAGTTTTCGACGCTTAAAACTTCCTGTAAGTTTGTACATTTATATTAGATTTTGATATACATACACCATAGTAAGATTTTGATTTCCTTAAACCCAATTCTGTTCTAACTTTATTAAATTCGAATTTACTTAGATAATTAATTAGGACCAGTCCAATTAATTAAATAGCCAATTCTTTATTTAATAATAATTTAATTTAAATTCTCAATTTAAATTAAAACTCCTTTTAAGACATTCTAAGTGTGTGACCCTATAGGTTATTATTATGTTGGCAACGATTTTAAAATCTCAATTAAAATCGTAAACAAAGAGCGGCATCTAGTAATACATCATTGCCACCTAAGTAATAATAATTTAAATGGTGATCCATATTAAACCTTTCGTGATTAATGTTTCCGTGTAATATAATCCCTTTAACCAAATATTAGAGATTAAACTCGAGACATGTGTTTAGTCATCCTCTTCAACATTTAATCCGGGTTTACTTGATCCATGCGTAGACTATTAAAAAACAAATCATTATTTGAGCACGACCATGCATTTTATAGTCTCACTCAATCAAGAGGCCAATAATATCTTATAGGAGGGTTAAAACCTTTATCTATCATTCATATTTCTCATGCGACTCATGATATACCCGATGTCCACTTTTATCATCACCCGGTCAAAGGTAACTTTTAATGTAGTAAAAGTATATTAATCCTCGTATAGAAATATATTGATCTCAAGTCAAAGGATCATTACACCATTATCACTGTGAGTCTTTCTTATGACTTTATTAAACATGAAGAATCTCACTGTGGGTCTGTCTAGTACCATGTACTCCTACATGTACCTATATATTGACTTTAGTATCTCCATACTTATAACCAATGAGATGTGGATATCTGTCAAACAACATACTAGCCTATTTAAGTATTATTATTGTCCTATAATAATAATACTCGACCAGGGACCTTTTAAGAATATGATATATTATATAATCTCAAGTTCAAGTCAATTACTTAAACTATATAATGTGTATCATGATTCTAAGGACATTTATTATGCTAACAAATATATTGCAGTAATTAAAGTCATAATAAATACGTTTATTGAATGATCAAATGACATAAAGGTTTATTCAAAGAAACAATGTATTGCCTCTAGCGCACCTACACTAACACGTTATGCTCCTTTGTGAGCACTTTTGGTTATGTTTGATGGTAGTTAAGTACTGTTTTATTGGTGTTATAAGGTTGTAACTTGTTGAATGTGGTTCGTGCGAAGGAGGATTTTTATTGTTTATGGTGTGATAAGGTGGGATTTTGACTTGTGTTTATGGTTGGTTGGTATGTTGGTGTGATAAGGTGGGATTTTAACATGTGTATGTTGGATTAATGATGGTTAGGATGTTAAATTATGTTTATGGATGTTTTTGTTTTATGGAATATATTATTTAGATTTTCTTTTTACTATTTTTTTTGTTTTGTATGGTTTGATTTGCTTTTTAGATTTGTAATTTAAGTGTAAAAAAACAGGAAAAAACCCAGTAATTCCTACCAATAATACCATAAAATTCCATCTTTTCCTACCACATTGAAAGCTTTTCCTACCAGCATTACCATTACAAACCAGTAATTCCTACCATATATAATCCTTTTCCTACCCTATGCACATCGTGGTGGGAAATAGCTGGTAGGAATCTAAAAAAGATAGTAGGAAATGTCTCGTAGGAAACACTATTTATCCATCTCGACTGTTGTATTTCCTACCAAACCACGCATTTTCTACCAGAAATTCTGGTAGGAAATGCCCAATTACGTCACCAGATTTTGTGATGTGGCAGGTGACGTGGCGCTTGATGTGGCAGATGACATGGGCCAGGTGGCTGCCAAGTCACAAGGTGGGGCCCACGTTTGACTGTCACTTAAAATTTCCCACCACGGGTCATTTCCGAGTCAAGCAATTCCTACCACACGGATGTGGTAGGAAATGGGTCATTTCCTACCAAAAAAACAGCCATTTCCTACCAATATTTTAAAAAAGTTATGCATATCAAAGGACATTGAAAAATATCATAGATAACTTTTCTAAGATATGGAATAAAATGTTTGTAGAAAAGTTAATCTTTATTCAATATTATCATGATAAGTAGTCTAGATACATCACATCTTGGATAACTTTTATAAGATATTAAGCAAATTGATTTCATATAATAAAGATTGTGCATTTAAAATTAATATTAAAAAAATTTTATGCTTATTAAAAGATTGTAAGGATATCTACATACAATTATTTAATATCTTGAGAAAGTTATTTGAGATATATGTAAGATTTTGTATTCAATATTAAATAAATATTGAAAAGAAAAAGTTATTCTTGATAACGAAATATTATCTTGAGATATTATACATTAATATTTTTTATACTATATATACAAGAAGTCACCGGCACCTTCAAAGAGTGAAAGAGGGATTGGTCTTGAGTTTGCTAAGTATAGTTTTGTCTCCTTACCAAAATAGTTGATGGTGCACTCAGTTTTTGATTTTCTCTATCCACATATTTCTCGTTTCTACCACCCATATCTTCCTAGCTAGTTTTCGACGCTTAAAACTTCCTGTAAGTTTGTACATTTATATTAGATTTTGATATACATACACCATAGTAAGATTTTGATGTATATGTGTGTGTATATTACTTGGACGTTGATGTTATTTAAATTGATTTTGCAGGACTTAATGGCTCACAGCATCGAAGTTTTGTAGAAGAGCTGGTAACTATCACTTTTCTTGTACTTGCTTATACATGCATATATGTTCCCAATATAGTCATGTGTATATGACGACTCTTAAGGTGTAGTCAATTTGTGGTCCAATTTCTAGAATTCACATATGTGGGTGGGTGGAAGGGAGAATTCACATATCAGTTTCAAATCTTAAACTTCTTTATGTTCTTTTCTTTTTTTTTTGAATTGTTTGAAGAATTTCAGTTAACACCAGAATTAATTAATTGAAACCCTTATTTTTTTGGTTAGGATGTGTCTAACAGTGGTGAATTCTAAACTTTTAGTGCATAAGAAATTTCATTTTTACGTTCTAAGCCCTTATCTGTGATTTGAATTTACAAGAGCACTCCTAAATTAAAAGTTCTTTTTTTATAAACACTTGAATTTATAAACTTTTTTGATGTCACGACTATACTTGAAAGAAAAAAACAATGCATTTCTTAAATTTTGCAAAAAAATTTCTTTCCATTATTGTTCTTTCTTTTGGCAAACAAAAAGAAATTTGTTAGAATAGATTTTTAAGTCATATAAGCCTAATCATTCAAAAAAGAAAAAAGAGTACTCCAATTAATTACTCTTCTTTCTAATGTAGTCATCCTAATTTTGGTGATTCTATTCAGGGAAAAAGAAATTTCATTTTTTTCTGCTAAGCAGGAAATTTCGTTTTCAACTTTTTATTGTTTTCTTTTCTGTGAGCCAGAGAATTTAATTCTTCTAAGTTTCTAATTTCTTAAAGTTTTCACAACATTTCATGAATGACTTGTTGCTTTTATGTTTTTATTAACTTAAACAACATTTCATGCTACTTTTCATTAACTTAATTTTAGAATCTACTTAACTTTGTTCTACTAACTAATCCTGGTAAATAAATATCCATGTTATGTTTGATGGTTTTGTTTTGTAAAATTTTGTGTTTTCTTTTCCTTCTTTACTTGTGTATATTTATTCTGGGTACATGCTATGTTCTTGTGTGCATGGCAGCTATAATGGCTATGATAACTTGATAAAAGTATAAATATTATTAACAACTTTATAACTAGTCTATTCATTCGATATGAATTTTATTTTTAACTAATCTTCTAAAATAATTGCATAAATAATAAATTTTTTATTTACAAATTATGTTTACTTATATATAAATTACTTTGGGGCACAACATACTTTTGTTTGGTAAATAGATGGGTATTTAGATCTTGGGAGGGTTGGAAATTCGTACGATACTTTCTAAATTCGGAAAAAAAGAAATAGGAAAATTAAGATGTGTGAGCCATCACTTCAATTTCTAATGATTCTATTTGTTCTCAATTTTGTAACCAAAAGTTTCATCTATATTTCCTTGAAGATCCTCTTTGAAACCTTTACCTTCTTTAAATGTACTCTAGATTCAGTTTTTGTATTATACGACTGTTTATAAGATATATATCTTGTAAATAGCAAATCAAAGTGACGAAAAATACATGAAATAGTAAAATCTAAAGTATCTTAGAAGAAGGTGTATGGTTTCCAAAAGGATCTTAAGGAATCCCAGTCTTAAAAGTGATGGCACACACATTCTACTTTTCTATTTCTCTCGATCCCAATTTGGTTAGTATCTGACGGATTTCCACGCCTTCCGAGATCTTAATACCCATCTTTCTACCAAACAAAAGCATGTTATGTCTCAAAGGAATTAACACATGAGTAAACATTCATAAATTTGTCAACTTGACTTGAATTTATAAACTTTTTTGACGTCACGAGTATACTTGAGACAAACAATGCATTTCTTAAATTTTGCAAAATATTTTCTTTCCGTTATTGTTCTTTCTTTAGGCATACAAAAAGAGTAATTAATTACTCTTCTTTCTATAGTTGTCATCCTAATTTTGGTGATTCTATTTGAATTGTTAGGGTAAAAGATATTTTATTTTCAACTTTTTACGGTTTTCTTTTCAGTGTGCAAGAGAATTTAATTCTTCGAAGTTTCTAATTCTTAAAGTTTTGACAACATTTCATGTATGACTTGTTGCTTGTATGTTTTTATTAACTTAAACAACATTCACATGCTACTTTTCATTGATTTATTTTTAAAATCTACTTAACTTTGTTCTACTTACTAATCTTAGTAAATGATATCCATGTTATATATGTTTCATCGTTTTGTTTTGTAAAAATTTTTGTTTGCTTTTTCTTCTTTACTTTTATATATTTATTCTAGATACATGCTATGTTCTTTTGTACATGGCATCTTTAATGACTATGATAACTTTATAGAAGTATAAATATTATTAATAACTTTAAAACCCTCTCCGAAAACATATTATGGGTCGAAAACGGACACCAGAAACACTTTCTGCTGCAATTTCTTTTCTAGCTTTCACACAACGATTCCAATCAAACTATTGTTACTGCCTATCATATCATATACAATCAGACATCACTTATACATATAAACTAATAATATAACAGTTATATAATCAATCCAAATCCAATTCAGATTCTGTTTATACTACATCGTTAACCCACTGTTCTTCCAATTCCGATTTAATCTAAGCAGATTATAAACATGGCAGGCATGGTATCATCATATCATAATATTAACAGATTCATTATACCAATCATATAATATAACTGTATTATGGCGGATTCATCAAACATGCATACTCGTAAAAATACAGTAAACACGTAACCAAATCAGCCCCTTATACACGTAGCTCTGATGTCATTGTTGGGTTATGAGGCATAAAATGCAGCGGAATAATGTAAATAAAATAAAAATTTCGAAACCCAAACGAGGATCCATGTATACGGACAAATTATGGAGAAACGAATCATACCTTTAAAACGTTACTTTCACGAACTCAACGGAGATCCTAACTTGTAATCACCACACACAATCTTCACGTCAAGATCTGTGTCTCTAAGGTAATCCACACGAATGTCCGACCGTCCAACGATCCGAGGAGCCAGGTACTAGCCCACGAAAACAGCCTCTCTCTATCTCTCTAGCGTCTCAAAGAGCTGCTAGGGTTTTTAATAAAACGATTTTATTAAATCCCTACCCCTAAAGTAATACATCATCATGTATTTATATGAGAGATAGTGGGCTAAAATCAAAAAACCGAATGGGGCTTCCTTAAACCCAATTCTAATTTTATTATTGGATTTCCTTAAACCCAATTTTGTTCTTACTTTATTAAATTCGAATTTACTTAGATAATTAATTAGAACCGGTCCAATTAATTAAATAGCCAATTCTTTATTTAATAATAATTTAATTTAAATTCTCAATTTAAATAAAAACTCCTTTTAAGACATTCTAAGTGTGTGACCCTATAGGTTATTATTACGTTGGCAACGGTTTTAAAGTCTCAATTAATCGTAAACAAAGAGCGGCATCTAGTAATACATCATTGCTACCTAAGTAATAATAATTTAAATGGTGATCCATATTAAACCTTTCGTGATTAATGTTTCCGTGTAATATTATCCCTTTAACCAAATATTACTGATTAAACTCGAGGCAAGTGTTTAGTCATCCTCTTCAACATTTAATCTGGGTTTACTTGATCCATGAGTAGACTATTAAAAAAAATCATTATTTGAGCACGACCATGCATTTTATAGTCTCACTCAATCAAGAGGCCAATAATATCTCTCCTAATTATAGGAGGGTTAAATCCTTTATCTATCATTCATATTTCTCATGCGACTCATGATATACCCGATGTCCACTTTTATCATCACCCGGTCAAAGGTAACTTTTAATGTAGTCAAAGTATATTAATCCTCGTATAGAAATATAATAATCCCAAGTCAAAGGATCATTACACCATTATCACTGTGAGTCTTTCTTATGACTTTATTAAACATGAAGAATCTCACTGTGGGTCTGTCCAGTACCATGTACTCCTACATGTACCTATGTATTGACTTTAGTATCTCCATACTTATAACCAATGAGATGTGGTTATCTGTCAAACAACATACTAGTCTATTTATGTATTATTATTGTACAATAAAAATAATACTCGACCAGTGACCTTTTAAGAATATGATATATTACATAATCTCAAGTTCAAGTCATTTACTTAAACTATGTAACGTGTATCATGATTCTAAGGACATTTATTATGCTAACAAATATATCTCAGTAATTAAAGTCATAATAAATACGTTTATTGAATGATCAAATGACATAAAGGTTTATTCAAAGAAACAATGTATTGCCTCTAGGGCACCTACACTAACACGTTATGCTCCTTTGTGAGCACTTTTGGTTATGTTAGATGGTAGTTAAGTACTGTTTTATTAGTGTTATATGGTTGTAACTTGTTGAATGTGGTTCGTGCGAAGGAGGATTTTTGTTGTTTATGGTGTGATAAGGTGGGATTTTGACTTGTGTTTATGGTTGGTTGGTATGTTAGTGTGATAAGGTGGGATTTTAACATGTGTATGTTGAATTAATGATGGTTGGGATGTTAAATTATGTTTATGGATGTTTTTGTTTTATGGAATATATTATTTAGATTTTCTTTTTACTATTTTTTTGTTTTGTATGGTTTGATTTGCTTTTTAGATTTGTAATTTTGGTGTAAAAAAACAGGAAAAAACCCAGTAATTCCAACCAATAATACCATAAAATTCCATATTTTCCTACCACATTGAAAGCTTTTCCTACCAGCATTACCATTACAAACCCAGTAATTCCTACCACATTCAAGCCTTTTCCTACCACATTCAAGCCTTTTCCTACCAGCATTACCATTACAAACCAGTAATTCCTACCACATTCAAGCCTTTTCCTACCGTATGCACATCGTGGTGGGAAATAGCGGGTAGGAATCTAAAAAAGATTGTAGGAAATGTCTGGTAGGAAATACTATTTATCCATCTCGACTGTTGTATTTCCTACCAAAACACGCATTTCCTACCAGAAATTCTGGCAGGAAATGCCCAATTACGTCACCAGATTTTGTGATGTGGTAGGTGACGTGGCGCTTGATGTGGCAGATGACATGGGCCAGGTGGCTGCCAAGTCACCAGGTGGCGCCCACGTTTGACTGTCACTTAAAATTTCCCACCAGGGGTCGTTTCCGAATCAAGCAATTCCTACCACATCCGTGTGGTAGGAAATGTGGTAGGAAATGGGTCATTTACTACCAAAAAAAGCCTTTTCCTACCAAATTTATGGTAGGAAATGCTCGTTTTTCTTGTATTGACATATTCTCCATCTCATAAATATTTTAAAAAAGTTATGCATATCAAAGGACATTGAAAAATATCATAGATAACTTTTCTAAGATATGGAATAAAATGTTTGTAGAAAAGTTAATCTTTATTCTATATTATCATGATAAGTAGTCTAGATACATCACATCTTGGATAACTTTTATAAGATATTAAACAAATTGATTTCATATAATAAAGATTGTGCATTTAAAATTAATATTAAAAAAAATTATGCTTATTAAAAGATTGTATGGATATCTACATACAATTATTTAATATCTTGAGAAAGTTATTTGAGATATATGTAAGATTTTGTATTCAATATTAAATAAATATTGAAAAGAAAAAGTTATTCTTGATAATGAAATAAAATCTTGAGATATTATACATTAATATTTTTTATACTATATATACAAGAAGTCACGGGCACCTTCAAGGAGTGAAATAGGGATTGGTCTTCAGTTTGCTAAGTATAGTTTTGTCTCCTTACGAAAATAGTTGATAGTGCACTCAGTTTTTGATTTTCTCTATCCACATATTTCTCGTTTCTACCACCAGTATCTTCCTAGCTACTTTTCGACGCTTAAAACTTCCTGTAAGTTTGTACATATATATTAGATTTTGATATACATACACCATAGTAAGATTTTGATGTATATGTGTGTATATTACTTGGACGTTGATGTTATTTAAATTGATTTTGCAGGACTTAATGGCTCACAGCATCGAAGTTTTGTTAGATTTAATGGCACACAACATCTAGGTTCTTGATCGAGACATGGAAGAGCTGGTAACTATCACTTTTCTTGTACTTGCTTATACATGCATATATTTTCCCAATATAGTCATGTGTATATGACGACTCTTAAGGTGTAGTTAATTTATGGTCCAATTTCTAGAATTCACATCTGTGGGTGGGTGGAAGGGAGAATTCACATATCAGTTTCAAATCTTAAACTTCTTTATGTTCTTTGTTTTTTTTTTTTGATTTGTTTGAAGAATTTCAGTTTACACCAGAATTAATTAATTGAAACCCTTATTTTTTTGGTTGGGATGTGTCTAACGGTGGTGAATTCTAAACTTTTAGTGCATAAGAAATTTCATTTTTACGTTCTGAGCCCTTGTCTGTGATTTGAATTTACAAGAGCACTCCTAAATTAAATGTTCTTTTTTTTTATAAACGCTTGAATTTATAAACTTTTTTGATGTCACGACTATACTTGAAACAAAAAAACAATGCATTTCTTAAATTTTGCAAAAAAATTTCTTTCCATTATTGTTCTTTTTTTGGCAAACAAAAAGAAATTTGTTAGAATAGATTTTTAAGTCATATAAGCCTAATCCTTCAAAAAAGAAAAAAGAGTACTCCAATTAATTACTCTTCTTTCTAATGTAGTCATCCTAATTTTAGTGAATCTATTCAAGGAAAAAGAAATTTCATTTTTTTCTGCTAAGCAGGAAATTTCATTTTCAACTTTTTATTGTTTTCTTTTCTGTGAGCCAGAGAATTTAATTCTTCTAAGTTTCTAATTTCTTAAAGTTTTGACAACATTTCATGTATGACTTGTTGCTTTTATGTTTTTATTAACTTAAACAATATTTCATGCTACTTTTCATTAACTTAATTTTAGAATCTACTTAACTTTGTTCTACTTACTAATCCTGGTAAATAAATATCCATGTTATGTTTGATGGTTTTGTTTTGTAAAATTTTGTGTTTGCTTTTCCTTCTTTACTTGTGTATATTTATTCTGGTACAGGCTATGTTCTTGTGTGCATGGCTGCTATAATGGCTATGATAACTTGATAAAAGTATAAATATTATTAATAACTTTATAACTAGTCTATTCATTTGATATGAATTTTATTTTTAACTAATCTTCTAAAATAATTGCATAAATAATAAATTTTTTATTTACTAATTTTGTTTACTTGTATATAAATTACTTTGGGGCACAACATACTTTTGTTTGGTGAATAGATGGATATATAGATCTTGGGAGGGCTGGAAATTCGTACGATACTTACTAAATTCGGGAAAAAAGAAATAGGAAAATTAAGATGTGTGAGCCATCACTTCAATTTCTAATGATTCTATTTGTTCTCAATTTTGTAACCAAAAGTTTCCTCTTTGAAAACTTTACCTTATTTAAATTTAATCTAGATTCAGTTTTTGTATTATAGGACTGTTTATAAGATATATATCTTGTAAATAGCAAATCAAAGTGACGGAAAATACTTGAAATAGTAAAATCTAAAGTTTCTTAGAAGAAGGTGTATGGTTTCCAAAAGGATCTTGAGGAATCCCAGTCTTAAAAGTGATGGCACATACATTCTACTTTTCTATTTCTCTCGATCCCAATTTGGTTAGTATCTGACGGATTTCCACGCCTTCTGAGATCTCAATACCCATCTTTCTACCAAGCAAAAGCATGTTATGTCTCAAAGGAATTAACACATGAGTAAACATTCATAAATTTGTCAACTTGACTTGAGTTTATAAACTTTTTTGACGTCACGATTATACTTAAGACAAACAATGCATTTCTTAAATTTTGCAAAATATTTTCTTTCCGTTATTGTTCTTTCTTTAGGCATACAAAAAGAGTAATTAATTACTCTTCTTTCTATAGTTGTCATCCTAATTTTGGTGATTCTATTTGAATTGTTAGGGTAAAAGATATTTTATTTTCAACTTTTTACGGTTTTCTTTTCAGTGTGCAAGAGAATTTAATTCTTGTAAGTTTCTAATTCTTAAAGTTTTGACAACATTTCATGTATGACTTGTTGCTTGTATGTTTTTATTAACTTAAACAACATTCACATGCTACTTTTCATTGATTTATTTTTAAAATCTACTTAACTTTGTTCTACTTACTAATATTAGTAAATGATATCCATGTTATATGTGTTTCATCGTTTTGTTTTGTAGGAAAATATGGAATTACTTGTTGAATGTGGTTCGTGCGAAGGAGGATTTTTGTTGTTTATGGTGTGATAAGGTGGGATTTTGACTTGTGTTTATGGTTGGTTGGTATGTTAGTGTGATAAGGTGGGATTTTAACATGTGTATGTTGAATTAATGATGGTTGGGATGTTAAATTATGTTTATGGATGTTTTTGTTTTATGGAATATATTATTTAGATTTTCTTTTTACTATTTTTTTGTTTTGTATGGTTTGATTTGCTTTTTAGATTTGTAATTTTGGTGTAAAAAAACAGGAAAAAACCCAGTAATTCCAACCAATAATACCATAAAATTCCATATTTTCCTACCACATTGAAAGCTTTTCCTACCAGCATTACCATTACAAACCCAGTAATTCCTACCACATTCAAGCCTTTTCCTACCACATTCAAGCCTTTTCCTACCAGCATTACCATTACAAACCAGTAATTCCTACCACATTCAAGCCTTTTCCTACCGTATGCACATCGTGGTGGGAAATAGCTGGTAGGAATCTAAAAAAGATTGTAGGAAATGTCTGGTAGGAAATACTATTTATCCATCTCGACTGTTGTATTTCCTACCAAAACACGCATTTCCTACCAGAAATTCTGGCAGGAAATGCCCAATTACGTCACCAGATTTTGTGATGTGGTAGGTGACGTGGCGCTTGATGTGGCAGATGACATGGGCCAGGTGGCTGCCAAGTCACCAGGTGGCGCCCACGTTTGACTGTCACTTAAAATTTCCCACCAGGGGTCGTTTCCGAATCAAGCAATTCCTACCACATCCGTGTGGTAGGAAATGTGGTAGGAAATGGGTCATTTACTACCAAAAAAAGCCTTTTCCTACCAAATTTATGGTAGGAAATGCTCGTTTTTCTTGTATTGACATATTCTCCATCTCATAAATATTTTAAAAAAGTTATGCATATCAAAGGACATTGAAAAATATCATAGATAACTTTTCTAAGATATGGAATAAAATGTTTGTAGAAAAGTTAATCTTTATTCTATATTATCATGATAAGTAGTCTAGATACATCACATCTTGGATAACTTTTATAAGATATTAAACAAATTGATTTCATATAATAAAGATTGTGCATTTAAAATTAATATTAAAAAAAATTATGCTTATTAAAAGATTGTATGGATATCTACATACAATTATTTAATATCTTGAGAAAGTTATTTGAGATATATGTAAGATTTTGTATTCAATATTAAATAAATATTGAAAAGAAAAAGTTATTCTTGATAATGAAATAATATCTTGAGATATTATACATTAATATTTTTTATACTATATATACAAGAAGTCACGGGCACCTTCAAGGAGTGAAATAGGGATTGGTCTTCAGTTTGCTAAGTATAGTTTTGTCTCCTTACGAAAATAGTTGATAGTGCACTCAGTTTTTGATTTTCTCTATCCACATATTTCTCGTTTCTACCACCAGTATCTTCCTAGCTACTTTTCGACGCTTAAAACTTCCTGTAAGTTTGTACATATATATTAGATTTTGATATACATACACCATAGTAAGATTTTGATGTATATGTGTGTATATTACTTGGACGTTGATGTTATTTAAATTGATTTTGCAGGACTTAATGGCTCACAGCATCGAAGTTTTGTTAGATTTAATGGCAGACAACATCTAGGTTCTTGATCGAGACATGGAAGAGCTGGTAACTATCACTTTTCTTGTACTTGCTTATACATGCATATATTTTCCCAATATAGTCATGTGTATATGACGACTCTTAAGGTGTAGTTAATTTATGGTCCAATTTCTAGAATTCACATCTGTGGGTGGGTGGAAGGGAGAATTCACATATCAGTTTCAAATCTTAAACTTCTTTATGTTCTTTGTTTTTTTTTTTATTTGTTTGAAGAATTTCAGTTTACACCAGAATTAATTAATTGAAACCCTTATTTTTTTGGTTGGGATGTGTCTAACGGTGGTGAATTCTAAACTTTTAGTGCATAAGAAATTTCATTTTTACGTTCTGAGCCCTTGTCTGTGATTTGAATTTACAAGAGCACTCCTAAATTAAATGTTCTTTTTTTTTTATAAACGCTTGAATTTATAAACTTTTTTGATGTCACGACTATACTTGAAACAAAAAAACAATGCATTTCTTAAATTTTTCAAAAAAATTTCTTTCCATTATTGTTCTTTTTTTGGCAAACAAAAAGAAATTTGTTAGAATAGATTTTTAAGTCATATAAGCCTAATCCTTCAAAAAAGAAAAAAGAGTACTCCAATTAATTACTCTTCTTTCTAATGTAGTCATCCTAATTTTAGTGAATCTATTCAAGGAAAAAGAAATTTCATTTTTTTCTGCTAAGCAGGAAATTTCATTTTCAACTTTTTATTGTTTTCTTTTCTGTGAGCCAGAGAATTTAATTCTTCTAAGTTTCTAATTTCTTAAAGTTTTGACAACATTTCATGTATGACTTGTTGCTTTTATGTTTTTATTAACTTAAACAATATTTCATGCTACTTTTCATTAACTTAATTTTAGAATCTACTTAACTTTGTTCTACTTACTAATCCTGGTAAATAAATATCCATGTTATGTTTGATGGTTTTGTTTTGTAAAATTTTGTGTTTGCTTTTCCTTCTTTACTTGTGTATATTTATTCTGGTACAGGCTATGTTCTTGTGTGCATGGCTGCTATAATGGCTATGATAACTTGATAAAAGTATAAATATTATTAATAACTTTATAACTAGTCTATTCATTTGATATGAATTTTATTTTTAACTAATCTTCTAAAATAATTGCATAAATAATAAATTTTTTATTTACTAATTTTGTTTACTTATATATAAATTACTTTGGGGCACAACATACTTTTGTTTGGTGAATAGATGGATATATAGATCTTGGGAGGGCTGGAAATTCGTACGATACTTACTAAATTCGGGAAAAAAGAAATAGGAAAATTAAGATGTGTGAGCCATCACTTCAATTTCTAATGATTCTATTTGTTCTCAATTTTGTAACCAAAAGTTTCCTCTTTGAAAACTTTACCTTCTTTAAATTTAATCTAGATTCAGTTTTTGTATTATACGACTGTTTATAAGATATATATCTTGTAAATAGCAAATCAAAGTGACGGAAAATACTTGAAATAGTAAAATCTAAAGTTTCTTAGAAGAAGGTGTATGGTTTCCAAAAGGATCTTGAGGAATCCCAGTCTTAAAAGTGATGGCACACACATTCTACTTTTCTATTTCTCTCGATCCCAATTTGGTTAGTATCTGACGGATTTCCACGCCTTCTGAGATCTCAATACCCATCTTTCTACCAAGCAAAAGCATGTTATGTCTCAAAGGAATTAACACATGAGTAAACATTCATAAATTTGTCAACTTGACTTGAGTTTATAAACTTTTTTGACGTCACGATTATACTTAAGACAAACAATGCATTTCTTAAATTTTGCAAAATATTTTCTTTCCGTTATTGTTCTTTCTTTAGGCATACAAAAAGAGTAATTAATTACTCTTCTTTCTATAGTTGTCATCCTAATTTTGGTGATTCTATTTGAATTGTTAGGGTAAAAGATATTTTATTTTCAACTTTTTACGGTTTTCTTTTCAGTGTGCAAGAGAATTTAATTCTTGTAAGTTTCTAATTCTTAAAGTTTTGACAACATTTCATGTATGACTTGTTGCTTGTATGTTTTTATTAACTTAAACAACATTCACATGCTACTTTTCATTGATTTATTTTTAAAATCTACTTAACTTTGTTCTACTTACTAATATTAGTAAATGATATCCATGTTATATGTGTTTCATCGTTTTGTTTTGTAGGAAAATATGGAATTACTTGTTGAATGTGGTTCGTGCGAAGGAGGATTTTTGTTGTTTATGGTGTGATAAGGTGGGATTTTGACTTGTGTTTATGGTTGGTTGGTATGTTAGTGTGATAAGGTGGGATTTTAACATGTGTATGTTGAATTAATGATGGTTGGGATGTTAAATTATGTTTATGGATGTTTTTGTTTTATGGAATATATTATTTAGATTTTCTTTTTACTATTTTTTGTTTTGTATGGTTTGATTTGCTTTTTAGATTTGTAATTTTGGTGTAAAAAAACAGGAAAAAACCCAGTAATTCCAACCAATAATACCATAAAATTCCATATTTTCCTACCACATTGAAAGCTTTTCCTACCAGCATTACCATTACAAACCCAGTAATTCCTACCACATTCAAGCCTTTTCCTACCACATTCAAGCCTTTTCCTACCAGCATTACCATTACAAACCAGTAATTCCTACCACATTCAAGCCTTTTCCTACCGTATGCACATCGTGGTGGGAAATAGCTGGTAGGAATCTAAAAAAGATTGTAGGAAATGTCTGGTAGGAAATACTATTTATCCATCTCGACTGTTGTATTTCCTACCAAAACACGCATTTCCTACCAGAAATTCTGGCAGGAAATGCCCAATTACGTCACCAGATTTTGTGATGTGGTAGGTGACGTGGCGCTTGATGTGGCAGATGACATGGGCCAGGTGGCTGCCAAGTCACCAGGTGGCGCCCACGTTTGACTGTCACTTAAAATTTCCCACCAGGGGTCGTTTCCGAATCAAGCAATTCCTACCACATCCGTGTGGTAGGAAATGTGGTAGGAAATGGGTCATTTACTACCAAAAAAAGCCTTTTCCTACCAAATTTATGGTAGGAAATGCTCGTTTTTCTTGTATTGACATATTCTCCATCTCATAAATATTTTAAAAAAGTTATGCATATCAAAGGACATTGAAAAATATCATAGATAACTTTTCTAAGATATGGAATAAAATGTTTGTAGAAAAGTTAATCTTTATTCTATATTATCATGATAAGTAGTCTAGATACATCACATCTTGGATAACTTTTATAAGATATTAAACAAATTGATTTCATATAATAAAGATTGTGCATTTAAAATTAATATTAAAAAAAATTATGCTTATTAAAAGATTGTATGGATATCTACATACAATTATTTAATATCTTGAGAAAGTTATTTGAGATATATGTAAGATTTTGTATTCAATATTAAATAAATATTGAAAAGAAAAAGTTATTCTTGATAATGAAATAATATCTTGAGATATTATACATTAATATTTTTTATACTATATATACAAGAAGTCACGGGCACCTTCAAGGAGTGAAATAGGGATTGGTCTTCAGTTTGCTAAGTATAGTTTTGTCTCCTTACGAAAATAGTTGATAGTGCACTCAGTTTTTGATTTTCTCTATCCACATATTTCTCGTTTCTACCACCAGTATCTTCCTAGCTACTTTTCGACGCTTAAAACTTCCTGTAAGTTTGTACATATATATTAGATTTTGATATACATACACCATAGTAAGATTTTGATGTATATGTGTGTATATTACTTGGACGTTGATGTTATTTAAATTGATTTTGCAGGACTTAATGGCTCACAGCATCGAAGTTTTGTTAGATTTAATGGCACACAACATCTAGGTTCTTGATCGAGACATGGAAGAGCTGGTAACTATCACTTTTCTCGTACTTGCTTATACATGCATATATTTTCCCAATATAGTCATGTGTATATGACGACTCTTAAGGTGTAGTTAATTTATGGTCCAATTTCTAGAATTCACATCTGTGGGTGGGTGGAAGGGAGAATTCACATATCAGTTTCAAATCTTAAACTTCTTTATGTTCTTTGTTTTTTTTTGATTTGTTTGAAGAATTTCAGTTTACACCAGAATTAATTAATTGAAACCCTTATTTTTTTGGTTGGGATGTGTCTAACGGTGGTGAATTCTAAACTTTTAGTGCATAAGAAATTTCATTTTTACGTTCTGAGCCCTTGTCTGTGATTTGAATTTACAAGAGCACTCCTAAATTAAATGTTCTTTTTTTTTATAAACGCTTGAATTTATAAACTTTTTTGATGTCACGACTATACTTGAAACAAAAAAACAATGCATTTCTTAAATTTTGCAAAAAAATTTCTTTCCATTATTGTTCTTTTTTTGGCAAACAAAAAGAAATTTGTTAGAATAGATTTTTAAGTCATATAAGCCTAATCCTTCAAAAAAGAAAAAAGAGTACTCCAATTAATTACTCTTCTTTCTAATGTAGTCATCCTAATTTTAGTGAATCTATTCAAGGAAAAAGAAATTTCATTTTTTTCTACTAAGCAGGAAATTTCATTTTCAACTTTTTATTGTTTTCTTTTCTGTGAGCCAGAGAATTTAATTCTTCTAAGTTTCTAATTTCTTAAAGTTTTGACAACATTTCATGTATGACTTGTTGCTTTTATGTTTTTATTAACTTAAACAATATTTCATGCTACTTTTCATTAACTTAATTTTAGAATCTACTTAACTTTGTTCTACTTACTAATCCTGGTAAATAAATATCCATGTTATGTTTGATGGTTTTGTTTTGTAAAATTTTGTGTTTGCTTTTCCTTCTTTACTTGTGTATATTTATTCTGGTACAGGCTATGTTCTTGTGTGCATGGCTACTATAATGGCTATGATAACTTGATAAAAGTATAAATATTATTAATAACTTTATAACTAGTCTATTCATTTGATATGAATTTTATTTTTAACTAATCTTCTAAAATAATTGCATAAATAATAAATTTTTTATTTACTAATTTTGTTTACTTATATATAAATTACTTTGGGGCACAACATACTTTTGTTTGGTGAATAGATGGATATATAGATCTTGGGAGGGCTGGAAATTCGTACGATACTTACTAAATTCGGGAAAAAAGAAATAGGAAAATTAAGATGTGTGAGCCATCACTTCAATTTCTAATGATTCTATTTGTTCTCAATTTTGTAACCAAAAGTTTCCTCTTTGAAAACTTTACCTTCTTTAAATTTAATCTAGATTCAGTTTTTGTATTATACGACTGTTTATAAGATATATATCTTGTAAATAGCAAATCAAAGTGACGGAAAATACTTGAAATAGTAAAATCTAAAGTATCTTAGAAGAAGGTGTATGGTTTCCAAAAGGATCTTGAGGAATCCCAGTCTTAAAAGTGATGGCACACAGAATATTCTACTTTTCTATTTCTTTCGATCCCAATTTGGTTAGTATCTGACCGATTTCCACGCCTTCCAAGATCTCAATACCCATCTTTCTACCAAGCAAAAGCATGTTATGTCTCAAAGGAATTAACACATGAGTAAACATTCATAAATTTGTCAACTTGACTTGAGTTTATAAACTTTTTTGACGTCACGATTATACTTGAGACAAACAATGCATTTCTTAAATTTTGCAAAATATTTTCTTTCCGTTATTGTTCTTTCTTTAGGTATACAAAAAGAGTAATTAATTACTCTTCTTTCTATAGTTGTCATCCTAATTTTGGTGATTCTATTTGAATTGTTAGGGTAAAAGATATTTTATTTTCAACTTTTTACGGTTTTCTTTTCAGTGTGCAAGAGATTTAATTCTTGTAAGTTTCTAATTCTTAAAGTTTTGACAACATTTCATGTATGACTTTTTGCTTGTATGTTTTTATTAACTTAAACAACATTCACATGCTACTTTTCATTGATTTATTTTTAAAATCTACTTAACTTTGTTCTACTTACTAATATTAGTAAATGATATCCATGTTATATGTGTTTCATCGTTTTGTTTTGTAAAAATTTTTGTTTGCTTTTTCTTCTTTACTTGTATATATTTATTCTGGATACATGCTATGTTCTTTTGTACATGGCATCTTTAATGACTATGATAACTTTATAGAAGTATAAATATTATTAATAACTTTAAAACCCTCTCCGAAAACATATTATGGGTCGAAAACGAACACCAGAAACACTTTCTGCTGCAATTTATTTTCTAGCTTTCACACAACGATTCCGATCAAACTATTGTTACTGCCTATCATATCATATACAATCAGACATCACATATACATATAAACTGATCATATAACAGTTATATAATCAATCCAAATCCAATTCATATTTTGTTTATACTACATCGTTATCCCACTGTGAGTCTTTCTTATGACTTTATTAAACATGAAGAATCTCACTGTGTCTGTCTAGTACCATGTACTCCTCCATGTACCTATATATTGACTTTAGTATCTCCATACTTATAACCAACGAGATGTGGATATCTGTCAAACAACATACTAGTCTATTTAAGTATTATTATTGTTCTATAATAATAATACTCGACCAGGGACCTTTTAAGAATATGATATATTATATAATCTCAAGTTCAAGTCAATTACTTAAACTATGTAATGTGTATCATGATTCTAAGGACATTTATTATGCTAACAAATATATTGCAGTAATTAAAGTCATAATAAATACGTTTATTGAATGATCAAATGACATAAAGGTTTATTCAAAGAAACAATGTATTGCCTCTAGGGCACCTACACTAACACGTTATGCTCCTTTGTGAGCACTTTTGGTTATGTTTGATGGTAGTTAAGTACTGTTTTATTGGTGTGATAAGGTTGTAACTTGTTGAATGTGGTTCATGCGAAGGAAGATTTTTGTTGTTTATGGTGTGATAAGGTGGGATTTTGACTTGTGTTTATGGTTGGTTGGTCTGTTGGTGTGATAAGGTGGGATTTTAACATGTGTATGTTGGATTAATGATGGTTAGGATGTTAAATTATGTTTATGGATGTTTTTGTTTTATGGAATATATTATTTAGATTTTCATTTTCTATTTTTTTGTTTTGTATGGTTTGATTTTCTTTTTAGATTTGTAATTTAGGTGTAAAAAAACAGGAAAAAACCCAGTAATTCCTACCAATAATACCATAAAATTCCATCTTTTCCTACCACATTGAAAGTTTTTCCTACCAGCATTACCATTACAAACCCAGTAATTCCTACCACATTCAAGCCTTTTCCTACCACATTCAAGCCTTTTCCTACCAGCATTACCATTACAAACCAGTAATTCCTACCACATATAAGCCTTTTCCTACAGTATGCACATCGTGGTGGGAAATAGCTGGTAGGAATCTAAAAAAGATAGTAGGAAATGTCTCGTAGGAAACAATATTTATCCATCTCGACTGTTGTATTTCCTACCAAAACACGCATTTTCTACCAGAAATTCTGGTAGGAAATGCCCAATTATGTCACCAGATTTTGTGATGTGGCAGGTGACGTGGCGCTTGATGTGGCAGATGACATGGGCCAGGTGGCTGCCAAGTCACCAGGTGGGGCCCACGTTTGAATGTCACTTAAAATTTCCCACCACGGGTCATTTCCGAGTCAAGCAATTCCTACCACACGGATGTGGTAGGAAATGTGGTAGGAAATGGGTCATTTCCTACCAAAAAAACAGCCTTTTCCTACCAATTTTATGGTAGGAAATGCTCGTTTTTCTTGTAGTGATATATTCTGCATCTCATAAATATTTTAAAAAAGTTATGCATATCAAAGGACATTGAAAAATATCATAGATAACTTTTCTAAGATATGGAATAAAATGTTTGTAGAAAAGTTAATCTTTATTCAATATTATCATGATAAGTAGTCTAGATACATCACATCTTGGATAACTTTTATAAGATATTAAACAAATTGATTTCATATAATAAAGATTGTGCATTTAAAATTAATATTAAAAAAAAATTATGCTTATTAAAAGATTGTAAGGATATCTACATACAAATATTTAATATCTTGAGAAAGTTATTTGAGATATATGTAAGATTTTGTATTCAAATTAAATAAATATTGAAAAGAAAAAGTTATTCTTGATAACGAAATATTATCTTGAGATATTATACATTAATATTTTTTATACTATATAAACAAGAAGTCACCGACACCTTCAAGGAGTGAAAGAGGGATTGGTCTTGAGTTTGCTAAGTATAGTTTTGTCTCCTTACCAAAATAGTTGATGGTGCACTCAGTTTTTGATTTTCTCTATCCACATATTTCTCGTTTCTACCACCAGTATCTTCCTAGCTACTTTTCGACGCTTAAAACTTCCTGTAAGTTTGTACATTTATATTAGATTTTGATATACATACACCATAGTAAGATTTTGATGTATATGTGTGTGTATATTACTTGGACGTTGATGTTATTTAAATTGATTTTGCAGGACTTAATGGCTCACAGCATCGAAGTTTTGTAGGATTTAATGGCAGACAATATCTAGGTTCTTGATCGAGACATCGAAGAGCTGGTAACTATCACTTTTCTTGTACTTTCTTATACATGCATATATTTTCCCAATATAGTCATGTGTATATGACGACTCTTAAGGTGTAGTTAATTTATGGTCCAATTTCTAGAATTCACATCTGTGGGTGGGTGGAAGGGAGAATTCACATATCAGTTTCAAATCTTAAACTTCTTTATGTTCTTTGTTTTTTTTTTGATTTGTTTGAAGAATTTCAGTTTACACCAGAATTAATTAATTGAAACCCTTATTTTTTTGGTTGGGATATGTCTAACGGTGGTGAATTCTAAACTTTTAGTGCATAAGAAATTTCATTTTTACGTTCTGAGCCCTTGTCTGTGATTTGAATTTACAAGAGCACTCCTAAATTAAATGTTCTTTTTTTTTTATAAACGCTTGAATTTATAAACTTTTTTGATGTCACGACTATACTTGAAACAAAAAAATAATGCATTTCTTAAATTTTGCAAAAAAATTTCTTTCCATTATTGTTCTTTTTTTGGCAAACAAAAAGAAATTAGTTAGAATAGATTTTTAAGTCATATAAGCCTAATCATTCAAAAAAGAAAAAAGAGTACTCCAACTAATTACTCTTCTTTCTAATGTAGTCATCCTAATTTGGTGATTCTATTTAGGGAAAAAGAAATTTCATTTTTTTCTCCTAAGCAGGAAATTTCATTTTCAACTTTTTATTGTTTTCTTTTCTGCGAGCCAGAGAATTTAATTCTTCTAAGTTTCTAATTTCTTAAAGTTTTGACAACATTTCATGTATGACTTGTTGCTTTTATGTTTTTATTAACTTAAACAACATTTCATGCTACTTTTCATTAAATTAATTTTAGAATCTACTTAACTTTGTTCTACTTACTAATCCTGGTAAATAAATATCCATGTTATGTTTGATGGTTTTGTTTTGTAAAATTTTGTGTTTGCTTTTCCTTCTTTACTTGTGTATATTTATTCTGGGAACAGGCTATGTTCTTGTGTGCATGGCAGCTATAATGGCTATGATAACTTGATAAAAGTATAAATATTATTAATAACTTTATAACTAGTCTATTCATTTGATATGAATTTTATTTTTAACTAATCTTCTAAAATAATTGCATAAATAATAAATTTTTTATTTACTAATTTTGTTTACTTATATATAAATTACTTTGGGGCACAACATACTTTTGTTTGGTGAATAGATGGATATATAGATCTTGGGAGGGCTGGAAATTCGTACCATACTTACTAAATTCGGAAAAAAAGAAATAGGAAAATTAAGATGTGTGAGCCATCACTTCAATTTCTAATGATTCAATTTGTTCTCAATTTTGTAACCAAAAGTTTCCTCTTTGAAAACTTTACTTTCTTTAAATGTAATCTAGATTCAGGTTTTGTATTATACGACTGTTTATAAGATATATATCTTGTAAATAGCAAATCAAAGTGACGGAAAATACTTGAAATAGTAAAATCTAAAGTATCTTAGAAGAAGGTGTATGGTTTCCAAAAGGATCTTGAGGAATCCCAGTCTTAAAAGTGATGGCACACAGAATATTCTACTTTTCTATTTCTTTCGATCCCAATTTGGTTAGTATCTGACCGATTTCCACGCCTTCCAAGATCTCAATACCCATCTTTCTACCAAGCAAAAGCATGTTATGTCTCAAAGGAATTAACACATGAGTAAACATTCATAAATTTGTCAACTTGACTTGAGTTTATAAACTTTTTTGACGTCACGATTATACTTGAGACAAACAATGCATTTCTTAAATTTTGCAAAATATTTTCTTTCCGTTATTGTTCTTTCTTTAGGTATACAAAAAGAGTAATTAATTACTCTTCTTTCTATAGTTGTCATCCTAATTTTGGTGATTCTATTTGAATTGTTATGGTAAAAGATATTTTCTTTTCAACTTTTTACGGTTTTCTTTTCAGTGTGCAAGAGAATTTAATTCTTCTAAGTTTCTAATTCTTAAAGTTTTGACAACATTTCATGTATGACTTGTTGCTTGTATGTTTTTATTAACTTAAACAACATTCACATACTACTTTTCATTGATTTATTTTTAAAATCTACTTAACTTTGTTCTACTTACTAATCTTAGTAAATGATATCCATGTTATATGTGTTTCATCGTTTTGTTTTGTAAAAATTTTTGTTTGCTTTTTCTTCTTTACTTGTATATATTTATTCTGGATACATGCTATGTTCTTTTGTACATGGCATCTTTAATGACTATGATAACTTTATAGAAGTATAAATATTATTAATAACTTTAAAACCCTCTCCGAAAACATATTATGGGTCGAAAACGAACACCGGAAACACTTTCTGCTGCAATTTATTTTCTAGCTTTCACACAACGATTCCGATCAAACTATTGTTACTGCCTATCATATCATATACAATCAGACGTCACATATACATATAAACTGATCATATAACAGTTATATAATCAATCCAAATCCAATTCATATTTTGTTTATACTACATCGTTAGCCCACTGTTCTTCCAATTCCGATTTAATCTAAGCAGATTATAAACATGGCAGGCATGGTATCATCATATCATAATATTAACAGATTCATTATACCAATCATATAATATAACTGTATCATGGCGGATTCATCAAACATGCATACTCGTAAAAATACAGTAAACACGTAACCAAATCAGCCCCTTATACACGTAGCTTTGATGCCATTGTTGGGTTCTGAGGCATAAAATGGTGCGGAATAATGTAAATATAACAAATATTTCGAAACCCAAACCAGGATCCATGTATAATTACGGACAAATTATGGAGAAACGAATCATACCTTTAAAACGTTACTTTCACAAACTCAACGGAGATCCTAGCTTGTAATCACCACACACAATCTTCACGTCAAGATCTGTGTCTCTAAGGTAATCCACACGAATGTCCGACCGTCCAACGATCCGCGGAGCCAGGTACTAGCCAGCGAAGAACAACCTCTCTCTATCTCTGTAGCGTCTCAAAGAGCTGCTAGGCTTTTTAATAAAATGATTCTATGAAATCCCTAACCCTAAAGTAATACATCATCATGTATTTATATGAGAGATAGTGGGCTAAAATCAAAAAACCGAATTGGGCTTCCTTAAACCCAATTCTAATTTTATTTTGATTTTATTATTGGATTTCCTTAAATCGAATTCTTTTCTTACTTTATTAAATTCGAATTTACTTAGATAATTAATTAGGACTAGTCTAATTAATTAAATAGCCAATTCGTTATTTAATAATAATTTAAATTCTCAATTTAAATTAAAACTCCTTTTAAGACATTCTAAGTGTGTGACCCTATAAGTTATTATTACGTTGGCAATGATTTTAAAGTCTCAATTAAAATCATAAACAAAGAGCGGCATCTTGTAATACATCATTGCCACTTAAGTAATAATAATTTAAATGGTGATCCATATTAAACCTTTCGTGATTAATGTTTCCGTGTAATAAAATCCCTTTAACCAAATATTATAGATTAAACTCGAGGCATGTGTTTAGTCATCCTCTTCAACATTTAATCCGGGTTTACTTGATCCATGAGTAGACTATTAAAAAACAAATCATTATTTGAGCACGACAATGCATTTTATAGTCTCACTCAATCAAGAGGCCAATAATATCTCTCCTAATTATAGGCGGGTTAAATCCTTCATCTATCATTCATATTTCTCATGCGACTCATGATATACCCGATGTCCACTTTTATCATCACCCGGTCAAAGGTAACTTTTAATGTAGTCAAAGTATATTAATCCTCGTATAGAAATATAATGATCTCAAGTCAAAGGATCATTACACCATTATCAGTGTCAGTCTTTCTTATGACTTTATTAAACATGAAGAATCTCACTGTGGGTCTGTCCAGTACCATGTACTCCTACATGTACCTATGTAATGACTTTAATATCTCCATACTTATAACCAATGAGATGCGGTTATCTGTCAAACAACATACTAGTCTATTTATGTATTATTATTGTCCTATAATAATAATACTCGACCAGGGACCTTTTAAGAATATGATATAATATATAATCTCAAGTTCAAGTCTTTTACTTAAACTATATAATGTGTATCATGATTCTAAGGACGTTTATTATGCTAACAAATATATCGCAGTAATTAAAGTCATAATAAATACGTTTATTGAATGATCAAATGACATAAAGGTTTATTCAAAGAAACAATGTATTGCCTCTAGGGCACCTACACTAACACGTTATGCTCCTTTGTGAGCACTTTTGGTTATGTTTGATGGTAGTTAAGCATTGTTTTATTAGTGTTATAAGGTTGTAACTTGTTGAATGTGGTTCGTGCGAAGGAGGATTTTTGTTGTTTATGGTGTGATAAGGTGGGCTTTTGACTTGTGTTTATGGTTGGTTGGTATGTTGGTGTGATAAGGTGGGATTTTAACATGTGTATGTTGGATTAATGATGGTTGGGATGTTAAATTATGTTTATGGATGTTTTTGTTTTATGGAATATATTATTTAGATTTTATTTTTACTATTTTTTTGTTTTGTATGGTTTGATTTGCTTTTTAGATTTGTAATTTAGGTGTAAAAAAACAGGAAAAAACCACCAATAATACCATAAAATTCCATCTTTTCCTACCACATTGAAAGCTTTTCCTACCAACATTACCATTACAAACCTAGTAATTCCTACCACATTCAAGCCTTTTCCTACCACATTCAAGCCTTTTCCTACCAGCATTACCATTACAAACCAGTAATTCCTACCACATTCAAGCCTTTTCGTGCCATATGCACATCGTGGTGGGAAATAACTGGTAGGAATCTAAAAAAGATAGTAGGAAATGTCTGGTAGGAAATACGATTTATCCATCTCGACTGTTGTATTTCCTACCAAAACACGCATTTCCTACCAGAAATTCTAGTTGGAAATGCCCAATTACGTCACCAGATTTTGTGATGTGGCAGGTGTCGTGGCGCTTGATGTGGCAGATGACATGGCCAGGTGTCTGCCAAGTCACCAGGTGGGGCCCACGTTTTACTGTCACTTAAAATTTCCCACCAGGGATCATTTCCGAGTCAAGCAATTCCTACCACACGGATGTGGTAGGAAATGTGGTAGGAAATGGGTCATTTCCTACCAAAAAACAGCCTTTTCCTACCAATTTCATGGTAGAAAATGCTCGTTTTTCTTGTAGTGATATATTCTGCATCTCATAAATATTTTAAAAAAGTAATGCATATCAAAGGACATTGAAAAATATCATAGATAACTTTTCTAAGATATGGAATAAAATGTTTGTAGAAAAGTTAATCTTTATTCAATATTATCATGATAAGTAGTCTAGATACATCACATCTTGGATAACTTTTATAAGATATTAAACAAGTTGATTTCATATAATAAAGATTGTGCATTTAAAATTAATATTAAAAAAAAATTATGTTTATTAAAAGATTGTATGGATATCTACATACAATTATTTAATATCTTGAGAAAGTTATTTGAGATATATGTAAGATTTTGTATTCAATATTAAATAAATATTGAAAAGAAAAAGTTATTCTTGATAATGAAATATTATCTTGATATATTATACATTAATATTTTTTATACTATATATACAAGAAGTCACCGGCACCTTCAAGGAGTGAAATAGGGATTGGTCTTGAGTTTGCTAAGTATAGTTTTGTCTCCTTACGAAAATAGTTGATGGTGCACTCAGTTTTTGATTTTCTCTATCCACATATTTCTCGTTTCTCGTTTCTACCACCCGTATCTTCCTAGCTAGCTTTCGACGCTTAAAGCTTCCTGTAAGTTTGTACATTTATATTAGATTTTGATATACATACACCATAGTAAGATTTTGATGTATATGTGTGTATATATTACTTGGACGTTGATGTCATTTAAATTGATTTTGCAGGACTTAATGGCTCACAGCATCGAAGTTTTGTAGGATTTAATGGCACACAATATAGTCATGCATATATGTAGTCAATTCTCCCTTCCACCCACCTACAGATGTGAATTCTAGAAATTGGACCATAAATTGACTACACCTTAAAAGTAACTATCACTTTTCATCTACTTGCTTATACATGCATATATGTTCCCAATATAGTCATGTGTATATGACGACTCTTAAGGTGTAGTCAATTTATAGTCCAATTTCTAGAATTCACATCTGTATGTTCCCAATATAAATTATACAAGTATATATATCCCTTGTGAAGTATCCTTTAATAGCATAATTCAAAAGTTATTTTAAAAAAATATATATATAAATAATCACGAAATAACAAAACTTATTTCTAAACAATACATATGTACACAAATCAAATAATTTATGAGTCACTATATTAAAATTCTTTTGATCTAAAGGAAGAAATAAATCATTTATAAATCTCTTCCATAATTAAACATACTCACATGAATCCACAAACATTTATATATATATAATTTACTACACATTTAATAAAATATAATCTCCAATATACTGCATAAAATCATAAATAACTACACTGAGTATAATACTTTGTACGAATTCATCCAGACTATTGAGTTGATGGAATGATTAATTAACAAAAGGATATTTGTGTATTCATGATAACTAACAAGAGATTAAGAATCACTTATAAAAAAACAAAAGACTGCATGTGCATATATTTAACAAACCTGAGAATTGTGAGACTTATGAGTTATGAGGAGAGATGCAGAGATGGTAGAAAGTGAAGCCACCCCCATATATTATATATTATTATAGAGAAATATCTTTAAGTTATGTGACTAATGTGATGTTTATCTACAACTTTAAATAATTGGTATCTAACATGAATCAGTACTCTACTCTACACGTCATTTAATTTTTTTTTTGTTGAGAAAGATAATTTATATTTATTTGTTTTAATAAAAATCTAGATATTACATTCTACCCTCCTTAAAAAAAATTTGTCCTCAAATTTTACACGAAACATAAAATACAAGTAAATGCAACAAGTTCATAAACAACACCTTATTTCAAAATGAAATTACATAGCAAATAAATTTGTACCTTATTCCTGTTTCAGTTGGTGTTGATACACTCGTCCGTAGGTAGGT
The DNA here is from genome assembly GCA_036435485.1 of Saposhnikovia divaricata. NCBI lineage: Eukaryota > Viridiplantae > Streptophyta > Magnoliopsida > Apiales > Apiaceae > Saposhnikovia > Saposhnikovia divaricata. The sequence continues at coordinate 39,502,329 of CM071595.1, forward strand.
CCAAGAAGAGTTGCCAAAGTGACCGTGCTTGTATCATTCTTGTCTTTGGTCGGATCGCATTTCGGATATTCTGCAACTCGATGTCCCATCTCACCACAACTAAAGCAAGCGTCTGTGTACCATCGATAATCCTTGTCCAAATGATTTCGACCACATCTAGAACACTGAAGTTTGTTCCCTTGAGTTCCCTTATTCGCATTTCCACCAAATCCTCGATTACCGAACTTCTTTGCTGGCCCATTATCATTGAATCCACTTGCAGGTTCATTCCTCTTCTTACAATCTTCGTCTTTCTTCTTCTATGCATCTACCAAACCCCTTTCAACCACAAGAGCCTTATTAAGCACTTGCTCATACGTACCTAGCTCAAAATTGGCAACCGCATGCCTAATGTCAGCCCTAAATCCCTCTTCTAGTCTTCTAGCATGACTAACTTCGTCTGCAACAAGAGTAGGAGCGTACTTAGAGAGCTTCGCAAACTCTGCTTCATACTCTATCACTATTTTGTCTCCTTGCTTAAGTCTGATAAAATCTCTCTCTTTTTGGACGCACACAGTTCTCGAAAAATACTTGTCAGTCAATGCAGCCTTGAATCTTTCCCAGGTAACAGGATCAGGATTTGCCTCATTTCTTCCCTGCTCCATCAGCCACCAGCCACCAATCATAAGCACTGCCCTGCAACTAATACACAGCTAAAGTACTTTCTGTGTATCACTACTTCCCATCAGCTCAAACGCATTTTCCATTTCTTGTGTCCATTTTTCGACAACAGCTGGATCCGTTGCACCATCAAAAGTAGGAGGGTTTGACCGCTTGAACTCCGATACAATGCTTCATTGAGCCGGTTGTTGGTTCCCAACGAGTGTAGCTATGGTTTGCACTAGCTGGTTAAACATATTACCCCCATAATTGTTGTTGTTGCTGTTGTTGCCGTTGTTGTTTTGGTTGTTATTTCCGTTGCCTCTGCCTCGGCCATGGCCTCGAGTGCTCATGTTTCATTACTTCCCTTCACAAATAAAATAATACTTTTAGATGCACAAATAACGATCACATAGCACACAAAATCAAATAACGCAAAAAAATCACACATGTCAAAATTCACATAAGCGAGAACATCAGCCCAAAATTTAATTCACTACCCTACGGGTCAATCCTAAGTAGAAGTCTACAGGATCGCAAAACGCTCCCTAGGAAATGTACTAGTCCCATACCTAATACATTCCGAAGAGAAGTCTGCTTTGATACCAACTATAACAACCCGACTTTTCGGACTGTTATCATTCGATCAAATTATCAAACAAAATTCAAATTTAATAAACTCATAAAATGAAATCCCAAAATATCGTAAAAATATTATAAAATCTGGGAATGATAATAAATGAAATAATCCATTGTAAAACCAAAATCCATAGAGACGCAACTCCTCAAACAAAATAGCTAGAAACTGAAACTCTCATGATTTTGATGATCATACATAGTAAGCAAGCTGTATATGTGTACTACTAATAGTTGTTGTATGTTTAATTCAGATTGTTCATTCACTATAAAAGACTTATGAGTTTTTCCTTTCGAGGTTGTTGAACATCATTCGAAAACACAAGTATTTTACCAAGCTGATTTGATATATCTTTATACACTTGAGCTCTATATACTAATACGATTTAGATTCTTATTAGAGTTTATAGTTTGATTTGTAATTCTTTCTATCTTGTATTGTTCAACTTGTAAAGTTGGTAGTTGCTGGATTGTCAAGCTTGTGGAACAAGGGTTCGAGGAACATTAGGCTAGGGGAGTTTATACTTGGCTTAGTATAGTACTTAAAGAGCTGTATTCAGGGAACATGGTGTTTCAGCTAGCTGCAATCTGTGACTAGGAGAATCAGGGAGATATATTATTGTATCCTATAATTGTAATCATTTGTGATCAATAATATATTCCTTTACCGAGTTGGTAGAGGACCAGGACGTAGACCATTAGGCTATAGGGGTCTAACCTGGCTAAAATTGATGTGTGTTCTTTATATTCTGCACTTTACTTTACTGCACTGCATATCTTAGCTAGCTGCCTGTTTGTTAATTCGTTGCATCCAGTTAGCTGCCAGAATACTTTTTCAGGAAGATTTTTAATTATACATTGTTAGCCATAACACCTATTCACCCCTCCCCTCTAGGTGTGTAATTTCATTTGGTATCAGAGCTTTGGTATACTAACACTTCTGTAATAGGAAAGTATCGATCAAAATGGCTGAACATTATCTTGAAGCAAATTCTGATTATAGGGCTCCTTTTCTCACTGGCTCAGAAAACTAGAATTGATGGAAAGGTAGAATGGAAACATACCTGTCCAAGAAGCCACTGGTCTTGAGAGTTGTGCAGAAAGGAAATTTTGAATTTTTGGATAAAGATGGCAAACCAAAATATGTTGATGATCTTACTCCCGAGGAGGATGTCAAATTTGCTTATAATGGTGAAGCAAGAAATTCTCTAATGAATAATTTGGATCAAGCTGAGTATGACAAAGTTTCCTCAATAAAGTCAGCAAAAGAAATGTGGGATGTATTGGAAACTTATCATGAAGGTTCAAAATCTTTGAGAAAAGTGAAACTCATCAAGTTGATGAATGATTTCGGAAATTTCAAACTCAAGGATGGTGAAACTATCAAGGAGAGTCAAGCAAGGTTCCAGGTCACTATCAGCACTCTCAAGAGACTTGGAAAAACTATTCCTCAAGTTGAAATCAACATAAAAGTTCTAAGTGCAGTTCCATTCACTTTCGAAGCCAAAGTCACTACATTGGAATCATCTCCTACCATTGATACTATGTATCATTTGGCTGTGTTTGCTGAGTTAGGACAATTTGAAAGCAAGATCAATGATAGCAAGGTGGAATTAGTCAAGGCTCCTATTGAAAAGATGAAGAATCTAGCTTTACACTCCAGTAGCAGCAAGCTGGAATTTGAGGCAGAATCTGATTCTGATGAAGAATTGGCACTTTTGTCTAGAAAAATCAAGAAGATGCTGGATAAGAGGAACAAGCTAAAGAAAGAGAAAAGCAAAGCTTCTGGAACAAAGAAAGATGTCAAAGAGGAAGCATGTTTTGAATGTGGCAAGAAAGGGCATTACAAAAGGGACTGCTACAAGCTGAAGAATAAGCAGAAGCAGCAAGCTACCTCAAAGGACAGAAAGAAAGCTAAGGCACTTTTGACATGGAGTGATGATGAGGATTCAGCATCTGATGAGATGGTGAATCTAGCTCTTGTTGGTCTTGATGATGAGAATGATGCTCAAGGAATTAATCAAGATGGCCTTGTGGAAAGCCATATCTCAGATTCAGATGACAATAATAGTGAGGTAAATTCTTTTAGTTCTGATATACCTTCTCATACTTCTGTACTAGATAAACTAACCATGCAGGATCATAATTATATCTATTATGGAGTTCATGGAGTTAAAGAATGATAACAATGAACTTGAAAAGAAGAATGCTCAACTTAGAAAAATCATTGCTGATCTAATGGCTGAGAAGACACCTGCTAGTAATCATGCTCAAATTCTTGCTGATCTTAAGGCAAAAGTATCTCAGATTGAAGGAATCAACAAAGTGCTTTTCAAGAGAAATGATGCACTAATGAAGGAACTCGGCGAGCTGGAGAAAGAGATTGATGCTCAAAATGCATGTTTGGAGGCTTTCAATCCAAAGGATTCATGTTCATTGGAAATGTCTCAACAGGCTGAAAGGATCAAAGAGTTGGAAGCTGAGATCAAGAATCTTCAGAAAGGAATGGGAAAGTTTGTTTAAGAAGAAGATACACTTAAATAAATGATGAAGTATACAAAAGTTCCATTAGAAAGAGAAGGAGTTGGAATGGCTTCAACATCTAGTTTAAAGTATGATGGAAAACATGGTATTCCTTATGACTATGCCATGCCATGGAGAATTTGTTACAAATGTGGAAAGAAAGGTCATTTGGCAAACAACTACACAGTACAGAATGCTAAGCCAACAGGCTGGAACAGACAGACAACTTAGAGGCAGCAAGCTGACAGAACAGCTAGAACCAGAAATCAAGATCCTAAAGTGGTCCAAATGTGGATCAAGAAATCTGATTTAAATGTTCTATATGTTCTATCAACTAACCATGCTGGACCCAAATAAATATGGGTACCAAAATGTTGAGTTGTTTTTCATTTGTTTTGTAGGTGTGTCTTCTTGTCAAGGTGAAATCAAATCAATGGATTTTGGATAGTGGATGCACAAGACATATGTGTGGTGATAAATCAAAGTTCCTTACTCTCAAGAAGAAAAAGGGTGGAAGTGTCACAATTGGTGATAGTAAAACTCTTCAAATTCTTGGCAAAGGAACAATTGGTAATAGTAACATCTCTATTGATAAAGTACAATATGTTCAAGGTCTTAAATTTAATTTGCTTAGTATTAGTAAGTTATATGATGAAGGACATTCTGTTAATTTTGATAAAGAGAAGTGTACTATTATTGTTGGCACTAACAAAGTCCCCCTAGTTGCTAGAATGGAAGGAAATATCTATATTTTGGACTTTGAGATGCAGGATTCATCTTGTTGTTTAGCTGCAGTTGATACAAATCCAGATATTTGGCATAGAAGGCTTGGACATGCTCACAAGGACTTACTCAGTAAGCTGTCTGCAAAGAAGCAAGCTGTCTGCAAAGAAGCTAGTTAGAGGATTCCCCAAAATTGAAGTATGTCAAGAAGGAAACTTGTTCGGCTTGTCAATTATGCAAACAAATCAGGACTCCACATAAGTCAAAGACTGTGGTATCAACTTCTAAACCTTTAGAGCTTCTTCATTTAGATTTATTTGGTCCGGAAGCATATAAGAGCATTGGAGGAAAACAATATGAATTTGTTATCGTAGATGATTATTCTAGATATACATGGGTATTGTTTCTTCGTACTAAAGATTGTGCTTTCAGTGAATTTGAGAAGCTAATTAAGTTGCTTGAGAACAAGCTTAAGACAAGACTTGTAGGTATAAGGAGTGATCGAGGTTGTGAATTCCAAAAGGACTGGAAATTACTAACGCAATTACTAACGGGTTCATAAGTCATAGCTAGCTGGGAATTCTTATATCTAAAAATACACACTTGATCCAAATTTTCATAACAAAAATATTAAAAATATAAAACATTTCAAATATAAAAAAAATTCAAATATAATACTTTGCGCGAATTCATCCAGACTACTGAGTTGATGGAATGATTAATTAACAAAAGGATATTCGTGTATGCATGATAACTAACAAGAGCTTAAGGATCACTTACAAAAAAAAAAAGAGTGCATGTGCATATATTTAACAAACCTAAGAATTGTGAGACTTATGAGTTATGAGGAGAGACGCAGAGATGGTAGAAAGTGAAGCCACCCGCATATATTATATATTATTATAGAGAGATATCTTTAAGTTACGTGACTAATGTGATGTTTATCTACAACTTCAAATAATAGGTATCTAACATGAATCAATACTCTACCATACACGTCATTCAATTTTTTTTTTTTTTGGAGAAAGATAATTTCTATTTATTTGTTTTAATAAAAAGCTAGATATTACACAAACAAAATTACTAAATAAAAAATATTATTGTATACATTGTACTGTATGCTTTCATAGATGGATGAGTGTGCTTCTTCATCAAGCATATGAGAATACATTATATTGTATTATGCAAACTATTATCAATCTTCAACGACTTTTATGTAATTGTATTTGTGTTGTTAATGTGCATTTCTAATAAATATTTTTCCGAATAAGAGATGCACTTTTCTATTTCTATAGGGTTCAAAGCAATAATGTTGGGAAAGGAAGAAAAGTAACATAATCATTCGTTTTTTTAAATCTTCTTGTTGTGTCCATGGGCTAATGGGATGGATGCTCATGGGATAATGTTGTATTTTGAAAATCAATTATTCTATTTATTTATTTAGGTTCAAAAGGGCAAAGACGAAAAAAGAAAATTACAATTGTTCATGAACACAATTCCGTTCTAAATTATTGTTTAAATTAGGCATAACATCATATTTTGATTTTTTTTTCACATTTATTGACCTACAGGATAACAATAGGTACCCTTTGCTGCTCAATAAATTTAACCCTTTTTCTACAACTAATAACTAGTTTCTGCATACCACGAAAGTAATTACATTGAACAATAATGGATACAATAATCATTGTTTTTTACTAATCTTAAAAAAATATTAATCGAATATTATTTAATTAATTATAAAATAATCTCTACTCTTTTTCAAACATATTTAAAATCAAACACTATAAAAATCACTCTATCGAAATTAATCTAAATGTTCAAGAGAAATGAAAAAAAATCGTGTTAGGGAAGAAGCGACCTCAACAAGGGCCAATTCGAACTAAAAATCATATATTTGACATAAAAATTACAATATTAAATATGTTATAGAATCAAAAGAGAAAATGACCAAACTACACTACTTTTCTATAGAAACTGCCCAAAATTCCTATATGCGGGAATGTCAGTCATTTTTGCCCACGGACGACGCATGCCGGGCATGCGTGGTCTAGTATACGCATTTTGGAAATGCGTATTCGTGATGATGTCATCTGACGTCATTTTTTGCAAAACGTCTCCGGCATCTTTCTCCCTCTCTCATTCGCCTCCCCGTTTGCCTCCCTTTATTTTCCATCCTTCGGAAACCTCTACGAATTCTGAGAACATAAAAACGAAACCCACACCTCCCTCTCCATTTTCCCCCTTGATTTATTGATTTTCGGCCCCGTGGGGGCGTGTATGGGCCTATTAGAACGCACATAGGAAAATGGGGCTCGGTTTTGTATCTTTCAAATCCGGCAAAATAAATGAAAATCGAATGGTATAGGGTTGTAGAGGGGGAGAAGACGACCATTTTGGTATATGATTTTGGTATATGGTAAGTGGCCTAATACTTAAAAAATTTAATTGGGATAAGGGCTAAAAATTAATTTTATATAATTGTTGATAATAAAATACTATATAAAATCTAAAATATATAGATATTATTGGAACCTCATGGAGTCATGGGTGGTCATGTTCGTGGCCCCCTTTGGTCCCTCTCCATGCTTGGTGTACATATTTGATATGGGCTGAAAATAAACCCTAAAGACACATTCAATATGGAATTAATTAGACCCAGCATGGTCCAAACGTGGGGCCCACCAGGTGGACTCAAAACCCCAATTATAATATTAAGGGTAATAAACAACTCAGCAATAAGAGTTGGATAAATATATTATCTCCATCAGACTTAGCCACCAAGGCATCCAATTCGATATGGAAACTGATTCCTACAAGGAATAGATCTGGAACCTTCCTCAAGGAAGACTTGCCCACCAAGTCTCTGACTCCTACCATAATTCTAAGGCTTCTCAGCCTATATAAAGGGCCAGACCCCTCATCTCAGAACTACGTCTTGGCTTGATTCTCAATAACGAGATACGTAAGCACTCTGTGAGGACCGATCAGTCTCGAACACGGAAACAACCATTAAAGCTCGAAGCTCAACCACCCTAGCATTAATTACAAATCGTAACCTAGTTTTTATTCCAGAACATTTGGCGCGGTCTGTGGGACGACAATATCAACCATGGTTCAAACACGAAGAACAACATCGACTGAGGCCATACCCCTTAGCTCTGCTCCACCTGCCACCTCTGATCCGCTCGTCACCGCTGAAGAAGGATAATTACCCCCATCAATAGGGACGGTCATTCAACCTCTAGCCTCACAACCCTCAGGGACGATTCCCCATGTTGAGAGAACTTTACCTGTGATTAATCCCTCAAAGCCAAGAAACTAACCCTCTTCAGATGGTGGTTTCTCCTCTTGATAACGTTGATCATATGCTACTCCCGGGGGTACAGATCCACACTACGGATCTCCCCTTGAATACCAACCCGATGTATGGGCTGCCTAATTATCCCCCTCAACAAAGGGAACTTGGACCAAGCGGTCATGCCTTACAGATCTGAGATCGAGAGTACGATGATTACTCCGGCCCCTATACTGATGATTCGACATCTGAGGATGACGATGATGATCGCGAAGAAGCCCCAAGGACGCGACGTGCTAGTAGAGAACCTCGAAGGAGGTCCCAAAGAATCCATGATGGACCTCCACAAACGGCTGAGGAAAGGATTAAGGCTCATGAGGCTGAGATCCAAAGGCTGAAGGATGATATTGCTAGGGAGAAAGCAAGGCGAATTCTGATTCGACCTCCTCTAGTTACAGGGAGGATTCCCATTATAAATCTGGAGAGGCCTTCAAGGAGACAGCGAAGGGCCGAAGCCCCAACTGAAAAATCGACAAGGGTGGAGAACCCCAGAAGTAACCCCAAGGATCTGAAGCCACTTGGGGATCCTGATGATCCCACACCTCCATTTACTGAAGAGGTAATGAATGCTCGCATCACAAGGAAGTTCAAGATGCCGACGATTAAGGCTTATGATGGGACGGGCGACCCCGCAAATCATGTTAGGACATTCTCAAATGCACTGCTGTTGCAGCCTGCGAGCGACGCCTTAAAGTGTAGGGCGTTCCCTCTAACCCTGTCGGGCATGACTCAAAGGTGGTATAGCCGCCTACCTGCAAACTCGATTGGCTCTTTTAAGGAGTTGAGTGCCGCCTTTGTCAGCCAGTTCATTAGTGGGAGAGTTCATGAAAAAAGTTCTGCATCCCTCATGTATGTGGTACAGGGGAAGAACGAGAATTTAAGGGATTACCTCAAGCGATTCACCAAGGAGACTCTGAATATCACTGATCTGGAAAATAAGGTGGCCATGGTAGCCCTGGAACACGGAACCACTGATCTCTTCTTTAAAAGGTCTTTGGCAAAACATCCTCCTGAAAACATGGCCGAGCTCCAACGAAGGGCCGACAAGTATATCAAGGCTGAGGACAGCATGAAGAAGGAAACCGCAGGAGGCAATGGCAAGGGTTCTAATGACTCAAAGAAACGAAAGCAAGAGCAAGAGTACGATGCTAGGGACAAGTATCCCCGGACTAGCAAGGATTCCGAGTCACCACCAAAGAAGGGTTTGGGACCGAGGTTTTCTGATTATGCAAGGCTGAACGCTCCTAGGAGTCAGATCTTGTTAGATATTGAGAAGGATAAAGACTTTCGATGGCCGAAGCCACTTAGGGGTGATCCCGCGAAGAGAAACAAGGTGCAATACTATAGGTACCACCGTGATGTGGGTCATGATACAGATGATTGTAGGCAGCTGAAAGATGAGATTGAGTTCTTGATCCGAAAAGGAAAGCTGAGCAGGTTCACGAAGAGTGATGATCGTGGAACCCAAAGAAGGGACTATGACAGGAGAGACAATGACAGAAGAGATAACGATCGTGATCGTGATCGTAATCCACATCCCCGAGGGCCAGTTATTAATATGATTTAGGGAGGCCCGACAGCAGCCGGTACGACTCGAAACTCTCGAAAGGCGTATGCCAGAGAAGTGATGCACATCGTGGGAGAAGCCCCAAAACGTGCTAGGACTGAAATAGCTATTGGGTTTGACGATTCAGACCTCGAAGGGGTAAAGTTCCCCCATGATGACCCGTTGGTCATAACTCCTGTGATTGGAAACTCGGAGGTGAAACGAGTCTTGATAGATAATGGAGCTTCTGTTGATATCTTGTTTCATGAGGCGTTTCTGAAGATGGGGTACACCGATTCTCAATTGACCCCGACCAACATGGCGATCTACGGATTTAATGGAGTTGAGTCCAAGGTTTAAGGGACTATTCAGTTACCCATGACAATTGGACAAGAACCTAAAGAGGCTACTCAGATGCTGAATTTCCTTGTGATCAAGGTATCCTCGACTTATAACGCGATCCTAGGAAGGACTGGACTTCATGCATTCAAGGCTGCGGCCTCCACATATCACATGAAGATTAAGTTTCGAACCAGGAATGGTGTTGGAGAACAAAAGGGTGATCAGAAAATGGCAAGAAGTTGTTATGTATCCGCGTTAAGAGCTGATGGAATCGGGTGGCAGGTACTTCCGATCGAAGACATGGATGTCCGTGGTGATGATGAACACCGAGGAAAGCCAGCAGAGGACTTAATTCCCATTCCTCTAGAGCTAAGCGACCCTGAGAAAGTAACTGATATAGGAGCCTCTTTGAAGGAACCCCTGAAGGGCAAGTTGATAGCATTCTTACAAGAAAATAGTGATGTGTTTGCTTGGACAGTAGCTGATATACCAGGGATCGATCCCCAACTCATAACTCACAGATTGAATGTCGATCCTAATCGGAAGATAATACAGCAGAAGAAGAGGAACTTTGCACCTGAAAGGTAAGAGGCCATAAAGCAAGAAGTTGATATGCTCTTAGAGGCCGGGTTTATTGAAGAAATTCAGTTTCCCGAATGGTTGGCTAACCCTGTGATGGTCAAGAAAGCAAATGGGAAGTGGAGGATGTGTATAGACTTCACTGATTTGAATGATGCATGTCCGTAGGATTGTTTTCCTCTGTCGATGATAGACATGCTGATAGACGCCACAGCTGGACATGAGATGTTGAGCTTCATGGATGGGTTCAGCGGCTACAATCAGATTAAGTGCACAAGGATGACATCCCAAAGGTATCTTTCATAACTGACTTTGGTGTTTTCTGCTACCTTGTTATGGCTTTTGGTCTAAAGAATGCAGGAGCTACATACCAACGACTGGTGAATAAAATATTTGCCCATCTGATTGGAAAAACCATGGAGGTCTATGTTGATGACACGCTAGTCAAGAGCCTGTTCAAGGCAGACCACATTAAGCACCTCAGAGAGGCATTCGAAGTGCTGAGGCACCAAAAAATGATGTTGAATCCAGCCAAGTGTGCTTTTGCTGTTGGATCTGGAAAATTCTTAGGTTTGATGGTTTCAAAGAGAGGCATAGAGGCCAACCCTGACAAGATCAAGGCGATCTTAGATTTGGAACCGCCACGCTCTATAAGAGATGTGCAGAAGTTGACAGGCCGGGTAGCGGCTTTAGGAAGATTCATCTCCAAGTCTGGTGACAAATGCTTGCCTTTCTTTCAAGCATTGAAGAAGGTAAAAAATTTTGAGTGGACCCCTGAGAGCCAAGAGGCCTTTGAACAACTGAAGAAGTACATGGTTGAAGCCCCGTTGCTGGCCAAACCTAGTCCCGGTGAGACTCTTTATCTATACCTGGCGGTATCTGAGCAAGCGTTGAGCACCGTTCTCATTCGAGAAGAGAAGAGAGTCCATAAACCTATCTATTATATGAGCAAGGTGTTGCACGGGGCTGAGTTGAATTACTCTCCCATTGAGAAGTTCGCCTTGGCATTGATAACAGCCTCGAGGAAGTTACGCCCGTACTTCCAGGCACATAAAATTGAAGTCCTGACGGACCAACAGTTGAGAAACATATTGCATAGCCCGAAGGCTAGTGGAAGACTAATCAAATGGGCGACTGAACTTGGAGAATTTGACATCACGTATAAACCTCGAACAGCCATTAAGGGTCAGACATTGGCTGACTTCGTGGTTGAATGCACCATTAGCAACCAAGAAGTCGGGGGGCAGGAGATGATAACAACCCCTGGGAAGCAAGATAAAGACGAAGAACTTGTACTTGATCAGAAGGAATATTGGGTGCTCTATTTTGATGGAGCATCAAAAACAAAATCTAGTGGCATAGGCTTAGTGTTGCAAAGCCCCGATGGGTTCACATTTGAATATGCTTTGAAGTTGGACTTTCCGACAACTAACAATGAAGCTGAGTATGAGTCCTTGATAGCCGGTTTAGGCTTGGCCAGAATCATGAGGGTCAAGAATCTCAAAGTTTGTGGAGATTCAAGGCTTGTGGTATCACAAGTAAATAGTGAATTCGAAGCTGAGGATGAAACTATGGCGAAATACCTGAGAGTCGTAAAGGCTGTTATGACTCAGTTTGAGGAATGCTATGTTGAGCACATTCCGAGAGAAGAAAAGAATAAGGCCGATGCCCTGTCTAAGTTCGCTTCTTCCGAGATAGAAAATTATGCTGGGAGTGTCTACTTCCAGGTCTTGAAGGCCCCGACCGTTAACTCGAAATTAGTGGCACCAATTGATGTAGGGGGCTCTTGGATAGATGCTATCAAAGCTCACCTTGAAACCGGGTGGCTCCCAGACAATGCCTTGGAGGCACAAAAACTTTCAGTAAGAGCATTGAGATACGCCTTGATTGAGGGCATTCTGTACAAAAGGTCATTCGTCATCCCATACTTGAAGTGTTTGAGGCCTCAAGAGGCAAGGGAAGCATTGGAGGAGGTTCATGAAGGGATATGTGGGCAACACCTGGGGGGCAGAGCCCTAGCTCACAAGATCACTCGACTAGGATTCTATTGGCCGGAGATGCTGGCCGATGCACAGAATTACTTCAAGAAGTGTGACAGATGTCAAAAACACGCTCCAATTGTAAGGCAACTGCCTGAGATGTTAACGTCAGTCAACTCTGCCATCCCATTTGCAATGTGGGGGATGGACATACTTGGTACTTTTCCCATGGCTTCAGCACAAAGGAAGTTCTTGATAGTGGCCATTGATTACTTCACTAAGTGGATTGAGGCTAAACCTCTAGCCAAGATAACCACCAAACAAGTTGCCCAGTTCTTTTGGGAGAACATAATTTGCAGGTATGGAATCCCACGAATTTTGGTGACAGACAATGGGACACAGTTCAATAATGAAGAGTTCAAGAAGTATTGTGAGGAGAATGCAATTGAGCTTCGTTTTACCTCAGTGGCTCATCCACAAGCTAATGGGCAAGCTGAGGTAGCAAATCGAATTATCCTTGATGGACTGAAAAAGAGGGTCGAACGCTCTAGGAACACTTGGGTAGATGAGTTGCTGCCCATACTATGGGCATACCGTACCACTTGTAAAGTGACAACTAGAGCAACCCCATTTCTGCTGGATTATAGAGCTGAGGCAGTTGTGCCTTTGGAGATCATGCAAGCGTCACCTCGAGTTGAGGCATTTGAACCAGAGACTAATGAAGAGGGCACGAGACTGTCCCTAGACCTGATTGATGAATTCAGGGATGAGGCAAACGCTATAAATTTGGAGCATCAAAAGAAAGCATCCTTTTATTACAACCACAGGGTTAAGGAAAGGTTCTTCCAGCAAGGTGACTTAGTTCTGAGGAAGATCGAGGCTTCTGGAGTTGGCCAAAAGGGAAAGCTAGCCCCTAACTGGGAAGGGCCGTATCGAGTCAAGAAGACGTTGGGACGAGAATCATACAAGTTGGAGACCTTGGACGGGGTTGAGGTGCCCCGTACTTGGCATGCCTTGAACCTCAAAGTTTATTATGTATAAGCTATCCTTGTACGGATTCATCTTTCTATCTATTTATTAGGAGAAGTAGAAATAAGGTTCGATGAAACCATTCCAGGGCTTAACGCCCCGAGTAGGACAATATTAAGTTATGTAAGTGTTGAACCCATTTCGAATTATTAATGCAAGTTTGTTTTCCTTCAATGATTCTTCGATTTTTTTTATGTACCAAGCACCTGTTGAGTGTAAGTCTAGAAAGTCCAAGTGCCGAAAACAAGTAAAACAAACAAATGAGGAAACAAATGCATAAATAAAGACCCCGAAGGGCCAACAGTTAAAATTACATCACCTAGACAAATAAAAGTTTGATCCCGAAGGACCTTGATTGAAATCTAGAAATATAAAGCCACATACGGCTAACAAGGCCATGCAAGGCCACAAACCAGCTCCAGCTACTCCTCCCAGACTCCTCTTCGCCACTCTCCTCTTCCCCACTCTCCTCCTCCGAGTCTTCACCAGAGTCATCACCGGGCTCGGCAATCACCATTGGCTGAACATTAGCAACTTCGGCCCCTTCTTCCTCGAAAGATGAATCAGACGTAGAACTGCCCTCGTTTCGGATCAGTCTCTTGCCAACGATGGGTTGGCGAACCACTCCAACTTTCTTTGCAGGTGGGGGTTTCTTCCCACAGGAGCCAGAAGAAGATGAGTCTTGGCTAGCAACTTGAACAGCCCTCTTGGAGTTGGATCCAGAGCGTCGATGACTGCCTTTGGAGCCGGATCCTGATGTCTGAGGAACAACTTTAGTTCCCGAACCAGAAGCTAGGTTAGCCGGGTTGACACCCCAATTTGGGCAAGGAAAATCAGCCGGGTTGACAACAGATGGATGCCTATGACTCACAGCGTTAATGGCCTTATCCCAACCAACAGACATGTTGAAGGGACGCATCTCATCATCATGATCATCAATGAGCTTAAGAAAATCTTTAGACCTATGGTAGGCCTGGATCACCTTGTCAGCATCAGATGCCTTCTTTTTGGCTAGAGAAGATAGTTGTTTACGGGTGGATGCAGCATTAGCTTCAGCACGAACGACTTGGGAGTGCAAATCGTCAATCTCTTCCTTGAACCTTGCTGAGTCATTCTTCAAGCTAATATTCTCATCCCTAAAAGCCCGGCCTTGAGTCGAAATAGTTTGAAAGTAAGCATTGGCCTGTAACAAGGAAATGGGTGAGCTACGAGGAATATGCAAAGTTGAAATCAATAACAGTGTCAAACTTAACAGAGGGAATTTCATACCTGATACAAGGCCTGAGCGCCCATGAGCTGAGACTTATCCATTTTTTCGCCTGCATGTAGTGTCACTCGGTCAGGAGGGGTGATTGAAAGCTTGGACCAGTCTGGGGCTAGATAAGGACTCCCAAAGACTGAGTATTGTTCACATATGCCCCAAGAAGGTATGAAAGGAGTCCTGACGTCCCCATCAGCGTTTCGGGATCGTTTACCACCTTGAGAGCAGTGCTCCAAGAAGTTAGGGATAGGAGGCTTAGTAGGATTCAGTTTCTCCTCAGCCTTCTTCTTCATCCTTTTAGTAACAGTTGGCCGGTTCTCAGGACGACTATCAATCTCCTCAGCAGCTGAAATACAAAGAGAAAAATATCTGGATAAGAACAAACATAGTTCATAATAAGCTTAAGTAATAAAGTTACCCTCAATGGAAAGAAAGCTAAGGCCGGCCACAATAAGATTCTTTCCATTCAGAAAAGTTTTATAGTGTGTACGGCCGTCATCAGCAAGAAGCCTATCTCGATTCAACAATTCTGAATCAGTAAGGTCACACACGAAATGTGAACTGTCCTCCACGGACCCAAATCTCTTCACAAAGAAGTTGCCCCAGTCACCACCTTTCCACTCAAGAACTACAAACTCCCTTTCCTAGAAATGCTGTGAATCTGGAAAGGAGAAGGGATTCCCATGTGTGGAAGTTTGGCTCGGTGCTTAAGGTTAACCCATCCTTTCTTGGAGTCGGAAGAGTTGCTGGCCCCAAAGATACTTCGAAACATTGTAGTTGTCGGATGAATCTCCAGTTGGTGACACCTTATTAAGAAAATAGAGATGTACCTCCAAGCATTGGGATACAACTGACAGGGGTGGATCTGATACTCCGCCAGCAATCTAATGATAAAATTGTCAACCGGGAATCTGAACCCACCATCTAAGGCACCCCAGTAAACACAAATCCTCTCAAGATGCCAGTTGCATGTTCTATCTGATGGGTTTGGGAGACAAACCTTAATGGCACTTGGGAAGTGATAGGACTCCCTTATCTTTTGGACATCTCGTTCCGACAACTTACTTGGACTGTTAAAAGAATGTAAGCTGGAACAGTTTGGGAATGCTTCCCTCATAATGTTCAGGAGATCTAGCAAGGATTCAAATCTATGTTCAACATACGAAGGAGGTTTGATTTGTTCTTTACCTTTGGTGGTCCTAATCTTACTCCTCTTCGACATAGCTTCCATCATGGAAACAGGGGGAGCCATTGGTTGATCACCTTCCGACATCTTGATCTTGAAGCTGAAACTTGATCTTGAATCTGAAACTTGATCTTGAAGCTTGAACTTGATCTTGCAACTTGAAGCTAGAGAACTTAAGAAATTGAGAGCTCTGAAATGAAGAAATGAATGGAAATGAAGGCTACTTCTCCTCTTTTATAGAAAATGTATGACCTGCTACATCAGGTTGAATCTTAGCTTGGTTCGCGTTTACAGGTCATCTATCGTTTATTGACGAATAAAGGACAGAAATTATACGCGTTATACAGAAAGAATCGTTATAATTCCTATATGCCAGAGAACAAATAGCTGAAATATTTGCTGCACGGATGGTTGCGCTTAAGAAATTAACGAGTTTAGCCTTAAGCACAAGATTAGCAGAGCTAATCATGAATTAAGGAGTAATATTGTTAGAAGTCACGAATGACCAAACTGACGACTAAAGATCAAGATCAAGGTTCTTGATCCTTAGGATCACGGATGATTTTAAATCCTAGATCCCTGACCGCTTAAGATCAAGATCGAGGTTCTTGATCCTTGAAGACAACGAAGTCACGGATGACCAAGATACAAACTTGAGATCAAGATCAAGATTCTTGATTCTCAAGATCACGGATGGTTTTCAGGTCCGGGTTTCCTAGACAACCACGAGGTAGCCGACCGCTGAGCCCGAGGGATGCCGACCGACCACGAGGTAGCCGACCACCTCCCGGCCGACCATGGCGCGCCAAGGCCCTTCGGCCGACCAGCCCCTAGCCGACCAGCCTCCGGCCGATCACCATGAATCAAGGCCCTTCGGCCGATCAGGTGCTAGCCGACCACGAGCTAGCCCTTGATCCGGCCGATCGCGGGTTAGTTCGTGGTCCTGAATTGTAACACCCCCAGATCCGGGGTCCGGGATCCGGTGGTTACGGTTTCCAATTCTGTCCACAACAATTGAACTTTCCTTAACATAAAATAAATTACGTCTCTATGACCCAACACAACAATATAAAACACACCCGTTATAGTCCCAGAGATGAAATCAAAGTAACAATCAAATTTTTATTAATCACATTATGAGTTCTTACAATCCAAAAGAATTTCAATATAAATACATACTCTTTGCCATCCATTTACATAAGTCATACTTGACCATATTCTTGGTACTGAAAGAATAAATATACCCTACCAATAGCTTCTCCTTCAGCTCTGGTAGTCTCGTCATCCTCGCCCGCGTCGAGTGCGCCTTGTGCGAGTCATCTGGTCTAGCTGTTGTTGTGATATAATAATAAAGCAAGGGTGAGCAATAGCCCACCAACAATAATATATAACTGAACGATAATGTATAACAGTTCAAAAGTATCTTTCAAACCATATGCCATGCATTTACGGAAATGATGCCAGTATAATATGAACGATGAAGTTACAAGGTAACTTAAAGTATTTGTTTGTAGAAATATCTGCTACATCAAAGTAAGCAAGATATTCTTATTGTTATTAAGAAGAGGAACTTGCAAGAAAAGGTTGCAATTCCAGTTATGACCCTTTTTCCAATTCTGCCAAAAGTAATCATGTTGCAGGAAATAAATAAATTTGGATGATGAACCAATGATGGAGTATTCACCGCGCCCGCTGTTCCAATCTTGATGATCAGTCGAGATCGTACAGCTCAATTTAGATTTACTACCGGTAGAAGGAAGAACTGACGGCTTTACTTGTATACCGCCTTACTAGCTCTCCCCGGCCAACGGTTGGGCCAAAGGGGATGGACCGGCGCTACTCGGCCTCTTACACGACTCCTAGTTCAAATAGAATTCATGATTCTGAATGTAACGTTCGTCCCCCTTTCCCCAAGTATAATACTTGTTGATAAGACTCCACAAAGTAGTCGTATCTAGTTGGAAAGGAAAATTTATCAATAACTCCCAAGCTATTACTTGGTAACGGATATCAACTTGTTCCAGTAATCTTACCCCTCGAAAGATGAGAAGGTAAGCAACGACTTAATAAGTCAACAGCACCCGAGTTGCGAGTGAAGGGAATACTTTATGACCGGGAAGTCGACAAGATAAATAACATTTTCCAAGTAAGGTTCCCTTATTAGTAAGGAGATAGACTCAAAGAAGAATGATGTCTGAGAACCTTTCTTGATATAAGATTAATAATAATATGACTCCGAAATATTTTCTGTAATAATCGAAGAAGATAAACCTTATCGAGGTTATTCTAAGTATGGAATAAATATTCAGAGAATATTTATTGAAGTAAAATATTTTACAGAATATTTAGGAATATGAAAGAATATCTTTAATAAGAGTATTTCTCAAATAATCCTTGAAGAAATATCTAGAGAATATTTATTGCATAATTAAATATTCAAATGAATATTCAGAATAATATTCATTAATTAATAAGTCCTGAAAGGAATATTTAAAAGATTTAAAATAATATTCGGTGATTAAATAGAACCCTGATGAATATTCAAAATAATATTCATAATTAATTAGGAATTTAAATGAATATTGATAAAGTAATATTAATTTAATGAATAATATTCTAAATGAATATCAAGTAATATTCATTTAGTAATCCAAGCTTTAAGGAATATTCGAGATAGTATTCGATAATTAAATTAAGCTTCAGATGAATATTAAAATAATATTCATCAAGTATTTAATATCTTAAATGAATATTCAAAAGTAATATTTATTTAATAAAATTATATTCTAAATGAATATCCAAATAATATTCATTTAGTAGTCTCATCTTTAGAAGAGTATTCGAAATAATAGTCGATAATCAATTCGACTCTGAAGGAATATTGACAAATATTATTCGTCGAATGATTACGTTCAAATAATTATTTGAAGTAAGGATCGTTAAAATAATTAGTCTCGAACGAATATTCAAATAATATTCGTCACCCAAATAATAGAAAATATTTACTTAAATATTTTCCTCCCAGGTAATCTCGATATATCAAGGAATATTGACTCCCGGTCTATATTTGATTAATAGGATGTATACGCCCTTCTATGAGGGTCTTACAATAACCGGCTTATAACTGATATATAACTATCTAGCTTATAAGCCAACAATAACATTCAGGGAACAAGTATATCAATTCAACTTGAAAGTAGGCATGCATGCAATGGCATATGTATATCAGCAATCATATATATATATATATATATATATTTATTCAATCATAACCACAGCCTAAAGGAAGGGAAATGAAACTTGCCTAGTAGTCGAGTACGGTAAGGGGTAGTGGTAGCGGGTCCCGGTTCAGCTTGGTGATCTATAAATAGCCAAGGCATTCGGGATTAATCACTTAACATATTAAAAGTTAAGTTATACTTAATTCGAAACACGTTCTCGAGTTATCTCATTATACCCCTTTTAGTGGATTACTTTTATCACTGTTCCGACCCGACATTCGTTCGTTAATACGACATGTCATTGTACTTATACTTGGGACATACTTAAGTCATATGAGTTCTAAAGTCGATCGTTACGAACCAATACTATACTCTGAGTTTTATCGCCCGTTTCTAAGTGTTTTACCGAAGTTATAAAAGAGTCGTCTTTTAGGGGTTCGTTCTCGTTTAACCTCGACTCGAACATTTTTAATAAATCGAAAAATGATCCTTTTGACATACGGTTTTCTTTCACGCCTTCCTTTTTACCTCTAGTATTTATTTACCAAGATTCGCCATGACGTTACATAGTCTACGAGGGTTCAATTACAGTTACGAACTTTCGTTTACGGATTCGAACTACTTTTAGTAATTTGGTCATAAATCCTAAACCGTAAGTCCGTTTCACGTGATCTTTATATCAAAACGAATCTCAGAACATTACCTATCCTATCATGGCAGATAAGGTCTCTGGAAAGTAGGGGTTCGACATGGAAAATGGCATACAAAACATGGTATTGTAAAATCGGGCATTATAACGGCTACGTTTACGCGTTTTCCAAAGTTTTTACACTGTATCACGATCACCCCATGATCAAATCAACCACTTAAACACATGATAAACATCATGACAATATCAATAACATCTCCTTATAACCATCTCATGGATCATCAACCATAATCAACCACAAATCCATGGATCTAAACATATAACTAACATATCAACCACTAATCAACCAATCCTTCTTATTACTCATATAAACTCAAAGTAAAAGCTATAGTTTAGGATGTTTATACCTTCCTTGAAGTATATTCTAGCCTTAATAAGCTTGGTATGGTCCTTGGATTGCCTTAAGCTTGATAAATCAATCATGAAAACAAGAAAATCAAAGATTAGTTTTCATTAAAACACTATTCATCCTCCTCTTTGAGGATTTATTTGAAAATGGTAAAAGAGGAGTTTGGAGCTAAGATTTCTAGGAGATTATTTTTATGAATTATAGGACTTACCATAAAAATTACAAGATCAAAGAAGGAGTGGAAGCTTGATTTCCTCCTTGGAATTAAGAGAAAAGCCGAATGGTGTTTGCAAGAGAGGAAAGGAGTTGGTTTGCTTGCTTTTGCTCTCATCCTTGTCTAAAGTGTATTATTGATATGCTTGAATAATATCTTGGTCATAAAGTAGCTTTAATAAAGTGTACAGGTCATCCATGATGCAAGAATCAAGTGGGCAAGTGGTTGTTTAAGTGGTATAATCTTGTACCATTTGGTTTGTTTACAATCTTGCTAGTTAGCATTGTAACTAGCTTGGTTACTTGATCCTATCCACTTGCACATGCATGTATCTTGGCTCACTGCTTGTTTCTGTGTCCGGTTATTGCCCGTTTCGATTGATCGTTCGTGAGAATATTTCACGGATTTCTAATTAGGGTTTACCGGGAATCCTCTTTCATATTAATACTTTCATTCTCCATCTTTCATTCTAACTTTCCAATTTATATTCCTTAAATCCATTCATTAAATACTTAAGGCTATCAGTGTCCAGGGAACTCTCGGAGAAAATAAAAGTGCGGTTTTTCAGAATCCGACAGCTTTTACATACACTTATTTCCCCCTGGATCACTAATACGAACTCGGAAATCCGTTCCGAATGCTTCTATATAGTGTCGTCTCATATTATTATATACTCCCACCAAAACACTATTCATTCTGTATTCTTTACTTGTTCTCTTAGGGTTGTATAATTGTCCGTATTCTCTTTCAATCGTTCCTTAACCTTTTTACGGAACTATTGGATTAATCGTTATCGATCTGGATGACATGAGAGTATTCTCTTGCTTGAAGTTGCCATATCTTAATCCCTTAGAAGATAGATTATTCTTACCTATGTTGTCACCCTTTAGCATTCTTCAAGACATAAACATAATAAGGTCGAATTCCATTCATTCTTTCCAAATATCAATTATTACATTGTAGCCATAACCACTCCTCAGTGGTTTCCTACCTCCATTCTTAAATCAAATATAATAACATCCCAAAATATCAAATCCTCAAAGTTAATATCTCAATTCTTGGATTATAATAATATTTAATCCACTGTCCGGTCAAATATTATACCGAAAAGAATTTGGAATTTCTGAATTCCGATCGTCTCTGCATTCACTTATTTCCTCCGCGTATTACTAATATGACTTCGAAACATCCATATCACGTCCCGTACATAGGGTGAAGTGAAAAGTTTACCAACTTACAAAATCACTATTCATCCACCAAATTACTATGCACGTACAGGAAACACTATGCACGTACGGGAAATACTATGCACGTATGGGGAACACTATGCACGTACTCATTTCCCTTCAAGGATCCATTAGCTCCTTCCTGGATGGTAGATTATTCTTATCTAGGTCCTCCACCATCGAATTACTCTATTCTGACAATATACCAATGCATCAGGATCATTGTCCAAAGCAATATCCATTCATTACAATCATTGTTCTTTGAAACCACCATTCATTAGAGCTGGTGACCTTGTTGTCGGAATCATTGTTCCTCATTTTATCATTACTTAATAAAAAGTTTTAATTATATCCAAAATTTGGGGTTCTTACAGTCTCCCCTCCTTAAAAGGATTCCGTCCCGGAATCAGGTAGGAAGCAAAGAGTCGTTTGCCTGCCGTTCACTCTTTAGCTTCCCGGTCAATTCTTAGTCGTTCTACCCTTCCTCAGCACATCTTCTAGTGCTACAATTCATACTGTATCCTTTTTCCATCAACGATGCTACTTTTCGTACAACTCACTATCCGGGTTATACTCTTACTCAGTCTTATCCTTATTGATACCTGCAGTAACATTGGTATCACTATCACCCTACGAATTCGGAGGTAACCTCGCTCGTACTGTGCATTTCCTGATCGCTTTAATCTTCACAATCTCGATCAATATAGAGAAGTGGAAAGATTTATTGAGAGATCACTATGATCAATTGAACATTTGTTATATTGCATAGTTAGTACAGAAGGGGGCCAGCCTTTAGTACTTGACAAGCAATTAAACAAGTCATGGCATTCCACTTAGACTTCTATCACATAGACAGATAGTCACGTAGTAGTACCTCCCCTCCTAAAAGGGTTGTTCTTCTCAATTCATAAAGAAGATAAATAAGAGAGAAGAAGAGAAAAGAGTTCTAAAGGATTATAGAAAGCTTTCATGATTGTAGAATATCATACTCAGAATTTACCTCTGAACTATAGAGGTTTATCAAAGAAGAAATTAATCATAATTATATCCAATACTATTTGATCGCAATCTCATGTGTCAACATATCGTGTTGCTTTGTCCATTATTCTATGGACAAATACTATTGTTCAATCTTAGCGATACTCACATTCGGGAAATCCTTCAACCTTTCAGGTTAAATCTTAGATTTCTCACTTGACATCATTATTACTGACATCCCATATCATGTTACTAGTTTTTCATAACTATAATATTGACACTATCAAGTTGTCATCCTGAGCATTCATTAGAAAACCCATTCATAACATTCCTTGCTTCTCATTCCATAGTTGCTTCCCCGGCCTTTTCTTTATCAATCACATCCTTCTTATTTTCTGATTCTTACTCATTTCTATTATTTACTTTCACCTTCACCTCTTTATTGAGACACCTTTTTGCACTTGGTACCTCCTTATCGGTATTCCGTCTCATTTATTCTATAATCATCACGTTATTTCAATTTAAACTTCCCGAAATGAATCTGGCCCGATTCCTTTAACTTAGATTCATATAATCTACTTCTGCCAACCTTGTTTCTCATTACTTGTTCTTTTCCATCCGTGGTTTTCCACAGGTTGTCTTTCGTAAGTCAGACCAGGTCGTATATCACATGCTCGTACTCCTATCATCTGTTGCACATCTGCATTTTACTGGCGTAGCCTGGCCACATGAAAACCTGATATGACCGTGCTATAATTTTGGGGGTAAGGCTGGCTCGAATACCGCCGTCCGAACACTTTAAACTCTCAAGTGGCCCAATAAGTCTTGGGCTCAACCGCCCTTCCCTCCAAGTCTCATTAATTCTTTCTACGGGAATACGTTTAGCATCACGAATTATCAACCTCATATTCTCTATCTTGTTTGTGCAGAAATACACTAACACAAACTTGCTTGTCATTCATCAACATGCCATTTAGCTTATCAATAGCAGCACTTTCTTTATCTTTACGTTGTCATCTCCTTTCTTAGAAGAATCACCATCGCTTGTTGTTTACGTAGTGCGTTAATAGCTAACCCTACGGGTTTCAAATCCCTTAGGGAGACAAAGTAATCATTATTCCTTATCCATAAGGAACACTTCCTGAACTTGATGTAGATATAACATGAAGCAGATAGAATTGCAGAAGAGTTTCAAGCATCGCAGCTAGGTCCGGTTGGTGAAACTATCACTTATGCATCTTCCATAAAAGACTGGAAACTTAACGGTTTACTTCATCAATTTTGTACCATGGTCCTGGTTTGCCTCAAAACGGGACCTTCTAAGGTACGTAATATGCTTAAGACTCCATCAGGAATCGAATCTTTACTTAAACTATTATTACTGTTAATTCTTGCACAATCATCAGAAGGAATGTAAATTCCTCCATTCCGATATGACCTTCAAGGTCCTTCCAAATATCATCCTGTTTCTTCGGTATGAACATTTGTAATTATTTCTTTATACTTAGATTGTCGGCCACCTCATTGGCCTTTCTTGATGATAATGATTTCTTGTATCCCATGTTTTCTGGGTACATTCCAGCTCAAGTTTTTCTACCTCATTCCCATCACTGTTGGGTTATAGCATTCTCCCTTAAGCTCTGCTGAAGGAGAAAATATAACTATCAGTCATTTCCATAAGTCATTGCTTCCACCTACCCGTGGGAACTTTATCACGTTTATTCCCAATCCTACTTAGGATACTTCTTTTCTTAGTTCTTTCTTTATCTTAGGATAATCTCAACCTTTATAGGTTCAACCCATACTTCCTCAGGGTTTCATACATGCCTCATCTGGCATTATTGTTACGATGTCATACATTCCTTACCAAACTTCCATTTTTGAAGTTCGGAATATTACCCTTTTTCCTTGTAAGGTTTCGTAGGCCATCCTTATCATTCCTCCGGTATTTTCTGGGTACCGGGTATATCAAAATGTCATTGATCAATACTCTAATAATTCTATCTATGTTCTTTCCAGAACTCTTTTTAATAATCCTTACCGGTCATTGTTGCCTTAGCAAGTCCAGCTCATATCATCTGAAGTCATAATGTCGTTATTAGGGTTAATGCCACCCCTTGTGCATTCCCCAGGGTTTGTCTTAATTTATGGATATCCTATCCTTAATTCCACTGCCAAGGAGTTCTTGCATCTTATAATTGGCAATCAGATCATGTATCCTTAATAAGGGTCTCTTTTCAATCATTCTCATTTGATAATCGATCGGTGGTTTAATGCCACCCTCTTCTTTCAGATAGTTGTCAGCCTATTTGGCCTTCCAAAAAGGCAACGTATGCCAATCTCTTCTCTTACCGAACTTGTTAATGGTAGCAAGGATGTTCTGGAAGATATTGGTCGAGTTCAACGTGAATCTCTTAGTGCATATCGTTCTTCGCAAAGGTACTTGCCTCAGACAAAATTCCTACAGCATACTGTTCAATTTCTGACCTTTTCTATACCCTCTTCATATACCTTCATTGTTTACTTTCCTCCGTCATAATATATTCATGGTATTCATGATACCCTAACATCATACATCTCAAGTCACTATACTCCCATTTTACTCGAAATCTTGGACAACCATATACACATGAGTCACTTTAGTACGGGTGACCCCATCCCAAAAAGGTCTAGTGAATTCCCAATCAAAACATGGGTTGTTCGGCAGAAGATTCAAACGATCTCATTAATGTTTCCTTTATATCAGAAGCCCTTGCAGTCGGTGCTTTCTTAGAAGCAACCCTGCTTTGTCTTTTCATTGCTGGTCTAGTCACTTTATAGTCCGTTGTGACTTGGCCTCAACTGGCCACACATAAAAATATATGATTTTAGGGGTTGGCTAATAGCATTACTTTTCTAGCAATTGCCGGCATAGTGCCTTCTTCTTTGATACCTTTCTACCTTTCCAAAACTTTACTCCATATAAGTCTTAATCGACTACTCGGCACCGTCTCCGGTCACCTTTCCTCCACTTTTATCTTTTCAACTATTCTTATCAATCCTGCGTGCCACACAAGCTTACCATTCCTGGCATAACAGCCTTTTCATTTAAGTCAATCCTGGAATTTCTCAGTCCGGCTGGTTTCTTACTTACATTTCCTATTTTCGTCCAATCTCACTTCATCATTTTATCACTACCGTCGATTGTAATGCTCAGGGTCCGTTTACTAACCCATTTTACGGCATCCTTACCCAAATCACAGGGTTTGCTCCAATTTTTTTTTACTCTCTTCCATGACATTCTCTGATAATCAGAAAGACAAGGTTTGCCAAAATTCACCGAATTCCTTTCCAGACTCAGGGAAATTTTGATCAATCTACCCACCTACTGGTAACATTAAGGAGACCAGTTTCGAAATCTGAAGAATAGTTCTATGAACCTCCAAGCAGGTGGAATCATAAGCAGTCATAGTTAACGAAATAATCATCATCAGATTGGAAGTTTGCTCATTGGAGAGGAATCAATTATATTCATCCCTTAGAAGGGAATCAACCGTTTCAAACTGAAACCTGTCACAATATCCTGATACCTATACATCCTGATATTCAATACTACCAAATGTCGGTCTACCTAACCCTTTATGCGAAGCGTCGTTGGAAGCACAAAGTCTCCTTTTTCCATTAAGCAATGCCAGCTCTTGGTCATTACCAATTTCACCTTTTAGCTCCAGGAAGATTTTCTCACATTTTTCTCTTTAACTACTGATCGTATTACTTGATCTATTATAATTCCGCATCGGAATAAACTTAAGGTACTACTATAATCCATTCAAAGAGAAGAAGGAATTTAATATTCCTCTAAATCACATGCATCTAACGTTTCTAGTTCATCGTTTAACTGAGTTGAATTAACTCTATACTCAGTCTCTGGCAGTAGTCTCATTACGAGTTCATCTTGACTCACTGGTCTTATCTTCCGGTAGGTTCTGAGATCATTGTCTTGCTTACTACTTCCTTATATAACTTTACCCAATCATGCTATCACTTCCCAATGTCTTTACCTTCTAAATGATTCATTCATAAAATGAACATTTTCCTTAATAAAACCACCTTATTAACCTCAATTTGGTTCCATAATTTACAACCTACGACACCTGCCTTCTCATGGCGAATTATTACTGACCATATTCATACTAATTCATTTATCAAATTATATGGCACTTACTGCCTCCTTCTCAACTATTCCTAGGGACTCTGCTCTTCGCCCTAAATCGATGTCTTTGATAATCATACATCCCTCTAGCTCTTTCTTTGTTAAGATTAAAATCTCTAAGGATTCTCATCTATTTCCGTATAAGATCTCAAGTAATTCTTCCAATCCTTCTTTCTTGCTGGTACTACATCTGGTAGTCCGGCTATGAATTCAACATGCATCTTCAGATCTCTTAATAATATCTCGGTTCTTTATACTCACTTTTCTGAGCACCATATCATCACAGTCATTCTGGCTGCGACCCTCATTACCCAAGGGTAAGCTCCCTTATCCTAACAGGATTTTCCTTATCTGCTGGAACCTCTTCCGGGTCTCCAGTAGGGTGCTCCATCGAATTACCCGCTGATCTTCAGCATATAAAGCATCATCGCGCTGTTGCTCATATGCCTCAAGGTTAGTCGCCTTACTCGTCGATACGATATCGAGCTAAGTTACTATCAATATACTTACGAGTTCCCATAAGGGTTTTATATGTCATCACTACATTAAGTAGTCCGACTATGAACTTGGCAAGAGTTCTTATTATCTTATTGAATTTATTGTTTTAACGTCACCTCATCTCTGGGGTTTATAACGTACGCTCTGATACCACTTCTGTAACACCCCCAGATCCGGGGTCCGGGATCCGGTGGTTACGGTTTCCAATTCTGTCCACAACAATTGAACTTTCCTTAACATAAAATAAATTACGTCTCTATGACCCAACACAACAATATAAAACACACCCGTTATAGTCCCAGAGATGAAATCAGAGTAACAATCAAATTTTTATTAATCACATTATGAGTTCTTACAATCCAAAAGAATTTCAATATAAATACATACTCTTTGCCATCCATTTACATAAGTCATACTAGACCATATTCTTGGTACTGAAAGAATAAATATACCCTACCAATAGTTTCTCCTTCAGCTCTGGTAGTCTCGTCATCCTCGCCCGCGTCGAGTGCGCCTTGTGCGAGTCATCTGGTCTAGCTGTTGTTGTGATATAATAATAAAGCAAGGGTGAGCAATAGCCCACCAACCATAATATATAACTGAACGATAATGTATAACAGTTCAAAAGTATCTTTCAAACCATATGCCATGCATTTACGGAAATGATGCCAGTATAATATGAACGATGAAGTTACAAGGTAACTTAAAGTATTTGTTTGTAGAAATATCTGCTACATCAAAGTAAGCAAGATATTCTTATTGTTATTAAGAAGAGGAACTTGCAAGAAATGGTTGCAATTCCAGTTATGACCCTTTTTCCAATTCTGCCAACAGTAATCATGTTGCAGGAAATAAATAAATTTGGATGATGAACCAATGATGGAGTATTCACCGCGCCCGCTGTTCCAATCTTGATGATCAGTCGAGATCGTACAGCTCAATTTAGATTTACTACCGGTAGAAGGAAGAACTGACGGCTTTACTTGTATACCGCCTTACTAGCTCTCCCCGGCCAACGGTTGGGCCAAAGGGGATGGACCGGCGCTACTCGGCCTCTTACACGACTCCTAGTTCAAATAGAATTCATGATTCTGAATGTAACGTTCGTCCCCCTTTCCCCAAGTATAATACTTGTTGATAAGACTCCACAAAGTAGTCGTATCTAGTTGGAAAGGAAAATTTATCAATAACTCCCAAGCTATTACTTGGTAACGGATATCAACTTGTTCCAGTAATCTTACCCCTCGAAAGATGAGAAGGTAAGCAACGACTTAATAAGTCAACAGCACCCGAGTTGCGAGTGAAGGGAATACTTTATGACCGGGAAGTCGACAAGATAAATAACATTTTCCAAGTAAGGTTCCCTTATTAGTAAGGAGATAGACTCAAAGAAGAATGATGTCTGAGAACCTTTCTTGATATAAGATTAATAATAATATGACTCCGAAATATTTTCTGTAATAATCGAAGAAGATAAACCTTATCGAGGTTATTCTAAGTATGGAATAAATATTCAGAGAATATTTATTGAAGTAAAATATTTTACAGAATATTTAGGAATATGAAAGAATATCTTTAATAAGAGTATTTCTCAAATAATCCTTGAAGAAATATCTAGAGAATATTTATTGCATAATTAAATATTCAAATGAATATTCAGAATAATATTCATTAATTAATAAGTCCTGAAAGGAATATTTAAAAGATTTAAAATAATATTCGGTGATTAAATAGAACCCTGATGAATATTCAAAATAATATTCATAATTAATTAAGAATTTAAATGAATATTGATAAAGTAATATTCATTTAATGAATAATATTCTAAATGAATATCAAGTAATATTCATTTAGTAATCCAAGCTTTAAGGAATATTCGAGATAGTATTCGATAATTAAATCAAGCTTCAGATGAATATTAAAATAATATTCATCAAGTATTTAATATCTTAAATGAATATTCAAAAGTAATATTTATTTAATAAAATAATATTCTAAATGAATATCCAAATAATATTCATTTAGTAGTCTCATCTTTAGAAGAGTATTCGAAATAATAGTCGATAATCAATTCGACTCTGAAGGAATATTGACAAATATTATTCGTCGAATGATTACGTTCAAATAATTATTTGAAGTAAGGATCGTTAAAATAATTAGTCTCGAACGAATATTCAAATAATATTCGTCGCCCAAATAATAGAAAATATTTACTTAAATATTTTCCTCCGAGGTAATCTCGATATATCAAGGAATATTGACTCCCGGTCTATATTTGATTAATAGGATGTATACGCCCTTCTATGAGGGTTTTACAATAACCGGCTTATAACTGATATATAACTATCTAGCTTATAAGCCAACAATAACATTCAGGGAACAAGTATATCAATTCAACTTGAAAGTAGGCATGCATGCAATGGCATATGTATATCAGCAATCATATATATATATATTTATTCAATCACAACCACAGCCTAAAGGAAGGGAAATGAAACTTGCCTGGTAGTCGAGTACGGTAAGGGGTAGTGGTAGCGGGTCCCGGTTCAGCTTGGTGATCTATAAATAGCCAAGGCATTCGGGATTAATCACTTAACATATTAAAAGTTAAGTTATACTTAATTCGAAACACGTTCTCGAGTTATCTCGTTATACCCCTTTTAGTGGATTACTTTTATCACTGTTCCGACCCGACATTCGTTCGTTAATACAACATGTCATTGTACTTATACTTGGGACATACTTAAGTCATATGAGTTCTAAAGTCGATCGTTACGAACCAATACTATACTCCGAGTTTTATCGCCCGTTTCTAAGTGTTTTACCGAAGTTATAAAAGAGTCGTCTTTTAGGGGTTCGTTCGCGTTTAACCTCGACTCGAACATTTTTAATAAATCGAAAAATGATCCTTTTGACATACGGTTTTCTTTCACGCCTTCCTTTTTACCTCTAGTATTTATTTACCAAGATTTTCCATGACGTTACATAGTCTACGAGGGTTCAATTACAGTTACGAACTTTCGTTTACGGATTCGAACTACTTTTAGTAATTTGGTCATAAATCCTAAACCGTAAGTCCGTTTCACGTGATCTTTATATCAAAACGAATCTCAGAACATTACCTATCCTATCATGGCAGATAAGGTCTCTGGAAAGTAGGGGTTCGACATGGAAAATGGCATACAAAACATGGTATTGTAAAATCGGGCATTATAACGGCTACGTTTACGCGTTTTCCAAAGTTTTTACACTGTATCACGATCACCCCATGATCAAATCAACCACTTAAACACATGATAAACATCATGACAATATCAATAACATCTCCTTATAACCATCTCATGGATCATCAACCATAATCAACCACAAATCCATGGATCTAAACATATAACTAACATATCAACCACTAATCAACCAATCCTTCTTATTACTCATATAAACTCAAAGTAAAAGCTATAGTTTAGGATGTTTATACCTTCCTTGAAGTATATTCTAGCCTTAATAAGCTTGGTATGGTCCTTGGATTGCATTAAGCTTGCTAAATCAATCATGAAAACAAGAAAATCAAAGATTAGTTTTCATTAACACTATTCATCCTCCTCTTTGAGGATTTATTTGAAAATGGTAAAAGAGGAGTTTGGGGCTAAGATTTCTAGGAGATTATTTTTATGAATTATAGGACTTACCATAAAAATTACAAGATCAAACAAGGAGTGGAAGCTTGATTTCCTCCTTGGAATTAAGAGAAAAGCCGAATGGTGTTTGCAAGAGAGGAAAGGAGTTGGTTTGCTTGCTTTTGCTCTCATCCTTGTCTAAAGTGTATTATTGATATGCTTGAATAATATCTTGGTCATAAAGTAGCTTTAATAAAGTGTATAGGTCATCCATGATGCAAGAATCAAGTGGGCAAGTGGTTGTTTAAGTGGTATAATCTTGTACCATTTGGTTTGTTTACAATCTTGCTAGTTAGCATTGTAACTAGCTTGGTTACTTGATCCTATCCACTTGCACATGCATGTATCTTGGCTCACTGCTTGTTTCTGTGTCCGGTTATTGCCCGTTTCAATTGATCGTTCGTGAGAATATTTCACGGATTTCTAATTAGGGTTTACCGGGAATCCTCTTTCATATTAATACTTTCATTCTCCATCTTTCATTCTAACTTTCCAATTTATATTCCTTAAATCCATTCATTAAATACTTAAGGCTATCAGTGTCCAGGGAACTCTCGGAGAAAATAAAAGTGCGGTTTTTCAGAATCCGACAGCTTTTACATACACTTATTTTCCCCCTGGATCACTAATACGAACTCGGAAATCCGTTCCGAATGCTTCTATATAGTGTCGTCTCATATTATTATATACTCCCACCAAAACACTATTCCTTCTGTATTCTTTACTTGTTCTCTTAGGGTTGTATAATTGTCCGTATTCTCTTTCGATCGTTCCTTAACCTTTTTACGGAACTATTGGATTAATCGTTATCGATCTGGATGACATGAGAGTATTCTCTTGCTTGAAGTTGCCATATCTTAATCCCTTAGAAGATAGATTATTCTTACCTATGTTGTCACCCTTTAGCATTCTTCAAGACATAAACATAATAACGTCGAATTCCATTCATTCTTTCCAAATATCAATTATTACATTGTAGCCATAACCACTCCTCAGTGGTTTCCTACCTCCATTCTTAAATCAAATATAATAACATCCCAAAATATCAAATCCTCAAAGTTAATATCTCAATTCTTGGATTATAATAATATTTAATCCACTGTCCGGTCAAATATTATACCGAAAAGAATTTGGAATTTCTGAATTCCAATCGTCTCTGCATTCACTTATTTCCTCCGCGTATTACTAATATGACTTCGAAACATCCATATCACGTCCCGTACATAGGGTGAAGTGAAAAGTTTATCAACTTACAAAATCACTATTCATCCACCAAATTACTATGCACGTACAGGAAACACTATGCACGTACGGGAAATACTATGCACGTATGGGAAACACTATGCACGTACTCATTTCCCTTCAAGGATCCATTAGCTCCTTCCTGGATGGTAGATTATTCTTATCTAGGTCCTCCACCATCGAATTACTCTATTCTGACAATATACCAATGCATCAGGATCATTGTCCAAAGCAATATCCATTCATTACAATCATTGTTCTTTGAAACCACCATTCATTAGAGCTGGTGACCTTGTTGTCGGAATCATTCACTACTACAAATCTGAACTTGCATAGCGTTTATTTTGCACCTTGCATAGCGTTTTTAAACACTATGTATGGAGGCGCTATGGAAGTGACCAGAACTTTGATAGCGTTTATCTTGACGCTCTGTAAGCACAATACTACAATAACACTTTTAAAAACGCTATGGAAGTAAACATTCTCTAAGTAACTGTTCTTCAACAGCGTTTATTTTGCACCTTCAATAGCGTTTTTAAACACTATGTAAGGCGGCGCTATGGAAGTGACCAGAACTTCGATAGCGTTTATCTCGGCGCTCTAGAAGACAATACTAAAGTAACACTTTTGTAAACGCTGTTGAAGTAAGGGTTCTCTAAGTAACTATTCTTCAATAGCGTTTATTGAAACGCTTTGTTAGCTAGTTATGTAGGAGTGCTTCTTGAGCTTTTTATAGCGTTTCGTAAGCGCTATCTAAGTTTTTTTTTTTAATTTTTTAATTTATGCAATCGTTTTATTAATACCTGACCAACTTCATGAAACAAACTATAAAACTCAAATTCCAACCAACCACAAAAAATGAACTAGTAAAATATAACCTCAAATCAAAAACTAACTTCCATAAAATAGTTAAAATCTATCCAAGAGTAACAATTACGTAGTCACAAAATTTAAGTAGATCTCATCACGGATTCGTACAATAGGATAGTAAAAGATATGGATTCAGGAACTACATCTTTAAAGGATCAGGAACTACATCTTTAAAAGTTTTCCCTTGAGGAACCGGTTGTACAAGAATCCTACCCAATTATCTCGGAAGCGGAGCATTTTATCAGGAGAATAGCACATGAGCCTGTTGGAACGAGTAAACTGTACACCAAAACATTATAAAACTAGTTAGAAGATGATGCAAAATAGTGCACTTATCTTAACAGTGCAAGTGATTATATTTACTTACATTCACACTGATGCTTGTTTCACTGGAACGCAACACATCTTCAATGAAACATCCAACATAATGTCCACAAAAAATACCATCATTCTCAGCTTGTTTAGGGCACTGTGAATAACAAGTAAATTTACATCACCATTAAATAACCTTTGATTTTACAACAACATTGTAATTCAACGGCTCTATTTAGATTAAATACTATAGTTTAGGATAGTGAGATCGATAAACAGCAAAGTACTGGTCAACTTTAGTTTTTCTAATAGAACTATAGTTTAGGATAGTTTAGGATAGTGAGATAAACCATAAAATTCTGTTTTATGAGAAATGAAATGTCAACCTTTTGTAAATCAGAGAATAAAAATAATAAGATTTATGCAATGAAGCTAGACAAAGAAAGGAAAGGCTGGTCTGTTTGTAGTTGCATTGCTGCTGGTTTTTTGAATTCTTGTCTTGGACCTAATGGCCCTTCTATTTAATTAACAGGTTAAGAAAGTAAGATCGCAACAGATAAGGGGAAATGTACAAATCAATGGTACTCATAAATATAATCACTAAGGTAGTACGATTACCTGTATATTTGTCCATTTAAAAGTGTTCTGTGCGGTCTTCGTGTATGTCTTCCCACATCTAGTCCGAAAAGAAACAAAAGCACTGCAAACATAACACATATTTGACTTCAGAAATAAGCTTAATTATAAACGTTTGAACAAGTAGTGCAATCCCATGTTATATTTTTACTTACGTTTCTACAAGTGCCTTCAAATTCTTGTACTTTACAATGGTGGCCCTTGGAGCAGGATCCATAAAATATATACTCTCTGTTTTTGTATTAATAGCAACCAAGACCCAATGTGCTCTACACATGTTTTATAAGTAATAAGCACATAAAATTAATAAATTTATATAGCATAAAAAAATGCAACTTACGAAACATTAAATGGCACAAAAAGTAAGTGATCTTTGTCAACATATCCCATCATAAACTCTGCCAAAATTGATGAAGCTTTGGAAATATCCAATAAGTAAGAAATGACATGAGGTGATGCAAAAGAATACTTGGCTGCCATGTTGGGATTTTTGGATAAATAGACTTCACTCAAATACCTAAGAAAAAAACAAAATTAGAAGAAATAATAGAAAACTCAAACCAAGAAATTTGTTTTGATATTACCTAATGTAGAAGGCAAGGCTAGTCGCACTTAACCACTGTTCATCCAATACCTCCAAAACATTTTCCTTATTAATATGCTCAATCCAATGGTCTCCATCCCAAAAAGGTCCCATTTCAATCTCTATATCGGTAACACGATCTAACATAACAGCAACACGAACCAACTCCAAAACCCCATCATGAGAAACATCTTGTGGGAGAGGATAACCAAGTTGATTCGAAGACACGCCGGTGATGGACTCGATTGTTTCCATCTGTTTATCCTTAACCTTTTCCTGGCTAATAGCATTCTTGTTCTTTTCCTTATTCTTTTCCTTGTTCTTATTCTTTTTCTTTTCCTTGTTGGTATTTGGGGGTATCTAGAAAGTAGAAGAATAATATTAAAAATCAGATTAAATGAGAACCTAATTGATATAAATTGTAATTCCCCGGCTACTGGACAAGAACAGTGAATGTAAATTAAAATTCAGCTGATCATGGAGGAGGAGACAATAATGGTAAAATGCTAAAAAGGACTGCATCACATGATATTCTGAACCACGGGATTATCCACAAGCATTACGCATTTATCAACCACATGTAATAATTATTTGTTCAATAGTTCAGCTTTCCAGTCATTTAACGCAAATAAACAAAACCTAAGAGATTGCACATATTGCTTATTTAAACAATTTAAATGTAGTTGAACTAAAGTCTGGTAACTGGTATCTCAGGTTGATGTCAATGGATCTAATGCTGCACCAGTATACAAGTGCCTCGTATTAGAATTTGGCACACCACATACATGTCTCGTGACTCGTCATACCAAGTTGCTCATATTAGATGTAAAACCTATAAAATGACTGTATTTTCATAATTTATCAACAGTTTGATTATTATATCACTGCTTTATTAGTATCAATTTATATCCGTGAAGCCTAATTTTATGCATATTCTGCAAAGTTTAGAATGAAACAATTATATTCTGCATTTATTTTTGCAATTCAGATTGATGATAGGAAAATGAAATTCTTTCGCTTTTGGTGCACCACTCCTTGCAATTTGCATAGTTATTATGTAACTCGGTTAATGAATTGAGTTTTTTGTTTTTTTTTTTCTCCTGCACCGATTTCTGAAAATTAAACAGCTAAATAGTCAAATGATATGCTCAACATACTTACCGTTGGTACAGTCCTTGGAAACTACCTTACTGATACGTGTTAATGCATGGCCTGATTTTTATACTACCAAAAGCAACATGTCTAAGCCTAACAAAACTCAAGCAAAATCAAGACTTTTCTTGTGCGCCCATTTTGTCTATTAATTAGTGCTATCAAACCGCAAGTGTTATAGAAATATAAGCCCTGTTAACAAGTGTTATTGAAATACTCAAGGTGCACTCATATATAACTAAACATGTTTGGCTTAGACTTAAACAACACCTTAGATTCCATATTATCATATTACTCCAAAGCTTCATACTCTGTGTGAATAAGTACACGTTACAATTATTACTTAATCAGCTCCTAAAATATCATATCATAATCAGTAAACAGAACCAGCTAAAATTCACTGCACTTATCCGCAAGCAGTAAATCAAATCCACACAAGCAAATTCACCAATAAACCAGTAAGCTAAATCACTTTGTACATGACATGACCAGCTCTTCAGATACATACACATACAAGTGGTGTATTCTAAAATCAGTAAGCACACCTAGATTGATGGCAGCCATGCTGAAGTTTATATTGATTCAGAGTAATTATTAAAATATCTGATACATTTTCTTATCAATAACTAGGAAATGGCAGGAATTGATTTTTTATAATAACTATTTCTCTGTTAAACGTAATTTTTAAATACTTTTATATAGGGTATATATTTTGTATGAAGTTATAGTTTGTTTCATATTATTATTGTAATTATATGCTGTAGAGAAGTATTAAATTATAATAAATGGTGCATTTTTAATTTGAAGCTTATTATTCATGAATTTTTTCTTAGTTGTTCAGATTATGTAACAGTCACATGAGTTTTGTGAACTTTACTTATTCCAGCCTAATTCAAGAATTCTATCAATGGCATCCATAAACAAAAATAAAATAGATTAGATGTTTAACCTCTAGATAAAATAGATTAGATGTTTAACCTCTAGATTCATGGAGACGAGTTTGCGTGGCCAAGCAAGAAAATATCCTGGAGCTTCCCCGACAAGGTTGGCCTCATCGCAAGGTCTAGGTAGTGGAGTTTTAAACTCTGTTGGTGTGGCCACCTCAAATTGTACTCTCACATATTCTTCTTCTAGTGAAACACCATGAAGCATCCTATCATTTAGATCATTCCACAAAGTCCCTCTCCCCACATATCTACGACCGGGATCTAGGTACAAATAGCAAGGATTTTTCCCCTATATTTGGAAATATTATCAGCAGAAACATATACTTAAACATGATTTAAAACTAAATAATTACGTAGAGCTGAATATTTACCTCTGGAAGGTCTTTACTAAAATCAGTATCATGATCATCAATGTGATCACCACCACTAACATCATTATCAATGTCAAAGTTATCCATGTGGCTTGAACCTCCCGAATGCGCCCCCGGAATATAGCCCTTGCATTTTAACTCCTTGATTTCATTTTTCAGGAAAGCAATATCATTTTTTAACTTAGTGATCTCGCTCCCAGATGAATGTTTCTGCATTGAGGTCTTAGTTACCCCCCATCCAACAGCTCTCACTCGTCCTGGATACTCTAAAGGTATTAACCGTGCAAGCAAATCATCCGTTCCAATATTTGTAAGCTCTTGTTCTTCCAATTGATCTGATATAGCAACCTAATAACATATATTACAATTTCAAACATAAATTCAGTTTGTACACGTGTAGTGCAATTCTATCGATAAATTAGTGAAATGAAAAGATGATGTATTACCACATCTTCAAGAACTTGCAGTGTAACAGGGTCATCCACTACACCACTAGCATTTCTCCTAGCATACTCCCATGCATCTACTCGAGACACAACAGGATTCGTTTCTCCAGCTTTAATTTTGTTAGCAATCTGTACACATGATGACAATTTAGAAGTAAAAACCATACAATACAATACACAACAGGGTTCGTTTCTCTAGTGTTCTGATCATGAAGAGAAGTACAAACAATGTAAAATACACAATAAAGGAGGTAAAACTGAACTTACAATTATTTCTCTTATACGAGCGTACCCGAGACAGGCTTTTTTATATCTCGCCTCCATAGCTTCTGCTTGCACTTTATTTTTTTTACTTTTTTCCTACAATAGAATTGTCATTCAAGTTTAATACAAGTTAGGTCAATTATATACTTAGGTAGAGTTATCCTCTTTTTAGCACTATTGTCTTTTAAGGTCAATTATATACATAGATCGACAAAAAAAATGAGTAAAAAATAAATTTACCACAAACACTTCGTCCGTCGACATCTCCACAAACTCTTTCCAGTATGGGGCCACCGTGGATAAGTGTGCATACAGAATAGGAGGCTCCACAGAGTAGTTACCATTTTCATCTCTTGATAAATCCCTTAATCTAGTTCTGAATTGTCGATGAAGAGCTCCCGCACTAGCATACAATCGCCTAATTCTAGGTATTATTGGGAAGTACCATATGACCTTGGCTGGAGAATTGCCATTCTTGAAACGTTTTAAATGACACTTTGGACATTCATCTAACTCTGCATACTCTTTTCGATAAAGAATGCAATCATTTGGGCAAGCATGTATCCGATTATGTACTAATCCAATGGATTTAAGCATTTGTTTAGCCTCGTATGCTCTACGTGGGAGGACATTACCATCTGGCAAGAGTTCACTAACAGCTGTGAGCATCTCTGTGAAGAATGCATCAGAAATTTGATGTCCAACTTTTAAGTTATATAGAGTCAACACAGCTGATAATCTAGAAGCCTTGGTGCACCCAGGCCACAATGGTAAAGCAGCATCATCCTTTAAACCCTTATGCATATCCGGATGATCACGTAATTCATCATTAATCATGTTTGGGATATCCTTTTCAACACTAGAACTATCAGAACTATCACCCTTGGTGTCTTCCATAACATCAGTTTCAATTGTATCAACAAACTGATAATCAAAGTCAAAATTTATAGAGCTAGGTTCTCCTTTCTCTTCACCGTGATATGTCCAACATGTATAGGTTTTATCGATACCGTGAAACATCAAGTGTTCTTTCAATTGGTCTGGACCATTAACTTCTATCACATTCAAACATTTCTTACACGGGCATAAGATGAAACTAATATTCTTGGCATTTTTAGCAGCATGTTCACAAAACTTTTCCACACCATCTTTGTATTCTTTTGACAACCGATGTGCTTTTATCCAATTACGATCCATTAAAACACTAATAAAAGATGCAACCTGAAGTTTTTGTTATATAAATCAGTATCAAATAAATAGGCCACAATTCACACAAGACCAAATGCTTATACAAATTTAAAATTAAAAAACAAGTTTAGGACTATATACACTGATATATTATATTGTAAACCAGAGCTTAACTATTGACTAAACGTTTAAGCAGCTATAATTTATCTTTGTCCAGTGTTCCAGTAGCATAATCTTTAACACAAACATATAAGTTCCAAGTGTTAATTTTCTGAATTAAATTGCATAGAATTTTATAAATCTTCTGTTCATGTACATATGACCAAAGAATTATAAAAACCTATCTATATATCATATTTTGTTAAATAGTTCGTTCGTACAGTCACGTTGGCCACATCCAGCATCCAAATTAATTCAAGAAATAAAAGGGGAATAATTCAAAGAAATTAATTCAAAGAAATAATTGCTTATGACAATTAGTTATCGTTAAGCAGATAATGTACATGATTATTGCACACTTTAAGTTTCATGAATATAATGTACATGATTATTGCGCCATTGATCTGCTTGTGAATCGATAAGAAGCTAGAAAGATGGTTGAGACTGCAGGGGCGTGCCAATTTGAAATGCACAAAATGCAAGACATCATGAATATATAATAAACACATAGGACATATTACACATGTTCATTTAGTCATGCATGACCAGTTGGGTACTGCAAAATTGTTTAGTCAAGAGAGGATGCAACCACTATAGTCAGGTTGGTAGGGACTTCAAAACCAAATAATAATAAGAGATTTACACGGAATTACTTGTACAAGACAGCCAAAGACACGCGCATTTGTTATACATGCATAACCATTATTGTAAAATTTTCAGTTCTGCCTATTAATTCTTATTAAAATTAAAGTGGCTTTAAGTATTTAGCAAAAAATAAAAAGTGGCTTTAAGCTTATTGTTGCTAGCTGGGTAATTAGACGATCTAATTAACCCCCAAAGTGACAATGTACGTGTCTATTTGTGCTTAGATTTTAGTGTTTGATAGTCATCACCTGCTTTATAATTTATTTTTTTATTAAAATATATCTGCTTTATGCAGAGGTATAAACAGAAGTGTTAACCAACCTTACCTGGTATAGATGGTCACATATATAACTTGATTAATCTTTGGTTTTAGTTTGCTTTTATTGGGTAAACTACCTAGCTAGCTTAATTTTGCTCAAATCTGTCGCCTAAAAGATTATAGCATGACAAAAGAACCATTGTTAACATAACAAACTCTAGCTACGTTGAATCATATTTAAACCGTCAATTTTGTATGTAGCTTGTAGAATGCTTGTCTAGTAACCAGTTTATTGCAGTCTTGTTATTTGAATTCTACTTTCCTGTTTGCAGGGTCTCCTAGAAGAGCTAGAAGAAGATTTGAAAAGGGTGAATAAAGGAAAGCCCCCGCTAAAGAACTCTGATGGAAAGCCGAAGAGGAACTTGAACCCTGAAGCGTACAAAAGATTTGCGAAAGACCAGTTACTATGGTTGTAGTAGAGTCCTCTGTTCTATTCGTTATATTCTCCTTATTAGACAGTAACACTTTCAAAAAATAGCAACTTATGTAGAGCAGCAAAGTGGAAGTGAAAAACCTTAATGTGAATGAGGAGAAATTATTGATTACAACAATTGATAAGAAATAAAAGGGGAATAATAATAGGGGAACCAATTCATCAAACATCACAAAATCAGAACATTAATGCAAACACATAAATAAAATCATTCAACCATTAACTTAACTACATAAACAAATATAAAAATTACACAATAAACACAATTTGTGTACCTTTAATTACAGAACCCAATAAACTCGAAAAGTAGAAGGCAATTAGAAGGTTGGTGCCCTAGAGAAATGCTGAGCCAGGGAGAAGCTACAAAATTAAAAAACCCAAATTAGTGTTCATGGGGCACAGGTGAGAGAGAGGGAGAGAGGTAGAGAGAGGGAGGGAGGGTGAGAGAGAGGGAGAGAGGTAGAGAGAGGGAGGGAGGGAGAGAGAGAGAGAGAGAGAGAGAGAGAGGGGGAGAGAGGGAGGGAGAGAGCGAGAGGGAGAGAGGGAGGGAAAGAGCGAGCGAGAGGGAGGAAGGAGAACCAATATCCAATGTCTGCTAGAATGATAATTAAACTAATTGTGGGAGAGAGATTGTGTCAGAGATAACCTAATTGAGAGAGAACTGAATCGATAGCAGTGAAGCCATTGTAGAAACTGACTACTGAGAGTGGTAACGTATATACAGTATTCCCCGGCGCCTTGTTAATTACTTACAATTTTCTTTTGATCAATTATTTAATTGTTTATTATAAACTATTTACTAACAAAACGTTTTCCTCAACGCTATATTAGTTTAACAAAATTTTATTCAAATAAAAAAAAACAAACTTTTATAAATATCAAAATATTACTTAAAATACATTAACTACCATAGCCATTTTAAAAACGCTATTGAAGAGCTTAATATTTTTTTAAAAAAAATAAAAATTATATAAATATTACTTAATTTACGTAATCTTGCATAGTGTTTTCAAAAAACGCTATAGGAAAACTCCTTTACATAGCGTTTCTTTCTTAAACGTTACATTAGTAATTTTTATTTTATTTAATTTTTATTTAATTCTATAATAAAATTACTTGCATAGCATTTCTATTGTAAACGCTATACAAGTGATCTACTTAGGTAGCGTTTCACAAAAAACGCTATGCAAGTGTTGTTTCCCAAGATCAGATTTGTAGTAGTGATTGTTCCTCATTTTATCATTACTTAATAAAAAGTTTTAATTATATCCAAAATTTGGGGTTCTTACATGAATCTTGATTTTTTCAGCAAACCTCGGATAGTTTCTGATCCTGAATCTCGACTCTTTTAGCGAATCTGGGATAGTTTTCAGTACTAAAAAGAGGTCAAAATTATCGTCGTTTAGTGCCGATTAAGCACTGTTTAGTGCCGATTAGCGCCGTTAGTGCCGTTTTATGCCGTCTAACATCGTTTTACACTGTTAGTATCGTTCAATATCATTGTAAATGCGTCGGTCGCTCCACGCCTTACATTAAGACGATAATGTTGAATACTCGTGTAAAACCAATAAACCCTGACCCAAGTCTCGAAAAGGCCATTAAAACTTCGAGGAAAACCTGATCAGTTTTC
This sequence comes from Saposhnikovia divaricata, assembly GCA_036435485.1. Classification (NCBI taxonomy): domain Eukaryota; kingdom Viridiplantae; phylum Streptophyta; class Magnoliopsida; order Apiales; family Apiaceae; genus Saposhnikovia; species Saposhnikovia divaricata. Next base: position 39,544,388 of record CM071595.1, read on the forward strand.
CTAGAAGTTGGGGAGCAAATGATATGGGCTGAAAATAAGCCGTAAAGACACATTCAATATGGCATTAATTAGACCCAGCATGGTCCAAACGTGGGGCCCACCAGGTGGACCCAAAACCCCAATTATAATATTAATTTCGTAATTAATATTAAGGGTAATAAACAGCTCAGCAATAAGAGTTGGATAAGGATATTATCTCCATCAGACTTAGCCACCAAGGCATCCAATTCGATATGGAAACTGATTCCTACAAGGAATAGATCTGGAACCTTCCTCAAGGAAGACTTGCCCACCAAGTCTCTGACTCCTACCATAATTCTAAGGCTTCTCAGCCTATATAATGGGCCAGACCCCTCATCTCAGAACTACGTCTTGGCTTGATTCTCAATAATGAGATACGTAGGCACTCTGTGAGGACCGATCAGTCTCGAACACGGAAACAGCCATTAAAGCTCGAAGCTCAACCACCCTAGCATTAATTACAAATCGTAACCTAGTTTTTATTCCACAACAATATTGAGCAAATAAAACTAGTATTATTTCCCTTTTAAGGTGGTGGAGATGAACATGCCGAAAGTGATCGAGATGAACTCGACGAATGTTTCAATTATACAATTAAATGATGTGTTAATATGAAGAATATATATATATATATATATATATATATATATATATATATATATATTGCCTGAAATGTATAAAACATGTGAGTATTTTTGTAGGTAAATTGTTGAATATGTTTGTTAGATAAGAAGAATGGAGTAATAATATAAAAAAAACGTTTATAAAAAAAATATGGATGGATAAAGAATATAAAAGAGAAAGAGATGAGTGTAATTAAATTATTGGTTAGAATGAAATGTTTTACCAAAGGAATTGATGACCTAGGTTGATGATTACAATGAATGTTAAAGAGTAATTCATGTGTTTGTTTATCAACCACCGCAAGAATGACATGTGACATCAAAAATTGGTTTACTCTCAAATTTTCCAAATTCAACCTTTATTGATCAAATTTATTATTTTTAACCAAATTTGGTCGAAACCCACGTAAATTCGATTAATATTAATCGAATTTTTTATTTTTGACTAATTTGCTGAATTTACTTTCTGTTGAATTTTTAAAACAATTTTTTTTTGAAAATGCAAGTTTATGTTGTATTTATAAAAATAAATAAAAAACAACAAGTTAAATCTATACTATATTATAATAAGTAAAAGGGGGTATAATTTGTAGTTTGGTTACCCCTCATTTTTTGTTATCCCCCATTCACAACCGTTAGATCTTAAACTTAAATTGATCACGACCGTTAGATACAACAATACTAAAAGTTGGAGGTCTAAGTTTCAATTGCCGCCAACAACATATTAATATAAAATTCATACTAGATTATGTTATATAGAAAGTTTGAAGGTTCGATTCCCGCCAACAACATATTAATTTAGATTGAATACTAAAAATTATTTATATATAAAGGTCTAAAATTTGAATTATCCCAACAAATTAAAAGTAATGTTTATAATATTATATATACTAAACTATAAGTAAATTAAAAAAAATTGAAAACATCCGTGGGCTATAAGCTAGTATAAATAATAGAACAAGTTAAATATAAGTAATAAAACATGCAAATGAAATTGCATGTTAAGCATATAGGTTGATTTATGTTGTGTTGTCATAGACCCATATGTGAGAGCAAGGCCTGGAGCCCAACTCCCCTCCCACAATCAAATGAAATGCTGGACCTTTTGAAACAAGTTGACCAGTCCTTTCCATGCAAAGCCCAAGTCTAATTTGATCAATCCCAATTAATATATTAAGATGTAATATTTTTTATTTTTAATTTTTAATAAAATGATTTGAAAAAATTATAAAATTAAAAATTTAAATATAAATGAAATTAAAAATAAAACATGATTTATAATTAAAATACATTACATATTTAAAAAGAAAAACATTACAAGAACAATTCCCCATTTTTCGGACAGTTTTATCATTACATGCTCCAAATCGCCCGGCTCTTTCATTTATTCGTTGCCATCTTTTTGTGATAGGTACAGCCCCTCTGGGATTACTTTCTTCACAATAGTTACGAATTCGATCCCAAAATGCTTCACCTTTTTCATCTGCCCCGATCACGGAATAAATTGACACATTCAACCATGCTCTAATTAAGAGTTGATCTTCACTCCACTTCCACGGAGTTATATCTTTTCGTGTGTCATCGAATTCATTAACATCATCTATCAGATCAATAATATTCGTAGCATCAAAGATAGAAGTTTGTGAATGTGGAGAATTTTGATTAGTGGTAGCTATTTGTTGGTTTCCAATTAGGGATGGGCATCGGGCCACTTCGGGGCCGGGGAGTGCTATCCCCGCCCCCATCCCCGAATTCAAACCCAATCCCCGTTCCCGGCCCGCTCCCCGTCAGGGATTGTTTTTTATTCCCCGTCCCCGGTCCACACGGGTAACGGGGATCCCCGCGGGGAATCGGAGAATTTCATTTTAATAATTTTAAACACTAACTAGTGAGTTTGAAATAATTTTTTCTTGTGATATATTATGAAATTAGCAACTAAAGCTAGATTAGATGTTACGTTACCACGTTTTTTCATCACCATTAATCGCATAATAAATATATCTTCAGATTCACAAGCATATATGTTACCTCTTAAAATTTCTTTTTAAAATCTAAACATTACAAATCAGTAGCTAATATATATGATTATTAATATATATGATTATATATATTATAATGTGGTGAAATCGATTCGGGGATTGAAAATCGGGTTGGAGGGAGAAAATCGGGGCGGGGGTCGGGGATCAGGCCGGGGAGACATAAAATCCCGACCCCGGCCCGCTCCCCGATTTTTTTTGAAAATTATCCCCGCTCCCCGGCCCGTACCCGAAAAAATCCCAGATTCCCCGCCCTGTTCGGTGCGGGGAACGGATCGGGATCGGGCGGGCCGGGGTGAATGCCCATCCCCATTTCCAATGTGGATGTACTGTTTGACAATTTGAACCATACCGAAATTGTGAATTTTGAACATAGGGGAAAAAAGGATTAGGAAATGGGAATTGAGAATTTGGCATTTGTGGATTATAATACGAATTTTGTGGATTAGAAAATTGAGAATTATCGATTTGAGTTTTGGGCAAACAGAAATTGGGTATTCGAGGATTGAGGATTCGGGTTTGTATTTTGAGGGTTTGAAGGTGATTTTTGATGGGGATTCATTTTTTTCTCTTTTGAAATTTTTTTGTTGAAGATGAGAGAACTGTAAAAAATAAATATGAAATCTTCATATTTATATTGTCAAAAGTTATGAACGTTATATTTTTTGCATTTTGTAATGGGTAACTACTTTTCAAAATTTTGTAAAATTAATATTAACGTGTACATTCAGACCAACAATTGAGTTTTTGCCATTTTTGATGTTGGGGATATAAAATAAAAAAGAAAAAAGAAAAAGTCCACGTATGCAAGAGTTGATCAGCCCCTGACCAACTTTTCTGTTTCTCCCCAATGCATTAAAGAAACCCAAGTCTCACTCTCTCTCCTCTACATCGTACTTGGGCTGCAATGCCCTAAGGCCCAACCACAGAAACTGTGTAAACAATGAATCAAGTGGCGTTTATATGTCATATGAGGAGTCAGTTTTTCCAATTATGTTCTTTGGGGTATTTTCACTTCAAAATGTGTTAAGAAGGCTCTTTTTCTCTTTTTAATTTTTTTTATTATAATATGATTTGTTAGTGTACATTGGGGGAGCCACCAAGAACTGAGTTTAGAATTCGTCACGAAAAAAATCACTTTCATCTATCTTTTAGCATGTATATAATTAAATTAGGCTAATTCTATTATATATTTAAATTGTTCATCTAAGTTTCGAATGCCGTCAATAAAATATTAAAATTAAAAATTTATAATATAATTTTTTTTTACTGTGTGATCCCGCAGCCACTACCCTTTTGGTGTGCACTGGGCAAACTTACCGCCTCACACAATAGCCTACAAAGCACGTGAACCAGTTAAATCGCACAAGTGCGATAGGCCGAGGATGGCACACATTCTCCTCCCGTGGGATTCGAATATGTGACGAAGAGGATGATATTCCTCTCTTTAACCAACTTGAGCCAACCCTTGCGGGCCAATTTATAATATAAATTTAAATCATGCATTTCATAAATTTATATTAAATTAAAATTAAAAAAATTATTAACAAATAATAATTATATAAAAACATAATTGTAACTTAAAATACGTGCATCTTAGAGCGTCTACAAGGGTGTAAAATCCTTAGCTAAATTATCTACATGGCATCTAGTGGCACTATTTAGATAATATGTAAAAATATGAGCACTCCAACCATTAACCCCTTAGCAAAAAAATATAGATAATGATATTTGGTTAGCTATATTTGTTTAATCAATAAAGCTTTTATGTATAATTTTACATGACCATAATTATAGATAATTCCCTGGAGCATACATGTTCACCCTTAGCAAAAATTTTACATTATCATTATAGCTAATGATTATAGCTAACCATTTTACATAACACCCTTGGAGATGCTCTTACAATTTTAAACTAGTAATATATAATAATAGTTTCATTTAAACATTTGTATTCTTGGTACAACCTAATGCAATTCTATAATCAATCCAAATTAATGTTAAAGAAGAATAAAGAGAAACAAAATGACTAATATTCAATCTTCTTCTATAATATCGTGAGCCTTCACCCTCTCCACTGCCTTGTTAATATTGGGCTTTGTAACGAGAAAGTATAATTTTTTCGGTAGAAATGTATACTATACTCACTTATATTTTATAAAAAATATAATAATATTCCCTTTCTCTCTTTTTGAGTGTATCATATGATTATATAATTCTTTTACTTAATCAATTTTTTTCAATATTGTACATATACCTTATACAAAGATGAGTAAAAAATTTGAAGAGAATATCTAAGATAACTTTCTCATATATTTATCAAATGATTTCACATTAAAAAATACACTACAAGAAAAACGAGCATATTCTACCAGAATATTTTTTACCACCTCTTTTCCTACCAGCCATTTCCTACTAATTTCAGGTCAAAGGGTCATTTCCTACCACAAACGATGCTGGTAGGAAACAGGTAGCCATTTCCTACCACAATGGGTAGGAAATGGCCGAAAAAGGACCCACTTATCCACGTCAACAAAGAAACGACATTATTTTTGCCAAAGTATTTCCTACCACATGTCTTCGGTCGGTTTTATTCACCCCGTTTCCCACCAAGGCTGGTAAGAAATGAGTCTATTTGGTCCCACATGCCATGTTGTTTTTGTTAGCATTTCTGAAAATAGTAAAACGACGTCGTTTTTGTCAAAGCAATTCCTATTACTGCAAACTGGTGGGAAATGGGAAGCCCTTCTCCTACCAATGCTGGTAGGAAATGAGTTTCGTGGGTCCCACATGCCACGTTGTATTTGTCAGCATTGTCCGCGTGTTTGACAACATCAAAACGACGTCATTTTGATAGAAGCATTTTCTACCAGCGGGTAGTAGGAAATGAGCTGTGTCAAAAAGTAAAAACCTAGTAATTCCTACCGTATTCATCAAATTTGGTAGGAATTGACCAGTAGGAAATGCCATTTTTAAATTAAATTTTAATTCTATTTCCATCGTAAATATATATCTTTCTTAAATATTTTTCCTATTTTAATTTATTTTGCAAACTAGTTAAAAATTGTGTTAAATCAAAAAAATGGAAAATTAGTGAAAGTAGGTTAACATTCATCACACAAATAGTGAGTATAACTATTTGGTTGTGTTTGAATTTTAAATTAAATTTTGGCTTTTTTTCTATTTTTATTCAATTTTTTAATTTATTTTCCAAACTAATTAAAAAGGGCGGAAAAAATAAAAAAATAAAAAATTATTGAAAGTAGGGTAATATTCATCACACAAATAGTGGGTATGACTATTTGGGTGTGTATGAATTTTAAATTCAATTTTGGCTTTTTTTTCTATTTTTATTTAATTTTTTAATTTATTTTCCAAACTAATTAAAAAGGATGGAAAAAATAAAAAAAATGGAAAATTAGTAAAAGTAGGCTAACATTCATCGTGCAAATAGTGATTATGACTACTTTGGTGTGTGTATATTATTCCAAAATTTAGAATTTTTTTCTATTTTTATTTAATTTATTTTACAAACTAGTTAAAAATTCTGGAAAAAATAAAATAAATATATTTTTTTCTGAACTTTTGGCAATAACATTAAAAAGGATGGATCTTGACCTCCATATGGTTGGGTCGTCAAGAAATATTTTTAAAAAAATCGAAACACTAAACCCTGACGAAACCCTATTCAGGGGTTATAGTCAAAGTACTAGTTGACCGTTAAATTATCAAACCAAATAAATTTATTTTTTTCTGAAATTTTGGGAATAATATTAAAAAGGATGGATCTTGACCACCGTACGATTGGGTCATCGAGAAACAATTTTTAAAAAATCGGAACCCTAAACCCTGACGAAACCCTGTTTAGGGGTTCTAGTCAAAGTACTAGTTGACCGTTAAATTACCAAACCAAATAAATTTATTTTTTTTTCAAATTTTCGCAATAACATTAAAAAGGATAGATCTTGACCTCCGTACGGTTGGGTTAAAAATAATTATTTTTAAAAAAATTTAAACCCTAAACCCTGACGAAATCCTATTTAGGGGTTCTAGTCAAAGTACTAATTAACCGTTAAATTATCTAATCAAAAAAATTTATTTTTTTCTGAAATTTTGGGAATAATATTGAAAAGGATAGATCTTGACCTCCGTATGACTGGATCGTCGAGAAATATCTTTCAAAAAATTGAAACTCTAAACCCTGACGAAACCCTGTTTAGGGGTTCTAGTCAAAGTACTAGTTTGACCATTAAATTAGCAAATAAAATAAATTTAATTCTTTCTGAAATTTTTTGTAATAACATTGAAAAGGATAGATCTTGACCTCCGTATGGTTGGGTCGTCAAGAAATATTTTTAAGAAAATTGAAACCCTAAAACCTGATGAATCCCTGTTTAGGGGTTATAGTCAAAGTACTAGTTGACCGTTAAATTATCAAACCAAACAAATTTATTTTTTTCTGAAATTTTGGTAATAACATTATAAATAATGAATCTTCACCTCTGTACGGTTGGGTCATCGAGAAATATTTTTTTAAAAATTGAAACTCTAAACCCTGATGAAACCCTGTTTAGGGTTTCTAGTCAAAGTATTTGTTGACCGTTAAATTACCAAATCAAATAAATTTAAATTTTTCTAAAATTTTGGCAATAACATTAAAAAGGATTGATCTTGATCTTCGTACGGTTGGGTCATCAAGAAATATCTTTTAAAGAATCAAAACCCTAAACCCTGACGAAACCCTGTTTAGGGGTTGTAGTCAACGTACTAGTTGTCCGTTAAATTACCAACCCAAATAAATTTATTTATTTTTTGAAATTTTGGCAATAACATTAAAAAGGATGGATCTTGACCTCTGTACATTGGGTCGTCAAGAAATATTTTTTAAAAAACCAAAATCCTAAACCCTGACGAAACCCTGTTTAGGGGTTCTAGTCAACGTACTAGTTGACCGTTAAATTACCAAACCAAATAAATTTATTTTTTTTGAAATTTGGAAATATCATTAAATTAGATATATCTTGACATTCGTACGGTTGGCTCCTCGAAAAATATATTTTAAAAAATTGAAACAATAATATGGGATAGAGCACTAGTTACGAGTACTAGTCAATATAGTAGTGATCTACTAAGATCTCCAAACAAATTAACTTTTTATTTTTTGAAAATTTGGGAATATAATTAAATTAGATATATATTATGAGTTTATCTATTATTTTAAAATAAACTAGATGTACTTTTTAATGATATAATTTTCTTAAATTTTCTCATATACTACGTGTGTATTTTAGTAATGATCAACTTGGATTTTAACGATATTATTAAACTTATATAATAAATTCATAGTAGTGGTCTACTATATTATAATAAATATATATTATAAATTTTTTTAAATATAATTTTTGGATGTTTCAATTACTTATATTTTTATTTTAAATACAGGCTTATTATAAAATATTAGAATGCCACTATTAAATAATTATTATTCATTTCAGTTTTTATTGTTATTTATTTGTATTAGATCGAATACATATTATAAATTTATTTGAATATTTATTTAATAATTTAAGCATTTTATTTTTAATTTACAAGATATAGATATTTGATAAATAATACAAATATTTATATATTTTGCTGATTTATAATTCAGGGACACTTGGCGTGCTATAATTTGCTGAAAGGAGATGGTTTGGATTGATGATATGTAAAACTGAAACAATCTGAGTCGTTCGTGCAATTAGGAATTAAATCCTAACCGTTAAAATATTTAATGTATAATTGTTATACCCACCCCCTATCACTCGGCCGCATCCCACCCCATATCCCTCTCTCTCATCCGACTCTCTCATCCGACTGCTCTCTCTCATTACACACATATACATATACATATAATCTTCTAAAATTTATATCTCTTAATCTATCCATCCAAAATTAGTGATTTATATATGAATGTGTTCTATAAATCGAGCTCTATCTATACATATATAAATCAATCAATTCTGAGATGAAAAATTTCTAGGTAAGATTCGTCTTTGTTCGGTTTTTGGAGATATATGATTGATTTTGAAATTTTTGGGTTGATAGGGTTGTATGTTGGGGGCTGTAGAGGTTGGATTTAAATTTTCGAAGAGTTTGGTGTTGGTCGGAGTTGTGACTGGGTTGCGAGCGGAGGATGAAGGCGGCTGAAGAGGAGATGGGGTTAAGGGAGTTCGGTGGTGAAGGGAGGTGGAGTAGATGGTTGCGAGGCGGGGCAGTGGCTATGACACGGCGGAAGCGAAGAAGGAGAAGGGAGGAGATGGGGTTAAGGGAGTTCGGTGGTGAAGAGAGGACTTTTCTTGAATTTGGTTGGATAGTAAAAGAAAACAAAGGTTCATCATCACGGGAGGTTAGATTTCTAATGTTCTTGATTTGAGTTTTTGTATAATGTATTTATTAAAAGATTAAATTTTTGCAATTAGTAAAACAGTTCTTGGTGATAACAGAGGTTAGATTTCTAATGTTCATGAATTGAGTTTTTGTTTATTATGTTTATGGAAGTTACCTATTGGCGTCAATTATTTGAATATGAATTTGTGGGTGTATCCTGAGAAATTACATGTGTTTGATGTTGTCTTGAATGATATTGTAAGTATTTATTTTTTTATGATATTTTTTTACTAGTTAGAAGTTCATGATATTTCAAATTAAAGCATGAGCAAAGATATGTTTTTAACTTTCACTGATCTTTACTAATCTGTGGAGGATATATGGCACCTGAATACCTTGCCAATGGCCAATTAACCAAAAAGGCAAATGTGTACATCTTTGGGGTGCTCTTGCTAGAGATTGTTACTGGAAGGCAAAACAGCAAGAGCGAAAGCTCAGAATTCTCAGACAGCTTGGTTACAATTATGAGTCGATTGCTTTCTTGTTTGTGTAACCTCTGTAAACTGCCCCAAAAGGTTTTAACCTCAGGTGTTTTCCTTTTAATGAAACAGGCATGGAAGTGTTTTCAACATAGAAGCATTGAAGAGATTATTGACCCAAACCTAATGCTGCATGATTACCAGCGAAGCGATGCAAGGGTAGAAGTTCTAAGAGTGGTACATATAGGACTACTATGTATCCAAGAGCCTGCATCGCTAAGACCTTCAATGTCGAAAGCACTACAAATGTTGGGAAAGAAAGATGAAATCCTTCCTCCACCAAGTAATCCTCCTTTTATAGACGAAAAGACCATGGAACTGAATGACACGAGTGAGGATCCATTTTACCCTCAGAATGGTACTAGTTCTGCTTCAATTGTAATGTTTCCCCATTCTATCTAGTTGACGTTTTAAAAGATATTGCATCATGATGTCCTGTAAATTGATACTAATTTTTTTGTTTTTGATTAGTTTATATTTTCAATTGTTCTTGATTAATTATTCATGTATGTGTCTATAATGGATACTAATTGTTTTTTCTTGCGCTCCATATGTAGATTTTTGTCACTTTGAAGAAGAGATATTGGTTTCGAGGCCAACAAAAAGAAAAAAAATGCTTATGACAATGATGAAAGCGAGGATGTTGATGACAATGGTGAAGAAGATGTCAATGGACATGAAGATGAAGAAGAAGATTCCTATGACAATGATAATGGAGAAGAAAATGAAAGCTGCAATGGCGATGATGACGTTGGTAGGAGTTAATTATTATATTGATTTCAATTGAGTTTTTGGTATAATGAACTTTTAGTACGTTATGCTCCTTTGTGAGCACTTTTTGTTATATTTGATGGTAGCTATAGTAAGTACTGTTTTATTGGTGTTATAAGGTTGTAACTTGTTGAATGTGGTTCGTACGAAGGAGGATTTTTATTGTTTATGGTGTGATAAGGTGGGATTTTGACTTGTGTTTATGGTTGGGTTGGTATGTTGGTGTGATAAGGTGGGATTTTAACATGTGTATGTTGGATTAATGAAGGTTGGGATGTTAAATTATGTTTATGGATGTTTTTGTTTTATGGAATATATTGTTTATGGATGATTAGATTTTCTTTTAACTGTTTTTTTGTTTTGTATGATTTGATTTGCTCTTTTAGATTTGTAATTTAGGTGTAAAAAAAATGGAAAAAACCCAGTAATTCCTACCAATAATACCATAAATTTCCATCTTTTCCTACCACATTGAAAGCTTTTCCTACCAACATTACCATTACCAACCCAGTAATTCCTACCACATTCAAGCCTTTTCCTACCAGCATTACCATTACAAACCAGTAATTCCTACCACATTCAAGCCTTTTCCTACCGTATGCACATCGTGGTAGGAAATAGCTGGTAGGAAATTAAAAAAGTAGAGCTGTTCACGAACTGAGCTGTTCGCGAACAAGCTCGGCTCGGCTCGTTAAGGGCTCGGTTCGGCTTGAGCTCGTTAAGGGCTCGAGTCGAGCTCGAACAAAATTTTTTGTTCGTTAAGCTTAACGAGCTCGAGCCGAGCTTTAGGGTGTTCGGCTCGAGCTCGGCTCGTTAAAGCTCGAAAAAAATCAAAATTTTTACTTTTAATTTTTTTATTTCCAACCAAATTAATTTTTTATTTTTTGAAAATTTGGGAATATCACTAAATTAGATATATCTTGACATCCGTATGGTTGGATCGTCGAAAAATATTTTTAAAAAAATAGAAACAACAATTCGTGACAAAGCACTAGTTACTAGTACTAGTTAAATTAGGAGTGATCTACTAAGATCTCCAACCAAATTAATTTTTTATTTTTTTGAAAATTTTGGAATATCAATAAATTAGATATATCTTGACATCCGTATGGTTGGATCGTCGAAAAATATTTTTAAAAAAATAGAAACAACAATTCGTGACAAAGCACTAGTTACTAGTACTAGTTAAATTAGGAGTGATCTACTAAGATCTCCAACCAAATTAATTTTTTATTTTTTGAAAATTTTGGAATATCAATAAATTAGATATATCTTGACATTCGTATGGTTGGATCATCGAAAAATATTTTTTAAAAAATAGAAACAACAATTCGTGACAAAGCACTAGTTACTTGTACTAGTTAAATTAGTAGTGATCTACTAGGATCTCCAATCGAATTAATTTTTTATTTTTTGAAAATTTGGGAATATCACTAAATTAGATATATCTTGACATCCGTACGGTTGGATCGTCAAGAAATATTTTTTAAAAAATAGAAACAACAATTTGTGACAAAGCACTAGTTACTAGTACTAGTTAAATTAGGAGTGATCTACTAAGATCTCCAACCAAATTAATTTTTTATTTTTTGAAAATTTGGGAATATCAATAAATTAAATATATCTTGACATCCGTATGGTTAGATCGTCGAAAAATATTTTTAAAAAATAGAAACAACAATTCGTGACAAAGCACTAGTTACCAGTACTAGTTAAATTAGTAGTGATCTACTAAGATCTCCAACCAAATTAATTTTTTATTTTTTGAAAATTTGGGAGTATCACTAAATTAGATATATCTTGACCTCCGTACGGTTGGATCGTCGAAAAATATTTTTTAAAAAATAGAAACAACAATTCGTGACAAAGCACTAGTTACTAGTACTTGTTAAATTAGTAGTGATCTACTAAGATCTCCAACCAAATTAATTTTTTATTTTCTGAAAATTTGGGAATATCCCTAAATTAGATATATTTTGACATCAGTACGGTTGGATCGTCGAGAAATATTTTTTAAAAAATAGATTTAATTTCCGTAAACCGAGCATCTCATTGTTTTTATATCTTATATTGAGTTTTGTCCCATTTTCATTATGTTTAGTTATTGTAATTCACGGCCCAAACCAATTCTAACCCATTTCATTTGCAAGCCCAGTTCCATTTTATTTCCTCCCCCATGTTAAGTGTTCACTTACGACCTTGTTTTATAAGTTGATTAACAAATCATTTTAATTATTATTATGGTATTCATTCCCATGTTAATTAGTTAATCAATGCCAATTATTTTTGTTTCTCTTAATAGATCTGTTGCTTCATAAATCGTAGTAGGTTTTTATGTCCGGTTAAATTATTGTTAATTAGTTAAAATAAAATCTCACCTCGAAATCTTTGGTCAAATTCACCTAAATTTGAAATTAAGGAAACACGAAAAATATATAGTTTCTGTGGATGGATATCTCAAATATTAAAATGATGAAATTGTACACTTGTAATTTAAATGTTTATTAAAATCTCCAACCAAATTAATTATTCGCGAACATCTCGAGATCGGATCGAGCTCGGTTCGGCTCGAGTCTATTCGTGAACAACTCGAGTTCGGCTCGGTTCGGTCAAAGCTCGGCTCGGTTCGTTAAGAAATCAGCTCGGTTCGTTAAGATCAAAGCTCAGCTCGGTTCATTAAGGTCAAAGCTCGGCTCGTTTCGAGGGAAGCTCGGCTCGGCTCGGTTCGTGAACAGCCCTATAAAAAAGATAGTAGGAAATGTCTGGTAGGAAATACTATTTACCCATCTCGACTGTTGTATTTCCTACCAAAACACGCATTTCCTACCAGAAATTCTGGTAGAAAATGCCCAATTACGTCAACAGATTTCTACCAGAAATTCTGGTAGAAAATGCTCAATTCAACTAATCAAAAACCCTCTCCGAAAACATATTATGGATCGAAAACGGACACCAGAAACACTTTCTGCTGCAATTTCTTTTCTAGCTTTCACACAACGATTCCGATCAAACTATTGTTACTGCCAATCATATCATATACAATCAGACATCACATATACATATAAACTGATCATATAACAGTTATATAATCAATCTAAATCCAATTCAGATTCTGTTTATACTACATCATTAACCCATAGTTCTTCCAATTACGATTTAATCTAAGCAGATTATAAACATGGCAGGCATGGTATCATCATATCATAATATTAACAGATTCATTATATCAATCATATAATATAACTGTATCATGGCAGATTCATCAAACATGCATACTCGTAAAAATACAGTAAACACGTAACCAAATCAGCCCCTTATACACGTAGCTCTGATGCCATTGTTGGGTTCCAAGGCATAAAATGCAGCGGAATAATGTAAATAAAATAAAAATTTTGAAACCCAAACCTGGATCCATGTATAATTATGGACAAATTATGGAGAAACGAATCATACCTTTAAAACATTACTTTCACGAACTCAACGGAGATCCTAGCTTGTAATCACCACACACAATCTTCACGTCAAGATTTGTGTCTCTAAGGTAATCCACACGAATGTCCGACCGTCCAACGATCCGAGGAGCCAGGTACTAGCCCGCGAAGAACAACCTCTCTCTATCTCTCTAGCCTCTCAAAGAACTGCTAGGGTTTTTAATAAAACAATTTTACGAAATCCCTAACCCTAAAGTAATACATCATCATGTATTTATATGAGAGATAGTGGGCTAAAATCTAAAAACCGAATTGGGCTTCCTTAAACCCAATTCTAATTTTATTTTGATTTTATTATTGGATTTCCTTAAACCCAATTCTGTTTTTACTTTGTTAAATTCGAATTTACTTAGATAATTAATTAGGACCAGTCCAATTAATTAAATAGCCAATTCTTTATTTAATAATGATTTAATTTAAATTCTCAATTTAAATCAAAACTCCTTTTAAGACATTCTAAGTGTGTGACCCTATAGATTATTATTACGCTGGCAACGATTTTAAAGTCTCAATTAAAATCGTAAACAAAGAGCGGCATCTAGTAATACATTATTGCTACCCAAGTAATAATAATTTAAATGGTGATCCATATTAAACCTTTCGAGATTAATGTTTCCGTGTAATATAATCCCTGTAACCAAATATTATTGATTAAACTCGAGGCATGTGTTTAGTCATCCTCTTCAACATTTAATCCGGGTTTACTTGATCCATGAGTAGACTATTAAAAAACAAATCATTATTTGAGCACGGCCATGCATTTTATAGTCACACTCAATCAAGAGGCCAATAATATCTCTCCTAATTATAGGAGGGTTAAATCCTTTATCTATCAATCATATTTCTCATGTTACTCATGATATACCCGATGTCCACTTTTATCATCACCCGGTCAAAGGTAACTTTTAATGTAGTCAAAGTATATTAATCCTCGTATAGAAATATAATGATCTCAAGTCTAAGGATCATTACACCATTATCACTGTGAGTCTTTCTTATGACTTTATTAAACATGAAGAATCTCACTGTGGGTCTGTCCAGTACCATGTACTCCTACATGTACCTATGTATTGACTTTAGTATCTCCATACTTATAACCAATGAGATGTGGTTATCTGTCAAACAACATACTAGTCTATATATGTTTTATTATTGTCCTATAATAATAATACTCGACCAGGGACCTTTTAAGAATACGATATATTATATAATCTCAAGTTCAAGTCATTTACTTAAACTATATAATGTGTATCATGATTCTAAGGACATTTATTATGCTAACAAATATATCGCAGTAATTAAAGTCATAATAAATACGTTTATTGAATGATCAAATGACATAAAGGTTTATTCAAAGAAACAATATATTGCCTCTAGGGCACCTACACTAACACGTTATGCTCCTTTGTGAGCACTTTTGGTTATGTTTGATGGAAGTCAAGTATTGTTTTATTGGTGTTATAAGGTTGTAACTTGTTGAATGTGGTTCGTGCGAAGGAGGATTTTTGTTGTTTATGGTGTGATAAGTTGGGATTTTGACTTGTGTTTATGGTTGGTTGGTATGTTGGTGTGATAAGGTGGGATTTTAACATGTGTATGTTGGATTAATGATGGTTGGGATGTTAAATTATGTTTATGGATGTTTTTGTTTTATGGAACATATTATTTAGATTTTCTTTTTACTGTTTTTTTGTTTTGTATGCTTTGATTTACTTTTTAGATTTGTAATTTAGGTGTAAAAAAACAGGAAAAAACCCAGTAATTCCTACCAATAATACCATAAAATTCCATCTTTTCCTACCACATTGAAAGCTTTTCCTACCAGCATTACCATTACAAATCCAGTAATTCCTACCACATTCAAGCCTTTTCCTACCACATTCAAGCCTTTTCCTACCAGCATTACCATTACAAACCAGTAATTCCAATCACATTCAAGCCTTTTCCAACCGTATGCACATCGTGGTGGGAAATAGCTTGTAGGAATCTAAAAAAGATAGTAGGAAATGTCTGGTAGGAAATACTATTTATCCATCTCGACTGTTGTATTTCCTACCAAAACACGCATTTCCAACCAGAAATTCTGGTAGGAAATGCCAAATTACGTCACCAGATTTAGTGATGTGGCAGGTGACGTGGCGCTTGATGTGGCAGATGACATGGGCCAGGTGGCTGCCAAGTCACCAGGTGGGGCCCACGTTTGACTGTCACTTAAAATTTCCCGCCAGGGATCATTTCCGAGTCAAGCAATTCCTACCACACGGATGTGGTAGGAAATGTGGTAGGAAATGGGTCATTTCCTTCCAAAAAACAGCCTTTTCCTAACCAATTTTATGGTAGGAAATGCTCGTTTTTCTTGTAGTGATATATTCTGCATCTCATAAATATTTTAAAAAAGTTATGTATATCAAAGGACATTGAAAAATATCATAGATAACTTTTCTAAGATATGGAATAAAATGTTTGTAGAAAAGTTAATCTTTATTCAATATTATCATGATAAGTAGTCTAGATACATCACATCTTGGATAACTTTTATAAGATATTAAACAAATTGATTTCATATAATAAAGATTTTGCATTTAAAATTAATATTAAAAAAATTATGCTTATTAAAAGATTGTATGGATATCTACATACAATTACTTAATATCTTGAGAAAGTTATTTGAGATATATGTAAGATTTTGTATTCAATATTAAATAAATATTGAAAAGAAAAAGTTATTCTTGATAATGAAATATTATCTTGAGATATTATACATTAATATTTTTTATACTATATATACAAGAAGTCACCGGCACCTTCAAGGAGTGAAAGAGGGATTGGTCTTGAGTTTGCTAAGTATAGTTTTGTCTCCTTACGAAAATAGTTGATGGTGCACTCAGTTTTTGAATTTCTCTATCCACATATTTCTCGTTTCTACCACCCGTATCTTCCTAACTAGTTTTCGACGATTAAAACTTCCTGTAAGTTTGTACATTTATATTAGATTTTGATATACATACACCATAGTAAGATTTTGATGTATATGTGTGTCTATATTACTTGGACGTTGATGTTATTTAAATTGATGTTATTTAAATTGATTTTGCAGGACTTAATGGCTCACAGCATCGAAGTTTTGTAGGATTTAATGGCACACAACATCTAGGTTCTTGATCGAGACATGGAAGAGCTGGTAACTACCACTTTTCTTGTACTTGCTTATACATGCATATATGTTCCCAATATAGTCATGTGTATATGATGACTCTTAAGGTGTAGTCAATTTATGGTCAAATTTCTAGAATTCACATCTGTGGGTGGGTGGAAGGGAGAATTCACATATCAGTTTCAAATCTTAAACTTCTTTATGTTCTTTTTTTTTTTTTGATTTGTTTGAAGAATTTCAGTTAACACCAGAATTAATTAATTGAAACCCTTATTTTTTTTGGTTGGGATGTGTCTAACGGTGGTGAATTCTAAACTTTTAGTGCGTAAGTGTTAGGTCCGATAAGATTGTAGAGGGGGGGTTGAATACAATCTATACCATTTTCTCAAAATTTATTCGTTAAACAATTTTCACTTAAACGAATATTTTGTGCGGAATAATATAACACAAATTTCAAGTTGAATATAACAATATATTAACTTGATGGGTGTTACAAAATCAGTCCAAATGATTACCAAGTAATTAATAACTAATTAAAAAATTCAACATGAACTTTGCTAATTTAGTTAATAAAATCAAGATATCAATTTGTGAACTAGGAAACTTAATTCGCTAGTAGTACAAGAATCACAAGTAAACAAGTTTCAATGGATAGGATATTACAACTGAGATGAACTTGAATTTACAGAATTAAATTTGTAGGTGTTCTTGAGCTTGAGAGAGAGAGAGAATGGCTGCTGTGTGTATTTCTTGTGTTTAGCTCGACTGGTTTTTAATCTTCTGCATTCTGCTTCCTTAAATACACAGCCATAGTCATATTACTTAGTTTAAACTGATATGACAATCATTTTACATTAATATGACAATCGGTATGACTATCAATTGAATGTAATATGACTGTCCAGTTTAAATATGACTTTCGGTATAACAATCCAGCTCAATATGACATTCGGTATAACTCTCCATGTCAATATAACATTCGGTATAACTCTTCATTTGAATGAAATATGACTATCTAATTTGAACTGAATATGACTATCTCCTATAAACTGAATATGACTATCGGTATAACTATCAGTTTGATAGTTATATCATCATATTTTTCAGTTTATAATTAATTAAATGATTTATTAAAAATCATTTAACTAATTATTCCTTTTTCATATTAATTCTTATTTAATTAATCTAATAATCATTTTAACAAATATATTAATTCTGATAGAATTAATTTATTTATTAACTTAATTACTTGACTTAATCAATTAAAATAGAATTAATATTAATTCTTTAATAGTCAATACTCCGCTAAAAACCACGTAATTATGATAAGGAACATACACTGGAATGATGTTGACGCTCGATGTACTGTCTGGTTCATGAACGACTAACTCCAATCTCTGTTCTTCATCGTGACTTTAACACTGTGGTCTTTTTGTACTCTTCACTCTCATCAATCATTCGGTACTGAAATTGTTTCTTGTCACTAACAGAAATCTCTGTCTTCTTAAATGAATCCACTTGTTTCAATGCTACCTTGAGGCCTGATCAGATATCTGAATCTTCTTCCAGTGTAAAACATCAAAACTATAGATTGACTTGTTGTTTTTTCTTCTGACGGTTATCATCTTTTGAGATTCCTGTGACAGTTGATATTATTTACTTATTACAATCTAGTTTAATTGGATTAGGATCCTCGAACTACAAATAGGCTGAGTCATATGCCTTTCAATCTCCCCCTATTTGTTTGTTATACAATAACAAGCAAATACCTAGAGGATTCTTCAACTAATCCCAATTAAACAAGTAAAAGAAAACACTTTAAATGCTAAGTAAATAATGTAAAAGTTCTGGTTCATATTAACATTATCCAGATTCAAACAGAAAAGATAAATACAAGATAGATGATCCTCTAGACTGATCATATAAGACAATTATGCTATCTTGTTCTATCAAAGCTCTAATGATATAACTTGTAGAGCTAATCTTCATTTACCACCTTCTTCCTCGTTGATTTCTCCTTCTTCTTGTTCATCCATATCAGGTAGATTCTTGATTAATTCGGAGTCAACAAGTAATTCCCTTCTGGATGACACATCTGTAGGATAAACCAGTGGTATTCCAAGTTTCTTTCTCAACTCACCTTGATACTGCTTGTACTTCTTCATGTTGGTCTGGGCATAGGAACGAATATGATCTGCAGCTTCAATCTTTTCTTGTGATGCAAAACCATGATTTCGAAGAGCATATTCAACATATACCAAATGTCTGGCAAGGTGTGTATACAATTCTTCTGTCTGAAGATTAACAGTATGAATAACTTCTCCCTTAAGAATTTTAACTTGTGGAGGGTCATTTATAACTTCAGGACCAGCTCTTTCAGCAAACTCTTGAAATTTTTCATGAAGCAGTATGCCTAATTCAGAAGATGTTCTTACTTTTGGTCTTAACACCCAAAGCTCTGACAGAGATCTATCATAGAAGAACTGAAGCGATACTTTGTGAGATCCGAGCTTATGACATTCAACAAAGATTAGTAGCTCACCATTCTTGGGATCAGATGCAATGGTTATTCTCACAATTTCTGTCTTCAAAGCTTTCAAATACATATCATGTACAGGGTTCTTCTTTTTAAAGCTTTCAAAAATAGCAATCATCCGACGATCATCATAGTCAGAAGTTTGTGGTGAGTCTATTACCTTTTGAGCACGTTCCCACTTATCACCATTTTTGTACTTGATGTACATCTTCCTAGCTTCCAGCTTTTGAGCATGTTGCTTTTGAAGTGCTTCCTGTTCAGCCTTTTGAAGTCTTTCATTATGAGCTAACTGTTCGAGTGTCTTCTTGAGTCTTTCTTCTCTCATAGACAGATTAGCTTCATTCTGTTCAAGTTCTTTATTTGCTTCAAAATTCATTCGTTGTGTTTCAACAGAATCAGGAATTATTGGCTCTTCATCATCCCAAAAACTGAGATCTGGTTCATCAAATTCTTCACCAACATCAGGAAACTGTAAGTCAGCAAACAGATCAATATCAGGTTCACCTGTATAGTAAAAACCTTCTACAGCATCATCATCTTCATGTTCTGCTGCTTGATGAGTTGTCTTCTTCTTCCCTTCACTCCTATCTTCAATTTTCTCTTTACTTGCACTTCCTCCCCTCTAGATTTCTCCCCCTTAGTTGAGGAATCCTCTACAGTTTTGTGGCTTGTACCAGCTCCAGGGTCACTTCCATCACTACCTCCAAAGAATTTCTTCTCTTCTGCTATAAGTGAGTGAGTTCTGCTAATGATATTATATAAGTGTCTCAACCCCTTTGCTTGATGATCACTTTGCTTTTCAATTTGACTGAGACGATGTTCAGTGGTTAAGTGATTTTCATTTATGTTATTCTGAAGATCTTCATACTGATTAGACATAGAAGATATAATAAGATCTTGAGCCACTGTGACATCTCCAGAGTCTTCGATTGATTGTTGTTGAGAGAGCTTAAGTGCATTGATTTTGTTGTTGAAGATAGTTCTCATGTTATCCATATCAAACCTCAAGTTTTTATTGTCTTCTTCAGCGTGAGCAAGACTTTCTTTCATTTGACTGAGTTGTGTTATGAGAGATAAAGTGTATGTGTCATTGTGTGCTCTCACCTCAATCGCTCTCTGAGTATCACTCACCTCACGTGCTAGTGTTTCACTCAGATTTGAAGTAATTCTCACATCACTCCTCTCATAATCCTGAGCTGCATCCATTGTACCTGCACTAGAGATCACCCTAGCCTCCTCTTGGAAGGTCAGTGGTGGTGCAATGGGAGTTCGCAAATCCCGATCAACCTGTGAAGGTTCTTCTGCCGTAACAATGGCAGGCACTGTAACTTGCTCCTCTTGCATAACAATGTTTTTAGCTTCATGTGAGAAAATATCTTCCCCCATTGTGAGTAACAGGGGAGAGCTTGAAGGAATGAATGGGTTTATGATTGCCTTTGACATGGTTTTACCATTCTTTTGTGATGGCAAATCTGTTTCACTCAAGATATCACTACTAGGGATAGCTCTTTTGAATGACAATTTCTTTCTACGATAGTGTTTGGAGAATTTAGGATCAGTGTTTGGTGCATTGACCTGGGATAAAGGTTGTGGATCTACAATCCCTTGGTCACTTCTCACAATCATTTGACTATCAGAAAGATATTTAGATTGTAAAGTAGTTGAGCCAAATACCTGATCATTGATATGTACATCATCTTCATTCTGAGTGGGTTGATCCATTGGAAGTTGATGTTCAAGAGCATTCAAGGGTTCAGAATCAGGTTGAGGTACTGGAACTTGTTCTGCTTCAGGCTGTGGAGCTTGTTGAATTAAAGGTATCTCAGCATCTGGCTGTGGCATGACATTTGGCAAATTTATGTATGTAGACATATATGGTGTTATGACTACCGGAACATGCAACAAGACCTTAGAAGTATCCAGCCTAGTGTAGAACTTCTTGTTTGGTTTACCAGACCATTGAATTCGATCATTTGGAAACGGAGCAGGTTGATCCTTAGGCATAAAATGATTAAAAATTAGTGTCAAAAACCGAGGATAATGACACTCAACCAGTTTACCTTTTCCAAAGTTCTTTGTAGCTTTCTTCAATCGATTTAGCAAAATAGGCCATATCAAGCTGCCAAAATTGATTCTTCTATTGTGAGCAATTGAGAAACCAATAGACTGTAACATACCTGTGATGAGAGTATTGTTACTCTTTGTAGAATTAGCAAACACCTTTGCTATGATCTCGAAGAAGATATTCCATTCTTGAACAAGATTGCTTTTGAGTGGTCGTTTAAGATTCAGTTGGCCATGATAGTTGAGATTTGTGAAAAATTGAGTCAACTCATCATTTGAAGGTACTTCAGCAAATTGTTCAGTAGGAAGCCTCAGAGCAGCATTGAAGACAGATTCATCCACTGTATATGTCTTGTCATTAAAGTCGAATGAAAATGATATTTCATCTGAGACAGCTGTAGTACACATTAGTTTAAGTGGACCAAATTTCATGGGAACATTTGCAGTTATAGAATGACTACAGAGATTTTGTTCGTTTAGGAATTTTATCCAAGACTTAAACCGATCCACTGGGCAATCCTCGGGATTAAAATATCCAATATAATTGTGATTAACAAGCTCAAAATTATTATAAGCACCAGCCATTCCAAATCAGGGATTAAAATTAAGAAATCTGTAAAATTCAACAATTTAACCCAATTAAATTACAAAATTCGAATTAAAAAAAATCAAAATTCGAAAAATCAAAATCTTCATCAAAAATTCTGAAAATTTGAGACAAGGATCTTGATTGCAGTACAAACACACACATATTTTTAGATTTTACAAAATCACAATCTTTGTTCTTGAATGACAAATCGAAATTTCGAGAATTTCAAACTAAAATCCTTAAAAACTCGACCAAATCTTGCATTTTAACCTTTGTTTTGATGATAATCGACTGGGTAATCAAGAAATGTCCTTAGAATCATGTTTTGAGATGAAAATCGGGCAGCAATTCGACTGAAAATGTGTGTATATGTGTATATATAACGTTCTCGGTGACTTAACACGCGAGAGAGGAACAGAACAGAGATATAACTATAGAATATAACTTAGCTGTGATATGACTATCGATTTATATATTAAAACAGCTAGATATGACTATCGGGTGATAGTCATACCGATAGTTATATTACGTTTAAACGTAATATAACTATCCTGCTTAGACAGTTATATTTAAATTAAGCCTTAATATAACTATTAAAAAAAATATGACAATTGATTCAAGTTATACCGATAGTTATATTACTAGAAAAACAGACAATATAACTATTAATTAATCAACAGTTATATTTACAGAAAATAAAATTATAACTATTTTATTACTAAGTTATATTACACTACATATAACTAATATAACAAACACAAATTCGAATATAACAATCAAGTAGATTGTTATACCGATAGTTATATTCCAACAAAACAATTAATATAAGTAACCAAAAACAGAATTTTAACAGAATTTTAACAAGTAATAAATTAAAGAAAAACAAATTAATTTACACTACAAATATAAAACCTAATAATAAAAATTATAAAAACGATCATATGTAGTCCCTTTACGAAATCAAACATTAATAACAAAAGGACAAACACTACAAATCAAATAAAATAAAATCAAATAACATACTAAATATTTACATAATTATTTCTGATGAATTAATAAATCTATAAATTTTCTAATAAAATAATTTCCATATAGAAAATTATTCAAAAAGAAACTATGATTTATTTAAACAACAAAAATAATTAAACTGAATTTAAGACAATAACATTTTCAAGAAAAATAGATTTCTCATAAATTACAGCTTGTAAAATTCGAGAAAAATATTTTTAAAGAAAATGAATTAATCTAAAGATACAAGTAGTAATTAAAAATATATACAGAATATAATAACAATGATTTAAGATGAAACAAACAAGAGTATAAGTTGATAAAATAATTATACAAGTGATTTAATAACAAATATTAACACAACAATCACTTGTAAATTATTAAAGATCAAACCTCAGATATTAACCAGTTTAATTACTAGGACTATTTAACATACCCAATTCACCAACAATTCTGGTAAATGTGGATTCGTCAAGAGACTTAGTAAAAATATCTGCTGTTTGTTCTTCCGTAGGTACAAAAAATAACTCCACGGTACCATTCATGACATGCTCTCAAATAAAATGATACCTGATGTCAATATGCTTTGTCCTTGTGTGCTGCACAGGATTGTTAGAGATTGCTATGGCACTTGTATTATCACATAAAATTGGAATTTTATCAAGCACAAAGCCATAGTCTCTCAGTTGATTCCTGATCCACAAAATCTGTGCGCAACAGCTTCCAGCAGCTATATATTCAGCTTCAGTCGTTGAATTGGAAACTGTTTGTTGTTTCTTGCTGTACCAGGAAACTAGTCTACCACCTAGAAATTGACAACTCCCAGATGTGCTTTTTCTATCCACAACACTTCCTGCATAGTCTCAATCTGTATATCCAACAAGATTAAAACCGGAATCTTTAGGGTACCAGATGCCTAGGTTAGGCGTACCCTTAAGATATCTCAGAATTCGTTTAACAGCAATGAGATGAACATCTCTAGGATCCGATTGGAACCTTGCACACAAACACGTAGCATGCATAATATCAGGTCTACTCGCAGTAAGGTAAAGTAATGAGCCTATCATACCTCTGTAGCTTGTGATATCTACCTTGGCAGAATTTTCACATGCTCCAAATTTGACAGCTGTGGATGAAGGTGTCTTTGCTGAAGAAGAGTCCTCCATTTGATACTTCTTGAGAAGCTCTTTGACATACTTGGATTGACAGATAAATATTCCATCTGTCCTTTGACTTATTTGCAATCCAAGAAAGAACTTCAGCTCACCCATCATGCTCATTTCAAATCTACCCTGCATTAATTTCGCAAATTTCTTGCACAAAAGATCATTAGTAGACCCAAATATTATATCGTCCACATAGACTTGGACTATAATTGTATCATTCTTATGTTTCTTTGTGAAGAGAGTTTTGTCTATGACACCTCTAACAAAATCATTTTCAAGTAAGAATTCAGAGAGAGTGTCATACCATTTCCTTGGTGCTTGCTTAAGACCATAGACAGCCTTGAAAAGGAAGTAGACATAGTCAATTAAATCTGGATCTTCAAAGCCAGGGGGCTGTTCTACATAAACCTCTTCATCTAGCTTGCCATTCAAGAAAGCACTCTTGACATCCATTTGATAAACTTTAAAGTTTGAAAATGCCGCGAATGCCAAAAATATTCTTATGGCCTCAAGTCTAGCCACTGGAGCATAGGTCTCATCATAGTCAATGCCTTCAGATTCGGAGTAACCCTTTGCTACCAGTCTTGCTTTATTTCTCGTCACTGTGCCATCTTCATCAAGTTTGTTTCTGAATACCCACCTTGTGCCAACTACTGGTCTGTCTGTAGGTCTGGGTACCAGCTTCCAAACTTCTCGTTGTTTAAATTGATTGAGTTCATCTTGCATAGCAATCACCCAATCAAGATTTGAAAGAGCTTCTTCAGTTTTCTTAGGTTCCATTTCAGATAGAAACCCTGAATAATTGCATTGATTCTGAAAAGCTCTTCTAGTCTTTACACCAACAACTGGATCACCAATGATTAACTCAAAAGGATGAGCTCTATTCCAAACAGTCTGTCTGGGAAGATTAGATCTTGATGATTCGCCTTGATCTTCATTGAGATGTTGTGTGTGACTAGTTGACCCTTCATTTTCTCCCCCTGAGTTGTTGCCAGGTTGACTAGATGATGATTGATTAGGAGAGTCAGGGGAATTTTGACTACTATCATTGATATCATCACCGTTACCCTGGTCATCATTGTTGTCATTAGCATCAGCAAAAATCTCAGGTGCATTGTCATCATCTGAATCTGTATCTGTCATGTCATCGAAAGATAGCTTCTCAGATGGATTCTCAGTTTGGATACTAGGGAGTTTAGTGTCGTCGAATGTTACATTGACACCTTCCATCATCTTCTGTTCATCAATCACATACACCCTGTATGCTCTTATTGAATAACCAATAAAAATTGCTTCAAATGCTTTGGTATCGAATTTACCACCTTGATCATCACCTTCTTTAAGCACAAAGCACTTTGCCCCAAATACATGAAAGTATTTGAGTGAAGGTTTCTTATCAGCCATAATTTCATAGGGTGTCTTCATTTGATCTTTATTGATTAGAGTTCGATTCTGGGTATAGCACGCAGTATTGATGGCTTCAGCCCAAAAGTACAATGGAAGCCTTGATTCACTTAGCATAGTACGTGCAGCTTCAATCAAGGTTCTATTCTTTCTTTCCACTACCCCATTTTGCTGAGGAGTTCTTGGAGCTGAATATTGTCTGGTTATACCCTTCTCAGTGCAAAAGTCATTTAGAACTGCATTCTTGAATTCAGTTCCATTGTCTGATCTTATAGCTCTCACTGGATACGTAGAATCTCGCTCAATTAATTTAATGTGATAAATTACCAGTTGTGGAGTCTCATCTTTAGAATTCAGAAACAGAACCCATGTGTATTTTGAAAAATCATCAACAATCACTAGAGCATATCTCTTCCTTGACATAGACATCACATTAACTGGACCAAATAAATCCATATGAAGTAATTGTAATGGTTCAGTTATTGAAGATGTATCAGTGCTCCTGTGACTTGCCCTTTTTAGCTTGCCTTTTTGACATGCATCACACAGTCCTTCTTGAGTGAATTCCATTGAAGGCAAACCTCTCACCAATTCTCTTTTAACCAGAGAATTCATTGTCTTAAAATTAAGATGAGAAAGTTTCTTGTGCCATAGCCAACTCTCATCATTAGATGCTTTAGTGTAGAAGCAAGTGACTTCTTCAATGCATCCTGAGTTCATATTGGCTACGTACAGATTGCCTTTTCTAACTCCTGTCAGTTGTGGCTTTTCATGTCTCTTGTGTGAAATTAGACAATTCTTCTTGTTGAAATGAACTTCATAACCTTTATCACAGAATTGACTGACACTGAGAAAATTGTGCTCAAGTCCTTTCACAAAAGAAACTTCATCAATGATAACATTTCCAGCTTCAAGTCTGCCATATCCATCAGTTCTACCTTTGCTGTTATCTCCAAAGGTAACTACTGGGCCGGCCTTCTGCACCACATTTGTCAGCAGGGTTCTATCTCCAGTCATATGCCTTGAACATCCACTGTCCAAGATCCAGGTTACTCGATCAACCTGTTCAATACCCTACAATGACAAATGAGTTAAACCTTCTTCGGGACCCAAATTTGATTGGGTCCTGCGTATTTAAAGTATTGACCTTTATCAGGAAAAACAACATTTTTAATTTTAACCTCTTTAGTCAATAAACATTTAACCTTATAAACAGATTTGAAAATCTTTTGTTTAATCTTGGGTATCCATGTTTCTCTCGCAGCAGTAACACTTGTGTCATTGATTGGACATTTGACCTGGTAGACATTCTTGGTAATCTTTTGTTTAGTCTTAGGTGCAAATGTCTCTCTCCTAACTTGAGGAGGAAAAGCAGTCTTAGATCGAACATTATTGTTCCTGTTCATGTGCTGTCGAGGAGCATTCTGTTTAACACATGCATAATTACCATTAAAATAAGCACGCATACTGTTAAAAGCACAAGACATACAATTGATAATACCACATGCTTTATGATTAGAATCAATAGTAGACATGGTATTTTTCTGTTTTAACTTATTACTACCTAATCCAGTCTTAGAAGCACTTGCTGATTCAACAACTTTGACTGGTACTTTAGGTACATCTTTCTTGGATGAAACATTTGTTGTGTTAACGTCCTCAACTGATTTAGCCTTAACAAAGACTGTGACATTTTTCTTGGATGAAACATTCTTTGTATTAGTGTTCTTAACAGTTTTAT
Source organism: Saposhnikovia divaricata (assembly GCA_036435485.1). Classification (NCBI taxonomy): domain Eukaryota; kingdom Viridiplantae; phylum Streptophyta; class Magnoliopsida; order Apiales; family Apiaceae; genus Saposhnikovia; species Saposhnikovia divaricata. The sequence continues at coordinate 39,571,897 of CM071595.1, forward strand.
CCTTAACACATTTATCCTCAACAAGGACTGTGCCATTTGCACTATCCTCATTTCTCATTTCTTCTTGTATAACCATAGAAAGAATATCTGGTGGGCCAGCATCAGATTTTGTAAACATTGGTTTTTCAACATTCTTGAGAATATGTGGTATACCTCTTTCTTTAGCTGAGATAGAATTAGCAGAATGATTACTCAAAGAACCAACAGCTTGACTATAATCAAATCCTATTCCTACATCTTCGTTCTACTGCTTGTTTGTTGAAGAAATCTTTAGAAACTTTAACAGTATTATAACAAGCTCTAACCTGTGTTTCAAGTTCTCTAATCTTGGTGTCTTGTTCAACAATCCTATCAACTTGTTTTACCATGTATTCTCCTAGACCCTTTTCTCTGTAGTTAAGTCGAGCTATTTCTTCTATATTCTTATCTTGATTAACCTGCACCTTTTTTAAATCTAACATTTCATTTTCAAGGTTAGTGTTAACAAGACTTATTCTCTCGTACCCTCTTTGTGCATTATTCAAGCAACTACGTAAACTATCAATTAACTCAGCATCAGTAAGAATTACCGGTGTGGTATAATAAGTTGATGATTCAGCATTTGCCACCAGCGCAAAGTTTCCATATTCTTCATCTTCGCTATCTGTGTCATCCCAGCTTTTACCAGCAGCTACATAAGCTCTTCCACTCTTCTTCTTTTCAGAAGCATAATCTTTCTTCTGTGCTTGCTTGGGTTTCTGACACTCAGTAGCAAAATGTCCCAACTCATTACAATTGAAACAACGGATTTTGCTTCTGTCAACAGTTCCAGTTTTATAACCTCCCCTGTTACTAGAGGATGAAGAACCTCCTCTCTGAAATCTGTTATTTGACTTAAACTTGAACTTTGGATTTCTTCTGAATCTGAAGTTACTGAATTGTCTCACCATCATTGCCATAGATTCATCTTCCAATTGATCCAGCTCTTCAAGTGAGTAAAATTCTCCACCATCCTGAGTAGCTGGTGTTTGGCCATGTTCCACTTCAGTTTGTTCCTTGTTGAAGCTGTTAGGTTGAACAACTTTAGTTTCCACTTCCTTAGGAACCTCAACCACTAGAGCTGTAGAAGAATTTGCCATTCTGCCTTTTCCATAGAATTCCTTTTGCTGTACTTGTTCTAATTCATATGTTTTCAGAACACCAAACAGCCTTTCAAGAGCAACCTGAGTTAGATCTCTAGATTCTTTGATGGCAGTGATTCTATGCTCCAAGTGAGTAGGCATAGTCAGTAAAAACTTCATGTTGATCTCCTTCTGAGTATATTGCTTGCCATGAACTTGCAAGTTGTTGATTATCTTGTTATACCTTTCGAACACTTCCTAAATGCCTTCATTAGGGCCAGCTCTAAAGTGTTCATATTCAGAGGTCAAAATTTGAAGTCTATTTTCCTTGACTTCATCAGTCCCTTCATTAATGATCTCAATAGTTTCCCAGATGTGCTTAGCAGTTTTACAATTCCTCACATGGCTATACATTACAGCATCTAGGGAATCCAATAGAATGAGTCTCAAATTTTTATCCAATCCAGCTTCCTCCTTATCCTCAGAGGTATAGTTCTTAGGGTCCTTTGGATAGGATTTGGCAGGTACTGTTACAGTTCCATTTACAACTGTTTCAGTATCATGTTCCATAGGAGTTACTGGTCCATTTTTCAAAACCCACAAAAATCTTGGGTTTGCTACATCAAGAAATAACTCCATTTTGTTTTTCCACATGTCATAGTTATCTTTAATAAAGATAGGAATTTTAACATTGCTTTTGGCTGACATGATGAATTTTTAAGAGAGTTAAAAATTCGAGCTTGATTTTTAATTGAGTAAAAATAGGATCTTGATTTTTAATTCGAGCTGACATATTCTCAAGAATGTTGAAAAACCAATGTTTACAAAATCTGATGCTGGCCCACCAGATATTCTTTCTATGGTTATACAAGAAGAAATGAGAAATGAGGATAGTGCAAATGGCACAGTCCTTGTTAAGGATAAATGTGTTAAGGATAAAACTGTTAAGAACACTAATACAAAGAATGTTTCATCCAAGAAAAATGTCACAGTCTTTGTTAAGGCTAAATCAGTTGAGGACGTTAACACAACAAATGTTTCATCCAAGAAAGATGTACCTAAAGTACCAGTCAAAGTTGTTGAATCAGCAAGTGCTTCTAAGACTGGATTAGGTAGTAATAAGTTAAAACAGAAAAATACCATGTCTACTATTGATTCTAATCATAAAGCATGTGGTATTATCAACTGTATGTCTTGTGCTTTTAACAGTATGCGTGCTTATTTTAATGGTAATTATGCATGTGTTAAACAGAATGCTCCTCGACAGCACATGAACAGGAACAATAATGTTCGATCTAAAACTGCTTTTCCTCCTCAAGTTTGGAGAGAGACATTTGCACCTAAGACTAAACAAAAGATTACCAAGAATGTCTACCAGGTCAAATGTCCAGTCAATGACACAAGTGTTACTGCTGCGAGAGAAACATGGATACCCAAGATTAAACAAAAGATTTTCAAATCTGTTTATAAGGTTAAATGTTTATTGGCTAAGGAGGTTAAAATTAAAAATGTTGTTTTGCCTGATAAAGGTCAATACTTTAAATACGCAGGACCCAATCAAATTTGGGTCCCGAAGAAGGTTTAACTCACTTGTCATTGCAGGTTATTGAACAGGTTGATCGAGTAACCTGGATCTTGGACAGTGGATGTTCAAGGCATATGACTGGAGATAGAACCCTGCTGACAAATGTGGTGGAGAAGGCCGGCCCAGTAGTTACCTTTGGAGATAACAGCAAAGGTAGAACTGATGGATATGGCAGACTTGAAGCTGGAAATGTTTTCATTGATGAAGTTTCTTTTGTGAAATGACTTGAGCACAATTTGCTTAGTGTCAGTCAATTCTGTGATAAAGGTTATGAAGTTCATTTCAACAAGAAGAATTGTCTAATTTCACACAAGAGACATGAAAAGCAACAACTAACAGGAGTTAGAAAAGGCAATCTGTACGTAGCCAATATGAACTCAGGAAGCACTGAAGAAGTCACTTGCTTCTACACTAAAGCATCTAATGATGAGAGTTGGCTATGGCACAAGAAACTTTCTCATCTTAATTTAAAGACAATGAATTCTCTGGTTAAAAGAGAATTGGTGAGAGGTTTGCCTTCAATGGAATTCACTCAAGAAGGACTGTGTGATGCATGTCAAAAAGGCAAGCTAAAAAGGGCAAGTCACAGGAGCACTGATACATCTTCAATAACTGAACCATTACAATTACTTCATATGGATTTATTTGGTCCAGTTAATGTGATGTCTATGTCAAGGAAGAGATATGCTCTAGTGATTGTTGATGATTTTTCAAAATACACATGGGTTCTGTTTCTAAATTCTAAAGATGAGACTCCACAACTGGTAATTGATCACATTAAATTAATTGAGCGAGATTCTACGTATCCAGTGAGAGCTATAAGATCAGACAATGGAACTGAATTCAAGAATGCAGTTCTAAATGACTTTTGCACTAAGAAGGGTATAACCAGACAATATTCAACTCCAAGAACTCCTCAGCAAAATTGGGTAGTGGAAAGAAAGAATAGAACCTTGATTGAAGCTACACGTACTATGCTAAGTGAATCAAGGCTTCCATTGTACTTTTGGGCTGAGGCCATCAATACTGCGTGCTATACCCAGAATCAAACTCTAATCAATAAAGATCAAATGAAGACACCCTATGAAATTATGGCTGATAAGAAACCTTCACTCAAATACTTTCATGTATTTGGGGTAAAGTGCTTTGTGCTTAAAGAAGGTGATGATCAAGGTGGTAAATTCGATACCAACGCATTTGAAGCAATTTTTATTGGTTATTCAATGAGAGCATACAGGGTGTATGTGATTGATGAACAGAAGATGATGGAAAGTGTCAATGTAACATTCGATGACACTAAACTCCCTAGTATCCAAACAGAGAATCCATCTGAGAAGCTATCTTTCGATGACATGACAGATACAGATTCAGATGATGACAATGCACCTGAGATTTTTGCTGATGCTAATGACAACAATGATGATCAGGGTAACGGTGATGAAATCAATGATAGTAGTCAAAATTCCCCTGACTCTCCTAATCAATCATCATCTAGTCAACCTGGTAACAACTCAGGGGGAGAAAATGAAGGGTCAACTGGTCACACACAACATCTCAATGAAGATCAAGGTGAATCATCAAGATCTAATCTTCCCAGACAGACTGTTTGGAATAGAGCTCATCCTTTTAAGTTAATCATTGGTGATCCAGTTGTTGGTGTAAAGACTAGAAGAGCTTTTCAGAATCAATGCAATTATTCAGGGTTTCTATCTGAAATGGAACCTAAGAAAACTGAAGAAGCTCTTTCAGATCCTGATTGGGTGATTGCTATGCAAGATGAACTCAATCAATTTAAACAACAAGAAGTTTGGAAGCTGGTACCCAGACCTACAGACATACCAGTAGTTGGCATAATGTGGGTATTCAGAAACAAACTTGATGAAGATGGCACAGTGACGAGAAATAAAGCAAGACTAGTAGCAAAGGGTTACTCCCAATCCGAAGGCATTGACTATGATGAGACCTATGCTCCAGTGGCTAGACTTGAGGCCATAAGAATATTTTTGGCATTCGCAGCATTTTCAAACTTTAAAGTTTATCAAATGGATGTCAAGAGTGCTTTCTTGAATGGTAAGCTAGATGAAGAGGTTTATGTAGAACAGCACCCTGGTTTTGAAGATCCAGATTTAATTGACTATGTCTACTTCCTTTTCAACGCTGTCTATGGTCTTAAGCAAGCACCAAGGAAATGGTATGACACTCTCTCTGAATTCTTACTTGAAAATGATTTTGTTAGAGGTGTCATAGACAAAACTCTCTTCACAAAGAAACATAAGAATGATACAATTATAGTCCAAGTCTATGTGGACGATATAATATTTGGGTCTACTAATGATCTTTTGTGCAAGAAATTTGCGAAGTTAATGCAGGGTAGATTTGAAATTAGCATGATGGGTGAGCTGAAGTTCTTTCTTGGATTGCAAATAAGTCAAAGGACAGATGGAATATTTATCTGTCAATCCAAGTATGTCAAAGAGCTTCTCAAGAAGTATCAAATGGAGGACTCTTCTTCAGCAAAGACACTTTCATCCACAACTGTCAAATTTGGAGCATGTGAAAATTCTGCCAAGGTAGATATCACAAGCTACAGAGGTATGATAGGCTCATTACTTTACCTTACTGCGAGTAGACCTGATATTATGCATGCTACGTGTTTGTGTGCAAGGTTCCAATCGGATCCTAGATATGTTCATCTCATTGCTGTTAAACGAATTCTGAGATATCTTAAGGGTACGCCTAACCTAGGCATCTGGTACCCTAAAGATTCTGGTTTTAATCTTGTTGGATATACAGATTCAGACTATGCAGGAAGTGTTGTGGATAGAAAAAGCACATCTGGGAGTTGTCAATTTCTAGGTGGTAGACTAGTTTCCTGGTACAGCAAGAAACAACAAACAGTTTCCAATTCAACGGCTGAAGCTGAATATATAGCTGCTGGAAGCTGTTGCGCATAGATTTTGTGGATCAGGAATCAGCTGAGAGACTATGGCTTTGTGCTTGATAAAATTCCAATTTTATGTGATAATACAAGTGTCATAGCAATCTCTAACAATCCAGCACACAAGGACAAAGCATATTGACATCAGGTATCATTTTATTCGAGAGCATGTCATGAATGGTACCGTGGAGTTATTTTTTGTACCTACGGAAGAACAAACAGCAGATATTTTTACTAAGTCTCTTGACGAATCCACATTTACCAGAATTGTTGGTGAATTGGGTATGTTAAATAGTCCTAGTAATTAAACTGGTTAATATCTGAGGTTTGATCTTTAATAATTTACAAGTGATTGTTGTGTTAATATTTGTTATTAAATCACTTGTATAATTATTTTATCAACTTATACTCTTGCTTGTTTCATCTTAAATCATTGTTATTATATTCTGTATATATTTTTAATTACTTCTTGTATCTTTAGATTAATTCATTTTCTTTAAAAATATTTTTCTCGAATTTTACAAGCTGTAATTTATGAGAAATCTATTTTTCTTGAAAATGTTATTGTCTTAAATTCAGTTTAATTATTTTTGTTGTTTAAATAAATCATAGTTTCTTTTTGAATAATTTTCTATATGGAAATTATTTTATTAGAAAATTTATAGATTTATTAATTCATCAGAAATAATTATGTAAATATTTAGTATGTTATTTGATTTTATTTTATTTGATTTGTAGTGTTTGTCCTTTTGTTATTAATGTTTGATTTCGTAAAAGGACTACATATGATCGTTTTTATAATTTTTATTATTAGGTTTTATATTTGTAGTGTAAATTAATTTGTTTTTCTTTAATTTATTACTTGTTAAAATTCTGTTAATATTCTGTTTTTGGTTACTTATATTAATTGTTTTGTTGGAATATAACTATCGGTATAACAATCTACTTGATTGTTATATTCGAATTTGTGTTAGTTATATTAGTTATAAGTAGTGTAATATAACTTGGTAATAAAATAGTTATAATTTTATTTTCTGTAAATATACCTGTTGATTAATTAATAGTTATATTGTGTGTTTTTCTAGTAATATAACTATCGGTATAACTTGAATCAATTGTCATATTTTTTTTAATAGTTATATTAAGGCTTAATTTAAATATAACTGTCTAAGCAGGATAGTTATATTACGTTTAAACGTAATATAACTATCGGTATGACTATCACTCGATAGTCATATCTAGCTGTTTTAATATATAAATCGATAGTCATATCACAGCTAAGTTATATTCTATAGTTATATCTCTGTTCTGTTCCTCTCTCGCGTGTTAAGTCACCGAGAACATTATATATACACATATACACACATTTTCAGTCAAATTGCTGCCCGATTTTCATCTCAAAACACGATTCTAAGGACATTTCTTGATTACCCAGTCGATTATCATCAAAACAAAGGTTAAAATGCAAGATTTGGTCGAGTTTTTAAGGATTTTAGTTTGAAATTCTCGAAATTTCGATTTGTCATTCAAGAACAAAGATTGTGATTTTGTAAAATCTAAATATATGTGTGTGTTTGTACTGCAATCAAGATCCTTGTCTCAAATTTTCAGAATTTTTTATGAAGATTTTGATTTTTCGAATTTTTATTTTTTTTAATTCGAATTTTGTAATTTAATTGGGTTAAATTGTTGAATTTTGCAGATTTCTTAATTTTAATCCCTGCTTTGGAATGGCTGGTGCTTATAATAATTTTGAGCTTGTTAATCACAATTATATTGGATATTTTAATCCCGAGGATTGCCCAGTGGATCGGTTCAAGTCCTGGATAAAATTCCTAAACGAACAAAATCTCTGTAATCATTCTATAACTGCAAATGTTCCCATGAAATTTGGTCCACTTAAACTAATGTGTACTACAGCTGTCTCAGATGAAAGATCATTTTCATTCGACTTTAATGACAAGACATATACAGTGGATGAATCTGTCTTCAATGCTGCTCTGAGGCTTCCTACTGAACAATTTGCTGAAGTACCTTCAAATGATGAGATGACTCAATTTTTCACAAATCTCAACTATCATGGCCAACTGAATCTTAAACGACCACTCAAAAGCAATCTTGTTCAAGAATGGAATATCTTCTTCGAGATCATAGCAAAGGTGTTTGCTAATTCTACAAAGAGTAACAATACTGTCATCACAGGTATGTTACAGTCTATTGGTTTCTCAATTGCTCACAATAGAAGAATCAATTTTGGCAGCTTGATATGGCCTATTTTGCTAAATCGATTGAAGAATGCTACAAAGAACTTTGGAAAAGGTAAACTGGTTAAGTGTCATTATCCTCGGTTTTTGACACTAATTTTCAATCATCTTATGCCTAAGGATCAACCTGCTCCGTTTCCAAATGATCGAATTCAATGGTCTAGTAAACCAAACAAGAAGTTCTACACTAGGCTGGATACTTCTAAGGTCTTGTTGCATGTTCCGGTAGTCATAACACCATATATGTCTACATACATAAATTTGCCAAATGTCATGCCACATCCAGATGCTGAGATACCTTTAATTCAACAAGCTCCACAGCCTGAAGCAGAACAAGTTCCAGTACCTCAACCTGATTCTGAACCCTTGAATGCTCTTGAACATCAACTTCCAGTGGATCAACCCACTCAGAATGAAGATGATGTACATATCAATGATCAGGTATTTGACTCAACTACTTTACAATCTCAATATCTTTCTGATAGTCAAATGATTGTGAGAAGTGACCAAGGGATTGTAGATCCACAACCTTTATCCCAGGTCAATGCACCAAACACTGATCCTAAATTCTCTAAACACTATCGTAGAAAGAAATTGTCATTCAAAAGAGCTATCCCTAGTAGTGATATCTTGAGTGAAACAGATTTGCCATCACAAAAGAAAGGTAAAACCATGTCAAAGGCAATCATAAACCCATTCATTCCTTCAAGCTCACCCCTGTTACTCACAATGGGGGAAGATATTTTCTCACATGAAGCTGAAAACATTGTTATGCAAGAGGAGCAAGTTACAGTGCCTGCCATTGTTACGGTAGAAGAACCTTCACAGGTTGATCGGGATTTGCGAACTCCCATTGCACCACCACTGACCTTCCAAGAGGAGGCTAGGGTGATCTCTAGTGCAGGTACAATGGATGCAGCTCAGGATTATGAGAGGAGTGATGTGAGAATTACTTCAAATCTGAGTGAAACACTAGCACGTGAGGTGAGTGATACTCAGAGAGCGATTGAGGTGAGAGCACACAATGACACATACACTTTATCTCTCATAACACAACTCAATCAAATGAAAGAAAGTCTTGCTCAAGCTGAAGAAGACAATAAAAACTTGAGGTTTGATATGGATAACATGAGAACTATCTTCAACAACAAAATCAATGCACTTAAGCTCTCTCAATAACAAGCAATCGAAGACTCTGGAGATGTCACAGTGGCTCAAGATCTTATTACATCTTCTATGTCTAATCAGATTGAAGATCTTCAGAATAACATAAATGAAAATCACTTAACCACTGAACATCGTCTCAGTCAGATTGAAAAGCAAAGTGATCATCAAGCAAAGGGGTTGAGACACTTATATAATATCATTAGCAGAACTCACTCACTTACAGCAGAAGAGAAGAAATTCTTTGGAGGTAGTGATGGAAGTGACCCTGGAGCTGGTACAAGCCACAAAACTGTAGAGGATTCCTCAACTAAGGGGGAGAAATCTAGAGGGGGAGGAAGTGCAAGTAAAGAGAAAATTGAAGATAGGAGTGAAGGGAAGAAGAAGACAACTCATCAAGCAGCAGAACAGAACAGGAAGATGATGATGCTGTAGAAGGTTTTTACTATACAGGTAAACCTGATATTGATCTGTTTGCTGACTTACAGTTTCCTGATGTTGGTGAAGAATTTGATGAACCAGATCTCAGTTTTTGGGATGATGAAGAGCCAATAATTCCTGATTCTGTTGAAACACAACGAATGAATTTTGAAGCAAATAAAGAACTTGAACAGAATGAAGCTAATCTGTCTATGAGAGAAGAAAGACTCAAGAAGACACTCGAACAGTTAGCTCATAATGAAAGACTTCAAAAGGTTGAACAGGAAGCACTTCAAAAGCAACATGCTCAAAAGCTGGAAGCTAGGAAGATGTACATCAAGTACAAAAAGGGTGATAAGTGGGAACGTGCTCAAAAGGTAATAGACTCACCACAAACTTCTGACTATGATGATCGTCGGATGATTGCTATTTTTGAAAGCTTTAAAAAGAAGAACCCTGTACATGATATGTATTTGAAAGCTTTGAAGACAGAAATTGTGAGAATAACCACTGCATCTGATCCTAAGAATGGTGAGCTACTAATCTTTGTTGAATGTCATAAGCTCGGATCTCACAAAGTATCGCTTCAGTTCTTCTATGATAGATCTCTGTCAGAGCTTTGGGTGTTGAGACCAAAAGTAAGAACATCTTCTGAATTAGGCATACTGCTTCATGAAAAATTTCAAGAGTTTGCTGAAAGAGCTGGTCCTGAAGTTATAAATGACCCTCCACAAGTTAAAATTCTTAAGGGAGAAGTTATTCATACTATTAATCTTCAGACAGAAGAATTGTATACACACCTTGCCAGACATTTGGTATATGTTGAATATGCTCTTCGAAATCATGGTTTTGCATCACAAGAAAAGATTGAAGCTGTAGATCATATTCGTTCCTATGCCCAGACCAACATGAAGAAGTACAAGCAGTATCAAGGTGAGTTGAGAAAGAAACTTGGAATACCACTGGTTTATCCTACAGATGTGTCATCCAGAAGGGAATTACTTGGTGACTCCGAATTGATCAAGAATCTACCTGATATGGATGAACAAGAAGAAGGAGAAATCAACGAGGAAGAAGGTGGTAAATGAAGATTAGCTCTACAAGTTATATCATTAGAGCTTTGATAGAACAAGATAGGATAATTGTCTTATATGATCAGTCTAGAGGATCATCTATCTTGTATTTATCTTTTCTGTTTGAATCTGGATAATGTTAATATGAACCAGAACTTTTACATTATTTACTTAGCATTTAAAGTGTTTTCTTTTACTTGTTTAATTGGGATTAGTTGAAGAATCCTCTAGGTATTTGCTTGTTATTGTATAACAAACAAATAGGGGGAGATTGAAAGGCATATGACTCAGCCTATTTGTAGTTCGAGGATCCTAATCCAATTAAACTAGATTGTAATAAGTAAATAATATCAACTGTCACAGGAATCTCAAAAGATGATAACCGTCAGAAGAAAAATCAACAAGTCAATATATAGTTTTGATGTTTTACACTGGAAGAAGATTCAGATATCTGATCAGGCCTCAAGGTAGCATTGAAACAAGTGGATTCATTTAAGAAGACAGAGATTTCTATTTATTTATTACAATCTAGTTTAATTGGATTAGGATCCTGGAACTACAAATAGGCTGAGTCATATGCCTTTCAATAAGAAATTTCATTTTTACGTTCTGAGCCCTTGTCTGTGATTTGAATTTACAAGAGCACTCATAAATTAAAAGTTCTTTTTTTAACTACGCCATAGATGGGCATATGTAACGCCTCTCTGATGTTACAATAGGCCCGAAAAACGTTACATTAGATCTATTGTAACACCAGGAGGCGTTACGTTTACGAGCATTACAATAGATACCCTAATGTAACACTTTTCTTCTCTATTGTAACAGTAGCAAAAGTATTACAATAGGCACCTATTGTAACACCAGAGGCCCAATTGTAACACATTTTGAGTGTTACAATAGCTCAGTTCAATTTTTTCAGACGTGGCACCATGTGCATACGTGGCATTACGTGGCACCACGTGGCCACGTGGCACACTGTGTACACGTCACCAGCCTCTATTGTAACACTATACTGGGCAATTGTAACACATATTAAGTGTTACATTTGACTTGGTAAATATTTTATAGGGGGCCCACATACCCTATTGTAACACCATTTTTATCTGTTGTAACATTATTTTCTATTTATTGTAACACTATATATTAACAAATGTAACACTACAATAAGCAAACGTAATGGTAAATTTTTGAAATTTTGAAATGTAGGCTCTGCATTAATAATATTCCCAGCCAACATAACAAGATCCACTACATTAATTCCAAACTACATAATAAACCAAAAGTCATCTCCATACTACTCCAACCAAACCTCCAAAAGGAATCCAACATAATTCTAAACCAACAAGCACATACGATTAAGTCTAAATTTTAAAAGTACGAAACCATTACAAGAACACATAATTTCATTAGAGTACTGGTACACAGAGTAAATCTGATGTTTCTCCGCCAGAATAATACCAGTAAAGATAGAAAATAGAAGCAGTAAGGTATGTTACATAGAGTTCATTCGGCAACAGGAAAAGCTGATCCAATATTGTTTCCGAGTCGATAGCACTTGATGTTGATTGGGTAAGGTCCAAACTCCACATAATTGTTCTCCCCACCCATGTAGAAACACAATGTACTCCACGCTGGCAGTTCTAATATATTATTGGTTTTTAATTTTTTTTTTTAATCATTTTTCATAATTTTTAAAAAGTCATACAAAATATATGTTATATATTTATATATAAATTTTAGTGATAAAAATATTCTAAATTTTTTACTATATTAATTCTTATATTTAGTGAGAGAAACCATCTAAATATATTATATTATTTTCATAACATATTTATTTTATTTAGTACTTATTATTATTATATGAATTTCGAAAATTAATATTTAATCCAAATAAGGAGTTCGTTAATTTAAAATCAAAGAGGGTTTTCATTTTCCGGAAATTTGGTTAAAGAGTAATAGATTTATTAATTAAAAGTTATTAAAAAAATAAATATTAGTATTAAAAATTTTAAAAAAATAGTAAAATTCAAAAACTAGTATTACCTATTGTAACACTTTACATTTCACGTAACACCGTAATTTCAGAGTAACACTAGATATATGGCTAATGTAACACGAATCGAGCGGTGTTACAATAGGTATGAACTTTACTAGCTATTGTAACACTATTTGTGTAACGCTTACAAAAAAGCATTACAGTAGCCTGCGTAGTGTAAACACTTGAATTTATAAACTTTTTTGATGTCACGATTATACTTGAAACAAAAAAACAATGCATTTCTTAAATTTTGCAAAAAAATTTCTTTCCATTATTGTTCTTTCTTTTGGCAAACAAAAAGAAATTTGTTAGAATAGATTTTTAAGTCATATAAGCCTAATCATTCAAAAAAGAAAAAAGAGTACTCCAATTAATTATTCTTCTTTCTAATGTAGTCATCCTAATTTTGGTGATTCTATTCAGGGAAAAAGAAATTTCATTTTTTTCTGCTAAGCATGAAATTTCATTTTCAACTTTTTATTGTTTTCTTTTCTGTGAGCCAGAGAATTTAATTCTTCTAAGTTTCTAATTTCTTAAAGTTTTGACAACATTTCATGTATGACTTGTTGCTTTTATGTTTTTATTAATTTAAACAACATTTCATGCTACTTTTCATTAACTTATTTTTAGAATATACTTAACTTTGTTCTACATACTAATCCTGGTAAATAAATATCCATGTTATGTTTGATGGTTTTGTTTTATAAAATTTTGTGTTTGCTTTTCCTTCTTTACTTGTGTATATTTATTCTGGGTACATGCTATGTTCTTGTGTGCATGGAAGCTATAATGGCTATGATAACTTTATAAAAGTATAAATATTATTAATAACTTTATAACTAGTCTATTCATTTGATATGAATTTTATTTTTAACTAATCTTCTAAAATAATTGCATAAATAATAAATTTTTTATATACTAATTTTGTTTACTTATATATAAATTACTTTGGGGCACAACATACTTTTGTTTGGTGAATAGATGGGTATATAGATCTTGGGAGGGCTTGAAATTCGTACGATACTTACTAAATTCGGAAAAAAATAAATAGGAAAATTAAGATGTGTGAGCCATCACTTCAATTTCTAATGATTCTATTTGTTCTCAATTTTGTAACCAAAAGTTTCATCTATATTTCTTTGAAGATCCTCTTTGAAACCTTTACCTTCTTTAAATGTACTCTAGATTCAGTTTTTGTATTATACGACTGTTTATAACATATATATCTTGTAAATAGCAAATCAAAGTGACGGAAAATACATGAAATAGTAAAATTTAAAGTATCTTAGAAGAAGGTGTATGGTTTCCAAAATGATCTTCAGGAATCCCAGTCTTAAAAGTGATGGCACACACATTCTACTTTTCTATTTCTTTCGATCCCAATTTGGTTAGTATCTGACGGATTTCCCCGCCTTCCAAGATCTCAATAACCATCTTTCTACCAAACAAAAGCATGTTATGTCTCAAGGGAATTAACACATGAGTAAACATTCATAAATTTGTCAACTTGACTTGAATTTATAAACTTTTTTGACGTCACGATTATACTTGAGACAAACAATGCATTTCTTAAATTTTGCAAAATATTTTCTTTCCGTTATTGTTATTTCTTTAGGCATACAAAAAGAGTAATTAATTACTCTTCTTTCTATAGTTGCCATCCTAATTTTGGTGATTCTATTTGTATTGTTAAGGTAAAGATATTTTATTTTAAACTTTTTACGGTTTTCTTTTCAGTGTGCAAGAGAATTTAATTCTTCTAAGGACAAATTATGGAGAAACGAATCATACCTTTAAAACGTTACTTTCACAAACTCAACGGAGATCCTAGCTTGTAATCACCACACACAATCTTCACGTCAAGATCTGTGTCTCTAAGGTAATCCACACGAATGTCCGACCGTCCAACGATCCGAGGAGCCAGCACTACTACAGAATGGACCTATAGCGTCGCCTATATAGGCCTATAGCGTCGGTTGTTTGGCGTAGTATATGCAGGGGACGCTATAGGTATAGGCCTATAGCGTCGGTTAAAATGGCGACGCTAAAGTCCACTTTAGGCGTCGGTCATTTAAATGACCGACGCTATAGATATAGCTTATAGCGTCGCCCCCTTAAAATGCCGACGCTATAGGTATAGCTTATAGCGTCGCCCCTTAAAATGCCGACGCTATAGGTAGAGCTTATAGCGTCGCCCCTTAAAATGCCGACGCTATAGGTATAGCCTATAGCGTCGCCTTTTAAAAAGCCGACACTATAGGTATAGCTTATAGCGTCGCCCTTTTAAATGACCGACGCTATAGGTTAAATTTTTTTTTAAAAAAAAAGTCTATAGCGTCGCCCTTTCAAATGACCAACGCTATAGGTCAATTTTTTTTAAAAAAAAATAATTTCAAAATTGGAATTTCACCATTACAAAATATAATCCAAGAACACCAAACAAGTCTAAACACAATTTTTCCATACATATATATTACAAACTTCAACTACAAAAAAAAAAGTCTATGAACTAAAAAACATTGTCTATATATTACAATTTTTCTATACATATATATAGTTACAACTTACAACCTAAAGACAATCAACTTTGGTGTAAACTATACACCAAAGTTATCACAACAAACATTGAACATCACTATAGATCCTATAATAAACTATAGATGTCTTCCAAGCTATTCTGAACGAATAAAAAGTTGTTTCTATTTAATAAAAAGTTGCGAAGGCTGCCTATGCAGCTTGAGTCCTTGAGGATTTTATGGTATGAGCTTCATCCAATACCACCCGGTGCCAGTCAACTCTATGAAAAATGCTGTTGTCTGGATCCTGGTTAAAATTTTAGAAGTAACAAGCAGCCATTAGAATTTCCAAGTCTCCATAGGGATTAACAAAAGAAACAAAGATAGATAAATCTGAACAACTTACAGTTTTATAAGCTGCAGTTAGGACACCATAAGTTGTTAAGACCACATCAGGTTCTGCAATGACCTCAGGGTCATTACTTCTTTCACCACCATAGTGAACAGATACGGAAATACTTTCCGGCTTGGAATGGGTAATAAGCTTATACTAGGTATATTAATAAGAACAATTCAATATATTATAAACATGAAAAAAGTAGCAGCACATCACAAAAAGCAAAATGGTACAATTAAAAACAAACCAGTGAAACTCAACATGACAGAAAAATGCAAAGACCTCTTTTACTCGTACCACAAACTAGTGACGCAACTAACCTTCCACTGGCCTAGCAATGCCATAGGACATATAATCAGAGTTCCACCTCTTGCATTTCTTGGTCCTCCATTGGATTCTGTTCTCTTTGAGGCTAGATTTTCTGTGTCACCATGCTTGGCTTCAGGGATTCCCCTCCCTGGTCTTGCCAATATAAGACTTATTGTCATTACAGGTTTTTCCAGCTCCATTGCATCTGCTAAAATCTGGATATATTCTTGTTAAGTTAGAGGCAATTCTAGCAATAAAAACATGCACACAAATACATTATAGGATAAGATGCGAAAGAACTAAAAGAAAAGGATCTATTATGCATTATGCTATATTTATCATGCGCGAAGAGGAATAAGTTCAAACTAAAATGAGAAGGGACTAAAAAAACTCACCCCTCCCCTGGCAGTTTGTGTGGCAGTTGGGAATTGAGTTGTTGCTTCACCAGAGAACACATTCACATGAATGGAAGAGGCCCTCCTAATATAAAGCTTCAATAATCAATTATACATAATATGATAAATATGATAGGTGCAACCTAAATCTTAATGAAGAATCTTTAATAATGTTATTGATGGGTCATCTGAAGATTCACCAAGAAAACATACTCATCACATAAGCGATATGCCGCCCAGTAGGGATGGAGTGTTTTTGTTGCTTTCTCGGCATCAACTCCCTTCTCCAACTCTGTCATCCAGTAGAGTGCTTGCTTCTGGTATGGTCTCAAGTCACACATAAGTGTACTTGGGGGTTCCATCTCCTATACATTTTAAGAAAGCAAGAGATGAAAGAGAGAACCAAAATTTGCAAATTACACTTCACTTAATTCATATATAAGCGATCGAGCAGTGTTAATTTTACCTCCAAGTTGTACACATCTGCAGCACCAACAAGCTTGTTTAAAGATGATTCCAGTATAGCTTGTTCGTCTTTGTCATGATCTGCTTGGCAACCTTTTCCTCGTTTCAGCACAGGCAACATTCCAGCTAATTCTTTTGATTCATCCTGTTAAAAATATATTTAAAAACAATAGCTTAAAAGGAGTTGCAACTAATTTAATTTCTAAATAGAACACAATTAGCCAGGCCTAAAAACATACATCTAAATTCAAACCACGTTTTCTTGATTGAAGCTCCTCCGGGGTAAAATCAGCCTGGTAGAAAATAAAACAGAAACATTACTAAGACAGCAAAGTAAAATTGCATCTATAAAGACTCAGTTCCGCTATGTAAACTACCTCCTGATAAGGTTTTATCTCTAGTAACTTGAACAAAGTTAAAAGAGGATAAATTGTAGAATCGATGTTGGAAGGAGCATCTAGCTTCCAGGATGAGTTTGTGACTTCTGTGAAAAGCGAACGATGGATATAAAAGCTGACGAGAGAAGAAAGAATGAATGTAAGAAATATAATATTTGTACAAGGAAACATAGTTGTAACCAATGTTGAAAACTAAGAAGCTAATCACAAACAAAAGTTGATATCTTGCAAAGGTAAATGTCATACTACCTCCCATACAATAATATTTCTTGCATCAGCTGCAGAGTTGAAGGAACAGCTATGCACCGACAAAGAACTTTCACCTTGTTAGAGTTAACAAGTGGAATGAGGCATTTTCCCCACTCCATTGGAAGACGACCAATCTGAGTATGCCATAAATATACAAATTTTATGCATTGGTATAAATCCTAACAAGAAAGCTCTAGAACATTGATGCAAACCAGATATTAACATCTAACTTTTTTCAAAACATTAAATTTATTAAATTTCTAAACACATATCAAGATCATAATAATTAATACACAAGTGACTGACATTCGAGTTAAAGGAATAACCACAAAAACTTTCTAAAATATATTGAGAATAACGGACTCCAATAGAATTAGTATATTCAAATGGTCGTATGCCTATACACAATAAGATAGATATAATTTATTTGTTTGAATTCACAATGTAAAACAAATGACTGATTAACATATTTAACCTAACTTGACATCCACAGCTAAAAAGTTAAAGCATTTAAATTCAACATGTATAAAAGATATTTACCTCTCGATATCTTGTAGTCGAAAAACGAACAATCCCTGACAAGGCAACGACTGTCTTAGACCGAATAAATGGTGAAGTGCACTTAGCTTTCATGTCTCTATCAGGAAAGGCCAAGTGAACAATCTCATTATTCTCCAACTTCCTCCCTCTAGTTGTTGACAGCCCAGTAATCGCAGTCCTCCCCACAAGCAACCAATCCTCCTCTTCTGGAAAATCCGCATCCTCAATCACAACAGTACTCAAAACATTATTATCCTCCACTTTCTGCTTCTTCACACCAGAAGGTTTCAGTCTATCATACATAGACATCTTCGGCTTCGCAGGCACTGAAGACAAAGGCTGAACCATAATCGCCTCATTCATGTCTTTCTTTACAACAATTAATTTCCATGGAATGACCCTTTCCACCAACAACCCCACCACTGCCTGACTTCCTCCTCTTCATCCACCACCGCCGAACCACCCCCACATCACCTTCGACCTCCTCCTCCCTTCTCCCCATTCCCCTCCCCTCGCCAACAACTCTACACCACGCCTTCGAGATTAACGAGAGAAACGAGATAGGGAGAGAAGAATTCGAGAGAGACTCGAATTTGTTTGAGGGAGTAGAGAGAGCTCGAGATATATAATTGAGAGAGAGACCACAGCATACTAAAATTGGGAAAATTAGGGATTTTGAGAGAGAGAGAGAAAGAGGGAGAGACAGAGAGAAAGGGAGAGATAAAGAGACCGAGAGGGATTTTGTGCGGGTTAAAAATTTTAGCGGGCCTTTTGATTTTTCATCTGCCGCTCAGCAATCACTTTTTATCACACACATATCAAAATGATTAAATTAAATTTTACAAGTTTTGATCTTATAAATACAATATTTTCATTGACCGCCCATTTTTTTATTTTGACACGCGCGTGTTTTAAAATTTTATTATAAAAAATTATTATTTATTATTTTTATAATTAAAAAAATGTGAAGAAAATTTGATTTTAGCATAATTTAATTGATTAATCACAATAAATTAAAAGAAAAATTAGTGAAAGTTGGGTAACATTCATCACACAAATATTGAGTATGACTACTTTGGTGTGTATGAATTTATTTTTAAAAATTGTCATTTTTCCAATTTTTATTTAATTTATTGATTTATTTGACAAACTAGTTAAAAATGGTGGAAAAATAAAAAAAATGAAAAATTAGTGAAAGTTGGGTAACATTCATCACACAAATAGTGAGTATGACTAATTTGGTGTGTATAAATTTATTTTCAAAAATTGGAATTTTTCCTATTTTTATTTAATTTTTTGATTTATTTGAAAAACTAGTTAAAAATGGGAAAAAATAAAAAAAAGGAAAATTAAGGAAAGTAGGGTAACATTCATCACACAAATAGTGAGTATGACTACTTCGGTGTGTATGAATTCATTTTCAAAAAGTGGCATTTTTCTTATTTTTATTTAATTTTTTTATTTCTTTTACAAACTAGTTAAAAATTGGGAAAAAAATAAAAAAATTGAAAATTAGGGAAAGTAGGGTAAAATTAATCATACAAATTGTCAGTATCACTAATTTGTTGTGTATGAATTTATTTTCAAAAATTGGCATTTTTCCTATTTTTATTTAATTTTTTTATTTCTTTGACAAACTAGTTTAAAAATGGGGAAAAATATAAAAAAAAATAGATAATTATTGAAAGTAGGGTAACATTAATGAGTAAAAATAGTTAATATTTTGGTTGTATTGAATGGTTTATTTTTTAATGGGATTAAAATTGTGTTTAGACTTGTTTGGTGTTCTTGGATTATATTTTGTAATGGTGAAATTCCACTTTTGAAATAATTATTTTTTTAAAAAATTGACCTATAGCGTCGGTCATTTGAATGGGCGACGCTATAGGCTCTTTTTTAAAAAACCATTAACCTATAGCGTCGGCATTTTAGGGGGCGACGCTATAGGTAGAGCCTATAGCGTCGCCCCTTAAAAGGGCGACGCTATAGGCTATACCTATAGCGTCGGTTAATGCAAACAACCGACGCAATAGCTTCTGGGTATAGCCTATAGCGTCGCCCCTTAAAAAGGCGATGCTATAGGCTATACCTATAGCGTCGGTTAATGCAAACAACCGACGCAATAGCTTCTGGCAGATGACCTAAGGCGTCGGTTAATGCAAACAACCGATGCAATAGATAAACTGGCGACGCTATAGGTCAACAACCGACGCTATAGGTGGCGACGCTATAGGTGTATTCTGACTAGTGCAGGTACTAGCCCGCGAAGAACAGCCTCTCTCTATCTCTCTAGCGTCTCAAAGAGCTGTTACGGTTTTTAATTAAACGATTTTATGAAATCCCTAACCCTAAATTAATACATCATCATGTATTTATATGAGAGATAGTGGGCTAAAATCAAAAAACCGAATTAGGCTTCCTTAAACCCAATTCTAATTTTATTTTATTTTATTATTGGATTTCCTTAAACCCAATTCTGTTCTTACTTTATTAAATTGGAATTTACTTAGATAATTAATTAGGACCAGTCCAATTAATTTAATAGCCAATTCTTTATTTAATAATGATTTAATTTAAATTCTCAATTTAAATTAAAATTCCTTTTAAGACATTCTAAGTGTGTGACACTATAGGTTATTATTACGTTGGCAACGATTTTAAAGTCTCAATTAAAATCGTAAACAAAGAGCGGCATCTAGTAATACATCATTGCTACCTAAGTAATAATAATTTAAATGGTGATCCATATTAAACCTTTCGTGATTAATGTTTTCGTGTATTATAATCCCTTTAACCAAATATTATAGATTAAACTCAAGGCATGTGTTTAGTCATCCTCTTCAACATTTAATCCGGGTTTACTTGTTCCATGAGTAGACTATTAAAAAACAAATCATTATTTGAGCACGGCCATGCATTTTATAGTCTCACTCAATCAAGAGGCCAATAATATATGTCCTAATTATAGGAGGGTTAAATCCTTTATCTATCATTCATATTTCTCATGCGACTCATGATATACCCGATGTCCACTTTTATCATCACCCGCTCAAAGGTAACTTTTAATGTAGTCAAAGTATATTAATCCTCGTATAGAAATATAATGATCTCAAGTCAAAGGATCATTACACCATTATCACTGTGAATCTTTCTTATGACTTTATTAAACATGAAGAATCTCACCGTGGGTCTGTTTAGCACCATGTACCTATGTATTGACTTTAGTATCTCCATACTTATAACCAATGAGATGTGGTTATCAGTCAAACAACATACTAGTCTATTTATGTATTATTATTGTCCTATAATAATAATACTCGACCAGGGAACTTTTAAGAATATGATATATTATATAATCTCAAGTTCAAGTCATTTACTTAAACTATATAATGTGTATCATGATTCTAAGGACATTTATTATGCTAACAAATATATCATAGTAATTAAAGTCATAATAAATACGTTTATTGAATGATCAAATGACATAAAGGTTTATTCAAAGAAACAATGTATTGCCTCTAGGGCACCTACACTAACACGTTATGCTCCTTTGTGAGCACTTTTGGTTATGTTTTATGGTTGTCAAGTACTGTTTTATTGGTGTTATAAGTTTCTAACTTGCTGAATGTGGTTCGTGCGAAGGAGGATTTTTGTTGTTTATGGTGTGATAAGGTGGGATTTTGACTTGTGTTTATGGTTGGTTGGTATGCTGGTGTGATAAGGTGGGATTTTAACATGTGTATTTTGGATTAATGATGGTTGGGATGTTAAATTATGTTTATGGATGTTTTTGTTTTATGGAATATATTATTTAGATTTTCATTTTACTGTTTTTTTGTTTTGTATGCTTTGATTTACTTTTTAGATTTGTAATTTAGGTGTAAAAAAACAGGAAAAAACCAGTAATTCCTACCAATAATACCATAAAATTCCATCTTTTCCTACCACATTGAAAGCTTTTCCTACCAGCATTACCATTACAAACCCAGTAATTCCTACCACATTCAAGCCTTTTCCTATCAGCATTACCATTACAAACCAGTAATTCCTACCACATTCAAGCCTTTTCCTACCGTATGCACATCGTGGTGGGAAATAGCTGGTAGGAATCTAAAAAAGATAGTAGGAAATGTCTGGTAGGAAATACTATTTATCTAGTGTTTCAATCTGCAAACGTATATAAGTATATAGAGTGTATGATATGAAACTGAGAAAACAGAACAAAAGCTCCAGAGATGCTCGTCAAATCGACTTGCCTTTTTTATATCAATCCTTGCCTTACATAGAGCTACTACTACAACGTGCAAGTTAGAAAATAGGAACTGAAAGAAGGAAACTCCTGGAGCACTACTCCACTACACTCGATCCTAATAAAACTCAACTGCTAGACTGACCAAGTCACACACGACTTGTTCAAATAAAACATTCTATCTGACAAAACAAATTGCCATCTTATTTTCATAACTAATAATGGAAAACAAATAAACAAATATCAGATTAAAACCAACATTTCCCCCCTTAATCTGAAATTTGTTTGTCCAAGTTCTTGACTCCCAGCAAGCTTCGCATTCTTTCGAACTTCACTATCACCAAGGCCTTTGTAAGAATATCAGCCCTTTGCCCTTCACTGCTAATGTGCTTAACAACGATTTCTCCATGCTCTACACATTGCCTGATGAAGTGATATCGAATGTCGATATGTTTGCTTCTGCCTTGGAAAACCGGATTCTTGGCCAAATCTATAGCTGACTTGTTGTCGATGTAGATGATCACAGGACCTATTTTTTCCCCAGTAATCTGACCCAAAACTTTTCGAAGCCATATTCCTTGACATGCAGTTGCAGTGGCCGCCATAAACTCGGCTTCACAAGAGGATAAGGCCACACACCTCTGTTTCTGTGATACCCAAGTTATCATACTTTCGTTGAGGTAAAACACCATGCCCTAGTGCTTTTCCTATCATCCACTTGCCCTGCCAAATCACTGTCCAAAAAGCCAGTCAACATATGATTCCCAGACCCCTTTGAGTACACTAATCCATAATGAGTAGTGCCCTTTATGTATCGTAGTATACGTTTGACAGCTTCCAAATGCAGCACTGTTGGTCGTTCCATGTACCTACTTACCACTCCCACAGCAAACGAAATATCTGGTCTAGTATGCACTAGATACCGAAGACATCCAACAATGCTCTTATAGTCTGTAGCATTGACGGTTTTTCCACCTTCATCCTTACTAATCTGTATATTCGGATCCATGGGATATTTTGATGAATTGCAGCTCGACATTCCAGACTTTTCAAGAACCTTTCTAGCATATCCTGCTTGTTTCAGCTCGATGAAACCTTCACCCTGTTCAACCTCAATGCCTAGATAATAGCTCAACTCACCCAAGTCAGTCATTTCGAAAATTTCACTCATCTGATCTTTAAACCTTGCAATGACTGAAACATTTGAACCAGTGATCAGTAAATCGTCTACATAAACGCCAACAATCAAGACATTATCACCATCCCTTCTTGTATACACAGCATGTTCATACGGGCATCGAGCAAAACCAAGATCCTCCAAGCATTTATTCAACTTGGCATACCAGGCACGTGGTGCCTGTCTCAAGCCATACAGTGCCTTGGTCAATTTATACACCAGATGCTCTTCTCCCTTTCTTTTGAAGCCTTCCGGTTGACTCACGCACACCTCTTCATGTATTTCACCATTCAAGAAGGCTGTTTTCACATCTAAATGATGCACTCTCCATCCATTTTTAGCAGACAATGCCAACAATAGACGAACAGTTTCAATACGTGTCACAGGAGCGAATATCTCGTCAAAATCAACCCCTTGTTCTTGTACGTAACCCTTAGCAACGAGTCTCGCTTTATACTTGATTATATTGCCATCTGCATCCTTTTTGAGTTTGAAGATCCATTTCATACCAATTGCCTTATGCCCCTTTGGAAGCTCAGTTAGACACCAAGTGTTGTTCCTTTCAATAGACTCCATTTCTCTAGCCATTGCTTGCTTCCATTCACTCAACTTGGCAGCCTGTTTGTAGCATGTAGGTTCATCAACTCCCATCAGTAGTAATTCCTCATCCAACTCAACTGGTTCAGTGCAGTTATAGATGTCTGTCACTGCTCTAAACTTCCTTGGTGTCACACTGTCATCATAGTTATCACTACTGATCTGAGAGGCATGTGGAGTTCGAGGTTGAGTAGGGCTTTGCTCACCACCAGTTTCCGTATTAGACTCACTGTTTGTCTCTTGTGCATCTCCTTCCTTCTCATGACACATCTCAGGTACCTCAAACCAGTTATCATTATCTTTGCCTCCACCTTGATCGTTCCGCAACCATTTCTTATCTTCTTCGAAAACCACGTCCCTGCTTACACAAACACGATTCCTTTCTGGATCATAGAGACGGTATGCTTTAGTTCCAGGTTCTTTGCCCAGATTCACAACCTTCGTGCTTCTATTATCGAGCTTACTTGTTTGACAGCTTGGCACCTTCATGTGTGCAATGCATCCAAACACACGCACATGTCCAACTTCTGGTTTCTTGTCAAACCATGCCTTATAGGGAGTTAGCCCTGACAATACTCTTGTTGGCAGCCTGTTCAGAATATATATGGCATGTCTGACTGCCTCACCCCACAGTTTCGAGGGCAAACTTGCTTCCTTAAGACAACTTCGAGCCATTTCAACCACGGTCCGGTTACGCCTTTCAACGACCCCGTTTTGTTGGGGCGTATAAGGTGCAGTGTGATGTCTTACTATCCCACTTTCTTCACAGTAATCATTGAACTCCTTTGAGCAGAATTCACCCCCACGGTCTGTACGAAATACTTGAATTTTCTTCCCAGGCTTGTTTTCAACTAAGGCACAGAACTTTCTGAACGCATTCAAGGCTTCAGCCTTGCTCTTCAATAAGTATACCCACATAAACCTACTGTAGTCATCAACAATTAAAAAGAAATACCTGTTTCTAGCTGCTGTTTCTGGCGAGATGGGTCCACACAGGTCACCGTGAACCAATTCAAGCACCTGAGTTGCACTGAAATTACTCTGAGACGGGAACTGTTTCTTTGTCTGCTTCCCATCAAGCATCCATCACATACGTTGTCAGCCTTAGCAATATTAGGCATACCTCTGACCATGGAACTTTCAGACATTACTTTCATGGCAATGTAGTTCACATGTCCAAGACGTCGATGCCATAAACGTGCTGTCTCCTCTGAACTTAGCATTAAGCAACTTGGTTTAACATACTCGATTAATATCTTATACAGTCTATTAGGTGATCTCCTTACTTTCATGAGTAGCCTTTCACTTTTATCAAATACCCACAAATATTCTCCTTTCAAGACAACTCTATTCCCACTTTCAAACATTTGCCCCAAACTAATAATGTTGCTACAAAGATTGGGAATATAATATACCTCGTTCAAGATACGTTCCTCTCCGTTCTTGCATTTGAAAACAATTGAACCCTTTCCTTCTATCTTCACAGTCGAGCCATCCCCAAATTTCACCAAGCCTGTGACTTCTTCATTTAATTCTGGGAACTTGGACTTGCAACCTGTCATATGGTTACTTGCCCCGTTGTCGAGATACCATAGGTTTGATTCCTCACGCCTCTTGTCATTGTTTATTAGCACTGTAGGCATCACCTGTTTCTCATTCAACAGTATCACTTCTCTGCCTTCACCACAACTCATCATCAATAAGGCTGGTTCGTTGTCCTCCACCTGAGTCATGTTCACCTCTTGTCGTTGTTCTCTATTCTTCTTAGGTTTTCGACATTCAGCAGCATAATGTCCATAAATACCACAGTTGTAACACTGAATCCTGCTTTTGTCTTGACCTCCCCTCCGTCTTTGACTACTGGCTGCATCATTGTTTGTCTTTTGGTTTCGTTTCTGCCACTCTTCTCTGGTTAGCAGCAGTTTCTTCTCTCCAATTTCTTTCTTGGACCATTCTTCTTCTATAAGAAGTAAGTGTCCATCTCCTGCAACAGCCTTGCCTCTCAGCCTTTCTTTGTGAGCCTTCAGAGATCCAATAGCCTCTTCCACTGTCATATTATTCACATCTCCAAATTGCTCCATAGTGGAGGTGATTTGAATGAATTTTCCAGGCAATGCTCGCAACAGCTTCTTTACTACATATGATTCAGTAATCTCTTCTCCCAAGGCCCTTATATTGGTGACAAGTCCATTGAGCTTCATACAAAACTCATCAATTTCTTCATTGTCTTTCATGTTGAGTGACTCGAACTCAGACTTCATTGACTCTATCCTTGCAGTCTTGACACGCTCAGCCCCTTGACACATCATTTTGAGCGCGTCCCATGCCTCTCTGGCAGTCTTCTTTGTAGCAAGGGAGAGTAACATATCCTCCGGCATGCCCTGGTGTATCATAGCCAGGGCTATCTTGTCCGATCTCTCATCAATTGCTGCTTTGGGATCAATTGGCTCTACAGTGCCCCACACCCCATGCGCCTGCATGATTACTTTCATCTTCATCTCCCACACCGTGTAGTTCTCCTTCTTCAGTGTTGGGTAAGTCAAACCAAATGAACCACCTTTCGACTTAGATGTCTCTGACGCAGCCATCACCTTTGAACCGAGGCTCTGATACCAATTCCAGTGTTTCAATCTGCAAACGTATATAAGTATATAGAGTGTATGATATGAAACTGAGAAAACAGAACAAAAGCTCCAGAGATGCTCGTCAAATCGACTTGCCTTTTTGATATCAATCCTTGCCTTACATAGAGCTACTACTACAACGTGCAAGCTAGAAAATAGGAACTGAAAGAAGGAAACTCCTGGAGCACTACTCCACTACACTCGATCCTAATAAAACTCAACTGCTAGACTGACCAAGTCACACACGACTTGTTCAAATAAAACATTCTATCTGACAAAACAAATTGCCATCTTATTTTCATAACTAATAATGGAAAACAAATAAACAAATATCATATTAAAACCAACAATTTATCCATCTCGACTGTTGTATTTCCTACCAAAACACGCGTTTCCTACCAGAAATTCTGGTAGGAAATGCCCAATTACGTCACCAGATTTTGTGATGTAGCAAGTGACCTGGCGCTTGATGTGGGAGATGACATGGGCCACGTGGCTGCCAAGTCACCAGGTGGGGCCCATGTTTGACTGTCACTTAAAATTTCCCACCAGGGGTCATTTCCGAGTCAAGCAATTCCTACCACACGGATGTAGTAGGAAATGTGGCAGGAAATGGGTCATTTCCTACCAAAAAACAGCCTTTTCCTACCAATTTTATGATAGGAAATGCTCGTTTTTCTTGTAGTGATATATTCTGCATCTCATAAATATTTTAAAAAAGTTATGCTGGACATTGAAAAATATCATAGATAACTTTTCTAAGATATGGAATAAAATGTTTGTAGAAAAGTTAATCTTTATTCAATATTATCATGATAAGTAGTCTAGATACATCACATCTTGGATAACTTTTAATAGATATTAAACAAATTGATTTCATATAATTAAGATTGTGCATTTAAAATTAATATTAAAAAAAATTATGCTTATTAAAAGATTATATGGATATCTACATACAATTATTTAATATCTTGAGAAAGTTATTTGAGATATATGTTAGATTTTGTATTCAATATTAAAAAAATATTGAAAAGAAAAAGTTATTCTTGATAATGAAATATTATCTTGAGATATTATACATTAATATTTTTTATACTATATATACAAGAAGTCACCGGAACTTTAAAGGAGTGAAAGAGGGATTGGTCTTGAGTTTGCTAAGTATAGTTTTGTCTCCTTACGAAAATAGTTGACGGTGCACTCAGTTTTTGATTTTCTCTATCCACATATTTCTCGTTTCTACCACCCGTATCTTCCTGGTTAGTTTTCGAAGCTTAAAACTTCCTTTAAGTTTGTACATTTATATTAGATTTTGATATACATACACCATAGTAAGGTTTTGATGTATATGTGTGTGTATATTACTTGGACGTTGATGTTTTTTAAATTGATTTTGTAGGACTTAATGGCTCACAGCATCGAAGTTTTGTAGGATTTAATGGCACACAACATCTAGGTTCCTGAGACATGGAAGAGCTGGTAACTATCACTTTTCTTGTACTTGCTTATACATGCATATATGTGCCCAATATAGTCATGTGTATATGACTGACTCTTAAGGTGTAGTCAATTTATAGTCCAATTTCTAGAATTCACATCTGTGGGAGGGTGGAAGGGAGAATTCACATATCTGTTTCAAATCTTAAACTTCTTTATGTTCTTTGTTTTTTTTTTTGATTTGTTTGAAGAATTTCAGTTAACACCAGAATTAATTAATTGAAACCCTTATTTTTTTGGTTGGGATATGTCTAACGGTGGTGAATTCTAAACTTTTAGTGCATAAGAAATTTCATTTTTACATTCTGAGCCCTTGCCTGTGATTTGAATTTACAAGAGCACTCCTAAATTACAAGTTCTTTTTTTATAAACACTTGAATTTATAAACTTTTTTGATGTCACGACTATACTTGAAACAAAAAAAACAATGCATTTCTTAAATTTTGCAAAAAAATTTCTTTCCATTATTGTTCTTTCTTTTGGCAAACAAAAAGAAATTTGTTAGAATAGATTTTTAAGTCATATAAGCCTAATCATTCAAAAAAGAAAAAAGTGTACTCCAATTAATTACTCTTCTTTCTAATGTAGTCATCCTAATTTTGGTGATTCTATTCAGGGAAAAAGAAATTTCATTTTTTTCTGCTAAGCAGGAAATTTCATTTTCAACTTTTTATTGTTTTCTTTTCTGTGAGCCAGAGAATTTAATTCTTCTAAGTTTCTAATTTCTTAAAGTTTTGACAACATTTCTTGTATGACTTGTTGCTTTTTTGTTTTTATTAACTTAGACAACATTTCATGCTACTTTTCATTAACTTATTTTTTGAATCTACTTAACTTTGTTCTACTTACTAATCCTGGTAAATAAATATCCATGTTATGTTTGATGGTTTTGTTTTATAAAATTTTGTGTTTGCTTTTCCTTCTTTACTTGTGTATATTTATTCTAGGTACATGATATGTTCTTGTGTGCACGGCAGCTATAATGGCTATGATAACTTGATAAAATTATAAATATTATTAATAACTTTATAACTAGTCTATTCATTTGATATGAATTTTATTTTTAACTAATCTTCTAAAATAATTGCATAAATAATAAATTTTTTATTTACTACTTTTGTTTACTTATATAAAAATTACTTTGGGGCACAACATACTTTTGTTTGGTGAATATATGCGTATATAGATCTTGGGAGGGCTGGAAATTCGTACGATACTAACTAAATTCCGAAAAAAAGAAATAGGAAAATTAAGATGTGTGAGCCATCACTTCAATTTCTAATGATTCTATTTGTTCTCAATTTTGTAACCAAAAGTTTCATCTATATTTCCTTGAAGATCCTCTTTGAAACCTTTACCTTCTTTAAATGTACTCTAGATTCCGTTTTTGTATTATAGGACTGTTTATAAGATATATATCTTGTAAATAGCAAATCAAAGTGACGGAAAATACATGAAATAGTAAAAATCTAAAGTATTTTAGAAGAAGGTGTATGGTTTCCAAAAGGATCTTCAGGAATCCCAGTCTTAAAAGTGATGGCACACACATTCTACTTTTCTATTTCTTTCGATCGCAATTTGGTTAGTATGTGACGAATTTCCACGCCTTCCAAGATCTCAGTACCCATCTTTCTACCAAACAAAAACATGTTATGTCTCAAAGGAATTAACACATGAGTAAACATTCATAAATTTGTCAACTTGACTTCAATTTATAAACTTTTTTGACGTCACGATTATACTTGAGACAACCAATGCATTTCTGAAATTTTGCAAAATATTTTCTTTCCGTTATTGTTCTTTCTTTAGTTATACAAAAAGAGTAATTAATTACTCTTCTTTCTATAGTTGTCATCCTAAGTTTGGTGATTCTATTTGAATTGTTAGGGTAAAAGATATTTTATTTTCAACTTTTTACGGTTTTCTTTTGAGTGTGCAAGAGAATTTAATTCTTCTAAGTTTCTAATTCTTAAAGTTTTGACAACATTTCATGTATGACTTGTTGCTTGTATGTTTTTATCAACTTGAACAACATTCACATGCTACTTTTCATTGATTTATTGTTAAAATCTACTTAACTTTGTTCTACTTACTAATCTTAGTAAATGATATCCATGTTATATATGTTTCATCGTTTTGTTTTGTAAAAATTTTTGTTTGTTTTTTCTTCTTTACTTGTATATATTTATTCTGGATACATGCTATGTTCTTTTGTACATGGCATCTTTAATGACTATGATAACTTTATAGAAGTATAAATATTATTAATAACTTTAAAACCCTCTCCGAAAACATATTATGGGTCGAAAACGGACACCAGAAACACTTTCTGCTGCAATTTCTTTTCTAGTTTTGACACAACGATTCCGATCAAACTATTGTTACTTCTTATCATATCATATACAATCAGACATCACATATACATATAAACTGATCATATAACAGTTATATAATCAATCCAAATCCAATTCATATTCTGTTTATACTACATCATTAATCCACTGTTCTTCCAATTCCGATTTAATCTAAGCAGATTATAAACATGGCAGGCATGGTATCATCATATCATAATATTAACAGATTCATTATATCAATCATATAATATAACTGTATCATGGCAGATTCATCAAACATGCATACTCGTAAAAATAGAGTAAACACGTAACCAATTAGCCCCTTATACACGTAGCTCTGATGCCATTGTAGGGTTCTGAGGCATAAAATGCAGTGGAATAATGTAAATAAAACAAAAATTTCGAAACCCAATCCAGGATCCATGTATAATTACGGACAAATTAATGAGAAACGAATCACCTTTAAAACGTTACTTTCACGAACTCAATGGAGATCCTAGCTTGTAATCACCACACACAATCTTCACGTCAAGATCTGTGTCTCTAAGGTAATCCACACGAATGTCCGACCGTCCAACGATCCGAGGAGCCAGGTACTAGCCCGCGAAGAACAGCCTCTCTCTATCTCTCTAGCGTCTCAAAGAGCTGTTACGGTTTTTAATAAAACGATTTTATGAAATCCCTAACCCTAAAGTAATACATCATCATGTATTTATATGAGAGATAGTGGGCTAAAATCAAAAAACCGAATTGGGCTTCCTTAAACCCAATTTTGTTCTTACTTTATTAAATTGGAATTTACTTAGATAATTAATTAGGACCAGTCCAATTAATTAAATAGCCAATTCTTTATTTAATAATGATTTAATTTAAATTCTCAATTTAAATTAAAATTCCTTTTAAGACATTCTAAGTGTGTGACCCTATAGGTTATTATTACGTTGGCAACGATTTTAAAGTCTCAATTAAAATCGTAAACAAAGAGCGGCATCTAGTAATACATCATTGCTACCTAAGTAATAATAATTTAAATGGTGATCCATATTAAACCTTTCGTGATTAATGTTTCCGTGTATTATAATCCCTTTAACCAAATATTATAGATTAAACTCAAGGCATGTGTTTAGTCATCATCTTCAACATTTAATCCGGGTTTACTTGTTCCATGAGTAGACTATTAAAAAACAAATCATTATTTGAGCACGGCCATGCATTTTATAGTCTCACTCAATCAAGAGGCCAATAATATCTGTCCTAATTATAGGAGGGTTAAATCCTTTATCTATCATTCATATTTCTAATGCGACTCATGATATACCCGATGTCCACTTTTATCATCACCCGGTCAAAGGTAACTTTTAATGTAGTCAAAGTATATTAATCCTCGTATAGAAATATAATGATCTCAAGTCAAAGGATCATTACACCATTATCACTGTGAATCTTTCTTATGACTTTATTAAACATGAAGAATCTCACTGTGGGTCTGTTTAGCACCATGTACTCCTACATGTACCTATGTATTGACTTTAGTATCTCCATACTTATAACCAATGAGATGTGGTTATCAGTCAAACAACATACTAGTCTATTTATGCATTATTATTGTCCTATAATAATAATACTCGACTAGAGACCTTTTAAGAATATGATATATTATATAATCTCAAGTTCAAGTCATTTACTTAAACTATATAATGTGTATCATGATTCTAAGGACATTTATTATGCTAACAAATATATCACAGTAATTAAAGTCATAATAAATACATTTATTAAATGATAAAATAACATAAAGGTTTATTCAAAGAAACAATGTATTGCCTCTAGGGCACCTACACTAACACGTTATGCTCCTTTGTGAGCACTTTTGGTTATGTTTGATGGTAGTCAAGTACTGTTTTATTGGTGTTATAAGGTTGTAACTTGCTGAATGTGGTTCGTGCGAAGGAGGATTTTTGTTGTTTATGGTGTGATAAGGTGGGATTTTGACTTGTGTTTATGGTTGGTTGGTATGCTGGTGTGATAAGGTGGGATTTTAACATGTGTATGTTGGATTAATGATGGTTGAGATGTTAAATTATGTTTATGGATGTTTTTGTTTTATGGAATACATTATTTAGATTTTTTTTTTACTGTTTTTTTGTTTTGTATGCTTTTATTTACTTTTTAGATTTATAATTTAGGTGTAAAGAAATAGGAAAAAACCAGTAATTCCTACCAATAATACCATAAAATTCCATCTTTTCCTACCACATTGAAAGCTTTTCCTACCAGCATTACCATTACAAACCCAGTAATTCCTACCACATTCAAGCCTTTTCCTACCACATTCAAGCCTTTTCCTATCAGCATTACCATTACAAACCAGTAATTCCTACCACATTCAAGCCTTTTCCTACCGTATGCACATCGTGGTGGGAAATAGCTGGTAGGAATCTAAACAAGATGGTAGGAAATGTCTGGTAGGAAATACTATTTATCCATCTCGACTGTTGTATTTCCTACCAAAACACGCATTTCCTACCAGAAATTCTGGTAGGAAATGCCCAATTACGTCACCAGATTTTGTGATGTGGCAAGTGACCTGGCGCTTTATGTGGGAGATGACATGGGCCACGTGGCTGCCAAGTCACCAGGTGGGCCCATGTTTGACTGTCACTTAAAATTTCCCACCAGGGATCATTTCCGAGTCAAGCAATTCCTAGCACACGGATGTAGTAGGAAATGTGGGAGGAAATGGGTCATTTCCTACCAAAAACAGCCTTTTCCTACCAATTTTATGGTAGGAAATGCTCATTTTTCTTGTAGTGATATATTCTGCATCTCATAAATATTTTAAAAAAGTTATGCAGGACATTGAAAAATATCATAGATAACTTTTCTAAGATATGGAATAAAATGTTTGTAGAAAAGTTAATCTTTATTCAATATTATCATGATAAGTAGTCTAGATACATCACATCTTGGATAACTTTTAATAGATATTAAACAAATTGACTTCATATAATTAAGATTGTGCATTTAAAATTAATATTAAAAAAATTATGCTTATTAAAAGATTATATGGATATCTACATACAATTATTTAATATCTTGAGAAAGTTATTTGAGATATATGTAAGATTTTGTATTCAATATTAAAAAAATATTGAAAAGAAAAAGTTATTCTTGATAATGAAATATTATCTTGAGATATTATACATTAATATTTTTTATACTATATATACAAGAAGTCACCGGAACTTTAAAGGAGTGAAAGAGGGATTGGTCTTGAGTTTGCTAAGTATAGTTTTGTCTCCTTACGAATATAGTTGACGGTGCACTCAGTTTTTGATTTTCTCTATCCACATATTTCTCGTTTCTACCACCCGTATCTTCCTAGTTAGTTTTCGAAGCTTAAAACTTCCTTTAAGTTTGTACATTTATATTAGATTTTGATATACATACACGATAATAAGGTTTTGATGTATATGTGTGTGTATATTACTTGGACGTTGATGTTTTTTAAATTGATTTTGCAGGACTTAATGGCTCACAGCATCTAAGTTTTGTAGGATTTAATGGCACACAACATCTAGGTTCGTGATCGAGACATGGAAGAGCTGGTAACTATCACTTTTCTTGTACTTGCTTATACATGCATATATGTCCCCAATATAGTCATGTGTATATGACTGACTCTTAAGGTGTAGTCAATTTATGGTCCAATTTCTAGAATTCACATCTGTGGGTGGGTGGAAGGGAGAATTCACATATCTGTTTCAAATCTTAAACTTCTTTATGTTCTTTCTTTTTTTTTTTTGATTTGTTTGAAGAATTTCAGTTAACACCAGAATTAATTAATTGAAACCCTTATTTTTTTGGTTGGGATGTGTCTAACGGTGGTGAATTCTAAACTTTTAGTGCATAAGAAATTTCATTTTTACGTTCTGAGCCCTTGTCTGTGATTTGAATTTACAAGAGCACTCCTAAATTAAAAGCCCTTGATTTGTTTGAAGAATTTCAGTTAACACCAGAATTAATTAATTGAAACCCTTATTTTTTTGGTTGGGATGTGTCTAACGGTGGTGAATTCTAAACTTTTAGTGCATAAGAAATTTCATTTTTACGTTCTGAGCCCTTGTTTGTGATTTGAATTTACAAGAGCACTCCTAAATTAAAAGTTCTTTTTTTATAAACACTTGAATTTATAAACTTTTTTGATGTCACGACTATACTTGAAACAAAAAAACAATGCATTTCTTAAATTTTGCAAAAAAAATTCTTTCCATTATTGTTCTTTCTTTTGGCAAACAAAAAGAAATTTGTTAGAATAGATTTTTAAGTCATATAAGCCTAATCATTCAAAAAAGAAAAAAGAGTACTCCAATTAATTACTCTTCTTTCTAATGTAGTCATCCTAATTTTGGTGATTCTATTCAGGGAAAAAGAAATTTCATTTTTTTCTGCTAAGCAGGAAATTTCATTTTCAACTTTTTATTGTTTTCTTTTCTGTGAGCCAGAGAATTTAATTCTTCTAAGTTTCTAATTTCTTAAAGTTTTGACAACATTTTTTGTATGACTTGTTGCTTTTATGTTTTTATTAACTTAGACAACATTTCATGCTACTTTTCATTAACTTATTTTTAGAATCTACTTAACTTTGTTCTACTTACTAATCCTGGTAAATAAATATCCATGTTATGTTTGATGGTTTTGTTTTATAAAATTTTGTGTTTGCTTTTCCTTCTTTACTTGTGTATATTTATTCTAGGTACATGTTATGTTCTTGTGTGCACGGCAGCTATAATGGCTATGATAACTTGATAAAAGTATAAATATTATTAATAACTTTATAACTAGTCTATTCATTTGATATGAATTTTATTTTTAACTAATCTTCTAAAATAATTGCATAAATAATAAATTTTTTATTTACTAATTTTGTTTACTTATATAAAAATTACTTTGGGGCACAACATACTTTTGTTTGGTGAATAGATGCGTATATAGATCTTGGGAGGGCTGGAAATTCGTACGATACTAACTAAATTCCGAAAAAAAAAATAGGAAAATTAAGATGTGTGAGCCATCACTTCAATTTCTAATGATTCTATTTGTTCTCAATTTTGTAACCAAAAGTTTCATCTATATTTCCTTAAAGATCCTCTTTGAAACCTTTACCTTCTTTAAATGTACTCTAGATTCCGTTTTTGTATTATACGACTTTTTATAAGATATATATCTTGTAAATAGCAAATCAAAGTGACGGAAAATACATGAAATAGTAAAATCTAAAGTATTTTAGAAGAAGGTGTATGGTTTCCAAAAGGATCTTCAGGAATCCCAGTCTTAAAAGTGATGGCGCACACATTCTACTTTTCTATTTCTTTGGATCGCATCTGACGAATTTCCACGCCTTCCAAGATCTCAGTACCCATCTTTCTACTAAACAAAAGCATGTTATGTCTCAAAGGAATTAACACATGAGTAAACATTCATAAATTTGTCAACTTGACTTCAATTTATAAACTTTTTTGACGTCACGATTATACTTGAGACAACCAATGCATTTCTGAAATTTTTAAAAATATTTTCTTTCCGTTATTGTTCTTTCTTTAGGCATACAAAAAGAGTAATTAATTACTCTTCTTTCTATAGTTGTCATCCTAATTTTGGTGATTCTATTTGAATTGTTAGGGTAAAAGATATTTTATTTTCAACTTTTTACGGTTTTCTTTTGAGTGTGCAAGAGCATTTAATTCTTCTAAGTTTCTAATTCTTAAAGTTTTGACAACATTTCATGTATGACTTGTTGCTTGTATGTTTTTATCAACTTAAACAACATTCACATGCTACTTTTCATTGATTTATTGTTAAAATCTACTTAACTTTGTTCTACTTACTAATCTTAGTAAATGATATCCATGTTATATATGTTTCATCGTTTTGTTTTGTAAAAATTTTTGTTTGTGTTTTCTTCTTTACTTGTATATATTTATACATGCTATGTTCTTTTGTACATGGCATCTTTAATAACTATGATAACTTTATAGAAGTATAAATATTATTAATAACTTTAAAACCCTCTCCGAAAACATATTATGGGTCGAAAACGGACACCAGAAACACTTTCTGCTGCAATTTCTTTTCAAGTTTTGACACAACGATTCCGATCAAACAATTGTTACTTCTTATCATATCATATACAATCAGACATCACATATACATATAAACTGATCATATAACAGTTATATAATCAATCCAAATCCAATTCATATTCTGTTTATACTACATCATTAATCCACTGTTCTTCCAATTCCGATTTAATCTAAGCAGATTATAAACATGGCAGGCATGGTATCATCATATCATAATATTAACATATTCATTATATCAATCATATAATATAACTGTATCATGGCAGATTCATCAAACATGCATACTCATAAAAATAGAGTAAACACGTAACCAATCAGCCCCTTATACACGTAGCTCTGATGCCATTGTAGGGTTCTGAGGCATAAAATGCAGCGGAATAATGTAAATAAAACAAAAATTTCGAAACCCAAACCAGGATCCATGTATAATTACGGACAAATTATGGAGAAACGAATCACCTTTAAAACGTTACTTTCACGAACTCAATGGAGATCCTAGCTTGTAATCACCACACACAATCTTCACGTCATGATCTGTGTCTCTAAGGTAATCCACACGAATGTCCGACCGTCCAACGATCCGAGGAGCCAGGTACTAGCCCGAGAAGAACAGCCTCTCTCTATCTCTCTAGCCTCTCAAAGAGCTGCTAGGGTTTTTAATAAAACGATTTTAAGAAATCCCTAACCCTAAAGTAATACATCATCATGTATTTATATGAGAGATAGTGGGCTAAAATCAAAAAACCGAATTGGGTTTCCTTAAACCCAATTCTAATTTTATTTTGATTTTATTATTGGATTTCCTTAAACCCAATTCTGTTCTCACTTTATTAAATTCGAATTTACTTAGATAATTAATTAGGACCAGTCCAATTAATTAAATAGCCAATTCTTTATTTAATAATGATTTAATCTAAATCCTCAATTTAAATTAAAACTCCTTTTAAGACATTCTAAGTGTGTGACCCTATAAGTTATTATTACGTTGGCAACGATTTTAAAGTCTCAATTAAAATCGTAAACAAAGAACGGCATCTAGTAATACATCATTGCTGCCCAAGTAATAATAATTTAAATGGTGATCCATATTAAACCTTTCGTGATTAATGTTTCCGTGTAATATAATCCCTTTAACCAAATATTATAGATTAAACTCGAGGCATGTTTTTAGTCATCCTCTTCAACATTTAATCCGGGTTTACTTGATTCATGAGTAGACTATTAAAAAATAAATCATTATTTGAGCACGGCCATGCATTTTATAGTCTCACTCAATCAAGAGGCCAATAATATCTCTCCTAATTATAGGAGGGTTAAATCATTTATCTATCATTCATATTTCTCATGCGACTCATGATATACCCGATGTCCACTTTTATCATCACCCGGTCAAAGGTAACTTTTAATGTAGTCAAAGTATATTAATCCTCGTATAGAAATATAATGATCTCAATTCAAAGGATCATTACACCATTATCACTGTGAGTCTTTCTTATGACTTTATTAAACATGAAGAATCTCACTGTGGGTCTGTCTAGTACCATGTACTCCTACATGTACCTATGTATTGACTTTAGTATCTCAATACTTATAACAATGAGATGTGGTTATCTGTCAAACAACATACTAGTCTATTTATGTTTTATTGTTGTCCTATAATAATAATACTCGACCAGGGACTTTTTAAGAATATGATATTTTATATAATCTCAAGTTCAAGTCATTTACTTAAACTATATAATGTGTATTATGATTCTAAGGACATTTATTATGCTAACAAATATATCGCAGTAATTAAAGTCATAATAAATACGTTTATTGAATGATCAAATGACATAAAGGTTTATTCAAAGAAACAATGTATTGCCTCTTGAGCAACTACACTAACACGTTATGCTCCTTTGTGAGCACTTTTGGTTATGTTTGATGGTAGTTAAGTACTATTTTATTGGTGTTAAAAGGTTGTAACTTATTGAATGTGGTTCGTGCGAAGGAGGATTTTTGTTGTTTATGGTGTGATAAGGTGGGATTTTCACTTAGTGTTTATGGTTGGTTGGTTATGTTGGTGTGATAAGGTGGGATTTTAACATGTGTATGTTGGATTAATGATGGTTGAGATGTTAAATTATGTTTATGGATGATTTTGTTTTGTGGAATATATTATTTAGATTTTCTTTTTACTGCTTTTTTGTTTTGTATGGTTTGATTTGCTTTTCAGATTTGTAATTTAGGTGTAAAAAAATAGGAAAAAACCTAGTAATTCCTACCAATAATACCATAAAATTCCATCTTTTCCTACCACATTGAAAGCTTTTCCTACCAGCATTACCATTACAAACCCAGTAATTCCTACCACATTCAAGCCTTTTCCTACCACATTCAAGCCTTTTCCTACCAGCATGTAGGAAATACTATTTATCCATCTCGACTGTTGTATTTCCTACCAAAACATGCATTTCCTACCAGAAATTCTGGTAGGAAATGCCCAATTATGTCACCAGATTTTGTGATGTGGGAGGTGACGTGGCGCTTGATGTGGCAGATGACATGGGCCAGGTGGCTGCCAAGTCACCAGGTGGGGAGCCACGTTTGACTGTCACTTAAAATTTCCCACCAGGGGTCATTTCCGAGTCAAGCAATTCCTACCTCACGAATGTGGTAGGAAATGGGTCATTTCCTACCAAAAAACAGCCTTTTCCTACCAATTTTATGGTAGGAAATGCTCGTTTTTCTTGTATTGATATATTCTGCATCTCATAAATATTTTAAAAAAGTTATGCATATCAAAGGACATTGAAAAATATCATAGATAACTTTTCTAAGATATGGAATAAAATGTTTGTAGAAAAGTTAATCTTTATTCAATATTATCATGATAAGTAGTCTAGATACATCACATCTTGGATAACTTTTATAAGATATTAAACAAATTATTTCATATAATAAAGATTGTGCATTTAAAATTAATATTAAAAAAATTATGCTTATTAAAAGATGGTATGGATATTTACATACAATTATTTAATATCTTGAGAAAGTTATTTGAGATATATGTAAGATTTTGTATTTAATATTAAAAAAATATTAAAAATAAAAAGTTATTCTTGATAATGAACTTGAGATAGTATACATTAATATTTTTTATACCATATATACAAGAAGTCACCGGCACTTTAAAGGAGTGAAAGAGGGATTGGTCTTGAGTTTGCTAAGTATAGTTTTGTCTCCTTACGAAAATAGTTGATGGTGCACTCAGTTTTTGATTTTCTCTATCCACATATTTCTCGTTTCTACCACCCGTATCTTCCTAGCTAGTTTTCGACGCTTAAAACTTCCTTTAAGTTTGTACATTTATATTAGATTTTGATATACATACACCATAGTAAGGTTTTGATGTGTATTTGTGTGTATATTACTTGGACGTTGATGTTTTTTAAATTGATTTTGCAGGACTTATTGGCTCACAGCATCGAAGTTTTGTAGGATTGAATGGCACACGATATCAAGGTTCTTGATCGAGACATGGAAGAGCTGGTAACTATCACTTTTCTTGTACTTGCTTATACATGCATATATGTGCCCAATATAGTCATGTGTATATGACTGACTCTTAAGGTGTAGTCAATTTATGGTACAATTTCTAGAATTCACATCTGTGGGTGGGTGGAAGGGAGAATTCACCTATCGGTTTCAAATCTTAAATTTCTTTATGTTCTTTGTTTTTTTTTGATTTGTTTGAAGAATTTCAGTTAACACCAGAATTAATTAATTGAAACCTTCATTTTTTTGGTTGGGATGTGTCTAACGGTGGTGAATTCTAAACTTTTAGTGCATAAGAAATTTCATTTTTTTGTTATGAGCCCTTGTCTGTGATTTGAATTTACAAGAGCACTCCTAAATTAAAAATTCTTTTTTTATAAACACTTGAATTTATAAACTTTTTTGATGTCACGACTATACTTGAAACAAAAAAACAATGCATTTCTTAAATTTTGCAAAAAAAATTTCTTTCCATTATTGTTCTTTCTTTTGGCAAACAAAAAGAAATTTGTTAGAATAGATTTTTAAGTCATATAAGCCTAATCATTCAAAAAAGAAAAAAGAGTACTCCAATTAATTACTCTTCTTTCTAATGTAGTCATCCTAATTTTGGTGATTCTATTCAGGGAAAAAGAAATTTCATTTTTTTCTGCTAAGCAGGAAATTTCATTTTCAACTTTTTATTGTTTTCTTTTCTGTGAGCCAGAGAATTTAATTCTTCTAAGTTTCTAATTTCTTAAAGTTTTGACAACATTTCTTGTATGACTTGTTGCTTTTATGTTTTTATTAACTTAGACAACATTTCATGCTACTTTTCATTAACTTATTTTTCGAATCTACTTAACTTTGTTCTACTTACTAATCCTGGTAAATAAATATCCATGTTATGTTTGATGGTTTTGTTTTGTAAAATTTTGTGTTTGCTTTTCCTTCTTTAGTTTTGTATATTTATTCTGGGTACATGCTATGTTCTTGTGTGCACGGCTTCTATAATGGCTACGATAACTTGATAAAAGTATAAATATTATTAATAACTTTATAACTAGTCTATTCATTTGATATGAATTTTATTTTTAACTAATCTTCTACAATAATTGCGTAAATAATAAATTTTTTATTTACTAATTTTGTTTACTTATATATAAATTACTTTGGGGTACAACATACTTTTGTTTGGTGAATAGATGCGTATATAGATCTTGGGAGGGTCGTACGATACTAACTAAATTCGGAAAAAAAGAAATAGGAAAATTAAGATGTGTGAGCCATCACTTCAATTTCTAATGATTCTATTTGTTCTCAATTTTGTAGCCAAAAGTTTCATCTATACTTCCTTGAAGATCCTCTTTGAAACCTTTACCTTCTTTAAATGTACTTTAGATTCAGTTTTTGTATTATATGACTGTTTATAAGATATATATCTTGTAAATAGCAAATCAAAGTGACGGAAAATACATGAAATAGTAAAATCTAAAGTTTCTTAAAAGAAGGTGTATGGTTTCCAAAAGGATCTTCAGGAATCCCAGTCTTAAAAGTGATAACACACACATTCTACTTTTCTATTTCTTTCCATCCCAATTGGGTTAGTATCTGACGGATTTCCACGCCTTCCAAGATCTCAATACCCATCTTTCTACCAAACAAAAGCATGTTATGTCTCAAAGGAATTAACACATGAGTAAACATTCATAAATTTGTCAACTTGACTTGAATTTATAAACTTTCTTGACGTCACGATTATACACTACGCTAAATAAGTCAATAGACATCAGTTCTGGGCCGATGTTAAAAATTTTCAAAACCGATGTCTAGCTATGTGACGTTAAAAGTCCATGTGTTTTACATCGGTTCTGGACCGATGTTAAAAAGTACTTATTACATCAGTTTTTAACCGATGTGAATAGTTGTCAACAACATCAATTTTTAAATCAGAACCGATGTCTCAACCCCAGTACTACATCGGTTCTGCTTAGAACCGATGTTGTAAAATGTATACTACATCATTTTTTAACCGATGTAAACTAGAGCCATGAAATTGCCAAATTAGACATCAGTTTTTAGGTGATGTGTTAAATGATTAAATTGATGTCTGTTTATACCTAAATTATGTGCCCAAAAATTTACCAAAATCAACGTTGCATTCAAATGGAGTTATATACCACCAAAGTTAGCAATACAAAACATTCACCCAAAAGCATAATTCATACAATCTACTACTACACCAACTACTAATAACAAACAAACAAACAAACTCCTCAACTACAAATAATTTGAAACTTAACATTACTATATAAACTTCACACATCTAAAGCTAAAGAAAGGAGACACTTTGACCACCAAAAAGGTTCATCTTCTTCCGCTAGTTCCCACTCGTGGTTTGGCCTTTCCAATTTTCTAGAACTCAATACAGCAACCCACCCCAGAACTTGAAAGGATCATCCATGAAGTTTCGTTGTCAAGCAAGTAGAGGAAGACAACTAACTAGCAAAAGAAGCTTACAATAACTGATTTTGTCGAGAGTCCTTCCATGGATTTGTTTTTGTTCCAAAATTGAATATCTGCGCAGAAGAGAATTTAAGGTCATAAGTTATAAGGAATAAAAGATGCTAAGCACGGTGGCTGCTCCTAATGTAGCGTTGTCTTTCAGGCGGAGTATAATGACAAAGGGATACTACAGCTACTAGTGGGACTTGCTGCGAAATATTGGCTTTTTGTACTTGCTATTATGGGACTTGGGTTGCATGACTGATTGCTGAGTTTGTTCTAGGAAAATGCATGCAGATTCTGTGTTAGGAAAAATTGAAAAATGGATTGGTAGCATTTTTTTGTATTGTCTCTATTTTTTTTCCTTTCTTTTGTTAAGTACAACTCTCTTAGCTGGAAATTCCGGATTTTATTTCCTTTATGTTGCTTGTCAGTCTTCATTAGATTTTAAGTATCATTTACCTCGAAGGCCAAATTTTATCTTTTTCAACCTTCAATGCAATTGGCCTCATCCAAAATATACCTATCAAAACTGTGTATGCTAGTAAAGAAGTGATTTCTGAAAAAGCAATCCAGTCACTGGACATAATTATATTCCAGAGGCAGCTTTAAGGGTTAAAGACGGTTAGGCTAACTTTCCAACAAATAAAAAATATTAAGAATTACTATATGAACACAATTATGCAAGTGATTGTTTGTCACAAACATATATAATAATTTAAAACTATTTTTTCATGTTAAGAAAGTGGCAATAGATGTTACAATTAATCACAAAAAGTTACCTGAAAATTAGATAGTTGCTCTTTGGTCAATTTTTTAGTTAAAGTGATAACCACAACAGCATTGTTAAGCTCCTGCAGCTTCTGAACGGAAGCCAGTGCTCTGTTCTTACCAATGTCATTATCAGTAAAATTGAAGTTGCAAGACAAATCCCACAATTCAACATTGCCTTCTGGCATACACTATATATATGCCAACCTAAATATGGAAACAAGACAAAAAATTAATATCGACGTTAAAGGAATTAAAGAATAAACACAAAAATAAAGTTACAACAAACTAAGCACCTACACACCTCACGTAGAGAATCACGGTCTACAATAGTGCCTCAACAATGACTTGTTAAGCTAAAAGAGAAGATATTAAGAAAAAAGCTTCTTGACAGTTGCAACATTTAGTGCCTCAATCCAGTACAAATACTAGAATCGAATTAGAAATTCAGAGTATTGCTACCTGAAAGGTAAATATGATTGAATCAACTCAAAATATCAAATTCAATCCAATGCAAAATGGATTTAATACATTTGTGTCTGCGGATAATAAGTGTTTGTTATACCTGTTGCAAAGTCATGCCATTGAGACTGCCAGCAATGTGTTCTTATTTGAGGGCCGACTCCTGTGGGCCAAAGATTTTGTGATCAAGGTTTCCCACTGGTGGGAATACCTCAAGTTTTTCAATGTTGACTGGGTTAATTCCTGCTAGAGCTTGTCGAGCAAATTCATCATCTCTAAGCCAGGCAAACCTGTCCTCTGCATATGCTGTCATATGTTACTTCAAGTAGGCACGCACGCACGCGCGTGCACATACATTTGAGATATTTCGTGACCAATTATTGGTCAAGTAAAGAAATTTTTTGAGATAAATCAAATAGATTGGCAGTAACTTCATTTAAATGTGTTAGCGATTGTGTATTTAGTCAAAATAAACATCTAAATGAGCATATGGTAGCTTAAATATAACTAAGCTAAATGCTTACTTGAAATAATTTTGGGAGTGTCATATTTGAGGAGGTTGCCCTGGCTAGATTTTTTAATTCTACTGACCACATACGGAATAGGGAGCTTCTGTAAGAGATCATCATGAAGCCCTACTTTGAGGAGGAGACCTTCACTATAAAGGCTGTCAATGTGTCCATTTAGCATTTGATCGAAAAAACTAAAACTCCTCATCGCGCTTAATACAAGCAGGATGATATGCCTTCGGACAAACCCTAATTACACCACAGCACACAATTAGCAAACAAATCAATCGCAAAGTATCCCAATTAGTAAAAAGTTAATTTATTACAAATCGAATCGCAAAGCATCTAATCACATCAAACAACACTAAATCAAAAGCTAATGATGAGAACTTAGAGAAGAACATCGATTATGTATGTGGACTGAGAATAGATTGTAAACCTATTCAAGAAGGTGGCACATGCTTCT
Organism: Saposhnikovia divaricata; assembly: GCA_036435485.1. Taxonomy (NCBI): domain Eukaryota; kingdom Viridiplantae; phylum Streptophyta; class Magnoliopsida; order Apiales; family Apiaceae; genus Saposhnikovia; species Saposhnikovia divaricata. The sequence goes on from CM071595.1 coordinate 39,616,621, forward strand.
TTCGTGATACTGTTCGAACTCATGCTGCCTGCGCCATGAATGCATACTACCAGGCTACATGAAGGAATGGTTACGACTGTGATTTTGCTCAAACTGCAGTCACCACCAATAACAACACCACCCAATTAAAGAACCAAAAAACCAAAAATAAGAAACGCACACAACCTGTTCGACAAAATGCCTTACCTAAAAAACATAAAAAATGAATTACCTTAGTACCGGGAGCATACAGATGAATCTCCAAGAACCAATCAAGCTCCAAATCCAAATCTATGAAAATAAGAGATAATTAAAATCTCTTATTGTGAGATTTTCTCTTATTGTCAAAAGAAACCTGGCATTCACTGAAGTGAATGTCCTTGTCCTTGCAGAGAGTCGTGCTGTTTCCCTTCTTGACGCCATTGAACACCAGTTTCTTAACTCCCTGCAATCACTTTCTCACAAAAATGTAGCTATCGATTAAACAACAAATTACACAACAGTGAGTGTGTGTTAGCGTGTATATATCTTATATAGCTATCGATTTTGAGTATGAATCGATTAATCTATTAACGAGATTATCAATCTTGAAACTCATATAAATTATGAGATTAGAAAAGGGGGTTTTGAAATCAAGGGTTTGAATTTGGGGGCTTGTAAGCTAGGGTTTGAATTTGGGGCTTGTAAACTAGGGTTCTTCAAATTAGCTAGTTTGTGAGTGAATTAGCTTGAGTGAATTAGTTTGAGGGATAGATGAAATGTAATTAGTTTGAGTTTGAGGAACGGGAGATAGGAAAGTCTGAAGAGGGAACTGAAAAATAGAAACGAGGAAAATGTTTCTAAGTAATTAGAGGAAAAGTGGGCTGAGAGAAAAGATTCGTATGTTTTTTATTTTTTTAAAAAGTAGTTAAGACAACGGTTTAAAGTGTAACTGATGTCTAAAATCTACTTGAACATCGTTTATAGTAAAATCGATGTAAAACATACATTTAACATCGGTAAAAAACGCAACCGATGTTAAAGGGGTGATGTCTATTAACAGTTTTGGCGTAGTGATACTTGAGACAAACCATGGATTTCTTAAATTTTGCAAAATATTTTCTTTCCATTATTATTCTTTCTTTAGGCATACAAAAAGAGTAATTAATTACTCTTCTTTCTATAGTTGTCATTCTAATTTTGGTGATTCTATTTGAATTGTTAGGGTAAAAGATATTTTATTCTCAACTTTTTACGGGTTTTTTTCAGTGTGCAAGAGAATTTAATTCTTCTAAGTTTCTAATTCTTAAAGTTTTGACAACATTTCATGTATGACTTGTTGCTTGTATGTTTTTATTAACTTAAACAACATTCACATGCTACTTTTCATTGATTTATTTTTAAAATCTACTTAACTTCGTTCTACTTATTAATCTTAGTAAATGATATCCATGTTATATGTGTTTCATCGTTTTGTTTTGTAAAAATTTTTGTTTGCTTTTTCTTCTTTACTTGTATATATTTATATTTATTCTGGATACATGCTATGTTCTTTTGTACATGGCATCTTTAATGACTATGATAACTTTACAGAAGTATAAATATTATTAATAAATTTAAAACCCTCTCCGAAAACATATTATGGGTCGAAAACGGATAGGAGAAACACTTTCTGCTGCAATTTCTTTTCTAGCTTTCACACAACGATTCCGATCAAACTATTGTTACTGCCTATCATATCATATACAATCAGACATCACATATACATATAAACTGATCATATAATAGTTATATAATCAATCCAAATCCAATTCAGATTCTGTTTATACTACATCATTAACCCACTGTTCTTCCAATTCCGATTTAATCTCAGCAGATTATAAACATGGCAGGCATGGTATCATCATATCATAATATTAACAGATTCATTATATCAATCATATAATATAACTGTATCATGGCAGATTCATCAAACATGCATACTCGTTAAAATACAGTAAACACGTAACCAAATCAGCCCCTTATACACGTAGCTCTAATGCCATTGTTGGGTTCCGAGGCATAAAATGCAGCGGAATAATGTAAATAAAACAAAAATTTCGAAACCCAAACCAGGATCCATGTATAATTACGGACAAATTATGGAGAACGAATCATACCTTTAAAACGTTACTTTCATGAACTCAACGGAGATCCTAGCGTGTAATCAACACACAAAATCTTCACATCAAGATCTGTGTCTCTAAGGTATTCCACACGAATGTTCGATCGTCCAACGATCCGAGGAGCCAGGTACTAGCCCGCGAAGAACAGCCTCTCTCTATCTCTCTAGCCTCTCAAAGAGCTGCTAGGGTTTTTAATAAAACGATTTTATGAAATCCCTAACCCTAAAGTAATACATCATCATGTATTTATATGAGAGATAGTGGGCTAAAATCTAAAAACCGAATTGGGTTTCCTTAAACCCAATTCTAATTTTATTTTGATTTTATTATTGGATTTCCTTAAACCCAATTTTGTTTTTACTTTGTTAAATTCGAATTTACTTAGATAATTAATTAGGACCAGTCCAATTAATTAAATAGCCAATTCTTTATTTAATAATGATTTAATTTAAATTCACAATTTAAATTAAAACTTCTTTTAAGACATTCTAAGTGTGTGATCCTATAGATTATTATTACGTTGGCAACGATTTTAAAGTCTCAATTAAAATCGTAAACAAAGAACGGCATCTAGTAATACATCATTGCTGCCCAAGTAATAATAATTTAAATGGTGATCCATATTAAACCTTTCGTGATTAATGTTTCCGTGTAATATAATCCATGTAACCAAATATTATTGATTAAAATCGAGGCATGTGTTTAGTCATCCTCTTCAACATTTAATCCGGGTTTACTTGATCCATGAGTAGACTATTAAAAAACAAATCATTATTTGAGCACGGCCATGCATTTTATAGTCACACTCAATCAAGAGGCCAATAATATCTCTCCTAATTATTGGAGGGGTAAATCCTTTATCTATCATTCATATTTCTCATGTTACTCATGATATACCCGATGTCCACTTTTATCATCACCCGGTCAAAGGTAACTTTTAATGTAGTCAAAGTATATTAATCCTCGTATAGAAATATAATGATCTCAAGTAAAAGGATCATTACACCATTATCACTGTGAGTCTTTCTTATGAATTTATTAAACATGAAGAATCTCACTGTGGGTCTGTCCAGTACCATGTACTCCTACATGTACCTATGTATTGACTTTAGTATCTCCATACTTATAACCAATGAGATGTGGTTATTTGTCAAACAACATACTAGTCTATTTATGTATTATTATTGTCCTATAATAATAATACTCGACCAGGGACCTTTTAAGAATATGATATATTATATAATCTCAAGTTCAAGTCATTTACTTAAACTATATAATGTGTATCATGATTCTAAGGACATTTATTAAGCTAACAAATATATCGCAGTAATTAAAGTCATAATAAATACGTTTATTGAATGATCAAATGACATAAAGGTTTATTCAAAGAAACAATGTATTGCCTCTAGGGCACCTACACTCACACGTTATGCTCCTTTGTGAGCACTTTTGGTTATGTTTGATGGTAGTCAAGTACTGTTTTATTGGTGTTATAAGGTTGTAACTTGTTGAATGTGGTTCGTGCGAAGGAGGATTTTTGTTGTTTATGGTGTGATAAGGTGGGATTTTGACTTGTGTTTATGGTTGGTTGGTATGTTGGTGTGATAAGGTGGGATTTTACCATGTGTATGTTGGATTAATGATGGTTGGGATGTTAAATTATGTTTATGGATGTTTTTGTTTTATGGAACATATTATTTAGATTTTCTTTTTACTGTTTTTTTTGTTTTGTATGCTTTGATTTACTTTTTAGATTTGTAATTTAGGTGTAAAAAAACAGGAAAAAACCCAGTAATTCCTATCAATAATACCATAAAATTCCATATTTTCCTACCACATTGAAAGCTTTTCCAACCAGCATTACCATTACAAGTCTAGTAATTCCTACCACATTCAAGCCTTTTCCTACCACATTCAAGCCTTTTCCTACCAGCATTACCATTACAAACCAGTAATTCCAACCACATTCAAGCCTTTTCCTGCCGTATACACATCATGGTGGGAAATAGCTGGTACGAATCTAAAAAAGATAGTAGGAAATGTCTGGTAGGAAATACTATTTATCCATCTCGACTGTTGTATTTTCTACCAAAACACGCATTTCATACCAGAAATTCTGGTAGGAAATGCCCAATTACGTCACTAGATTTTGTGATGTGGCAGGTGACGTGGCGCTTGATGTGGCAGATGACATGGGCCAGGTGGCTGCCAAGTCACCAGGTGGGGCCCACGTTTGACTGTCACTTAAAATTTCCCACCAGGGGTCATTTCCGAGTCAAGCAATTCCTACCACACGGATGTGGTAGGAAATGGGTCATTTCCAACCAAAAAACAGCCTTTTCCCAACCAATTTTATGGTAGGAAATGCTCGTTTTTCTTGTAGTGATATATTCTGCATCTCATAAATATTTTAAAAAAGTTATACATATCAAAGGACATTGAAAAATATCATAGATAACTTTTCTAAGATATGGAATAAAATGTTTGTAGAAAAGTTAATCTTTATTCAATATTATCATGATAAGTAGTCTAGATACATCACATCTTGGATAACTTTTATAAGATATTAAACAAATTGATTTCATATAATAAAGATTTTGCATTTAAAATTAATATTAAAAAAAGTATGCTTATTAAAAGATTGTATGGATATCTACATACAATTATTTAATATCTTGAGAAACTTATTTGAGATATATGTAAGATTTTGTATTCAATATTAAATAAATATTGAAAAGAAAAAGTTATTCTTGATAATGAAATATTATCTTGAGATATTATACATTAATATTTTTTATACTATATATACAAGAAGTCACCGGCACCTTCAAGGAGTGAAAGAGGGATTGGTCTTGAGTTTGCTAAGTATAGTTTTGTCTCCTTACGAAAATAGTTGATGGTGCACTCAGTTTTTGAATTTCTCTATCCACATATTTCTCGTTTCTACCACCCGTATCTTCGTAGCTAGTTTTCGACGCTTAAAACTTCCTTTAAGTTTGTACATTTATATTAGATTTTGATATACATACACCATAGTAAGATTTTGATGTATATGTGTGTATATTACTTGGACGTTGATGTTTTTTAAATTGTTTTTGCGGGACTTAATGGCTCACAGCATGGAAGTTTTGTAGGATTTAATGGCACACAACATCTAGGTTCTTGATCGAGACATGGAAGAGCTGGTAACTATCACTTTTCTTATAGTCATGTGTATATGACGACTCTTAAGGTGTAGTCAATTTATGGTCGAATTTCTAGAATTCACATCTGTGGGTGGGTGGAAGGGAGAATTCACATATCAGTTTCAAATCTTAAACTTTTTATGTTCTTTGTTTTCTTTTCTTTTTTTGATTTGTTTGAAGAATTTCAGTTAACACCAGAATTAATTAATTGAAACCCTTATTTTTTTGGTTGGGATGTGTCTAACGGTGGTGAATTCTAAACTTTTAGTGCATAAGAAATTTCATTTTTACGTTCTGAGCCCTTGTCTGTGATTTGAATTTACAAGAGCACTCCTAAATTAAAAGTTCTTTTTTTATAAACACTTGAATTTATAAACTTTTTTGATGTCACGACTATACTTATAACAAAAAAACAATGCATTTCTTAAATTTTGCAAAAAAATTTCTTTCCATTATTGTTCTTTCTTTTGGCAAACAAAAAGAAATTTGTTAGAATACATTTTTAAGTCATATAAGCCTAATCATTCAAAAAAGAAAAAAGAGTACTCCAATTAATTACTCTTCTTTCTAATGTAGTAATCCTAATTTTGGTGATTCTATTCAGGGTAAAAGAAATTTCATTTTTTTCTGCTAAGCAGGAAATTTCACTTTCAACTTTTTATTGTTTTATTTTCTGTGAGCCAGGGAATTTAATTCTTCTAAGTTTCTAATTTCTTAAAGTTTTGACAACATTTCATGTATGACTTGTTGCTTTTATATTTTTATTAACTTAAACAACATTTCATGCTACTTTTCATTAACTTATTTTTAGAATCTACTTAGCTTTGTTCTACTTATTAATCCTGGTAAATAAATATCCATGTTATGTTTGATGGTTTTGTTTTGTAAAATTTTGTGTTTGCTTTTCCTTCTTTACTTGTGTATATTTATTCTGGGTACATGCTATGTTCTTGTGTGCATGGCAGCTATAATGGCTATGATAACTTGATAAAAGTATAAATATTATTAATAACTTTATAACTAGTCTATTCATTTGATATGAATTTTATTTTTAACTAATCTTCTAAAATAATTGCATAAATAATAAATTTTTTATTTACTAATTTTGTTTACTTATATATAAATTACTTTGGGGCACAACATACTTTTGTTTGGTGAATAGATGGGTATATAGATCTTGGGAGGGCTGGAAATTCGTACGATACTAACTAAATTCGGAAAAAAGAAATAAGAAAATTAATATGTGTGAGCCATCACTTCAATTTCTAATGATTCTATTTGTTCCCAATTTTGTAACCAAAAGTTTCATCTATATTTCCTTGAAGATCCACTTTGAAACCTTTACCTTCTTTAAATGTACTCTACATTCAGTTTTTGTATTATACGACTGTTTATAAGATATATATATCTTGTAAATAGCAAATCAAAGTGACCGAAAATACATGAAATAGTAAAATCTAAAGTATCTTAGAAGAAGGTGTATGGTTTCCAAAAGGATCTTGAGGAATCCCAGTCTTAAAAGTGATGGCACACACATTCTACTTTTCTATTTCTTTCCATCCCAATTGGGTTAGTATCTGACGGATTTCCACGCCTTCCAAGATCTCAATACCCATCTTTCTACCAAACAAAAGCATGTTATGTCTCAAAGGAATTAACACATGAGTAAACATTCATAAATTTGTCAACTTGACTTGAATTTATAAAAATTTTTGACGTCACGATTATACTTGAGACAAACAATGCATTTCTTAAATTTTGCAAAATATTTTCTTTCCATTATTGTTCTTTCTTTAGGCATACAAAAAGAGTAATTAATTACTCTTCTTTCTATAGTGGTCATCCTAATTTTGGTGATTCTATTTGAATTGTTAGGGTAAAAGATATTTTATTTTCAACTTTTTACGATTTTCTTTTCAGTGTGCAAGAGAATTTAATTCTTCTAAGTTTCTAATTCTTAAAGTTTTGACAACATTTCATGTATGACTTTTTGCTTGTATGTTTTTATTAACTTAAACAACATTCACATGCTAATTTTCATTGATTTATTTTTAAAATCTACTTAACTTTTTTCTACTTACTAATCTTAGTAAATGATATCCATGTTATATATGTTTCATCGTTTTGTTTTGTAAAAATTTTTGTTTGTTTTTTCTTCTTTACTTGTATATATTTATTTTGGATACATGCTATGTTCTTTTGTACATGGCATCTTTAATGACTATGATAACTTTATAGAAGTATAAATATTATTAATAACTTTAAAACCCTCTCCGAAAACATATTATGGGTCGAAAACGGACACCAGAAACACTTTCTGCTGCAATTTCTTTTCTAGCTTTCACACAACGATTCCGATCAAACTATTGTTACTGCCTATCATATCATATACAATCAAACATCACATATACATATAAACTGATCATATAACGGTTATATAATCAATCCAAATCCAACTCAGATTCTGTTTATACTACATCATTAACCCACTGTTCTTCCAATTCCGATTTAATCTAAGCAGATTATAAACATGGCAGGCATGGTATCATCATATCATAATATTAACAGATTCATTATATCAATCGTATAATATAACTGTATCATGGCAGATTCATCAAACATGCATACTCGTAAAAATACAGTAAACACGTAACCAAATCAGCCCCTTATACACGTAGCTCTTATGCCATTGTTGGGTTCTGAGACATAAAATGCCGCGGAATAATGTAAATAAAACAAAAATTTCGAAACCCAAACCAGGATCCATGTATAATTATGGACAAATTATAGAGAAACGAATCATGCTTTTAAAACGTTACTTTCACGAACTCAACGGAGATCCTAGCTTGTAATCACCACACACAATCTTCACGACAAACAATCTTCACGTCAAGATCTATGTCTCTATGGTAATCCACATGAATGTCCGACCGTCCAACGATCCGAGGAGCCATGTACTAGCCCGCGAAGAACAACCTCTCTCTATCTCTCTTGCCTCTCAAAGAGCTGCTATGGTTTTTAATAAAACGATTTTATGAAATCCCTAACCCTAAAGTAATACATCATCATGTATTTATATGAGAGATAGTGGGCTAAAATCAAAAAACCGGGCTTCCTTAAACCCAATTCTAATTTTATTTTGATTTTATTATTGGATTTCCTTAAACCCAATTCTGAACTTACTTTATTAAATTCGAATTTACTTAGATAATTAATTAGGACCAGTCCAATTAATTAAATAGCCAATTCTTTATTTAATAATGATTTAATTTAAATTCTCAATTTAAATTAAAACTCCGTTTAAGACATTCTAAGTGTGTGACCTTATAGGTTATTATTACGTTGGCAACGATTTTAAAGTCTCAATTAAAATTGTAAACAAAGAGCGGCATCTAGTAATACATCATTGCTACCCAAGTAATAATAATTTAAATGGTGATCCATATTAAACCTTTCGTGATTAATGTTTTCGTGTAATATAATCCCTTCAACCAAATACTATAGATTAAACTCGAGGCATGTTTTTAGTCATGCTCTTCAACATTTAATCCGGGTTTACTTGATCCATGAGTAGATTATTAAAAAACAAATCATTATTTGAGCACGGTCATGCATTTTATAGTCTCACTCAATCAAGAGGCCAATAATATCTCTCCTTATTATAGGAGGGTTAAATCCTTTATCTATCATTCATATTTCACATGCGACTCATGATATACCCCATGTCCACTTTTATCATCACCCGGTCAAAGGTAACTTTTAATGTAATCAAAGTATATTAATCCTTGTATAGAAATATAATGATCTCAAGTCAAAGGATCATTACACCAATATCACTGTGAGTCTTTCTTATGACTTTATTAAACATTAAGAATCTCACTGTGGGTCTGTCCAGTACCATGTACTCCTACATGTACCTATGTATTGACTTTAGTATCTCCATACTTATAACCAATGAGATGTGGTTATCTGTCAAACAACATACTAGTCTATTTATGGATAATTATTGTCCTGTAATAATAATACTCGACTAGGAACCTTTTAAGAATATGATATATTATATAATCTCAAGTTCAAGTCATTTACTTAAACTATATAATGTGTATCATGATTCTAAGGACATATATTATGCTAACAAATATATCGCAGTAATTAAAGTCATAATAAATACGTTTATTGAATGATCAAATGACACAAAGGTTTATTCAAAGAAACAATGTATTGCCTCTAGGGCACCTACACTAACACGTTATGCTGCTTTGTGAGCACTTTTGGTTATGTTTGATGTTAGTTAAGTACTGTTTTATTGGTGTTATAAGGTTGTAACTTGTTGAATGTGGTTCGTGCGAAGGAGGATTTTTGTTGTTTATGGTGTGATAAGGTGGGATTTTGACTTGTGTTTATGGTTGGTTGGTATGTTGGTATGATAAGGTGGGATTTTAACATGTGTATGTTGGATTAATGATGGTTGGGATGTTAAATTATGTTTATGGATATTTTTTTTTATGGAATATATTATTTAGATTTTCTTTTTACAATTTTTTTGTTTTGTATGGTTTGATTTGCTTTTTAGATTTGTAATTTAGGTGTAAAAAAACAGGAAAAACCAGTAATTCCTACCAATAATACCATAAAATTCCATCTTTTCCTACCATATTGAAAGCTTTTCCTACCAGCATTACCATTACAAACCCAGTAATTCCTACCAAATTCAAGCCTTTTCCTACCACATTCAAGCCTTTTCCTATCAGCATTACCATTACAAACCAGTAATTCCTACCACTTTCAAGCCTTTTCCTACCGTATGCACATCGTGGTGGGAAATAGCTGGTTGGAATCTAAAAAAGATAGTAGGAAATGTCTGGTAGGAAATACTATTTATCCATCTCGACTGTTGTATTTCCTACCAAAACACGCGTTTCCTACCAGCAATTCTGGTAGGAAATGCCCAATTACGTCACCAGATTTTGTGATGTGGCAAGTGACCTGGCGCTTGATGTGGCAGATGACATGGGCCACGTGGCTGCCAAGTCACCAGGTGGGGCCCATGTTTGACTGTCACTTAAAATTTCCCACCAGGGGTCATTTCCGAGTCAAGCAATTCCTACCACACGGATGTGGTAGGAAATGTGGCAGGAAATGGGTCATTTCCTACCAAAAAACAGCCTTTTCCTACCAATTTTATGGTAGGAAATGCTCGTTTTTCTTGTAGTGATATATTCTGCATCTCATAAATATTTTAAAAAAGTTATGCAGGACATTGAAAAATATCATAGACAACTTTTCTAAGATATGGAATAAAATGTTTGTAGAAAAGTTAATCTTTATTCAATATTATCATGATAAGTAGTCTACATACATCACATCTTGGATAACTTTTATAAGATATTAAACAAATTGATTTCATATAATAAAGATTGTGCATTTAAATTTAATATTAAAAAAATTATGCTTATTAAAAGATTGTATGGATATCTACATACAATTATTTAATATCTTGAGAAAGTTATTTGAGATATATGTAAGATTTTGTATTCAATATTAAAAAAATATTGAAAAGAAAAGGTTATTCTTAATAATGAAATATTATCTTGAGATATTATACATTAATATTTTTTATACTATATATACAAGAAGTCACCGGCACTTTAAAGGAGTGAAAGAGGGATTGGTCTTGAGTTTGCTAAGTATAGTTTTGTCTCCTTACGAAAATAGTTGACGGTGCACTCAGTTTTTGATTTTCTCTATCCACATATTTCTCGCTTCTACCACCCGTATCTTCCTATCTAGTTTTCGACGCTTAAAACTTCCTTTAAGTTTGTACATTTATATTAGATTTTGATATACATACACCATAGTAAGGTTTTGATGTATATGTGTGTGTATATTACTTGGACGTGTTGAATATAAAACAAAAATTTAACATAGAACAATGAGAATAACTGATATGGAAAACTTGCCTTGTATTTCTACTTTAAAATGCAAAAGGAAACAAAGTACATATAGCTGCACCTAAACTGTGATGCTATAAACCAGGAGAACATGTCCTTGTTTATCTCACGATTATTATGCTACCATCCTAAACAAACGCCACTTCCTAGAGACCAAGTCACACCACACCGTTAACATAACTGGTGACTTATTCAAACAAAACAAATAACATAAATATAAATGTTTAGATTAAAAATAATCCCAACATACTCCTCCTGAATCTAAACATCCCCAAGTTTTTTCACTCCAAGCAAGTTCCGCATCTTCTCAAATTTTGTTGTTTCTAGTGCCTTAATCAAGATATCAGCCCTTTCTTCATTTGTACTCACGTGTTTGATGACCACCAGACCCTGTTCAACGCAGTCTCGAATGAAGTGGTACCTCAAGTCTATGTGTTTGCTCCTTCCGTGGAACACTGGGTTACGAGCCAAATCAACTGCGGATCGGTTGTCAATGTACAGTACGACAGGACCTTGCTTGATGTCAATGATATGACCAAGAACACGTTGTAGCCACACTGCCTGGTATGCTGCAGCTGTGGCTGCCATAAACTCCGCTTCTCAAGAGGATAAACCGACACATATTTGTTTCTGAGACACCCAAGTGATTAAATTCTCATTCAAAAAAAATGCCATACCTCCCGTACTTTTCCTGTCATCCAAACTTCCAGCCAAATTGCTGTCGGAGAAACCAGACAATATATAATTAACACGACCTTTTTCGTACACCAGACCATACTGAACTGTCCCCTTCACATAGCGACAAATCCTTTTAACAGCGTTTAAATGTGATTCCGTGGGTCTCTCCATGTATCGACTGACAACGCCTACAGCATATGCAATGTCGGGTCGAGTGTAGACTAAATATCGCAATCCACCCACTAAGCTTTTGTAATGAGTTGAATTCACGGACTGACCAGTGATGTCTGCACTCAACTGAACCTTGTGATCCATCGGATACTTAACAGCATTGCACTCCCCCATTCCTGCTCTTTCGAGGACCTTCATGGCATAATTTGACTGTTTTATTTCTATGAAACCACTGCCTTGATGTACTTCCAAACCCAAATAATATGATAATTTGCCAAGATCCAACATATCAAATTCACGACTCATCTCTCCCTTGAATTTGATAGTGTTGGACAGATTTGAGCCCGTGACAATTAAGTCATCAACATAAACTCCAACAATTAAACAATCAGTATCGACCTTTTTCGTGTAGACGGCATGCTCAAATGGACACTTAGTGAAACCCAGCTGTAGCAAATAATGATTAAGATGCGAGTACCAAGCCCGAGGGGCTTGGCGTAATCCGTATAAGGCTTTGAGTAAGCGATATACCTGGTGTTCACAGCCTGCCTTCACATAGCCTTTGGGTTGAGACACATAAGCTTCCTCCAAAAGAACGCCATTTAGAAAAGCTGATTTTACGTCGAGATGATGAACCTCCCAAGCATTCTTTGCTGCCACGGCTAAAAGTAACCGAACTGTTTCGAGGCGAGTGACCGGAGCAAAGACTTCATCAAAATCCACCCCTTGGCGTTGAACGTATCCTTTCGCCACAAGACGTGCTTTATGCTTCGTTATGTCTCCATTCTGATCCCTTTTAATCTTGAATACCCACTTCAAGTCAATTGCCTTATGTCCAGCCGAAAGATTTGTCAATTTCCAAGTATTATTCTGCTCGATGGAACTGATCTCCTTGTCCATTGCAACTTTCCAAACATCATCTTTAACAGCCTGCTCGAAACAAACTGGTTCATCTACTCCCATCAATAGTAATTCCTCTTCGAGTTCTATAGCAGTGGTGTCATTGTAAATATCCAGAAGTGAACGGAAACGCTTTGGGGTTGCACTATCATCGTATGTGTCCCTAATGTCTGTTGTTTCTCCTCTGTCGGGGTTGTTGACTGGTGTTGTAGGTTCGAGATCCCCATCTGTTGTGTTATCCGCTATTGCATCGTCCACAAGATCACTGACAACAAAAATTTATTAGGACATTGTTGTTGAATTGCTGCTGTTCTCCCAATCCCAACCACTCTGCTCATTAAACACCACGTCACGACTTATGTGCACACTCTGTGAAAGTGGATCGTACAATCTGTATGCTTTGGTCCCTGACTCTCGGCCTAGGTGCACGACCAATTTACTTCGAGCATCGAGCTTCGATGTGTGAACTGAAGGGATTTTCATGTAAGCGGTGCAACCAAACACTTTCAGGTTTTCAACACTAGGTTTTCTGCGATACCAGGCCTCATGAAGAGTAATAGTTGACATTGAACGAGTGGGCAGTTTATTCAATATGTGAACAGCATGGCGGATTGCTTCTCCCCAAAATTCTGATGGCATCTTTCTCTCGGACAATAAACTTCTCGCCATTGCAACTATCGTGCGATTACGACGCTCCGCCACACCATTTTGTTGAGGTGTGTAGGGCGCTGTAAAATGCTTGGTTATTCCTTGTTCATCACAATAGTTCTGGAACTCTTTCGAGCAAAACTCCCCACCACGATCAGTCCTCAACACTTGAATCCCATGGTTAAAACCTTTTTCAATTGCTGACTTCAAAATTTTAAACTTACCAAGGGCCTCATTTTTCGCTTGGAGCATGTGAACCCACATCATACGTGTAAAATCATCAACAATCAACATAAAGTACCTACTACCACCCGGTGTGACAGGAGTGATAGGCCCACAGAGGTCCATGTGCATCAATTCTAACGCAACAGTGGCAGTAAAATTAGTTTGGGAAGGAAAGGACTTACGAGCTTGTTTCGATCTCTTCTGGTTTTTTGACAACAGGTAGCCCATAAACCATGTGATTCCTTGACATCAGCTTCATGGCCTCAAAATTCACGTGCCCAAGTCTCCTGTGCCACAACCACGCTTCTTTTTCTTCTTTTGCAATCAGACATTGTTGTTGCACATCATCAATATAAATCTTGTAGAGTCGATTTCCTGACCTCTTCACTTGCATCAACAGCCTTCCACAACTGTCGTACACCCAAAAATTCTCGCCATCAATAACTACCCTGTTGCCCTCCTTGTATAGTTGGCCAAGGCTGATGATATTGCTCCGGAGTGTGGGGATAAAGTACACACCTTGCAAGATTCTTGTTTCACCATTTTTGCACGCATTTCTTATCGATCCCTTCCCTTCAATTTTTACTAATGAACCATCTCCAAACTTCACCTCGCCTTTTATTGACCTGTCCAGATTTTCGAATTTTTCTCTATGCCCCGTCATGTGATTACTCGCTCCATTATCGAGATACCAAGTGTTGTCGTCCATCATCTTAGTATCATTATCTCCCTCTTGACCTTCAGTGAATGCGAGTATCCTGTCGTCGCACATGGCCATAAGCAAGGCAGGTTCATTGTCACTTGTTTGTGTCAAGTTTGCCTCTCCTCTTTGTTGCCTTGGCCTTGCTGGTTTTCTACACTCCCTTTGGAAATGACCATAATTACCGCAATTAAAGCATTTCAATTGACTCCTATCACGCATGATACGATTATCTTTCACATGATAATCCTTTCCATCACCTGGAGATGTACTTTTGCCGGATCTCTTCAGCCATTCCTCTTTTGTCAATAAGAGTTTTCCCTCTCCACTTTCCTTCTTTCGCCATTCCTCCTTAGTAAGCATCAGTTGTTGCTCTTCGCCTCTGTCAATGGGACCTTGCAAACGCTCTTCATGCGCTCGATAGCTGAGGCAATTTGTAAGAATTTGTTTTGAACGGCCCTCAACAGTATTTTCACAACCTGTTCTTCTCCAATAGACTCCCCAAATGAGCGTATGTTTGTTGCCAGCCCATTGAGTCTTATACTGAAATCCTCTATTCGTTCTGTCTCTTTCATTTGTAATGCTACGAATTCTGATCCGAGAGTCTGTGCCTTGGCTTGTTTAACTTTATCTGATCCCTAGGACAACACCTTGATGGCCTTCCACGCGTCTTTGGCCGTCTTCTTTTCTGCAAGTAACAAGAGAACATCGTCTGGAATGCTTTGATACAAGACTGCCAACGCACGTTTGTCTATCTTTTCTTCCAGTACGGCCTTAGGATCCTTGGGTTCGATCACCTCCCAAACCCCAAGCACTTGCATATAAACCATTATCTTTTCAGACCAGACCGTGTAATTTGTTTTCGTTAGCATAGGGTAGCTCATGCCAAACGATCCCTCTTTACTCTTACTTATCTCTGCCATCTCTCAGACCTCACACACAAAGCTGCCAAGAAATTCGCTCTGATACCAGATGTTGAATATAAAACAAAAATCTAACACAGAACAATGAGAATAACTGATATGGAAAACTTGCCTTGTATTTCTACTTTAAAATGCAAAAGGAAACAAAGTACATATAGCTGCACCTAAACTGTGATGCTATAAACCAGGAGAACATGTCCTTGTTTATCTCACGATTATTATGCTACCATCCTAAACAAACGCCACTTCCTAGAGACCAAGTCACACCACACCATTAACATAACTGGTGACTTATTCAAACAAAACAAATAACACAAATATAAATGTTTAGATTAAAAATAATCCCAACAGGACGTTGATGTTTTTTAAATTGATTTTGCAGGACTTAGTGGCTCACAGCATCGAAGTTTTGTAGGATTTAATGGCACACAACATCTAGGTTCTTGATCGAGACATGGAAGAGCTGGTAACTATCACTTTTCTTGTACTTGCTTATACATGCATATATGTGCCCAATATAGTCATGTGTATATGACTGACTCTTAAGGTGTAGTCAATTTATGGTCCAATTTCTAGAATTCACATCTATGGGTGGGATCTTAAACTTCTTTATGTTCTTTGTTTCTTTTTTTTGATTTGTTTGAAGAATTTCAGTTAACACTAGAACTAATTAATTGAAACCCTTATTTTTTTGGTTGGGATGTGTCTAACGGTGGTGAATTCTAAACTTTTAGTGCATAAGAATTTCATTTTTACGTTCTGAGCCCTTGTCTGTGATTTGAATTTACAAGAGCACTCCTAAATTAAAAGTTCTTTTTTTATAAACACTTGAATTTATAAACTTTTTTGATGTCACGACTATGCTTGAAACAAAAAAACAATGCATTTCTTAAATTTTGCAAAAAAAATTTCTTTCCATTATTGTTCTTTCTTTTGGCAAACAAAAAGAAATTTGTTTGAATAGATTTTTAAGTCATATAAGCCTAATCATTCAAAAAAGAAAAAAGAGTACTCCAATTAATTACTCTTCTTTCTAATGTAGTCATCCTAATTTTGGTGATTCTATTCAGGGAAAAAGAAATTTCAATTTTTTCTGCTAAGCAGGAAATTTCATTTTCAACTGTTTATTGTTTTCTTTTCTGTGATCCAGAGAATTTAATTCTTCTAAGTTTCTAATTTCTTAAAGTTTTGACAACATTTCTTGTATGACTTATTGCTTTTATGTTTTTTATTAACTTTGACAACATTTCATGCTACTTTTCATTAACTTATTTTTAGAATCTACTTAACTTTGTTCTACTTACTAATCCAGGTAAATAAATATCCATGTTATGTTTGATGGTTTTGTTTTATAAAATTTTGTGTTTGATTTTCCTTCTTTACTTATGTATATTTATTCTGGGTACATGCTATGTTCTTGTGTGCACCGCAGCTATAATGGCTATGATAACTTGATAAAAGTATAAATATTATTAATAACTTTATAACTAGTCTATTCATTTGATATGAATTTTATTTTTAACTAATCTTCTAAAATAATTGCATAAATAATAAATTTTTTACTTACTAATTTTGTTTACTTATATAAAAATTACTTTGGGGCACAACATACTTTTGTTTGGTGAATAGATGCGTATATAGATCCTGGGAGGGTTGGAAATTCGTACGATACTAACTAAATTCGGAAAAAAAAGAAATAGGAAAATTAAGATGTGTGAGCCATCACTTCAATTTCTAATGATTCTATTTGTTCTCAATTTTGTAACCAAAAGTTTCATCTATATTTCCTTGAAGATCCTCTTTGAAACCTTTACCTTCTTTAAATGTACTCTAGATTCAGTTTTTGTATTATACGACTGTTTATAAGATATATATCTTGTAAATAGCAAATCAAAGTGACGGAAAATACATGAAATAGTAAAATCTAAAGTATCTTAGAAGAAGGTGTATGGTTTCCAAAAGGATCTTCAGGAATCCCAGTCTTAAAAGTGATGGCACACACATTCTACTTTTCTATTTATTAAAGTCATAATAAATACGTTTATTGAATGATCAAATGACACAAAGGTTTATTCAAAGAAACAATGTATTGCCTCTAGGGCACCTACACTAACACGTTATGCTCCTTTGTGAGCACTTTTGGTTATGTTTGATGGTAGTTAAGTACTGTTTTATTGGTGTTATAAGGTTGTAACTTGTTGAATGTGGTTCGTGCGAAGGAGGATTTTTGTTGTTTATGGTGTGATAAGGTGGGATTTTGACTTGTGTTTATGATTTGTTGGTATGTTGGTGTGATAAGGTGGGATTTTAACATGTGTATGTTGGATTAATGATGGTTGGGATGTTAAATTATGTTTATGGATGTTTTTTTTATGGAATATATTATTTAGATTTTCTTTTTACTGTTTTTTTGTTTTGTATGGTTTGATTTACTTTTTAGATTTGTAATTTAGGTGTAAAAAAACACGAAAAAACACAGTAATTCCTACCAATAATACCATAAAATTCCATCTTTTCCTACCACATTGAAAGCTTTTCCTACCATCATTACCATTACAAACCCAGTAATTCCTACCACATTCAAGCCTTTCCTACCACATTCAAGCCTTTTCCTATCAGCATTACCATTACAAACCAGTAATTCCTACCACATTCAAGCCTTTTCCTACCGTATGCACATCGTGGTGGGAAATAGCTGGTAGGAATTTAAAAAAGATAGTAGGAAATGTCTGGTAGGAAATACTATTTATCCATCTCGACTGTTGTATTTCCCACCAAAACACACATTTCCTATGGGATACAAACTAGATAATATAGCAACACAATGTATGAAAGTATAGTCGTTTGATGTTTCTGAATGGAAAAACTGTTATTGAAGATATAAGCAACGTACACTTCGACTCACTTTTAAACTACTAAGATGATGACTATAAACCAGGAACTGTATACCTGATTTGTCTCCACTACTCTCCTAATCTATCTGAACTACTCAAGACCTATTCAACCGCATATAACCACGTTTATACAGCTGATTTATTCAACAAAACAATAAAACTAAACAATCAAATAAACAAACATGTTTAGATTAATTAAATAATCCAACATTCCCCCTTAATCTAAACATGTTTAAGGTCCCTGACTCCCAGCAATCCACGCATCTTCTCAAACTTGACAACTGACATGGGCTTTGTTAGAATATCTGCTCTTTACTGATCAGTGCTTACATGCTTAATGATAATCAGACCTTTCTCCACGCATTCACGAATGAAATGGTAGCGTACATCTATGTGCTTACTACGACCATGGAACACTGGGTTTCTTGCTAAGTCTATGGCTGACCTATTATCAATATAGATGACAACTGGTCCTGCTTTGACATCTGAGATTTGACTGAGCAACCTATGTAGCCAGATTCCTTGACAAGCTGTAGCAGTGGCGGCCATGAACTCTGCTTCGCATGAAGATAGTGCCACGCATCTTTGTTTTTGGGACACCCAAGTAATTAAACTTTCGTCTAAGTAGAAAGCCATCCCTCCTGTGCTTTTCCTGTCAACAATATCTCCTGCAAGATCACTATCCGAGAATCCAGACAACATATAATCTCCTCGACCTTTAGTGTATACCAGGCCATAATTCAGTGTTCCCTTTACATACCTTAAAATCCTCTTAACAGCATTGTGGTGCAATGTTGTAGGTCTTTCCATGAACCGACTAACTACGCCTACTGCATACGCTATATCTGGGCGTGTATGCACCAGGTATCTTAAGCCACCTACCATGCTTTTGAATTCCGTAGAGTTAACTGGTTTTCCCATTTCATCCTTATGCAACTGAATTTTTGGTTCCATCGGGAATTTTACTGAGTTGCAGTCAAGCATACCCGCTTTCTCCAGCACCTTCCTAGCATAAGCTGCCTGTTTCAACTCAACGTAACCCTTTCCTTGATCCACTTCTATACCAAGGTAGTAGCTCAGCTTACCCAAGTCTGACATCTCGAACTCTCTATTGATCTGAGCTTTAAACTTCTGAATGTTAGGTACACTTGTACCTGTAATAATCAGATCATCGACGTAAACCCCTACAATCAGCAATTGCTCACCTTCGCATTTTGTGTACACAGCATGTTCCAAAGGGCATCTTACAAACCCAAGTTTCTGCTCAAGACATTTGTTTAGTTGAGTATACCAGGCCCGTTGAGTATACCAGGCCCGTGGGGCTTGTCGCAACCCATATAGCGCCTTGAATAGCCTGTAAACCTTTCTCTCATGTCCCTCCTTTACATAACCTTCTGGTTGGTTCACGTATACCTCCTCAAATAACTCACCATTCAGAAAGGCTGACTTCACGTCCAAATGATGAACTTCCCACTCCTTTTTTGCTGCAAGAGCCAACAGAAGGCGTACAGTTTTGAGTCTGGTTACAGGAGCGAAAACCTCTTCAAAGTCAATGCCAGCCTTTTGCACATATCCCTTCGCGACCAAACGTG
Organism: Saposhnikovia divaricata; assembly: GCA_036435485.1. Lineage (NCBI taxonomy): Eukaryota > Viridiplantae > Streptophyta > Magnoliopsida > Apiales > Apiaceae > Saposhnikovia > Saposhnikovia divaricata. Next base: position 39,636,611 of record CM071595.1, read on the forward strand.
CCTTATGCTTCACTATTTCACCTTTTGTGTCTCGCTTCACTTTATACACCCACTTCAAATCGATTGCTCTGTGTCCTGGTGGCAAGTCTGCTAATTCCCAAGTCTTGTTTCGCTCTATTGCTTCAACCTCACGATCCATGGCCAACTTCCATACCTCCTCTTTTATCGCCTGACTATATCTAACTGGTTCATCAATTCCAGCCAGTAATAGTTCATCAGCAATCTCATTTGCCAGTTGGATCTCTTCGGTTTCATTATAGATGTCACTAATGAGTCTGAAGTTCCGTGGTGGTGTCTCACTCTCATCAGTTCGAGCACTTCCTCCACCACTTCCACCAGTTTGTGCACTACTCTCGCCAGCTGTGCTTACTCGACTGGAGCTGTGTGTTTGTGACTGTGGTGTAGCTAAAATACTTTGCTCCCCTTCGCTATCTTCCATGGTTTCAGACTGAGGGACATTCTCGTTATCAGAAACCACTTCGCCCTGAGAATCTGTAGACTCTATTCCTACTACAATAAAGACTGATGATGATTGCTGTCCATTCTTCTCCACTGATCCATCCCATTTCCAACCATTTGCCTCATCAAAAACCACATCTCTACTGATATGAATAACCCCTGCATCAGGGTCGTACAGTCGGTAGGCCTTAGTTCCTGCTTCTCTTCCATAGTGCACGACACATTTACTCCTGTTGTCTAATTTCTTTGTATGCACACTTGGAATTTTCATATAAGAAATGCATCCAAACACTCTTAAGTGATCGACCTGTGGTTTCTCTTTCGACCAAGCTTCGTATGGAGTTGCCCCTGATACTGCTCGCGTTGGCAGTCGATTCAGTAAATACACCGCATGTCTGATGGCCTCCCCCCAGATGTATGAGGGCATATTTCTCTCCTTGAGTAAGCTCCTTCCCATTGCTACTATGGTTCCGTTACGACGCTCCACAACGCCATTTTGTTGTGGGGAATATGGCGCTGTAAAGTGTCTAGCTATGCCCACATCTTCACAAAATTTAGTAAAATCACCATAACAGAACTCTCCACCTCGATCCTTCCTTAGAACTTTGATCTCCTGGCCAGATTCCTTTTCTACCAGGGCTTTAAACTTTTTAAAGTAAGAGAGTGCTTCGTCCTTAGTCTTAAGCATGTATACCCACATAGCACGACTCATATCATCAACAAATAGTAAGAAATACTTGTTACCTGATGGAGTTGGCAGTGAGATGGGGCCACAAATATCCCCATGTATTAGCTCCAAGCGTTTCTTTGCAGTGAAGTCAGAATGAGACGGAAATGGGCGCCTTGCTTGTTTTGACATTAGACAACCTTTGCAGGCATCCTTAGGCTGGTATGTGAGATGTGGCAGTCCGCGTGCCATTCTATTTCTTGACATGAGATGCATGGCTTGGAAGTTCACATGCCCTAAACGTGAATGCCATAGTAGGGAAAGTTCCTCTGCTTTAGTTAGTAGGCATATTCTGCTGTTATCTCTAATGAGCACCTTATACAACCTGTTTACAGACCTTTTAACCTTCATCACTAGCGTACCATTCTCATTGTACACCCACAAGTACTCTCCTTTAATAATGACTCGACTACCATTTTCGGACAATTGACCTAAGCTGATTATATTATTGCACAGGTTAGGGATAAAGTACACCTCTTTAAGAACACACTCCTTTCCATCGTTGGTTTTGAACTGCACTGACCCCTTTCCTTGTATCTGTACTTTAGAACCATCACCAAACGTTACTTGCCCACTTATATTTTCATCCAACTCCTTGTACCTTGAACGTTGGCCAGTCATGTGATTACTGGCCCCATTGTCTAAGTACCACACACTTGAATTATTACACTGATTATCCACCAGCTTTGGCACCACTCCCTCTTCATTCAACAAAATCACTTCTTCCTTGACCTCCTGACACTTTGCTAGAAGGAGTGTGGGTTCATCTCCATTGACTTGAGCTAAGTGGACTTCATTCCTATGCTCTTTCTCTCGTTTAGGCTTTCGACATTCTGCGGCATAATGCCCATAAGCACTACAATTAAAACATCTTACCTTGGCTCTGTCATATCCGCCCCGAACAAATGATCTGCCTCTAACTTCATTGTTATTACGGGCGCCACCTTTAGACGATCTTTGCAACCATTCTTCTCGTGAGAGAAGTAATTGGCCATCCTTGTTTTCTCTCTTTACCCACTCTTCCTCTGTCAAAAAAAGTCGTTCTCCATGTCGTTCTCCATTCTCCGTTTGCCCACGTAGCCGTTCTTCATGAGCTTTCAGGGATCCAATCACTTCCTCCACAGACATTCCCTCCAAGTCACCAAACTGCTCAATGGCTGACACTATCTGTAGGAATTTCGTAGGTACAGCTCAAAGTACCTTCTTCACGACATAGGCTTCTTCAACTTTCTCACCCAGGGCTCGGATGTTTGTGACCAAGCCATTCAATCTCATACAGAAATCATCAAGATTCTCAGTTTCTTTCATAGTAAGAGCTTCAAATTCTGCTTTGAGCGTCTGAACTTTAGCTTTCTTCACCTTGTCTGCTCCTAAATGGACTGTCTTGATTGCCTTCCAAGTTTCCTTAGAAGTCTTTTTCTCTGCGATTGACAGCAACAAGTCCTCAGCCATTCCTTGGTAGATGATAGCCAGTGCTCTCTTGTCCGTTTTATCGTCTACAGCCACCTTTGGATCTTTGGGTTCGATAGCTTCCCACACACCATGAGCTTGCATAAAGACCCGCATTTTCACAGCCCATGCAGTGTAATTGGTCTTTGTCAGCATTGGATAACTTAAGCCAAAAGAACTCTCTTTGCCCTTGCTGGTGTCCATCGTTGTGGTGTTCAGTGTATAGGTGCGTGTATAGCTCTGATACCAGATATAGGATACAAACTAGATAATATAGCAACACAATGTATGAAAGTATAGTCGTTTGATGTTTCTGAATGGAAAAACTGTTATTGAAGATATAAGCAACGTACACTTCGACTCACTTTTAAACTACTAAGATGATGACTATAAACCAGGAACTGTATACCTGATTTGTCTCCACTACTCTCCTAATCTATCTGAACTACTCAAGACCTATTCAACCGCATATAACCACGTTTATACAGCTGATTTATTCAACAAAACAATAAAACTAAACAATCAAATAAACAAACATGTTTAGATTAATTAAATAATCCAACATTTCCTACCAGAAATTCTGGTAGGAAATGCTCAATTACGTCACCAGATTTTGTGATGTGGCAGGTGATGTGGCGCTTGATGTGGCATATGACATAGGCCAGGTGGCTGCCAAGTCACCAGGTGGGGCCCACGTTTGACTGTCACTTAAAATTTCCCACCAAGGGTCATTTCCGAGTCAAGCAATTCCTACCACACGGATGTGGTAGGAAATGGGTCATTTCCTACCAATAAACAGCCTTTTCCTACCAATTTTATGGTAGGAAATGCTCGTTTTTCTTGTAGTGATATATTCTGCATCTCATAAATATTTTAAAAAAGTTATGCATATCAAAGGACATTGAAAAATATCATAGATAACTTTTCTAAGATATGGAATAAAATGTTTGTAGAAAAGTTAATCTTTACTCAATATTATCATGATAAGTAGTCTAGATACATCACATCTTGGATAATTTTATAAGATATTAAACAAATTATTTCATATAATAAAGATTGTGCATTTAAAATTAATATTAAAAAAAATTATGCATATTAAAAGATTGTATAGATATCTACATACAATTATTTAATATCTTGAGAAAGTTATTTGACAAGAAGTCACCGGAACTTTAAAGGAGTGAAAGAGGGATTGGTCTTGAGTTTGCTAAGTATAGTTTTGTCTCCTTACGAAAATAGTTGATGGTGCACTCAGTTTTTGATTTTCTCTATCCACATATTTCTCGTTTCTACCACCCGTATCTTCCTAGCTAGTTTTGACGCTTAAAACTTCCTTTAAGTTTGTACATTTATATTAGATTTTGATATACATACACCATAGTAAGGTTTTGATGTATATGTGTGTGTATATTACTTGGACGTTGATGTTTTTTAAATTGATTTTGCAGGACTTAATGGCTCACAGCATCGAAGTTTTGTAGGATTTAATGGCTCACAGCATTGCGACGTTGAACGGTCTTTCGGCATATCGCGTAAGTAGAAGTTCGAATCCTTTAAGGATTGGGCTATGAGCGAAATAGAGAACCCGAAGTGGCATAAGCTAAGTGGGCAGTTGAAGCTATCAGTTCGGGGGACGTTATCTCGAAATTTTTGCGTAGAATCTAGAATTTTTCTACGATATTAGTTTCGATGCGAACGTTTTGGAGATGGTATGAGAAGGTTAAGAATGCGAAGTGGGAAGCGATTATATACAAGAATTGGAAGTTGAGCGTAGTTGTGTATCCTTAATCGTCGATTCATTCAAATTCATTGCTTAAGAAATTTCTTATTCTTTCTTTGAATTATCGTCCTAAGTTAATTCCCGGTTGGTATCGTTGCTGAGGCATTCGATGCACAGTGACGGTTCAAAAATCGAGAATGAATCGAGATCTTCTTATTTATTCAACTCATTATGGTCAGGCCGGTTTGGCAGCTAAGTATATTACTGCTTAGTCGACAAGAGTGAGATTATGAATAATTAAGAATTTCTTGAATGTTAGCTTGATCAACCCTTGAAGCATCTATTGAAAAGTCTTTTATACATCAAACGATGATGAGTTTTGTATGTCAAACTTATTCGAATTCAATTCCATTCTTTTAGAAATATCTATATCTTTCAAATGATAATTGATCCGAATTTACTTAAAAAATTTTGAAACTCTTGAATCCCTTCCATTATAATGAACGCTTGATTTTCTCTATTCCAGCTGAGATGAACAACCTATGTAGATAGTGATTCAAGGACATCTTATCTATGTGATAGAAGACCAGTGGGACGCCACTGATTGTGTTTGTCATGAAGGTACTAAAGACTGGCCATCTTTATGTACTGTAGAGGTTAACCAAGTGACAAATACAACCTGATAATAGTTCAAAAGATCATATTGATCTCTCGGTTAAATTCCTTTATAAAAGCTTTGTTAAACAAACTCAGTCTATATTCTTAATTGATGCCCCATTCATTTTGTTGACCTTCTTTGTTGAAAATTCAATGATTTCAAAATTCTTAATGATGAAGATATGCGAAGATAGACGTGACGAAGTTTTAAATGATAGAACTATAACTGCATGGACGAAGAATGGGTTATGCAAGTTTAAGAATTCGGTGATTAAGACAGATGTAGTGTCAAATTGGAATATTTATTGAACCGATAAAGCATGGACAAGGTCTGAGGCTAATAAGAATGACAGTAAATAAGAATGTATGATTGCAAATATTGTTAAAAGGCAAAAAGAGAATGGAAATGGAGATATTGGAAATAAGTTGTACAATGCTGAAGGAAGATTAATTGTAAACATCTTTTGTATGGCAGAGGTAGTAAATGGAATGTCATAAAATTTGGAATGTTTCGAATCCGTCGTTAAACATAAGATTTTAGAATCAAGAAGGCTAACATGGATAAATCAGAGTGAAACAGAACAAAAAGGTTTGTAAGAATTATCAAGAAGAATTAAGACAGAGTGAGGGGTAAGGATTAAGGTGACTGTATGAAGAAAATAACTTATTCGGGCCAATTTTAAGAAAGTCATGATTATCAAGGATGGTGGAAAGTTGACCAAGATGGAATAAAATGTCAATAAGGAGGAAGGCAGATAAACCAGAAAGTTTCCAGGAGTGAGTAAATAGCAGATGTATAAAATTCAATGAAGAAAAGAATGTGGAATCCCGAAGATGTGGAGTTAGAAGAGAAAGGGCACTATAGTTGCCTATAGAATGAGAATTAGCAGAAATTAACGAGATTCCATGATCAGAAAATAAGATTTCGGGAGTAGAATCCCTAGAGATTTTATTAAGATAAATGTGGGAAGTTGTGACTGTAATTAGAAAGGCACTGTGGTGACAAGTAGAAGCGTCTTAAGTTAAAACTATAAGTGATGAGCTTGGGAAGATGGGAATTTCGTCGAAAATAGTATCATATTAATCTTGGTGGAAGTTTTGAAGAAAGTGACAGGACTGTCTTTGTGATTAGTAAGAATTTGAAAATTTAATATGATCATGAAGGAAGTTGACAGGAAGTGGATGGTGATGACTATAATAAGGAGTTAAATATAACTTAGGATTGGATTTATTCCCCATCAACGAAGAACAAGCAAATTGCGAGGACAAGAAAATGAGATCCTGAATTTTGAGGAGGATAAAGGCGATGTTTTGAGATTGGAAGGTAGACATAGAGGTCTGAACGATTAAGCAAACCAATCGAGAGCGATTTTAGAGTTTCCATGAAAAGGAAGAAAATTTGGCACGAGGATCTTAATGTGAATTTTGAAAGTCATGATTTTGTGATTAATTTGAGTAGTGTTAAATGTTGAAATGTAATGTGTAGAGTCAAATTCGAAGACTCGTCAAGTATGTAGAGTGGTGATTCGAAAGTTTATTTCAGAGGACGTGAGATAGTGTATTACGAATAAGGTATATATGATTTAAGGAAAATGGTCAGCAGTTCGAAACGGTTACTCAGTAAAACGATGAGATGAAGGATGGACAGAAGTTTTCCGATTATTCCCTTCTCAAGTAATATTGCACGTGAAAGAGGAGTAAGAATGATTGAGGATTTCTTGATATTCTTTTTCTAAAAATTTTATCTGAGGAAGGTTCGTTTTAGGAGGCGTAAATGAGTGATGATGCATGTTAAGTGGAAGGAGCTTGTTGGAAATTGTTGAAGAATTGTTTCAGGATTAGTATCGAGTGAAGTTGTGACTACGGGAAAATTGGTAATAAATTGGATATTTCAATCTTATTCTTGTATTGAGTGAAGTCACAGTCAAGGTGACAAGTATATTACTTATCAAAAGCTGCAAATGATCGAGGCTATATTTCACGAAGATTTAGCAAACCAGAGTATTTTATAAGAGTGAGAATCGAGTTGTTAATTGAATTATGCTTGATGTGCATCAAAGGACATATGTGATGATTGTAGTATCCGATTGCAAGGATGCAACTGAGAATGGACGGTATGATGTTAACACTACAAGAAAATCGCAATCAGACAACACTCATCAGACAACGCTCGGACGAAAAAGCATTGTTTGGAATTAAGAGACAACGGTTTTTTTGTAACTTCAGAAAAGTATTGTCTAATCCAGGTACCCTACAACGGGTTAAAAACGTTGTCTAGTAAATTGATTCAGACAATGGCTTTTGCAATGTGGTGTTGTAAAGACGAGTAAGTTTGCACAACTGTTTTTACGAACATTGTCTAATCAGTTTTGAGACAACGTTTATAAATCATTGTATGATTCACACAACTGTTTTCATATACCATTGTGTTATTACAATTCACACAATGGAATAATTAACCGTTGTTTAAATCGTGTTTCGATGAGACAACGGTTTTTAAACTACAAAAATTTTGAATAGAACTGGTGGGAAATAATGAAATATTTGGTGGGAATAATAAAATAATTTGAATTGAATTTGGCGGGAAATAATGAAAATAATCAGACAACGATTTTCTTATAAAAAATGTTGTGTTATATTGAGCACAACAACGGTTTTTCATAAAAAAACCGTTGTTTAATGTTGTTGTATGATATTTTAGTGGTCAACTACCAAAGTACTACTTGGTCAAACCAATATAATTTTCGAATAATATTTTTTTATAATTTTTTTGGACAATCCAATCATATAGGTGATGTTATATACTAATTTTAGTAATGTGTACAAAAAGTTAGAAAAAGAAATCATTCTTGTACGTGTTTATAATATAAATCCACCAAAAGTACTACTCCCTCTAACTATTGTCGTATCGATTGAACATGATCTATTTTTTTATTTTTTTCTGACGATTCAACTGTACGAATGATGTTATATACCGATTTTAGTGATGTGCATAAAAAAGTAAAAAAAATGAGTCATTCTTGCATGTTATTTTAATGGTCAACTATCAAAGTACTCATTGGTCAAACTAGTATAATTTTTAAATGATATATTTTTAAACAAATTTGGACGATCCAACTGTACGGATGATGTTATATACTAATTTTAGTGATGTGTACAAAAAGTTAGAAAAAAAAACATTATTGTACATGTTTATAATATAAATATGCCAAAAGTACTACTCCCTCTAACTATTGTCGTACCGATTGAACATGATCTATTTTTTCAACAAACAAATTCGACGATCCAACCGTACGAATGATGTTATATACTAATTTTAGTTATGTGCACAAAAAATTAGAAAAAAATAAATCATTCTTGTATGATATTTTAATGGTCAACTATCAAAGTACTCCTTGGTCAAACTAGTATAATTTTGAATAATTTTTTTATAGTTTTTTTTGGACTATCCAATCACATGGATGATGTTATATACTAATTTTAATGATGTGTACAAAAAGTTAGAAGAAGAAAATCATTCTTGTACGTGTTTATAATATAAATCCGCCAAAAGTACTACTCCCTCTAACTATTGTCGTACAGATTGAACATGATCTATTTTTTAAAATTTTTCTCGATGACCCAACTGTACGAATGATGTTATATACTGATTTTAGTGATGTGCACAAAAAATTAGAAAAAAATGAATCATTCTCGTATGTTATTTTAATGGTCAACTATCAAAGTACTCCTCGGTCAAACTAGTATAATTTTCGAATAATATTTTTTTAAATTTTTTTTTTGGACAATCCAACCGTACAGATGATGTTATATACTAATTTTAGTGATGTGTGCAAAAAGTTAGAAAAAAACATTATTGTACGTGTTTATAATATAAATCTACCAAAAGTACTACTCCCTCTAACTATTATCGTACCGATTGAACATGATCTATTTTTTCAAAAAACAAATTCGACGATCCAACCGTACGAATGATGTTATATACTAATTTTAGTTATGTGCACAAAAAATTAGAAAAAAATAAATCATTCTTGTATGATATTTTAATGGTCAACTATCAAAGTACTCCTTGGTCAAACTAGTATAATTTTGAATAATTTTTTTATAGTTTTTTTTGGACTATCCAATCACACGGATGATGTTATATACTAATTTTAATGATGTGTACAAAAAGTTAGAAGAAGAAAATCATTCTTGTACGTGTTTATAATATAAATCCGCCAAAAGTACTACTCCCTCTAACTATTGTCGTACAGATTGAACATGATCTATTTTTTAAAATTTTTCTCGATGACCCAACTGTACGAATGATGTTATATACTGATTTTAGTGATGTGCACAAAAAATTAGAAAAAAATGAATCATTCTCGTATGTTATTTTAATGGTCAACTATCAAAGTACTCCTCGGTCAAACTAGTATAATTTTCGAATAATATTTTTTTAAATTTATTTTGGACAATCCAACCGTACAGATGATGTTATATACTAATTTTAGTGATGTGTGCAAAAAGTTAGGAAAAAAAACATTATTGTACGTGTTTATAATATAAATCTGCCAAAAGTACTACTTCCTCTAACTATTGTCGTACCGATTGAACATGATCTATTTTTTCAAAAAACAAATTCAACGATCCAACCGTACGAATGATGTTATATACTAATTTTAGTTGATGTTATATACTAATTTTAGTTATGTGCACAAAAAATTAGAAAAAAATAAATCATTCTTGTATGATATTTTAATGGTCAACTATCAAAGTACTCCTTGGTCAAACTAGTATAATTTTTGAATAATTTTTTTATACTTTTTTTTTGGACTATCCAATCACACGGATGATGTTATATACTAATTTTATTGATGTGTACAAAAAGTTAGAAAAAGAAAGTCATTCTTGTACGTGTTTATAATATAAATCCGCCAAAAGTACTACTCCCTCTAACTATTGTCGTACAGATTGAACATGATCTATTTTTTAAAATTTTTCTCGACGATCCAACTGTACGAATGATGTTATATACTGATTTTAGTGATGTGCACAAAAAATTAGAAAAAAATGAATCATTCTCGTATGTTATTTTAATGGTCAACTATCAAAGTACTCCTCGGTCAAACTAGTATAATTTTCGAATAATATTTTTTTAAATTTTTTTTTGGACAATCCAACCGTACAGATGATGTTATATACTAATTTTAGTGATGTGTGCAAAAAGTTAGAAAAAAAACATTATTGTACGTGTTTATAATATAAATCTGCCAAAAGTAATACTCCCTCTAACTATTATCGTACCGATTGGACATGATCTATTTTTTCAAAAAACAAATTCGACGATCCAACCGTACGAATGATTTTATATACTAATTTTAGTTATGTGCACAAAAAATTAGAAAAAAATAAATCATTTTTGTATGATATTTTAATGGTCAACTATCAAAGTACTCCTTGGTCAAACTAGTATAATTTTGAATAATTTTTTTATAGTTTTTTTTGGACTATCCAATCACACGGATGATGTTATATACTAATTTTAATGATGTGTACAAAAAGTTAGAAGAAGAAAATCATTCTTGTACGTGTTTATAATATAAATCCGCCAAAAGTACTACTCCCTCTAACTATTGTCGTACAGATTGAACATGATCTATTTTTTAAAATTTTTCTCGATGACCCAACTGTACGAATGATGTTATATACTGATTTTAGTGATGTGGACAAAAAATTAGAAAAAAATGAATCATTCTCGTATGTTATTTTAATGGTCAACTATCAAAGTACTCCTCGGTCAAACTAGTATAATTTTCGAATAATATTTTTTTAAATTTTTTTTGGACAATCCAACCGTACAGATGATGTTATATACTAATTTTAGTGATGTGTGCAAAAAGTTAGAAAGAAAAACATTATTGTACGTGCTTATAATATAAATCTGCCAAAAGTACTACTTCCTCTAACTATTGTCGTACCGATTGAACATGATCTATTTTTTCAAAAAACAAATTCAACGATCCAACCGTACGAATGATGTTATATACTAATTTTAGTTATGTGCACAAAAAATTAGAAAAAAATAAATCATTCTTGTATGATATTTTAATGGTCAACTATCAAAGTACTCCTTGGTCAAACTAGTATAATTTTTGAATAATTTTTTTATACTTTTTTTTTTGGACTATCCAATCACACGGATGATGTTATATACTAATTTTATTGATGTGTACAAAAAGTTAGAAAAAGAAAGTCATTCTTGTACGTGTTTATAATATAAATCCGCCAAAAGTACTAATCCCTCTAACTATTGTCGTACAGATTGAACATGATCTATTTTTTAAAAAATTTCTCGACGATCCAACTGTACGAATGATGTTATATACTGATTTTAGTGATGTGCACAAAAAATTAGAAAAAAATGAATCATTCTCGTATGTTATTTTAATGGTCAACTATCAAAGTACTCCTCGGTCAAACTAGTATAATTTTCGAATAATATTTTTTAAATTTTTTTTTGGACAATCCAACCGTACAGATGATGTTATATACTAATTTTAGTGATGTGTGCAAAAAGTTAGAAAAAAAAAACATTATTGTACGTGTTTATAATATAAATCTGGATCGTGTCTCGTTATGAGAAGTAGCACTTTTACTACGATTATAATAATTTTCCGAAAAATTTTCCGAACACTAAAATGAATATCTATTTTTTTTTTTGAAAATAAAAATGAATATCTATTATAATAATATTCCGAAAATTTGAATTTTTTTGTTTTGTTTCGAATCAAAATTCTAAAATTTCTCAAAATTTCATGATCCATAATCTCAAATTTAACTTCCCACCCTTCATCTAATTCATATTGCCGCTTGTTAATATTTAATTAATTTCCCCCTTTCATTTCACTTCCCCCTTTACTAAAATTTCACTTGTGCCAAATCAAAGTTTCATTTCCCTCGCCAAAATTTCATTTCCCCCTCTATCTTCTACGCCTCCCCTCTATCTTCTCAGCCGCACAAACACATAAACATTAGTTGCCCCCAATTTTGGTAGACTCCTCTCTCTCTCTCTCTCTCTCTCTCTCTCTCTCTCTCTCTCTCTCTCTCTGTTCCCAGATATAGATGCCAAACCCAACCTATGTCTCTTATTTTTCTTCTAGATTCGTAAACAAACAATCTATTTGTCTCGATTCATGAGTTTTTACCATTAAAAACGTCCTTTGTGCCCCAAAATAGAAACCCCCAAATCGATTTTGAAACCCTAAATCCCAAAAATCTATTAGTTTCACTAAAAGAAGATGCCTAGACCATAGCATATTGATAAGCACCAACCCATTAGAGGTTCAATCATTCAGCAGATTTTCAGGTATTTTCTTAGTGATTTTCTTGAAATTCTAAGTGGTTTTTTGTGATGCCCACCCTGTGTTTGATCAAGGTTGTCAATGGGAAGCACTCTGGGGTAATTATATAATCGTAAATAGAGTATTATTCTTGATCAATCTCGAATTCTCCATCCCTTCATTTATATGTTGATACTGTTGCATCCTATAAGATTTCTACATGACTTCTGGATGCACTAATATTAAAAAGCTGAATATTCCAATGCCAAAATTTTCTTCATTTATTTGCATATTCCAATGCCAAAATTTTCTTCATTTATGAAAGCTATTTCAGTAATAGCATGTACTGTTAATTTCGTACTGGCATGGTTGATTGTGATATGTTTTGCATCTGTAACTATGGTTAATTGCTGGAGTAAGCTGTAACTAGATTCAATATTTGTTAGGTGACGGTGCTCCTAAAAGAATGTCGGGACATACAGCTTCGATGTGGGTTTGCCAACAATGACCTTGATGGCAATGCCATGATAATTTCTGCTGATCAGATAACAGCAGAGTCCGATGCTCAAAGGGTTATATATGAGCGTCTGGTATGCTCAATTAGTTATGGCACATGAGGATTAAGTATTGGTGAAAAAAAAACCTGAGTTTTGATGAGGTTTATTATTAATTGCTTATAGGTGACTTTTAAGGATATTAATGGATTAGTTGAACAGAATACCCAGTTGCGTAGCCTCGTTCGCAGGCTATCAGACCAGATTGAGAACAGATAAGTAGAGCTGAAGGTTCCTTCTAACGATTGTCATAATTTTTTGTTCTCTGTAAATCTTATGTAAGGTTTACATGTTTTATATACCTTTTCAATCTTTGACATTCATGTTTCTTTTCAATATCAGGTAAACTTTCAGGAGGAGCTCCAAAAACATTTGGCAGAAGCTGGCTCTAGAGTTGATGCAGTATTAGCTAGAGCAGAAGAGCAAGAGCGCATGATAGAGTCTCTTCATGGTTTTGAGCATACTAACCGGTCTAAGTTTTGAGCTTATGTGACTAATACTACATTAATTTTTTCATCTCATAATGGCAAATATAATGTAGAAGACAATTTGCTCTGCATCTTTTTCTATTTTGGCAAGTGGCTTTGTATAAAAAATTGTACGAGGATGAACAGAAACATCACTCTTCATCTCCTAGCTCACCAAACACTCTTCCTGGTGCTCTTTTGCTTCCATTTATAATAAGTCATTGACTATTGTCTTTAACCATTTGCCTTGACGTTTATGCTGCCATTGTCACCAGACACTCTTCCTGATGAACTTTCTGAAATTTTGTCACAAGCAGATGTTTGGATAAGACGTGCTGAACTCCTGCAAAGCCTTTAAGGATCTAAAATTGCTGTCCTCTGAACATTTAAGGGACCGGTTGATTCTGGATGAACGATACAGCATGGCTGTATACACTTGTAGGAAGTGTAAGCTGCTGGTGATTGTGATGGAAAGTACCTTGCTGCTGGTGATTGTGAGGGAAATCTCCATTTGTATAACCTGCATACTTCTGACTACATTTATATACAGGTAACCTGTGAACCTAAATTTGATATTGTGTTCTTTTTTCTTTTTTTTTTGCTAATTTTGATATCATGCTGTTTAATCTGTTTAAATATTAATAAGTGGTAGTATGCTGGCAGGATGCTCACAATGCTGAAATTCTGTCGTTGAGCTCTAGCTCGCCTATAAAGGATGATTCTTCTGAGAAAGATATAGAAGCTTGGCCTATGATATTTGCAAATCAGAAAACTGAACACCACTAGCCTTGTATATAACACTTAGGGTATTTCCATTCTTGGAGTTTATTTTTTGGTTATGTAATTGATTTTTGTTTAGAAATTAATGGCATTAGGTGGTTGAATTTTAGTTGGTTGATGATGAATTTTGGTTGTAATGGGGGATTTTAGTTCATTGTAATAACGAATATTGGTCGTAGTACTATTTTATTGGTGCATTTTGCCTAAAAACACTTGTGCATTTTGTTTATAACAACACTTTTGAAGCTACAAAACATTGTACAAAAACTATTCAGATAACGATTGTATCACATGTAAATGTTGTGCACATTCGAATCTAACAACACTTTGGAAGCTACAAAACGGTTGTGCACATTCGAATCTAACAACACTTTTGAAGCTACAAAACATTGTACAAAAAGCATGAAGACAACGAATTCTATCACATGTGAATGTTATGTAAATGTTGGCTATACGTGCCTCTAATTCACCAAAATAGTTATGCACATTAAAATCTAACAACATTCATAATAAACAAAAACGTTGAAATATCACCATTTCCACAACGCTTTATACCATAACCATTGTGGTTTCTGGGTGTGCTACAACGCTTTTGGAGCCTGGTGTGTTGTTGTTACGGATTTCAGACAACGATTTGTGTACCGTTGTGTGATGTTGGTATCAGACACCTGCTCGAAAGACAACGCTATTCTAGGGCATCAGACAACGGGCAATAACCATTGTATATTTCAGTTTTCCTTGTAGTGTAAGTTTCTGGATTAGGTACTCGGTAGGATAATGGGACTAAAGTCAGATAGAAATTTCTTAATTATCCCCTTCTCGATCGACATAGTCCGTGAAAATGGAGTAGAAACGATTGAAGGATTTCTTGAGATTTCTTTTACGAAGTTCTATCTGAAACCGTGTGATTTCGAGTAAGAGCTGGAGAATGGTGCCAAGTGTAGATTGTTTTGTATCAAGGCAAATAACGCGGTTGCATTATTGCGAAGGATTGGCGTGATAACATAAGTTTTGACGCGGGGTATAGTTCGTTATACGGAAAGGTCGTACCGATTTTCGGAGAAAAGGTATTCGCCTAAGTGTGATAAATGTCTAGAGTTAATAAGACTCGAAAACCAAAGTTTAAGATTATGTCGGAATTAGAGGGCTCACAAGACGAGCCTGTTAAAGTATGAGTTGATATGAGAAATCCTAGAGTTGAAAATACAACCTGGGGAATTGGAAGCAAGATGCTTGAGAAGTACTGTTACTAGTGTCCTTAGGATTGATTCTGAGGACAGAATCCAATTAAGGGGGAAGGATATAACCCCCTAGAAAAATTTCATAATTTTTTTTATAAATATTTGTTTATTTAAATTATGAATTTTATTATGTGGATATTGTTGGAAAGGTGGAATATATGTGAAATTGTGTTTATGTGCTCCCGTGATGATTTGTGTATGCCATGTAAGTCGGTGTATTTTTATTTGTATTTTTGAGGGTTAAATATATTAAAATCATGCATTTTTGATCTCTGACAATTTTATAAAATTATTGGAGTGATTAAGAATCATGAAATCTTTTGTAAGATTGTGTTTATATTATTTTCTAGTCTTTAAAATTATTGGAAGAATTAATTTGGGTGTTTAAGCATTTTAAAGTGATTTGAAGTGTTTTGTTGTATTTAAAAGAATCGAACTTGTAAAATTCATATTTAATTCATTTTTTATCCTAAAAATATTTTAAAATTATGGGAAGATAGATAATTTTATTTTCTACATTTTAAAAATGATGTTAAGATTTTTCTTAAATAATACCTATTTATTTTCCATTTTACTAGAAAATTTTAAATTATTTTGTTAGTAAATTTATTAATAAATCTCAAAATACCCCCCTTTCCTCTTAAACCCTAATTATCAGTCCTCCCCAATTTATTTTTCAATCGGGTTTCTTTGAGAACCCTCTGGAATTCTGTAAATCCTTCTCACACACTTTTTCATCAATTCTCTCTCAAATTTCTCTCTTTATCTCTCTCGTTTTCTTCCGTTCAAACCCCCTTTGGCTCGTGTCTGTTAAGTGTTGCGGGTGAAGGTCATTTTTCCCCTGTGTGCGCTGCTATTTGGGTTTTCTGCATTATGTGCAGCGTAAGTGAAGAGTGTGTGCATGTGTAATTCGCGATTGTGTGTGTATATATACGGGTCGTATGTGTGTGTTCTTGGGGTGGGTGTGTATACAGCATATGTGTGTGTATGTTAAAAGAGTGTGAGTTGTGACTGTGGGTATTGTTTCTTTGTGCTACGGTGTATGCGGGTGTAAGCTGCTGGGGTCGAATTGAGGTGTGTGTGTATGGTCGAAACCTGTAGGTGTGTGCTGATCGATTGGGCATAACTACAGTGTATATACAAGTGCTGGTGACTCTAAGTTCAAGGGGGTTATGGTTATAAGCTGTTGAGTTTAAATCGCTGTGTAGTCTGTGTCTTTGTAAGTTGTAATGGAGTGAATCTTAGTTTTGAATTCTTGTTTCGATTTTTTACAAATTGAAGTTCGGATTTTTACTATACATTGTATGAACTTGAGTTTTACTTAGAGGTCGACCAAGTCCTGTATTATTTCTTGTAATAGACGGAGATCTGATCTTGTATGGTTAGATTCAGCTTTAGTCATCTGTTGGGAGTGTCTTTGATTTCAAAATTGTTGTTGATTGGTATATGATTTATAATTATTGTATATGTGGGTGCAGTGTCATGGTGTTGTGCCCTGTATTCGGTGTGTGTTCCTAGTAAAAGGTTCGAGGGGCCAAAAGTAAAAGAGGTGGTAAAAGAGAGACAGAAGACAATAAGAGAAGAAAAGTAGTGAAGGAATAATTGGTTTGGTGTGTAATTAGAATATAAATGATTAATATTTTAGAAACAGATAGAGTGTTTAAATGAAAGGTTAATTGATTGTTTGTTTAGTGATGATAGAAATTAAGACTGAGTGCATACTTAAGAACTCAGAATGGTTTGAGTTAGTGAATACTTACTTTCAGTTTGGTTAAGATTTCAAGGTTAAAGTGCAGATAAGGTGTAAAGGGAGGATATGTTTTGTTGTATATGAGTGTGGTCATATAACAAGATACTTATGTGAATTATATGTTTATGTCAATATAATTGGTATGTGTAACTTGATGTGTGTATTGTAAGTTGGTTTATAAATGGTATGAGGATGTATATTAAGTATTAAATGTGCGGATGGTCAGAAGGATTATAAGCAGTGTATGTTAGTGTGGTTTGAGATGACTGTAGCTTGTATTAAAGCAAAGGATGTTGTGATTGTTGAATTAGATGATTGTAGAGGTTAGACGATATTATAAAGGAGGTGCTGTCCGATTTTTGTTAAAATTATTTCACAATTCTTATATTAATTTGATAAGAATTATTTGTAAGCCGGTATGATATACGTGTTAAGTGCTTAAGTGATCAATACATGCTATGTGCTATGTGTGTTTAGTTGTAAAGCGTTGTAGGACGCGTTTGGGTAGGACAGAGTTCATCGGTTAAGATTGTAAGTGTACTGAAGTAGTACTTTACCTGGATATAGGTACGAGTAGGAGGCCCGACCAGGAGCAGTGCATGCGTAAACGAAAATTTGAGTAGGAAATGATTATCAGAGTTAACGGGCATATTCATCGAGAGATTGACGGGTCTTAAGAAAAGGCGGATGTATGATCGAGTGAGGCCAGCATGTAAGAAAGTAGAAGCTGTTGTAAAGTGAGTAACTGATTGAGATATTGGAAGTGGAAGCTTCATGTATTGAGGCAAGTGTTGTTGCTCCTCACTTATTGTTCAAGTGATGCAATTCTGCTCTTTTTACGTACAAAATGATTCGGTCAAATTTATGTTTACAAAATGATGTACTTCAAATGGCGTGCAAATGTTTATATTTTCCACCTATAGCTCAAGTGCTAATTTTCTAATGATCTTACAAATACCCCTTTTCTTCATTAATATTTTAAATCATGGTATGTTATTGGATTCCTCATGAGAGAACTAGTTCTTTTATTTCATTTAAATTTATTTTTCTTTTTCTTCAAAAATATTTTAAGGGGCGTTCTAAAATAGAGGAAATCCAAGATTTTAAAATCTTATAAAATCTATTAGTAAGATTCCTGATTATGACATATTTTCACTGATGGAACCTCTTTAGGGGATGTTTTCTTTAAACTTTCCTACAATTACTTATCTTGGAGTTATTTTTCAAACGATCGTTTTAAACTACTTAATTCACTTATGTTGATTCAAGCTTGACAATGTGTTGGTAGATTTTATTAAATGCTTAGCACTTGACTATATCCTTGCTTTATCTTATAATCGCAGTTGTTGTTAATCATGTTGTAAGTAATTCTTTTCACTTCTCGTTCAAGTAAAACTGTTCCTTAATTATTATAAGGATGACATTCTCACCCCATTTATTATTGATCTCGTCGACATTTATTATTGTTGTGGTTCTTTATCTGTTATTACCCCAATTATTGTTGATCTCGTCAACATCTAGTGTTGATGTTGTTTCTTAATCTTTACCCCATTTGTATATCGAACTTGTCGATATCGAGGATAGAATTATTGATTCTCTTTTCATTCCACTAGTTGAGTTATTATTCTGAACGTGAGTCTCTAGTTGTTTGGAGATCAAAGGTTGTCGATTGTCCCGACACCTGGTGTTGATGATTTAGAATTGGAAATGTTTTTAAATGTGGCCCTTGGGGCGTAAAACCCTTCGGGGTGGGACCTTGTCATGGTCGGAAGTTAAGGCCAATATGTGCCATGGATCCAATTAAGGACATTGCTGTGCGCGTTTGTCCTAGGACATTGCTGTGTGCGTTTGTCCGGGGTTAGTGCTGACTGATCAGCAGCCTAACTTTGATGTTTTTTTTTTAAATAAATAAAAATTCAAATTCTAATCTATAGTCTGCGATTGAGATGTTAGTTCTTGACTCTTTGGAAGTCCGTTTCAGTAATATTTTGATATCATAACTTTTATCAGTTCTAGTTCTGTTGCACATTATAAATGGTGAATCGTTGGCACTTGTGGCAATCTAAAAATTAATCTCACTGATTCTTTCAAATAATGAGATGAAACTCCTTTTGTTTATCAGAGTTGTCAACATTTATTTTAAAATTGCTATCACTATTGCACTTGCTGAGCATTGTTGGCTCACTCTTGTTTTTGTTTATTTCTCCAGTTGTTAGAGATGATCAGAGGAACTAATGATCAGTTGGTATTGCTCTATAGGCAGCGAGAGGAGACGTTCGGGTTACAGATTCTCATTGGTTAGTGGTTGGGAACTAGTCAAGGTTGAATATCTAGTTAGACAGTGACCTTATTTATTCACAGAAATTGTATATTATTTTATTCGGATTCGGGTTGTAATAGTTAATTAGTAGTTGTTTCATACTGTGACCTGTGAGCGGTCTTGGTTGGTTAGAATTTATATTTCCTTATGATTTTGTCAATATTATGTGGTGAGCAGATTTTGATGCAGTTGGAATAGTTTTGTCGATTTGGACAGGTGGTTAGTCATATTTATGAATACATCATGTCAAAATTTTCTGAAATTTCCCTGTAAAATATTTATTTACTTATAAAAAGCCTGTATATTAATATAGTATAGTGAGGGTGTTACATCTACGTTATTTTTTATTGAATAGAAAGTATGTAATTTACAAATCTTTTCTTTTTTCCTTTTTTTTTGAAGAGGACGAATTGTATCTTAAATAAAATAAATTTATGTACAGGAAATTATATATGTTCTAAATTTCAACCATTGAAAAATTACCACATGTCAATTATACAGGCCTCCATGTGCCACCCTTTGGAGGTGCCACATGTCACATTTTTGATGCACCACATGACACGATTTGTAATGCGCCACATGGCACAACATTAATGTTCCAAGTGGCATGTCCATGAGGCACCACGTGGCATGTCAATGAGGTGCCACGTATCCATCCATGTAATCAGATGACACATCGACATGCCACGTAAGCCAATTACAAGTCATCTAATGACTTTTATTATTGTGGGGTCCACAAATTTTATTACCTACCAATATATAGATGTGTGGGTAATGAGTCTTTCTCCACCAACTTTTATCTACCAATCTTGACCAATACTGTATTGGTAGGAAATTCTCTTTACCTACCAATAACAAAGTTTTTCCTACATTTACAATTGGTAGGTAAAAACCAAATTTCTTGTAGTGACCCCTAAACAGGGTTTCGTCAGAATTTATGGTTTCGATTTTTTATAAAATATTTCTGGACGACCCAGCTAGAGGGAGATCAAGATCCATTCTTTTTAATGTCATTGCCAAAATTTCGAGGAAAAAAATAAATTTGTTTGAGCAAGTAATTTAACGGTCAACTATTACTTTGATCGTACCCCTGAACAGGGTTTCATGAGAATTTATGGTTTTGCTTTTTTAAAAAATATTTCTGGACGACACAACCATACGGAGGTCAAGATCCATCCTTTTTAATGTCATTGCCAATATTTTGAAAAAAAATAAATTTGTTTGACCAAGTAATTTAACGGTCAACTATTGCTTTGATCGTAACCCCTAAATAGGGTTTCGTAAAGATTTACGGTTTCGATTTTTTAAAAAATATTTCTGGATGACCCAACCATACGGAGGTCAAGATCCATCCTTTTTAATGTCATTGCCAAAATTGCGAAAAAAAATAAATTTATTTGAGCAAGTAATTTAACGGTCAACTATTACTTTGACCGTAACCCTTAAACATGGTTTCGTTAAGATTTACGGTTTTGATTTTTTTAAAAATATCTCTAGACGATCCAACCATACGGAGGTCAAGTTCCATCCTTTTTAATGTTATTGTCAAAATTTCGAAAAAAAAACTATTTGACCAAGTAATTTAACGGTCAACTATTTACTTTGACCGTAACCCCTAAACAGGGTTTCGTTAGTATTTACAATTTCGATTTTTTAAAAAATATTTTTGGACGACCCAGCCATATGAAGGTCAATATCCATCCTTTTTAATGTTATTACCAAAATTTCAAGAAATATAAATTTTTTTGACTAAGTAATATAACGGTCAACTATTACTTTGACCATACCCCTAGACAGAGTTTCGTGAAGAATTACGGTTTCGATTTTTTGATGTAACGATCAGGAATTTTGACGTGTAATATTTATGTGAATAATAAAACTCTATATTATTCTAGCTTGACGTGTTTCTATCGTTAATATTATGTGGTCTTAGGTATTTGGTTATGTTTACTAAGTTGATCGTTTCTCGATATTATCCCTTTAACTCATTTCAAAATTTTTGAACCCCAAGTTACGTTTCATTTATGTCAGAAATTTTATTTATTTTAATTAGTGAAAATATTTTTAAAAATTATAAGTTTTACTTTTATATTAGTTTTAAATTATTTTAGGAATCATGAATGATTATTTTAAGTAATTAATTACCGAAATTAAGGATTTATAAAATTTTACTCGTTTAAACATTTTGGGGGCTTAAAATAAAAATTCTTTTCAGTATTACTTTCATAACTATCCAATAATTCTTTTACTTTATCCCTTATCTTCCCCACCTACCCCCACTACCCTTCCCCTGTTCTCTTTTTCTCCACCTCTTTTCTTTCCTCTTCTTTTTCTTCTTCTTTCTGACCTTGTTTCCGCCGTTCTGTGACCACCTTAGCTTTGTGTTTGAAGGCCGAGCATCAAGCCACATGCTCCCAAATGCCCGTTTTTGTCAAAATCTTCGAAAGGGGTAAATTTCAATTCGTTTCGAATTGAGGTTTTACTTTTAATTCGAATTGAGATGATTCATATTTGTTTTAGCATATAAACAAAGAGTACGGGGATTATATATGTCGTGTATGACGTGAATTATTGGAAAAATTCTTGAGAATTTGGCCGTTGGAATTTTTTTTAGTCACCAGAAAATAATTTAGGATGATTGTTTGTTGTTATCTCTTCCGTAATAGTATAAATTGGAGAAATTAGAGTATGAATCAAAATTTTTGGTAATTGTTTGTATGGTTTGTATGTTCGCGGGAAAATGGCGCGTTTACCGGATTTTTGTGTGTTTGACGTATTGTTTGGATGATAAAAGATTGTGTGGTAGTTATGGAATGAATTTGGAACGACCCACAGTAGAACGAATGCAGTTGGACTGTTTTGGGACTGATCGGAAAAGTTTTCCAGTGGTCGTCTTCTTCTTTTCCGGTCATGTTCATAAGAATTGGGACTGATCGAATGCAGTTGGACTATTTTGGGACTGATCGGAAAATGGGGAAGAAAACAAGGGGGTGGTTGAGGGAAAGTAGGAAAGAATTCATTTTCTTTTTTTGTGGGACCCATTTTGTGTGGTGTCCACCTGTTAAATATTAATATAAAAATTCAAAATAATAAATAAATAAAAAAATTACATATTAAAATATAAACAATATTTTAAAATTTGTAATATATGATATTTTATCATTTAGAGTGAAAATTAATGCAAAATATATTTTTCATATATTTTTTAATAATACATACACTTTAATACTTATAAAATATTATTTTAATAAATAATTGAAAGATTTATTACAAAAAATAATAAATGTAACACTAGCACAATTTGTGACACTAACATTAACAAATGTAACACCATCACCCTTGTTGCAACACCAAGTTATCCACTAATGTAACACTAGTTGAGTCGTGTTACAATAGATCAAAATTTACTAGTAACACTATTTCATGTAATTCAAAAAGCACTTCATTAGCCCACTTATGGCGTAGTGATAAAATCATGAGAATCTTAAAAGTGATGCCACACAAATTCTACTTTTTCTATTTCTTTATGTCCCAATTTGGTTAGTACACTACAAGAAAATATGGATTAGACATCGGGCCTTTAACAACGCTTTGAAAAGCCACCGATGTTAAAAGCGTTTTTAACATCAGTTATTTAAAAAGCGATGTTAAACAGATTTCTGGACATCGGTTGCTTAAATAAACGATGTCTAAACCTTTTTTCTCGGAATAGAAAAAAACGTGCTGAGTCATTTTCCCCCCATTTTCTCATAAAACATTTGCCTTAGAAAATTTTATAATCCCGCCTAAGTAACATTACCCTAATTTAGTATCCCGCCTTAGCCATACTTTCCCCTAATTTCTCTCTACACAGCTCTCATTCATCTCTCTCTCTCTCTCTCTCTCTCTCTCTCACACACGTCTCTCTCTCTCTCTCACTCGTCTCTCTCTCTCTCTCTCTCACTCATCTCTCTCACTCACACACACACACACACACACACACTCATCTCTCTCTCACTCATCTCTCTCTATCTCTCTCTCTCTCTCTCTCTCTCACGACCCTCTCTCTGTCAATCTCTAAATCGAAATAGAGAAGAGGAAGCTCGAATTTAAGAGAAGAAGAAGCTCGAATCGTAAGTCATTTTCCGATTAATAGTTCGAATTAAGCTCGATTTTTTTTAATTGAACAATTTTTTTTTGCAGATTTGTTGCTCTTGTTGCTTGGGTCATCTTCAATTAGTAAGTTTTTTGTGTTAATTACTTGTTTTCTTTTTGCATGTATCTTTTTCTTACTTTTCTTGTTTTGGGTCTCGGCAAGTTCTTGTTTTTCTTTCTTGTTTTGATTTTTCTCTCTGTTTCTTGTTTTTGGGTGAATATATATGTTTCCAGTTTCTTGTTTTTAGTTTGTATTACTTGTAATTCTTGTTAATTCTTGTTTTTGGGTGTATATAAATTGAAAATTGAAAAACTCTAAATTTTTTTGTTTCATTTTTGTGCATTAATTGGTGAGTCAGTGTATTTATTTGTGAGTCCTGTATTGTAATTGTGAAATTGATTGTTCCAGTACTTTAATATTATGAACTGTGTTTTAAGCATGCAGCACTGTAGTTTTCATGTTTTCGAGATTGCGTAGTTTTGAGCTTGCAGATTATTGTACTTGTAGTTGTTAGATAGTAAGATAGTGAGTACTTGATACTTGATAGTGAGTAGTTGTGAGATCTGTTTCTTTGCACTCTTGGATTATTGGTTAATTTGAGCATTCTAATAGACTAGACTTCTGAATTTGAACATGACTTTGCAGGAGCATTTTGCTTGTGTGTGTGCGGTTAACATTTTCTGTTTTTGAGCTATTCTTCAGGTTAGTAATTGCTCAACTATAAGTTCTATTCTTCAGTGTCCTGATTTCTAATTAGATGCATGTGCTTGTTTATATGATTTCGATAATGTGTTCTTGTAATAACTTGTGATGATTATTTGTTTAGATATAAGTTTATACCTATTATGTCCTTACTTATATATTAGTTTCTTGTTGTCTATATTATTTGTTTAGATATAAGTTTAGATATAAGTTTATACCTATTACGTTCTTGTTAATATGTTTAATTCTTTCTATTATTAGAATAGTAATTGTAATTTAATGACTTGTATAATTTTGGATAAGTCTATCATTAATTTTTGAATAACAATACCAGGTAGGTTTCTTTACGAACAAATGGATAAATCGTGGATTTCGAAAGATAAGGATTCTTTAGAGTATGAAATTGGGGTTGAACGGTTCTTGATATATGCTGAAGAAAATGCTAAAAATCCTAAAGAAATTCCATGCCCATGTGCACGCTGTGGTAATTTCAAAAAATTGTCAGTGAAAATAATTAGGGGTCATCTTTATCAAAATGGTTTTAGTTTGGGGTATGTCGATTGGATTTGGCATGGAGAAAAGTGCCCAAGTAGTACGCCAGTGACTTCAGGGCACAATCCTTTAGCAGAAATTCCGACTTCACAAACAATTGATGTTTGTGAAGCAGCTTATAATAGGGGTGATTACGATGACGATTCACATGAGTTTAGGAGGTTTGTGTCCGATGCAGAGCAACCTTTGTTTAAGGGCAGTGAGTGTACTAAGTTAGAGTCGATGTTGAAATTGCACAACTGGAAGTCTAGATTTGGTATTAGCGATAATGCCTTTACTGAGCTCCTTTCTTCTGTTGGATCTTTACTTCCTAAAGATCATGTGTTGCCGGTTAATGCATATGAAGCAAAGAAAACCCTAACTGATCTAGGTCTCGAGTATATAAAGTTTCATGCCTGTCCGAATGATTGTGTACTATATAGGGCTGTAAATGTCGATGCGTCCAAGTGTCCTAAGTGCGATCTATCTCGCTGGAAGGTGGGGAAAGATGGTAAACCTAGGATTAACATTCCAGCCAAAGTTATGTGGTACTTTCCGATAATTCCTAGATTTAGACGGTTGTTTAAATCTGCTTCCACAGCTGAACTAATGAGTTGGCATGCGAAGAAGCGAACTCAAGATGGCCAAATGCGTCATCCAGCTGACTCTCCTTCTTGGAGGAATATTGATTATAGGTGGCCTGAATTTGGTAATGAACCGAGACATATTCGCTTAGCATTGGCGGCAGATGGTATAAACCCGCATAATAATGGTCTAACCAATCGGTATAGTTGTTGGCCTGTAGTACTAGTAACTTATAATCTTCCTCCATGGTTATGCATGAAGAGGAAGTTTATGATGTTAACGGTGTTAGTTTCTGGTCCACATGAGCCAGGTAATAACATCGACGTGTACTTACAACCGATGATAGATGATTTGAAGAAGCTTTGGGAAGAAGGTGAACCAAATGTATATGATGCGTATACAAAGTCTTACTTCACTCTAAAAGCAGTTTTAATGTGGACGATAAATGACTTTCCTGCGTACGGAAATTTGTCGGGTTGTGTCAATAAGGGTTATATGGCTTGTCCAATATGTGGTGATGATACCATTGGTAAAAATTTGACTCATAGCCGAAAAATATGTTACCAAGGTCATCGTCGGTATTTGGCTCCGTATCATCCTTATAGGAGGCATAAGGCAGGTTTTAATGGAGAACAAGAATTTTGACACCCCCGTCAAATCCTATTTGGAGAAGAAGTATTAGCGTAGCAGCAACGGATAAAATTTACTTTTGGGAAGGAGAGGAAGGCAAAAAAAGTGGACTGTCCATGGAAGAAAAAATCAATTTTTTTTGATTTGGAATATTGGAAGTTTCACAATGTTCGCCACTGTCTCGACGTTATGCACGTTGAGAAAAATGTGTGCGATAGTCTAATTGGGACATTATTAAATCTGCCATTCAAGACTAAAGATAGTGAGGAATCTCGTCGTGATATGATTGAAATGGGTGTCAGGCCCGATTTAGCTCCAGAAGTAGGAGAAAAGAGAACATATTTGCCCCCTGCCCCTTATACTTTGTCAAGGGCAGAAAAGAAAAAAATGTTGTCCTCATTGTCAAATATTAAACTTCCCTATGGCCATTCATCAAACATAAGAAATTGTGTATCAATGTCTGATTTAAAGATACATGGGTTAAAGTCCCATGATTGTCACACTCTTCTCCAACAACTACTTCCGGTTGCAATTCGTTCTATTCTTCCGAAAAATGTTAGGGTCAGCATAATCAGATTGTGTTTCTTTTTCAACACTTTGTGTAACAAAGTTGTAGATGTATCCAAGCTCGATAAATTACAAGCAGATTTGGTACTTACCTTGTGTGAGTTGGAAAAGATATTCCCTCCCTCATTTTTCGATATAATGATTCATCTCACAGTACACTTGGTTAGGGAATTGCGTTTATGTGGACCGGTGTTTTATAGATGGATGTTTCCATTTGAACGGTTCAATAAAGTGTTAAAGAGCTATGTTCGAGACCGTTATTATCCAGAAGGTTGTATAGCGGAAAGTTATCTAGGAGAAGAATCTGTTGAATTTTGCGCGGAGTTTGTTAAGCAGAGTTGCACAACTGCTGGTCTTCCGAAGGACAAGGGCAAGCTTTCAGGTCCGTTATCCGTTGTAACAATAAAGTCAGTGGAGGAGAAAGAACGAGATGAGGCACATTTACATGTCCTTCAGAACAACTCTGAAGTGTATCCCTATATCATGTAAGTTTATATTTTTTTGATTGTAAGTTCATCTTTTAAATATCGAGTATTTTGTGGTTGTTTACTTAACATATACATTTCCTCAGGATGCATAAGGAGTTACTAGAAAGACAGTACCAGGGGAAAAAAAAGAGTGCTCAGTGGCTAATAGGAGAGCACAACCGTTTATTTGCTGATTGGTTTCAAAAAAGGGTTGGTTTCTTTTTTTTCTTTGTTATTTTTTAATGGTGCGTCGTTGTTGTTTAGTTAATGATTGATTTAAACAATGTGTGCAGGTTAGTCTCGAAATGATGGAAAATGCCAACAATGTTTCAGAAACAATAAGATGGCTGGCAGGGAAACCAACTTTTTCTATTTTTACCTATGAAGGTTATCTAGTTAACGGGAACCGGTACTTCACGAAGGAGAGAGATGATGCAAGGGTTGTCCAAAATAGTGGTGTTTCTTTAGTTGCCAAGACAGTCCAAGTATCTAGTGCTAAGGATTTAAATCCCGTAGAGTGTGATATGACATTTTATGGAATAATCGAAGAAATCTGGGAGTTGGATTATCATGCATTTAAAGCCCCATTGTTCTTGTGTAAATGGGCAGACAATGAAAGAGGCATCAAGGTTGATGATCTTGGCTTCACTCTTGTGGACCTCACTAGACAAGGTCACAAGAACGATAAATATGTGTCCGTCGACCAAGTGAAACAAGTTTTTTATGTTCAAGATCCGGTCGATGCTAACTGGTCCGTTGTACTAAACTCCACACCTCGAGACTACCAGGAGTTGTATTATGACGATGAATTAGGAGACACAACTTTAGAAAATCCCCCTTTCTGCTCTAATATTCCAACGTGTGACACAACTGATGAAATAGAGGGTACTGTTAGCAATAAAAGACAAAATGTTGAGGGAATTTGGATTAAAAAATGATCCATATTTTCTAGTTTTATGTCATGTACCGTCTGTGGTGCATAATTTTAATTGAATATTCAGTTTTATTTGTCTTTGTGTTTAGTCCAGATGTTTATTTGAATTTGTAATTTTATTTGAATTTTATGATTAGTTTGCAATTTGATTTGAATTTGTAATTTTATTTGCATTTGTTTTTAGTCTGAAATTGTATTAGAATTTTTATTCGCCTTAATGTTAAACCTGCAATTTTAGTTGAATTTATTTGTTTAGTTTGCATTTTGTAATTGTACGTATACCCCGACTAATATGTGTCTTACAGATTGAAGTACCAGATCTCAGAATGGCACCTAAAAAGCGACTCACCAAGGCAGGCAGTAAGAAAAAGGAAGTGGAGGAGAAGCAGTTGCCTTCGAAAGCTATGTCGGGGCCTCAATTAGAAGGATCTAAGAGGCAAAACACCAAGGTAATTAGTAAGGAAAATGAAGTGGAGGAGCAGTTGCCTTCGAAAGCTATGTCGGTACCTCAATCGAAAGGATCTATCAAGAAGCGAAAGACCAAGGCAAGTAGTAAGAAAAATGAAGTGGAGGAGCAGTTGCCTTCGAAAGCTATGTCGGGACCTCAATCAGAAGGATCTAATAAGAAGCGAAAGACCAAGGCAAGTAGCAATAAAATTGAAGCTATGTCGGAACCTGAAAGGGAAGTAAACAAAGAAGGCAATCATCCTGAATCAGAAGGCTCTGCACATCAAGAAACTCAGCCTACGACAGAAGAATTTATTGCTAGTACTGAAACATCAAAAAGGAAGTTAGGAGCAAAGCGTAGTGTTTGTGCTATGCACAAAGTTGTGGTGAATAAGGCTCAAGGAAAGAAGTTTAAAGTCAGGTATGATGCGCGTGGAAATCCTATCGGAAAGACTAGGCACACCTTGAGTTCTTATGTTGGCATGCTCGCTAGGACTATGGTTCCGATCAGCATTAGAAGCTGGCCAAATGTGGAACCTGAATTAAAAGAGAAGTTATGGAATGATGTTCAGGTAATATTTGTCTATATGTAAATTAGTTACTTTTTATGTGGTCATTCTTAGTGGTTAATTAGTTACTTGCATATTTCAGGCTGGATTTAAAGTTGCTCCAGAAAGTCGAGCAAGCATTCTACAGTCTGCAGGCTGGAAGTGGAGACAGTTCAAGTCAAAATTAACCTCTAATTTTGTGATGCCATTTGTTGGGGAAAAGAAGAAACTAAGGAAGCCTCCAGATAATTATGCATTTGTTGGTAGGGATGCTTGGAGAGAATTTGTTGCTCAAAGGACCAACGTTGATTGGATGGTATGCACAATTTGTAGTACATTCTTTTTTTTACGCATATTGGCTTTTTTTTTGTAATATCTTTCAATATTAAAGTCAGTTATGTATTTTATGTTTGGATGCAGCCACTTCGTAATGCAAAGGTGGCGAGAGTCAAAGAGCGAAAATATCCACACCGCACATCAAGGAAGGGCTACATCGGACTGCTAGAAGAAGACGTAATATTTTATCATTATGTGCAGTAGTTCTAAATTATAATTACAATTTAGACTTTCTGAATATCTTTCAAATTAATGTTTCATTCATTTTAAACAGGTCAAAGAAGGGAAAATTCAGCCTGGAGAAGAACCTGATCGGGCAATTATGTGGAAGAAAGCTCGAAAGGGAAAGGACGGTCAAGTTGATGAAGAACAAGAAAAGATCAACCAAGTTATTGTAAGAAATCTTTCAATTACCTCCTGTTTTCTACAATTATACCATATATGTTAAGTGGCCATTTTATGTGAAAAGTAATTATATGTATTGATCGTAAATATGTAATGTATTGTTGACATGATGATTTGCTGGAAAAGAAGGAAAAGGGTGAACTGCAGTTGTCCGAATTTGAGGATGTGTTGACTCTTGCATTAGGAAATCCTGAGCATTCAGGAAGGGTTCGAGGAGTCGGAGGCATCGCCACCCCAAAATCATTCTTTAACACCCCGATGGTGAAAAGGACTCGAATTACAAAAGCCGAGTTGCTGGCACGTGATCGACAAAGGGATGAGGAGATGGAGAGAAGAACGAATGATTTGATGTCACAAATTGCTGATCTAAAGGCGATGATTAGTTCATCCAGTGTTCCTTCGTCAATGCCCGAAAAGGCAGCAGCTGTTGAAGAATTGAATGTGGATGGTGATTGTGTTGCTATTGACCCTACTCCACCATCCAAAAAGGAAACAAAGGTAAAACAAGCTCTATTGTCCACTCGCTTTCTTTTTATATATAGCAGTTATGTAAGCTATGGACAGTACTACGAATAATACAAACTTGTAATTTCACCTTGCATGTCTTGTAAATGTAGGATCCGCAACCATGTGAGCTGGCTGTAGGCAGTGTGCACAACATAGTTGCATTTGGAATGGCGATGACTGATGGGGTCATGAACGAAAAGATACATGGAATGCCTATGCCGCATGGATGCATTCGTGTGTTGGTGGATGGAAGCATCAACGACAATGCTTTGGTTCCAGTGCCAGTACCGGGTGAAATTGAGAAGGTCCACGAAGCTGTTGGTTCTCACGTCGCGTGGCCTAAGGAGTTGATTATTTTTCCAACTGTTGTGGTTTGTATTTCTTTTTCTTTCTCCATACCTTGCGCGCATGATGTGCTAAACTGTGTTTATATTTATGCATGATAAAATGAATTTTTGTAGAAAAAGAAGAGGCAAGTGTCACAGAAGGCTGATGATCCGTTAAAGAATTTGGCGAACATGTTTAAAAATGCCGAGCCAAC
Organism: Saposhnikovia divaricata; assembly: GCA_036435485.1. Classification (NCBI taxonomy): domain Eukaryota; kingdom Viridiplantae; phylum Streptophyta; class Magnoliopsida; order Apiales; family Apiaceae; genus Saposhnikovia; species Saposhnikovia divaricata. The sequence continues at coordinate 39,667,395 of CM071595.1, forward strand.
AAACAAAAATGTGCCAAACCGCTTTAGGTTGTTGTATAAACATGCAACAACAACTATGGCAGTGTCAGGTGTCTCAATTGAAATTCCATGTGATATTGAAGTTTTCGGGTTTGAGAAAAGAATATTTATCTTGCATGAGAATTTAATTTCCTTATTAGAGTTCAACCAGATTGGACAGGCTGTAATATCAACTTACATGTCGTAAGTATTGTTCTTTTTAAATCTTGTCTAATTCTGCATATTGCATAGGAATATATATGTACTTATTTCATTAAATTATTTGTAGGTACCTGCATAATGTTATGCGTAAAAAGAATTTACTGGACTATTTTGGGTTTTTTGATCCATCAGCCACATATAACCTGAATGCTGACTTTGAAGCTTTAGTTGTTCAAAGGCTGAAAGAAGGTAGCCCAGATCGCGTTTTCTTCATGCCACATAATGAAAAGTAGGTGATTTTGTGGATTTTTACTAGAATAATTGTAGCACTACGATTTATACTAATTCTTGCTTCGTGGTATTCTTTTTAATACAGTTTCCACTGGATTTTGATTATAATTTGGGAAAGTGACATTTACACTCTCAATCCACTGTCTCATCCACCACGGAATCAAGCCTTAGAAAAAGCTTTAATAAGGTATTGACAAATAAATAAATAATTATATATATATATATGTATATATATATATATTATGCTTTCTTTGGTACGTATCACATTATCGTTCCATGCCCTTAATTGCAGTGCAGTGAGAACTTTCAATGCTCAAACAGGAAGGGTAAATAAAACCCCCGAAATACATAATCTTGCGGTAATTATTTAAGCACTTTACTTGGTTTGTTGAATGTATGTATGTACTTCATTTTCTTGGTTGGTCAATCTATATTTTCTCATTTTTATTGGAACAGGGATCGCCAAAACAACCTGGCGCTGTTGAATGTGGTTATGTTGTCATGCGGTATATGCGGGATATTATTTTGGATAAGGACATGTACTCATTTTCTACCAAGGTATACTTTAATTGGTGTGTTTTGATATATGGAATATAATTGTGTAATTAGTGAATATTAAATTTATGCATTTGAAAAATAGTATATTTATCCTATTTTTTGCTTTGGGTTTTAATTGTTTGCAGTGGCTTTGTAAGACTCGGGCATCTTACAAGATGGTAGAGCTTGAAGAGGTGCGGTACAAGACTTTGAAGCACATTGAAAAACTCATGAAATAGTGACTTGGTTTATGGAACAGTTGGTATAGATCTCTGCCTATGTACATCTAGCTTTTGGTACTAATTATTAAATGAAACTGTCAGGAACTGGTTTGCACTACTTGTGGAACAAGGGGTCTGTTTATGGAAGTACATGTAGTTAGTTTGTGTACTTTGGTTATGCTTTTGTCGAAGTACGTACATGTACTTGGTTATATATGCTTTTGGTCGACAAGTACAATTTTGGTACTAATTATGTCTATTGTAAACATTTGGATGTTTTTGTAAATGAATGGCAAGTACTTGGTTTTTGTACATTAATTTGTTTTGTTTGATTTCAATTTTGGCAATTTTGGGCTGCATATATGATCAGTACAGGATTAAACCTTGATACATTAGTTATTAAAACAAATGATGTAAAAAAAGGTCTATTGCATCAAATTTTTTAAAAGAACTGATGTCTACTATTACACAGACATCGGTGTTATCATATAAAACTGATGTCTTTACCAATAATTAACATCACTTTTTCTAAAAAAAACGATGTATAATTGGAACATATAACATCGGAGCATGGCTAAAAATCGATGTATGTTAGGACCTATAACATCGGTTTTGTTACTGAAAATGATGTCTAACAGAACATATCACATCGATTTTTTTAATTAAAACGATGTCTAATACAGCATATAACATCAGTCTTACCAAACAACCGATGTCTATGTCTCATTATATTAGGCACTGTAACACTATATAACATCGGTTTTCACATACCACCTGATGTCTAATACAGCATATAACATCAGTCTTACCAAGAAATCGATGTCTATGTCATTATTTAGCTTGTCCGTGTTATGTTTATGTTAATCTAATGCACATAATATATCATAATTTAAAAAGAACTACTGCATATAATGAAAGAATGACATCAGAAATTTTTAAGAAACTGATGTGTAAGACGATAATAGACAACGCCTAAAAACCGATGTCTAAAGTTTTGACCTTTCTCTACACTCGCATAGACATCGGTCATATTTTTTTTTAACAACGGCCAGAAACCGATGTTTATTGACATATTTCTAGTAGTGGTATCTGACTGATTTCCATGCCTCCCAAGATCCCAATACCAAACAAAAGCATGTTATGTCTCAAAGTAATTAATATATGAGTAAACATTCATAAATTTGACAACATGACTTGAATTGATAAACATTTTTTATGTGAGGACTATACTTGAGACAAATAATGCATTTCTTAAATTTTTCAAAATATTTTCTCTCCGTTATTGTTCTTTCTTTAGGCAAACGAAAAGAGTAATCAATTACTCTTATTTCTAGAGTTATCATCCAAATTTTGGTGATTCTATCTAAATTGTTAGGATAAAAGAAATTTCTTTTTCTTTTTCTTTTTCCTGCTAAGCAAGATATTTCATTTTCAGCATTTTACTGTTTTCTTTTCAGTGAGAGAGAGAGAACTTAATTCTTCTAAGTTTCTAATTTCTTAAAGTTCTGACAACATTTCATGTATGACTTGTTGCTTGTATGTTTTTATTAACTTAAACAACATTCACATGCTACATTTCATTGATTTATTTTTAGAATCTACTTAACTTTGTTCTACTTACTAATCCTGATGAATAATATCCATGTTATGTTTGATCATTTTGTTTTGTAAAATTTTGTGTTTGCTTTTTCTTTATTTTGGGTACATGCTATGTTCTTGTGTACATGGCATCTTTAATGGCTATGATAACTTGATAGAAGTATAAATATTATTAATAACTTTAAAACAAGTCTATTCATTTGATATGAATTTTATTTTTAACTAATCTTCTAAATAATTGCATAAATAATATATTTTTATTTATTAATTTTGTTTACTTATACATAAATTATTTTTTGGCACAACATGCTTTTGTTTGGTGAATAGACGGGTATATAGATCTTGGGAGGCTGAAAATACGTAAGATACTAACTCAATTTGGACCAAAAGAAATAGGAAAATTAGGATGTGTAAATCTAAAGTACCATAGAAGAAGGTTTATGGTTTCCTACAGGATTTTCATGGAAATATAAATAAAACTCTTGGGCACAAAATTTAGACCAAATAGAAACATGAGAAACCCAATCTTGAAATTGATGGCACATACATCATAATTTTACTATTTTTTCCTGTTCCAGTTTGGTTTACTATTTTTTCCTGTTCCAGTTTGGTTAATATCCGACGGATTTCCATGCCTCCCTGGGTATCTATCTCTCCACCATACAAAAGTCTGTTATACGCTCTCAAAGTAATTAATAGGAGTACATGGCTAATGATTTAAAAATTTGTCAACTTGACAAAATTGTAAATATCATTAATAATTTTAAAACTAGTCTATTCATATGAAATAAATTTTGTTCTTAATTAATCTTCTAAAAAATTCCATGAATAATATTTTTTAATTACTAATTTTGTTTATTTATGTATAAAATACTTTTGGGCAAAATATAACAAGCTTTTCCTTGAGCGCAATGTAGCATATTTTTGTTTGGCGGAAAGACGGGTATAGACATCTTGGGAGGGCTAGAAATCCTTAAGATACTAACTAAATTCGGACCAAAAGAAATAGCAAAGTAGATATGTGAGCCATTACTTCAGTTTTTGATTATTCTATTTAATCTCAATTTTGTACCCTTAAATATTATCGCTATGTAGGACTTCCATACACGAGCTTTGCCTCCTTAAGTATTCATAATGATATCTTTATGGGTCATCCTTGATCGAATATATTAAGTTTTAGATTTTTAGAGTTTTGATAGATGGTTCAAGTTTCTCTGGCTAGTATGCACTACAAGGATAGGGAGTAAAACCGATAACATTAAACCGACCGACACAAAAGCGGGGGATCAAACCCAGCCGACGGTAAATATGTCGATTTTGACTATATCGTTCAAAAAATGATAGCATTACAAATGAAGTGGCACATAAGTGGTGGGTTTTATGGCTGGCATGGCACAAATAAAATCGGTCGTATCATGGTGGTCGCTTTTATGTGGGGCTGAAAACGAATAAATAAAATTGGCCGAACAATGTTGGTTTTGTTTGAAAGACAATATGCTATGACCTGCTACTTTAGCTACCGGGTTAATTATCAAATTGACCACTATATAGTTAACAAAGTCTCAAATTTACCATCAACAAATTTAGGGTCTCAATTTGGCCATTATTGAATTGGCTAGATCTCAAATTAGTCACTTTTAAGTTGGTGGTAAGCTAAAAAAATCTTAAATCCAACACTAAATATCAACAATTTTATTTGAAAAGTGGTCGGTTTGAGACCTCAGTGGTAAATTTGATAAACGGTTACCTTTATGTTTTAAAGTCATTCCTTGAAAATGGAAACATAGAAAACAAAGATAAAAAAAGATAGATCATTGATTCAAATTTAAGAAATCAAACAAGGAAGTGGTACGAAACAAATAATGTAAGTTTTCTTTTATCTATTTTATAATTCAATATGTATATATATTTCTTTATCATTCAATGTATGTGTATAGATATACTAGCTTATAATATTTTGGTTGAGATAAAGATAAATGTCTAACCTTGGTGAATTTTATCTCTATCCCCTTTCTGAGTCTTGGTGTGTGTCATAAGAATTTTACAAAGTCATAACTTCATTTTTAATTCTTTTTTCAAAGACTTGAGTTTATAAATTCCTTTTATGCAATAACTACACTTAATATATATAAATAATTTACAGAATGCCATTATCAAAATTTGCTAGATATTTTTGTTCTGTCATGTTCGTTTCTATTCTTCATTCTTTAATCCAAAAGAGTAGCTTACTATTCTTCTTTCTCGGGTTGTTGATCATCTGTGTACTTTTGGTGATTTTTTCTCACTTATTAGGGTATAAGAAATTTTCTTTCAAATTTTTTGTTTGGGTTTGGTGAGAGAAATTTAAAAGCTCGCTCCATTCTCTTAGATTTTCTAGTTAGAGTTTGCGGTAATCAACTATCTATGAAAATACATCAAATATGATTTGTTAATTGTATTGTGGAATGTACTTTTAGTACTTTCCACAACTTTGTCTGACTTACTATTCAAGTTCCATTCTACTTATTCATTTAAACTCTTCTTTTTAATGTTTTCTGGTAAATTAAATATTATTCATGTTGTCGAGGGTTCCTTCTCAATCAACCGCCGCTCCTTCTTCTTGTACTACGTCCACTACAACATAGATCGCATATTGCAACACCACAAATACAATGCCTTAAGGCCCATATTTGTTGCAACGAATGTGAAAAATTTCACCGTTGCATCCACCCTGTTGCAATAGAGCCATTTAGCAATGATTTGAGTACCATACAAAAACATTAAAAATCATTGCAATAAAGGCATGTAGCAACATTTTATAGTCTTTAGCAACGTTTAAAAATCATTGCAATAACAAATGGTTGACAAACAAATCAATTTAAGGCAACAAATATTAGTCCAATTGCAATGAATTTGTTAGACTAATTGCAACAGTTTATACCCTTATTGCAATAATTTTATAGCTGTAGTAATGTTTATTTGCAACATATTTGGACCCAATTGCAACAATTAATAAAAATAAAGCTGAATGGTTCCCTTTGAAAATACAACTAGCCAAGCATAAAAAACCACAAATCCAAACAAATAAACCAAGACAAAGTAATACCAAAAATCCAACTACACTATTATTGTGCAACATTACCAATTCAAAAACAACACCATGTTACGACATTGTCGTACATCGAAAATTTATAGTCAAGACAAAATGACTAAGTCACATATACAAATACAATTAGCTACACCAAACAGCCGTGGAAGAATTTTAACATAAACTATATGTGGTCTACCAAACTATCACAGATAAAATAAACATAAAGTAATAAACATAAAGATGATTCATGCGACATCTTTATCTCCAGCTTCATCTCCAGCTTCATCTCCATCTACATCAACCTCATATTCCTCATCCTCCTCGTCTCCATCTTCCTCAGTCTCTTCAGTATCTTCTTCCCATTCTTCAATATCCTACTTGCAAACATTACAGAAAATTAGTCATATCCAACAGTAGAGAAGTGCAAGATTATTTGATGCAAAGATTTACAAAGAGACCAGCAATTCTGTTTTCCTTCCCTTCATTGGGCCTGAAGCCATCTTTTATCATCGAAAGGCCCATATGTTTGGTCCCAGGCAAGGTGCGCCTGAAAAATATGTTGCCTTCATTATGTTTTCTAACAACAATGCTACTCGTGCTCGGGAAATGATATGTTTCTTTCAATCTAGTAAAATGCTGGACTTTGCCATCCGTGAGAAAATTGAAGCTACTGAAGGAAATATCTCATGTAAAGAATCATTTATCTCCACTTTACACATTCATTGGATTTTAAAAAGAGTGCCAGTAGTCGTAGGGATATATGCAGTTTCTTATCAGGATCCTACCGCTAGAGTATTAGAACAAAAAGGTTTCTATCCGATATCCATTTGATTCACATTTTAAAGGTCGTGACATCCTAATTTAGTTTTAGCTTGGCATAATATAAGTGCCTAGTATAGTACTGATTCCTACCAGCACTTGGAAGACTGAACAAGAAGTCAATGCCATGGCTTTAAAAGCAAAAAAGACAAAAAACAATTAGGGAAGTAGATTTATATCATGCATAAAGTATGAACATAAAAGCAAATACCTTTAGTGTCACCTGGTAAAGGCACCACAGCAAAATGGTAAAACAAATATTATGCTACAGAATTACGCAAAAAAAGTTTAAAATGGCACACAATAATTAGGTTATAGAACGGATTAAGAACCAACCAGAAGAGAGATAGTATGATAGATATCTTAGAAAGAAGATAAAACTAGTTAAAGGTAAATATGGTTAAGAGATTTAGCAATACTAAATGCAAGCATTCGAAAATCTCAGTTAAAAATAGCTTAGTAAGAAAAACAAGTGATGGGTTTTCCAGGGTAAAGAGGGAGCTTCTAAGCGGATATCTTGAAGACTTTGTGGTGCATTAACTTTGTGTTGAATCAAGTTTTTACCATAAGCATAGATTCCACTTGTTTTGCATAATAACAAAAGTCATAAGCATCCTCTGGTTCTTCACCAAGGGAACAGGAAGAGCACTCCAAGAACTGTCTGGGATCATAAAAAGGTAAGTTTAACAATTCATTTTCATATTGCACTTGCACATTTAAAAATGCACTATGTGCAGTTCAAGTTCTCTCACACATGGTTAAGAAAACCTAGAAAACTAAATAGGCACAATGAAATATTTATAATATAAACATATCATGTATTTATTGTAGCAGTAACAACTATCCCTACTACTTCGAATGATAATTTATGAAAATAAAAATTGAGATGCCTCACCCATAAGCATCTACAATTTCTTGAAAAGCGAAAGTGACCTTGTTTATGCTGAAAAATGTGGGTGGGGATTCCTCTGTACGCAAAATCTGGAATATGACCCCAACTTGTGAATTGCTGTCAAAGATTGCTCGGTCCAATACACTTTGAATCTGCTTGTTCAAAATTAGCCTATTCAAATAACTTCCTACAGGTAGAAAAGAAAAACACAGAGAAAGTGATACCTGATTTGTACCGAAAACAGGACACCAGCCTTCTACCACGAGGCACTTTTTTGTCACATCAATGCTTAGCCTGTTCAAGACATGATAAATAGACTTCTCCTTTTTCACCTATATTAGATTTAGTTTAAGCTAAGACTAAAACTTTTATAGTAACATAACATTTATTTAAAATTCGCACAAAATTAAAATAGGATAACCCTTGAACTGTTGAACAGCTACAAAAACGTGAGACTGATTAAAGCTCAAAACACTAACTCACCATAAGGTTCCATTTCTCAAAGTCATAACTTATTGTCTGTAAAAGATTTCCTCGATGCATTTGTTTGTAAAATATTATACAACATTTATCTTAAAAAAACAATCTGAGAAAAATTAACACACAAGTCACATGAAAGTTAATGTAATAGAGTCTTATGTCAAACTAGTGTTCATAATAACAGAAGATATGGACTAGAGACCAAAGTGTATTCATTCTGTCAGATATACTAATTGTTTTCTGCATCAAGAATATTACTATGATCATTTGTAACAGAAGATATGGACTAATAAATTGATTATGCGTGGAACTTTTCTTTATCCTCTGTAACAGGGGAACTATGGAAGTCATCTAAACAAAAGTTAATTCCCTCACACTTAAACAACCTACTAAAATGAAAACAATGCATCAAGCAAACTATTTGTTGAACTCTTACAAACCTACATCATTAAGAAAAATCATACAGATTTACAGAACCAGCTTTTTTTTCTAATTAATAGAATATGTTATTCCTATATGTTTACTAAAAAATTAAGAAGATCCGATTAGAGCAAAAGACAAGACACTGGAAAGAATGAATACGACCTACTTACGAAGAATAAGTAGGTTTCATCAAAACTGACACAACCTCCTGCTATAGGGGATTCCTCCAGCAGAATAACAAATGTGGGTGCTTTATCTCAAAGTATTTGTGGCCTTATAATATAAGAAAGGATATTTCTTCCTTTCTCCCAAAGTCCCAGTAATATCCTTCACAAATAGTATTACATAGGAACCGTTATCAGAAAAATTATTTATTTAAAACATCCCAAGATTATAGAATCTATACAATACACTTCATAACGAAAGCTCCTACAAAATACCAACACAACTGAGAATTGCAGCAACCAAAACGACTAAGTAATGCCAATAAATTGCTAACTTTAATTGCAAAATTACAATTTAAAACCCCTAATTAACAAAATTAAATTGGAATTCCTAACATTATATTAACAAAATTTAAATGTAAAAGCTTATTAACAAATTAACCCTGTAAACCGATTTAAATACAAGCACAAATTAACAAATAAACCCTAATTGATACATGAAAAATTCATCTAAAAGCAAATTTTCAAATCGATTGTGGAAAGAAGATACCTTTTCCGAGATTTAGAGTTCTTCAAGCTGATCTCTGTAATCTCTCTCTCTCGCCTTATATCTCTCTCTCTGTAATCTCTCTCGCCTTATCTCTCTCTCACTGTAATCTCTCTCTCGCCTTATATCTCTCTCTGTAACCTCTCTCTCACCTTATCTCTCTCTAATCTACGAGTTTGTGTCTATGCTGTGTGTTTTTGTGTCTGAATATTCTTAATCAATTGTTTTTTTCGTCAAGCCTCTTTAGAAAGCCCGGGCAAAATATTTGGCAATCTCGCTAAGAAGCCCGCCAATTTTCACCCCAAAATTTCAAAGTCAATTGTAACATTTATCTATATTCGTTGCAATTTAACTCGAATTTTACAAAAAATATATTCAATTGTAACAATTTTAAAAAACATTACAATACTTCTAAATTTGTTAAAACTTGTCAGTAAATAGCAACGATTTTTAAGCAATTTTTTCAGTGGGTGTTGCAATAGCCAATCTATGGTGTAGTGATCATCAGCACTATCATGATTAGTATGCATCTCCCATTTTTGCATACAATATCAACAACTCAATTCTATGTCAAAGGCTTGGTTTGTTTTGAGACAATTGGCTTACTGGCAACACTTCATCTAGACCATTTCAGATGATGGAAGACAAAGGACACATGGTTGACCAACCTTCCATCACTCGCTGGTCCTTCCACGTTTTTGAATTCCCAAACCTGACTCTTTTTTCTTCCAAAGTACAATCTTAAGATCAAGCATGTAATTATCATAAATATCTTCATCTTCTAATGAGTGTTAAAAGTTATGTAATATATGTGCATGTGTGTGTTTTCTTAGCACTATACATGTGTATTTTATTATTTTACGCAATTGTTTACGTGGATATTGTCATACTATCGGTGCCTAAGACATGCTTAAGGTGAATTTATTCTTGTATAGTTATATGCAAATTAGATTGATTACAAATTTTATTGTCATGGTAAAATGCCTTTCGTGGTACATTAGTTTATTTATTGGTACATTAGTTTATTTGCTTCTACTGATTACTAAATCTGTGTAAAATTGTACAAGGTAGTGGTTTGTTCGTTGATTGATTAGTCAGTGTAAAGCCTTTGTTCTATGTTTCTACATTTCATCTGACATTGCTCGATTAAAGTCTTTATTTTGATCACTTCAAATCCATAATTAATTGTGCAATATTAATCTCTGCAAAATTAGTAGTATCAATTTAAGAATTATTTATCAATTGACCATAACTTGTTTCAGTTTGAATTTGATTGTCAAGTTTTAATTGTATTTATTATCTTTAAAAGGAGTTGTTTTTTCATAGTTGTAGTAATTATTTTTTAGTTATATATAATTAATTGATGATTGATAGCATTTTATTAGTGGCTTTCAGTAATTGACCTTTTTATTTGCCTCTAAATTAGCTAATTAGCACCCTTTTATTTCCTTTTAATTAGAATTTCTTCCTCAATTGTCTTTTATTAAAACTTCAGTTACGATTTTAATGACAGTATTTATTTTCTATCAATCACATTAAGTGCATATGTTATCATTTAGTTTCAAAGTTGTAGAAATGGTATTAAATTATATTTTCAGTTACTATATATCAATGACCATGTTTGATAACTTTTTTGACATTTAAGAGCAAATTATGTTTTGTAGCATTTTGGATGGCCATGATTGATGACATATATTTTGGACCTTTAAGAGGTATAATGTGTCATTTAGATGGCTTGCCTATTCCATAATTAATTTTAGACTTAATCATTCAGTTATGTTACTAATAGTTAATATGTGCTAATTTGGTAATTTTATAATATTCAAATTTATTAGTTAAATTGTAGATATTAATGGGTATATATATATATATATATATATATATATATATATATATATATATAGTTTTAAAAAATAAATTTCATTTTTTTAATTATCGATTATTTTATAGATGCCTAACCAAAGGGATCCCCTTTGGCTAGATATGAGCATCTTTTTTGTCTTCAAAAAAGTTTAATAAATTAATGTTATATTTTGGTTATAAGTGATTCATTGACTTATTTCTTACCTATGGGGTTTGTTTTGGTGACTTGCAGTTTAATAGCAATAAAGAACTCTAAAAAAAACTCAGTTTTGACTTTTAAAATGAAATAAAAATAATGGAGCAGCCAGTGCATAGAGTAAAAGCGTAGCCAAATCTTGTATTCATGTATTTGAGGGCACTCTTTTTCTTCTTTAAGTCCCTTCTTTGTGGAGTTCTTTCTTTCAGACTTGAAGGTATTATTGTCTAAATGTCCTTCGGTTAAATGATGAACTTTCTTGATCGAAAGAAACTATTTATTAGGATATTGTATTCCCTTACAATTCATAAATATATTTCATTTCTGACAAAAAAAAAAATATATTAACCATGTTTGGTTTGAAACTTTTATGTGTCTTTTCCCTTTTTTACTAGTGTATCCTTACATAAAAAACCCTAGCTACTTATTTTCTTTTATCTCTCTACTTTTATATACTTTTATCATACAGGGCATAGTTAATGGCTATCTTCGCCAATGTACTTGAAACTTTCTGCAGCGGGACCAACGCTGACCTAGAAACAATGGAGGCTTTATTGTACATACCAATCTGATCCACATAATTACTTTCTATTTATATTTATGTTATTTTACTAATTAAATAGGAGTACTGGTCTTGATTATCTTATTTAATTTTTAAACCCAGAACTGGTGATATATATAGTGGACAATTGGATGATTTATATGGCGTTTGTATAAAGCTCGATGGCACTGCTAAGTGGTAATTTATGTTTGGCTAAAAATAGATTTTGCATTCTAGAAATTATGGGTCATTAGATAAGAATTTTGCATTCCTGCATTAGCTGCGTTGTAAGCATGCACATTAGAAATTAGAATATTAAATATTTTAGGGCTTCCTCAAAGAACCACTACACAATACTCGTCTTTGTACAATTTTAGTGTACTTAATAAGTACTAAGGTTATGTTCACTTGGGGAGAATGGAATGAGGTAGGAATGGAATGAATAATCGTACATAAAATTTATAACGAAAGAAAGGATGTTGGGGGAAATAGTGAACAAATGTGAGAGAGAATAAATTTCTTATGATGAAGATTGCAATGAAAATGATGATGATGGAGAATGGAGCATTCCTTCCAAAACATGTGGGTTATAACTTTAGTGTAAATATTTGTGTTTAAGGAATGAAGTAAGTAATGAAAATTTAAACACTTTTCTCAATCTCTCCTAATTAAGAGTATAAATTTCATTCCATTCAATTGAAGTGAACACAACCTAACTGTATCACAATATCCTAAGATTCTTTCAATTTTGTAAGATTATGAAAACAAGTCGAGGCTAGCTGATTCACTAATAATCATCTTCATATGACCATAGGGTTAACAGAACAGTACAGATAATGATTTTATAATGTTTTTTGCAAAATCTCCCACACCCCTTGAAAAATTGGGAACGAAGTTTTTTTTTTCTTCTTCTATACTCCTTTAACACTGTCTTTTTGGAAGAGCTTCTTCAAAAGTTTCATATATCTCCAATCTACTTTATCATTATTCTTGCTTTGGTTATATTCCAATTTTCTTAAATTGTAGTTAAATCTTATTTGCCCTTTTTTTGGTTTACCATGGCTCGGTTACCACTTGTTGGAAACGTGAATGAGCTCACCTAAAAATATATAGGAAATAATGTATAAAAGTTTGTGAAAATGAATCAACCGCTCAAGTTTTTTATTTTCACAAAACATAATATATATAATTCAACAACTTCTATACTACACACAAGCCACCTTCCTTTCTAATTTCACAACAATCCACAATTGTTGTTCTTATTTTTCTTATATTGATTGTTTTAAAAGAAATAAAAGTCATATTTGTTTTGTTATATTGATGATTCTAAAAGAAATAAAAGTTATATTAATTTGAGTAACGCGTGACCCCCATTTGAAGAAATTGTCAACTAATTAGTTAGTTTTGTGCCTGTTTTGCATTAGTAAGTTAGATTTCATACAATCCTGAACAGCTAATTACAGCAAAACAAATTTACATCAAAACAAATTTTATATGTTCCTGTTTTGCTTCGAATTTTAATATTCAAGGTGTACATTAATTAGCGCAGTTGAGGTGTTATAGAGACATATTTTCATGAGATTCTTCAGGTGAAGCAACATAAATTTAAATTCCTACAAGTTTTATTTTAAATATCTTTTTAACTAGCTTGAATGTTTTTTTAATGTGTAGTAATGCCAGATGCTAGCTTTGCCTCTTTGAAAATTCATAATAACATCTTCATAATGTTTCTATGTTTTAATTTGAGTTTCGATAGATGGCTGTCCTCGGGACCTCGTTAATATCTTAGGCACTTGTTTGGAGTAGGGGGTTGGGGGGAGGGGATTTCGCTGCAGACACAATAAGGAATCCTGCTCATACGTGCTGGAAACAAATATTTTGCTCAAACTAGTCTACTTGACGGGTTTGGTGTTTAAACAATCACTTGCAAGGAGGATTTCAACAAAAAAATATGGTTCAGCTTGTATTGGTCAATTTTCATACTAGAAAAGGGGGTTAAACCCGAAGATGGTCAAATGAAGAGATGAATGACAACCCCAGTTGAAATTGAAAGGAGTAACATGCTATTGATCTACACATCGGATTTTTTCAATAAGTTAATCAAAGTATGTAGTGGGAGATAGGTCTAGATAAACCCATAACATGTTATTTAAACTTGAATCTTATAGATCTGGAATTAGTATACACAGGACCATGTACTTTTCATGTTGATTGTTTTTTAACAGAATGCACGTGCAGTACGTCCATGTATCTATCTTAATGTAGGTTTTGAAAGAAGGGTGTATGGTTCCAAAACGTTCTTCAAAGAATATAGATGAAGATCTTAGGCACAAAATTGAGTCCAAATAGAATCATCAAAAGCCCAATTTTGGAAGTGATGGCTCACACATCCTACTTTGCTATTTCTTTTGGTCCTAATTTAGTTAGTATCTTATGAATTTCCACATCTTCCATGATCTCTATAGCCATCTCTCCACGAAATGAAAGTCTGTTACGCTGGGCTCGAAGAAAAATTGTTATGTGTTACTTCCGAAGTAGTTGTTTATATAGAACACTAGATTTATACACACACACCAAGTATGTAACACACTAGTAGAGTTAAACGTACTCTATTACTTGATATTAAAACTGGAGTACAAAGCATCTATTTTAAAGAAATAAATTAGCTAGAAACAAGCAACTACTTCCTATAACTTCTCCATTACTCCTACGTTACTCCACTACTTCCTCATATGTCTCAACAGCAGCGTGACCAGTTCAACTACTACAAGACTTATTTAAAAACAATGCAACATTTATAAACACGTGCGTGCATACACGACAAACTAAAATATAAAACTTAAATTACTCGAACATACTCCCCTATAATTTAAGCTTATTTCTTCAACTTCTGGATACCAAGCAGAGCTCTCATCTTCTCGAACTTTACTGTTGTCATGGCCTTCGTTAGTACATCAGTTCATTGCTCCCCTATGCTCACATGTTTAACAATAATTTCTCCTCGCTCTACACACTCTCGAATGAAGTGGTAACGTATGTCAATATGCTTACTTCTTCCGTGGAAAACATGATTTTTTGCGAGGTCGATTGCTGACTTATTGTCTATGTAGATCACCACTGGGAACTACTTCACATCCGTTATCTGACTCAACAAATTTCCTAGCCACACTCCTTGACATGCAGCAGCTGTGGCTGCCATAAACTCAGCCTCTCAAGAAGACAATGCCACACATCTCTATTTCTGAGAGACCCAAGTAATTAAGCTATCATCCAAGTAAAATGCCATTCCACCTGTGTTTTTCCTGTCCTCGATGTTACCCCCCAAATCATTATCAAAATATCCTTCTAACAATAAATTACTAGTTCCCTTGCAATAAACTAGACCATAATTTATAGTCCCCTTCACATACCTTAAAATCCGTTTTCGTGCATTCATGTACAATACAGTGGGTCGCTCCATAAATCGACTTACAATGCCCACAGAGAATGCAATATCTGGATGCGTGTGAACAAAGTACCTTAAACCTCCTACTAAACTTTTGAACTGAGTAGCATTAATCACTGCCTCGTCTTTCTCATCCTTCCCTAGTTGTAACTTTGGTTCCATAGGGTACTTAACCGAGTTGCAATCTGCTAGCCCCACCTTAACCAACAATTTCTTTGCGTATGCAGTTTGTTTAAGCTCCGTGTATCCCCGTTCTGACTGACCTCCATGCCCAAATAATATGAAAGTTTTCCAAGATCACTCATATCAAATTCCTTGCTCATCTGACCCTTAAATCTTTTAATATTGCCAATGATTGTACCAGTGATCAGTAAATCATCAACGTAAATATCAATGACTAAAACCTCGTTTCCTTCTTGCTTTGTGTAAACAGCATGTTCATATGGACATTTAGTAAAACCCAAATCCTCAAAACTCTTATTCAGATTTGCGTACCACGCCCTTGGGGCCTATCGAAGTCCGTACAAGGCTTTGAACAAACGATATACCATGTGATCCTTCCCAGCCTTTTCAAAACCTTCTGGCTGTGATACATATAAGACCTCCTTTAAATCTCTATTAAAAAATGCGGACTTCAAGTCTAAATGATGGACTTTCCACTCGTTCTTTGTAGCTAGAGCGAGTAACAATCTAACGGTTTCTAATCGTGTAACTGGAGCAAACACTTCTTCGAAATCAACCCCATTCTGTTGCACATATCCTTTCGTCACAAGGCGCGCTTTGTGTTTAATTATCTCCCCACTAGTGTCTCTCTTCAGCTTATATACCCACTTTAAGTCAATCATCTTGTGCCCAGCTGGTAGCTCCACCAATTTCCACGTATTATTTCTTTCAATTGCATCTATTTCACTCTTCATAGCTTTTTTCCAGCCTGGTTCTGTCACTGCTTGTTTGTAACTGTTTGGTTCATCTATCCCTACTAAAAGTAACTCCTCTTCTAATTCCACCTCACTGGTTTCATCAGAGATATCGCTGAGTAAACGGAAGTTCCTTGATTCACCACATCCTCTTTCACTTGTTGGTGTTGCTGCAGATTCAGGACTCCCCCTCTGTGGCGTCGTGGTATACTTAAAATTATCAGGGCTACCAGTACTAGGAGTGATTGGTTCAGGACTGCCATTCTCTTGAACATCAGCATTTCCATTTATCTGAACATCGAGAATAGTAAATGATCCCAATGTCTCCTGTTGGTTCCAATTCCAACTCCTACTTTCATCAAAGACTACATCCCTGCTCACCGAGACCTTTCCTGTCTCTGGTTCATAAAGGTGACATGCCTTTGTTCCTGGTTCATGCCCAAGATTAATTATCAGTTTCTTTCTGTCATCAAGTTTTCTGAGATGAGTACTTGGTTGCTTCATATGAGTAATGCATCCAAAAATACGAATGTGGCTGAGGTCTGGTTTCCTTCCGGTCCAAACTTCGTATGGTGTTTTTTCTGACAAAGCCCTGGTGGGCAGCCTATTGAGTACGTACACAGCATGCCGTGCCACTTCCCCCCATTGATTAGACGGCAATTGTTTCTCCTTCAAAAAGATTCTGGCCATAGCTACGATCGTCCTGTTTCGACGCTCGACCACTTCGTTCTGCTGTGGAGAATAGGGTGTAGTGAAGTGTCTAGTGATGCCTACATTTTCACAATAACTTACGAATTCCTTTGAGGTGAATTCTCCACCTCTGTCAGTCCGAAAACTTTTATCTGTTCCTCAGAATCCTTCTCGACTAGTGCCCTGAATTTCTTAAACACTTCAATTGCCTCATCTTTACTTGCCATCATGTAAATCCACATCACCCTGCTAAAATCATCAACGAGCAGCATAAAATAATTATTACCTCCGATTGTTGATAGTGATATCGGTCCACACAAGTCACCATAGACCAATTCCAATACCTTCTTTGCACGGAAACTCGATTGGTTGGGAAACGGTTGACGTGATTGTTTTGACATTAGACACTCACCACATAATTCTTTGGGTTGAACAATCTGTGGTAAACCATATGCCATCTCGTTCTTAGACATTAACATCATGCTCTGGTAGTTGACGTGCCCAAGTCGTGAATGCCACAATTGCGATGTTTCCTCCAACTTTGAAAGCAAGCACACCGTCTACTGGGTTCAAGGATGATCTTATATAATCTATTTACCAACTTCCTTACATTCATAAGCAAACGTTCCTTCTCATCGTACACCCACAGATGTTCTTTTTTGATTACAACTCTGCATCCAGACTCTGAAAGTTGACCAATACTTATAATGTTATTACATAACGTAGGAATATAGTATACCTCTCGAAATTCTATTTCTTCCCCTGTTTTGCACATGAAGCTTACAATCCCCATTCCTTTGATCTCCACAGTTGATCCATCACCAAAACGGACTTGCCTTGTGATACTTTCATCTAGTTCTTTGAACTTGTATCACTGTCCCGTCATGTGGTTACTTGTCCCGTTGTCTAGGTACCATAGGTCAGTCTCTCGTCCTACTTCTTTGTTTCCACTCAACTTAGCCACAAACTTCCCTTCGTTAAGCAACAAAGTGTCACTTTTGCTTTGATTGCATTCTACCATTAGTAGTACAGGTTCTTTGTCTTGTGTCTGTGTCAGGTTTACCAATTTTGCCATCCAAATTAATTTATTAATTTTTAAAATCTTGGAAATATCACTAAATTAGATATATATTGACATACGTGCGGTTGGATCGTCGATAAATATTTTTACAAAAATATAAACAACAATCCGGGATAAAGCGCTAGTTAGTAGTAAAGGTCAAATCAATACTTGACTACCAATTTTACATTCCAAATTAATTTATCATTTTTTAAAATCTTCGGAATATCACTAAATTAGATATATATTGACATACGTGTGGTTGGATCATCGATAAAATATTTTTAGAAAAATAGAAACTATTATCTAGGATAAAGCACTAGTTAGTAGTACTGGTCAAATCAATAGTTGACTACAAATTTTACCATCCAAATTAATTTATTATTTTTTAAAATCTTGGAAATATCACTAAATTAGATATATATTGACATATCATCGATAAATATTTTTACAAAAATAGAAACAATAATCAGGGACAAAGCGCTAGTTAGTAGTACCGGTCAAATCAATAGTTGACTACCAATTTTACCATCCAAATTAATTTGTTATTTTTTAAAATCTTGGATATATATTGACATACGTGCGGTTGGATTATCGATAAATATTTTTACAAAAATAGAAAAAAAACAATCTGGGACAAAGCGCTAGTTAGTAGTACCGGTCAAATCAATAGTTGACTATCAATTTTACCATCCAAATTAATATTATTTTTTAAAATCTTGGAAATGTCACTAAATTAGATATATATTGACATACGTGCGGCTGAATCGTCGATAAATATGTTTACAAAAATATAAACAACAATCCGGCATAAAGCACTAGTTAGTATTACCGGTCAAATCAATAGTTGACTACCAATTTTACAATCCAAATTAATTAATTATTTTTTAAAATCTTGGGAATATTACTAAATTAGATATATATTGACATACGTGCGGTTGGATCATTGATAAATATTTTTACAAAAATAGAAAAAACAATCCGGGACAAATCGCTAGTTAGTAGTACCGGTCAAATCAATAGTTGACTACCAATTTTACAATTCAAATTATTTTATTATATTTTAAAATTTTGGGAATATCAATAAATTAGATATATATTGACATACGTGCGGTTGGGTCGTCGATAAATATTTTTACAAAAATTGAAACAACAATTCGGGACAAAGCGTTAGTTAGTAGTAATAGTCAAATCAATAGTTGACTACCAATTTACCATCCAAAAAATCCTAAACTTAATCTAAAATTTATAAAAATCCAAGTATTCATGCTAAATATTTTTGTGAGGAATATTACCTAATTTTATAATAGGAAAAATGATGAATAATTTTACCGAATTGCTAATGATGAATATTTTTAATTAGTTTGTAAAATAAATTAAAAAATCAAATAAAAATAGGAAAAATACCAATTTTTGAACGTAAATTCATACACACCAAAGTAGTCATACTCCCTATTTGTGAGATTAATTTTACCCTACTTTCAATAGTTTTCCATTTTTTTTTATTTTTTCCACATTTTTAACTATTTTGTAAAATAAATTAAAAAATTAAATAAAAATAGGAAAAATACAGATTCTGGTAACAGGCGCGTGCCACATTCACTATACGTTGTAATTATTGAAAATACAAAACTCAAATTAATTAATGGCAATAATAGTGGGTTGAATGATTTTTTAACTTTTTAAAATGTTGGAGAAAGAAACTACTAAAGAACAAAATGAAAGGAGAAGCTGTAGTGTGAAGATCAAAATAAAGGAGTCGAACAAAATGAGATGTTTGAGGAACAAAATGTTTGAATAGTACATAAGGTACGTAGTTAGACATTAAATTTTATGATTAATTTTAACAACGGAATGGTAACAGATATATTTTAACAAATCTAGTCTTACAGTGGATTAGTAACAGAATACATATAAAGGAACAGAAATTACAAATTCCGTTGCTATGGGGTTAGTAATCCGTTACTAAACTGTTACTATGTCATTAGTATTCCGTAGGCAAAAGTCCGTTGGTAAACCATTAGCATTTCCATTGGCATTTTTTGGGTGGGAACTTTTGGTGCCCATTTACCAACGAATATTTCCGTTGGTAAATATCCGTTAGTGATCCGTTAGGTGTCGGTTACTTTTTTCAAACTTTCTAGATTCATTAGCAATCCGTTGGTAACTACCAACAGATTCATTTCCGTTAGTAAATTCTGTTGGCATAATAACAGATTCTTGTAGTGATTGATTGCAATTTGTAGCAAATGTTGCAAAATAAGTAGGCGGAGAAGTTATTCTAGTTCATCTGTCTTATCTATTATATTAGTGTAGATCATCACCCAAATCACGGTGTACAAACCCTTAATATCAAATGTGCGGTAAAAGAAAGCGAGTCTCACCACTTGCTTTTCAATATAGTTACTTAACCTAGTGGCCCATTCATGCTGGACTGCTTCATCTTCAACACTGTGTATTAGTGAACTTAAGTTTCAAGGCTAACATACATTGATATTACAACCCGTAATATTATGATATTTTCTAGACTTCTTGGCTCAATGTTTACTGATACAAAAAAATATTCATGAAGTTTCCCTACCCCACTTCTTCATGTAACAGCCATTATTTGACAAATAACCATCAGCCAGCTTTTACACTAAAATCTGAGGTTGCCACAGGTCTGGTAGGAAGCTCTTCTTCTCGTATACTAATTAGAGCTCTGTTTTGTTCAGTTGATTCGTATTTCTGTTGCTCCTGTCGATTTGTTGAACTGGAACAGCCATTTTATTCAGAGCATAATACTGGCTACACTTGGACATAGCTAAGTAATTGCTTTCTTTTTGTAGTAATCTTTCTTGTAATGTCATCCAGCAAAGAAAACAAAACATGATCTTGCGCTTGTCTGAATCGGAATTTTATAAACTTTTAAGCTTTATTACTCTCTGTACAAGTGGTCTGACTAATGCAAGCTAGGTGATAACAATTTGCAGGATAATTCGTCTGGTACAAGTATATATTGCACAGAGGCAATGGAAATCATCCTTGAAACAAAGGCATGTGATTTTAGGTATATCCACTTGTCATAGTTTTGCTTGTTATAATGCTGTATAATTGGTAACTTGTGAGGAAAAAATGCAGGTAAGTTAGAGCAGTATAGTTTGTTTTTATATTTTGGATGGCCATGATTAATGACTTATATTTTGGACCTTTAAGAGGTATAATGTGTTAGATGGCTTGCCAATTCCATAATTAATTTTAGACTTAATCATTCATTTATGTTACTAATAGTTAATATGTGCTAATTTGGTAATTTTTATAATATTCAAATTTATTAGTTAAATTATAGATATTAATGGGTATATATATATACATATATGTATATTTTATATATATATATATATATATATATATATATATATATATATATATAGTTTTAACAAATAAATTTCATATTTTTTAATTAATTATCGATTAGTTTTTAGATGCCTAACCAAAGGGATCCCCTTTGGCTATATATGAGCATCTTTTTTGTCTTCAAAAAAGTTTAATAAATTAATCTTATATTTTGGTTAGAAGTGATTCATTGACTTATTTCTTTCCTATGGGGTTTGTTTTGGTGACTTGCATTTTAATAGCAACAAAGAACTCTAAAAAAACTCAGTTTTGACTTTTAAAATGAAATAATGGAGCAGCCAGTGCGTAGAGTAAAAGCGAAGCCAAATCTTTGGCATAACAGAAGGCAAGTCTTTGACAATAACTGATGACAATGGGGACTCAGAAAAGCAACAGGAAGTTCTAGTTATTTAGTAGCCACTTTTTATAATGATGTATTCATGTTTTTTAGGGCACTCTTTTTCTCCCTTGAGTTTTCCCATAGGGTTTTGTTCTTGTGGGATTTTAACGAGGCCCTTCTTTGTGGAGTTCTTTCTTTCAGACTTGAAGGTATTACTGTCTAAATGTTCGTGGGCAACATGAGTGTCCTTCGGTTAGATGATGAACTTTCTTGATCGAAATCAAGAAACTTTCTTTATTAGGAAAAAATATGTTATCCATGTTAGGTCTAAAACTTTTCTGTGTCTTTTCCCTTTTTTACTTGTGTATCCTTACATAAAAAACCCTAGCTACTTATTTTCTTTTATCTCTCTACTTCTACTTTTATCATACATGGCATAGTTAATGGCTGTCTTCGCCAATGTACTTGAAACTTTCTGCAGCGGGACGAACGCTGACCTAGAAACAGTGGAGGCTATATTGTACATACCAATCTGATCCACATAATTACTTTGTATTTATGTTTATGTTATTTTACTAATTAATTACTGGTCTTGATTATCTTATTTAATTTTTAAACCCAGAACTGGTGATATATATAGTGGACAATTGGATGATTTATATGGCGTTTGTATAAAGCTCGATGACGCTGCTAAGTGGTAATTTATGTTTGGAAAAAAATAGATTTTACATTCTAGAAATTATGGGTCATTAGATAAGAATTTTGCATTCCAGCATTAGCTGCGTTGTAAGCATGCACAATAGAAATTAGGATATTAAATATTTTAGGGCTTCCTCAAAGTACCACTACACAATACTCGTCTTTGTATAATTTTAGTGTACTTAACTAAGTACTAAGGTTATGTTCACTTGGGGAGAATTGAATGAGGTAGGAATGGAATGAATAATTGTACATCAAATTTATAACGAAAGAAAGGATGTTGGGGAAAATAGTGAACAAATGTGAGAGAGAAGAAATTTCTTATGATGAAGATTGCAATGAAAATGATGATGATGATGAAGAATGGAGCATTCCTTCCAAAACATGTGGGTTATAACTTTAGTGTAAATATTTATGTTTAAAGGAGCGAGCTTTCCTTTAAACATGTGGGTTATAACTTTAGTGTAAATATTTGTGTTTAAAGGAATGAAGCATGTGGGTTATAACTTTAGTATAACTTTTGTGTTTTTAGGAGCGAGCTTGAGGTGCCGCCTTTTTCTGTGAAAGTTAGGGAAGGGAGGTTGAGATGGTTCGGCCACGTCCGTAGGAGGCTGGCTGAAGCCCCGGTGAGGATGGTCGAGAGTCTTTCGATTGTTGGGGTGAGGAGCAGAGGTAGACCGAGGAGGTCGTGGGAAGAGCAGCTTAGGTGGGATTTAAAGGCCTTAAACTTAAATGAGACCATGACCGCTGATAGTTGTTCTTGGAGGCGCCAGATCAGAGTGGTGGATTCTCTTTTAGGGAGCGGCTCTGTGGTTGAGAGCCTCAGAGTTGGGTTGTCTCGGTTAGCTTTATCTTAGTAGTTCGGTTGTTTCGTTCTTATTTCTCGTTTTATTGTCTTCTGTTTTCTAGTTTTGCAGTTTCAGGTAGCTTGGCCAGGTGTAATCTTAGATCTTAGTGTTTTGCAGAGCGGAGTAGTCAATCCCCTAGTAGGTAAGCCCCATGTGTTCTAAGCCATGGGCTCAGGTATGACGATGAGCCTTTTTCAAATCTTAGATAGCCCTTGTGAATATCACACACTATTAGCTTAATGTGCACATAGCCGGGGGTCTTCACGGAAACAGCCTCCCTACCGTTAAAAGCAGGGGCATGGTCTGCGTACATCTCACCCCTCCCAGCTCTGAGCGGGATATACTGGGTATGTTTGGTTTGGTTTGGTTTTATTTGTGTTTAAAGGAATAAATATGGAATGAAAATTTAAACACTTTTCTCAATCTCTCCCAATTAAGAGTATAAATTTCATTCCATTCAATTGAAGTGAACACAGCCTAATTGTATCACAATATCCTAAGATTCTATAAATTTTGTAAGATTCTGAAAACAAGTTGAGGCTAGCTGTTTCACTAATAATCATCTTAATATGACCATACGGTTAACAGAACATTACAGATAGTGATTTTATAATGTTTTTTGCAAAATCTCCCACACCCCTTGAAAAATTGGGAACGAAGATTTTTCTTCTTCTTCTATACTCCTTTAACATTGTCTTTTTGGAAGAAGTTCTTCAAAAGTTGCATATATCTCCAATCTACTTTATCATTATTCTTGCTTTTGGTTATATTCCAATTTTCTTAAATTTTAGTTGAATCTTATTTGCCCTTTTTTTGGTTTACCATCGCTCGGTTACCACTTGTTGGAAACCTGAATGAGCTCACCCAAACATATAGGAAATAATGTATAAAAGTTTGTGAAAATGAATCAACAGCTCAAGTTTTTTATTTTCATAAAACATAATATATATAATTCAACAACTTCTATACTACACACAAGCCACCTTCCTTTCTAATTTTACAACAATCCACAATTGTTGTTCTTATTTTTCTTATATTGATTGTTTTAAAAGAAATAAAAGTCATATTGTTTTGCTTATATTGATGATTCTAAAAGAAATAAAATTTATATTAATTTGAGTAACGCGTGACCCCCATTTAAAGAAATTGTCAACTAATTAGTCTGTTTTGTGCCTGTTTTTCATTAGTAAGTTAGATTTCATACAATCCTGAACAGCTACTTACAGCAAAACAAATTTACATCAAAACAAATTTTATAGTTCCTGTTTTGCTTCGAATTTTAATATTCAAGGTGTGTTGAAAAATAAAACTTATACAAACACCTATATCTATATGTGTATGTACATGAGAAGAAATGGGAAATTAAAAGACTACATTGTATTCTCTTCTCTTGATATGAAATGGCAAAAAATTGCAAGAATAATAGGACAAAGCAAATCAATTACATACTAGAAATCAGGAAGTATATCCTGGACTTATTCTTACAGCTAGAGTGAAACACTAGACTCCTACAATCTCGCAACAAGGAGATCAACCAAATCATGGTGCTATCTAAAAGATAACAACACATTATTTCCTTAACTAAACACATACCAATGTTTGAATTAATTAAAATGCCAACAATCTCTCCCTTAATTCAAACTATGGTTCCCAAGTCTCTGACTCCCAGTGCAGTACGCATTTCTTCAAACTTGACCCTGGACATTGCTTTAGTCAGCACATCTGCTCGTTGTCTTTAAACTTTGCCGGTCTGGCACATCGACTCTTGAACCCGTCGGGCTCATCGACTCTTGCGCGCCCACTGGCACGACTTCTTGCGCGCCCGCTAGCATGACTTCCTGTTCCCGTCCGACAATTCACATTTGCCCGGGACTAGGCGCGCACACAGCACACCCCTTTCTCCACAATGCATGAAGGTCATCATAGCTTCACAACACTTGACTCGTGCAATCCTTCCAGCCCATATGGCTTTTAAACTGAGCCCATATGGCTATCAAACTGAGCCTGTATGGCTATTGAACTAAGCCCATATGGCTATCAAACTGAGCCCGTATGGCTATTGAACTGAGCCCATATGGCTATTCTTCACAAGCCCGTATGGCTAAGACCATCTGGCTTACTTCCCGTTTGGAATTTGTTGCTCGTATAGCAGCACCATACATAATCTATCCAGGCCATACACACATGTAACATGTACACACGTATTGACAACCTTCACCTTCACACCACAGTAAAGCATCAAGGAACAATCTCCGACCAAACCAGCTGCTGCTGCCCCGTTCAACAAGCAGCCGGTCGCTGCTGCTCTTTTCCTTTAATACCTTCTCTTTCTGCTAAACAACAGAATAGCCTGAGTATTTGTATCAATAGCATCGCTTTTTTCCTTGTCCTTCTTTGGAATGTGCGGCAACCTTGTCCTTGTTGATGAACAAATCAACCATAGCCACTGCTCCAATGACACCAGTAGCTGCTACAATATAACTATCAGTTCTTCATTCTCTGTCGCAGCACCTTTTTACGCCTCAAGGATCGGAAGGAAGGCTGTTAAGCCTTGATACTCCCCCTTAAGCTCTGATACCATGTTGAAAAATAAAACTTATACAAGACACCTATATCTATATGTGTATGTACATGAGAAGAAACGGGAAATTAAAAGACTACTTTGTATTCTCTTCTCTTGATATGAAATGGCAAACGATTACAAGAATAAATAGGACAAAGCAAATCAATTACATACTAGAAATCAGGAAGTATATCCTGGACTTATTCTTACAGCTAGAGTGAAACACTAGACTCCTACAATCTCTCAACAAGGAGATCAACCAAATTATAGTGCTATCTAAAAGATAACAACATGTTATTTCCTTAACTAAACACAGACCAATGTTTGAATTAATTAAAATGCCAACAAGGTGTACATTAATTATCGCAGTGGAGGTGTTATAGAGACATATTTTCATGAGATTCTTCAGGTGAAGCAACACAAATTTAAATTCCTACAAGTTTTATTTTACATATCTTTTTAACTTTCTTGAATGTTTTTTTAATGTGTAGTAATGCCATATGCTAGCTTTGCCTCTTGGAATATTCATAATAACATCTTCATGTGTCACTCTTGATCGAATATATAATGTTTCTATGTTTTAATTTGAGTTTCGATAGATGGTTTTCCTGGGGACCTTGTTAATATCTTAGGCACTTGTTTGGAGTAGGGGTTGAGGGGAGGGGATTTCGATGCAGACACAATAAGGAATCCTGCTCATACGTACTGGAAACAAATATTTTGTTCAATCTAGTCTACTTGACGGGTTTGGTGTTTAACAATCACTAGCAAGGAGGATTTCAACAAAAAAATATGGTTCAGCTTGTATTGGTCATTTTTCATACAGAAAAGGGGGTTAAACCCGAAGATGTCAAATGAAGAGATGAATTACTAACCCCAGTTGAAATTGAAAGGAGTAACATGCTATTGATCTACACATCGGATTTTTCAGTAACTTAATCAAAGTAGGTAGTGGGAGATAGGTCTAGATAAACCCATAACAAGTTATTTGCACTTAAATCTTATAGATCTGGAATTAGGATACACAAAACCATGTACTTTTCATGTTGATTGTTGTTGAACAGAATGGCATTCTTTTCGATCATGTACCCTATGTAGGCTTGCTTCGTGCAGTACGTCCATGTATATGTCTTAATGTAGGGTTTGAAAGAAGGGTGTATGGTTCCAGAAAGCTCTTCAAAGAATATAGATGAAGATCTTGGGCACAAAATTGAGTCCAAATACAATCGTCAAAAGCCCAATTTTGGAAGTGATGGCTCACACATCCTACTTTGCTATTTCTTTTGGTCCTAATTTAGTTAGTATCTTATGAATTTCCACATCTTCCATGATCTCTGTAGCCATCTCTCCACGAAATGAAAGTTTGTGACGCTGGGCTCAAAGAAAAATTGTTATGTGTTACTCCCGAAGTAATTTATATATGAGTAACCAAAATTACTAAATAAAAAAATATTATTGTTTATATTATATTGTGTGCTTTCATAGACGGATGAGTGTGCTTCATCATCAAGCAAATGAGAATACATTATATTGTATTATACAAATTATTAGCAATCTTTAACTTTTATGTATTGTGTTTTTGTTGTTGATGCATGAATGTGTACATTTCTAATATATATTTTTCCAAATAAGAGTTGTACTTTTCTATTTCTAGAGGATTCAAAGCAATAATGTTGGGAAAGGAAGAAAAGTAACCTAATCATTCTTTGTTTTAAATCTTCTTCTTGTGTCCAAGGCTAATGGCACTGGATGGATGCGCATGGGGTAATGTTGTATTTTGAAAATCAATTATTCTATTTATTTATTTAAATTTAGAAGGGTAAAGATGAAAAAAGAAAATTAAAGTTGTTCATAAACACAATTCCGATCTGAATTTTTGTATAAATTAGGCATAACCTCAAATTCTAATTTTTGTTTTCACATTAATTATTAGTATTATTTGACACCAGATGAGTAAATATGTATAACTGAGCACATGACAAAAATACTCTGAGCAACAACTCTTTCTCGTGTTTTTTATTAGAACAGAAAATGCAAAGCTTATAAAGAAACATCACACATTATGGCTACAGATCAGGAAAAACAAAATCACACCAAAACAGAATCACACCACCTTCCTTATACTACTCCACTCCTAACATTATTTGCTGGCATTCCTAAAGACTTTTTAATGACCAAATCAATTACTTTAAACACACAGTCAAATATTCAAGATTAACTCCAACATTCTCCCCCTTAATCTTGAATTGGACTTGCAACTTTATTAACTCCCAGAAGCTGTCTCATTTTCTCGAATTTCACAGTTGACAATTTGTCAAGATATCTGCACGCTGACTCTCACTAGGAACATGCTTTACTTCAACTTCACCATGCTCAATGCATTGACGAATGAAATGATAACGAATATCAATGTGTTTACTTCATCCATAAAACACAGGATTTTTAGCAAGGTCTATGATTGACTTATTGTCAATGTAAAGAGTCACTGGTCCTATCTTCTTATTTGTCACCTGTTGTAGAACATTCCGCAACCATATGCTTTGACATGCTGCTGTAGTTGCAGCCATAAATTCCGCCTCACAAGATGACAATGCTACACATTTTTACTTCTGAAAGACCCATGTTATTAAGCTTTCATTCAAGTAGAAAGCCATTCCCCCTGTACTTCGTCTATCCTCAACGTGACCAGCTAAATCACTGTCTGAAAAACCTGTTAAGACGTTGTTCCCACTTGTTTTTGAGTAAGAAAGACCTAGCTCCAAAGTACCTTTCACATACCTTAATATCCTCTTCACTGCATTTAAATGCAACACTGCTGGGTTCTCCATATACCTACTTACCATCCCTACTAAAAATGCTATGTCTGGTCTGGTATGCACCAGATATCGTAAGCCACCACTAAGCTCCTGTACTTGGTGTTGTCAACTCTTTTGCCATTCTCATCCTTCGTTAGCATGGCTCGTTTGTTTCAATTTTATAACACCATCTCCTTGCTTTATTTCTGTTTCTAGGTAATATGCCAATGGTCCCATATCACTCATTTCAAACACCTGACTCATCTGCTTCTTAAAAACTTCAATGCTTGATAAATCGGTACCTGTCACCACTATGTCATCGACATACACACATATTATCAACACTTCATCCTCATTTCGTCGTGTGTACACACCATGTTCTGAGGGACACTGATAAGTGGATTTAATATCCACTTGGAACGTTCTATATCGGCTTAAATTGATTCACTTGGCCTCAAGTTTGTTGTAGTTTGATGTGTTTTTGTTTAGTTGTGCAGGTTCGTGATTTGTCGATTAGGGTTGATTGTTTTTGTCAATTTTGGAGTGGAATTCAAGTATAGGAATGATGAATGGAGGCCAGCTTGGAGCTACCATAATGATTTGAAGACTAGAGAATTGATGACGGAAAAAATTCCAAAAGAAACGGGAGAAAAAAGAGCGAAAACGAAGAAATAAGAGCAAAAATGCAAACCGGGCAGAAATGGCCAAGGCTGACAGTGCCCGAGCTAGGCTGTCAGCACCCAGAACAGCTGCACTGTGCGCTGAGAGCGCTCACTGCGCGCTGAGAGCGCCAGATGTCGCTGTAAATTCCTGTTTTGCCCCTATTCGAATTCTAATTATATTTTAGGTAGTTTCTTCGAATTCTAATTGTATTATAGGGTATTTTCTTGCTGGGCAAGATGTCTAGGGCCTATTTAAACACATCCTACCATTGTAATTTGTAATATTACATATCATAACATAGAATTAGAAGGGAGAAAATGGGAGAAAGATTCAACGCTCGTGACAAGTAACGGATCTAGATCTACTTCATCTTTTATATTCTTTTCCTAGGCGATACTCTGGATTCTAGATTTGTTTTCTCAACTCTTTGTTCTATTAATATTATTACTTCCATTCATACTTTGTTTAATATCATGATTCCATCAAATCCCATGGTGACGAACGGTTCAACTATGAACTAATCATTGTCATGGGATTCTAACGGATTTATCTATGTAGCTTAGTAGTTTGATTGCTTTAAAGATTTGTGTGTGGTGAATTCTTGATATCCTCGTATGGTTATGCTTAATTGATAGATGTGTCGCGAACATCTAATTTGTTAATCTTTTGTGAAGCGAGAATGGATCTTAAGATTTAGAACTTGCCATGCTAGCATAGGTTCATGATTGTTTATCAACATGATTCGTAGTGTAAGATGATAATACTTATACTGCCCTATATGATCTATGTGGATGACTTGTGCTTAAAACATTATGTTTTCAAATCTTATAGAGATATAGGGTCTAAACATAATTGGTGTCTACCTATCTTCTATCTCTTTTGTGGATGTATGAGTAGTTTGGTATTCGTATACTGAGAAGTAGCTTATACTTGCTTCGTGTTGTCCGATCAGATATCAAAACCATCACATGCATTGATTAAAGGCATCAACTCTAAGTGAAGTATTTAATGAAGTTAGAATCCCATGTTTACTCTCATATAAGTTATTCGATTTTAATTCTCATTAGTTAAGTAATTCTTAGTTTTGTTAATTTGCTTCTTAGTTAATTTAGATAATCAAAACCCAAATTTGTTAATTGTCTTAATAGTGAATAAAAACCATACATTGTTGTATATGTGCATTAACTGAATTGAAACCTAAACCAAATCTCTGTGGGAACGAACTTGACTTATTCATATATTACTTGTGACCACGTACGCTTGCGTGATTTAGTGCAAACAAGTTTTTGGCGCCGCTTCCGGGGATCATCGGTGTTTTATTTTTAGTTTATGTGTTTGTCATCAGTGATCGTTAGAGTTCACTGACTCAGATTGTTTACTTACATATCTTGTTTGTTCAGTGTTTTTTAGGTACTTGAGCGTGTATGCGAACACGTTCTCAAACTCGTAAACTGGAAGACGCAGATCTAGTTACAGATAAAAAAGATGAAGAACTTGAAACTACAGTTGAGATGGGTGATTGAGCAGCAGCAGTTAAGGCTTTGAAGGATTATTCTCAGCCAAAGATCAATGACATACAATCTAGTATTGTCAGGCCAGCTATTGCAGCTAACAACTTCGAAATCAAGCCTGGCACTATTTAGATGGTACAGAATTCGGTTCAGTTTGGGGGTGCTCCAACGGAAGATCCCAACATGCACATCCGGGATTTTATCGAGATCTGTGACACTTTTAAGTTCAACCGTGTGTCTGAAGATGATATCAAATTGAGACTTTTCCCATTCTCTTTGAGGGATAAAGATAAGGGCTGATTACACTCTCTACCAGCTGGTTCCATTACTACTTGGGAGGATCTTGCTCAGAAGTTTCTTACTAAATTCTTCCCCATTGCTAAGACAGCAGCAATCAGGAACATGCTCACTTAATTTGCACAGCAATCTGGAGAGTCCTTGTATGAGGCTTGGGAGCACTACAAGGAGATGCTTCGGAAGTGTCCATATCATGGTATGCCTGACTGGATGGTAATCAATGGTTTCTACAATGGGTTGGGAGCACAGTCTAGACCTTTGCTAGACGCAGCATCAGGTGGAGCTCTATGGGCTAAGAGCTATGATGCAGCTTATGAGCTAATTGAAACGATGGCTGCTAATGAATATCAGAATCCAACTCAGAGACTTTCTCAAGGCAATGTAGCAGGAATTCTTGAAGTTGATGTAGCAACAACTATATCAGCTCAGTTGAAGGCTTTAACTATGAAGGTGGATTCTCTGACCAACTATGGAGTACAGCAGGTGGCTAGTGTGTGTGAGTTATGTGCGGGCGCACATGAGACGAATCAGTGTGCTATCTCTTCTGAATCAGCACATTTTGTGAGTAATTTTCAGAGACCTGCTGCACCACTCCCAGCTACCTATCATCCTAATAATCGGAACCATCCTAATTTTAGCTGGAGCAACAATCAAGGTGCTCAACAACCACAACAGCCTTATCAGCAGTTTCAGGGTCAGCAAGCGAGGCCGTTCAATCCAGGTTATCTTCAGCAGTATGCTCCAAGGTAACCTTATCAACCTCCGGGAATTTAGCAGCAGCCTTAAGCAAGTGCGGGACAATATTTTAATGAAAAATCTGAATTGGATGAATTGAGGATGATAGTTAAGAGCCAGGCGGTATCTTTGAAGACCTTGGAGAATCAAATTGGTCAGATTGCTAGTGCCTTGTTGAATAGGCCGCAGGGGACTCTTCCTAGCGATACGGAGGCTAATCCAGGCAGAAGGGAAGTCAAGGAACAGGTGAACGCAGTTACTTTGCGATCTGGAAAAGTCTCGAGGGATCAAAAATCAGCAGCTGAGGAAGATGAAGAAATCAAGAAACAGCAGGTGGAGGCTTCTATAGATAAAGAAAAGGAAAATTCTGAATTGGCAGCTGATCGGTTGGATGGCGAAGTGAAAAAAAAGCAAAACTTTTGCTGAAAAATCTACTCCAAAACAGTCTACAGAGAGCAATCAGATCTATCCACCTCCTCCATTACCAAAAAGACTTCAAAAGCAAAATTCTGTTGAAAACTTTCCTCTGAAGCAGAAGTGGGTGAATCAGATCTATCCTCCTCTACCATACCCTCGACGCTTGTAGAAACAAAATCAAGAAAAACAGTTTCAGAAGTTTATGGAGGTCTTCAAGAAACTGTCCATTAACATTTCGTTTGTTGAAGCATTGGAGCAGATGCCGAGATATGCAAAGTTCATGAAGGATATTTTGTCACGAAAGAGAAGATTGGAAGAATTTGAGACAGTGGCATTGACAGAGGAGTGCAGTCCGGTGTTGCAACAGAAATTTCCTCCTAAACTTAAGGATCCAGAAAGCTTTACAATTCCATGC
The DNA here is from genome assembly GCA_036435485.1 of Saposhnikovia divaricata. NCBI lineage: Eukaryota > Viridiplantae > Streptophyta > Magnoliopsida > Apiales > Apiaceae > Saposhnikovia > Saposhnikovia divaricata. The sequence continues at coordinate 39,699,967 of CM071595.1, forward strand.
ACCATTGGAAAGTTGTCTTTTGACAAATGCTTATGTGATTTGGGAGCTAGCATTAATCTCATGCCCTTGTCTGTTTTTAAGCAACTTGGTCTACCTGATCCGAAACCTACCAATATCTCGTTGCAGCTGGCTGATCGGTCAACCACTTATCCAAGGGGTATAGTAGAGGATGTCTTGGTGAAGGTTGATAAGCTCATATTACCTGTCAATTTTGTGATTCTAGATTTCAAAGAAGAAAAGAAGATTCCCATAATCTTGGGAAGGCCTTTTCTAGCTACGGGCCGTACAATGAGGGTGCAAGACCAGAATGTGACCTTTAATGAGGGTGCAAGACCAAAATGTCACCTTTAATGTGTTCAAGGCCATGAAATTCCCGACAGAAAATGAAGAGTATTTCAGTGTGGAAATGGTTGATACGGGTCAGGAAGAGGAGTTTGATCAGTTGTTTAGTGAAAATGCAGACACGCACATGCAAGAGCATCACATCAATGATTCCATTGACAGTTCTTCAATTCAAGATCTCTCGAATGTTAAGCTCGGAAAACTTCCACCGCATTTGAGGTATGTCCTTTTGAATGATGAGTTAATGATTTTTGAAGAGGATCATGATAATGTGTTAAGAAGGTGGATAGTTGATGATGAGGTAGAAGAGTGTTCTGTTCAGTCTGTTGAGAGGGATAAACACCTTAGAGGTGTGAGGAAGAAAAAGAAGGCGAAGAAGTCGATGGGTGGAAAAATCAAGGTGAAGAGTGAAAGAAAAGTTGTGTTGGGACTAAGCAATCAAGATTTCAACGTTCGTATGAATGGTTTTTCTGTTGAGGACGGTTCGGTCATTCTTTTGAAACCACCGTGAGTTGAGGAAGCAACGTCCGGCTAAATGACGTCAACGACAGCGCTTCGTGGGAGGCAACCCACGTGTTTCAACAATTAGGTATGTTTTCTACTATCCCTCGTATTACCTTCAATTCAATGGGGACATTGAATGTCTTAAGTTTGGGGGTGGTTTGGGGATAAGTAGTGTGTAGTAGTTATATGTGTGTCATTGTGTTCATATAGATATCATATTTTGCATGTTAGTGGTAGTTCATGCATGTTGTTGGTCGTGTTATTTATGTTTGTTTCATATAGGTCATTCTATTTTTTTTATTTTTGTATACCATGTGAGTTCATATTAGTTGCATTTTCATGGCATGCATTGTTCATGATTGAAAGGCATATGACACAGCCTATTTGTAGTTCGAGGACTCAACTCAACTTAAGCTTAGATTGTAATAAGTAAATAACTTTAACTGTCACAGGAATCTCAGAAGATACTATCTGTCAGAAGAAAAACCCTAAAAGTCAATCTATAGTTTTGATGTTTTACACTGGAAGAAGCTCAGATTGCTGATCAAGCCTCAGTATAGCAAGTAAGAAGTGGATTTATTTCTAAGACAGAGATTTCTAGAGTGACAGGTTCAGACAGAATACAGTGGAGTACAAGAAGGAGAAAGAGATGAGAAGAAAAATGAATCAAATTTTTAATGTGAAAATTAAAGGACAGTCATTGAAGTTAGTCGTTCATGAACCAGACCGTGCATGGAACGTCAACAAAATATTCAGTGGTATTCCTTTATTACTTTCAGTGATTCAGAAAAGAATTAAGACAATTCAAGGATATATAATTATTCTTCTTTAATTAATTTAAATCAAGTAGTCAATTTAATTAATAAATTAATTCATCAAGAATTAATTCATTAATTAATTTAATTATTAAATTAATTAAATATGAATAATTATTATTTAAGTAAGTTTAAATTAAAATGATTATTTATTAATCATTTTAATTTAAAACTAAAAAAAAATGAACTGGCAAGACAATCAGAGATTGTCTTGCCGATTGTCTTGAAGAAGATATCAGTAAAGCAAGACAATCTCAGATTGTCTTGCCGATTGTCTTGGTAATGATAAATTCTGAATAGCTTTAAAAAAGAAGAATAAAAATCTGATTTGATTGTCTTGACGATTGTCTTGACAGTTCAAATCAGATTGTCTTGATAATGATCAAAAAGAAAAAGCTTCAGACAGAATGATAATTTTTTATAAAGCAAGACAAAGATCTCAGAATTTGATTGTCTTACCGATTGTCTTGGAAGAACCTGATTGTCTTGCCGATTGTATTGCCTATTGTCTAGGCAGTACAAAATTGATTGTCTTGAAAGAACAGATTGTATTGCCTATTGTCTTGACAGTTATATTTGAAGATAAAGAGGCAATAGACATTATATATGAAGACACAGACGACACAAATCAATCAGACAAGAATATTACATTCAACAAAGGCAGTTTACTCTCTTCTCTCTCATCAAGAACACAACTTGCAGGAGCAGAAAAATTCATAGAAAATCAAGTTCATCTTATTTTTAATATCTGATCCGATAGAACTTGTTTACTTGATACTCTTGTACTATTAGCGAGTTTTTACTCCTAATCTATATCTTGATTTTTATTAACAAATCTAGAAAAATTCATGTCGAATTTTCTAATTTGTTTTTATTAATTAGATATAAATTCTGTACTGTATTTGTAACAAACCCCTCAAGTTAATATAATTTTATATTCAACTTGAATTTTGCTTCATTTAATTCCGTACAAATTTGTCAAAATATAAATTAAATTATCCGAACAAATTTCGATTAAATAGTACTGTTTGTATTCAACCCCCCCTACTACAAACATATTGGACCTAACAATGATCCCTTAGGACGAGCTAATTCTGATTGGTAGGTAGATGTCTTATTGAGTGTGGTAATGATGAATAGATGGTTGATTTATAGTTCTTATGGAATTGACTTGCATGTTATGGAAACAAAATATTTACACAGTCTCATTAGTTTGCTTCTGATCTAGGTTAGGATCATGCTTGTTTGGATGTTTTGAGATTTAATCACTTGATTATACTTAGAATTTTCATTATTCCCTTGATGACATAGAAGCAATTAAGTATAAGTTTGGGGGAAACTTGGGATTTCATGCTTAATTGTAAATAAGTGTCAATAATGGCTAGGTGTCAAATGGCTAGTAGGCGGCTCATATTTATTATGAGTAGCCTGGGGTTGGAAATGAGAATTTTCATTCCAGATTGCATATATGAAAAAAAAAATAGAAAAAAGAAGAGGAAAAAAAAGAGTCATGTAAATAGTTTAATTGTAAAATTAACCAGGGTGAGCTCTTTAATACTCGAGCAATTAAGTTTGCGGGGACTTTGTGCCTAGTGACCTAAGGCTTTTATAGTCTGGGATCCACTAACCCAACGCTCGCTACATGGGTATTATTGTATAAGCCTTTCGGGGTCTCATCCATTGCACGGTTAAATAAGCATGCGTTGTTGTGTATATTATTATTTGTAAGAACCCAAATTTTTGGTAAAATTAAAACTTTTCTTATTTGGGTTAAGTGCATCAGTGAATAGTGTTTCCATACGTGAATAGTATTTTTCATGGATGAATAGTGATTTTGGGAACCAAGAAATTTTTCACGCCACCCTATGTACGAGACATGGTATGGATATTTCAAAGTCATATTAGTGATTCCCGGAGTAAATAAGTGTATGTAAAGACGATCGGAATTCAGAAATTCCAATAGTTTGGTGTAATATTTGGCCAGACACTGAATCATATATTATTATATTCAAGAAATGAGATATTAAATTTGAGGATTTGAGGACTTAATATTTTAGAATTTTAATATATTTGATTTGGGGATTTGGAACGAAAACCATAGCGATAGTGAAACGAGCGTTCTGGAAACCACTGAAACTTTATAACGAGATTAAAAGATAAAGCGAACGAATTATGAAATTTAGATTGAGTACATTACAAGATTAATTATCCTACATGATCATCAAGAGAATTATATCAAGTGGATGGTGTGATTTAATCAATGAGTAAATCAGGAACAATTAGGAATTTAAGTGAATAAAACACTTAAATCATTTCAAAGAACAAAACAATTAGCAAAGCTTCCCCAAGACTCTTTGCACAAGCCCCAAGGTGAGCCAGACAGCCATACACCTCTAATAATATCTGGATATTATCCATACAAACACAATAATGCAAGGATGAGTGCAAGAGAAGCCAAGCAATTCCATTTCTCTCCACTTCTCTCAAACTACCCAGCAAAACACTCTCAAGAAGAAAATTTATATCTCCATTTTTATCCATGATAAAATCACCAAATTTTACCCACAGCTCCCTCATGGTATGGAGAACATTCAATCAAAATTTCATGACAATCTAAGGAGTATAGCCTAGGCAAATCACCTCCCGAAGTTGAAGAAGCAAACTGCCCAGAATTCGTAACAGCTTCTGCACTGATTTTCAAACGGCCATACTTCCTTCATTACTCAATGAAATTTGGTGTTTTTAGCTTGTTGGAAAGCTGGTTAGATGCTCTACAACTCTCCTTTAGAAGTCTTGATCAGAAAACCTCGGTAAGGCCCTCGTTTTTCATGATCTTTCCACTGAGTTATAGCAGATCCGAAAATCACTAATTATGTTTTTGATGATTCTTGCTAGTTTAAGGTTGTAAGGAGTTCTAAGGACTAGATCAAGGCTTGTTAGACTCATATACACACCAAGGAAGGTATAACTCTCTTGAAACCTAGATCTTGTTTTGAGTTTTAAGCTTGCTCTTGGTGTTTTAAGATTAGTTATGATATTAGTGTTATTAAAACACAAGTTAACATGACTTTGTAGTTGGTTTAATCATATGATGATTATGATGGTGAAGTTTAATATTTGTGGACTTAGTGAGATGTATAACATGTGTATAAGATGTATGGATGCCCGGTGTGGCTTGGTTCTTGAAACGAAATTTGGAAACGCCCGATTTATAGACGTTGTAATGCCCGATTTTTGTTAGGCCTTAGTAATTCATGCATAACAGTTAGGTTAATTTCTGACTTTAATGGATACATGATCTACCCTTGTAGATCTCGAGTCACAGATCGTTTTTCCGCGAAAATCGAAGCATTTGGACTTACGGTTTAAGAGATATGATTAAATTACTAAAAGTGGTTCGGAACCGTAAGTGCGAGTTCGTAACTGAAAATGAATCTTCTTAACATGAGTAATCCGTTTACGAATCTTTGTAATTAAATATTAGAGACGATAAGGAAGGTGTGAGAGAAGACCTCATGTCAAAAGAATCATTTTCCGATTTTATAAAAATGTTCAAATCGAGGTTAAGTACGAACAAACCCCTTAAAAAGTACGATTGGTTATAACTTTGGAAACCACTTAGAAAATGATTGATAAATCTCGAGGTATAATCTTTCGACCTTAGAACTTACATGGCTTAAATACCTACCAACTGTAAGTATAAGGATATGCCTTATTAACGGACAAGTATCAGATCATTTTGGTATTAATAAGAGTTACACTAGCGAGTGCATAACGAGATAACTTGAAAACGTGCTTTAGCTGAAGTAAAATATTTACTTAGCGTTACAAAGTGATAGATGATTAAGCCATGATAATTTTGGTTATTTATAGATCGCCGGACCACCCCGAGTCATGCCACTAGCATAAGCTGGAGTACCAGGCAAGTCAAGAAGTATTCATTATGGATAAGGAATAGTGATGATTTTGTCTTCCTAAACGTTATGATTCGACAATTATGAGACCTGTACGTTTATCTATTCAAGCACTACGTAAACGACAAATGATGGTGATTCAACCATGGGTTACATTAGCGTAATGATGATCCTTTTGAGAACTTAAATGATAACGACAATAGAAATGTCGGGACTGAGCCTAAGTTAGAGAAATCGTCCAGGGTTATTTCGGATGGTTTGATGTTGGGAATGACGTGATATTTGAAAAAGATGATTAGACTATAAAGGTTTATAGAGCGATTATGGTAGAAATAGACACCAAGTGACTGATGGAAATGAATATAAATTTGAGGATCAACAAGGGAGTTAGATATGTGAACTCCTGAGAGGCCCCAGCAATGAGATAAGAAAAGTATGAAATGGACATTGTAAAGTCGTCGTTCACAATGGGAAGTTGGAATTGAAAGCATAGACGACATACAAATTAACCCCCTTAAGTAGGGAGAAGTCGAGGAAATTGGAACAGATTGATTGAGTACTAAAGAGACTTATGGAACGAGAAATTGAGAATTTAGATGGTTGAACAGAGGAGAGTTTGACCCCAAGGATGTGATTGATAAAGAAAAGATTGGGAAAATAATTATGAAATGTGAATCAAGGAATGTTATGAATGGATTGCTGAATGGGTTTTCAAACGAACCCTCGAGATGACAACCTGATAATGTTATTATTATAAACATGAAAGAGCTAGTAACGAAATATGGAATGTCAGTCAATACGGTGTCAAAAGAGAAATCTAAGATTTAACCGGAAAGGTTGAAAGGTGTTTCAGGAGCAAGAGTTGCTGAGATTGGACAAGAACCTAGTTCATAGAATGATGGACAGAGCAGTGAGGATGTGTCGACATGTGAAATTACGATAACTTAGTGTTTAATACGATTGCGATTATCTTTCTTCCTTGATAAACCTCTATAGTTCGGAGGGAAATTCTAAGTATGATATCTTACAATCATGAAAATTTTCTAAAATTCTTTGGAATTCTTTTCCTTTCTTCTCTCTTATTCATCTTCTTTTTGAATTGAGAAGAACAACCCTTTAAGGAGGGGAGGTACTGCTACGTGACTATCTGTCTGTGTTATAGAGGTCTAAGTAGAATATCACTAATTGTTTGATTGCTTGTCAAGTACTAAAGGCTGGCCCCCTTCTGTACTAACTATGCAATATGACAAATGTTCATGGATCATAGTGATCACTCAATAAATTCTGCTATTCCTATATATATATTGATCGAGATCGCGAAGATTAAAGCGATTAGGAACATAGTACGAATGAGGTTATCTCTGAATTCACAGCGCGATAGTGATACCAAAGTCACTGCAGATACCAATAAGGGTACAAGTATACGACTAAGTAAAAGCATAACCCGAATAGTATGTTGTACGAAAAATAGCAAAGTTAGTGAACAAGGATAAAGAGAGTATTGTAGCACTAATGAGAGGTGTTGTAAAAGGATTGGAATGATTAAAGATTGACCGGGGAACTGGAAAGTGAAATGACAGACAAGTAACCCTTTTATTCTACCTGATTCCGGGACGGAATCTTTTTAAGGAGGGGAGACTGTAAGAACCCAAATTTTTGGTAAAATTAAAACTTTTCTTATTTGGGTTAAGTGCATCAGTGAATAGTGTTTCTATACATGAATAGTATTTTTCATGGATGAAAAGTGATTTTGGGAACCAAGAAATTTTTCACGCCACCCTATGTACGAGACATGGTATAGATATTTCAAAGTCATATTAGTGATTCCCGGAGTAAATAAGTGTATGTAAAGACGATCGGAATTCAGAAATTCGAATTTCTATTTTGGTGTAATATTTGGCCAAACACTGAATCATATATTAATATATTCGAGAAATGAGATATTAAATTTGAGGATTTAATATTTTAGAATTTAATTATATTTGATTTGGGGATTTGGAACGAAAACCACAGAGATAGTGAAACGAGCGTTCTGGAAACCACTGAAACTTTATAACGAGATTAAAAGATAAAGCGAACGAATTATGGAATTTGGATTGAGTTCATTACAAGATTAATTATCCTACATGATTATCAAGAGAAATATATCAAGTGGATGGGGTGATTTAATCAAAGAGTAAATCAAGAACAATTAGGAATTTAAGTGATTAAAACACTTAAATCATTTCATAGAACAAAACAATTAGCAAAGCTTCCCCAAGACTCTTTGCACAAGACCCAAGGTGAGCCACACAGCCATACACCTCTAATAATATCTAGATATTATCCATACAAATACAATAATGCAAGGATGAGTGCAGGAGAAGCCAAGCAACTCCATTTCTCTCCACTTCTCTCAAACTGCCCAGCAGAACACTCTCAAGAAGAAAATTTATATCTCCATTTTTATCCATGATAAAATCATCAAATTTTAACCACAGCTGCCTCATAGTATGGAGAACATTCGCTCAAAATTTCATGACAATCTAATGAGTATAGCCTAGGCAAATCACCTCCCCAAGTTGAAGAAGCAAACTGCCCAGAATTCGTAACAGCTTCTGCACTAATTTTCAAACGGCCATATCTCCTTCATTACTCAATTAAATTTGGTGTTCTTTAGCTTGTTGGAAAGCTGGTTAGATTCTATACAACTCTCCTTCAGAAGTCTTGACCAAAAAAACTCGGTAAGGCCCTCGTTTTTCATGATCTTTCCACTGAGTTATAGCAGATCCGAAAATCACTAATTATGTTCTTGATGATTCTTGCTAGTTTAAGGTTGTAAGGAGTTCTAAGGACTAGATCAAGGATTGTTAGACTCATATACACACCAAGGAAGGTATAACTCTCTTGAAACCTAGATCTTGTTTTAAGTTTTAAGCATGCTCTTGGTGTTTTAAGATTAGTTATGATATTAGTGTTATTAAAAAACATGTTAACATGACTTTGCAGTTGCTTTAATCATATGATGATTATGATGGTGATGTGTAATATTCCTGGACTTAGTGAGATGTATAACATGTCTATAAGATGTGTGGATGCCCGATATGGCTTGGTTGTTGAAACGAAATTTGGAAACGCCCGATTTATAGCCATCGCAATGCCCGATTTTTGTTAGGCCTTAGTAATTCGTGCATAATAGTTAGGTTAATTTCTGGCCTTAATGGATACATGACCAACCCTTGTAGATCTCGAGTCAAAGATCGTTTTGCCGCAAAAATCGAAGCATTTGGACTTACGGTTTAGGTGATATGATTAAATTACTAAAAGTGGTTCGGAACCGTAAGTGCGAGTTCGTAACTGAAATTGAATCTTCTTAACATGAGTAATCCATTTACAAATCTTGGTAATTAAATATTAGAGACGATAAGGAAGGTGTGAGAGAAGACCTCATGTCAAAAAATCATTTTCCGATTTTATAAAAATGATCGAATCGAGGTTAAGTACGAACGAACCCCTTAAAAAGTACAATTGGTTATAACTTTGGAAACCACTTAGAAAATGATCGATAAATCTCGAGGTATAATCTTTCGACCTTAGAACTTACATGGCTTAAATACCTACCAAGTGTAAGCATAAGGACATGCCTTAATAACGGACAAGTATCGGATCATTTTGGTATTAATACGAGTTACACTAGCGAGTGCACAACGAGATAACTTGAAAACGTGCTTTAGCTGAAGTATAGTATTTACTTAGCGTTACAAAGTGATAGATGATTAACCCAGGAAAATTTTGGTTATTTATAGATTGACGGACCACCCCGAGTCATGCCACTAGCATAAGCGGGAGTACCAGGCAAGTTTCCAATACTTGGAACTGTTGTTGTGATAATATATATATGACTGTTGTTATACATATGCCATTTCATGCATGCCTGTTTTAAATTCATATTGTTATACTTGTTCCTTGATTATTGTTGGCTTATAAGCTAGATATCAGTTATAAGCTGGATGTTGTTAAGTCCCATAGAGAAGGGCATATATATCGTATTCGTTGAATACAGACCGGGAGTCAGTACTTCTTGATATATCGTAATTACTTTCGAGGGAAATATTTAAGTAAATATTTTTCATTATTTGGTGGACGAATATTTTTTTGAATATTCGTCCGAGATTATTTAATTAACGATCATTACTTCAAATATTTATTTGAACGTTATCTATTCAATGAATATTATTTTCAATATTCATTTAAAGTCGATTCGTTTATCAAATATTATTTGGAATATTCCTTTTAAGCTTGGATTACTAAATGAATATTATTTTGATATTCATTTAGAATATTATTCATTAAATGAATATTACGTTTTGAATATTCATTTAAGTTTCTATTTACTTAATGAATATTATTTTAAATATTGATCTGATGTTCTATTTATTTATTGAATATTATTTTTAATATTCCTTTCAAGTCTTATTAATTAAATGAATATTATTTTGAATATTCATTTAAATATTTAATTATTTAATAAATATTTTCTCCTTATTCATTCGAGAATTATTCTGAGAAATACTTCGATTTAAATATTCGTTCATAGTTATAAGTCTTGTTTAACTATTTTTGATTCAATAAATATTTTCTAAATATTTATCCAATACTCTGAAATGACTTTAAATGTTATCTTCAACCTTCGATTATTATAAAATTTCTTCGAAGTCGTATTATTATTAATATTATATCAAGAAAGGTTCTCAAAATTTCATTCTTCCTTTGAATTTATCTTCCAAATAATAAGGGCCTTACTTGAGAAATGTTATTTATCTTGTTGACTTCCCGGTCATAAATCTTTTGAAACTATCCTTGTAACTCGCAACTTGGTTGCTGTTTATCTATCAAATCTTGTGTACCTTCTCATCATTCGAGGGGTAAGAGTGTTGGAACAAGTTGGTATCCATTAACAAGCAGTAGTTTGGGGAATATTGGTGAATTTTCCTTTCCAACTAGATACGACTACTTTGTGGAGCCTTATCAACAAGTATTATACTTGGGGAAAGGGGGACGAACTTTATGTTTCAGAGTTATGGAGGTTATATGAACTAGGAGCTGCGTAAGTGGCCGAGTGGCGCCGGTCCAGCAATGGCCCAACCGTTGGTCGGGGGGTTCTAGAGGGCGGTGGATAAGTAAATCCGTCGGTGCTTCCTTCTACATGTAGAGAACAAGAGATGGGGAGCATAGCATGCGATTGATCATCGTAAATGTGATGGCTTCTGGCGCATCAATGCTCCGGTATTAGTTCACCTTTCAAATGTTGGAAATTTTCTGCAGCACCATCGGTGTTGGCAAGTGAAAAAGTGATGGAATCTGGAATTGCAACATTTTCTGCAAGTTCCTCTTTTATGATAAATAATGATATATTGCTTATCTTTGGCATAGCAGATATTTCCACAGAAGTATATTTTTAAGTTACCTTGTAACTTCATCTTTCATATTATACTGGCATTATGTTCGTTAAATGCATGGCATATGGTTTCAAAATACTTTTGAACTGTTATATATATTGTTGTTCAGTTATATTATTGTTGGTGGGCTATTGCTCACCCTTGATTTATCCATTTATCACAATAACAGCTAGATCTGATGGTCGCATAAGGCGCAATTGGTGCAAGCAAGTGATAGCAGTCTGAGGATTGACCGCTGAGATCATAGCTGCCACTGCTGAGTAAGAAACTATTGGCAGGCTAGATATTAGCTTTCGAGTAGCTAATGTATGTATTTATTTGGCATTTATAAATGGATGGCAAAGAGCATGTTATAGTTAATGAAAATTCTTTGGGTTGTAAGAACTCAAACTTGTGATTAATAATATTGAAGAATACTCTAATTTCATCTCTGGGACTATAATGGGTGAGTTGTTGTTGTTTTGGGTCACAAGGTTGTAATTTCATTTATATTGGTTTTGAGGGTGGATATTGAGGTCGTAACGACCAGATCCCTGACCCCGGATCTGGGGGTGTTACATTATGTGTCGTAGTAGTATAGTAATAAAGCATGAATTTCTGGCTAACTTAGATGAGGATGGAGGTATTCCTAGGTTATGAAGTGTTTACAGTCTATTCTATTTATAAACTTGTGATTGTCTTGGCGAAGAATAGGTATGGTTTTGATCTAGTTTTGAGAGTATTCTTGATGAGCATTGCACACACGCACGTTTCTGTCATGTATTGTTAGAGTACGGGGATTTAGTCGAGCTCTATTTGGATTTATTTGCATTCTTTGAGATATTTGCTTGCTAGTTGGTTTTGGTTAGTTTGAGGGATCGTTGCATTTTCATATTAGTTGCATTCATGCATTGCATTGTTTTTACATTGTTTAGTTAGATGGATTTTGTGGGTACATTCGCTATAGGCCCTTACGAGACCTTACTCGTCCACTAGAGCTGCCTAGGGGTTTAAAGGGCTTGTTGCATATGCCAAATGCAACCGTGATCACCTACGGAAGTGGTACTAATTAGTTAGTGTTTAGTTGTTTATGCTTGAAAACAAGCATCGGTTTAAGTTTGGGGGTGTGATAAGTGGATTTTATATCCACTTGGAACGTTCCATATCGGCTTAAATTGATTTAGTTGGCCTCAAGTTTTTTGTAGTTTGATGTGTTTTTGTTTAGTTGTGCAGGTTCGTGATTTGTCGATTAGGGTTGATTGTTTTCGTCAATTTTGGAGTGGAATTCAAGTATAGGAATGATGAATGGAGGCCTGCTTGGAGCTACCATAATGATTTGAAGACAAGAGAATTGATGACGGAAGCAATTGCAAAAGAAATGGGAGAAAAAGTAACGAAAACGAAGAAATAAGAGCAAAAATGCAAACCGGGCAGAATTGGCCAAGGCTGACAGCGCCCGAGCTAGGCTGTCAGCACCCAGAACAGCTGCACTCCGCGCTGAGAGCGCTCACTACGCGCAGAGAGTGCCAGATGTCGCTAGAATTTCCTTTTTTGCCCCTATTCGAATTCTATTTGTATTTTAGGTAGTTTCTTCGAATTCTAATTGTATTATAGGGTATTTTCTTGTTGGGCAAGATGTCTAGGGCCTATTTAAACACACCCTACCATTGTAATTTGTAACATTACATATCATAACATAGAATTGCAAGGGAGAAAAGGGAGAAAGATTCAACGCTCGTGAAAAGCAACGAATCTAGATCTACTTCATCTTTTGTATTCTTTACTTAGGCGATACTCTGGATTCTAGATTTGTTTTCTCAACTCTTTGTTCTATTGATATTATTACTTCCATTCATACTTTGTTTAATATCATGATTCCATCAAATCCCATGGTGACGAACGGTTCAACTATGAACTATTCATTGTCATGGAATTCTAACGGATTTATCTATGTAGCTTAGTAGTTTGATTGCTTTAAAGATTTGTGTGTGGTGAATTCTTGATATCCTCGTATGGTTTTGATCTAGTTTTGAGAGTATTCTTGATGAGCATTGCACACACGCACGTTTCTGTCATGTATTGTTAGAGTACGGGGATTTAGTCGAGCTCTATTTGGATTTATTTGCATTCTTTGAGATATTTGCTTGCTAGTTGGTTTTGGTTAGTTTGAGGGATCGTTGCATTTTCATATTAGTTGCATTCATGCATTGCATTGTTTTTACATTGTTTAGTTAGATGGATTTTGTGGGTACATTCGCTATAGGCCCTTACGAGACCTTACTCGTCCACTAGAGCTGCCTAGGGGTTTAAAGGGCTTGTTGCATATGCCAAATGCAACCGTGATCACCTACGGAAGTGGTACTAATTAGTTAGTGTTTAGTTGTTTATGCTTGAAAACAAGCATCGGTTTAAGTTTGGGGGTGTGATAAGTGGATTTTATATCCACTTGGAACGTTCCATATCGGCTTAAATTGATTTAGTTGGCCTCAAGTTTTTTGTAGTTTGATGTGTTTTTGTTTAGTTGTGCAGGTTCGTGATTTGTCGATTAGGGTTGATTGTTTTCGTCAATTTTGGAGTGGAATTCAAGTATAGGAATGATGAATGGAGGCCTGCTTGGAGCTACCATAATGATTTGAAGACAAGAGAATTGATGACGGAAGCAATTGCAAAAGAAATGGGAGAAAAAGTAACGAAAACGAAGAAATAAGAGCAAAAATGCAAACCGGGCAGAATTGGCCAAGGCTGACAGCGCCCGAGCTAGGCTGTCAGCACCCAGAACAGCTGCACTCCGCGCTGAGAGCGCTCACTACGCGCAGAGAGTGCCAGATGTCGCTAGAATTTCCTTTTTTGCCCCTATTCGAATTCTATTTGTATTTTAGGTAGTTTCTTCGAATTCTAATTGTATTATAGGGTATTTTCTTGTTGGGCAAGATGTCTAGGGCCTATTTAAACACACCCTACCATTGTAATTTGTAACATTACATATCATAACATAGAATTGCAAGGGAGAAAAGGGAGAAAGATTCAACGCTCGTGAAAAGCAACGAATCTAGATCTACTTCATCTTTTGTATTCTTTACTTAGGCGATACTCTGGATTCTAGATTTGTTTTCTCAACTCTTTGTTCTATTGATATTATTACTTCCATTCATACTTTGTTTAATATCATGATTCCATCAAATCCCATGGTGACGAACGGTTCAACTATGAACTATTCATTGTCATGGAATTCTAACGGATTTATCTATGTAGCTTAGTAGTTTGATTGCTTTAAAGATTTGTGTGTGGTGAATTCTTGATATCCTCGTATGGTTATGCTTAATTGATAGATGTGTCGCGAACATCTAATTTATTAATCTTTTGTGAAGCGAGAGTGGATCTTAAGATTTAGAACTTGCCATGTTAGCATAGGTTCATGATTGTTTATCAACATGATTCGTAGTGTAAGATGAGAATACTTATACTGCCCTATGTGATCTATGTGGATGACTTGTGCTTAAACCGTTATGTTTTCAAATCTTATAGAGATATAGGGTCTAAACATAATTGGTGCCTACCCATCTTCTATCTCTTTTGTGGATGTATGAGTAGTTTGGTATTCGTATAATGAGAAGTATCTTATACTTGTTTCGTGTTGTCCGATCAGATATCAAAACCATCACATGCATTGATTAAAGGCATCAACTCTAAGCGAAGTATTTAATAAAGTTAGGATCCCATGTTTATTCTCATATAAGTTATTCGATTTTAATTCTCATTAGTTAAGTAATTCTTAGTTTTGTTAATTTGCTTCTTAGTTAGTTTAGGTAATCAAAACTCAAATTTGTTAATTGTCTTAGCAGTGAATTAAAACCATACATTGTTGCATATGTGCATTAACTGAATTGAAACCTAAACCAGATCTCTGTTGGAACGAACTTGACTTATTCATATATTACTTGTGACCACGTACGCTTGCGTGATTTAGTACAAACAGACACCTTCTGAATCCAAGCTTTTCCAAGCAGCTATTTAGTTTTGCGTACCACGCACGTGATGCCTGATTTAGGCCATAAAGTGTTTTGTAGAGTTTATACACCAATTGTTCCTGTCCTTCTTTGATGTATCCCTTTGGTTGTGCAACGTATACTTCTTCATTAATATCTCTATTTAGAAATGCCGTTTTCACATCAAGATGATGGACTTGCCAGTCATTCTTAGCTGCTAATGCCAATAATAATCGAATTGTTTCTAACTTGGTGACTGGAGCATAAACTTCATCATAGTCGACTCCGTGTTCTTGCACGTACCCCTTTGCAACCAAATGAGCCATGTGTTTCACAACCTTTCCACTTGCATCCTTTTTCAGTTTAAAAACCCACTTCAGATCAATTACCTTGCGCCCATCTGGTAATTTAGTCAATCTCCAAGTGCCATTCTTTTTTATGGATTTAATTTCTTCATCCATAGCTATCCTCTAGTCTTTTCCTTTTACAGCCTGTTCATAATTATGTGGTTCTTCACCTTCTATCATCAGTAATTCTTCATCTACTTCTACTTCTTTAGCATCAGCATAAATCTTTGCGAGGGACCTGAACTTGCGTGGTTCTGAGCTACCATCATATCTATCTGAACTCAAACTTGTCCTGATGTCTGTGACAATGGTGAACTTTCAGTGCTGCTCTCACCTCTTCCTTGTGTGCGTGGAGGTGTCATGACTTCATCTCCCCCTGTTTCATCAACATCCGATAGTTCTTCAACAACAATATCATTTCCATATCTCTCGAGTATTTCTGGCACTGAAAATGATCTTGAATCACATGAGTTAACATTTTCTTGTTCTGCCCATGACCATCCCTTTCTTTCCTCGAACACGACATCTCTGCTCACATGTATACACTTTCCCTTAGGGTCATATAGTCTATACGTCTTGGTGCCTGGTTCACTTCCAATATTAACTACTTGAATACTCCCGTCGTCCAATTTCTTTGTATTAGCGCTTGGAACTTTCATATAATTCAAGCAACAAAAAATGCGTAAATGCCCCAAATTTGGTTTATTTCCCATCCCTGCTTGAGTTGGTAATCGATTCAACACATACACCGCATGTCGAACAGCCTCACCCCAAAACAATGCTGGCATGTCGAACACAACAGTCATGTTTCTGCGTTCTACCACCCCATTTTGTTGGGGTGTATAAGGAGCTGTGTACTGTCTCTCGATTCCTGAGTCCTCACAATATGCCTTGAATGCATTTGATGTAAATTCCCCTCCATGGTCACTACGAAAAGTTCTTATCTTCTTTTCTGCACCATCTTCAACTTTGGCTTTAAACCTCTTAAAAGCATCAAACATCTCGTCCTTATTTTTCAGCATGTATACCCACATTACCCGACTAAAATCATCCACTAAGAGGAAAAAATATTTATTTCCTCCAAGCGTAGTAGGTTTTATAGGTCCACACAAGTCACCATGTACCAACTGTAAAACTTTTGTTGCACTATAGCTTGACTTCTGACGGAAGGCCTTTTTGTCTATTTTGATATCAAACATCCTTTACAAACTTGTTTTGGCGTTGACATATTAGGCAGACCATACACCATCTTGTGCTTTTGCATTAGTGCCATAGACATATGATTTACATGTCCTAAACGAGTGTGCCACAAATTTGTTACCTCATCTGACTTAGACAACAAACATTTTAACTTTATGGTTTCAGCAATCAGATTATATAATCTATTTGGAGATCGTTGTACTTTCGTAAGCAAATCCCCTTATTTCTCAAACACCCACAGATAGTTACCCTTCAAAACAACCTTATTACCTTCTTCTGAGAGTTCACCCAAACTAATTATGTTACTACAGAGAGAAGGAATGTAAAATACCTCACGTAGCATCCGTTCTTCACCATTTTTTCACTTAAAGATTATCAATCCCTTTCCCTTGATTTCCACAGTAGACCCATCTCCAAACCTTACTATTCATGTTATCTTCTTGTTTAATTCCATGAATTTTTCTCTGTCCCCCGTCATATGATTACTTGCCCCGTTGTCCAGGTACCACACGTTTGAACTTGTACTCTTCGTCTTCCCATCTGTCAACAACTTTGGTGTCACATTATCTTCCTTCATCATCAATTCTTTTTCATGTTTTTCCAGCAAGAGTGTTGATTCATCATCTTCAGCCCTTGCCATAAGAGCTTCTTGTCTCCCTTTTTTGTCACGCTTTGGTCTTCTACACTTAGCAGCATAGTGTCCATATATGTGATAGTTATAGCATCTGATCCTACTCTTATATCTCCCACCACGGCCTGTCATGTTAGAGCTTCCTTCAGCACTTCCTCGATTCATATGTTTTTCCATTCTTCCCTGATAAGAAGTAATTTACCTTCATTTTTTTTTGTAATCCATTCTTCCTCTGTGAGTAGCAGTTGGCTACTCACGTTTTTTGTACTACCCTTTATCCTTTCTTCATGTGCTTTTAGTGAGCCAATTACCTCCTCTACCGGCATTGTCTCTAAATTCCTAAATTGTTCCATTGTGGACGCTATTTGTAAGAATTTTGGTGGGACTGCACGAGGCAATTTCTTAACCACGTAGGTTTCCTTCACATCTTCTCCAAGAGCTCGAATGTTTGTCACCAGTCCATTAAGTTTCATACAGAAATCATCCAATAACTCCGTGTCTTTCATACTAAGAGTCTCGAATTTTGCCTTTAAAGTCTGGACCTTGGCCGCCTTAGCTCTATCTGGCCCTTGACTCATAATCCTCAATGCTTCCCAGCCATCTTTTGCCTTTTTCTTATCTGACAGAGAAAGTAGCATCTCCTCTGGAATACTTTGATAGATGATTGTAAGAGCTAATTTGTCAACCCGTTCTTCTACAACTGCCTTTGGATCGGTTTGTTCTATCGCCTCCCAAACACCATGTGCTTGCATAAGCACCTTCATTTTCATTGCCCAAACAGTATAGTTCATCCTGGTTAACATAGGGTAACTCAAGCCCATTGATCCTCCTTTGCTCTTTCCCATATCCATTGTCTTTGTTCTTGACATATGCACTACTGTAACCGATGTGGCTCTGATATCATATATTAGTAACCAACTCATCTAAAACCTTAAGGTGTTAGAGGAAGGCCTTACCAGGATCTTATAATGTATTCTTACACTCCCCCTCACTCGAAAGCCCATTTATGGGTAGAAGAGTGGATCACGGACGCTCATCTTTGGAGCATAACTTGCCTTCGTGTCCAAAATAAATTCTAAAAATATTGGGGGTGGCAGGGAGTCGAACCTGAGTCTCTCGCCAAACTAGAGCTCTGATACCATGTATTAGTATTATTTGACACCAGATGAGTAAATATGTATAACTAAGCACAAGACAAAAATACTCTGAGCAACAACTCTTTCTCGTGTGTTTTATTAGAACAAAAAATGCAAAGCTTATAAAGAAAATAAACACCACACATTGTGGCTATAGATCAGGAAAAACAGAATCACACCAAAACAGAATCACACCACCTTCCTTATACTACTCCACTCCTAACATTATTTGTCGGCATTCCTAAAGACTTTTTAATGACCAAATCAATTACTTTAAACACACAGTTGGAATAAAATAAGACAATCAAATATTCAAGATTAACTCCAACATTTATTGACGTACATGATAACAAAAGGTACCCTTGAACCAAAAATTCTACTACCCATCAACTGAAAAACATGAGAGTCAATTAAATATAAGACATTACATAGGCACCTAGTAAAGAGGCATTGTTATCACCTAGTAAAATTGAAAAGCACCTTCTATTCGGGACATCCAAACAGGTATTCATCCACAATGTCATATTAGAACACAAATATCATCGCAGTTGAGAATATCGTGAGTGAGTTTTGTGCCCCTGAGTCATTTTTCAATGAGATTTACAAGTGAAGCAACACAAATTTAATTCATACTCCCTATGTCCCTTTCATTTGTTTACAATTTTCTTTTTGGGATGTCCCTCTCAATTCTTTACATTCCAAAACTTACCCAAAATAGTAAAATTTTATAATATGAAAAGTAACTACACACATTATTTTCCTTCACTAAACTCATTTTATTACATAAAATATTGATTGGTCCACCCACTTTGCTCATTTTCTTACTTTTCTCCACTATTTTATGCTTTTTCTTAACCTCCGTGCCCAACTCATTTGTAAACAAATGAGATGGACGAATGGAGTACTAGTTTTATATACATAAATATGTATTTTTTTAATATGTAGGACTGTCATACGTCAACTTGGCCTCCTTAATGACATCTTCCTGTATCATTTTTGATCGAATATATTGTGTTTCTAAATTTTTAGTAGAGTTTTGATAAAAAGCTTAAGTTTCTGTGGTTAGTATGTCATTCATATATATTTTCATTCATGTCCTCGGGACCTCATGGGTACTTTTTTAAGTGAGAAGATTATTATCACTACGTGTATGTAGTCAGATTAAGGAATCCTACTCATGTTGGAAACATTTATTTTTCTCTACACTACAAGAAAACTGAATCAAACAACAGTTTTTGCCCGTTGTCTGATACCCTCGTTTTTCGTTGTCTATTGAGGCGTCGTCTGTTACGCGCCTCAGACAACGGTACACAAAATGTTGTCTGATATCAGTTACAACACACCATGCTTCTTAAAACGTTGTAGCACACCCAGAAATAACAACGCAATCATTTAAATCCGTTGTTAGAAAATGAGGAATACAATGTTTCCCAAAAAATAAAACATTGTTCATTCGTTATGTTAACAACGATTTCTTAAAATATAACCATTGTTGGATAGCTGAGCATACAAACATTTTTGTTTCTTAAATGCTTATTTTTGTTATTTTCATACAATGGTTTTACAATTTTTATACAGCGGTCAACTCTTTTTGGTACAATGCTTTCCTGAAACTTATCCATTGTCTGATGATATTTTTAACAAGTTTTTATCAAAGATGATAACATTGGCTAATGATAAATGAAACAATACTTTTATTTACAACAAAAATCAAAGTTTATACAATACTAGTAACTAACCATTATAATCAAAACCAATAATTTATTTATCGCTATAAAGCTACTATCAATACCAATTTCCAACAAAGTACCACTACAAAGTTCAGGTGTGAACTGATCATCAAAATGGAAGAGAATTGAAGTGCAACCTTTGATTCTCATCTCAACAACCTTTTTGTGAGAATTGGAGTGCATAGAAGGTTCCTCACTGATGCTTGCTATTGCTGTGGTAAATTGTTGTCCATCTCTACAGAACTTACGTGTGACTCGTTCCTAGCAAGGTCCGTGGAGCTATCTTTTCTTCTTTCTCTTCAAGCACCTTAAAAAAAATGCACACATCAGCCATATAAAGAAGAGAAGAAGAGACAAGTACAAGTCAACTACCTCATAGTTTGGTTGTTCTGGTTGCTGGCCAAATACAT
The DNA here is from genome assembly GCA_036435485.1 of Saposhnikovia divaricata. Lineage (NCBI taxonomy): Eukaryota > Viridiplantae > Streptophyta > Magnoliopsida > Apiales > Apiaceae > Saposhnikovia > Saposhnikovia divaricata. The sequence goes on from CM071595.1 coordinate 39,720,399, forward strand.
CTTCCATATAAAGGACGGCCTTGCCATTTTATCACATTAAAACAAAGTTAAAAGAATAAATTTCGACACATAAAATATAGGCAAATTATAGGTTAGACAAAAAACTTACATCGTTAATAGGTGGTTTGCCCCAGCCTCCAGGATGATAACCAAATAAAGCTCCATGTGGAATAGGAGCATTTAGTCCAGGAATCTTCAATTGTGGATAAGAGGGAGGAGGGCCATATCTCTGAGTATAGAATTAAGATCAAGACACAACAAGATTAGATTCACTTTTGTCTAAAATTAATAATTTGTAGTTCAACAACAAGACTCAGAAAACATTTAAATGTACTCCGTGAAGATGTATAACCCTGTAAAACAAAGATGTACAGAGATATACGCTCGAAGTACAGAATTTGATTGCTGATTTTGTTTGGATCAGAGTCGGCAATATAAACTAACTCCTTGCAAGGATCGAACTTGCAATTAGCTTTTGTTCCACAAGGAATCAATTTTTAACTGATGGTATATGTCCTCATGTTGAATATCACAATTTGATCGCCATGACCTCATTTCTAAATATTTTAATAGAAGGGCAGCTAGTATCTTGATGAAAATGTATTCAATACTTGCAGATTTAGCGAAAATAAATCTCTTTACGTAATTATCACAGATCACATTGACATTAATTAGAAGAAATTAGATCATAGCCCCATGCATGGACTGTCATGGACACAAATACAGCAATCAATTAGTATGATAACATGAAACTAGCATGCAACTACAATGCAGTTTTGAACACATAATGCGGAAAAGACAACAAAATGTACAAGAGTTGAGTGCATATTTACAAATAACTTCTTCCCCTTCGCTTCACTGATTTCAGGTAACACCAGAACATAGAACAGAGAAGTCAAAGGAAGACATAAAAAGCGAACTTACAAGGTAGCCACTTGAAGAAATCCGATATTGTAAGACCTTGTAACATACCTGTTTAAACTTTAAAATGCATAAAGTTCAGCATGACAATGTTTTTCACTGAAACCCCCCTCTTTTTGTAATATGTGATGATATAACTTTTGCACATCAGATATTGAGATATTGTACATATATCCAGTCCCTAACATATCAAGCATATCACAAAAGCATCAATATGGCAGCAAGCAATTAGTTTCAGATTATAATAAAAATCTCACTAATGAGATTTTTCTGATGTTGTATTTAAAAATGAGCCCTGTATTAAAGTTAATACAAAAGAAAATCTCAGTTAGTGAAAATAGATACTTCACCCTATGGAAAGGCTTTCGCAAGAACCAAGTGACATCCAAATTCAACAAGAAAATAGAAGTGACTCACATGTGATTATATGAAGCATATACCAACTCAAAGGTCAGTACATCATATAAATTTTCAGGATATAATAAAAACTGTTTAGACTAACAAAGTAACAATACAAAAAAATTAGACATTAAACATAAGCACATGCCTTCTACCAACTTGTGTCCATATAGGTCTTGCAACTAAAAAAATTGGATGGAACTAACATTCTTTCAAGGGAACAAATTAGAATACAGAACTAAAAAAATTCTCTCGCCCCCCCCCCCCCTTTATATAACTTTCTTTTACTGTAAATAAGGCAAACGAGTTGGTTCGTTTAGCTTTACAAGCAAGCTGAACCAAACAAAATGAGCAACTAAATTTCATGATTTGAAATAACAGCAAAAAATCCAACTAAAAACAAAAGGGGTTAGTGAGATTAAGTGTACCAACCTGAAGTAAGTGTTGTATGAGAGTTTTGAAAATGAGAATCTCCGTAAGAGAAACAAGAAAAGAATAGAAAAGCAAGCAACGGAGATAATACTAATTTTCCCATTTCAAAAACAAGAAGAAAGTAAAATGGTTCAATGGATTTTCATTACACAACACCACAAACTCTATAGATAGAGTTTATAGAGTGTTGGAATATTATTAAAATATAACTGGGACCATCTACTCGTGTCGTAAGACCTTGTATATCTGCCGTCTCCTTTGAAGCATCAAGATCCATGATCTGAAAAAGTCTAAAAATTAGGTTTTGGATGTACATTTAAACTAACACAACATATAGAATTTACACTGATTATTTTATGCATCAGGAGATGACATTTAATCGTTTAAAACCATAAAAATAAGACACGCGAACCATACCAAAATCCTATTAAGGAATGAATCCCTTAAAAGGGACTAGTTCATCTTTTCTACAGCAGAAGCAGAACTGATAAAACTTGGAGAGTGAAAATCGGAAAAGCCCTGAAATCGGAAAGAACCCCTATTAGTAAAAGTTTAAGTGTATAAATCGAATAAATTGAGCCCAAAATGAAGAACCCCTAATTTGGAAAAGCCCTAATATGAAGAAGCTTTGAAGAAACAACCCTCAAACCGAAGCCATATTCAATTGAAGAGCCCTAATTTGAACCAATTAAAGAAAAGTAACGAAGAATGAGTGAGAGAGAGAGAGAGTTTTACGAGAGAGTTGAGAATGAGAGAGAGGGGGCTGCGAGAAAGAGAAAGCAGCGAGAGAATTGTGAATGAGAGAATGAAATTTCAATTTTTTGTTTGGTGATAAAAGGGGGAGTGAAATGAAGGGGGAAATCAAATATTAACAAGTGGCAATATGAATCAGATGAAGGGAGGGAATCGATGAAGGGAGGGAAGTGAAATTTGAGATTTTAGATCCTGAAATATTAAGAAATTTCAGAAATTTGATTCTAAACAAAAAACAAATTCTCAAATTTTAGGTACTTTAATAGTTGACCATTAAAATGTTATATAAAAATGATTCGTTTTTTTCTAATTTTTTGTACACATCACTAAAATCAATATATAAAAGTGTTATTTCCTGTAACGGGTGAAAATGATTTCTTCGACGATCGAACCGTACTAAAGTTAATAATCACTCATTTTAGTGTTGGAAAAAAAATAATCAAAAAATAAAAAGTTCAGGTAGTACGAGATTTTAACAAAAACGTAGTAAAAATGATGCTTCCTATAACGTGGCACGATCCAGATTAACTGAATAATTTTTTTTAATGATTTCTTCGACGATCGAACCGTACGAAAGTTAATAAACACTCATTGTAGTGTTGGGAAAAAATAATCAAAAAATAAAAAGGTCGGATTGTAAGAGATTTTAACAAAAACGTGGTAAAAGTGCTACTACCTGTAACGGGGCACGGTCCAGATTCACTGAATAATTTTTTGAAAGATTTCTTTGACGATCGAACCGTAATAAAGTTAATAAACACTTATTTTAGTGTTGCGAAAAAATAATCAAAAAATAAAAAAGTCGTGTTGTATGAGATTTTAACAAAAACGTGGTAAAAGTGCTACTACCTGTAACGGGGCACGATCAAGATTCACTGAATAATTTTTTTGAATGATTTCTTCGACGATCGAACCGTATGAAAGTTAATAAACACTCAATTTAGTGTTGGGAAAAAATAATCAAAAAATAAAAAGGTCGGGTTGTACGAGATTTTAACAAAAACGAGGTAAAAGTGTTCCTTCCTGTAACGGGGCACGATCCCGATTCATTGAATAATTTTTGAATGATTTCTTTGACAATCAAAATGTACGAAAGTTAATAAACACTCATTTTAGTGTTGGGAAAAATAATCAAAAAATAAAAAGTTTGGGTTGTACGAGATTTTAATAAAAATGTAGTAAAAGTGCCGCATCCTATAACGGGGCACGATCCAGCTTTACAGAGTAATTTTTTTGAATGATTTCTTCGACGATCGAAGTGTACGAAAATTAATAAAAACTCATTTTAGTGTTGGAAAAAAATAATCAAAAAATAAAAAGGTCGGGTTGTATGAGATTTTAACAGAAACTTAGTAAAAATGTTGTTTCTTATAACGAGGCATGATCCAGATTCACTGAAAAAATTTTGAATGATTTCTTTGACGATCGAACCGTATGAAAGTTAATAAACACTCATTTTAGTGTTGGGAAAAAATAATAAAAAAATAAAAAGGTCGGGTTGTACGAGATTTTAAAAAAAACGTGGTAAAAGTGCTACTACCTGTAACGGGGCACGATCCAGATTCACTGAATAATTTTTTTGAATGATTTCTTCGACAATCGAACCATACTAAAGTTAATAAATACTCATTTTAGTGTTGGGAAAAAAATAATCAAAAAATAAAAAGGTCGGGTTGTACGAGATTTTAACAAAAACGTGCTAAAAGTGCCATTTCCTGTAACGGGGCACGATCCAGATTCATTGATTAATTTTTTTGAATGATTCCTTCGACGATCAAACCGTACTAAAGTTAATAAACACTCATTTTAGTGTTGTGAAAAAATAATCAAAAAATAAGAAGGTCAGGTTGTATGAAATCTTAACAAAAACGTAGTAAAATTGTTGTTTCCTGTAACAAGGCACAATCCAGATTCACTGAATAATTTTTTTGAATGATTTCTTCGACGATCGAACCGTACGAAAGTTAATAAACACTCATTTTAGTGTTGGGAAAAAATAATCAAAAAATAAAAAAGGTCGAGTTGTACGAGATGTTAACAAAAACGTAGTAAAAGTGTTGTTTCCTGTAACGAGGCACGATCCAGATTCACTGAATAATTTTTTTGAATGATTTCTTCGACAATCGAACCGTACGAAAGTTAATAAACACTCATTTTAGTGTTGGAAAAAAATAATCAAAAAATAAAAAGATCATGTTGTACGAGATTTTAACAAAAACGTAATAAAAGTGTTGTTTCCTATAACGAGGCATGATCTAGATTCACTGAATAATTTTTCTAAATGATTTATTCGACGTTCGAACCATACGAAAGTTAATAAACACTCATTTTAGTGTTGTAAAAAAATTATCAAAAAATAAATACTTTAATTAGTTTAATTTTAAAACACTAATTTTATTTACCTTACTTAATTTTAAAACTAATTAAGAATTAAATAGTATAATTAGTTTAATTAATTTCAATTAATGGTTAATTGATTTAATTATTTAATAAATGTAATTAGTTGATTGAATTCTGATTATTTTATTATTTCCCACAAAATCTAATTCAATTTTTTCATTATTTCCTGATGTGTTAAAATATTATACCGCAAGTGCACGGTGTCTGTTGTTAGCAGATACTAGCAAGTATGGGTCGAATCCACAAGGAGACAAGTTTCAAGAATTTCAATCTAATTATAATAAATTGTTCCTAGAGAAAAACGAGTGTTGAGGATTTTCACTAACTAACAATGCAAATTAAATATGTTTCAAATCAATTAACTAAAGGTCTAGGGCAATTCAGGTTCACCATGCTTACACCAAACAAATCACAGAAGTATAGTAATTCAATAGGTCAATTAATTAAAGTATTAGTTAATCTCTCTCAAACATTAACACTTTCAGAAATCCAATGATGCTCTCGCACTCACTTTCAATTCTGCTAATCGTATGTGTGCCTCTAGTAGTAAAATCTCTCGATCTATTACTCCAATTTGCATATTGTTAATCCATGATATTGGCCAATTACATGAATTAAGAATTAAAACATATCAATTAGAATTACTCTTTACCCATTAAACCACTAATCAAATTAAAGCCTAATCATGGTGCAAACATGGCTCCCCTTTATACCCTAGAATGAAACTACTCACTCATACTATGATTAAGAACAACAAAAATAATGAGAAAAGCCATATAAAACATATACTAATAAACAAGATAAGATAAAGAATACCTCAAACTTTGTATTAACGAAGAACAATCAATCCAAACTTAGCCCGGTGTTTACAATGAAAGAGATGAAGAGAAAGTAAAAACCCTAGCTTTTGTCAAAAAAAACCGTATCTCTCCCCCACGTTCTAATAATAAAACTAATATTTCTGATCCTCTATATAATAATAATAAAAGTCTTCTAATATTTTAATCAATATACAAATTGATATCCATAACTGAATAGGACTCTTTTGTAAAATTCGTCACTTCTTTTGCTCCTCAGTTTCCGGGCCTTTTCAGTCGGACTTTGATTATTGGACCACCTCTGAATTAAAGAAAATTCCCTAAGTTTCGCGTCGACTGTAAGATCGTCCAAATCCGACTTCTGGAACTCAAGATACGGCCCAAACAGTATTAGACAGCCCGTGTAGCCCAATAATACGAATTTTCATCAATTTTATCTCCAAATTTGCTCTTTTTGCTCCAAAACCCTCCAAGTCATGAATTTTTTATTTCCTACAATAAAAAATAAAATCTATTAAATAAAAATCCAAATCAATGCAAAACAAAATAAATATGAGAATAAAATCATCTAAAATATATATAAAAATATATTCTATCAAACATCCCCACACTAAGCATTTGCACGTCCTCGGGCAAATAAGCAAAATAAAACTAAGTCCTAACCAACTAACATCATTTTCGTAGATGCCACGATTGCATTGAGCGTATGCAACAAGCCGTTAAACCCCCAGGCAGCCCTAGTAGGACGAGTGTTGTCTCGTGAGGGTTTATAGTGAATATACCCACAAAATTCATCTAACCATGCAAAAGATCAATGCTAACACAACACTACACACACAAGTCCTCCCATGCCACATCAACTTAAGAATCAAAGCAAACATACGATGTCTTGGTGTCGAAAGTGCAAGTATTCACGTAGTCCACTCAACTAACATGCAGAAGGTCATAAAAATTCATGTCAAGTGTAAAAATCGTTGGTAATCATGCTAAGCCCACAAGAAATACATCTTTAAGTCTAAACCTGGGATCTCCTATGCCAAAACAAGTAATAACTCACCTTTCACTCAAAAACGAATATTCACTCAAGAACAAGGTTAAGTGTATCACTCAATTCCAACAAAATCATAAACACAACTTGACACTCACAATCAATCTCACTCTCAACACAACATACATCACTGATGACAATCAAAAGGTCTTTATTCGAGTTGTAGCGTGGGCTAGGGACCAGGTATGTCAAGTAAAGCTAAAACAGGTTAAATGTCAAAAGCTAGTACCCAACAATAATCATTATTCAATTCCCTTTCTATTAAAACCACAAATACTTCCCCACACTTGGATTTTTCAATAACCCTTACATAATAAATTGACTAGTCGGATGAAGAAGGATCATACAAACATAAGAATGCTCTCAAATTTATTTATTTATTTATTTTTATTTATTTATTTTTTTTTCTTTTTTCTGTTTTTTTTCTAAGAGCTAAGGAATAATCACAATGATCCATAGATATTATGAATTTCGACTAACAAGCATCAACCAAAATCAATATTCCCCAATGGTATGATCATTAATAACCCCCCCTTTTATGAACACCTTATTACTCCCTTAAGCACGATACTAGCCTTTGACAATTTAGGTTCAAATTCAATGTAAGGCCAATAGAATAAAAAGGATAATGGCAAGTAATGTGGTGTGTCACTAAAAGAATAGGATTAAGCTCAACGTGTTAACTAATTGATCATGTTTAAAAGGTGTGGAAATATGGGAAATACGAGGTCAAACCTAAGTGTCTTTATCATCTCATCATCAAGTAATGTCATGTATTTCAAGAAAGATCTCAAGTAAGTGCTAGCAATGCAAACAACATGTGGACACTCAAGCAAACGAAAAATCATGCAAAATATATGCATATAGGCTCAAAACTCGCTTGGTGTGACAAAACATAATCAATCCCAAGTAACAAGACTCTCTAACTCACCTACTTGTACTCAAAGCATGGAAACCAAGTCATCTTGCACATATTCATGTCATTCTAATCACTTACCACATTCAATTAAGTCTACCAATTTCAACTTGCTAATGAAAGTGTGTGCACAAGAACAAAGCACGTCACTTCTCATACAAAAGCGTCAAGAACATAAGAATTCTACGCATGCATGGGTGTATCAAGCAAAATACAACAACTAATCAAATTGCATGGCTAGAATTATTTTTGGTATTTTTCAATTTTTTAATTTTTTTTTAATTTTTAAATTTTAAAGAATTTTACAATATATAATTTTTTTTGGATTTTTTTATCATTGAGAACTCATCCCCACACTTAAGTGGTTCATTGTCCTCAATGAACAAATTTATGAAAGAAAAACAAAATTATACTAAAATGATCCTTAAGAAAATACAAAAATAAAGAAAAGGAAAAATAAATAAATATACATATAATAATAATAATAATAATAATAATAATAATAATAATAATAATAATAATAATAATAATAATAATAATAATAATAATAATATTAACAATAATAATAATAATATACAAAGAAAGTTAGAAATACTCCCCAAGTGCATAAGCATGAAGTGACCCTCCAAATATATTGAGAAGTGTTGCTCCAATTATATTTAAACTCCTGGTGCTTTTCAAGTTTATATATTAGCAGCTCCATTTAATAGCACAAGTACAAGGTAGCACAGTTGGTTGCAAGGTGCAGATAGAATCACTTGCCCCCTCACCCCATGGTCAGGGGTTCAAATCCCTCCTCCTTCGAAACTCCCGCGCGTGAAATAGAAGGAAAGCACAGCGCATCCAACATTAATTTATCAGAAAATTCTGCACGGGCATCAGAGAATTCGCATGCCCATTAACTTTTCTCTGTTCTGTTGGCTTCAAAATAGCACGGCCGTTGCAAAATCCGCACATCCAACATTTATTTTCTGTTAATTTTTTTCTTCTTTTTTTTTTCAGCAACTCATTCTCTCCTTTTTATTTCAAAATTATTTCCTCCAAAATTTAAATATAACACCTGAAACAATTCACACAAAAAACATCAAGGCATCTTGAGGGAGTAAAAATTAAATAATTTAAATACAAAAATTCTACCTAAAAAAAATGAAAGAAAGAATTTTTTTTAAAAAAACTTTAACAAGCTTGGGTTGCCTCCCAAGAAGCGCTTATTTAGAGTCTTTAGCTTGACTTCTAACCTCGATTTAAAGCTCCACAGGGAGATTGTCAAAACGAATCATCTCCAATTTTCCAACAAATGCACCATCCACATATAATTTAAGGCGTTGACCATTTACCTTAAATTTTGCTCCATCACGTCCCATGATCTCAATAGTACCACGAAATTTAACTCCAGTTACAGTGAAAGGTCCGGACCATCTTGATTTGAGTTTCCCCGGAAAAACTCGAAGTCTGGAATTGAACAACAATACCTTATCACCAACCTGAAATTCTCTTCTCTGGATCATCTTGTCATGCATCTTCTTCGTTCTTTCCTTGTAAAGCCGAGAATTGTCATAAGCATCAAATCGAAGCTCATCTAACTCATTAAGTTGAAGAAGTCTTGCTTGCCCCGCAACCTTTAAATCCTTGTTGAGTTCTTTTATAGCCCAAAAAGCGCGATGTTCCAACTCCACTGGCAAGTGACATGCTTTACCATAAACCAACCGATAGGGAGTGGTTCCAATAGGTGTCTTATATGCCGTCCGATAGGCCCACAAAGCATCATCTAGTTTCAAGTACCAATCTTTCCTCGATTTTGCAACCATTTTCTCCAAGATGCTTTTGATTTGTCAATTGGAAACCTCCACTTGGCCGCTTGTTTGAGGGTGATATGGAAGAGCGACCTTGTGAGTAACACCATATTTCTTCAACAAAGTTTCAAACTGTCGATGGCGAAAATGAGAACCACCATCGCTTATCACTGTCCTTGGAACTCCAAAATGTGGGAAGATGATATTCTTGAAAAGCTTCATTACTACCTTGGAATCATTTGTTACTGATCCAACTGCTTCAACCCACTTGGACACATAATCGACAACAACTAAGATGTATCTCATCCCACAAGAAGTTGGGAAAGGTCCCATAAAATCAACACCCCATACGTCAAATATCTCGACCTCAAGAATACCGGTTTGAGCCATCTCATGGCGTTTAGAAATATTACCCGTCCTTTGACATGCATCACACGCTAAACAGAAATCATGAGCATCCTTAAATAGAGACGGCCAGAAGAACCCGGATTGAAGTACTTTAGCAGCAGTTTTGGAAGGACCATAGTGCCCTCCACATGCGAGAGAATGACAATGCTTGAGAATGTCATGTACTTCGAACTCAGGGACACATCTACGAAAGATTCCATCAGCACATTTGCGATACAAGAAAGGGTCATCCCAAAAATATTGTTTAGCATCATGATAGAACCGCTTTCTATGCTGATAAGTCAATTCTGGAGGGTGAGATCCACTAACACAGAAATTTGCAAAATTGATGTGTCAAATTATACCTAACCGCAAGCGCACGGTGTCTATTGCTAGTACAGATGGCAAGCGGGTCGAATCCACAAGGAGACAGGTTCTACTAATTCCTTTTTAGTTATCGTTAATTGTTTCAAGGGTCAGACGAATATTGGAGAATATTAATTAACCAATTAAACAAGATTAATATTAATTAAACAGATGATAAACAAATTATTTAAAACCTAGGGCAATCAGGTCCACCATGCTTACACAATTGGCTCTTAAGCTAAAGCAATCAATGTGATCCTATAACTAGAGTATGTTAATCTCTTTCAAGCATTAACACTCTCGAAACATTCAACACAATTAACCACTTTTAGTAATTCAATCAATCAGGTAATTAGAGTCAAGTTAATCTCTTCCAAGCATTAACGCTCTCAGAAATCCAATGATGCTTCCGCACTCAAATTCAATTCTGCTAATCATATGTGTGCCTCTAGTAAGTAAATCTCTCGATTCATACCCCTATTTGCATATAATTAATCCATGATATCGGCCGATTACACAAATTAATGATTAAAACATATCAATCAGAATTAACCATAACCAATCAAACCACTATGAAAATCATGCCAATATTAGTGCAAACATGGCTTCCTTTTAATCCCTAGAAATAACTAATCGCTAATAATTAAATAAGTAAAACAACTAGTAAAATAAGAAAACATAATTAAACTAATAAGAACAAAGAAAAGATTAAGAGAACAAAACCTTCAAACTTCAATGTTGTCACCCAAAAGAAGAGTCATGGTGTTTCTCTACATCTCCAACTAATAATAATAATCTACTCTAAACTATATTATCTGATCTAATATTACCTCCTTAACAATGTGTTCCAAGATGTGTTTATATAGGCTCTAGATCTCTTGCCCTGCAATAAATTACCTTCTAATACAATTAGAATTCAATTTAGGTACCAAAAACTGCCCAAAATACAATTAGAACTTGAAAAGGGCAAAACAGTAAATTCTCTGCTCCCATCAGTCTGCTTGTCGCGCAATCTGCGCCCACCACACCCAGCCTGCGCGCGTGATCACTGTCCTAAGTTGTATAAAATCTTCCAGGCTTCGCGTGGACAGCTTACGGGCCTCAAACGGACTTATAGAACTCCAGATATGGCCAAAACAGTGTAGACTACGCAACCAGTCCAATAATTCCGAAATTTCATCTATTTTATCTCCAAATTTGCTCTTTTTGCTCTAAATCCTTTTAAGTTATGAATTCTTTATTTCCTACAATAAAACAATCAAATCTGTTAAATAAAAATCCAAATCAATGCAAAACACAATAAATATGAGAATAAAATCATTTAAAATATATATAAAAATATATTCTATCAAACATCCCCACACTAAGCATTTGCACGTCCTCGGGCAAATAAGTGAAATAAAAACTAAGTCCTAACAAACATCACTTTCGTAGATGACCCGATTGCATTGAGCATATGCAACAAGCCGTTAAACCCCTAGGCAGCCCTAGTAGGACGAGTGTTGTCTCGTGAGGGTTTATAGTGAATATACCCACAAAATTCATCTAACCAAGCAAAAGATCAATGCTAACACAACACCACACACACAAGTCCTCTCATGCCACATCAACTTAAGAATCAAAACAAACATACGATGCTTGGTGTCAAAAGTGCAAGTATTCACGTAGTTTACTCAACCAACATGCAGAAGGTCATAAAAAATCATGTCAAGTGTAAAAATAGTTGGTAATCATGCTAAGCCCACAAGAAATACATCTTTAAGTCTAAACCTGGGATCTCCTATGCCAAAACAAGTAATAACTCACCTTTCACTCAAAAACGAATATTCACTCAAGAACAAGGTTAAGTGTATCACTCAATTCCAACAAAATCATAAACACAACTTGACACTCGCAATCAATCTCACTCTCAACACAACATACATCACTGATGACAATCAAAAGGTCTTTATTCGGGTTGTAACGTGGGCTAGGGACCAGGTATGTCAAGTAAAGCTAAAACAGGTTAAATGTCAAAAGCTAGTACCCAACAATAATCATTATTCAATTCCCTTTCTATTAAAACCACAAATACTTCCCCACACTTGGATTTTTCAATAACCCTTACATAATAACTTGACTAGTCGAATGAAGAAGGATCATACAAACATAAGAATGCTCTCAAATTTATTTATTTCTTTTCTCTCTTTTTTTTCTATTTTTTTCTTTTTTCTGTTTTTTTTCTTAGAGCTAAGGAATAAGCACAATGATCCATAAATATTATTATGAATTTCGACTAACAAGCATCAACCAAAATCAATATTCCCCAATGGTATGATCATCAATAACCCCCCCTTTTATGAACACCTTATTACTCCCTTAAGCACGATACTAGCCTTTGACAATTTAGGTTCAAATTCAATGTAAGGCCAATAGAATAAAAAGGATAATGGCAAGTAATGTGGTGTGTCACCAAAAGAATAGGATTAAGCTCAACGGGTTAACTAATTGATCATGTTTAAAAGGTGTGGAAATATGGGAAATACGACGTTATACCTAAGTGCCTTTATCATCTCATCATCAAGTAATGTCATGCATTTCAAGAAAGATCTCAAGTAAGTTCTAGCAATGCAAACAACATGTGGACACTCAAGCAAACGAAAAATCATGCAAAATATATGCATATAGGCTCAAAACTCGTTTGGTGTGACAAAACATAATAAATACCAAATAACAAGACTCTCTAACGCACCTACTTGTACTCAAAGCATGGAAACCAAGTCATCTTGCACATATTCATGTCATTCTAATCACTTACTACATTCAATTAAGTCTACCAGTTTCAACTTGCTAGTGAAAGTGTGTGCACAAGAACAAAGCACGTCACTTCTCATACAAAAGCGTCAAGAACACAAGAATTCTACGCTTGCATGGGTGTATCAAGCAAAATACAACAACTAATCAAATTGCATGGCTAGAATTATTTTTGGTATTTTTCAATTTTTTAAACTTTTTTTGAATTTTTATACTATATAATTTTTTTGGATTTTTTTATCATTGAGAACTCATCCCCACACTTAGCGAGTCAATGTCCTCAATGACTCATTAACTAAGCAAAGAAATCTACAATATATAAAACAGAAGGAAAGAAAAACTCCCCTTTGCAGAAGCATGATCCATAGGTTGCCTCCCAAGAAGCGCTTTTTTTAGAGTCATTAGCTTGACCTCCTCAAAAATACTTCGATGGAAATGGAATATCCAATTTCTCGATCATAAACTCGTCACCACAAAAAGTATCAAGAGTGTTAGTGGTTGTCTTTATCCTGCAGAAAGTCTCCAAACAAGCATCAGTAAAATAAAATATGTCATTAATAAGCAATAGAGAGAGTGCTTATGCAGTTTTGGAAAACTTTGTGATAAAACAGCGATAAAATTCGACACCATGAAAATATTGAACTCCCTGGACATAAGGTGGAGGTTCTGGTGGTGGCTTTTCTTCACTCCTCACTTTCACTGGAGCCATTCGGACATCTTGGCTTATCACATCATTGGCTAATAAGACACTTCCATCTTCTCCCTCTTCTCGAGCTTGAAACGTAGGAGCCACTTTGTATGGATCCTCAACCAGAATTTGAGAAATATCATCTTGGACAATATTTGTTATCACATCAACCTTGAAATAATTGTTCTTGAGCAAAGAAGCCTTGTAAGTAGAGGCTAGATCGAGAGCAAATTTATCAATACATGGTAGCTTAGGCACAGATTGTGGAAGAGAAACAACAACCATCTCTGTATTGCTTTCCTTTGTAGCCTCATCATCAGTCACATTGTTCTCGGTAGCAGCAACATCATTGATCTCATCATCGGTGGCATGCTCTTTCTCTTTATCAATGGCCTTATCATCAACATACATGGAGAAACTATCATATTCCCGATCGCTTGTGAGATTGATAACAGTCAGGTCCTCTTCGGATCGGATATATGATGATGGTAAATAGTCGAGCTGCCCTATAGTAGAAGAGTTAGCCAACTGTGCAATTTGAGATTCAATCGCCAAACTTTGAGTTTCTAATTCTTCAGAACGCTTTAGCAGTTTACTCAAGATATCCCACATCTCATTTGTCTGATCAGCTTGCACATCTACGCTGGGTTGAGAAACATGTAGATCTTCTTTTAGAGGAGGATATTGATATTCTTGATGTGGCGGCTGCTCATATGACTGATAATATTGTTGCTCAAACTGTTGCTGATTATGATATTAAAATTTTTGAGCACCATTGTCCTGGTAGTAGAAATTTGGTTGATTCACGCATTCTTGATCAAAAGTGTTTGAATACTGATTGTACCCATATCCTTCTTCAAAAGAATTCATTTGTCCCCACTGAGCACTTTGAGAATTATAGACATTGTAAGAGCATTCAAAACCATAGTGACCCTGGACACCACAAATTGGACAAAAATTGTAAGTTTTAGGGGCCACTTGTGACATCTCATTGATACTCATTGGACGCATAGTGGGCTCTGTAGTCTTTGACATGGCAATCTCTCGAGTATGTGCCTCTACTAGGGAAGATAAGAATGCAAAAGTATCAACTTCACCCATTGCAAACCTGTAGACACTCAACAAAGCCAAGAAAACGCAGTAAACTCTGCCTCAATTGGAAAAAAAGTTCCAACGAGACAATGGAAACAATCTAAACAACTAAATTAAATTTAACAAAAACTCGCTGTCTCCCCGGCACTGGCGCCAAAAACTTGATGTGTCAAATTATACCTAACCGCAAGCGCACGGTGTCTATTGCTAGTACAGATGGCAAGCGGGTCGAATCCACAAGGAGACAGGTTCTACTAATTCCTTTTTAGTTATCGTTAATTGTTTCAAGGGTCAGACGAATATTGGAGAATATTAATTAACCAATTAAACAAGATTAACACTAATTAAACAGATGATAAACAAATTATTTAAAACCTAGGGCAATCAGGTCCACCATGCTTACACAATTGGCTCTTAAGCTAAAGCAATCAATGTGATCCTATAACTAGAGTATGTTAATCTCTTTCAAGCATTAACACTCTCGAAACATTCAACACAATTAACCACTTTTAGTAATTCAATCAATCAGGTAATTAGAGTCAAGTTAATCTCTTCCAAGCATTAACGCTCTCAGAAATCCAATGATGCTTCCGCACTCAAATTCAATTCTGCTAATCGTATGTGTGCCTCTAGTAAGTAAATCTCTCGATTCATACCCCTATTTGCATATAATTAATCCATGATATCGGCCGATTACACAAATTAATGATTAAAACATATCAATCAGAATTAACCATAACCAATCAAACCACTATGAAAATCATGCCAATATTAGTGCAAACATGGCTTCCCTTTAAGCCCTAGAAATAACTACTCGCTAATAATTAAATAAGTAAAACAACTAGTAAAACAAGAAAACATAATTAAACTAATAAGAACAAAGAAAAGATTAAGAGAACAAAACCTTCAAACTTCAATCTTGTCACCCAAAAGAAGAGTCATGGTGTTTCTCTACATCTCCAACTAATAATAATAATCTACTCTAAACTATATTATCTGATCTAATATTACCTCCTTAATAATGTGTCCAAAAATGTGTTTATATAGGCTCTGGATCTCTTGCCCAACAATAAATTACCTTCTAATACAATTAGAATTCAATTTAGGCACCAAAAACTGCCCAAAATACAATTAGAACTTGAAAAGGGCAAAACAGTAAATTCTCTGCTCCCATCAGTCTGCTTGTCGCGCAATCTGCTCCCACCACACGCAGCCTGCGCGCGCGGTCACTGTCCCAAGTTGTAGAAAATCTTCCAGGCTTCGCGTGGACAGCTTACAGGCCTCAAACGGTCTTATAGAACTCCAGATATGGCCAAAACAGTGTAGACTGCGCAACCAGTCCAATAATTCCGAAATTTCATCTATTTTATCTCCAAATTTGCTCTTTTTGCTCCAAATCCTTCCAAGTTATGAATTCTTTATTTCCTACAATAAAACAATCAAATCTATTAAATAAAAATCCAAATCAATGCAAAACACAATAAATATGAGAATAAAATCATCTAAAATATATATAAAAATATATTATATCAAAAATCTGCATACCATGGAGTTTGAGTAGCAACCGAAAACAGGTGATCATCTGGAAAAGAATCGTCAATAGGAGTACTTGACGCAATATCTGATTTGAAACGCAACCGTGAGAGATGATCCGCAACTACATTCTCAGCACCCTTCTTGTCTTTGATTTCCAAGTCAAATTCTTGGAGTAAGAGAATCCAACGAATAAGCCTTGGCTTTGCTTCTTTCTTCGCCAACAGATATTTAAGTGCCGAATGATCAGTGTGAACAATGACTTTGGAGCCAATGAGATATGCTCGGAATTTGTCAAGGGCGTAGACCACAGCTATGAGCTCCTTTTCAGTAGTAGCATAATTGACTTGAGCTTCATCCAAGGTTTTACTTGCTCCAACATCATAATCACTTGCATCACACATAATTTCAAACGGAAGATTCCAATCTGGAGATTGAATGACTGGTGCACTTATCAAAACCTCCTTAATCCTGTCAAAAGACTCCAAACAAGCGTAAGTAAAAACAAAGGTGGCATCCTTAAGCAACAATTGAGTGAGGGGTTTTGCAATTTTTGAAAAATCATTTATAAAACGACGATAAAAACCCGCATGACCAAGAAAACTCCTCACTCCCTTGACATTAACAGGAGGAGGAAGCTTCTCAATCACCTCAATTTTTGCTTTGTCAACCTGGATGCCACGTTCAGAAATCAAGTGACCAAGTACCACTCCTTCATTTACCATGAAGTGGCACTTTTCCCAATTCAAAACCAAATTCACCTCTTCACAACGTTTAAGCACTTTAGAAAGATTATGCAGACATCACTACAAAATCTGTTGTTTTATGCGACGGAAATATGTGCCGCAAATAGACCTAAACTCGTCGCATATATTATTTACGACGCCACATACGACGGAATTTGTTCGTCGAATAAAATCTTGTGGTATATAGTATTTATGAAGGAAAAACCCGTCGTATATACTTTATATTACGAGTTTAACCATCTGTCGTATATAAGTTATGCCACAGATTGTTGTGTCTTATGTAGAATATACAACGGTATTTGGTAGTTGTTGCAATTATAATTTACGACGGTCGGATATTCGTTGCATATATATTTATGCGACAGAAAACTTTGTTCCAAACAATATAATATATGCGGCCTGTTAGTACCATAATAACATGTCCAGGTTATATAGATTTTTTTTAGAAATCTAATTATTGATATTAAATTCTTCTAATAACCATAACATATATTATATTCAAGCCCAACAAAAATATAAAAACTAATATCTTCATTAATTAAGTTTACGAGTAGAACTACATTTCAAGTAGCTAGCTAGTAATATCATAGTTCTTCACTTAAACAAAATATAGAAAAACGTAGTACTTCACTGAAACAAAAGCCTTGTTCATTGGCATAGTACTTTACTGAAATATAGAAAAACAACCAAAATATCATCAAGTTTAATGAAACAAAAGCCTCTGAATGCACCAACTGCTTTTGCCTCTGGAATGCGCCAAAATATAGTTCATCAACTTTTATAGGTTGCCTTTGCCTTTGCCTCTGAATGCGCCAGTAGCCTCTGCCTCTGGATTGGTTGTTTGCAAATCGGACACTTCTTGGTTTGGAACCTTAGGATCTTGGCACACTCGCTGCACATGCACTACACCAAGTAATAGATATAAATATATTTTAGCATTATAGGATATGATATAGTACTTTTCAGGTAGCTAAGGCAGAGCTTCCTTAAACCATATTTGGCAAAATCACATTTCCAGGAAACATGGAACAGTAGAACAAAAAACATATCCTCTAATGGATGTTACTCAAAATGCAGTACACCAATATATAATAATGCAACAGCATAAAGCAGACAAACTTATACTTTCAATGTAAGCACTAGGATTTGTACTATACTTATCGTAATCTAAGCACATGTAGACGGTCTAATAGAACCCTACACACAGGTGAAAAGTCAGAGCATAATTGAAATCAAAATTCTCAAAAGAAAACTGCAAATAAATGATTATAACAAGAATATTATGGAATGAACGTATCAAACAAATGTACTAGAACCTAAGATGAGCCTGTTCTATTCTTCCTGCTTGACATACAAAAGGGTGATTAGATATTTGTGTCCATCAAGGCCATCATAGACCGTCTACATGATCGTGTAGTTTATTGACACTATTGGCTGTAATGCAGATCTACTATTACACAAATATAGTTTATGATCAACTAATGTCTAGGTCATAGTATGAAATGTGAATATTTCGACAAAAGATGTAAGGGTTAGGTAATGCAAAGTAAGATGCAAATTTATAGAAACAGCTTCTAGGTACTGTAAGGGTTAGGTAATGCAAAGTAAGATGATTAAAATTTTTACTGCTTTTATATGGCAACTCATTCATAACATTTATCTTTAGGTACTGACTGAGAGTTCAGACAGACAACTAGTGGTTGATCTTAAGCTGTGTGAAATTAAAAAGCTATTCATGAAAAGAAGTTTACTGCCTTGGATATATATATATAGTTATATATTTACCTGTTTCAGATTGTAGTTGAGAGAGCAGTTCTTTTTTAAAGGCTTCCATTCGCAACCCCATTTCTATCCTAGTAGCTTCTCGTTCGGCTTGAATGCTAGTCTCTGTTTCTTGCTTTTGTAACTCAATTTTTTCCTCGAATTCCGGGCGAACTATTGCAACACTTTCAGCTGCAGTTGATACTCCACGCTTTCTGCCATACACCATAGTTGGCGTAATACTACGTCCCAAGCAACGCAATCGTCCATGTTTATCTTCACCAAATTTTTCAATAAATAAATTTTCAAGTTCTTCAGGAGTATCCTTGTTAGCTTCTTTCAGTTCATCTTTACAAACCTCAAGCTCGCGTTGTAATCATAAATTCAAAAGTTAGAAACAAAAAGCATGTAAAAAGAGCATAAAATAATTATTTTCAACTCAAGTCAGACTTTAAAAATTGCTTTATATATTAGTAGAATACTTACTATCATGCGTTGTGTAGTAAGATATTTCGCACCTTCACGAGAGGCAATAAACATGCTAAGTCGGTCAGTAGGCTTCCCCTCGCCAGCCCTCTTTAACAAATAAGAAATTAACATCTCAAAATAATGGATTTGAATACATATATAGTTAGAAATGCAATAAAAAGCTTTCCTTCATACCTCTTTCTTTAGCACAGCGAATGGTTTCTTGCCAGTATGATACAAACAATCTTCTTTTGATCGATTATCCTTATTAGTTTATGCTTTTTTCTGAAAATACAACACTAATTAGGTACATCTACTTCTATTGTTTGAAGTGGTACTATAATGTTAATTACCCATTTCTCTATTACCTGGTAGCAACCAATGAACTCAATTGCTTTTAAATTTAATTACCTGTACATCTTCTCTTCCCCACATAGATACCAGCACACGCCATTGACTCTCGACAACACCATTTGGACAATGAGCTAGTCTTTTTTCATCAGTATCATATGCATAATAATTATCCTTTTTTTTACGACATTTCCAATCCCTCCACTGGTCACCCATCTTATCAATGCAATGTTGTTTGGCATACAATGGTGCATTTGTATTACTCTGAGATAAAAAATTAAAGTGAATCAGATTTCAAAATAAAGATGTATAATTAAAATTGAGTAACTATAAAATATTAATAAATATGTACCTGAATATCATCCCAAACTTTTTCAATAACAGTCAAATCCATTTGATCCCAACGTTCAGTAGTTAAAGGGAAAGATGTTCCATCTTTAATGAAACATCCAAGTTGAGTTCCAAATTTTTTATACTTACCCCCGCATGGACGACCAATGTCATCAAAATCAATCATTAGCTTTTTTTTTACCCCAATTACGCGTCTTTTTTGCTAGGCCTCTCCCTTTTCGTTTTCTATTGACATCGCCATTGCCTGAATCGCCATTGCCTGAATCGCCATTGCCTAAAGAACTTCCACATGAAGCTTGCTTTTCCATATCTATACATGTTCCGGGGGGGTTGCATTTTGAGTTGGAGGGGATGCATTCTGAGTCTCCGGAAGGACCTGAGACAATCAGCGTAATAAATAAATTAGAAAACAAAACCGATTGACATTTAAATCAATATACTTTCCCTGACAAAAAAAATTAAAATACTTTTACCTGAAGTGTGGTTCTCGAACGTGTCATTGGCCTGGAAGTATTGGTCACTGTCTTAACCTCTCGACTTGGATTTAATTTTTTCTTTTTCATAACTGGCTTTGACATGATATCTTTCCCATCATGTCTAGATAACTTTCTTTCACCCTCGGACAAACTGCATTTTTCCTTATTAAGATCACCTTTCAGTTTCATTATTTGAAGCTCCCGTAACTTGTCATCATTTTCTTTCTTTCGCGCCAACCTTTTTCTTTCATAGTCTGGAATTTTCTGAAATATATTATATATATATGTGTGTGTTAAATTAAACCCAACACATGTGTGATATGAAAAAAAAAATGCAGTAGATTTTAATATATTAAGTAAATAACTTGAATAAATTTAACCTTCAGAGACATGTCTTTTGACTTTCCCTGGTCAGCAATCTCAACTGCACTAGATTTTGCAGCCAATCGATTGTGCAGATCTTTTATTGTCACAAACTGACGCTTTTCGAGTAATCCTGTTGGTGCAATCAGTGGATAAGAAAAAAAGATAATCAGTATCTACATGTGAAATAATTATCAAATTAAAAAGCATTTGTGAAATTGTACCTTCAAAAAACAAGTTTCTTGGTCTCACAATCACATGTGGTTGCATCTGTGACACAGGTGCTATAGAAAGGTCAACTACGTTATCGACATAAATATTCAAATTCACTCCAGCAGCTTCAACTGGTTTCACTCCAACAGCTTTTACAAACTCATTCAAATCGGCGTCGTTGGCAATTAGTTCCCAACCATTCGGCACTTTCTTGACATAAACTCCGCCAATTTCCGTGTAATTCAGATTTCCCTTCACATACTCCATCAAAACCGTGTACGAGAACCTATCAGCTTCAACAAGCTCTGGAATTACAGTACATGTCCCACCTACATACATTGTTTTCGTGAACTCTCCCTTGTGGTGGAAACTGAGAATATAGTCTATATCCTCCATCCTGAAAAAAACATAAAAAACAAAAGAAAAATAGTTAGCAATGGAATATACACACATTTGACTAGTCGATAGAAAACTAATTAGAAAACAGAGAATAATATAAAAAACAAAGTCAGCTAATATTGGCCACAACTTTAAGACATAATGAACTAATACAAGAAAATATTTCATTTTTTTATATAAGCCGATTGTATATATCATGACCCCAAAGGGAAAATTGAGAATGATACAGATTTGGTGGGTCTAACAGAATGTTAAGCATGCTTAGCATTATAACCTTAAGCAAAATGAACAAATACAAGAAAAACAAGTAAATAGCACTATAAATTCTCTATTTGTCAGATTTCAAGATCATCCTCATCCTCTTCAACAATCTCAGTGTCGTTATCTCCTTGATATTCAGAATCAACCTCCATCCCTTCTACTCCCTCACGCACCCATGAATATTCGGTGTCTATAACATTATCATCAAAGTCCTGCACATTAAATGGTTGAATTTGAGATATAGGTGTCGACTCTGCAGAATCTTCAATCGTATAAATATCAAAATTATCCCTGACTGTCATCCTCATTACAACACTCCAATCAGTTTCTATAGGATCCTGAACATACCACACTTGCTCGGCTTGAGTTGCTAATATAAAAGGTTCATCACTAACCCGATTTTCCTTAAGCACATGTTTAAAATTTACTAGAGTAAACTTAAATGGATCTTTTACTAAACCGGTGCGATGGTCCACCCAGTTACATTTGAATAAGGTAAACCTGACCGAATTATTATAGCGTATCTCAATAATATTAGTCAACTCCCCGTAAAAGTTCATGTCACCGGTAACAGGATTAATATCTTTCCGACTCGCAAAGCTAGTGACACTTGCACTTAGCATAACACCACTATTTTGGCTTTTTCTTTTTAAATCAACCTCTTTGATTCTGAAACGAAAACCATTTATTATATATCCTTTACACCTCCTGGCATCCATGTGCGATCCTAATGCCAACAACTTGACATCATCTGGTATTGCATCTTTTGTCGTGCATACCTTGGAAAAAATATAGAAGACGATGTATGATCAGTTTGATTGGCTTGTATACACAATTTATAAATTATCATAAGAAATATTTACTTACATATTCTTTGAACCATGTATCAAAATTCAGATTATGCTCTATCTGAATTCGATGTGACTGATTACGAGGGACTGTCCTCTTTAGGTGTGCTAAATGCATTCTGTAAATCAACAAATAATTATCAGAATGTATATACACTAACTTAAATCTACTACATACACTGGCTTAGCTCTACAAAAACAGGACTTAATTACGAGATGATTCAACTTACTCTATGTATGGCGCTATTGCTTCCGTGTTAAATAAGATATATCTGTGAGCTTGTGTTCTTGTGACGTAGTCTAGAGATATATCTTCAACTTTTCCCACAGAAAGGCCACTAATATTGCCTCTATCATCATTTCTTCCAGGACGATTCAGTTTTGTCTCAACATCCTTTAGATATCGAGAACAAAAGGTCATGCATTCTTCTGCAATATATCCATTAGCAATTGACGCCTCTGGATGGGTACAATTACACACATAAAGTTTTAATGTGAGCAAATATCTTTCAATTGGATACATCCAACGAAAAAGTACGATGCCACACAAGAGCGCCTCTTCGGCTAGATGCACGGGAAGGTGTTCCATGACATCAACAAAAGAAGGTATAAATATCTTTTCAAGTTGACAAAGTGTAAGAGTTATACGACCATTTATATCTTCCAATTCAGCTACTGTATTAGTTTTTGAGCATAGTTGTCTGAAAAAATTTGCCAACTTAATTAAAGTCTTAACAACATCAGGTGGCAATGTTTTTCGAGCAGCCAATGGAAGGAGTTGCTGTAGTAAAATGTGGCTATCGTGATTTTTTAATCCCCACATAGCACTTTCATCCAAGTGCACACATCTTGATATGTTCGAAGAATATCCATCGGGGACTTTGACTTGCCTCAACACCTTAAGAAACGTCTCTTTCTGCTCTTTACTCAATGTGAACTGAGACGGAGGTAAGACACTTTTAGAAGATCCCTTGGGTTGTGGCTGCAATGATGTCCGGATATTCATTTCTTGAAGGTCCAACCTGGACCTCAGATTGTCCTTTGATTTTGATGTATTCAAGAATGTATATAACAAATTGTCACATACATTCTTCTCATTATGCATAACATCAAGATTATGGCGAACAAGATTATGTTGCCAATAAGGTAATTCAAAAAAAATTCTTTTTTTCTTCCAATTATGAGGCAGCTTACAGATCTTTCTTTTCTCGGCTCTGGCTTGATGCTTTTCCCTTTGTAATCCGGTTCTCTTCCCTAGCACGTCTTGTATTTTGTACTCAGTTTTAATATTCTCCTCCTGTTGTAGTATTTCAACACCCGAAAGATATTTTGGTTTTGTTTTAACTTCACGTGATCCATCAAATGCTTTCTTGTCCCTGCGAAACTTGTGATTATAAGGTAAGAATCTCCTATGTCCAATATAACACCATTTACGACTATGTTTCAACCATTGGCCTTGTGGTCTCTTGTTGCATGTCGGACATGCATATTCCCCTTTTATACTCCATCCAGACAAGTTTGTTTATCCAGGGAAATCGTTTATTGTCCACATTAAAGCCGCTCGTAAAGTAAACATCTCATTTTTTGATGCATCATAAGTCTGACCACCATCTTCCCATAATTCTTTCAACTCTTCGATTAAAGGCTGTAGATATACATCAATTTTGTTACCTGGTTCCTTCGGGCCTTGGGAGAGTACAGATAAAATGAAATTACCTTGTTTCATGCACAACCAAGGTGGCAGATTGTATGGAATGAGTACGACAGGCCATGTACTGTGAGAAATTGACACAGTCCTAAAAGGATTAAATCCATCAGATGCTAACCCCAACCTTACGTTACGAGCATCACTTGCAAAATCCGAAAATCTTTCATCAAAATGTTTCCAAGCACGTGAATCAGCAGGATGCCTTAAAACACCGTCATCCACTTGATAAGTGGATTTATATCCACTTGGAGCGTTCCATATCGGCTTAAATTGATTGTCTTGGACTCAAGTTTATTGTAGTTTTGATGTGTTTTGCTTAGTTGTGCAGATTTGCAAGAATATCGATTATGGTTGATGCTTCTATTGTGTTTGGAGAATTAATTGATTAAAATTCGGATTTTCCGGGAAGGTTGCGCAGTCTACACTGTTTTGGCCATATCTGGAGTTCTATAAGTCCGTTTGATGCCTGTGAGCTATCCACGCGAAGCTTGGAAAATTTTCTACAACTTAGGACAGGAGCCGCGTGCGCAAGCTGCGTGTGGTGGGCTCAATCTGCACGACAACAGACTGATGGGAGCAGGAATTTACTGTTTTGCCCTTTTCAAGTTCTAATTATATTTTGGGCAGTTTTTAGTACCTAAATCGAATTCTAATTGTAATAGAAGGCAATTTCTTGCTGGGCAAGACTTGGAGTGCCTATATAAACACATCCAACCCCTTGTAAATTAGACAATTAGAATTAGAGAATTAGATAATTAGACAATTAGATATCTTGTACATAATATAGCTTAGATCTGCAAGGGAGAAAAGGAGAGAAGGATTCAACGCTCGTGACAAGCAACGGATCTAGATCTACTTCATCTTTTGTATCATAGATTTGTTTTCTTAACTCTTGTTTTATTAATATTATTACTTTCTTCCATATCTTGTTTTTTTATCATGGTTTCACTTTATCCCATGATGACGAGAGGTTCAATTATGAGCTAATCGTTGTCATAGGATTCTAACGGATTTATTTATGGAGCTTTAGTATCTTGATTGCTTTAAAGATCTGTGTGTGATGTATATCTGATATCCTCGTATGGTTGTGCTTAATTGTTAGATGCGTAGCTAACATCTAATTTGTTAATCTCTTGTGAAGTGAAAGTGGATCTTGAGATTTAGAACTTGCCATGCTAGCATAGGTTCATGATTGTTATCAACATGATTCGTAGTATGAGACGAGAATACTTATATTGCCCTGTGTGATCTTTATGGATAACTTGTTCTTCAACCGTTATGTTTTCAAATTCTATAGAGATATAGGGTCTAAGCATAATTGGTGTCTATTCATCTTCTATCTCTTTTGTGGATGTATGTTTAGTTTGGTATACGTATACTGAGAGGTAGCGTGTACTTGTTTCGTGTTTTCTGATCAGATATCATAACCATTGCACATAGTGATTAAAGGCGTCAGATCTAAGCGAAGTATTTAATGAAGTTAGGATTCCATGTTTTTCTCGCATATAAGTAGTTAGTAATTTTTAGTTTGTTAATTTGTATCTTAGTTAATTATAGTTAGTAAAAATTTAATCTTGTTATTTGTCTTAGCAGTGAATAATAACCATACATTGTTGCATAGGTGCATCTACTGAATTGAAACCTAAGATCTCTGTGGGAACGAACTTGACTTCTATCTGTATTACTTGTGACCACGTACGCTTGCGTGTTTTAGTGTAAACAAGTTTTTGGCGCCGCTGCCGGGGATCATCGGTGTTTTATTTTTGGTTTATGTGGTTGTCAATAGTGGTCGTTAGAGTTCACTGACTCAGATTTTTCTCACCTATCTTGTTTAGTTCTGTGTGTTTCAGATGGCAGGCGAGGAGTTGCCATGGTGGGCATATTCGAGGACATCAATGCCTTATCAATGTGAGCGGTGTTTTGGCGTTCTTGATCCCTCACAATATTGTTACTACGAAGGAGTTGATCCATATGTCACTTATGAGGAACAACCATATTTTCAATACCATCCTCAACAGTACCAGCAAGATGTTCCAGACATGCCTTATTTCTTTGGAAGTGAAGAGTTTCAACATCAGCAACCTACTCCTACTTTTCAGTCAGATGAGGTTGATGATTTGAAGGAGATTAGGAAGGAGATTAGGAAGGAGATTAGGATGCTTGTAGAGGGCCATGAGAAGAATCTCAAATCTATGGAGACACTAGTTGCTCAAGTTTTGAGTGTCTTGGAACAAGAGAAACAGCAATCCATATGAGAGGCAATTCCAGAAAATAACGATGACTTGGAGCAAGGTACTGCATGCATAATTGAAGAAGACAAATTCCAAGAGGAGGTGAGTGTTCACAAGCCATGTGAGGAATTTGATCAAGCTAGTGAGGTGGATGATTTGGAAAGGGCACAATTTGAGACAAACACTGATGAGGTGCAGAAATTTCAAGAATTGGTATGTGCGTACCAAGAGGACACGGATGAGCTACGCAAATTTCAAGAATTGGTATGTGCGTTCCAAGAGGCTGATGATCATGGGAAAGATTCAGGTCTTATACTTGTCTCAGATTATAAAGATGGAGGTAGCGCATTAGAGCCAATGGAGGAAGTTCTTTTTGAGGAACCAAAGGCTGCAGAAACTTACATTTACCCTCCTCCATTATATTCAAGCGTAGCCCGTAAGTGTGTGTTGTTCTACAAATTGACAGATTTTGGGTCAACAGAAGAAGGCATTGGAACAGGACATATTTGTTATACGAATAGCCCAAGCGAGGAGAAGGGGCAGAAAGTGTGTCGCCGTGATGACGATGAAGTCTCGCGAAGAGAGGACCAGGCAAACTATTATCATCCTTAATGGAGGCTTGGAAGTAACGTCAAGCTATTGACGTTAAAGAAGCGCTTCGTGGGAGGCAACCCATGCATTAGTGCAAAAAAAAAAAAAGAGTGTTGTGAAAAAAAAAAAAATTTGTTTTGTTCAAAAAAAAAAAATTGTTGTGTTCAAAAAAAAAAAAAATTGTGAACAGAAATTTCTATGCGCCACGGCGCATTATCCAAGATCCCGCGCGCCAATGTTTCTGTGCAGGGGTATTAGCTGAGTGTGTGTTGTGTACTTGTGTTATAAAAAAAACAAAAAAACAAAATCGGGAAGAAGTTTGCCAGGCCGAGCTCAAGCTCAATTTATGTCCATCCAGGTTATGTACGTGTTTATGTGTGTTACACATATT
Source organism: Saposhnikovia divaricata (assembly GCA_036435485.1). Lineage (NCBI taxonomy): Eukaryota > Viridiplantae > Streptophyta > Magnoliopsida > Apiales > Apiaceae > Saposhnikovia > Saposhnikovia divaricata. The sequence continues at coordinate 39,747,896 of CM071595.1, forward strand.
CTATTAAATAATCAATTCATCTCCTAAATTAATTCCTACCCCTTTTCTAATTATTTTCTCCACCTAAAATCTTAATTCTAGTCCTATATTAATTCCAAATCATTCCCAATTCATCTCCTATTTCATATTTTTTTTCCCAAATCTATATACCCATCTATATATACACCTATATATACACACAAATCCTACCCCATTCCAATTAATTTCAAGGCTTCAAGATTCAAGTTTGGGGGATTTTTAATTGCAAGTTTCACCTCTCTGGTTCGTATTTGGGGTATAATTTCTTCCTTTTATTTTGATATTACGAATTGTGTTCTTGCATTACTAGGGTTGTGTGTTCTTGATTATTTGGGGGTATTTGTGAATTCGAATTTTTTGTGGATTTTGGTGAATTTTGTGAGTTGGGTATTGATTCTTAAGGCTCCTAAGTGTGGGAGAGGTGGTGCTAGTGTTACAAAATTTTTGTCTTAGACGGTGGAGGTTAAATTTAATTGGTTGTTGTTGAGGCCAATTGCTAAAGAAAAGGGGATTTTTGCCGAACAAGCATGTTGAGTTGCGATGAGGAAGGATTTGTAAAGCGCCTTGTAGGTATGTTTTCTGCTATCCCTCGTATTTACTTCCATTCAATGCGAACATTGAATATTTTAAGTTTGGGGGTGGTTTGAGGGATTAGTAGTTGTTGTTGTATTATGTGTTCATGTAGGATTTCATGTTTTTCATATTATTAGTAGTAATTCATGCATGTTTTGTTTGTATTAATTATGTTTGTTTCATATAGAACATTCTGTTTTTATTTTTCGTATACCATGTGAGTTCATGTTAGTTGCATTTGCATAGCATGCATATTTCATGATCCCTTAAGACGAGTTAATTCTGATTGATAGGTAGGTGTCTAATTGAGTGTGGTAATGATGAATAGAGGGTTGATTTATAGTTTCTAAGAAATTGACTTATGTGTTGCGGAAACAAAACTAATTACACAGTCTCATTGTTTGCTTTTGGGCTAGGTTGAGGTTATGCTTGTTTGGTTGTTTTGAGATTTAATCACTTGTTTATATTTAGAATTTTCGTTATTCCCTTGATAGCGTAGTAGCACTAAAGTCTAAGTTTGGGGGAAAACATGGATTTCATGCTAGTTGTTGGCTAGGTGTCAAATGGCTAGTAGCCGGCTCATATTCATATGAGTAGTCTAGGGTTGGAATTGAGAATTCTCATTCCAGATTGAATAAAAAAACAGAAAAAAAATAGAAAAAAAAAAAGAAGAAAAAAAAAGGAAAAAAATTTATGTGAGTTGTTAAATGCAAAATTAACTAGGGTGAGCTTTTTAATACTCGAGTTATTAAGTTCGCGGGGACTTTGTGCCTAGTGACCTAAGGTTTTATAGTCTGGGATCCACTAACCCAACGCTCGCTACATGGGTATTATTGTATAAGCCTTTCGGGGTCTCATCCATTGCACGGTTAAATAAGCATGCGTTGTTGTGTATATTATTATGTGTCGTAGTAGTTAGTAATAAAGCATGAATTTCTGTCTACCTTGGATAAGGATGGAGGTGTTCTTAGGTTATGAAGTGTCTACAGTCTATTCTATTTATAAACCTGTGATTGTCTTGACGAAGAGCATGTATGATCTTTGACCTAGTTTTGGGAGTATTTCTGATGAGCATTGCACATACGCACGTTTCTGTTCATGTAATGTTAGTATACGGGAATTTAGTCGAGCTCTATTTGGATTTAGTTGCATTCTTTGAGATATTTGCTTGTTAGTTGGTTTTGGTTAGTTTGAAGGGGATCGTTGCATTTTTCATATTAGTTGCATTCATGCATTGCATTGCATTAGGTTAAATGGATTTTGTGGGTACATTCGCTATAGGCCCTCACGAGACCTTACTCGTCCACTGGGGTTGCCTAGAGGTTTAAAGGGCTTGTTGCATATGCCAAATGCAACCGTGATCACCTACGGAAGTTGTACTAGTTAGTTAGTTAGTTGTAATTGTTTATGCTTGAGGACAAGCATCGGTTTAAGTTTGGGGGTGTGATAAGTGGATTTATATCCACTTGGAGCGTTCCATATTGGCTTAAATTGATTGTCTTGGACTCAAGTTTATTGTAGTTTTGATGTGTTTTGCTTAGTTGTGCATATTTGCAAGAATATCGATTATGGTTGATGCTTCTATCGTGTTTGGAGAATTAATTGATTAAAATTCGGATTTTCCGGGAAAGTTGCGCAGTCTACACTGTTTTGGCCATATCTGGAGTTCTATAAGTCCGTTTGAGGCCCGTAAACTATCCACCCGAAGCTTGGAAAATTTTCTACAACTTAGGACAGGAGCCGCGCGCGCAAGCTGCATGTGGTGGGTGCAATCTTTGCGACAAGCAGACTGATGGGAGCAGGAATTTACTGTTTTGCCCTTTTCTAGTTCTAATTATATTTTGGGCAGTTTTTAGTACCTAAATCGAATTCTAATTGTAATAGAAGGCAATTTCTTGCTGGGCAAGACTTGGAGTGCCTATATAAACACATCCAACCCCTTGTAAATTAGACAATTAGAATTAGAGAATTAGATAATTAGACAATTAGATATCTTGTACATAATATAGCTTAGATCTGCAAGGGAGAAAAGGAGAGAAGGATTCAACGCTCGTGACAAGCAACGGATCTAGATCTACTTCATCTTTTGTATCATAGATTTGTTTTCTTAACTCTTGTTTTATTAATATTATTACTTTCTTCCATATCTTGTTTGTTATCATTGTTTCACTTTATCCCATGATGACGAGAGGTTCAATTATGAGCTAATCGTTGTCATGGGATTCTAACGGATTTATTTATGGAGCTTTAGTATCTTGATTGCTTTAAAGATCTGTGTGTGATGTATATCTGATATCCTCGTATGGTTGTGCTTAATTGTTAGATGCGTAGCTAACATCTAATTTGTTAATCTCTTGTGAAGTGAAAGTGGATCTTGAGATTTAGAACTTGCCATGCTAGCATAGGTTCATGATTGTTATCAACATGATTCGTAGTATGAGACGAGAATACTTATATTGCCCTGTGTGATCTTTATGGATAACTTGTTCTTCAACCGTTATGTTTTCAAATTCTATAGAGATATAGGGTCTAAGCATAATTGGTGTCTATTCATCTTCTATCTCTTTTGTGGATGTATGTTTAGTTTGGTATACGTATACTGAGAGGTAGCGTGTACTTGTTTCGTGTTGTCCGATCAGATATCATAATCATTGCACATAGTGATTAAAGGCGTCAGATCTAAGCGAAGTATTTAATGAAGTTAGGATTCCATGTTTTTCTCGCATATAAGTAGTTAGTAATTTTTAGTTTGTTAATTTGTATCTTAGTTAATTATATTTAGTAAAAATTTAATCTTGTTATTTGTCTTAGCAGTGAATAATAACCATACATTGTTGCATAGGTGCATCTACTGAATTGAAACCTAAGATCTCTGTGGGAACGAACTTGACTTCTATCTGTATTACTTGTGACCACGTACGCTTGCGTGTTTTAGTGTAAACACCTCCACTACGCCATAAGTGGGCTACTGTAATGCTTTTTTGTAAGCGTTACACAAATAGTGTTACAATAGCTAGTAAAGTTCATACCTATTGTAACACCGCTCGATTAGTGTTTCATTAGCCATATATCTAGTGTTACTCTGAAATTACGGTGTTACGTGAAATGTAACACCACACCGTGGTGTTACAATAGGTAATACTAGTTTTTGAATTTTACTATTTTTTTTAAAATTTTTAATACTAATATTTATTTTTTTAATAACTTTTAATTAATAAATCTATTACTCTTTAACCCAATTTCCGGAAAATGAAAACCCTCTTTGATTTTAAATTAACGAACTCCTTATTTGGATTAAATATTAATTTTAGAAATTCATATTATAATAATAATTACTAAATAAAATAAATATGTTATGAAAATAATATAATATATTTAGATGGTTTCTCTCTCTAAAATATAAGAATTAATATAGTAAAAAATTTAGAATATTTTTATCACTAAAATTTATATATAAATATATAACATATATTTTGTATGACTTTTTAAAAATTATGAAAAATGATTAAAAAATAAATTAAAAACTAATAATATATTAGAACTGCCAGCGTGGAGTACATTTGTTTCCCCCCAAAACGAAAATAGATAACCCCGCTCGTTACCCTCACAACCCACTTATCCAAACAGTCAAACACTCATCCCTATCTCTATTTCGTCTCTGGGTGCTCTCGGTGGCCGTCGTCTCTCTCTTTTGTCTCTCGTCTCTCTCTATCTATCACTCTCTCTCTCTCGCTCTTTCTCCCCCCTCTCTTCCTCTCTCACTCCCTCCCTCCTCTCCCTCCCTCCCTCGCTCTCTCTCTCTCTCTCTCTCCCCCTCTCAGTCTCTCCTCCCGCTCTCTCTCTGAATCTAATCAACATTGAACTAACAGGTATTTGTCTCTCTCTCTCTCTCAGGATTCTGTGGAGCTGTTTGCAATTAGGGTTTCGAAATTGGGGGAATCTTGTAAAAAGTTATATTTGGGCTTTGGAGCTGCTAGTAAGGTACTAGATGGTATACACTTGCTTAAGAATAAGATTACTAAATTAGGTATTTTTTTTTATTTTTTGATGTTTTTAATTAGAGATTTTGATGTTGTTTATGTATGATTTTACCCTTTTTTTTTGCTTTGTGTCTGCATGTTTGTTAAGTGTATTTTGAGGTGTATCTCTTTTGTGCTTAACACTTAATTACTACTTAAGTGAATGAGCTCTATTGTTATTTTTACTTGAAAATTGATAGAGCAATATAAGTTAATTGGAATTACAACAAAACCTTTTCTGTTGGTCTGATTGGAGAGAAAGAAACTTGGCAAATTTGTGTATGTAGGCATGTGGTTTGTTTTTTAAGAACCCTTCAACTTTCAATTTGTTAAGTTGTAGACAACAACTATATAAATTTACCAAGTACTGTGCTTTTACATTTTCCACAAGTTAATCCTGCTTCTGTCACCGCCTTCATAGTTAAACACTTGAACTGCTAAACAGACGGTATAGACCCTAAATAGTTTGGTTGAGGAGATTGATGTTCGTGGTTATATCTTAATGTGAAGTGAAGATATACTGGAGACCGAGGATTTCATGATTCTACAAGGACTGGCTCTCCTTAGGTTTCTTACAATGCTAACTACTTGCATTATAATAATGAGAGGAAGGATTATAATAATGAGAGGAAGGATTTTATGCTTGATTAAAAAATATTAGAATACGATAATATTCGCCTCACTTACTTGCTTAAGTTTATTTGATCTGTAGCCTATAGGAATAATAAATTTATAGGGTGTCGTGGCCATTTGGTTCCGCTACCATCTGGTTTGATAGTTAATATTAATATGGTATGGTCTCAAACTAGTTAATATTTTACTACGTATATTGAACCGATATGTAGATTTAATTACTTTGGGGTTTATACTTTATAGGTGCAATCTTCGGAGGACCTAGGTTTTAGATATGGAACCTGATAGCGACTATCCAGATAGTGATGGTAACTGGATAGAACTTCCAAGATATAGTACAGAGTATATAAAGGGGATAAAATCGTTTATGGAAAACGCATTTCCCCTTTATTCCGTAGGGGATGAAATGAAGTGCCCCTGCAAAGATTGTAATGATCGCAAATGGCAACTTCGAGATGTAATATATGATCATCTCATATGCAGAGGGCCTTCTTTGTTATGTGTCCATTGGATTTGTAAGGTTTCACAAGTCCAAGTAAAAAATAGTGCCGATTTCAAGGATTATGACACTAGGACTGCTTTCGGAGATAATTTACAAGCGATGTTTGACTGCACGAGTAGAAGGTTTCAGAATGTAGAACAAGGACCAAATCCATCTGCTAGAAAGTTTTATCGCCTTGTCGAAGAGGGAAAACAACCATTATATCCGGGCTGCACAAATTTTTCTCGGTTGAGTTTTATGATTAGACTTTATCATTTAAAGTGTATTCATGGAATTACCGAGTCGGCCTTTGGAGATTTACTAGTACTTATAAAAGATGCATTTTCGGAAGCCAATGTGCCTTTATCCTTCAATGCTGCAAAGAACATCATCAAAGAATTAGGTCTTGATTATCAGAAAATACATGCATGTCCTAATAGTTGCATGTTGTATTGGGGCACAAATAAAGATAAACAAGTCTGTGATCATTGTGGGGTTTCAAGGTGGAATTTACAAGAAAAGAAAGGGTCTGCTGTTGTTAATGATCCAGAGAAGTTGATTAGCAAGGTTCCAACAAATGTGATGAGATACTTCCCTTTAATACCAAGGTTGCAAAGGATGTTCATGTGCAAAGAATTTTCGAAGCTCATGACATGGCATGCAACCGAACGGATAAAAGATGGGAAATTAAGGCATCCAGGAGACGCGGAAGCATGGAAGACAATGGATGCTAACTATCCTGATTTTTCGTCGGAAATTCGAAACATAAGACTAGGTGCAGCTGCTGATGGATTCTGTCCATATCGTACAAAAGCTAGTCATAGTACATGGCCAATTCTACTAGTAAACTATAATCTCCCACCTTGGCTTAGCATGAAACAAGAAAATTTGATTCTTTCAACGTTAATATCTGGTCCAGATTCTCCTTTGAACAGTATAAACGTATACATGCAGCCATTAATTTCCGAGTTGAGAGAACTATGGGATTCCAGTGTTGAGACATATGATGCCATGACTTATCAGAATTTTAATTTACGGGCAGCGGTGCTGTGGACTATAAATGATTTTCCAGGATACGCCATGATGTCGGGTTGGAGTACAAAGGGTAAATTAGCGTGCCCGGTGTGTCATTATGAGACCTGTTCAGAATACTTGAAACATAGTAGGAAAATGTGCTATATGCATCATAGAAGGTTTCTTAATCCTTCACACAAATGGAGGTTTGACAAGAAAAAATTCAATGGGCAAATTGAATTGAGGCAGGGTCCGGAACCATTAACGGGAACTGATATTGATGAATTGTTGGTTGTGTTTAAAAACTAGTTTGGGGAAAAGATCAACAAAAAGAGAAAGCATGACGATAACACCCCCTTTAAGAAGAAGTCGATTTTTTTTGATTTGCCATACTGGAAGCATAATCAACTTCGACATAACCTCAATGTTATGCATATAGAAAAAAACATTTGCGATTCAATATTAGGTACTTTACTTAATATTAGTGGAAAGTCAAAAGATCATTTAGCTTCTCGGTTGGATTTACAAGAAATGGGGATTCGAAAGTCCCTTCATCCGGTGAAATCTGCTGATGGGAAAAAACTTGAAATTACCGCAGCAATCTTCGACCTGACAAATAAGGAGAAAGACCTCTTTTGCAAGGTATTGAAGAATGTGAAACTTCCTTACGGATGTGCTTCTAATATCGGTCTTTATGTGAACACAAACGAGAGGCAGGTAACGGGGTATAAGAGTCATGACGCGCATTTTATACTCCATTACTTGTTACAATTCGCTGTGAAGAAATCTTTAAAAGCTGAGGTTGCAAAACCGTTGATCAAATTTAGCGCTTTCCTTAGAGGTCTATGGAGTAAGGTCATTCACTTAGATGATATCAAGAGGTTGCAAGAGGAAATTGTTGACATTCTTTGTGAATTTGAGATTATATTTCCTCCTGCATTCTTTGATATCATGGTGCACCTGCCCGTTCATCTTTGTAGAGAAATTGAGTACGGTGGACCGGAGCACCTTCGATGCATGTATCCTATTGAGAGGTATCTTGGCAAGCTAAAAAATTATGTTAGTAACAGGAGCAAACCCGAAGGTTCAATTGTAGAAGGCTACCTAGCAGAGGAGTGTGTCACGTTATGTTCAAGGTTTTTGGGCGGTGAACCGACTGATTTTGGAAGACAAATACCAAATGTGGAATATCATATTGGAACGAGAAGAAATAAGGAGGGAAAAATTATTCAGCTAAATGATACAGACTGGAAAGCATGTCACACGTACATTCTGTTCAATTGTGGTAATAAGGAAATCGAGGCACTGATCGAGTAAGTCCTTTATAGCTTACGTCATTTAGTGAATACTATAAAATTTAAACATTTCCTCCTTAATTTATATAAACTTGATTATTCATAGGGAACATCGGACTTTAGTGGATGGTGATGCAAATTCCAAAAGATACAGGAAAGAACAAACACACTCCGAAGATTTTTGGAAATGGTTGAAAAAAGTGGTGGAAAAGAAGGTCAATATTTCTGCTGATCTACATGTGCTTGCATTGGGCCCTAATCGAACAGCTACGAGGTTTAGTGGTTACGTGGTTAATGGATATCGTTTTCATACAAAGAGTCGAGATTCGAAATGCACAACACAAAACAGCGGTGTATTTCTTTCCGCAGAAACTACTAGCTTTGCAAGTTCAAAAGATGAAAACCCAATCGTCGGGGTTGTCAACTACTACGGATCAGTTGAGGAAATTATTAAAGTTGATTATTGGGGAGTTTTTCCGGTGGTTCTTTTCAAATGCTGTTGGTACCAGGAAGAGAAGGACTCGTATGGTTTCACCAAAGTGAATTTTAAAAAGTTAGTCTGCAAATCAGATCCCTATGTGATGGCGTCAAAAGTGCAGCAGATATTCTGTGTTGAAGATCCGATTGAAAGCATGGTGCACTATGTCATAAAAAAGTTACCGAGGGACTGGTGTGATGCCGAAGACCACACTATTGTTGATGATCAGATAGACCATAACCATCATGATATACATGATACTCAGACTGAAGATGGTGAATTTAGTTGGTTTAGGGATGATGTCCCTAAACGACAAATTCCTTTGTCACCTACTATAGCAAAAAAGCCTCGTGTTTAATATTTTATTTATGTGTTTTTAATTTCTTTTCAAGTCTTTGATCTGTTGTATGACATCTCCTACGTCGAGATAGGTTTTTAAGTGTGTTTAGGGAAGTACGATTAACTTAAATATGAATTGTAAGATTCAGTTTTTAAGTGTGTAATAAGTATTAAGTCTACCTTTACTCTTTTTATATATTCTTGCTTTCATTACTCTTTTTAGACATTTATAACTCTGTTACGTGTTTAGGGGAGTACATGTTAACTTTTATATGAATTGTAATAATCGATTTTTAGGTGTGTAATAAGTATTAAGTTTGCCTTTACTTTTTTATATTCTTGCTTTCATTAGTTTTTTTAGATGTTTACAAATCTGTTACGTGTTTAGGGGAGTACATGTTAACTTTAATATGAATTGTGACTGATAATATTCTTTCCATTTTGTGTAGGATGGCTGACAAAATGGTTAATATCAATTTGCACCATGGAGGTATCTTCAAGAAGACTACCTATTATGGGGGAAAGAGGTTCATAGTGAACAAAGTGGATTCTGCAGAACTCTCCTTCACTGTGGTTATGGAATATGTCAAGGAGTACCTTAAATTATCAGAAATTGGAGGAGTGTATACCAAAGCTGTCGGTGGTTGGAAACTTTTATCAAGGGATAAAGAACTGTTTGATATAATTAATGGACTTGGAAACCAAGATGATGTTGATTTGTATGTTGACACTGTTGTTGACCCTGAAGTGGAGCCCGCAGATCATATGCAGCCGCACGTAATTATACGACCGAGGAAGAACATAATTGAAGGTATAAATGCTATATATAATAGTGGATTCTAGTGCTTTGGAAAAGACATGTATATGGTATATGTCTTACTACCCATATGATTCTAACCATTTTCAACCGCTTCCTTAACAGGCTCACCTAAAGAACAAGTGAAGCGTAAATTTGTGACTGCACATCAGCTCCAACAGGAACAACAAAAACAGAGAAAGAAGAAGATGGTCAATCAGAATTTACCTGAGCTGCCTAAGAGGATTTTAACACCACGAAAGTGTAATATGCCAGCTGTGGAGACTCTAGAACCTGAACAAGCAGTTGTTAATTCAAAAGGAACAGCGAGAAGGAAGTTGAGTTTACCAGATGACAAGAGAAATGGCAAAAGTAATAAGGTCGGGAATGAAATTGCTGTTGAGGTACCATCTTAACACCTGCATTATTAGTTCTAGCTCTATACACGTATCTTTATCAAAAGCAATGCTACTTATGTGTTAATTTTCATGGACCACCCCTCAAAGTACATGGCATCATATTGATAAAATCTCCACGCCTAATTATGTACGCACACATACATGAGCATATTATTTCTCACAGTTATATAAAAATTGTTCTGTTTTTTTACTACTCCATTCAGATAACAAAATGATGGTAAAATGTCTTGTAGTTACCAAAGCACTCGTCGCAAGCAGTGAATAAATATGAGCTGGATAGAATCAAACGTGTGCAAGAAAACAAGGCAAAGTTTGATGAACTTGGGTTGGGAAAGTATGGGACTGATCCAAATCCACCTACAGTACAGAAACAGAAAGGAGAAGACAAAGTGGTTTCTGATGATGAATATGTCTTGGAAAGTGAGCACGAAAGTGATGATTCATCGAAGGTAATATATAACTGATTATTTACTTGACATTCATCAAAGTGGTTTCTAATTATAGTCTGATTATGTCAAGGAAATGAAAAAGATACCAGCTGGCCCCAGAACTCGTTCCCGAGCCAATGCTACCACTACTATGAACACGGAGACTGCATCTGCTCCAAAAATTTTAAAGCTGACGTGTAGTAAATTGTTAAAACAATGTGGTAATATTGCAAGTGGTTCAGCTGCGGCTTATATAGCACTGCGGGAACGTCAGAAGCAAAATATAGAAGCCGATCCAAGGATAGAGGATGTTGGTGAGTCGAGTTTACACAATGCCCTTGAAACAGTTGAAAAAGGTAACAAATATGTACGCATAGATAAAAGGTGAAAAATGTAATAGATTATTAGAAATAATTAGTATAATAATACACTCACTTTCCCATTATGTTTTTTATATGTGGCCAGGTCCTAAAAAACTTAGAGGACGGACAAAAATGTTAAAAGTTCATGGGAGGAGTCCAACTGAAAAGCCTGTCATTACATTGAGTAAAAAGGGTCAACCGATTGGAGACAGGAAGGTCAGAGCTGAGCTAAGCAATTTTCTAGGGACGCTAGTTAAGCAACATGTGTCTCTAACTCATGTTAACTGGCATGTTGTTCCACAAGAATTGAAGAAGAAAATGTTGGAATATACTTTGGTAATCCCTTTATCTTAGTTTATATTAATATATGGGAAAAAAATATATCCATGATGCACTGAAATAATGCATTCTTATGTTTGACATATTATAGGATAGGTATGATATTCCTGCACATGGGGAAAAATATATAAATAAGACACTTAATACTCTTTGGAGAGTGCACAAGTCCCGTGTCAAGAAGGATCATTTTACAGAGTATGACAGTGACGAGAAAAGGATTGAAAACAGGCCACGTGATATTCCACTTGAGGATTTTAAGGTTTTGTTAAAGTACTGGGCAGATGAAGGAGTGCAGGTTAGCATATTACTGACCGAGTATTTGCATTTATTTGCCTATATTTATTTTGCACCAAATTACAATTTCCGTTGAATACTTTTTATTATAGTCACTTGCCGTGGAAAATGCGGCTCGTCGGAACTCATATGCTGACCCCCACACTCTTGGTCGTAAAACTATTGCTGAAGTTAAGGAGAAACTGGTATGACATCATTTTAATTGTGCATAATTATTTGTTCAATTTCATTTTAGTTGTGCTAGACCATGTTGATTCTCTTGACAATCTTGTATTGCTAGAAACAAAAGGACCCCAATCTGGCCTCCCCGTCACGAGCTAGAATCTACTTCAAAAGTCGTAAACACAAAAAAGGGCGCAAGTACAAGACTAATAGGGCTGCAATCAACAAAACAATTGTAAGTGCTTTTAGTCATAAATAATAAACCTGAATCTGTTGCTTATTCCTAATTATTTTTTACGTTATTTTGTTGTTACTTAGTTTGTATCAGTTTAGGCGTTATTATTTATTTTATGCAAACGGCTTTGGTTTATCCCATATTCGAGTGATTGGTTTTTTTTATGTTGATAGGGGTAATAAAAGTACTAATTTATGGATTATCTTTAACTTGAGTAAAGTTGAATCAATCAATCCCCATGTACCATGTTATTGGGCTAAATGTTTTCAAGCTGGACTTAAACTGTCTTATGGCTTGACTAGTAAAACCCGTGTTTCCGAGCCAAAAATATAAAGTAGCTAAATTTTATCGAGCATGGATGAGAAGTCGTCCATAAGCCACAGATTTTGTTAAAAGACTTTGCGTACCAGTTGTTATCTTTCAGTTTCTAGTCCCCTGACTTTATGAACAATCATAGCACAAAGGCATTTTTTGGGTCCATTGGCATTATCCTCACTCCGTAGTTATTGTTGCATTTGTTTGGATGATGATGATGCGACAACTCACTTCTCGAGGTCGAATCAAATGTTTTCCCACCAAATACCTTATCAACTCATGAGAAAGTTAAAGTAGTCACCATAAACCACACAAAATATCATCTAATAATTATGCATGGCATATAATATGTGATGGTACAAAAGTAATACTTATCTTAAGTTTATGTCGAATAATCGCTTGCACATGCACATGTTTGATTTAGCCCGGTTGTGCTCAAGTAATTATATAATTTCTATGTGCTAGAGTTGTTGTAAATGTCCCTAGCTCAGCATAATTTTTTCATGATGCTTGTGCATTGATACACGTGCAATGTTATTGAAAGACTATTGAATGCAATGTTATTTGCTGCTTGAACATAACAAGCATTGGATCACTTTGTGATTTTTTCAGTAACTAAATTTCTTGTATGATTTGATGCCTGCAATCCTTTTGACCGTATGCTAGTCAATATGGTTTGTATATGTTTTTTTTCTGAAATTAATAACTAGTGCCTCTGATTACGACCCAGCATCTCTGATTATCTGCTACATCTCAATGTTTTTACTGATTACGTTCCAGTTTCAAGTTATCTTTGCTTCAGACGATGTGTGGTTCAAATTAGCCAACTTTATCTTATATATTCAAGTTATCTTTCATCAGTGATATACAATTACATGTTAACTCAATTATGTAAATTTCACTTATAGGAAACCATTGATAAGGTGCTGAAAGAAGGAGGTGATGCAGATGCGGTGCTTCCCGGTGGCAAACATGGACCAGACTGGTTGGTGGGAAGGAAAGGCTCAGTGCTTGCCTTAGAAAATGCTCCTGCTATTACTCAACCTTCCGTTGATGAGTTGACTGCAAAGATAACTCGAGAATTGGAGAGCCAAATGGAGGCCAAAGTGAACAGAAAGGTCCAGTAGAACATGACTTGGTACTTGAAGAAATTAGGAGAGGCGAATCCTACTCTCAAGTTTGATATTAGAGACTTTTGTGCAACCTTCTCAAGTGATCAAGACGGGACTGGCAATCCAATCACACAAACTCCAGGGGGCGCCACTTCTTAGTTCTGTTATCAAATTTGTGGTTTATCATACATTATTACTTTTGTGCGCTTATGCGCTTATGTTATTTGGTTATGTTATCTACTTTTACTATCGAATTTGGGATTAAATTGTTTTGGAGTTTGTTGGCGTAGTTTGGAGGTTTGGTTGGAGTAGTATGGAGATGGCTTTTGGTTTATTATGTAGTTTGGAATTAATGTAGTGGATCTTGTTGTGTTGGCTGGGAATATTATTAATGCAGAGCCTACATTTCAAAATTTCAAAAATTTACTGTTACGTTTGCTTATTGTAGTGTTACATTTGTTAATATATAGTGTTACAATAAATAGAAAATAATGTTACAACAGATAAAAATGGTGTTACAATAGGGTATGTGGGCCCCCTATAAAATATTTACCAAGTCAAATGTAACACTTAATATGTGTTACAATTGCCCAGTATAGTGTTACAATAGAGGCTGGTGACGTGTACACAGTGTGCCACGTGGCGCCACATGTGTTGCCACGTGGTGCCACGTAATGCCACGTATGCACATGGTGCCACGTCTGAAAAAATTGAACTGAGCTATTGTAACACTCAAAATGTGTTACAATTGGGCCCCTGGTGTTACAATTGGTGCCTATTGTAATACTTTTGCTACTGTTACAATAGAGAAGAAAAGCGTTACATTAGGGTATCTATTGTAATGCTCGTAAACGTAACGCTTCCTGGTGTTAAAATAGATCTAATGTAACGTTTTTCGGGCCTATTGTAACATCAGAGAGGCGTTACATATGCCCATCTATGGCGTATTGCACTCTATCATCAAAATGCCATCGCATGAGATCTGCTGTTTTAGAAGACCAGAATTTTCTTTGCAATCTAGGTTTAAGAGGAAAATACCACATCTTTTTCGCAGCTATTCGGTTGCTCTTCTTTTCACCATCGCCATGTTTATATCTTGACTCATCACAGATCTTACATTTATCGAGCTTTTCATTTTCATTGCGGTACAACATGCAATGATTAATGCATACATCCCATGTCTGGTAACTGAATCCCAAGTCTCTAGTCATTTTAAAGGCATCATTAAATGAACTTGGTAACTTAGAAGATTTTGGCATTGCACGGTTTAATAGCTTTAGTAAACCAGTGAAGGATGAATTTGACCATCTACAAATAGCCTTTAGGTGCAACAGCTCGACAATAAAGGAGAGAGTCGTAAACTCCTCACATCCTTCCCATAATTCTGTTTCAACAGCTTTCAGAAGTTTTAAAAACGTGGTCATTGTTTCATCACATTGTACCACATCACTGATCTCGGGTCGTCGCTCGTTCATGCTTGGAATGCCTAAACCTTCATAAACCATTCTTCTAATGTCATCATTTGCATCTCCGTGAATGTCTTCATGTTCAGACATATTATTTTGACCATGTGATATGTGCACGTTTTTGTGTGCTTCTCCGCCGTGAGAGGTCCAATTTGTGTAGCATTTCTCAAACCCAACCACAACACAATGTGTTCTTACAGTTTCTTGATCTTGATAATACCGATTAGAACAATCTCGACATGGGCATAGAATTTTATCTCCAGGAGACTTACTTGAATATGCGAATTCCAAAAACAATTCTACCCCGGAGATATACTCATGTGATGCTCTATTATTACTATTAATCCAACTCTTATCTATATTAGACATTATTAACCTACGAGGAACCAAAACGTCAAAAATTTAAACTAGCAATTTAATTACACTTTACAAGTAAAAGGCAGAGGCAGATACCACATATTACACAAAAATAGGGGCAGGTACAAAAAATATATACTAATTTCAACAGGGCTATTGTGATTATATATACAAAAAAAGAGGCACATAATGCACTTTATAAGCAAAAGGCAGAGGCATTTTTACTTCAACTCCTACGATTATATATATAAATTACTTGAACTGACACACACAGACACAATGGTATACATACATACGATTATGTTTGATATATTTATTTGATACAGATACAAACATATGTTTGATATATGGTTAACATTCAAACATTCAGAGCAAACATAGAGCATTATAGAACATAGACCATTCAATTTAGGGTAAATTGAATTTAGGGTAAATGACGAGAGATGATAGAGAAGACAATAACCTGTTAAGATGATAGAGAAGCTGAGAGATGATAGAGAGATGCTGCGACCAGAGATGATAGAGAGACGAGAGATGATACAGAGACGGGAGAGACGAGAGAGACGAGAGACGAGAGATGGAGGCGTAAGTGAAATTAGGGTAAACTGTTTTAATTTGGGGGAAATAAAAAGTAGAGACCCGCGAAGATTAATTTTTGGTATACTGTTTTAATTTGGGGGAAATTAAAAGTAGAGACCGCGAAGATTAATTTTTGGGGAAACATTTTGGCGCTAAGTAATAAAACTATATACGACGGAATCTAAAGTACCGTCGTAAATATAATTTATGTATTTTAATATTTACACATATACGACGGTAAAATTATTGCGTTGTATATATTTTACACAGATACGACAGTCAAAATAATCCGTCGTATAAAACATTATATATGACGACTTATACGACAGTCAAAATAAACCGCCGTATAAACTCGTCGCATAAAACCACTTTTTTTGTAGTGACATCAAAATCAGACCCATAAACACTGAAATCATCCATAAATACTTCCATGATAGACTCTATGAAATCAGAAAATATGGCAGTCATGCAACGCTGAAAAGTAGCAGGGGCATTGCACAATCCAAAAGGCACTCTACGATATGCAAAAGTACCATATGGGCAAGTAAATGTACTCTTTTCTTGGTCATCAGGATGTATAGGGATCTAAAAGAACCCTGAATATCCGTCTAAATAGCAAAAGTACTTATGCTTAGCAAGTCTTTCTAACATCTGATCAATGAAAGGGAGAGGGTAATGGTCTTTTCTAGTGGCAGTGTTTAACTTACGGTAATCAATGCACATTCGCCAACAAGTGACAATTCGAGTGGGAATTAATTCATCTTTATCATTCTTAATTACCGTAGTTCCTCCTTTCTTAGGGACTACCTGAACTGGGCTTACCCATTTAGAATCAGAAATCGGGTAAATGATGCCCGCATCTAACAATTTCAAAACTTCTTTTTTAACAACCTCTTGCATGTTAGGGTTCAAGCGACGTTGTCCCTGTATGCAAGGCTTATGGTCATCATCTAAGTGAATTCTATGCATGCAAAAGTCTGGGCTTATCCCTGTAAGATCATTAATACTATACCCAATAGCTTTCTATGCGCACGTAAAATAGTAAGAAGCTTAAAAACCTGGTTATCATCAAGACTAGAGGTAACAATCACAGGACAAGTCTTTTCATCATCAAGAAACACATATTTGAGATTAGATGGCAAGGGTTTCAACTCTAATTTTTGTACTTGAGGTTTACCACAAGAAGCGACAGTGTTGGTTACCTCACAATTCGGATCAGCTACACCATCCAACTCAAGAATAAATGAATCGACTTCAGCATGTCCTTCTCCTTCGTAAGCTTCAAGCATGAGCACTGCTTCCAATGCATCATTCAATAGAATCTGAGGCGTCTCTTCTTGGACAATTTCATCTATAACATCAATCCTGCAGCAAGTATTCTCAAGCAAAGGGGATTTAAGAGCAGAGGTTAGAGTAAAATTAATTTTATCATCACCAACACTCAATGTGAGAGTCCCACTTTTAACATCAATAAAAGCACTTGCAGTACAGAGAAATGGTCTACCCAAAATAATAGGTATTTGGCTATCGTCTTCCATATCTAGAACTACAAAGTCTACAAGAATATAGAATTTTCCAACCCTAATAGGCACATCCTTTAAAATTCCAAGGGGATTTTTTATCGAACGGTCTGCCATTTGCAAAGTCATCTGTGTATATTTTAATTCTCCCATATTTAGTTTTTGAAAAACTGAGAGAGGCATGACTGAGACGCTAGCGCCTAAATCACATAAAGCTTTATCAATAAACAATGCACCTAAATGACACGGGATCGAAAAACTACCAGGATCTTTAAACTTAGGTGGAGACTTATTTTGTAAAACAGCACTACATTCCTCAGTAAAAGCTACTGTCTCCACCTCACCAAATGACCTTTTCTTAGTGAGAATATCCTTAAGAAACTTTGCATATGATGGAACTTGAGAAATTAAATCAGTGAAAGGAACTATTACCTCAAGGTTCTTGACAAGTGTCATGAACTTACCAAACTGCTGGTCCACCTTAGTTCTGTTCATCCTGCTAGGGAATGGGAGATTTGGCACAAATGGTGGAGGAGTAACTGCAATCTTCTCTTTGTCCTTTTTCTTGCTTTCCTCAGTTTCACCTTCGTTTGCATCTTCAACAACTTTCTCTACATTGTCTTCCTCAGAATCCTCTTTTTCTTTCTCAGTAGGAACATCGTCAGTAGGCATTGGAGGAGCATCATATGTACGACCACTCCTAAGAGTAATGGCATTCATATTTTCCTTTGGCTGAGTTGGTTGTGCTGGTAGAGAGCCTTGTTGCCTTGTAGACGAAGAACTAGCCATTTGAGCAATCTGAGTTTCCAGCATCTTGTTATGAATCTCCATCTGGTTCATCTTCCTATTGGTATCCTCCATATTCTTTTGCATTTGTAACAATATCTTCATCATGTCACCTTGATTATCAGGCTGTGCAGCTTGATTTTCTTGAGGAGCATAATTCTGAGGAGGCCTCTGGAATCTAGGGGGATTCATAGGTCCTTGCGGGGGCCTATATTGCTGCTGTGGAGGAGGCTGATACGACTACTGATATTGCTGCTGCTGATTTGGAACATTTGAATTCTGAGCGTTATTGTTCCTATATGAGAAGTTCGGATGATCTTTCCAACCAGGATTGTAAGTGTTGGAGTACGGATTGTACTGCTGCCTCTGTTGGAAAACATTTGCTTGCTCCATTTGAAAATTTTGTGAATTTTGAGCATTGTATTGGCAATCGATACCATAGTGGCCTTGGATGCCAAAGACTTCACAAACAGGATTATTCATAGGAGCCATGGTGACAATGCATTGATACTCATAGGTGGAGTAGAGGACTGAGACGTCTTCAATGAGTGGATCTCCTAAGTCAATGCAGCAAGTTGAGATGATAATAGAGAATAAGCATCCACTTTAAGTTTACCCCCTTTCTTGGCTGCTCTCGGATTATTGAAGTGATTGACAGCCAAATTTGAAAGAAAAGCATGAGCATCATCAACTCCTTTGTCTAAAAACACGCCACCTGCAGCGTTATCAACTGTACCTTTTGTTTCAGGGTCAAGACCATTGTAGAAGCGTTTAAGCAGAAACCACTTCTCAAGACCATGATGAGGGCATGCACGTTGATAATCCTTGAATCTGTCCTAAGCATCCCGAAGAGATTCGCCATAATCTTGCTTAAAACCCATCATCTTGTCGATCAAATCGTCGGTTCTGTTGGGAGGAAAGAACTCAGTTAAGAAAGCTTGAGCAATCTCATCCCACTCGGTCAAGTCAATATCATTCAACCATTTTTGAGCTTTGTCACGAAGAGAGAAACCAAACAACATGACTTTCAACTGGTTTGGAGTGACTCCCAACCTTTGCAGATGGTTTGTAGGGTCTTCAGAGGTAAGCCCAGCAAATTGATTCTGTTGGATCATAGTGAGCAAAGCAGGCTTGATTTCAAAGTTCGTTGCTTGAATCGCTGGCATAGCAAGGCCAGTAGGGACCCTACTCGGAGAGGGCTATGAGTAGTTCTTCAAAGATTTAGGAGGAAGGTCCGCCATTTCAATCTTTGGTTTAGGTATCTCTTGCTACTTCTCTTTCCTTTGTAGATCTATGTATTGTTGACAAGAAAGTTCAGAATCTGGACTAAGAAGAGTTATATCTTCCTTCGCTTGATCTTCTTTCGCTTTAGACCTGGTCCTGGGCATCAACAACTTAACAAGGAAAAACAGTAAGGTCGGTCTGAGTTGGAACAAGAGTTCCAAAGAGACAAGAGAAACAATCTAAAACAATCAAAATAAAATTATAGAAACTAGGCGTCTCCCCGGCAGCGGCGCCAAAAACTTGATGTGTTAAAATATTATACCGCAAGTGCACGGTGTCTGTTGTTAGCAGATACTAGCAAGTACGGGTCGAATCCAAAAGGAGACAAGTTTCAAGAATTTCAATCTAATTATTATAAATTGTTCCTAGAGAAAAACGAGTGTTGAGGATTTTCACTAACTAACAATGCAAATTAAATATGTTTCAAATCAATTAACTAAAGGTCTAGGGGAATTCAGGTTCACCATGCTTACACCAAACAAATCACAGAAGTATAGTAATTCAATAGGTCAAGTAATTAAAGTATTAGTTAATCTCTCTCAAACATTAACACTTTCAGAAATCCAATGATGCTCTCGCACTCACTTTCAATTCTGCTAATCGTATGTGTGCCTCTAGTAGTAAAATCTCTCGATCTATTACTCCAATTTGCATATAGTTAATCCATGATATTGGCCAATTACATGAATTAAGAATTAAAACATATCAATTAGAATTACTCTTCACCCATTAAACCATTAATCAAATTAAAGCCTAATCATGGTGCAAACATGGCTCCCCTTCATACTCTAGAATGAAACTACTCACTCATACTATGATTAAGAACAACAAAAATAATGAGAAAAGCCATATAAAACATATACTAATAAAAAAGATAAGATAAAGAATACCTCAAACTTTGTATTAACGAAGAACAATCAATCCAAACTTAGCCTGGTGCTTACAATAAAAGAGATTAAGAGAAAGTAAAAACCCTAGCTTTTGTCAAAAAAAACCGTATCTCTCCACCACGTTCTAATAATAAAACTAATATTTCTGATCCTCTATATAATAATAATAAAAGTCTTCTAATATTTTAATCAATATACAAATTGATATCCATAACTGAATAGGACTCTTTTGTAAAATTCGTCACTTCTTTTGCTCCTCAGTTTCTGGGCCTTTTCAGTCGGACTTTGATTATTGGACCACCTCTGAATTAAAGAAAATTCACTAAGCTTCGCGTGGACTGTAAGATCGTCCAAATCCGACTTCTGGAACTCAAGATACGGCCTAAACAGTATTAGACAGCCTGTGTAGCCCAATAATACGAATTTTCATCAATTTTATCTCCAAATTTGCTCTTTTTGCTCCAAAACCTTCCAAGTCATGAATTCCTTATTTTCTACAATAAAACAATAAAATCTATTAAATAAAAATCTAAATCAATGCAAAACACAATAAATATGAGAATAAAATCATCTAAAATATATATAAAAATATATTCTATCAAATCCCACCAAATTCAATTCAAATTCTTTCATTATTTCCCACCAAATATTTCATTATTTCCCACCAAATATTTCATATTTTCCCACCAAATTCAATTCAAAATTTTCTGTAGTTCAGACAACGGTCATTACCCGTTATGTGGATTGTAATAACACAATGGTATATAAAAACACTTGTCTGATTGAGTTCGCTCAAACAACGGTTAGATAACCCGTTGTCTCAGTAAACATGATTTAAAAATGATTAATTATTCTGTTGTGTGAATTGTAATAACACAATGGTATATGAAAATAGTTGTGTAAAACTTCTTATTTGCACAACATCACATATATAACCGTTGTCTGATTCAATTTTCATGGCCACAAACACGCAATGGTTTTTAAAACCGTTGTACTAATCATGGATCATACAATACTATTTTATGGACGAAAAGAACCGTTGTCTGTTAATTTCGGGCAACACTTTTTTCTCTGAGCGTTGTCTGATGAGTGTTGTCTGAAGCTATTTTTCTTGTAGTGCTAGTCTGATTGTCTGGTTTTGTCTTTTAACATTCACTAGCTAGCTAGGTAGATCTGAATAGAAATTATGGTTCTTAGCTTGTACAACCATTATTCAAATTTAGAAGGGGATCTGAGAGATGTCAAATTAAGAATTCAATGGACAACCATAGTTGAAATTTAAAAATATATAAGATAGTTTATTGACCTACATATATATTGGATCTTTCCAGTATAAATTAAAGTAGCTAGGTACTGAGGCTTAGACAAATCCAAAAATTTAGAACATTACACGTACACTTGAACCTTATATATCTAGAACTATGATACACATGATGATGGACTTTTGATATTGATTGTTGAACATAATGTATGTACAGTACTCGTTCGTGCATCTAGTACTCGTTCGTGCATCTTGTTGGGCTTGCTAAACAGCCGCTAGCAAGCCTTAACTCCACAATAGTATGATATTGTCCGCTTTGGGCCGAACCCGCACGGATTTGTTTTTGGGTCACTCCCAAAAGGCCTCATACTAATGCAGTTAATTGGTTGCTTATAAATTAACTATCTGCCCCTCCCAAAACCGATGTGGGACAACTCCTAACAATCTCCCACTTCACACATCGGGCCTGACACCTGCCGAATCTGCCGCCTTTCTGTGTGATCTACTCCCTTGACCCATACTGGAAATCCACCTGGCTATCTGGCTCTCCCTAGGCCCATATTGGAAGGCCCACCTGCTCCTCCTTAAGCCCAACCTGGGATAGCCCATCTGCCTTTTCCTTTGATCCATTCTGGAGCCCATTGAGATCGTTATGGACCGTTATAACCATACCTCTAATACCACTTGATAACTCAAGGACCCGATCTAATGCTTCCTCCACCGTTCCCACGCCTGGTAAGAGGTGGTGCTAGTGGTTGGGCGCCTGCAAAACAACACCGGAGGGGGGTTTGTGCCCCACGGTGCCTCCGGCGTGAGAGTAAGTGGCGGCTTTGGAGAGTAAAAGACAAGGACTAGAGTATCTAATTATGGAGGGTGTGTGTATATGAGTGTGTGTAAAAGAGAATGTAACCCCTAAACCTTTTTCTCCTCGTCTATTTATAGGCCAGGGATTAGGGTTTAGGGGTTGGTACCTGCAATCATGAGCGTCGGATCCGAGGTAGGTGGGACACTTGTCCGCTGCTGATAATTCCCACCTGTCCAGGTGATGTTTGTGGTGGGATGTGCCCTGGCCATGTCAGCATGTGGTTTGATGGGGACATGATTATGCCAATACTAGGATTCCCTTATCTGTCACTGTTATGTAGGACCCCAGTCATGACTCTTGTCTCCCATACTCTCATGCTCCCTGGGCCTGGGTTGCGGGTTGAGTTGGCTTAAGGACAATCTGGACTAGGTATGGGCCGATCTCAGGGCGACCTTGGGCCGAGCCCAGTCGGGATTGGTTATAGCCTATCATTTACCCCCCTCTCCCTTGTGCGGATTTTCCGTATGTGGGAGTAAGAGTTCGAGATTAGGCCTGAAGATGGCTTCTTAGTTGAACCTTTGTAAGGAGAAATTTTTTGGTTGAATGTTGCCTCCAAATCCGAATTGTTTCCAAGTGGGGACAATTCGGATTGAAGTAGTTTGTAGAAAAAAATTTTGGTTGAATGTTGCCTCATAATCCGAATTGCTGCCAAGTAGGGACAATTCGGATTGAAGTAGTTTGTAGAAAATTTTTTGGTTGAATGTTTCCTCCTATCCGAGTTGTTGCCAAGTGGGGACAATTCGGATTGAAGTAGTTTGTAGAATTTTGGTTGAATGTTGCCTTCTAATCTGAATTGGGGACAATTCGGAGTGAAGTAGTTTGTAGAGAATTTTTTGGTTGAATGTTGCCTCCCAATCCGAATTGTTGCCAAGTGGGGACAGTTTAGATTGATGTAGTTTGTAGAAAAAATTTCGCTGAATATTTGCTCCTCTATCCGGATTGTTGGAAGAAAGAGGCAGTTCGGATTGAGGTACACTTGTGGAAATCCAAGCGGATTTGGGGGTTTTCCCTCTATCCATTTTGAACTTACATCACTCCATTTTTCCTCAAAAGAGGTGCGACAGCTGTTCGTCATTAAAGTAGTTATCTCTTCACCTTTTTAATCATCTTTGGTCCAATAAAAATTAGCCACATGGCTTTATAAATCGTTCCAACTCCAGGGGTTATATATAGTTTCCTTTGTACTTCCTTTTGCTTTACCAAAAGTAATTTCTTCCCCAATTTCTCTCTTTTCTCAGATTTTGAGTTTTCTTCGTTGGAACCTTTCACTCCTGGGCATCAATCGTCGGTTTCTTTGGTCTCCGTACAACCCTCTTTGGAAAGCTTTTATCTGTAAGTTTCTTCTCTTTTTTTCTTCGCTTTTGTTGCTTTCTTTTCTTTTGCATGCCACTGTGACCCTTTTTTGTTGTGCCTGTTCGTCTCCTTGATTTTGTTTTCTTCATGGAATTGTCAGTTTCTTATTATTGGGTGTGGGTTTACGATTTCTTTGGTTTAACTGTTCGATTTTGCATGCCAAGCTTTTTGGGATTGGGGGTTTTCTGGGTGCCTGTTGGATCTGGGTTTAGAGGTTTTTCACTTGATGCTCTTTGAATTCTGGGTTCTCGTATTTGTATGTAAGTGTGTATGTATATGTTAAGATCTTTGTAAGATGCTTTTGGCCCTTTGTACCGTGTTTTTGGGTTTCGTGTATGTGCTTAATCCGGACTAGGCGTCCCCTTTGATAAGAGATGGTTTGCCTAATCCGGAATAGACGTCCAATGTGTTTAGGTCTTTAGGGGAAATCATGCTAACCCACACTAGCTTAATTGGTTAGAGGAAATCCTTGCCCGGATTAGGTTTAACAAGATATTGTAAAACGAAAGATTTACAGATAAATGTGTATTAGGGGTAAGAGAAAAAGACTTATCTTTGGTAATTTCCTCAGGTTTTATGGTTCGTTTCAAAAGTCGAGCAAGGAAATCGAAGCCTCCTTCCGATATCTTGGTTATTAGCTCTGACAGTAGCACCGGTAGTACTAGTTCCGTAAATCAACCCTCCTCAATATTAGATTTAGAGTGGTGTTTGATGGCCAAGAAGAAGAAAAGTGGTAAGATGATTTTGACACAGCTCTGCACTAAGGACCGGGGTCCCGGACAGGCCTGTATGACTCTAGACGGATTCTGGGTAGATAGCAAATACTTCTTCATCCGGAAATATGAGGCCGAGGAGACTCTCTTCTATAGTGACCTTAGCTTCCAATAAAAGCATAGGCAGCCGCATGGGGTGCCCGGTCCCTATGATAAGGCCCGTTTGGATGCAATCTTTTCTGGGACTGTGCTAAGTGAGGCCCCCTATCCCCTATCTTCGGTGTATGCCGCATACTCTGAGTCTGAAATGGACGATGCGATCAGATCTGTATTCGATCTCGGGCCCAAAATTCAGTGGAGGTGGCCCCGGCATGGTGATAGAATTTACCACATACCGGGAGACGGGTATGTAGGAGTCTGGTTAGAGCATCTCCGATCTGGTTGGAATCCGGAGTGCCACATCTTTACCAAACAACTCTGCAAGTTTGAATATGGGATATCACTGATGTAACTAACCCCCAATGCCGTGAAGTGGATATCTTGGTTCCTGGCCGCCTATAACCAGAGTGGCATTTTTCCTAGTTTCAAGTTGTTTCACAATCTTTGCACCCTTATTCACTCGAGTAAAGATCCTTTCTACGAGCTTAGATTCCGGGGTAGATCTTGAATTTATGCCCCTCTTTGCCAAGCGTATGAAACATATTCCCGAGAAGGAGACGTTTGACTTCGACGGGGCTGCACTTGACAAAATGCATAAGTTCTGTGAGAGTGTCGGTTATCAAATGACCCGGGACACTTTCATGGATCACGAGAAAATGTACCAACTTGGATGTAAGTTGTTCTCATTCCTTGTCTTTTACTATTTTTATTTTTGTGTATTGACTCTCTTTTCGTTTGCTTCTTTCAGGTTTGCCTCTTTACGATCCAGACTTAGTTGAGAGGATGTCTAACAGTGCTGCCACCCAAGCTCTCACTTCCAAGTTGAAGAGGTTAATTGGGATCCATCAAACTAGAGTCCCTAACACCCGGTTCCCACTGACTCTAAAACCGGTACTGGGGGTGGTTCCAACGTCCCAAAGGAAGGGGGTGGCGAGTCCCAGGTTCAGGGAGCAGTTGGTGGTCAAACCCCGAATGATCAAACTCGAACTGACTCGCCTCCCGCCAAAAGGCAAAGGTTATTCGAAGCAGATGATAACTTTGAACCGGAATCACTCCGAGGTGTCAATGTTGGGTCTATCCCATTTGTAGGAATGGATGCCACCCTACCTGGAGAGGCATGGACTAGTAAGAAGAAGGGTTTTCGAGTTGGGAACTTCAGTATTAAGGAGATCGCTGAGCTGGGTGGTTCCATTCCTGAAGAAAAAGACTGGAAAGTCATGGAGCGGTTTCCCAAAGAGGAACTTTGTTACTTAGGCTCAGGTAAATTATTTTCCTCCTTCGACCGCCTCTATTCTTTGCTAGAACTTTTTTATTGATTTTTGATATTTTATACAATCCGGGATTATGCTTGCCGGGGCTGCGGCTAATGCCCACCTTGAAGAGGAGAAGATCCAGGAATTATCCGAACAATTGGATGCTGTGAAAAGGGGGAGCACCGAGAAAGACTTAAGAATTGATGCTCTAGAGCAGTCTTTGGCCGAAAACTCTGGGAAAGATTTGAAGATCAGTGAACTGGAGAAAAAGGTTTCTGAGTTAGAGGATGGGATGAAGTCGGCCACGGACCGGGCTGTTGCCGCGGAGTTTGAGTCCGGGGAGTTGAAGAAGCGGGTGAGCGAGCTTGAGGCTGAACTTGGTATTCGCAAGCCAGCGGAGGAGATTATCACTGAATATAAGAATTCTGAGAAGTATACTGATGCTGTTGCTGAGTCTTTTGCGGAGAAATTGTATCGATGCTGGCTTGTTGCAGAAAGGCTCATAAAAACTGATCCCGAGTCTTCTTGGGATAAGTTTACCGACCTTTATGTCTTCGCTGAAGAGGCTCATGATCGGGATGGTTCAGAACCGGAACCTTATAATGGCCCCAATCCGATCCCTCCTACCGATCCGATCCTTCCTCCTATCCCTCCTGTCGTCGAGAATCCAGATGGCAATACTGCTTAAATTTTTAATCTTTTGAACTCCTACTTTGTAATCTGACCATTGGCTTTTGTGAATTTATGTCTTGTAACCCTGGAATTTGTGCCTTATATGCTCTTTGAACTTGTGAATTTTCATTTCTGATTATCCCTGCTTTTATTCGCATATATCTATTGTGTATATGTGGTAAAAGGTTAAAGTTTTTCCCTTAAGTCCAAAGTTTGAAAACTTTGAGTAACTTAGAGAAATTTTTGTAGAATTTTGCCCCCAGTCTGGATTGTTTCCAACGGATTTGATTCGGACTATGGTGAAAATTCAAATATTTCCATTAAGTTCAAGGTTAAAAACCTTGAGTCACTTAGAGAAATTTTAGTGGAATTTTACCCCCAGTCCGGATTGTTTCCAACGGATTGGATCCGGAATGTGGTGAGAATAGATGCTTTTCTTTTGGTCTTCCGATGCTCCTCTGATTCATCATAAAATTTATTGTAGAACTTCATTAATTGTAATTTCCACAGTCAAACGTTTTAATTCTCGCGCCGTCAGCTGACATTAATTCCACTTCATTTTCCAAAGGTGACAGAGAATTGGAATCGCTTGGCCTCTTCTCATCCCCCACTCTATAAATACCGCCCATTGCATATATTTTCTTCACATAACATATTCTTTCAAAAGCACTCGAGCTTTCTCCTTTCTTCTTTGCTTTTTCTTTACCATGGATCCCAAGAATCTGGTTTACGACTATGAGAACAACAAAATAATCATTGATGGTATGGTCTTTGATGGACCAACCACCATGGCTGAGATCGACACAGTCCTCAAGAGGATCGATGATGCTCTAGCTCTTCGCCGGATGGTCGTGGAAGAAGCTAAGAAGAGGCCTGGCAGTCCAGGCAAAGGCGGGGAAGGTTCCGGCGGTTCTGGTTCTGCTTCTAGAGGAACAGCCATTTGAATAAAATTAATTTACACTTTTATATTTTCATAAAAGTTGTACTCCCTCTCCTATTAATGAAAATGGCTCGAAACACAGCCATAAATATTTGCTTTTGATTCCGCTGTCTTTGTTACGAGTAGTTGTATTCTACCTTTCTTCTCGTGCTTTCTTCCCAGATAAGTAGTTGCCTAGTCCGAATTTGAAGACCTTGTGATGTGTAGAAAAATTTCTTATCACGTTCACTAGTAGCCCAGATAAGTGATCTTTAGCTAAGTCCAAAACTTAAAAGCTTTGGACTAGCTTGACTTTTTATCATGTTTACCTCTAATTCGGACATTTTTCATAGGAAGTAGTCCGGATTAGGGTAGTTGTTTTTAGCTAAGTCTAAAGTTTGAAACCTTTGGGTTAGTCAATATTTTTTATCGTATTTACCCCCCAGTCCGGATATTTTTCGTAGAAAATGATCCGGACTAGAGTTGTTGCTTTTAGCTAAGTCCAAAGCTTGAAAACTTTGGGTTACATAGGAATTTTTATCGTACTTGTCCCCAGTCCAGATATTTTCCATAGAAAATGATCCGGACTAGAGTGGTTGTTTTAAGCTAAGTCCAAAGCTTAACAACTTTGGGTTACTTAGAAATTTTTATAGTATTTGCCCCCAGTCCGGAAATTTTCCGTAGAAAATGATCCGGACTAGAATTGTTACTTTTAGCTAAGTCCAAAGCTTGAAAACTTTGGGTTACATAGGAATTTTTATCGTATTTGCCCCCAGTCCGGATATTTTCCGTAGAAAATGATCCGGACTAGAGTGGTTGTTTTTAGCTAAGTCCAAAGCTTAACAACTTTGGGTTACTTAGAAATTTTTATCGTATTTGCCCCCACTCTGGATATTTTCCGTAGAAAATGATCCAGACTAGAGTTGTTGCTTTTAGCTAAGTCCAAAGCTTGAAAACTTTGGGTTACTTAGAAAGTTTTATCGTATTTGCCCCCAGTCCGAGTATTTTCCGTAGAAAATGATCCGGACTAGAGTGGTTGTTTTTAGCTAAGTCCAAAGCTTAACAACTTTGGGTTACTTAGAATTTTTTATCGTATTTGCCTCTAGTCCGGATATTTTCCGTAGAAAATGATCCGGACTAGAGTTGTTACTTTTAGCTAAGTCCAAAGCTTGAAAACTTTGGGTTACTTAGGAATTTTTATCGTATTTGCCCCCAGTTCGGATATTTTTCGTATAAAATGATCTGGACTAGAGTGGTTGTTTTTATCTAAGTCCAAAGCTTAACAACTTTGGGTTACTTAGAAATGTTTATCGTATTTGCCCCCAGTCCGGATATTTTCCGTAGAAAATGATCCGGACTAGAGTTGTTGCTTTTAGCTAAGTCCAAAGCTTGAAAACTTTGGGCTACTTAGAAAGTTTTATCGTATTTGCCCCCAGTCCGGATATTTTCCGTAGAAAATGATCCGGACTAGAGTGGTTGTTTTTTGCTAAGTCCAAAGCTTAACAACTTTGGGTTAGAAATTTTTATCGTATTTGCCCCTAGTCCGGATATTTTTCGTAGAAAATGATCCGGACTAGTGTTGCTGCTTTTAGCTAAGTCCAAAGCTTGAAAACTTTGGGTTTTTTAAATATAATTGATATGGTTAATATTAGTGTTTAAGTTTTACAGGGAAAAACAGAGTTTAACTTGAAACAGGAAGCAGTCAGAGTTTAGTTAAACTCTGACAGTTGGAAGTTTGACAGAGTTTGCTATTCGCTGACATTGGAAGCTCGACAGAGTTTGGTTAAACTCTATCTGGAGGAATCGCGTCTTCAGTCAACGGTGATTAAAGATTAATTGAAGATAATTATGGAAGCAATATCATTACAATTTGGATAGCTGTTAAAGAGATTGAGTTGACTTAGGAGATGTGTAGCAATCATAATTGATAACATTTGTATAGCTGATTTATAGGCGAATCAATTATCGATTGTACGTAGCTGTATATCTTATAAATACAGTTAGGTTAACCCTAGAAGGGTATCGATCGTGTAATACAATATCTTTCATTGTAACCTAAGCAGCTCTCTGTGATATTTTACATCACTGAGAGAGAAGTTAATTCCAAACAGTTTTTAAAAGCTTTTAAAGAACTTATTGTTATTCTCTCATACTTAATTGATTATAAGTGTGTATTCGGCCTAACAATTGGTATCAGAGCTTAATCTGTTAATTTAATACAGTTTAATATCCACACACACACAACTATAATCAATGGCAGAAATTCCTCCTCCAACATCAGGCTCTAGTGCTGAGAAGGCTCAACCTGCAACTGTGAGTCGATATGAAACAATCAGGGTTCCTATTCTTAAGCCAGCAGAATACTCAACCTGGAAGGTGAAAATGGCTATGTTTCTGGAGGTTACAGATCCAGAATATCTTGACAGAATTTATGAAGGCCCTCATAAGCCTACAAAATTATCTATTGTTGCTGCTGGACAGGAAGCTAAATCTATTCCAAAGGAGAAGAAAGATTTGACTCCTGAGGACATTTCATCCATTGGTAAGGATGCAAAGGTTAGACATCTGCTTCATAGTTCATTGGATAATGTTATGTCTAACAAAGTGATCAATTGTAAAACTGAAAAAGAGATCTGGGATGCTCTAGAGGTTAGTTGTCAGGGAACTGCTGCAATCAAGAAGAATAGAAGGAACATACTCACATAGGAGTATGAACACTTTGAGGCTAAATCTGAAGAATCAATGACAGAAACCTTTGACAGATTCTGTAAGCTACTTAATGATCTGTCACTGGTTAATAAAGAATATGATCTAGAAGATTCAAATCTCAAGTTTCTTCTTTCTCTACCTGAAAAGTGGGATGTTAAGACAACCACTAGTAGAGACAAATATGATCTGGCTGATACTGATATTGATGAGATCTATGGGTTGCTCAAGACTTATGAACTAGAAATGGAACAGAGATGCATAAGATCAGGCAGAAAGTCAAAATCTGTTGCTCTAATAGTTGAAGAAAGACCCTCAAAGAAGGAAGCATCAAGGAAGAAGGCAAAAGGAAAAGCTTTGGTCATTCATTCTGAAAGTGAGTCATCAAACTCTGATGTTGACTCAAATACAGATGGATCATCTGATTCTGAAGATGATGAGGAAATGATGCAAATGGCTGCTTTGATGGTAAAGACTTTCAAGAAAATGGGATTCAAGAACTTTAAGAAAGGAAAGAGATTCTCCAAGAATGATTCAAAGTTTGACAGGAAGAATTTCAGCAAATCTGAGAGAAAGGATACCAAATCTGGGAAAAGAGACAAGTCTGAGATTCAATGCTACAAGTGTAAGGAGATGGGTCACTATGCTCCTGAGTGCAAGAAGGGTAAAACTGAGAAGGCACTCTTCACTAAAGGCAGAGATTGGGCAGACACCTCTGACTCAGATGAGGATGTGAACTATGCTCTCATGGCTACTACTGTTGATGAAGCTGAAGATTCTGAAAACAAGGTACCTCTAACTACCTATGCTTATAATACTGATGATATAATTGAATTAAGAATATATCTTAAGGCTTTGCATATCAGTTATAGGGATCAGACTTTAGAGAATGAGAGAATCAAAACTGAGAATTCTGAACTCAAAGAGAGAAATAAGGTTGTAGAAGAGAAACTTGCTAACATGCAGCAAATTCAAAATGAGAGAGATGATGCTGTCTATCTTGAACAAGAGTTGTTAAGTAAGTATAAACAACTAGAATCTGAATTGGAAATGGCAAATCATATTATTAAAACTTGGACTCACTCTGGAAAAGACACTCAAGAAGTTTTTCAATCTGACACTGTAGGTCTAGGTTACTTTGAGGAAGATGAACTTAGGTTTCAGAATACAGTCAAGATTAGACCACATCTTCCACCTAAGAAATTTGGAACATTTGTTAATGGAATAAGTGAACCTAGGTTTGAAGGTGGAAAAGAAGCTGTTAAGAAAGAACCAGTAAAAACTAGTGTTAAACAGGTTAATATTGGTTTAATGACAGATAAACAACTTAAGCATAAGCTTAAGGAGTTAAAATCTGTTAAGAAACAGAAAGTGTCTAGAAAGAACAGAAATGGTAAAGTAGGCATCACTCAAGGCAATTATCCAATGCTTGCTACTTTAGCTCCAAGAAAGACATGTCATAACTGTGGTAGCACTAACCATCTTGCTAGTTTTTGCAGGACGAACAAAGACATTAATTCTTTACCTTCCAAGTCTGAAGTAAAGAAAGATAATGTTAGAACTAGGCCACAAACTTTATGCAAACACTGTGGAAGCACTTGGCATTCTATTTATAGTTGCAAAAATTATCATGCTATTTATCATAATTACTATGAACTGAAACCTAATCTGAAATGGGTTAGAGTTAATTCTGCAAGTGTAAACTCTGATAAAGTTAGCTTAAACTCTGATAGTGTAAATTCCGCTGCTAAAGCTAACAAAATTAAGAAAGCCAAAGGATCCAAGCAAGTCTGGATCCTTAAATTTAATCCTCAGTAATTATTTGTGATTGCAGGGCATCAGGGAAAGTATCCTAGTCGTGGACAGTGGATGTTCGGGACACATGACTGGAAATAAAGCCCTGCTATCAGAGTATGTAGAAAAGGCTGGCCCAAAAGTTTCCTATGGAGATGGCAACATAGGACATACTCTGGGATATGGCAATATTAATCTTGGAAGTGTCATCATCACAAATGTAGCTCTGGTTCCAGGACTCAAGCATGATCTGCTATCTGTGAGTCAAATCTGTGACAGAGGTTTTCATGTAGATTTTCAACCTGAATACTGTGAGGTTATCATCAAAACCACAGGGAAAGTTTTTTTAGTTGGACAAAGGCACAACAATATCTATGAAGCAAGCTTGTTGATAAACTCTGATGGAAAAACTATGTGCCTGTCAACAAGAATGTCCAATGAAGAGAGTTGGAAGTGGCATAAGAAACTCTCTCATTTGAATCTGAACAACATTAATGAGCTGATAAGAAAGGATCTTGTTAGAGGACTTCCAAAGTCTTTGTTAAATGTTGATGGTCTGTGTGATTCATGTCAAAAGGCCAAATAGAGGAAGACCTCTTTCAAGAGAAAGTCAGAATCTTCAATTGTTGATCCATATCATCTGTTACATGTTGATCTTTTTGGACCAGTAAATGTCTTGTCAATTGGAAGGAAGAAATATGCTCTAGTCATTGTTGATGAATATACCAGATACACTTGGGTGTATTTTCTAGCAAAGAAGGATGAAACTGCATTAACTCTGATGGAGCATGTAAAGCTATTGGACAAAGGATCAAAACACAAAGTCAAAATAATCAGAAGTGATAATGGAACTGAATTCAGAAATGCAACAATGGAAGAATTCTGCAAAAACAGAGGCTTGAAGCAAGAGTTTTCTGCACCTGGTACACCACAGTAAAATGGTGTAGTTGAGAGGAAGAACAGAACCTTGATAGAAGCTGCTAGAACTATGCTTGATGAAGCAAAATTGCCAACCTATTTCTGGGCAGAAGCAGTTCAAACTGCTTGTTTTACTCAAAATGCAACACGGATCAACAAGCATGGAAAAACACCATATGAGATGGTGAGGGAAAAGAAGCCAAACCTGAAATATTTTCATATTTTTGGGTGCAAATGCTTTGTGTTGAAAAATCATCCTGAACAGTTGACCAAATTTGAGTTGAAAGCAGATGAAGGAATTTTTGTTGGCTATCCAGTGTCAACCAAGGCATTCAGAGTTTATAATCTGAGAACAAAGGTGATTATGTAATCTATTCATGTGTCATTTGTTGATAAGAAAATCACTAGACTTGAAGATGTTGATGAACATGATCAGTTGCATTTCGAAAATGAAGATCTAATCTCTGATGAAATAAACTCTGAGCGATCAAATTCAGGGGGAGCCTCAGAGAATGAAGAAAGGCATCAAGATAATCAGGAGAACATTGATCAAGGGGGAGGATCAACTGTTGATAGAAGTCATTTACCTTCAGCTAGGAAATGGACAAAATCACATACACCTGATTTAATAATTGGAGATCCAGATGCAAAAGTTAGGACAAGAAGTGCGACTACAAATGAATGTCTGTTTCATACATTTCTGTCCAAATCTGAACCAAAGAAAGTGAAAGAAGCTCTTCAAGATGCTGACTGGATAACAGCAATGCAAGAGGAGTTAAATGAATTTGAGAGAAATGAAGTATGGACCCGTGTACCTAGACCAAAGAATAGATCTGTTGTTGGTACTAGATGGGTTTTCAGAAACAAAACTGACAGTGATGGGGTTGTTACAAGAAACAAGGCCAGACTTGTGGCCAAAGGCTATTCACAGCAAGAAGGCATAGACTATGATGAAACTTTTGCTCCAGTTGCAAGGTTGGAGGCAATAAGAATCTTTCTAGCATATGCTTCTCACAAGAAATTCAAGGTTTTTCAGATGGATGTGAGAAGTGCTTTTCTGAATGGAAAACTTGAAGAAGAAGTGTTTGTTGAACAACCACCAGGATTTGTAGATCCCAAGTATCCAGATTATGTCTACAGGCTTGACAAGGCACTCTATGGACTTAAGCAGGCACCAAGAGCATGGTATGAAACTCTGGCTCAATTTCTTTTAGAAAGTGGGTTCAACAGAGGTACAATTGATAAAACCTTGTTCTACTTCAATCTTGGTAGTGATCTGTTATTAGTTCAAATATATGTAGATGGCATAATCTTTGGATCTACTAATGATAAACTCTGTAAGAAGTTTGCCAAGCTCATGCAGTCCAGGTATCAAATGAGCATGATGGGAGAGCTCAGTTATTTTCTAGGGCTACAGGTGAAGCAAACAGATGATGGAATCTTTATCAATCAAGCAAAATATACCAGAAATCTTCTCAAGAAATTTGGCATGCTGGACTGCTCATCTGCAACAACTCCCATGGCAACAGCAACTAAGTTGGACAAAGACACAGGTTCATCAGTGGATATGACAAGCTATAGAGGGATGATTGGGTCTCTTCTTTATCTAACAGCTAGCAGACCTGACATCATGTATGCAACATGTCTTTGTGCAAGATTTCAGGCAGACCCAAGAGAACCACAACTAACAGCTGTAAAGAGAATTTTCAAATATCTTAAGGTCACCATTTAGGTTTATGGTATCCAAGAGAATCAGACTTCAGGCTTCTTGGTTACTCTGATGCAGACTTTGCAGGCTGTAAGACAGACATAAAAAGTACTAGTGGAATTTGTCAATTTCTTGGTGATAGACTTGTTTCTTGGTACATCAAGAAACAGAAATCAATCTCTACTTCTACAGCTGAAGCAGAGTATATTGCTGCTGGTAGCTGTTGTGCACAGATTCTGTGGATGAAGAATCAATTACTGGATTATGGATTGAGGTACAGTAAAATACCTATTTACTGTGATAATCAAAGTGCTATTGCTATGACAGGTAATCCAGTACAGCATTCAATGACCAAGCACATCAGCATAAGGTACCATTTTATCAGAGAACATGTAGAGGAAGGGAATATTGAGCTTCATTTTGTGTCTACAGAACAACAGCTTGCAGATATCTTCACCAAGCCATTGAGTGAAGCTATATTTACAAGGCTGGTAAATGAACTAGGAATGGTCTCTGGCTTTGACTAGAGATATTGGTTAGACTCAAAACTCTACTTATGTACTGTGTTGCTCATATTTCTGTGGTATGTTAAACTCTGTTATGCAAACTCTGCTCAATGACTGTTAAACTCTGTTAGCATATTCTGTAAGTAATACACTGTTGACTGTTGGATAAACTCTGAGAAACTCTGATAATGTTTCTGTCTGAACATAAACACCGATGAAGATACATGTATGGAACATTATTCTCAGTAATTAGTCATGAATCCTTCTAAGTTATCTGTGATCTATTCTTAAACTGTGCAGAAAGTTAACACAGCATGATATTGTTCCATATTTATAGCATCTCTTAGTTTATTTATCCAAAACTCTGAGTCTGTAAATACTGTGTGCATTGCCTCTCATAAATAATTTCTGATGATGATGAGCTCTAAACTCTGTTAGTTATACACTGTTAAATTAAATTCTGTTATTAGAATAACCCCAAAGCTTATATATATAGACTGTTATAACTCCTTTGAGATCATGTTTGTAACTAGGACGACCCAGGAACTTACTGGTATATAGTAAGGGCTAAAATTCTCTAATTTTTGGTGACTAGTCGAAAACTAGGAAGATCCAAGAACTTATCAAACTGATAAGGGCTAAAATTATAGGATTTTTGGTGACTAGTTCCAACCTCTGATTACTGGAGAAAACTAAAAAATAAAATAAAATTTGGGGGTTATAGATTAATTAAATATTACTGTATATAAATCGTTTACTACAAAGTTTAGCATTCATCATACATTCAGTGTTTACTATGAGAGTTTGTGCATCCAGTGTTTACTGATTTACTTTATGGATTTTATGAAATACTAGATGCTCTAAATACTGATTTAGTAAACTCTGCTCTACACACACTCATATTCACAACTGTGCAGTGTTTGAAAGGATAACAGTAATTAAGTTGGAGAATTGATAAACACTGTTGGATTCTGTTGAGTACTCTAAGGTAATATTTTATTTCAGACAAAACATACACTTGGAATACAAAAAGAGTTTTTGAAATTTGCATGTGATTCGTGCCAGTTGTTTAATGTAGTCAGACAGTTAAAGCTTATTGGTAATAGGAGAGAGAATAGCAGTAATAATAGGCACTATTACTGCGCGTGTACATGGTTGTTCCACTTGCTACGTGACACGTGTCCCACTCACACACTTAACAAGAAATTGGTTGCGTGTTTAATGTCTAAAACGATTGGGTTTTAATTTTCAATTACAGATCTAATAAAACTCATTTCATTATTCACTTTTTCACTTTTACACCCACGAACACACAACATTACACACAATTTCTCTGTTACTTTCACTTAAGCATTTTCACAAACACTTTTCCACACACTCTCTTTTCTAACAATCTATTCTAATGTCAACCAAGACTTTTGTGGCTCAGGGATTATCTTTCGTTCCTAACAACTATGCAGCAATTCTAAACACTGATAAAGCCCCAGAATCATTTCATTTGATTCAGAACTTCTTAAGAGATTCTGAAATTGGTCAAGCTCTTGTTCAACCAGAAAAACTCTCTGCCACACAAATATCTACTTTCTGGAGAAACTCTATTTATGATGATGGTGGAAAGAATGGGACTCCATCTATTGTGTTTACTCATGAAGATCAAGAGTTTGTAATCACTCCTGCAACTGTTCAAGATGTGTTGGGTTTTGATACTCACACCTCATACGCTGTGGCTGGTGAGAATGAATTGAAAGAAATGTTACAGCAACTGCGGTTTTCTGGCCCTTTGGATAAGCTTGGGAATGTTAAAAGGCCAGGGCTCAGGAAGGAGTGGAGCTTTTTCTTTGACTGCATCACTCGAGCATTTGGAAAGAAAGTCACCAACTGGGATGCAATTCCCACTGATAGTCTTCAAATCGGGTATTCTCTTCTTAATGGGAGTAACTTTGATTTTGGTAGATTAGTTCTTATGAATTTAGGTGAAAAACTAGCAGAGTCTAATACAACTGTTTATTTCTCACATTTTTGTCAATGTTTATTCTCTACTTGTTTGCATAATTTGGTAATCTCTGATGAGGATGTTATACAACACTTTCAAGTCCATAAGAGAATGTTTTCTGATTTGACAAATAAAGATGCTAACAAGGAGCAAGTTCCAGAGTTTATCTATCCACTTGCCCTCAGAAACTTTCTCAACCAACCACATGAACCACAAGCACCAGAACTTGAACCTATACTTGAACCTCCACAGTCACCTCCTCAACCCACAAACACAGAACCTCATATAACCATAAACACTGGTCCAATCTCTAAACCTACATCTCCACCCACCATTGCTACTACTTCACAACCTCAATCTTCATCACAACCTCAACCTCAACCACAATCTAAACCAAGAAAGCAAAAGAAAAGCAGGGCTATAAGGCCACCAAGAAAGCACAGGACTGCTGAAGCTTCTAAGCCAAAGAGAGCTAGAAAGGAAAGGGCTAACAGACCTCAATCTCCATCTATTCTAGATGATTCTATCTCAGAAGAAGAGAGAACAGAAGTGAATCCTCCAGTTAAAAGAAGGAGACTAATTATTGAAGAATCTGATGAAGAATTGAATTTTGAAGCTCTAGAGGATATTTCTAAGGAAATACCTGCTGTTGAGATAGACAGAGATGGTAATGTTGATGCTACAATGGATGAAATTCTTAAGCCATTGTTCCCATTCTCTGAGAACATAGACATTCCAATCTCTTCACCTGCTATTTTCTCTGAAGAAACTGATGCAGTAAATCAAACCACTGTGGTACTTGAAGAAATAATGGCTTCTCACACTGAGTTAATCTCTGATGCTCATCAGGTTCCTGACCAAGGTGAAGAGGTTGAACAAGTTCAAGGTGCAAAGTCTGTTGATCCTATTGTACAACCTGCAGAGGATGTTGTAGAGCCTGTTGCAGAGAATGTTGAACGTACTGCAGACACTGTTGCAGAAACTGTTGATGAGTCTCTTCCAATTCCTGAATCAACTGACCATATTGATGCTGAAACTGAAATTGAAACTGAAGGGAGTACTTAGTCAAGCTCTTCTCAGAGTTTACTAGTACAGACCTCTGCTAAAGTTAATGATTTTTCTGGTCCTTCAAATCAAGCAGATGCTAAAGAAGAACACTTTGAACAATTTTCAGCTGATTGGTACAAAGAAACTTGCATCTTTCCTGTTGCAAGAGCAGCTGAATTTGTCAAGAGAACATCCAGAACAATCACAAATCCAGAGATTCTATCCTGTCAAGGCTACTGTTGTCCAAGTGAAGACTCTCAATTCTAGATTTGATCATTGTCAAAAGGCCATTTCTGATGTTCGAGGTGAAGTTATTAGATGAGATGATATGCTTAAACTCGATAGCAAGAACAAGTTTCAATATCTTTCCCAGAATCAAGAAACTTTGTCTCACAGGCTGAGCAAAGTTGAAGAAAATCAAAATGCCATGTCTTTAAAGATTGATTCTATTGCTACTTCTCTGGAGTTAATCACATCTATTCTCATGCCTGATGATGTCAAAAAGGGGGAGAGAGTTGCTAAAGACAAATGCCAGCAATCTCAAACTCTGATCAGAAAGGATGATGCTGCAGATGGAGGAGCAAGTAATAAAGGCATGGGCAAAGCTGAAGAACGTCAAACTCTGAAATCTAGCAAGTCTTCTAAATCACAGTTTGCTGGAATAAACACTGGTACTCAAGGTACTTCAAAGACCAAGAGTCTGGTATTATCTTCTAATCCACAGACTGATGAAGAGTTGGCTGCTAAGTTATTTATTGAAGAAAATGAAGAAGGAGCTACTATTGAAGATATTAAAGCTGAAGAAAAGAATTTACAAGAACAACATCAGAAAGCTTTAAAGTCTGGAAAGTTTAAGTAGAAAGATGTAAGAACCCCAAATTTTGGATATAATTAAAACTTTTTATTAAGTAATGATGAAATGAGGAACAATGATTCCGACAACAAGGTCACCAGCTCTAATGAATGGTGGTTTCAAAGAACAATGATTGTAATGAATGGATATTGCTTTGGACAATGATCCTGATGCATTGGTATATTGTCAGAATAGAGTAATTCGATGGTTGAGGACCTAGATAAGAATAATCTACCATCCAGGAAGGAGCTAATGGATCCTTGAAGGGAAATGAGTACGTGCATAGTGTTTCCCATACGTGCATAGTATTTCCCGTACGTGCATAGTATTTCCCGTACGTGCATAGTGTTTCCTGTACGTGCATAGTATTTCCCGTACGTGCATAGTATTTTCCGTAAGTGCATAGTGTTTCCTGTACGTGCATAGCATTTTCCGTACGTGCATAGTGTTTCCTGTACGTGCATAGTAATTTGGTGGATGAATAGTGATTTTGTAAGTTGGAAAACTTTTCACTCCACCCTATGTACGGGACGTGACATGGATGTTTCGAAGTCATATTAGTAATACGCGGAGGAAATAAGTGAATGCAGAGACGATCGGAATTCAGAAATTCCAAATTCTTTTTCGGTATAATATTTGACCGGACAGTGGATTAAATATTATTATAATCCAAGAATTGAGATATTAACTTTGAGGATTTGATATTTTGGGATGTTATTATATTTGATTTAAGAATGAAGGTAGGAAACCACTGAGGAGTGGTTATGGCTACAATGTAATAATTGATATTTGGAAAGAATGAATGGAATTCGACTTTATTATTTCTATGTCTTGAAGAATGCTAAAGGGTAACAACATAGGTAAGAATAATCTATCTTCTAAGGGAATAAGATATGGCAATTTCAAGCAGGAGAATACCCTCATGTCATCCAGATCGATAACGATTAATCCAGTAGTTCCGTAAAAAGGTTAAGGAACGATCGAAAGAGAATACGGACAATTGTACCACCCTAAGAGAACAAGTAAAGAATACATAATGAATAGTGTTGGTGGGAGTATATAATAATATGAGACGACACTATACAGAAGCATTCGGAACGGATTTCCGAGTTCGTATTAGTGATCCAGGGGGAAAATAAGTGTATGTAAAAGCTGTCGGATTCTGAAAAACCGCACTTTTATTTTCTCCGAGAGTTCCCTGGACACTGATAGCCTTAAGTATTTAATGAATGGATTTAAGGAATATAAATTGGAAAGTTAGAATGAAAGATGGAGAATGAAAGTATTAATATTAAAGAGGATTCCCGGTAAACCCTAATTAGAAATCCGTGAAATATTCTCACGAACGATCAATCGAAACGGGTAATAACCGGACACAGAAACAAGCAGAGGAAGCAAGAGTCTTGTGCAAGCTACTAGAATAAATATCTAGCAACCAAGTGGACTAAAGTAACTAGGATACTTAGCAAGGAAACTAGTCCTTAGAAAACAAACTACTTGGTTAGCCTTAAACCATCCAATCTCCAACACTTGTCCTCACAAATACATCACTCCAAGCATCATCACTTTAATAAAGTAAGGCAAGATGAGATATTATCCAAGCCAAGCTACTTTATGCATTATTACCAAGAAATCAACCAAGCAAAAACCATGTCTTCTCCATTCTACACCATTCGGCCTTTTGGCTTAATTCAAGAAACAAAATCATCCTTCCCACCATTGTTTGATCTCCAAAAATTTATCATAGATCCTATATTTCATAAAAATGATACCCTAGAAATCTTAGCCTAAAACACCACTTTTTCCATTTTCAAAAAAATCAAGAAAGTGGAGGATGAATAGTAACCTCAAGAACAAAATTCTTGAATCTTGATTTTGGTTGATGATCCAAGCTTCATGGAGGCTATACAAGGACTATACAAGGATTAATAAGTGCATACACACCCCAAGGAAGGTATAAAGCTCTTGAAACCCTAACCCTTGTTTGAGATTTAAGCATGTTTATGATAGTTATAACTTAGTTATGGTTATGTTAAGATTATAAGCATGATTATGTATGGATTTTGGATTAATGATGTAAATAGCTAGATGAACGGAAAGGCATTGCTTGGCCTCAGTTCATGTATATAAGTCATGTATATGTTGTTTGGGTTGGATACTATGTTTATGGGAAGATTCGAAATTGGTAAATGTTCGATTTACAGCCGTTATAATGCCCGATTTTGCAATACCATGTTTTGTATGCCATTTTCCATGTCGAACCCCTACTGTCCAGAGACCTTATCTGCCATGATAGGATAGGTAATGTTCTAAGCTTCGTTTTGATATAAAGATCACGTGAAACGGACTTACGGTTTAGGATTTATGACCAAATTACTAAAAGTAGTTCAAATCCGTAAACGAAAGTTCGTAACTGTAATTGAACCCTCGTAAACTATGTAACGTCATGGCGAATCTTGGTAAACAAATACTAGAGGTAAAAAGGAAGGTGTTAAAGAAAACCGTATGTCAAAAGGATCATTTTTCGATTTATTAAAAATGTTCGAGTCAAGGTTAAACGCGAACGAACCCCTAAAAGACGACTCTTTTATAACTTCGGTAAAACACTTAGAAAACGGGCGATAAAACTCGGAGTATAGTATTGGTTCGTAACGATCGACTTTAGAACTAATATGACTTAAGTATGTCCCAAGTATAAGTACAATGACATGTCGTATTAACGAACGAATGTCGGGTCAGATCAGTGAGAATAAGTAATCCACAAAAAGGGGTATAACGAGGTAACTCGAGAACGTGTTTCGATTTAAGTATAACTTAACTTTTAATATGTTAAGTGATTAATCCCGAATGCCTTGGCTATTTATAGATCACCAAGTTGAACCGGGACCCACTACCACTACCCCTTACCGTACTCGACTACCAGGCAAGTTTCAATTCCCTTCTTTTAGGCTGTTGTTGTGATTGAATAAATATATATATATATATATATGATTGCTGATATACATATGCCATTGCATGCATGCCTACTTTCAAGTTGAATTGATATACTTGTTCCCTGAATGTTATCGTTGGATTATAAGCTAGATAGTTATATATCAGTTATAAGCCGGTTATTGTAAGACCCTCATAGAAGGGCGTATACATCTTATTAATCAAAAATAGACCGGGAGTCAATATTCCTTGATATATCGAGATTACCTCGGAGGAAAATATTTAAGTAAATATTTTCTATTATTCAGGCGACGAATATTATTTGAATATTCGTTCGAGATTATTTATTTTAATGATCCTTACTTCAAATAATTATTTGAACGTGATCATTCGACGAATAATATCTGTCAATATTCATTCAGAGTCGAATTGATTATCGATTATTATTTCGAATACTCTTCTAAAGATGAGACTACTAAATGAATATTATGTGGACATTCGTTTAGAATATTATTTTATTAAATAAATATTACTTTTGAAAATTCATTTAAGGTATTAAGTACTTGATGAATATTATCTTCAATATTCATCTGAAGCTTGATTTACTTATCGAATATTATATCGAATATTCTTTTAAAGCTTGGATTACTAAATGAATATTACTTGATATTCATTTAGAATATTATTCATGAAATGAATATTACTTTATCAATATTCATTTAAATTCCTAATTAATTATGAATATTATTTTGAATATTCATCCAGGGTTCTATTTAA
Organism: Saposhnikovia divaricata; assembly: GCA_036435485.1. NCBI lineage: Eukaryota > Viridiplantae > Streptophyta > Magnoliopsida > Apiales > Apiaceae > Saposhnikovia > Saposhnikovia divaricata. The sequence continues at coordinate 39,790,518 of CM071595.1, forward strand.
TCATCGAATATTATTGTAAATATTTTAAATATTTCTTTCAGGACTTATTAAGTAATGAATATTATTTTGAATATTCATTTGATTATTTAATTATGCAATAAATATTCTCTCGATATTTCTTCAAGAATTATTTGGGAAATACTCTGATTAAAGATATTCTTTCATATTCCTAAATAATCTGTAAAATATGTTAATTCAATAAATATTCTCTGGATATTTATTCCATACTTAGAATAACCTCGATAAGGTTTATCTTCTTCGATTATTACAGAAAATATCTCGGAGTCATATTATTATTAATCTTATATCAAGAAAGGTTCTCAGACATCATTCTTCTTTGAGTCTATCCCCTTAATAATAAGGGAACCTTACTTGGAAAATGTTATTTATCTTGTCGACTTCCCGGTCATAAAGTATTCCCTTCACCCACAACTCGGGTGCTGTTGACTTATTAAGTCGTTGCTTACCTTCTCATCTTTCGAGGGGTAAGATTACTGGAACAAGTTGATATCCGTTACCAAGTAATAGCTTGGGAGTTATTGGTAAATTTTCCTTTCCAACTAGATACGACTACTTTGTGGAGTCTTATCAACAAGTATTATACTTGGGGAAAGGGGGACGAACGTTACATTCAGAATCATGAATTCTATTTGAACTAGGAGTCGTGTAAGAGGCCGAGTAGCGCCGGTCCATCCCCTTTGGCCCAACCGTTGGCCGGGGAGAGTTAATAAGGCGGTATACAAGTAAAGCCGTCAGTTCTTCCTTCTACCGGTAGTAAATCTAAATTGAGCTGTACGATCTCGACTGATCATCAAGATTGGAACAGCGGGCGCGGTGAATACTCCATCATTGGTTCATCAACCAAATTTATTTATTTCCTGCAACATGATTACTGTTGGCAGAGTTGGAATAATGTCATAACTGGAATTGCAACCCTTTTCTTGCAAGTTCCTCTTCTTAATAACAATAAGAATATCTCGCTTACTTTGATGTAGCAGATATTTCTTCAAACAAATACTTTCAGTTACCTGGTAACTTCATCGTTCATATTATACTGGCATCATTTCCGTAAATGCATGGCATATGGTTTGAAAGATACTTTTGAACTGTTACATTATCGTTCAGTTATATATTATTGTTGGTGGGCTATTGCTCACCCTTGCTTTATTATTATATCACAACAACAGCTAGACCAGATGACTCGCACAAGGCGCACTCGACGCGGGCGAGGACGATGAGACTACCAGAGCTGAAGAAGAAGCTATTGGTAGGGTATATTTATTCTTTCAGTACCAAGAATATGGTCTAGTATGACTTATGTAAATGGATGGCAAAGAGTATGTATTTATATTGAAATTCTTTTGGATTGTAAGAACTCATAATGTGATTAATAAAAATTTGATTGTTACTCTGATTTCATCTCTGGGACTATAACGGGTGTGTTTTATATTGTTGTGTTGGGTTATAGAGACGTAATTTATTTTATGTTAAGGAAAGTTCAATTGTTGTGGACAGAATTGGAAAGCGTAACCACCGGATCCCGGACCCCGGATCTGGGGGTGTTACAGAAGTGGTATCAGAGCGTACGTTATAAACCCCAGAGATGAGGTGACGTTAAAACAATAAATTCAATAAGATAATAAGAACTCTTGCCAAGTTCATAGTCGGACTACTTAATGTAGTGATGACATATAAAACCCTTATGGGAACTCGTAAGTATAACGATAGTAACTTAGCTCGATATCGTATCGACGAGTAAGGCGACTGACCTTGAGGCATACGAACAACAGCGCGATGATGCTTTATATGCTGAAAATCAGCGGGTAATTCGATGGAGTACCCTACTGGAGACTCGGAAGAGGTTCCAGCAGATAAGGAAAATCCTGTTAGGATAAGGAGCAGAGTCCCTAGGAATAGTTGAGAAGGAGGCAGTAAGTGCCATATCATTTGATAAATGAATTAGTATGAATATGGTCAGTAATAATTCGCCATGAGAAGGCAGGTGTCGTAGGTTGTAAATTATGGAACCAAATTGAGGTTAATAATGTGGTTTTATTAAGGAAAATGTTCATTTTATGAATGAATCATTTAGAAAGTAAAGACATTGGGAAGTGATAGCATGATTGGGTAAAGTTATATAAGGAAGTAGTAAGCAAGACAATGATCTCAGAACCTACCGGAAGATAAGACCAGTGAGTCAAGATGAACTCGTAATGAGACTACTTCCAGAGACTGAGTATAGAGTTAATTCAACTCAGTTAAATGATGAACCAGAAACGTTAGATGCATGTGATTCAGAGGAATATTAAATTCCTTCTTCTCTTTGAATGGATTATAGTAGTACCTTAAGTTTATTCCGATGCGGAATTATAATAGATCAAGTAATATGATCAGTAGTTAAAGAGAAAAATGTGAGAAAATCTTCCTGGAGCTAAAAGGTGAAATTGGTAATGACCAAGAGCTGGCATTGCTTAATGGAAAAAGGAGACTTTGTGCTTCCAATGACGCTTCGCATAAAGGGTTAGGTAGACCGACATTTGGTAGTATTGAATATCAGGACGTTGTGACAGGTTTCAGTTTGAAACTATTGATTCCCTTCTAAGGGATGGATATAATTGATTCCTCTCCAGTGGGTAAACTTCCAATCTGATGATGATTATTTCGTTAACTATGACTGCTTATGATTCCACCTGCTTGGAGGTTCATAGAACTATTCTTCAGGTTTCGAAACTGGTCTCCTTAATGTTACCAGTAGGTGAGTAGATTGATCAAAATTTCCCTGAGTCTGGAAAGGAATTCGGTGAATTTTGGCAAACCTTATCTTTCTGATTATCAGGGAATGTCATGGAAGAGAGTAAAAATTGGAGCAAACCCTGTGATTTGGGTAAGGATGCTGTAAAATGGGTTAGTAAACGGACCCTGAGCATTACGATCAACGGTAGTGATAAAATGATGAAGTGAGAATGGACGAAAACAGGAAATGTAAGTAAGAAATTAGCCGGACGGAGAAACTCCGGGATTGACTTAAGTGAAAAGGCAGTTATGCCAGGAATGGTAAGCTTGCGTGGCAAGCGGGATTGATAAGAATAGTTGAAAAGATAAAAGTGGAGGAAAGGTGACCGGAGACGGTGCCGAGTAGTCGATTAAGACTTATATGGAGTAAAGTTTTGGAAAGGTAGAAAGGTATCAAAGAAGAAGGCACTATGCCGGCAATTGCTAGAAAAGTAATGCTATTAGCCAACCCCTAAAATCATATATTTTTTTTTATTTTAGTGTGGCCAGTTGAGGCCAAGTCACAAAGGATTATCGAGTGACTAGACCAGCAATGAAAGGAAACATTAATGAGATCGTTTGAATCTTCTGCCGAACAACCCATGTTTTGATTGGGAATTCACTAGACCTTTTTGGGATGGGGTCACCCGTACTGAAGTGACTCATGTGTATATGGGTGTCCAAGATTTCGAGTAAAATGGAAGTTTGGTAAGGAATGTATGACATCGTAACAATAATGCCAGATGAGGCATGTATGAAACCCTGAGGAAGTATGGGTTGAACCTATAAAGGTTGAGATTATCCTAAGATAAAGAAAGAACTAAGAAAAGAAGTATCCTAAGTAGGATTGGGAATAAAACGTGATAAAGTTCCCATGGGTAGGTGGAAGCAATGACTTATGGAAATGACTGATAGTTATATTTTCTCCTTCAGCAGAGCTTAAGGGAGAATGCTTTAACCCAACAGTGATGGGAATGAGGTAGAAAAACTTGAGCTGGAATGTACCCAGAAAACATGGGTTACCAGAAATCATTATCATCAAGAAAGGCCAATGAGGTGGCCGACAATCTAAGTATAAAGGAATAATTACAAATGTTCATACCGAAGAAACAGGATGATATTTGGAAGGACCTTGAAGGTCATATCGGAATGAAGGAATTTACATTCCTTCTGATGACTGTGCAAGAATTAACAGTAATAATAGTTTAAGTAAAGATTCGATTCCTGATGGAGTCTTAAGCATGTTACGTACCTTAGAAGGTCCCGTTTTGAGGCAAACCAGGATCATGGTACAAAATTGAGGAAGTAAACCGTTAAGTTTCCAGTCTTTTATGGAAGATGCATAAGTGATAGTTTCCTCAACCGGACCTAACTGCGATGCTTGAAACTCTTCTGCAATTCTATCTGCTTCACGTTATATCTACATCAAGTTCAGGAAGTGTTCCTTATGGATAAGGAATAATGATTACTTTGTCTCCCTAAGGGATTTGAAACCCGTAGGGTTAGCTATTAACGCACTACGTAAACAACAAGCGATGGTGGTTCTTCTAAGAAAGGAGATGACAACGTAAAGATAAAGAAAGTGCTGCTATTAATAAGCTAAATGGCATGTTGATGAATGACAAGCAAGTTTGTGTTAGTGTACTTCTGCACAAACAAGATAGAGAATATGAGGTTGATAATTCGTGATGCTAAACGTATTCCCGTAGAAAGAATTAATGAGACTTGGAGGGAAGGGCGGTTGAGCCCAAGACTTATTGGGCCACCTGAGAGTTTAAAGTGTTCGGGCGGCGGTATTCGAGCCAGCCTTACCCCCAAAATTATAGCACGGTCATAACGGGTTTTCATGTGGCCAGGCTACGCCAGTAATGCAGATGTTCAACGGATGATAGGAGTACGAGCATGTAGATATACGACCTGGTCTGACTTACGAAAGACAACCTGTGGAAAACCACGGATAGAAAAGAACAAGTAATGAGAAACAAGGTTGGCAGAAGTAGATTATATGAATCTAAGTTAAAGGAATCGGGCCAGATTCATTTCGAAAAGTTTAAATTGAAATAACGTGATGATTATAGAATAAATGAGACGGAATACCGATAAGGAGGTACCAAGTGCAAAAAGGTGTCTCAATAAAGAGGTGAAGGTGAAAGTAAATAATAGAAATGAGTAAGAATCAGCTAATAAGAAGGATGTGAATGATAAAGAAAAGGCTGGGAAAGCAACTATGGAATGAGAAGCAAGGAATGTTATGAATGGGTTTCTAATGAATTCTCAGGATGACAACCTGATAGTGTCAATATTATAGTTATGAAAAAGCTAGTAACATGATATGGGATGTCAGTAATAATGATGTCAAGTGAGAGATCTAAGATTTAACCTGAAAGGTTAAAGGATTTCTCGAATGTGAGTATCGCTAAGATTGAACAAGAGTATTTGTCCATAGAATAATGGACAAAGCAGCAAGATATGTTGACACGTGAGATTGCGATCAAATAGTATTGGATATAATTATGATTAATTTCTTCTTTGATAAACCTCTATAGTTCATAGGTAAACTCTGAGTATGATATTCTACAATCATGAAAGCTTTCTATAATCCTTTAGAACTCTTTTCTCTTTTTCTCTCTTATTCATCTTCTTTATGAATTGAGAAGAACAACCCTTTTAGGAGGGGAGGTACTGCTACGTGACTATCTGTCTATGTGATAGAAGTCTAAGTTGGAATGCCATGACTTGTTTAATTGCTTGTCAAGTACTAAAGGCTGGCCCCCTTCTGTACTAACTATGCAATATAACAAATGTTCAATTGATCATAGTGATCTCTCAATAAATCTTTCCACTTCTCTATATTGATCGAGATTGCGAAGATTAAAGCGATCAGGAAATGCACAGTACGAGCGAGGTTACCTCCGAATCGTAGGGTGATAGTGATACCAATGTTACTGCAGGTATCAATAAGGATAAGACTGAGTAAGAGTATAACCCGGATAGTGAGTTGTACGAAAAGTAGCAACGTTGATGGAAAAAGGATAAAGTATGAATTGTAGCACTAGAAGATGTGCTGAAGAAGGGTAGAACGACTAAGAATTGACCGGGAAGCTAAAGAGTGAACGGCAGGCAAACGACTCTTTGCTTCCTACCTGATTCCGGGACGGAATCCTTTTAAGGAGGGGAGACTGTAAGAACCCCAAATTTTGGATATAATTAAAACTTTTTATTAAGTAATGATGAAATGAGGAACAATGATTCCGACAACAAGGTCACCAGCTCTAATGAATGGTGGTTTCAAAGAACAATGATTGTAATGAATGGATATTGCTTTGGACAATGATCCTGATGCATTGGTATATTGTCAGAATAGAGTAATTCGATGGTTGAGGACCTAGATAAGAATAATCTACCATCCAGGAAGGAGCTAATGGATCCTTGAAGGGAAATGAGTACGTGCATAGTGTTTCCCATACGTGCATAGTATTTCCCGTACGTGCATAGTATTTCCCGTACGTGCATAGTGTTTCCTGTACGTGCATAGTATTTCCCGTACGTGCATAGTATTTTCCGTAAGTGCATAGTGTTTCCTGTACGTGCATAGTATTTTCCGTACGTGCATAGTGTTTCCTGTACGTGCATAGTAATTTGGTGGATGAATAGTGATTTTGTAAGTTGGAAAACTTTTCACTCCACCCTATGTACGGGACGTGATATGGATGTTTCGAAGTCATATTAGTAATACGCGGAGGAAATAAGTGAATGCAGAGACGATCGGAATTCAGAAATTCCAAATTCTTTTTCGGTATAATATTTGACCGGACAGTGGATTAAATATTATTATAATCCAAGAATTGAGATATTAACTTTGAGGATTTGATATTTTGGGATGTTATTATATTTGATTTAAGAATGAAGGTAGGAAACCACTGAGGAGTGGTTATGGCTACAATGTAATAATTGATATTTGGAAAGAATGAATGGAATTCGACTTTATTATTTCTATGTCTTGAAGAATGCTAAAGGGTAACAACATAGGTAAGAATAATCTATCTTCTAAGGGAATAAGATATGGCAATTTCAAGCAGGAGAATACCCTCATGTCATCCAGATCGATAACGATTAATCCAGTAGTTCCGTAAAAAGGTTAAGGAACGATCGAAAGAGAATACGGACAATTGTACCACCCTAAGAGAACAAGTAAAGAATACATAATGAATAGTTTTTGGTGGGAGTATATAATAATATGAGACGACACTATACAGAAGCATTCGGAACGGATTTCCGAGTTCGTATTAGTGATCCAGGGGGAAAATAAGTGTATGTAAAAGCTGTCGGATTCTGAAAAACCGCACTTTTATTTTCTCCGAGAGTTCCCTGGACACTGATAGCCTTAATTATTTAATGAATAGATTTAAGGAATATAAATTGGAAAGTTAGAATGAAAGATGGAGAATGAAAGTATTAATATTAAAGAGGATTCCCGGTAAACCCTAATTAGAAATCCGTGAAATATTCTCACGAACGATCAATCGAAACGGGTAATAACCGGACACAGAAACAAGCAGAGGAAGCAAGAGTCTTGTGCAAGCTACTAGAATAAATATCTAGCAACCAAGTGGACTAAAGTAACTAGGATACTTAGCAAGGAAACTAGTCCTTAGAAAACAAACTACTTGGTTAGCCTTAAACCATCCAATCTCCAACACTTGTCCTCACAAATACATCACTCCATGCATCATCACTTTAATAAAGTAAGGCAAGATGAGATATTATCCAAGCCAAGCTACTTTATGCATTATTACGAAGAAATCAACCAAGCAAAAACCATGTCTTCTCCATTCTACACCATTCGGCCTTTTGGCTTAATTCAAGAAACAAAATCATCCTTCCCACCATTGTTTGATCTCCAAAAATTTATCATAGATCCTATATTTCATAAAAATGATACCCTAGAAATCTTAGCCCCAAACACCACTTTTTCCATTTTCAAAAAAATCAAGAAGTGGAGGATGAATAGTAACCTCAAGAACAAAATTCTTGAATCTTGATTTTGGTTGACAATCCAAGCTTCATGGAGGCTATACAAGGACTATACAAGGATTAATAAGTGCATACACACCCCAAGAAAGGTATAAAGCTCTTGAAACCCTAACCCTTGTTTGAGATTTAAGCATGTTTATGATAGTTATAACTTAGTTATGGTTATGTTAAGATTATAAGCATGATTATGTATGGATTTTGGATTAATGATGTAAATAGATAGATGAACGGAAAGGCATTGCTTGGCCTCAGTTCATGTATATAAGTCATGTATATGTTGTTTGGGTTGGATACTATGTTTATGGGAAGATTCGAAATTGGTAAATGTTCGATTTACAGCCGTTATAATGCCCGATTTTGCAATACCATGTTTTGTATGCCATTTTTCATGTCGAACCCCTACTGTCCAGAGACCTTATCTGCCATGATAGGATAGGTAATGTTCTAAGCTTCGTTTTGATATAAAGATCACGTGAAACGGACTTACGGTTTAGGATTTATGACCAAATTACTAAAAGTACTTCGAATCCGTAAACGAAAGTTCGTAACTGTAATTGAACCCTCGTAAACTATGTAACGTCATGGCGAATCTTGGTAAACAAATACTAGAGGTAAAAAGGAAGGTGTGAAAGAAAACCGTATGTCAAAAGGATCATTTTTCGATTTATTAAAAATGTTCGAGTCAAGGTTAAACGCGAACGAACCCCTAAAAGACGACTCTTTTATAACTTCGGTAAAACACTAAGAAAACGGGCGATAAAACTCGGAGTATAGTATTGGTTCGTAACGATCGACTTTAGAACTAATATGACTTAAGTATGTCCCAAGTATAAGTACAATGACATGTCGTATTAACGAACGAATGTCGGGTCGGATCAGTGAGAATAAGTAATCCACAAAAAGGGGTATAGCGAGGTAACTCGAGAACGTGTTTCGATTTAAGTATAACTTAACTTTTAATATGTTAAGTGATTAATCCCGAATGCCTTGGCTATTTATAGATCACCAAGCTGAACCGGGACCCGCTACCACTACCCCTTACCGTACTCGACTACCAGGCAAGTTTCAATTCCCTTCTTTTAGGCTGTTGTTGTGATTGAATAAATATATATATATGATTGCTGATATACATATGCCATTGCATGCATGCCTACTTTCAAGTTGAATTGATATACTTGTTCCCTGAATGTTATCGTTGGCTTATAAGCTAGATAGTTATATATCAGTTATAAGCCGGTTATTGTAAGACCTTCATAGAAGGGCGTATACATCTTATTAATCAAAAATAGATCGGGAGTCAATATTCCTTGATATATCGAGATTACCTCGGAGGAAAATATTTAACTAAATATTTTCTATTATTCAGGCGACGAATATTATTTGAATATTCGTTCGAGATTATTTATTTTAATGATCCTTACTTCAAATAATTATTTGAACGTGATCATTCGACGAATAATATCTGTCAATATTCATTCAGAGTCGAATTGATTATCGATTATTATTTCGAATACTCTTCTAAAGATGAGACTACTAAATGAATATTATGTGGACATTCGTTTAGAATATTATTTTATTAAATAAATATTACTTTTGAAAATTCATTTAAGGTATTAAGTACTTGATGAATATTATCTTCAATATTCATCTGCAGCTTGATTTACTTATCGAATATTATATCGAATATTCTTTTAAAGCTTGGATTACTAAATGAATATTACTTGATATTCATTTAGAATATTATTCATGAAATGAATATTACTTTATCAATATTCATTTAAATTCCTAATTAATTATGAATATTATTTTGAATATTCATCCAGGGTTCTATTTAATCATCGAATATTATTGTAAATATTTTAAATATTTCTTTCAGGACTTATTAAGTAATGAATATTATTTTGAATATTCATTTGATTATTTAATTATGCAATAAATATTCTCTCGATATTTCTTCAAGAATTATTTGGGAAATACTCTTATTAAAGATATTCCTTCATATTCCTAAATAATCTGTAAAATATGTTAATTCAATAAATATTCTCTGGATATTTATTCCATACTTAGAATAACCTCGATAAGGTTTATCTTCTTCGATTATTACAGAAAATATCTCGGAGTCATATTATTATTAATCTTATATCAAGAAAGGTTCTCAGACATCATTCTTCTTTGAGTCTATCCCCTTAATAATAAGGGAACCTTACTTGGAAAATGTTATTTATCTTGTTGACTTCCCGGTCATAAAGTATTCCCTTCACCCGCAACTCGGGTGCTGTTGACTTATTAAGTCGTTGCTTACCTTCTCATCTTTCGAGGGGTAAGATTACTGGAACAAGTTGATATCCGTTACCAAGTAATAGCTTGGGAGTTATTGGTAAATTTTCCTTTCCAACTAGATACGACTACTTTGTGGAGTCTTATCAACAAGTATTATACTTGGGGAAAGGGGGACGAACGTTACATTCAGAATCATGAATTCTATTTGAACTAGGAGTCGTGTAAGAGGCCGAGTAGCGCCGGTCCATCCCCTTTGGCCCAACCGTTGGCCGGGGAGAGCTAATAAGGCGGTATACAAGTAAAGCCGTCAGTTCTTCCTTCTACCGGTAGTAAATCTAAATTGAGCTGTACGATCTCGACTGATCATCAAGATTGGAACAGCGGGCGCGGTGAATACTCCATCATTGGTTCATCATCCAAATTTATTTATTTCCTGCAACATGATTACTGTTGGCAGAGTTGGAATAATGTCATAACTGGAATTGCAACCCTTTTCTTGCAAGTTCCTCTTCTTAATAACAATAAGAATATCTCGCTTACTTTGATGTAGCAGATATTTCTTCAAACAAATACTTTCAGTTACCTGGTAACTTCATCGTTCATATTATACTGGCATCATTTCCGTAAATGCATGGCATATGGTTTGAAAGATACTTTTGAACTGTTACATTATCGTTCAGTTATATATTATTGTTGGTGGGCTATTGCTCACCCTTGCTTTATTATTATATCACAACAACAGCTAGACCAGATGACTCGCACAAGGCGCACTCGACGCGGGCGAGGACGATGAGACTACCAGAGCTGAAGAAGAAGCTATTGGTAGGGTATATTTATTCTTTCAGTACCAAGAATATGGTCTAGTATGACTTATGTAAATGGATGGCAAAGAGTATGTATTTATATTGAAATTCTTTTGGATTGTAAGAACTCATAATGTGATTAATAAAAATTTGATTGTTACTCTGATTTCATCTCTGGGACTATAACGGGTGTGTTTTATATTGTTGTGTTGGGTTATAGAGACGTAATTTATTTTATGTTAAGGAAAGTTCAATTGTTGTGGACAGAATTGGAAACCGTAACCACCGGATCCCGGACCCCGGATCTGGGGGTGTTACAAAAGAAAAAGCTCCTAGGCCTGTTCTTAAAGGCATTGTGATCAAGGAAAATGTTGATGCTGATCAAAGATCACATTTATCTAAGAAACCAACAGAAGCTGAAGCTAAACTCAAGCTAAAAGGCATTGCTATGGAAGGAGAAGATTCAAAGAAGAAAGTTACAACCTCTGTTTCTACACAAGTTGTACAGAAGAAAGAAAACACAACCTCTGTTGCTACACAAGTTGTGTCTAGACCTCTATCTTCTCAGTTGAAATCAGTTTTTGGTAAAGGAACACTTCATGATCCAAATCTAGTATCTGGAGCTCCTATGGATTTTTCTGATGGAAGAGCCTTGTTTGGTAAGATTGGAAATAATAAAGCTGGTCTAGGCTCACACAGAGATAAAAGGCAACATACTGGTCCTAGAGATCCTTCTTCACTGGCTGTTCCAGGTCATGGTGTCACTCAAGAGAGTTTGGACAGACTGGAATCAGTACAGTTAGTTCATCAAAAGAGTTTAAAGAAAGATTTTCTCTTATACTTTATGGCTGATGGGACAGTATTTAAAATTGGTGAGCATGATATTGGCTTGAAATATTGGGAAGAACTATAACATGTTCTGTAACTTTTCAAGGTGAACAGTCGAAGAACTCAATCAGTTGCAAATGTGCTCAGACAGAAAATGTTCCAAAATTTGGCAATTAGAAGAATGAAGTGCAACAGCAGATATGTTCCTAAGTACAGAGACTGGAATGGAAATCTCATTGAAATGAAGAAGGGTACTGCAAAGCTGAAGACTGATCTGGGAATCACAGTACTTGACTTCAATTCACAATTAGAGGAAGTAAAATTTATCAGACTGGGAAATGAGATGAGGAGGAACAAAATCTATAATATAAGATCTGCTATTTATCAAACTGATGAGAGTGATCCTCAGTTGAGAGAGATCAAGGAAGCTATGAAGATTGAACTTGAGAATGCAGAGAGAAGATTGCTTATAGATTATCTCAGAACAACACCAGATCTTGAGGAGATTAGAGATTAAAGTCTGTAAGAATTTTCTTGTTTTCTGTAGATTTTTGTTAAAGTCAAGTTTAAACTCTGCTTATTTGAATAAACACTGTGTTTGTATGATATTGTTTTGACATCATCAATTATTGTTAACTTGTGCATTTTTACTAATGAACAAGTTGGGGGAGATTGTTAGGAATATGTTGTACTTGATGATAACTTCACAATCAATCAAATTGTATAAGGTTTTGTAGCTGTCAACGGATGAGGATTTATAACTCTATCCGTTGACAGGTAGCTCATCAACGGATGAGGTTTTGTAGCATACTGCAGTATCTCTATGTTATCAGTTGATAGTGTTTTTATCCACAGTCATGTTGACCATCAACGGATAGGCAGAATAGGGTAGCCAATTGTAAATAAGCTATGCTATGTAATTCTGTCTAAGTGAAAGTGTATCAACAGATGAAGATAAAACTCTATCAACGGATACAACTCAAATCCATTCTATCAACGGATACAGCTCAAGTCTCGATATCAACGGATACAGCTCAATACATCATCAACGGATGTCAGTGTACAATATCAACGGATAATCATTGACACTGTCTTCTATGATAAGCTGGGGATTAGCAGTTGATAAGGACATGTTTGACTGACAGATCACATGGGTTGATAGTAGATACAAAAAGCAGTATGGCAGCCTTACTTTGGAAACACAGAAGAAAGAAGCATTCCGTTTACACTATGAATACAAGAAAGGTGCAAGAGACATGTCTGATCACAAGGACAACCTTTCGGCTACATGTGTATTTGGAGTGTAGTAGCAAGTCAACTAGAATTAGATTAATATTATCTTATTCCAGTAGTACTTGTAAAACTTGGGATTTATAACCAAGTGTAGCATCTCTTTGTAGGCTAAGAAAACAGATACATTTTTCTTAGGGTTTCTATTGAATATTCTTAGAAAGCAAAGAGTTGTAAAAACAGAAGCTGTGTACTTTTGTATCACAGAGTTTTCTTCGAATAAAAGCTTCAGGTGGTGCATTTAACCACCTGATTTTTATGTGTTTGTGCATTAATCTTTTTACAGCAATTATCTAAGTATAGATTTCTGGAGTTCTTATCAGAAATTTATAAATATCAAGAATTGTATTCAACCCCCCCTTCTACAATTATACAAGTGTGTAATCTGGGAATAACAATTGGTATCAGAGCAAGCTTCTAACATATTTGAAGTTTAAAGATCAACACACTTCCAACATGTCTAAGAAGGATTATGGAGTAAAGATTCCAATTCTTGATAGAGAAAATTACTTTCACTGGAAAGTAAAAATGCGTCTACATCTCTCATCTATTGATGAGGGTTTTATGGATTGCATTGACAAGGGTCCTCACGTTCCAACGAAGACTGCAACAAGAGTTGGCCTGGCTGAAGGTGTGCCTGACACTCTCATTCCCAAACCTGTTTCTGAGTGGAGTCTTGAAGATATTACAGAAGTCCACAAAGACAAAAAGACCATGAATATTCTGTTCAATGGTCTAGAAACAGACATGGTTGACAATGTTATTAACTGTACTACCGCCAAGGAAGTATGGGACACTGTTCAAACCCTTTGTGAAGGAACAGAACAGGTAAGGGAAAACAAGATGCAACTACTAATCCAATAGTATGAACATTTTCACTTTAAGAGTGGAGAAACATTGAATGATACATTTAGTAGATTTCAAACGCTACTAAATGGTTTGAAACTGTATGGAAGAATCTATCAAGTTAAAGATTCTAATCTCAAATTTCTGAGATCACTGCCCAAGGAATGGAAGCCAATGACTGTTTCTCTAAGAAACACTCAAGAGTACAAGACATTTACTCTTGAAAGGCTCTATGGAACTTTAAAGACCTATGAGCTGGAAATGGAGCAGGATGAAGAGATTGAGAAGTCTCAAAAGAAAAGTGGGTCAGTTGCACTTGTTGCCAACTTGGAGCAAAAGGAGGAAAGGACAGAAACTGCTAGTTCTACACCAAACAGGGAGGTTTGTAAAGGTAGAGCAGAATCAAGCAGGAGCAAGGAAAAGGTTTCTGAGGAATTGAATGTTCTTCAGCAGGATGAATTGGATGAGATAGATGAGCACTTAGCTTTTCTATCTAGGAGATTCTCTAAGCTGAAATTCAAGAGAAACTCTGGGGTGGCCAAGCCATTTAACAAGGATTTTTCCACAAGCAACTATGTGGATAAATCCAAAATTAAATGCTACAATTGTGGAATTGCTGGTCACATGATAAGTGAATGCAAGAAACCTAGATCTGAGAACAAGGGAAAGTCAACTGAGGCTGTTGACTATAAGAAGAAATATTTTGATCTTCTCAGGCAGAGAGGAAAGGCATTCTTGACCCAAGAGTATGACTGGGCTGTTGATGACAATCATTCTGATGATGATGTTGAGTTAGTCAACCTTGCTTTAATGGCTGATTCTGGAGAGCAGGAAGCAAGTTCAGCTAGCAATCAGGGAAACAGAAGGAATCTATGGTACCTAGACAGTGGATGCTCTAGGCACATGACAGGAGATTCAACCCTGCTCACAGAGTTCAAGGAAGGAGCTGGCCCTAGAATTACCTTTGGAGATGATAGCAAAGGATATACTAAGGGATATGGCCTGATTTCAAAAGACAATGTCATCATTGAAGAAGTGGATTTAGTTGAAGGTTTGAAGCACAATTTGCTGAGTGTCGGTCAGATTTGTGACAAAGACTATGAAGTAAAGTTCACAAAAGAAGCCTGTGTTGTTTCTGCCAAGGAAGATAACAATGTGGTATTGACAGGCTTTAGAAAAGGAAATGTTTACATAGCTGACTTCAATTCAGCATGCTCAGAATCCATTACTTGTCTCTTCAGCAAAGCAAGTAAGGATGAGAGTTGGCTATGGCGTAAGAAGCTGTCCCATTTGAATTTTAAAGTTATGAATGATTTGGTAAGAAAGGATCTTGCTTGAGGAATCCCTCAATTGGAGTTTGTCAGAGATGGACTGTGTGATGCCTGCCAATTAGGGAAACAAAGAAATCATTCTTCAAAAGCAAGACAGAGTCATCCATTGTTAAGCCTCTTCAATTGCTGCATATGGACTTATTTGGTCCAGTAAATGTCATGTCTATTTCAAAGAAGAAATACTGTCTGGTGATTGTAGATGATTTTTCTAAGTTCACATGGACCTTCTTCCTGCACTCCAAGGATTGTGCAAGTGAAATCATCATCAATCACCTCAGAATACTAAACAATGGTTCTGAAGACAGAGTACAAAGAATCAGGAGTGACAATGGTACTGAATTCAAGAATTCCACAATGAAGATTTTCTGTGAAGAGAATGGAATTGTCCATGAGTTTTCTGCTGCCAGAACACCTCAACAAAATGGGGTTGTTGAAAGGAAAAACAGAACTCTCATTGAAGCAGCTAGAACAATGTTAAGTGAATCAAGGTTACCAACATATTTCTGGGTTGAAGCTGTCAACACTGCATGCTTTACTCAGAATATTTCCTTGGTCAATCAAGCTAGAGGAATGACTCCTTATCAGTTATTAACCAACAAGAAACCAACTTTAGCTTTCCTACATGTCTTTGGATGTAAGTGTTTTGTGCTAAGGAATCATGGAGATAACTTGGGCAAATTTGTAGCAAAGGCAGATGAAGCTATTTTCGTTGGATATGCAGCAGGGAAAGCCTACAAGGTCTACAATCTAAGAACCAACATTGTTATGGAATCTGTACATGTTGTGTTTGATGATCAAAAGATTCTAGGCCTAAATGATGAAGGTTCCCATGAAAATTTGGAATTTGAGAATGAAGGTGAGGGAAGAATGTACTATGATGATGATGAGGACAATGAAGATCATGACCACAGAGATCCACCTAGAGCTGTTATACCAACTAGAAGTGATGCTTACACTGAAAATGAAGCATCCGTTGACAGTCATTTTGCAACATCCATTGACACTATTAGAGATGCATCCGTTGACAGAGATTCTCAAGCATCCGTCGACAGGCAAAATGATGCATCCATTGATAGTCAACTTCATAATTCAGTAAGGACAACAAACTCAGGGGGAGTTTCTTAAGGTCAAAATTCAATGCTAAATCAACATGATCATGCTCATGGAAATGAAGCAACCTCATCAAGATCAAACCTTCCACCTGCAAGAAAATGGACTAGAGATCATCCATTTGAGTTAATCATTGGTGAATCAAATTCAAGAGTCCAAACTAGAAGGGCCACTCAAGCAGAATGTCTATACAGTAGCTTCCTGTCTCAAGAGGAACCTAAGAAAGTGGAAGATGCCCTTCTAGATCCAGATTGGGTGTTAGCAATGCAAGAAGAGCTAAACCAATTTGAAAGAAATAAAGTATGGAAACTTGTGCCCAAACCTGATGATAGAAGTGTCATAGGTACTAAATGGGTTCTCAAGAATAAGACAGATGAAAATGGCATAATTGTGAGGAATAAAGCTAGATTAGTGGCAAAAGGCTACTCTCAAGAAGAAGGAATAGATTTTGATGAAACTTTTGCTCCAGTGGCAAGACTTGAGGCAATAAGAATCTTTCTAGCCTATGCAGCACATGCCAATTGCAAAGTCTATCAGATGGATGTCAAAAGTGCCTTTCTAAATGGGGAACTGGAAGAAGAGGTCTATGTCCATCAACCTCCTAGCTTTGAGGATCCAGAATTTCCAGGATATGTATATCTTCTCATGAAAGCACTTTATGGTTTGAAGCAAGCACCAAGAGCCTGGTATGACACTTTATCTCAATTTCTTTTGGAGAACCACTTCACTAGAGGTACAATAGATAAAACCTTATTTCATAGGAATATTAATGGCTCTTCAATACTTGTTCAAATCTATGTAGATGATATTATTTTTGGGTCTACAGATGAGAAGCAATTTGCAAAAAGTTTGCCAAATTTATGTAAAGTAGGTATGAAATGAGCATGATGGGTGAATTAACTTACTTTCTTGGCCTACAAGTAAAGCAAGTTAATGAGGGCATTTTCATAAGTCAAACAAAATATATTTATGATCTCTTAAAGAAATTTGACTTAATGGATTGTACATCTGCAAAAACACCTATGGCCACTGCAACTAAGCTTGAGTTGAATACTAAGGAAAAGTCTGTGGACATCTCAAGCTATAGAGGCATGGTAGGTTCACTTCTATACTTAACAGCTAGTAGACCTGATATAATGTTTTCTACTTGTCTTTGTGCTAGATTTCAAGCTGACCCTAGAGAGTCTCACTTAATAGCTATTAAAAGAATCTTCAGGTATCTCAAGGGAACACCAAACCTTGGCATTTGGTACCCAAGAGAATCTGGTTTTGCTCTAACTGGCTATTCAGATGCAGATTATGCAGGTTGCAGAGTTGATAGGAAAAGTACTACAGGTTCCTGTCAATTTCTAGGAAACAGGCTTGTTTCATGGTTCAGTAAGAAACAAAACTCAGTCTCCACTTCTACAGCTGAAGCTGAGTACATTGCTGATGGAAGCTGTTGTGCACAGATTCTATGGATGAGAAATCAACTCATTGACTATGGTCTAAAAGTTGAGAAGATTCCAATTTTCTGTGACAACACAAGTGCTATTGCCATCACAGGGAATCCAGTGCAACATTCGAGAACCAAGCACATTGACATCAAATACCACTTCATTAGAGAACATGTGACGAATGGTACAGTAGAAATGCACTTTGTGCCAAGTGAAATGCAACTTGCAGATATCTTCACCAAGCCTCTTGATGAATCCACATTCACAAGATTGGTAGGTGAGCTAGGTATGCTTAACTTGTCATAATTCCTAGTGATATTTGATTTCACTGCATTGCAGCTAGGAATGTGTTTTGATTTACTTGAGAATTAAAAACTCTCAAAAAAAAAATAATTTGTTTTTAATTTTGTCCAAGGCAAAATTATCTTATCAACGGATATCCTTTTACCCGTTTATAGCATAAACACATTCCTAGATTTTTTTTGTATATCAACGGATAACAGCTTATCCACGTCATCAACGGATAAACTGTTTCTCAACCGTTCAATCCATATCCGTTGATATAAATATTTTCTTTTAAATATAACCGTTGGTAAACGTGTATCTATATATGACTGGTTATATTTATTTTCTTTTATTATTTGACAGTTACTTTTGACCAATGAGTAATTACTTTTAATTATTTCATTTTCAATTCTTGAAAAGTATAAAAGGCTGTCTTGTGCTCTCACATCTCACTTTTATCGACTTTCAAGATTCTCTTAAGTAAACTGCATCTTCTTCTTCACAAAAATTCTCTGCAACAAAAGTTCAAACTCTTCAATGGCGCCTATTGTTAAGATGATGTCTTCCACTGGGTTCACCTATGAGAAGAACAATTTCGCTGCCTATGTCGATACAGTGAATGCCCCAGAAGCTTATCACACCATGATGAATTTTGTGAAGAATTGTAAACTTTCTTATGCTATGACTGCCACCACTCCTCTAATCCACGAAGTAATCGAAGAGGTGTGGGCATCTGCTGAGTACAATGACACAGATGGTACAATTGCTTTTTCTCTAAAGGGTAAAAACTATGTAGTTAACTCTGATGTGATAACTGCCTGTTTAAAATTGCCTGAGAATAACTGTCTGAAAGTACCCACTGATGCTGAAATAGTTGCCATGCTTAATTCCATAAATTATGCCCTTAGTACTGATAATTTAGGAAAAATTGCTAGGAAAGGGATGGTTAAAGAATGGAGTTATTTTTGTGATGCCTTCATTAAAACTTTTTCAGGCAAAATTAGCAACTTTGATGCTGTTACCCATTCCATGCTAGTTATGCTGTGTATTCTTCTGACTGATAAATTCTATAACTTTGGCACACTAGTCATGTATAAGATAGCAGCAAAATTAGGTAAAAAGGAAACTAGGGGCAAGAATATCTATTTTGCTAGATTTTTTATACTCTTAGCACTGCATGTATCTAAGAATAAGCTATCCATTGCTAACCCGGATAGCAAGCTCACATGTTTTGTTCATGAGAAGAGAGTCTTAAGTGATTTAATTCGAATGAACTCCAATGCAGAGGTACAATTGGTATACCTACCAATTGTTCAGGTAACTCTTTCTAACCTTGAAACTCCTATCTCTAACCCCCAAATTTCTTTGCCTTCCTCAGTCACAATGGAGTCTGTAGTAGTGACCAAACAGGCTCCTACCCAAGTGACTAAAACAAAAGTTTCCAAACCAAAATCTAAGAGACAAACCTCAGGTGTTTCTCAAAAAGCACCTATTGCAAAAACTACCACAACTCTTGAGGGGAGTGTGAAGGAGGTAGTGAGTGGTGAGGGACAGGGTGCAAGCCCTAAGAATAAGGTGGGTGAGGAAAGTGCACCAAATAGCCAAGCCCAAGTTACATCCTCTCAACAGGGTGTGACTACTAGTTCTACAGCAACTCTGCACAAAAGGGTAAGGGACACTAGCCCTCTCTCAAAAACCTATGACCGAAGAGTAAAATCTAAAACCATAGGGGAAGCACAGGGTGCACACACAGTACAGCAAACTGTACCTTCTCAAATTCAGTTTGATGTGACTTCAATAAATGTGGAGTCACAGCCCCTTGATCTTAACCTTCAAATCGATACACATTACAATCCACCATCACCAACTCCATCTCTGGATGTGGATATGATATCTACATCAATTCCTGATTCTCCATCTTTAAGATTCTTGGAGAAGCCCCACTCTGCAATTGGTGGTCATCATCTTTTAGATGATTTGTTGGGCCATCAACCTTCCATTCCTGAATTCACAACAACATCTGTGGCCTCATCTTTAAAATCAATCTCCACAGATTCAGTGTTGGTTTTCACTTCAACGGATATTATCATTCCTTCATCAACGGATATCCTTCATCCGTTGACAAGTGTTTCTCCATCAACGGATGCGCCTCTGTCTAGCCATCCGTTGACAGCTATAACTACTCCATCAACGGATATTCCTTATCCGTTGATAACTCACTCTACCACTGCTATATCTGACATTCCTGTGTCAAGTGTGGAGGAGTTCTCAGTAGTTGAAACACTTTTAGGATTGAGGGAAGGGAGTGAGAGGCTGCCTTGTGAGCAGGCAAAAGGAGAGGCAAATAATGAGGGGCTGACCATTTCTTCAGGTCAGGCAAAAGGAGAGCAAGAGAGTTCCACCTTAGTAGGTGAAGGTGAGGGTGTGAGAGGTGTGAGCCAGGGGGAGCCCCTGATGCAAGAATAGAGAGATGAGAGGAGAGAAGGGACTACAGGAGAAATAAGGCAGGAAGATTCAGCCATTGCAAGCGAGTTAATGGAGGTTAATGAAGCTTCTAAAGAGATGGAATTTCGACAAGAATATCAGTCAATCATTGACTCCATCTCTTTGGATCCTGAAACCTTTACTCATCCTGTTTCTTCTTATCAAATCATGGCACAACAGGGCAATGTGGAGGCAGAGGAGGCAATGCACCTAGTGCACACCTCACAATCTCTACAAAGAGCAAAGGATGCTTTAACAACTCTGTCTTCAAATGCTGACAGTGAAGAGTTTGGCAATAATGACAGTGACAGCACAGCAAATGATGAAGAAGTCAATATGGGTGATACTCCAGACTGGCTATTTTCTACTGCCACTGTGGCTGGTGATTTCAATGTGGAGATTGTGAAGCAATATCAATCTGCTAGGGCTGAGCACCAAAATGCAGATCCACAAAGAAAGGCTGTCCTTCAGCAAATAATGGACTCCCTGAAACTTCAGAAAATGCACATGGTCATTCAAAGAACTCAACAGGAGGAGGTCCAAACTGCAATTAGAGAAATGAAAGTGGAACTAGATGCCAGGATTGAGGCACTAGCCCCTACTACCACTCAGAAGGTGCTGACTAGCAAATTATTGAAGGAAGATAGCCTGGCCAAATCTGTTCAGCATCTCTCCTCCAGAGTGGATGGTATGGAATCTCAAATGCAGACACTCATTGCAACTCAATCCAAACAGACTGAGCTACTGGAAAGGTTGCTTGCAGTCTCATCTCCAGCCCTTGATGCTAACAAAAAGGGGGAGAAAAAGGTAGAAGAGGTTGCAGCCACTTCTAGTCAAATTCAAATTCCAGCTTCCAGTAGCAAGATAGCACAAAGTGAGGGGGAGCAACAGCCAATGATAGTGGTCAATCCAAAAGAATTTACTATAGAGGCTTCCCCTGTGAAGAAACAAAAGGCTTTGCCTGTGATTCCTGACCTATCAGAAATCTCAGATGGTGAAAGGCAAGCTAGAATAGAGGCCTTAGAAAAGATCAACAAGGAGGCCAATGAAAGAATGATGAGAACAGAAAGGATGATCAATGAATCAATTGTGTCAAATATGTTCCCTACTCAGTCCTCAGCTCCAACAATATCAACTACAATTCTGAAGGTGCTCACTCCAGAGATTGTAGCTCCTACTTTCTATGATGCTGAACCTTCTTATGTCAAAGAATTTGAACCATACATCAAAACCAGAGCCTACTCTCCACCAAAGGCAAATGGGAAGAACAAGTTACAATTGGACTTTCCATTTCCCAAGGATGATGAAGAAAGCAAATGGGAAAGCAAATTAAGGAGTTCAAGGAATGTTTTGTTATCATCAAGGTCCTGAATTTATGCTTTATTGCCATCAAGTATAAATTGGGGGAGATTGTTAGGAATATGTTGTACTTGATGATAACTTCACAGTCAATCAAATTGTATAAGGTTTTGTAGCTGTCTACGGATGAGGATTTATAACTCTATCCGTTGACAGGTAGCTCATCAACGGATGAGGTTTTGTAGCATACTGCAGTATCTCTATGTTATCAGTTGATAGTGTTTTTATCCACAGTCATGTTGACCATCAACGGATAGGCAGAATAGGGTAGCCAATTGTAAATAAGTTATGCTATGTAATTCTGTCTAAGTAAAAGTGTATCAACAGATGAAGACAAAACTCTATCAATGGATACAACTCAAATCCACTCTATCAACGGATACAGCTCAAGTCTCAATATCAACGGATACAGCTCAATACATCATCAACGGATGTCAGTGTACAATATCAACGGATAATCATTGACACTGTCTTCTATGATAAGCTGGGGATTAGCAGTTGATAAGGACATGTTTGACTGACAGATCACATGGGTTGATAGTAGATACAAAAAGCAGTATGGCAGCCATACTTTGGAAACACAGAAGAAAGAAGCATTCCGTTTACACTATGAATACAAGAAAGGTGCAAGAGACATGTCTGATCACAAGGACAACCTTTCGGCTACATGTGTATTTGGAGTGTAGTAGCAAGTCAACTAGAATTAGATTAATATTATCTTATTCCAGTAGTACTTGTAAAACTTGGGATTTATAACCAAGTGTAGCATCTCTTTGTCGGCTAAGAAAACAGATACATTTTGCTTAGGGTTTCTATTGAATATTCTTAGAAAGCAAAGAGTTGTAAAAACAGAAGCTGTGTACTTTTGTATCACAGAGTTTTCTTCGAATAAAAGCTTCAGGTGGTGCATTTAACCACCTGATTTTTATGTGTTTGTGCATTAATCTTTTTACAGCAATTATCTAAGTATAGATTTCTGGAGTTCTTATCAGAAATTTATAAATATCAAGAATTGTATTTAACCCCCCCTTCTACAATTATACAAGTGTGTAATCTGGGAATAACAGAGATTGTTAAATATAATTGATATGGTTAATATCAGTGTTTAAGTTTTATAGGGAAAAACAGAGTTTAACTTGAAACAGGAAGAAGTCAGAGTTTAGTTAAACTCTGACAGTTGGAAGCTTGACAGAGTTTGCTATACGCTGACATTGGAAGCTCGACAGAGTTTGGTTAAACTCTGTCTGGAGGAAGCGCGTCTCCAATCAACGGTGATTAAAGATTAATTGAAGATAATTATGGAAGCAATATCTTTACAAATTGGATAGCTGTTAAAGAGACTAAGTTGACTTAGGAGATGTGTAGCAATCATAATTGATAACATTTGTATAGCTGATTTATAGGCGAATCAATTATCGATTGTACGTAGCTGTATATCTTATAAATACAGTTAGGTTAACCCTAGAAGGGTATCGATCGTGTAATACAATATCTTTCATTGTAACCTAAGCAGCTCTCTGTGATATTTTACTGAACTGAGAGAGAAGTTAATTCCAAACAGTTTTTAAAAGCTTTTAAAGAACTTATTGTTATTCTCTCATACTTAATTGATTATAAGTGTGTATTCTGCCTAACAGGGTTACTTAGAAAGTATTATCGTATTTGCCCCCAGTCCGGATATTTTCCGTAGAAAATGATCCGGACTAGAGTGGTTATTTTTGGCTAAGTCCAAAGCATAACAACTTTGGGTTACTTAGAAATTTTTATCGTATTTGCCCCCAATCCGGACATTTTCAGTAGAAAATGATCCGGACTATAGTTGTTGCTTTTAGCTAAGTCCAAAGCTTGAAAACTTTGGGTTACTCAGGAATTTTTATCGTATTTGCCCCCAGTCCGGATATTTTTCGTAGAAAATGATTCGGACTAGAGTGGTTGCTGCATACTGCTCTTGCCCTGGTTCCAACTCTACCTATGGCTCCGGGCCAGGGACTGTGTGTGTTAGTGATACAATAATTTTACAACAAGAGATGAAAGTACAAGGTTAGGCCCGATTTCATTAATAATAATATTCAAATTACAAACAACTTATTCTCGCTTCATTCCAGAGACTAATCTATCTGTTGAAGACGCTTTGTGTGGCATCCCATAATTCGGGGTACAGATTTGGGCCCACTTACCACAATCCATACAACACATACCTGGATATAAACATAATATAATAATAAAATACCCCTGATCCAAGATCACATACAGGTTATGGTATGAAACAAACTATTGAATTACATTAATACAATCCAAACTCTGAATAAAATGGTTTTATAAATTACAAACAACTAAGTCCATCTGTTGAACCAATTGACCAACCTCTGACAAAGCTCAAGTCACAACCCGACCAAGTCAACATCTCGAACATCACCTCTCGCTGTAGGAACAAGATTACTCATCTGACCATAAGGTCCACTCATCTCATCTATATAAACTGGAGAAATAAAACAACAATGCAAGAGTGAGCCAACAGTGCTCAGCAAGTATAGATGTGTATAAATATCAAGAATAGTAATAAGTTCTGATCAACAAGAACGAACATCTTGGGCTTCAAAGGAATCAGACTTTAAGCAATTCAAACTCACTGTATAGATTAGAATTGGATTTTTATATTTTTAAAAAAAATAGTGGAGTTAGGCGGCTGATCAGACCCGCACTAACCCCGGACAATGCAAACAACAAGGTCCCTCTAAATGGATCCATGGCACACATTGGCCTCAAATTTTGACCATTGAACTGGTCTCCCCGAAGGGACATCCGTTGACCATAAAATGGTCTCCCCGAAGGGACATCCGAAAACATTCCAATTCTATATCCAACGTACTAGGTGTCGGAACAATCGACAACCCTTGCCAACCAACCGACTCGAAAATTCACGTTCCACAACAACAACTCATAATCCAGAAATCAATGAAGGATTCAAGATTAACAAGTGTCGACAAGTTCGACACAACCACTGGGTAATAATTAATGAATAATAATCTCAAAGGGTATCGATGAGTTCAATACAACAAGTGGAGTGTAAATGAATAAACAATAGCAACAACAGGTATCAACAAGTTCGATAGAAATAATTGGGATGATAGATTTCATCATCAATATTATTAAAGAATAATTTCACTTGAACAAGAAGTGAAAGGAAATACTTGCCTGGTAACCCAACTTAAGTCGTCTAACTATCTGGACATCTCACTCAACCACCGACTACCAATCGTCCTTTCCATTCGACTCTATAACCATGAATTCACTTCCATATCTCTGATTGACTTTATTCTACTTTAACATCTTTCCCAAACGCACTGGATTTAAACAAAGCATTTAAACACTTAATCAAACAGCTAACCCCTTTTTTTTCCGACTCACTATCACGTAATGCACGTCATCACATAATACTTAATCATTCCAAATCACATCAAATAGACCATACTAATCACATTTAGCATTTAATCGACTTCAGTGACAATTTAAAACGACTCTCAACCTTTGTTTCAACATAAAACTGGACTTGGGATATTTTAAAACAATTTTACATCATTTTCTAGATTTATGAAACCACAAATACATTTTTAAAACAACAAATAGACTTTGTTTTCAAGCACAAGTTGACGCCAAATATTTTTAAATTCTTACAAATCATTTTCTAGATTTTTAGAAATTTTTCTAGAATTTTTAAATCATTTTAAATCATTAAATGAATTAATTAAATCAACTAATAACCAATCTATAAAATTATTCAACAAATAATTACATTCGTCAAGTAGTTAAATCTTAATCATTTGGTATTAAAGTAAATGAGAAAATGATTTTCAAAATGGAACAATTAAGTAAATAATTCTGAATTGTAAAAATATAATCTTAGAAAATGTTTTCTGAATTTTTTTTTTAAATAATTTTTTTTGTAAGTTACTGTTCATCTCCTTCCTCCTCCCCCGACACTATTCACACCGCCGGCGGCGGTCTTTTCCGGCGAGCTAAAACTCGCCCATTTCCCTCGGTTAAGCACAATTTTTGCGTCTACACAGATGCCAACATACACACAACAACAATACAGCAAAAATCCGGCCAGAAACCGGTTGAAACGAACCAAAAATAATAAAAATTCCGGCAAACTCGGTAAAATCCGGCCAAGAATCGATTTGGCTAAATCGTGAATGAAACTCAGATATCTTTACATCAAATCAAAGCTTATAATACCCCCAATCTTTCCCCTAACTTCGCTTTAACGAACAATCAACACAATTAACGAACGATTGATTTTAAAATCGATTTAAAACTTGAAATTCGTACATGACCAAATCGGAAACAAACAACGAAATTGAACATATATATAAATTGTTTAGGACCTATAGAAGCTAGACAAATCATCCAATTCACTGAAAAATCATCGAAATCAAAATCCCCAATTCAAGCCAAGAACCCTAATTCGAAAATTTTAAAAGAAAATTCATAAAAATTCGAAATCTTACCCTCCACAAAAACTATTGGTAGATTATGAAAGTGGATGTTGAGAGCTTCGATTCGGCTATTTGAACACCAAAATCCGACATCGATAACGCGTTCAAAACTGCTTCGATCCTCAAGAACGATTTAGAAATTATATTTTCTTTTTAATTAATAAAAGTATTTTTGGGATTTTGAGATTTTACAGATAAGATTTTTTTTTCTTTTCGTTGCTGTGGATAAGATTGCACCAGCTGGAAAGTCACGTAAATAAATATTTCCCCCAAAATGCTCGGAACCCTAATTAACTTTTAATCGGTCTCGAAAGTACCAATTAAATCAATTACGGATCCGATACGAACGAAAATATTTTTACGAAAAAAAAATGATGAATTAAATACTAAGATTTATAAAACTTATAAAACGATAAAATACGACTTTCGAATATTTTGAAAATCATTTGATAAATTTTGATACGAAAATGATTTTAGTTCGAAACCCTAGAGATTTTTTTTTAAAACAGAGTTTACTGGGTAAGAATGTACTGATTTCCCGAATTAAGAAAAAGACTTCTGTTCATATCTAATAAAACATAGCACATAATAAACATATACAGGAATCTTTTCGATCAACTTAACACTCATCCTCAAATACCGATCAACAATTAACACCTTGACTCGTCAAATTGGAATAAAATAATTCAAAATATTTTTATTCCTAATTACCAAAAATAGTATTTAAATAAATTTAATAATCACTGTTCTTACACTTTGGGCTCAGAAGCAGCTCCTTGATTGGTTCTTCGGGCCTAGGCCTATTCTTTACTGATAGAACTTCCGGAGTCGGAGGCCGTGCTAGGTGTTGGGAACCTCCGAATCGTCCATGTTGCTGAGCTTATAGGTTCCGGGACGAAGAATCTCTCTGACCCTGTAGGGTCCTTCCCATTTAGGCATTAGTTTTCTGGTGTTTGTCTGGTCAGAGGCTTCAGTGTCTCAAAGGACTAGGTCTCCAACTTGAAAGTTCTTGACCCTAGCCTTCTTTCCAAAATATTCTCTTGTTTTCTCCTTATACTTTTCCATTCTTGGCACAGCTTCATCCCCGATTTCGTCCACCAAATCCAGATTGATTCGGAGTCCTTCTTCATTTGTAATTTCTTCAAAGTTAATTGCCCTGTGAGAAGGTGAGCCCACTTCAATTGGGAGCATTGCTTCGGTCCCATAAGCTAGTTTGAAAGGCGTCTCTCTAGTACTTGTTCATGGGCTAGTCCTGGAAGCCCAGAGCACATTTGGCAGCTCTTCGGGCCATTTGTTTTTGCTTTCCTGAAACCTCTTTTCTATTCCCCTTATCAAAATTCAGTTTGTTACCTCTACCTGGCCATTTCCCTGGGGGTATGCTACCGAGGATTTCTTGTGTTTAATGCCCCTCTCCTTCAAGTAATTCTCAAAGTCTGAACCAACGAATTGAGGTCCATTATCCGAAACTAAGATTTGGGGAAGCCCAAATCTCATCAATATGCTATCCATGAATCGGATACAATCTTGCTGATTTATGGTTCTCATGGCCTTGGCTTCTGCCCACTTGATCATATAATCAATTACCACCAACAAGTATCTCAAATCTCCTTTAGCCCGGGGAAAAGGACCCACGATGTCGATTCCCCAAACTGCAAAAAGTATAGGAGATAGAACTGAAGTGGGTAGAACCGGACTCTGCCTTTGCACATTGCTGAATAACTGACAATTCTTGCATTTTCTGACAAACTCCACCGCATCATTGTGAATTGTTGGCCAATAATAGGTTTGCCTTATTATTTTGCAGGCCAAAGCTGTAAGAACCCAGATTTTGGGTAGAATTAAAACTTTTATTTATTTAATGATGTAAGAATGAATAGTGGTTACGGCTACAATGTAATAGATGATATTTTGAAAGAATGAATGGAATTTGATTTTACTATTTCTATGTCTTGAAGGATGTTAATTGTTGACAACTTAGGTAAGAATAATCTATCTCCTAGGGGAATAAGATATGGCAATTCTAAGTAGGAGAATATTCTCATGTCATCCAGATCGATAATGATTAATCCAGTGGTTTCGTAAAAAAGGGTTAAGGAACGCCCGAAAGAGAACCAAGACATTTTCATAAATATAAGGAATAAAGAGAGAATGAATAATGAATAGTGTTGTTGGTGGAAATGAGAATATTATTAGACGACGCTATATAGAAGTATTCGGAACGGATTTCCGAGTTCGTATTAGTGATCCAAGGGGAAAATAAGTGTATGTAAAAGCTGTCGGATTCTGAAAAACCGCACTTTTATTTTCTCCGAGAGTTCCCTGGACACTGATAGCCTTAAGTATTTAACGAATGGATTTAAGGAATATAAATTGGAAAGTTAGAAAGAATGATGGAGAATGATAGTATTAATATTAGAAAGATTCCCGGTAAACCATAATTAGAAATTCGTGAAATATTCCTACGAACGATCAATCGAAACGGGCAATAACCGGACACAGAATCAAGCAGAGAAAGCAAGATACATGCATGAGCAAGTGATAAAATATCTAAGTAACTAGCAAGTAACTAGACTAAGTAGAATGCAACTAGTACTTAGAAATCAAAAACACTTGGTTAGCTTTCAACCATGGAAAACACAACACTTGTCCTCCAAAAATCATCATCCATTACATCACACTCCACTAACACACCAAGATGAGATATTATCTCTGAAAAAGTCACTTTATGCATTATTCAAGCAACCAACACAAAAGAAAAGAAAAACACTCTCCCCCCCCCCCCTTGAATAATTCCATTCGGCCCCTTCTAAATTCCAAATCCAAAATCCAACTTCCAACCATTTTTTGCTCTTGAAACTTTTATGGTGAGTCTTACATTTCATAAAAATAATCTCTACAAAATCTAAGCTCCAAATTCCTTTGTTTGCATTTTCAAAAAAATTAAGAAAGCGGAGCATGAATAGTGTTCTTCAAGAACTAACTTGTTTTTTTTCTTGTTTCATGGTTGATATAGCAAGCTTAAGCACTCCTAAGGATCAAACAAAGCTTAGTGAGGCAAGTAAACACTCTAAGGAAGGTATAATACTTGAAAACCCTTGGTGTGATTTTAAGATCTTATGAGTTTTATGGATGATTTAGTGATTAGTATGTTATGTTATGCTTAGATCCATGTTAGGAGTTGTTATGGTTGTGATTTGGTCTATGAACCATGTAATGGTTAAGATGAGTTGTTGTTAGACTAGTCATTATGTTTATCATGTGTTTGGGTGGTTGATTTGATCTTGGTAAGATCGTGATAAAGTGTAAAAACTTTGGAAAAAGCGTAAACATAGCCGTTATAATGTCCGATTTTACAATATCATGTTTGTATGCCATTTTTCATGTCAAGACCCTACTTTCCAGAAACCTTTTCTGCCATGTTAGGATAGGTTGTGTTATAAGCTTCGTTTTGATATAAAGAACGTGTGAAACGGACTTACGGTTTAGGAGTTACGGTCGGTTTACTAAAAGTAGTTCGAAACCGTAACCGAGAATTCGTAATTAAAATTGAACGCTCGTAAAATACGTAAGTCAATGGCGAATCTTGGTAATTAAATACTAGAGGTAATAAGGAAGGTGTGAGAGAAAACCTCATGTGAATCGGATCATTTTTTCGATTTTATAAAAATGTTCGAATCTAGGTTAAACGCGAACGAACCCCTTAAAAGTATAACTTTAAACTTAGAAAACGAGCGATAAAACTCGAGATATAATTTTGGTTCGTAATCGATCAAATTTAGAACTTATACGACTTAAGTATACACTAAGTGTGAGTATGATGACATGTCTTAATGACGAACAAATGTCGAATCGTATTGGTAATAAAAAGAGTTACACTAAAAAGGGGTATAACGAGATAATTCGAAAACATGTTTCGACTTAAGTTAATACTTAACCTTTTTTAAAGTGTTAAGCGATTAACCTTGAATCTCTTGGCTATTTATAGATCACCGAGCTAACCCGGGATACCCTACCACTACCCCTACTCGTACTCAATTACCAGGCAAGTTTCAACTTTCCCTTTTTAGGCTGTTGTTGTGATAATATATGCTTTCTGTTATACATATGCCATAGCATGCATGCCTACTTTCAAGTCATATTGATATACTTGTTCCCTGATTGTTCTTTGGCTTATAAGTAGGTAGATAATATATCGATTATAAGCCGGATGTTGTTAAGACCCTTAGAGAAGGGCATATGAATCTTATTTGTTGATTATAGACCGGGAGTCAGTACTTCTTGATATATCATAATTATTTTCGAGGGAAATATTTAAGTAAATAATTCCCATTATTTGGTTGACGAATATTATTTGAATATTTGTTCGAGATTATTTACTTAACGATCATTACTCCAAATTTTTATTTGAACGTTATCTATTCAATGAATTTTATTTTTCAATATTCATTCAAAGACGAACCATTTATCGAATATTATTTCAAATATTTCTATAAAACCTTCGATTATTAAATAAATATCATTCGAACATTCATTTAGAACATCTTGTATTAAGGGAATATTATTATCGAATATTCCTTTAAGGTTTAATTTATCAAATGAATGTCACATGGATATTCATTTAAATTATTAATTATTATTCGAATACTATTTTTGAATATTAATCTGAAGTCTAATTTATTTAACGAATATTATTCCAAACAACCCTTTCAGACTTATTTATTGAATGAATATTATTTTAATATTCATTTAAGTTAAGCAATTATTTATTCAATAAATATTGTCTTAATATTCCTTCAAGGATTATTTTGAGAAATACTCTGATTAAAAATATTCTTTCATTCATTAAATACTTCCGACTCAATAAATATGCTATAAATATTTATTCAATACTTGGAAACAACTTCAAGGTTGTTTATTTTTCTTCAAATATTATTTTCGACCTTTGATCATTCTGAAAATTCTTCGGAGTCATACGATTAAAGTTATATTAAGAAAGGTCCTCTAGATTCCATTCTTCACTCGAATCTATCTCTTAAATTATAAGGGAACCTTACTTGAGAAAGGTTCTTTATCTTGTTGACTTCCCGGTCATAGTTTATCCTTTTCACTTGCAACTTGGTTGCTACGGACTCATTAAAGTCTGTGTGTACCTTCTCATCATTCGAGGGGTAAGATCGTTGGAACAAGTTGATATCCATTAACAAGCAAGATCTTGGGAAATGTTAGTGAATTTTACTTTCCAACTAGATACGACTACTTTGTGGAGTCTTGTCAACAAGTATTTCACTTGAGGAAGGGAGGATAAACTATACGTTCAATGTTGTGGATTTACTCGAATTAGGAGTCGTGTGTAAGAGGCCGAGTCGCGCGGTCCATCACAAGGCCTAATAATTGGCCAGGGAGTTACTATTAAAGGCCATTGACAAGTGGAGCCGTCATTTCTTCCTTCTACCGATAGTAAACTATATTAGGCTGTACCATCCTCGACTGATCATCAGGGAGTGGAACAGCTGGCGCGTGATAACTCCAATATTGGTTCATCTCCCAAATTGGGAATTCCCTGCAACACGTATCGAAGATACTTCTTTCAGGTTGACGGTGTCTTCCGCAACACGTATCAAAGAGACTTCTTTCAGGTTGTAGAACTTCGAAAAATGTTAATAACTGGAACTGCAATATTTTCCTTGCAAGTTCCCCTTAATATAATAAATAATGATATCTTGCTTATTTTGACTTAGTAGATATTTCCACAAAATAAATACTTTAAGTTACCTTGTAACTTCATCCTTTATATTATACTGGCATTATATTCGTTAATTCATGGCATATGGAAATCATGATATTTCGAACTGTTATATACTATCATTGTCCTGTTATATTATTGTTGGTGGGCTATTGCTCACCCTTGCTTATTCATTATGTCACAACAACAGCTAGGACAGATGGCTCGCGTCAGGCGCAGTAGGCGCATGCGGGTTACCCGACCTATAACGACCTAGAAAATTTTGGTTTTTAATAATATTTATTTATTATAAGTTATAAATTATATTATGTGAATATTGTTGTAAAGGTGAAATGTGTGTGAGATGCTGTTTATGTGATTATTTGATGATTTGGGTAAGCTGTGAAGATTGGTGTATTTTTATTTTTATTTTTGATGATTTAAATATATTTAAATCATGTATTTTTGATCCTCGGTAAATTTTATAAAATTATCGGAGGGATTAAAAATCATGAAATCTTTTGTAATATTATCTTTATAATATTATTTAGTTTTTAAAATGGTTGGGTGAATTAATTTGGATGTTTCGGTATTTTAAAATGATTTTAAGAGTTTTATTGTATTTGAATGATCAAAACTTTGAAAATTCATATTTATTTCATTTTTGATCCGAAAATATTTTAAAAATATGTGTGCGCTCGTAATTTTTTACTCTTCATTTTGAAAATGAATAGTTTAATTTTCTGAATATTTTATTTAATTGGATTTAATATAGTCGATTATTAGTTTTAAAGCGAATCAGTAATGTTTTAATTGGGTTGGAATCAGGGAAGTAGTGATATAAGGGAATTGGGCCTAAGCCCATTAGTTACAAAAACAGAGCCCAGCAGAGAAGCTTCAAGAACAGTCCAGAAAAAAAACGCAGAGAAGAAGAAAGAAAAAAATAAACGGGAAGAAGGAATTGAGAGAGATTGAAGAAAGATTGAGAGAAAGAAGAGATTGGGGGTTGGTGATATATATATATATATATATGTGTGTGTGTGTGTGTGTGTGTGTGTGTGTGTGTGTGTGTATACATGTGTGTGTGTGTGTATATGTGAGGGAGAGGAGTGTGTCGAGGAAGAGGGGGAAAGGGACGGGGAACCACGCCAAGCAGCAGGGGAGGGGGGAAGACCACCGCTCGGTGGCAGGTGGCCGGCGGTGGCGCAGCAGCGGCGTAACAACGGTTCTCTGGCGGCACGACAGCGGTGGAGCACAGCAACAGTGGTGGTACAATGGGGAATAGGAGAGAGAGAGAGAGAGAGAGAGAGAGAGAGAGAGAGAGAGAGAGAGAGAGATTTTTGGTGGAAATTGGAAAGTTCGGAAAAAGGTATAATATTTTATTTATTTATTTATTTATTTATTTTCATTTTCGATCTAATTACTTAAATGTCAATTTTAGATTAATTATATGAATTGTTGTAATTAAACTAGATTTAATTGCGATACGATTGATTTAATTTTCGTAGTTTAATTTGGAAGAGGTTATAATTGTTAATTAATTATGAGATTGATTGTGGGTTTGATTATATGTTTTGGTGATTATTAGTTACTAATTGTTATTATTGTGTAATAATTTCTGAAGTGGAATTTGGGGATTTTTGATATATGTCGAATTGGACAACTGGTTTTAGTTGTTTATATTAGTGGGTAAATTACGTTATTTGTTATGGTAATTATTGTTAATATATATTAGTTTGAAATGTTAATTTGTGGATGTCGAGCTACCGATTATTTAATGATGGTTCAGTCGGGAGCTGTATGGTTGTTAGTTGATGATTGTTGTTGTTGTATTACATATAAGTTATTTGAGTTGGCTAGTCGTAATTGTCTATGTGCTAAGTGATATAGGTCGAATAGGAATATTTGTTAAGTGCTTTAATTGTCAGATTTTGGTGGAGGGTTATGTGTGATCAAGTGGTTTTGATAAAGGAATTATATAATTGCGTAAGTAGTATATTTCAGTTTAAATGTTATTTATCAAAGATTAACTGTGAGATTCATTTTATTATGTGTTTATCTGCGAGGAGTTGCAATGAGATCACAAGTCTTAAGTGACAATATTTAAGGACTTGTGTAATTCTTTGCAACTAGTTCCTCGGGCTTACGAATATCAATGATTAACTATCACCAGTATAATTAATATGCTCGAGTGATGTGATCATTAATATAGCGTAAGTAATAGTTAGTGCTAGGGTTTGTTACCTAGGGCTTACGAATATCAATGATTGATCGTCACGTGTATCATAAAATGCGTGAGTGATATGATCATTGATGTAGCGTAAGTAGTAGTTAATGTTAATATAAATCATTATGTGCTATATGCCGCATGTCTGGGCGGATACATTTTCTTATGTGTTTAGTTGCCTCATGTTTTGGCGGGTACTTTTCATTAATTGTTTACTTTTATGTTGCTGCAAGTTGAAGCAGCTTTATTTTTGTGAAAGCAGGGTTGAATCGTTTTTAATTGATATTGAGGGCCTGTGCCCATAGTCCGATAAACGAATACTTCATGCCGAAATTTTCTAAAAATCCCCTGCAAATCTATTTAAAACCTATTTAACTTATTTAAATTCAATGCTTGAAGGTGTGTTATGATTACTAAGGGTTTAAGTATATGTATCAGTGGATTATTTCAAGAATATATTGTGAGTTTAAATATTAAGTGGTTGTGTTGTTTTGAAATGGTTATGTGACGTGTTTATGTGACTTAGTTGATTATAGTGAGACTATTATGTGAATATGAATGATTATGTCTATATTTATTGTATATGTAAGCATTATAGGACGCGCATGGGTAGAATAGAGCAAACGATAAGTTTTTCTTGAGTTAATACTGAAATAGTAACTGACTTGTAGAGGTTTGAATAGGAGACATGGCCAAGAGCGGTACACGGGTAAAAAGAAAGACGAATAGAAGGACAAGTATCAAAGCCGACGGATGTATTGACGTGGAGGTTAGTGAGTTACGAAGTAGAAATGGAAGTAGGGCCAAATAAAAGGCTAGCAAGTAAAGAAATGTCGTGAAACTGAGTTATGGATCGATGTTAAGGTTGAGAACTCCGTGAATCGAGGCAAGTGTTTGCTCTTCACTTATCTTTCAAGTGATGCAATTCATTCCTTTTGTCGTATAATGTAGTTTGGTCAAATGTGTTTAGAAAATGATATACTTCCCAGTTTGCATGGAAATGTTTATTTTCCCTACCCCTAATTCGAATACCAAGTTTTTAAAAGAACCTTAAATATAATCTTTCCCGCTTAAATACTTTACTAAAGCTATGGCATTGGATTCCTCAACTGAATACTATTTCTTTTATTTTCTCCAAAAATGTTTAAAAGACGTTCTAAATAGAGAGAATCCAAGTTTAAAATTTTCACGAATACCTATTAATAAAATTCTTGATTTTTCACATAATTTCTCCAGTGGACCCCTTTATGAAAATGTTTCCTTCAAACTGATTTGCGACTAACTATCCTGAGATTATTTACAAATAATCGTTTAAACTACTTTAATCGTTTATGTCAGTTAAGCCTTGCAAGGTGTTGAAAATTTTATTAAAAGCGTAGTGCTTGCCTATGTCCTCGCCCTAGCGTAGAATTTCATATGATGATAATCTGGTTGCAATTTATATCTCTTATCGTTGCCCAAGTCGATTTACTCTTTAATCAAGTTAATGACAATGTTCCTCAATACTTATATCTATCTTGTCGATACCTATTCGAATTATCGTTCTTTATATTCCCTGTTCCATTCATTATCGAACTTGTTGATATCCGTTGAATATTTTGATTATTCATTTATCACCCTGTATTGTATCGAACTTGTCGATGCTAGAAGATATTGTTGTTTCCTTATTGAATCTTAATTACGAGTTATTGGTGTTCTGGAACGTGAGTTTTCCAGTTGTTGGTTGGCAAAGGTTGTCGATTGTTCCAACACCTAGTGTGGATGATTTAGAATTGGAAATGTTTTTAAAAGTGGCCCTTGGGGCGTTAAACCCTTCGGGGTAAGACCAGATTCGTGGTCAGATGTTAAGGCCAATGTGTGCCATGGATCCAATTAAGGACATTGCTGTGTGCGTTTGTCCGGGGTTAGTGCGTGACTGATCAGCAGCCTAACCTTGATGTCTTTTTTAAATAAATAAAAATTCCAATTCTAATCTATACTCTGAAATTGAGATGTTTAGTTCTTGACTCCTTGGAAGTCTGTTTTAATAATATTTCGATATCAGAACTCTTGTCAGTTCTAGTTCTTGATGCACCTTATGAAGGGAGGATTATTGGCCCTCGTGGCAATTGAAAAGTCGATATAACTGATTCTTCATAGAATGAGATGAAACTCTTTTGTTTATCAGAATTGTCATCGTTATTGAAACTGTTATCACTATTTACACTTGCTGAGCATTGTTGGTTCACTCTTGCTTTTGTTTACTTCTCCAGTGGTTAGAGATAATCAGAGAACCTAGTGGCCAGTGGCTATTGCTCTATAGACAGCGAGATGAGACGTTCGAGTTATGGACTTTTTCAAATAATGGATTGGGAATTGTCAAGGTTGGATATGTAGTTAGACAGTGATTTGTCTATTCGTAAAAACTGTATAACATTTTTATTCTGATGTTGGATTGTAATAAAATAATTTGATAGTTTGTTTCATACCATAACCTGTATGCGATCTTGGTTAAGGGGTTTTTATTAGTTAATGTTGTTTATATTCAGAGATGTATAATATTGCTTATAGTTAGTGGCCCCATATCTGTACCCCGGATTTTGGGATGCTACAAGTTGGTATCAGAGCTACAGGTTATGGTCACTGAAACATATTAGGAGGGTTAGGGTACGAGTATAAGATAGGAGTCGGGTAGAACGGTTTAGGGTAAGGATCGTATTAGGATACTTCGGCAAGCGTCGCGACGTTAATTGGTCTTTCGGCAAATCACGCGAGTAGAAGTTCGAATCGTTTAAGGATTGGGCTATTAGCCAAACAGCGAACCCGAAGCGGCATAAGCTAAGTGGGCAGCTGGAGCTATCAGTCTGAGGGACGTTATTTCGAGAATTTTTGCGTAGAGTAAAGAAATTTCTACGATATTAGTTTCGATGTGAACGTTTCGGAGATGGTATGAGAATGTTAAGAATGCGAAGTGGGAAGTGATTATTAGCATGAGTTGAAAGTTGAGCGTAGTTGTGTATCCTTAATCGTTGATTCATTCAAATTCATTGCTTAAGAAATTTCTTATTCTTTCTCTGAATTATCGTCCTAAGTTAATTCCCGGTTGGTATCGTTGCTGAGGCATCCGTTGCACAGTGACGGTTCGAAAATCGAGAATGAATTGAGATCTTCTTATTTATTCAACTCATTATGGTCAGGCCGGTTTGGAAGCTAAGTATATTAGTGCTTAGTCGACAAGAGTGAGATTATGAATAACTAAGAATTTCTTGAATGTTTGCTTGATCAACCCTTGAAGTATCTATTGAAAAGTCTTTTATACATCAAACGATGATGAGTTTGATATGTCATATTTATTCGAATTCAATTCTATTCTTTTAGAAATATCTATATCTTTCAAAGGATAATTGATCCGACTTTATTTGAAAATTTTTGGAACTCTTGAATCGCTTCTATTCTCATGAATACTTGATTTTTCTCTATTCCAGCTGAGATGAACAACCTATACAGATAGGGGATTCAGGGACATTTTATCTTTGTGATAGAAGGCCAGTGGGACGCCACTGATTGTGTTTGTCACGAAGTACTAAGGACTGGCCATCCTTATGTACTATGGTGGTTAACCAAGTGATAAATGCAACATGAAAATAGTTCAAAAAGATCATATTGATCTCTCGGTTAAATTCCTTTATAAAAGTTTTATCAAACAAACTCAGTTTAAATTCATAATTGATGCCCCATTCATTTTATTGACTTCCTTGTCAGGAATTCGATATTTTAAAAATTCTTAATGATGAAGAGATGTGAAGATAGACGCGATGACGTCTTAGGTGATTGAAACTACAATTGTGCTGACGAAGAACTGGTTATGTAAGTTTAAGAATTTGGTGACTAAGACAAATATGTCATGTCAAAGTGGATTATTTACTGGACCGATAAGACATAGACAAGATTTGAGACTAATAAGAATTGAATAAAGGAAAAGAGCAATGAATAAGAGCACATTATCACAGATATTGCTAAAGGCCGAAAAGAGGGATAAGGCGAATATGTGGAGTAAATGACTTATGCAAGGCCAGTGTAAGAAATCATAGTTATCAAGGATGGTGGGAAGTTAACCGAGATGAAGTAAAATGACGGTAAGGTGGAAGACAGAGAAATCAGAAAGTTTTCAGGAGTGACTAAATAGAAGATATATGAAATTGGCTAAGCAAAGAATGTGGAATCTTGAAGATGTGGAGTTAGAAGAGAAGGGCACCGTAGTTGCCCATAGAAAGAGAACTAGCAGAAATTAATGAGTAATGTGGAGTAATGTGGGAAGTTGTGGCTGCAACCAGAAGGGCAGTATGATAACAAGTAGTAGAGTCAGAAGTCAAAGCAATGTGTTATGAGCTTGGAAAGGTGGGAATCTTTGCCAGAAATAGTATCATATCAATCTTGGTGGAATTATGAAGAAATTAATAAGACTACTGCTATAATTTTCAAAGAATTGGGAAATTCAATGCGATTATAAAGGAAGTTATCAGAAAGTGGATTGTGATGATTATAAAAAGGGTCAAATTCGAGGACTCGCCAAGTATGCAAAGTTATGAATTGGAAGGAACTCTGAGGATGCAAGGCAGTGAAGTCGTAAGCGAGTTTTAAATATGTTGTACCATAAGGAATTAGGTCGAAGCCAAGGTCATGGTTTGCTAATTGATTTTTTTTAAATTTTCAAAAATATTTTGGTTTCAAAAGGCTTTTTGATTAAAACTCTATTATTTTAAATGTTTTCTCTTAAAATGATTTTCTAAAATATCTTTCAAAAGGATTTTCAGTTGGTTCAAATGGTTTTTAAATTGTTTTAAATCAACAAAATATTTGAGGCTTTCTTTTAAATGTTTTAGCAAACCGATGTTGTATGAAGGTAGAAATTGAGTATTAAACCGAATGGTGGCTGGCGCAAATGCCATGCGATAAGAGTTGAGCTTGTTTTTTACGTTCAAATTGCAATTGGGAATAGATGATATAGGGTTAATTTTCCAGGATAAGTACTCAGTGAAACAATGAGAAGAAGGATGGATAGAAGTTTCCGATTATTCCCTTCTCAAGTAACATTGCACGTGAAATAGGAGTAAGAACGATCGGGGAATTTCTTGATGTTCCTTTTCTCAAAGTTTTAGTTGAGGAAGATTTTGTTTTAAGATATATCAAAAAGTGATGATGCATGTTAAGTGGAAGAATCATGTTGATAAAAATGTGAGCTTGTTAAGAATTGATATTCATGATTAATATCGAATAAGGTTGTGACCTCAGAAGAATTGATATTATAGATTGAACTCATTTCAACTTTGTTTTGGTATTGAGTGAAGTCACAGTCAAGGTGACGAGTATGTTAGTTATCAAGAGCTGTAAATGATCAAGGCTATACTTCAAAAGACTTAGCAAACTGAAATATTTTATAAGAGTGAAAAATCGAGTTGTTAATTGAATTATGCCATCTAAGGACATATGTGGTTGGTTATAGTATTCGGTTGCAAAGATACAACAGAGAATGGACGAAATGATATTAAGTTTCCCGATTGGGTACTCGGTAAAAATATGGGACCAAAGACAGAAAGAAACTTTTTAATTATTCCCTTCTCGATTAACACAGTACTTGAAAAGTGGATTGGAAGCGATCGGAGGATTTCTTGAGATTCTTTTCTCGAAATTCTATTTGAAATCGTGTGGTTATAAGTAAAGCGTGGAAAATTATACCAAGTGTAGGTCGTTATAAATTAAGGCAAATTGCACGGTGGTATTATTGCGAAGGATTGGCGTGGTAATATAGTTTTGGCGTAGGGTGTAGTTCATTATGCGAAAAAGTCATTGATTTTCGGGGAAAAGATATTGGTGCTTGTGTGATAAACGTTTAGAGTTAAAAAGACTCGGAAACCAAAGATTAAGGTTATTACGGGAATTGAAGGCTCATGGAATGAGCTTATAAAAGTATGAGAGATTGTGACGAAATCCTAGAGTTGAAAGTGCAACCTGGGAAGTGGAAGTAAGATGTTTAACGAGAATTGTTACTAGTGTCCTTAATATTGATTCTGAGGACAGAATCCTATTAAGGGGGGAAGGATATAACGACCTAGAAAATTTCGGTTTTTAATAATATTTATTTATTATAAGTTATAAATTATATTATGTGAATATTTTTGTAAAGGTGAAATGTGTGTGAGATGCTGTTTATGTGATTATTTGATGATTTGGGTAAGCTGTGAAGATTGGTGTATTTTTATTTTTATTTTTGAGGATTTAAGTATATTTAAATCATGTATTTTTGATCCTCGGTAAATTTTATAAAATTATCGGAGGGATTAAAAATCATGAAATCTTTTGTAATATTATCTTTATAATATTATTTAGTTTTTAAAATGGTTGGGTGAATTAATTTGGATGTTTCGGTATTTTAAAATGATTTTAAGAGTTTTATTGTATTTGAAGGATCAAAACTTTGAAAATTCATATTTATTTCATTTTTGATCCGAAAAATATTTTAAAAATATGTGCGTGCTCGTAATTTTATACTCTTCATTTTGAAAATGAAAAGTTTAATTTTCTGAATATTTTATTTAATTGGATTTAATATAGTCGATTATTAGTTTTAAAGCGAATCAGTAATGTTTTAATTGGGTTGGAATCAGGGAAGTAGTGATATAAGGGAATTGGGCCTAAGCCCATTAGTTACAAAAACAGAGCCCAGGAGAGAAGCTTCAAGAACAGTCCAGAAAAAAAACGCAAAGAAGAAGAAAGAAAAAAATAAACGGGAAGAAGAAATTGAGAGAGATTGAAGAAAGATTGAGAGAAAGAAGAGATTGGGGGTTTGGTGATATATATATATATATATATATATATATATATATATGTTGTGACACCCCTAGATCCGGGGTCAAGGATCCAGGTCATCACGGTCCAATTTCCGATCAATATCAATATCTCTTTAGTCTTTTTTTTTTACTTAATACTTATGCAATTGACCCCAAACTAAAACACACACACACCAGTCATATGCTCATAGAACAACATCCACAATATTTAAAAGTTTAAAGTTAACAGTTATTATAAGCCCAGAATTCTACTAAGTACATTGTTGAATAATGCTTCTACAGGAAGCATTTCAACAACCAAAAGTTTATTACAACTTACGCACTTAATTTACATAAGTCTACTAAGCCCCTTTCGCTTGTCACTACCTCGGGGATGGTCGCCAGCACTCGCTCAAAAGGTCGCCTTTCCCTTACCCTCTTGCGGGGTGTGGTGTGTAGTATTGGCATAGGACCTAGCTGCTATATACATAAGTAGCAAGAGTGAGCTATAATAGCTCAGCAAGATCATAATGTAAACTGGAAATCAGCATTTTAAACATATATGCATATATATATATATTTATAATCGGAAACCAATTATAAACCTTACGGAAGAAGAGAATCTTTATTTAATAATACATCATCCACTTACTATTATAAGAAAAGAAATCTAGGATAATATAGTATCAATTTCTCTTCGTAAATAATATAACAATCAATATACCCTTTCAGTGTAATATTTCAAGATAATATGGATATTTGAACAAATCTCTCACTATCATCTTCTCATTTCCTTCTTATGCAACAATTATATAAATTAATATAAAATCAGTTTCTCTTCATCTGTAATAATAATTCCATCATTTCATATCATTATTCTGTTTTCAGTATAGAAATCTGAAAACCATTTTCAATTCTTTCTTTCAAGTTTTGGGGGTTTTCGCTGTTGCCGAATACGTGAGGCACGATGATCAGTCGTCCTCCGTACCCGTCCCTTTTTACTACCGGTAGAAGGAATGAAGGCCACCTGCTAACATCATCCTTGGAGGAAGGCCACCTGCTAACATCCTCCCTTGGCATCTTCGTGCCGAATAATATAATGAATGCTGGACTGTGCAACTCCCACACAACCTCTTACGCAAATTTTTAAGTGCTGGACTGTGCAACTACCACACAGCCTCTTACGCTTACTGTTGAAATCCCCCTTTTTAATAAATCATTTTCCATATATATATAACATCATTTCACTTACACCTTTCTATTCACATTTCTTTTCACAATTCTTTTTCACATTTATCAATCACTCATATCATTTCCATTCTCGCACATTATTTCTATAAAATATATGTATATATACCATAATACTTTGATTATGATTCAGACATCTCTTTTATATTCAAGAAATCAAATACACTTTTATATTCATAAAATATTCCGTCTATTTCGAGAGTAGTAAATAATAATCAAATAATATTTATTAAACCACTAATTCTCAAAAAGAATATTTTTAGTATAACATTATAACACATATAACCCTAGATAACAACTGATACCATTCTCTTTCATATCCCTTTTCCATAAAGCATACTCGCTCCGTTCGTAATCATCTCTATATTCAGATTTCATAAATCATATCCATCTCTCTTTAATTTCCCAAAATCAAGGAAATATATTCTTTGCAATATAGCAACACAAGCATCACATATGTATATATATATTCCATGATATCATTATTATTCCGAAGATAAATAATTTTCAAAGTAGGGATAGAAAAGATCTTGCCTGGATCTCTAAAGCGAGTATGTGGAATCCTGAGTTCGTCTCCCGTTTCTATAGGAACGAAAGGATCACCATTAGTATATATCACACTTAATCACTTAATCTCTACACCATAACACCCTTAACTCATATTATAAGTTTAACATGGTTTTTATGCACCAAAAGTTTACATGCACTTAACCATTTTTAAACTCGATCTAAGTTTTAGCATATTCCACCATTCCCCTTAATAACCACACTCGACTGTAAAAATTCTCAGAAAATATAGATTTCGAATTTTAATGCAAGGTCAACTGTCAAGGGTCCTCTGACCACCCTACTACACTATCCCAAAATTTCGTGACTTATAAAAATGTCTAAGTATGGTAACTTTAGCCTCAAAGTTGATACAATTACGTTTTCTCGGTTTTCGAACGTCTTTCACTAAAACTGACTTTTCTCCTAAACCGTTCATCAGATTTTAACGCACTTTATATCAAAACGATCGATGAACCAAGCTCTATCATCTCATGGTCACTTGGGAGTCTGGACAGTAAGGTACCGTACGGGTATAGGGTCCAAAAACAGGGCAGTTTCCTGGTCTAATGGAAATCGGACATTATAACGGCTATATTTTCATACTTTCCAAAATCAAACTCCTCCAAATCAATCATCCACCTTATACACCATCACCTACACCATGTTGTCATCTTACCAACCATGGTTACAAGCACATACTCCTTCCATATTCAACTTTAATCACTTACAAACACATATAACATCATGATTTCATCACTTATTACTACTTAACCACTAATACCACCAGTATTCATCATAAACTCAAGAGGGGTGAAGAGATTATACCTTCCTTGAAGCTTTAACAACACTTAATAATCCTTGGGATATCCTTAAACAACCTTGTACTAGCTTGAATCAACTAAAGAAATCATAAAAACAAAGTTAGTTTCTAAGGGTTACTATTCATCATCACTTTTGTAAAAATCATAACAAATCGAAAAATAAGAATTTGGCTCTCAAATTTTTTACCACATCTTGGCATCTGTATAAGCTTTGATTTGAGCTATAGATCACCAAAAACAAAGCTTCCTAGCTATGGTTTTGAGCTCCATCTTTCCGCTGGACAGAAACTGGACAGATTGGGTTGTCCAACTTTGAGCATGGATTTGGCTAGGCTATACTAATTGGATTCTCATGAAATTTGGGGCGAATAATACCCATGGAGTGGAGAGGTTGTGGTTCAAATTTAGTGATTTTATCATGTATAGAAATGGAGATATGAATTTTTCTTTGAGTTGTGTTCTGGTTTGGCAGTTTTGAAGAAAATGAGATGGAGAGCTTTTTCCTTTCTTTCTTTCTTTCACTTGTTCAACTAAGTTTTGATCAAATAATGTTGATAAGATCAGATGGGGTGGCTGAGTATGATCCTTGGGATTTGTGCAAGGTGTATCCAAGAAGTTTGATAGATATTTGTTTGGTTTTTGGTTTGTTTTTACCACCTTATCCTTGCATTTTCATAATTCTTCCACTCTTGCCCTTACCCCTTGGCTTTCACCATAAGCCACTTAATTAAATCAATAAATCAACTCCTTGTTTTGTATTGGGCCGAAGTTTGGGCTTCGTTCAAATTTCTCTCGTCATTTGATTCATCGATTGATTT
Source organism: Saposhnikovia divaricata (assembly GCA_036435485.1). Taxonomy (NCBI): domain Eukaryota; kingdom Viridiplantae; phylum Streptophyta; class Magnoliopsida; order Apiales; family Apiaceae; genus Saposhnikovia; species Saposhnikovia divaricata. The sequence goes on from CM071595.1 coordinate 39,835,066, forward strand.
CTGCGATCGTCTCAGTGGTTTCTCCTTTGTAAATTCCTTGGATATATAATATCCTCTCCCACATCATATATTAGTGTGTTAGGGTGATTCTAATCCTCAAGTAGGTATTAGATCCAATATCCTTGGTATATTCTCTTTTTCTCAGAAGTTGCTCTCCCGGTTATCTCTCGGGTTCTCAAGCATTCTCAAACTCGTTTAACAATCTAAATTCCCTTGGCATTTCCTTGACTTGATCACTCTTTGGTTTAACCTAATTTCACTATTTCCTCAAGATATAAACCCTTTAACATTTCTATACTCCTTAATATCACATTCGATAGAGTCTCAATCGAAATCGAAAATCCTTAAAGTCCATATTCAGGAATTTCTGAAATCCATTATCATTTTGAGTCACTCATTTTCATAGTACAACATCAATATGGTTCCTGATTATTCATTTTCCATTTCAAATCTAGGGTACTTACATACCATTTCCCTAAATCCTCAAAATTACTATTCATTTAGGCACTGCAGCATTCTAAAAGTTAGGGTTATTACAGTCTTCCCCCCTTAAAAGGATTCCGTCCCGGAATCACGTTGAAGATATCGACGAATACCTTTCTCACATTACACCTTCTAATTCTCATATTACTTCCTCCTTCCTCTAGTTTCTCCTTAAACATCTCTATCTTGTTTGTACAAAAATACACCAACATACACTTGCTTGTCATTCATCAACATGCCATTTAGCTTATCAATAGCAGTACTTTCACTATCTTTTCCTTACTAATCTCCTCCTGTTTTCAGTCATTCTATATTATCTCATTCCTCCTTTCTCTTTTAATTAAGGTATCGGCCACCACATTGGCCTTTCCTGAATGGTAGTGTATCTCACTTATGGTTTAACTATATTTTGATCTCTATCATGACATAAAATATTGATACTCCAATCTTCCTATATCTCATCTTTGTAAAATTTTCCAGAAAATAAATTCTACTAATATTCCTTGAAACAATTGTAAGAAAATATTATTTATAATATATATTTCCTGTTCGTGTCCTACAAGGTTGTGTTTTTCCACAGAATACTCTTACTCTCTTTTCCTTAGATCGGTATATCCTACTTCCTGATCAGATAGATTATTCTTATCTATTTTATTAACTTATTTACACCATTAATAGATTAAGTCGATCCCTAACCAAACATTTACACCTAAAAGTTAAATTAGAGCATACTTGCAATTTCCTCCGGATACCTTATCCCATATGTCTATTGTTCACTATACACTCTTTACATCTTGCTGATCCACCTTAGTTCTTTCATGATATACTATCTACTCCACCTTTGTAATTTCCCTTTATTATTCTCATCAAAATCTTTACCTCAAGTTTTACTCATTCACACCTTTTCGATTAATCCTTTGAATAATTAAGATCTTTAATCTCTCTCTGCTACTTAGGATATTAGTCGCAATATTGACCTTCCCCCACTAATAGTTATTGCACCTCGAATCCTTCATTAACTATCCCCACTTCCTTTGTTTATCTTTATTCCGACTCTATCCTCAAAATACACCTTACTTCCATTATTCTATCCAAAAAAAAAAATTTCTATATTCGAAACAATTGATAGAATCTGAGAAACTTTGAATTGAAACGAACCCATAAACCAGTAAAGGTCCCCTAACAATTTATAAGATTAAGAGTTTTAAATAGCTCTTATTCGAAACAAAAGAATATTTGGGAAATCAATATGATGGAAGAACCCGTACGTCACACAAGTGAGGGCGTCCCCTCCGACTTTCTATCACACAGACAGATCGTCCTTGTGTATACATATAGGGCGGTTCCTCTTAGTTGGAGTAAGAAATATAGAGGGAAATTTAAATCACGATGATAAACACCATCTTCCAAAAATAATCTTAGAAGAATATTCTGACTAAGATAGATAAAATACAATTTTGAAACACATTTCAAGGGTACCAGAAAGTTTGAAAAAGATACCGGCCCTTAATGAATAATTACCCACTAGGGGAGAAATTTTTTTTTGAAAATAGATACCGTTAATAGCCTTTGCCCAATTGAAAATCCCAATAAAAGAAGGTTTTCCTCAAATACTATTTATATCTTAGACTGCGTACTTTCCAAAATTTCTTAAACTTAGTACTCACCATTTATCCTTAACCTATCGTCTAGTATTCCCAATTATCGTCATTTACCTAGTCGTGACTTGGCTCAATACTTTCTGCCTTTACCCATAATAGATCACAACCTTCTAATCGATATACTTACGTAATATTGATCGTCTTAGCCTAACACTGCTCCGGTATCAAGGACCCTTCAAACTATACTTTATATTTGTATATTCTAACATATCCCGTATACTCACGAGATTCTCTAACGTACACTTCCCGATACATCAAATATTCCCTTTCTCATATCGATCCCGTGTGCTACATAAACTTAACACTTTTGGCATAATAGCCTTTTCATTTAAGTCAATCTCGGAATTTCTCAATCTGTCTTATTAGTCCTTAAGGTATATCTTTGCTTTACCGACCAATCTCAGTTTCATCATTTCATCTCCACAATCAATTGAAACAATCAGTGTCTGTTCACCAATCCACTTACAATATTACCTCAAACTCCCTTAAACCCAAGAAGATTTAAGTTCCCTTAACTTCGGCTCACCCATTTCCTTTCCCTATACTAAAACATAATCTTATATTAGTAATAATCTATAAAATTATAATCACTACTTAGAATAAATGCTACATGCGATATACCGCCCTTGAACTCGATGGGAGTTCATAATTTATATTATCACTGATATATTTATTATTATCACTTTTGTTCCTGAGCATTATGACTCTTAGCTCTGATACCATCTGTGACACCCCTAGATCCGGGGTCAAGGATCCAGGTCATCACGGTCCAATTTCCGATCAATATCAATATCTCTTTAGTCTTTTTTTTTTACTTAATACTTCTGCAATTGACCCCAAACTAAAACACACACACACCAGTCATATGCTCATAGAACAACATCCACAATATTTAAAAGTTTAAAGTTAACAGTTATTATAAGCCCAGAATTCTACTAAGTACATTGTTGAATAATGCTTCTACAGGAAGCATTTCAACAACCAAAAGTTTATTACAACTTACACACTTAATTTACATAAGTCTACTAAGCCCCTTTCGCTTGTCACTACCTCGGGGATGGTCGCCAGCACTCGCTCAAAAGGTCGCCTTTCCCTTACCCTCTTGCGGGGTGTGGTGTGTAGTATTGGCATAGGACCTAGCTGCTATATACATAAGTAGCAAGAGTGAGCTATAATAGCTCAGCAAGATCATAATGTAAACTGGAAATCAGCATTTTAAACATATATGCATATATATATATATAATCGGAAACCAATTATAAACCTTACGGAAGAATAGAATCTTTATTTAATAATACATCATCCACTTACTATTATAAGAAAAGAAATCTAGGATAATATAGTATCAATTTCTCTTCTTAAATAATATAACAATCAATATACCCTTTCAGTGTAATATTTCAAGATAATATGGATATTTGAACAAATCTCTCACTATCATCTTCTCATTTCCTTCTTATGCAACAATTATATAAATTAATATAAAATCAGTTTCTCTTCATCTGTAACAATAATTCCATCATTTCATATCATTATTCTGTTTTCAGTATAGAAATCTGAAAACCATTTTCAATTCTTTCTTTCAAGTTTTGGGGGTTTTCGCTGTTGCCGAATACGTGAGGCACGATGATCAGTCGTCCTCCGTACCCGTCCCTTTTTACTACCGGTAGAAGGAATGAAGGCCACCTGCTAACATCATCCCTGGAGGAAGGCCACCTGCTAACATCCTCCCTTGGCATCTTCGTGCCGAATAATATAATGAATGCTGGACTGTGCAACTCCCACACAACCTCTTACGCAAATTTTTAAGTGCTGGACTGTGCAACTCCCACACAGCCTCTTACGCTTACTGTTGAAATCCCCCTTTTTAATAAATCATTTTCCATATATATATAACATCATTTCACATACACCTTTCTATTCACATTTCTTTTCACAATTCTTTTTCACATTTATCAATCACTCATATCATTTCCATTCTCGCACATTATTCCTATAAAATATATGTATATATAACATAATACTTTGATTATGATTCAGACATCTCTTTTATATTCAAGAAATCAAATACACTTTTATATTCATAAAATATTCCGTCTATTTCGAGAGTAGTAAATAATAATCAAATAATATTTATTAAACCACTAATTCTCAAAAAGAATATTTTTAGTATAACATTATAACACATATAACCCTAGATAACAACTGATACCATTCTCTTTCATATCCCTTTTCCATAAAGCATACTCGCTCCGTTCGTAATCATCTCTATATTCAGATTTCATAAATCATATCCATCTCTCTTTAATTTCCCAAAATCAAGGAAATATATTCTTTGCAATATAGCAACACAAGCATCACATATGTATATATATATTCCATGATATCATTATTATTCCGAAGATAAATAATTTTCAAAGTAGGGATAGAAAAGATCTTGCCTGGATCTCTAAAGCGAGTATGTGGAATCCTGAGTTCGTCTCCCGTTTCTATAGGAACGAAAGGATCACCATTAGTATATATCACACTTAATCACTTAATCTCTACACCATAACACCCTTAACTCATATTATAAGTTTAACATGGTTTTTATGCACCAAAAGTTTACATGCACTTAACCATTTTTAAACTCGATCTAAGTTTTAGCATATTCCACCATTCCCCTTAATAACCACACTCGACTGTAAAAATTCTCAGAAAATATAGATTTCGAATTTTAATGCAAGGTCAACTGTCAAGGGTCCTCTGACCACCCTACTACACTATCCCAAAATTTCGTGACTTATAAAAA